>JAUPFN010000017.1:28898836-31298836 GCA_036924255.1 Apodemia mormo
TCATCACACCTGTGTATTAAATTTTATTCAAATCCGTTCAGTAGTTTTTGCGTGATTGAGTAATAAACATCCATCCAAACATTCAAACTTTCGCATTTATAATCTATACATATAATAAAATCGTAGGAAAGTCAAAACTGTACATTGAATATTTTTTTAAAAAAATACTTGGGGCGTGATCTACAATCGATATCGAAGCCAAAAATATAGTTTTTAGAATTTTTGTCTGTTTGTCTGTTTATCTGTTTGTCTGTATGTATGTCCGGGGTAGACCCAAAAAGTACTGCATGGATTTACTTCAAATTTTGCATGAATATTACTGACAGGTCGGGTCAATATATAGGCTACATATTATCACGCTATCACCTACGGGGAGGAGCTGTGCGGAGTAAACGAAGTCCACGCGGACGAAGTCGCAGGCAACAGCTAGTAATAATATAAATTAAGAATAATGCTATTATCTACATAGATATAGATAATAGCACTATTCTTATCTAAAAAGCATTTTTATTGGATTCTAGTAGCCATACGAAACTATTAGTTCTTCATTTTCATACACAACAGCAGATTATATTTTGGTGTCATCAGAGGCCCAATGACAGCGTTAATATATTCCATCAGGCGTGTAAACCTCAATCACCGCGCCCATTCACGACGTAACGAGTTTCCCCTGAACCCCCCAACTGTGTTAGCTCGGTATTAGCTTACATTGTGACCTATTCACGGCGCTCCTCGTGCTTTGAATCGCTTTACACAAAGTTTAAATACGACGTTCCACTTAAAGATTGCTGTGTTTCAAAGTGAGGAGAATACGGGTGGTTTTATTTACAGTGTACCAAAGTAAGGTTATACTTATATTAATATTAGCCATCCGTTTTGGCTTCGCAAGGGTGCAATGTAAGCGCACAAAAGTAGGTTTTTACGAAAAATCTTTTAAATTCTCGAATTTTCTCTACTTTTCTATAAATGTATTACACATGTAAACCTTCCTCTTGAATTACTGTCTATTGATGAAAACCGCATATAAGTCCGTTGAGTAATTTAAAAGATCTAAGTGAACATACAGCGGAAGCGACTTTGTTTTCAAATCATATCAAATCAAAATATATTTATTCAGATAAACTGTGCATTACACTGAATTATAAAATATTTAAAAACTCTCTTATGATCTAACTTAACATGTATCTGCCTGTATTAGGTTGATCTGTGTTTCAGGCAGATACATGTTTTGTACTATGTAAAGATACTTATATTTATAAGTTTGTATTCTTGTTAATTTGTAAGAGATTTTTGATTTTCTCGTACCGGGAATTGAACTCGGGTATATGTCAACAACAGCAAAACCGAACCACTAGACCACAGGGGCGACAAATTTGTAAGAGATTGAGATTAATACACTATGAAGGTAGTTAGAGAGAGAGAGAGAGAGAGAGAGAGATAACGATTGATCGTCATTTTTATATTAATTGAAGTTTGAATTAATGAACGAAACAGAGAGCGAGAGAGAAGAAATCAATTGACAGGGTCAAAAATATAGTTTTTCATAGTACAAAGTTGCAGTAAAATCTTTTTGGTTGTACTGTTTGTATCTGACTGGTTTTAGAAACATTAAATAGATAATATTTTAAATATAAAGTGCTATGTAATGTATTCTATCCTTAAATTAAGTTTAAGTTGTTCTACCTACTAGATATAAAATAATGTAGGAAAAAACGTGTAATTTTGTCGCGAGTAATAGCGGACTTGAGTTGCAACTGTCTACATAACAATTGACAAAATGTTAAGACTTAAATCTAAAAATTATCGACATTTTATCGATATCTTTAATATATTTTTTATTCAAATAGGATTTACTAAAACACCGCTTAAAATAGAACATGAAGACGTTGTATTTAAGTATCAAATACATTTAAACAATACTTATCGTTGGAATGATTCATTTGGCGATTTAGTTCTGTTATTCATTCTACATTCTATTATTCTGCAATCAGATATAATTCTTTAATTTTTTCACTTTTATATTTAAGGTAGACATCACACTTATGGAAAACTATAATAATTTATATAAAATCGGTAAATATGTATGTAAACAGACATCATTTGACGTTTTATGTAAATTCACAACATGCAACAGTAGTGACGAATCGGCTGTAAGCTGTTTATGGTGACGTTATCTTCATAAATGATTTGAAATTATTGCACTGACAACATTTTTGTAGCTTTGTTTATTATGAAAATACGAACTTGTTCAACGGAATAAAGCTATATTAATTTATTTAACGTTGGAGTGCATGCTATTTTATAATTTTGATTCCTTATCGAAATTAATGCCAAGTCTTCTCTTGTCAAAGATTCTGTCTCATTGTTTCGCCGGCTTAATACTATACATTTGTGAGTTAGTTTCTTTGTCGTGACACATTTTCATTTTATTGGGCTTCAAATCACAACTATTCCATAGAAGTTTTACTTCAAAAATACTAGCTAAATGGTTTGAAATTATTGCACTGACAACATTTTTGTAGCTTTGTCTATTATGAATCATTCGACAGAAGCGTGCTCGTCGCGACCCCTGCCAGTCCACTGGACTGCAATTCTGGCCCGAGTAAGTACCGCAGTGCGGATTAGGGCGTCCGCGTCCCCTGGAGGCGACGCGTACCGATCCGCCCCCGTCGGTACGAAAAGCGGCGGATGCGGCGATGGGGGCCACCACCCATCACGCCAGGCCCGAATAGGCGAGTCGAGGGGAGCAGAGTGCCAAATAGGCACGTGGAATGTTAGAGGTGGGTTGGAAGATAAGATGCATGAATTGATAGATGTAATGAATGAGAGATGCCTGGATGTTTTGTGTATAACAGAGACTAAGCGTAAAGGTAGTGAAACCACTGATCTCCCCGGTGGCATGATGGCTCTGTGGTCTGGTGTGCCCCAGAGCGATCATGCTGGCGCCGGATTAGGTATTCTTCTATCGTTACGCTTAGTCTGGTCTGAAAGATTATGGGATGACTGGCTCGAGACTTCTCTGGGTCCGGATCAAACTGGGAATCACGAGAGTCTTTTTGTCGCATTATATGCACCGGTAATTTCTTCGTCGCCCAGTGACCTGGAAAAGTTTTGGGATTCTGTAAGGGATGTTCTGGATATGGTTGATGACAATGAAAGAGTCATTTTGTATGGTGATTTGAATGGATGGGTAGGGACTAAGCGGCCTGGTTTCGATGCCGTACTTGGTCCGTATGGTGACAGTAGAGTGAACGACGCCGGTAAGAACATTGTGGATTTATGCGTGGAAAGGAATCTTCTTATGGCTAACACAATATTCCCTCATAAGGACATACATTTGTATACACGGAGAAGGAATGACCAAAAGAGTGTGATAGATCTGATTTTGTTTGATAGTAGACTCCGCAGTTGTGTAATGGATACGCGCGCCTACAGAGGTCCCAATCTGGAAACAGACCACTATTTGGTAGTAAGCCGATATAGGGGTCTGTTTAAGAAGTGGAGACATTGGCGACAGCGTGTTCCATTCGGAGAGCTTGAAAGAATAAAGAGCGAAAACTTGCAAGATCCGAGTATAAGGAGTATGTATGAGATTCAGGTTCGAGATAGGTTGGCGAAAGTGAACCTACCGGACTTGGATGTAGACGAATGTTGGAAAGCTTTGAAAGATAGTATGATAGTAGCCGCGAAAGAAGTATGTAGTAGTGCAAAACTGTGCAAGTCAATGGAAGGTGATGCATGGTGGGATGATGAAGTGAAAGCTGCGATTGAGAGAAAGAAGAAAGCATGGCTAGACTATGTATCATGTTTGCAAGCGAATGATGGTATGAAAGACAAGAAGAAAGAATTGTATCGTTGTTGTAAGAATGCCACTAAAACCTTAGTGAAAGAAAAGCGTGAAAGAGAATGTTTGAAAGCGGAAGAGAGACTGGCGAGCAACTTCGAGGCAAACACCAAACTTTTTTGGACGGAGGTGAAGAAGTCTAGGAGTTGTTCGGCAGCCTCCAGAATGATTAGGATTAAATCTAAGGATGGTGACATTCTTACAAGCACAGAAAGCGTGTTAAAACGATGGAGTGAATATTTTGCTGATATGTATGATGCTGTTCAGGACGCTGCCTCCGTCTCTGACTCAGTTAGTGATTCAGAGACGGCGGAAGCATGCCAGGACATTACTATGCAAGAGATCGTATGGGCGATAAGAAGTATGAAAAATGGAAAGGCTGCGGTAATAGATAAGGTGACTGCTGAGATGATCAAATACGGTGGTCCTGCCGGCTTGGACTCTTTTTGGGTCCTCTGCAATACATGTTGGAGGACCGGTAGAGTACCCGAAGACTGGCGGCGCGCGGTCATCGTGCCCTTCTATAAAGGCAAGGGCTCACGTGTAGACTGCAATAGCTATAGGGCCATCAGTTTGATCAGCTTAGCATCGAAGTTGTATGGTAAGATCATTGAAAGGAGAATGCAAGGGAAGTCCGAGGGAATGTTGTGGGAGGCACAAGGGGGTTTCAGATCTGGAAGAGGATGTATGGATCAAGTTTTCTCACTCCGCAACATCGTAGAGAAGCATCTGGCTGTCGGTCAGAAAGTTTTCTGCGGTTTTGTGGATTTGGAGAAAGCATTTGATAGAGTCGTGCGAAAGAAACTTTGGGACATTTTACCCAGTTATGGAATAGATGGGCGTCTGCTGCGTGCTTTGCAATCCATGTACTGGGATTGCAAAGCATGTGTGCGGGTGGACGGCAACATATCGCCCTGGTTCGATGTCAATATCGGCGTCAAGCAGGGTTGTGTGTTGTCAGCTCGTCTGTTTATTCTATATCTGGATAAGTGTCTCCAAAGATTGAGGTCATTGAATGTGGGAATGCGCATGAGTGATCTAGTGGTGAACTGCCTGCTTTATGCAGATGACGCTGTACTTTTAGGCTCAACTCCATCTGAGCTGCAACACTAGTCACAGTTATGAATGAGGATTGTAAGAGTATGGGCTTACATTTGAATGCAAAGAAAACTAAAGTTTTGGTATTTGAAAGAGAAGCAACCAGAACGGACGTAAGAGTTGTGGTAGATGATGTAGTGCTAGAACAAGTGGATGAGTTTGTATATCTTGGATGTGCTTTTAGCAGGGATGGAAGGTACATCGCTGATGTTGAAAGAAGAGTGTGTGCAGGGAACAGAGTGAATGGAGCGTTAGGGAGATTACTTAATAGCACAATTTTAAGTCAGGGTGCCCGTCTAGCCCTGCATAATTATGTTCTGTTGCATAGTAGTGAGAGTTGGGTATGTCAGAAAGGGCATGAAAGTAGAATCAACGCGGTTGAGATGAGGTCGCTAAGAAAAATATGTGGTGTGACACTCGCGGACCGGGTTCGTAATGTCGAAGTGAGAAAGAGGTTAGGTTTGAAAGAAAGTGTCGGTGTAAAGATGAGAAAGGGCATGCGCCGTTGATTCGGACATGTAGAAAGAATGGTAGATGAAAGCATAACAAAACAAATATACAACGCGAATGTGGAAGGATGTAGGTACCTGGGAAGACCAAGACTGACATACCACGACCAGATTGATCGAGTACTGTCCGAAGGTGGTGTCAAGAGTCTTCGCAACCGGCGTGTGTGTATGAAGAGAGTGATGAATGTGGAGGAAGCGAGACAAGCCTGCAAGGATCGTTATGTATGGCACTCGGTTATCTCTGCCTACCCCGTAAGGGATCTGGCGTGAAGATATGTATGTATTTATGTATGTATGTATGTCTATTATGAAAATACGAACTTGTTCAACAGATTAATTAAACTAACTATATTATATTAACTAATTACTCTTAATACTTTATATAAGCGAATACTTAATATCTAAATGAACACTGTGTTCTTCAGGAGAAATAAGAATCTTTGAAGTTTAAACCAAAAACAAACTACTAAACCCTATTAAATTTGTTTTTAATAACATTTGACCCGACAAAACATACGCTAAAAAGCAATATATTTCTTGTTCATTCTTTGTCCCCTAATAAACTATATGCTTACATAACACTCTTCCTTTATTGATGATTAAAATATAATAATGTTGTATAGTAATCATCACATTTGAGCTATGCAAACGCTTGGTATTAGGGACAGTATTAAACAAACAGCGTATGAGTCTTGCTAATTAAAACTGTGTTTACTAAATCCGCACCGCGTATTGTATGAGCTTGTAAGCGGTCTCGAGTGCTCATAGAGTAGTGTAAAGTAGATATAACAGTTCACTTAAAATAGCAATTTATTTTTATACGATTACGGCGAAACAAAAAGATGAGATATAGGACATGTATCGGCATTATTGAATATGAAGACCCCTGGAGTCTTCACTCTTAATTATTGTTGTGTAATTTATTGTTCGTTTATTTCGTATTATAACGATATTATTAAAAAAAGCCACGCTTTTCCGTGATTAAAATATACTACTTAGTCTTTTTTTACACCGAAAAACGTGGCTAAAGTGCGCGGTTATGTCACATGTGATATAAAATAATATACGATACCTCTGGCTGAACTTGTCTTTTATGCGGGGCTTAGTTTCCAAACGCAAAGAAGCTACTACTGGCTTCACGGTGTAAACAGGAGAACTTCACGTCGTGCGATTAATAGATAAAAATTAAAATCAAAGTAATGGTAATGTACTATTATTAACAGTCGAGGAAATTAAGGTAATTTAATTTACAACTATCCACGGCTTTTTTTATCTGTCATCTGTAGTATCACGGTAAAAATCAGCACAACAAATTAAACTTATCGTTGGATGGTGGGACCTTTAGGGTCTCGTTACCGTATACTGTGGTAAAATATACCTACTTACGCATCACAGAACAAAATTTATGTAGTTTTTTTATATCATAAGATAGCAAACAAGCAATCAATCTTGATGGAAAGAGAAACCAACACTTATAGACACCAAATATGTTAATGCGTTTATTACGTTGATTAAATGACAGTTACACATCGGTTAATAAATGTGTTTATTAAACTGTAATTTTACTGGGAAATTCCTTAAGCTTATATAGTAGTAAATCACTTGTATAGTGCGTGATAGAAGTGTTGCGATCGTGCGCCGTTGCACGTTGATATCAGTGTGATGGCAGTGCCATATTCATAAGTTTAGCGGTTACCTTACCCTTCAAACCGGAACATGATAATGGCAAGCATTGACGCTATTGCGGCAGGAATATGTAGGGCGGTGGTGCTAAATACCCAGGCGAAACTTGCGGAACTCTACCGCAACGTCAATGTTTTCTTCATATACTTGACCGCTTCGTCGGTTGAACGGTTAGCAAACCTCACTACGAATCGATGGGGCTCGGGTTTGATCCCGACAGGGACAAACATTTGTGTGATGAATAATATTTGTATTTATGGGTTTCGGTGTTTATTAAATATTTTACAGCATTTGTATATGTATTTCTGTGTATTAATATCGTTGACCACCCATATCATAAGCAATTTGCTTACTTTGGAGTTAGAATAATTCGTTCAATTTTCCAGTGATAATTATTTATTTTTCTCCTAGATGTGTGATATACATCCATAATGCCGGGTTTACTTTTGCGTTTACTGTTTAAAATAGTCTTTGCCGCATAAGAGGTCATGAGTAATCATAGCAATCTCGTACTAAAGACCGAGCACAAAAAGAAATAATTAACCCCATCTTCCATTCGCACTCGTGACACACGCCACGGCTTATGATACATTTGTATGCTTAGCCTTTCGAGACGTCGCAAAACGTTTTTCCGGTTGTCATAAAGTGAAAGATTCTGTTGGTTTTGTATTATGTGCTATGATTTTTAGGGTTCCGCATATTTTAAGATTTTGTGAATACTACTGGAACCATATATTTTTTTGGCATAAAAAGAAGAATATGTCTCAAGTCTGAATGTGCACTACCCATATATCAATTATTTTATTTAATTATTTATATAATTATATAATAAAATTAGTTTATCCGTCGAGGTGTGAACGAATATTAAACATACATAATATTCTTTTTTATATATCAATTTTTTTTTGTAATACTTTTACAGGATGTCTTCGCTTATACTGATTATAAGTTAAAAAAACTCTGTGTTTGCTATTATAAGCGTGCTAGTATACCCTAGAACCATCAAAGGATATTTATTAGCGTTGCATACCTATAAGGTGTCACTATAGGATAATTTTGTTGCTTGGGTAGCTATGGTATATGTCTCTGTCTATCAGTAGAGAGCCGTCTGCTTCTTTGATATTTTATTGGTCTAATGATTCTCACACATAAACACGATACGTCGTCGCGTCGTACCACGATGCGGCGTCGTTTCAAGATACGACGTCGCGCCGTGGAAATCTACGACGTGCCATCGTAACGTGCCACGATGTACGGCTAGACGTCGTCAATACAATGCATAGTTAAGGCGCGTCCACACTTGTGACAATTTACCGAACATTATCCCGTGACCGTATCAGACACACGTGTCAGTACCGATTAATTTGAATGTATTTTGTTACGCGAACAATTGCCACGAGCTACAGTACGATTCAATCCATTACGAACACTGAAAGAAACTGCTGAACAGAGAATAAACGGCAGAACTGGTCTTTGTACTGTCACGCATCTAAGTTACGTGTTGCGAGCCGATCCAACGAAAGTCGGTATTTTAAAGCATTTTCGCTAGTGTCCGCATGACCAGGAGACGTCCACACTTGCATATATGATACGTGTTGAGGTACGCTGAATGACACAGACACGGGGTAGGAGTGGATCACGTCGTGATGTGTCCCTGTCGGTACGTTTCCCGCCCGCACCTTGCCGCCTCAGTGTTCGCTCATTCATGTATGCTCGCATAATTATAAACATCGTTGTATTCGTTGTTGTTTCGTCAGTTTTGTTTGACGACGAATAATTATTTAGGCATGGAATGGAGTATACACTTGTAAAATTTCATCGTACATGGTTTGTGACCGTGTCAGCACAACCTAGATCGTTCACATATAGCGTAACGTGTCCTGTAGCCATGCCACGTAGTTCGGTCCGTCGTCATGTCACAAGCGTGGACGCACCTTAACGGGTGAATTGTCGCAGTTAATTTCGAAAAATGGACGGCACTAGACATGTTCTGCTCATGCTGTTATTAAGAAGACGGATAAAGAAAAAAACAGATACTCAGAAGATACTGTATCAGAAGATACTGGAGTCACTTTATAAAGAAGTACAACGCCTTAAAAACAACTATGGTATCGACGCAGGAATGCATCGTGAGTTTCTACGACACGACGTCATCTCGTGCCTCGTGGTACGTTACGATGTCTCATCGTAGATTTTCACGACGCGACGTCGTATCGTGTTTATGTGTGGGAGCCCTAAGAGCCCACGGTATAAAACCTAGTCCCTTAAAAGACTACCGGATGGTATATACCTAGTTAGATTCGTCGTTAATTGGAGAATACGAAACGGCTATGCTACAATGCGAAAAACCTGGTGGTGCTTTAAAAAAAAAAGAATAAAAAAAACATCGATTTCTAGTGCGATAAGACTACCGAATTTCGTTTGTTCCTCGATATACGGGAGGGGTATACGAAAATGCAGTGCTGCATATCTCCATGAATGGCCTTATTTGTGACAGCAGCATTATAAGAGACGCCTTGTACCTAGGTATCTAGTACCATCTGACTACCGAACGAACCACTGCTGCATCTTCGAAACAGTTCATAAGGTGGCTGCTGCAGCCATTGAAGGTCGCCTACTGCGCAGCTAAAATAGGCGTTTCTACTCGGTTTTGTCAGCAATCATCCTGATTCTTTAGATTGGTACTGATTGAATTCTATGCCACGGTCAGTTACGAATAATTTTATTGGTCGCTGATTGTTTAAATAACTGAAATCGCATATTTTCGCCAACCTAATTTTATGTACTACTTAGGGATTTATAGGGTTCTGAAATCAACAAGAAACGCTTATAGTTTCATGTGTCCGTCCATTCGTCTGTCCATCCGTCCATCCGCAGCTTAGCTTAGAGATTCTTGGTGCTAGAAAGCTGTTTTCATTAGATTGTTTTAATTTTATGCACTACTTAGGGATTTATAGGGTTCTGAAATCGGATAGAAACTTTTATAGTTTCATATGTCCGTCCATTCGTCTGTCCGTCTGTCCGTCCGCAGCTTAGCACAGAGATTCTTAGTACTAGAAAGCTGTAATTTGGCAACCTGTACATATTAATATTACTCAAGCTATCAAAAATGGTTTAAAGAAATATATATTTTAAAAAAAATTGGAGAATACGATTCTCCAATCAACGACGAATCTATGTATATACCATCCGGTAGTCTTATGGGACTAGGTTTTGTGTCGTTGGCTCCCGTACTATATATTTTTTGCATCTGGCATTACATACTTTCTACATGGACTGCTGCATTGCCACATCATCCATGGTGTCTATGTTTTTATATAACGATTGTTACTTTTTGCTAAAAGGAGAGCTATCTGCTCGTATGCTATTGGGATATAAAAAACTACAAATAAACTAGCAAAAAGCAGAGCTTTGTAAGGGCTCGCAAAGTTATACTATCTAGTAATATTGTTAGAAAAGTATTTTTATGAGAATTACATCTTTTAATGTATGGACTTTATTTACAATTATCTAACCTAAAAAACCCAGCGCATTTTCATCTAAACATTACATTCGCATCAAAGGCGTCGTCAGGCTTTGGACTAGGAATATTTGTTCTATTTTCAAGGAAAAATGGGTATTAAAAATGAAGATTGATCTTATAAAAAAACACATTTTTAACACTTTACTGAAATAATTGATTTTTTTTTTCTAAAATCAGGAAGTTCTTGGTTTTACGTCGATTTACGAAATCAAAATCAAAAAATGTTTTATTTAAATAAACCTTTAAAATTTTTGGACTTAATATTGGACTTAATGCAGGCACGAAGAATTGACGGTAGACACTCAGCGAATACATTTTTCGAATTTTTCTCTCAGAGAAACCATCGGAGTTGGATTCGAGTCAGGCAAATGAAAAAATGTGTTTTTTCAGTTTTCTGATAAAAACAACTTTGCCCGGGTTTAGAAAAGTGCCCTACTGGCAATAGGCTGGCCACCTATCACATTGTGGGATTTAAGTATCTTCGGCTAACCGTGGATGCACACGTTGTACCTCTACCTACTTTCCGGGATACGGGCGTGAATATACCTTTTTTTAGCTTTTTACACTTGGGCTAAGATTGGGAATTGATCTCAATACAATATAAATCAATTAATACATCTGTACTGTTTCACAATAAGCATTTTGTGAAACTCAGAACACAACATCTTTGGTGTCTATAGGCGATGGTTAACTCTTTCCATCAGGAGACTCATCAGCTTGTTTGCTATCTTATGATATAAAAAAAAAACTCTCTAACGCTCTATTTACTCTGTTCCCTGCAAACATTTCTGCTCTAGACCTAAATTCCTCTTGTGCCTCCCACAACATTCCTTCGAACTTCCCTTGCATTCTCCTTTCAATGATTTTATCATACACCTTCGATGCCAAGCTGATCAAACTGATGGCTCTATAGCTATTGCAGTTTATACGTGAACCTCGCCTTTATACGAGGGCACGATGACCGCGCGCCGTCAGTCAAATATGAAGAAACAATTCATGAAGTAGTCTCTTAATAAGTTCAAAAATTCTAATACAAAATGTATCTTCTATCAATTTTAACTCGTTACTTTAATAAGAGATGGCGTTAGTAGTAATAAAATTCTAATACAAATTGTAACTTGCATTTTTTGATGTTTATAAAATGGTATTTTTATGGTAGATAACAAATCTAGGCATGAATATAAGCTACCACGTCGAAGCTCAAACCTAAAAAATGCGATGGTTTTTCAGTAAAATGTACCACAAAAGTGCACAGATCGTGGCCTAGTGTAGGGCTCGCTGCGCTCGCCCTAATTATTTTTCTTTTATATTTAAGACTTAATATTAAAATTTTAATAATTATGATTATAAAGTAATCCAAAAATGCTTGTCCAATCTCAAAAGTAATAATCCTAGTACCGAACCATTTATTATTTAAAATTTTGTTTGAAAATTTTAAAATCTGTACTGACTTAAAATTGTAAGTGTCAGATGCAAAGCTTATTTTTAATTTCCATCAGAAGTTGTTACGTTAAAAATTTGTCAATGTTGGCCGTCGGTCCCGGCATCCCCCCGTAAATACAATAACTAATCACAATAAAAGGGTTGCTGCAGACTCTATTAAAAACTCAGTAAGAATTCCGTTAGAGGGTTAAATAAGCCGTGACGTACACTGAAGTGATGTTTCGCTTGAAGTTTATTTTATTACCAAATTACTTTTTTATACTATTACATAGTAAACAAGCAAATGGCTCTCCTGATAGAAAATTAACTATTGTCCCTAAATCAATGAAAAATATATTTTGGTAGTTATTGAGAAAAAAAGTTAAAGAGTAATAATCTTTGCGCATGCTTTATCTTATTCTTTAACCAAAAATCCATCCATATTTGTGTTAGACAAATATGATACTTTTTTACAATAAACCGATTTTGAAATTTGTTTTTTTTTTTTAAATTGAATGAGAGCGTTTCGGAAAACATGCCATGTAACCCGCCGATCTCGCTCATAGCACTGAAGTAAGGCAGAGAGAGAGAGAGAGAGAGAGAGATTGGATTTTAAAGGAAATATTAATATAAAAGGAGAAATGATTAAATAGTGACAAAACAGATTAATAATGCGAAACGGAATGATCGCATTCTTAATCGGAATAGCCAAGGTTGAAATCGCGATTCTTCATTAACTATCATGTATTTTGCAAGGCATGTTTGTCTGGATTGTGATGTTTACGCAGATTCCTCTTTTAATTTATTTTAAATCTGTCAATCAATTTCGCCTTTTATCGCACATTCAAAGCTATTATACAATAAAATAAACAGTATCTAAATACAAGTTCATTTTAACATGATCATTAAATTCGATTGTTGTAGGTAGTTTCGATTCATTTAAATATTTATTAAATTAAATTACTGACTAGCGGGCAGGCCCGGGATCGCACATGTAGTAGAATATATTATAAGCATTTATATACTCAAAACAAAATAGGGACCACGCCGATTTATTCACAAAAAATGATTGTAAATTTTATTTTTTCATTTTTATGTGTATTATTTTTTTTAATAATTTAATTTGTTTGAATAATTAATAAAACTTTACTGTCTAACTATATCTATCCATAAAAACTACAAAAATATGCATTTTCATTTTAACGGCGGAAATCAAAGTGGGCCCTATTTTGTTTTGAGTAGAATATAGAGATTTTTTGATCCAAGAATCCTCGCCGGCGTCTACACACGTCTGAAATTTCACAATCTGATCAATGGTTTAAATCTGATCTGACCATAGAGGACAAACATTGATTTTTGTATATTATATAGATTATTTTATTTGGAATATTTGGGATGTATAGGAACAAAACACTTCTCATTTTACATACTTCAAATTGAAAATACTTGTAAAATACTTTGTCATTCAGTTTTCAATGTACGTCGCGTCGATATAATTTTTCCCAACTTTTACTCCTCCGCTAATGGTGTGCGGCTCGAGGCCGTCAATTCTTTCTAAATCCCACTCCACTGTGAATAATGCCGTAATAAACAATTTTACCATCTTCATTTAATATTATCTTGCTTAAAAATAATTACTTTTAAAACATATTTTTATGACTTACTAGCTTTTGTCCGAGACTTCGTTCGCGTGACCCGAGCAATAAATTAAACGAGCAATTCTTGTATATTTGTGTGTAATTGCTTTCTTTGAAATAGCTTTAACAATTGTGACGAAATTTGGTATTTAGTTTTTATGGTTCCGTACCTAAAAGGTAAAAAGGGACCCTATTACTAAGTCTCCGCTGTCTGTCTGTCCGTCTGTCTGTCTGTCACGAGGCTGTGTCTCATAAACTGTGATAGCTAGAAAGCTAAAATTTTCACAAGTATTCAAGTTACCTGTTTATTAAGATCGAGTAAAAAGTTGCTTAAAAATTACATTTGTTGTATGGGAGCCCCCTTTAATACATACTATTATATTTATTTAATTATTTGTTTTGAAAGGTAATACACAACTAAATATTCTGTGAAATTTTTAAGCCTCTACCTGTTACCGTTATTAATATTGAGCAAAAAATATGAAAAAAAAAACGTTTATTATATGGGGACCCCCTTAATATTTTCATTTTTTTTTTATTTTTAGTATTTGTTGTTATAGCGGCAACGGAAATACATAATTTGTAAAAATTTCAGCTTTCTAGTTATCACGGCTTATGAGATACAGCCTGGTGACAGACAGACAGACAGCGGAGGCTTATTAATAAATAAATAAATATTCATAGAACAAATTACACTTACTGATCTAACCGCAAAGTAAGCAAATTATTTGCTTGTGTTATGGGTGTTAGTCAACGATACTAATACATAGAAATACGTATATAAATACTGGAATATATTTAATAAACACCCAAACCCGGAAATACAAACATTTATGCTTATCACACAAATGCTTGTCCCCGTCGGGGATCGAACCCGATCCCCGTCGATTACGTGGTCAGGGTCGCTAGCCACTCGACCAACGGGGCGGTTAGTAATAGAGTCCCGTTTTTTTCTTCTAGCTACAGAACCTTAAAAAGCAAACAAGTAGATGAACCTCCTGAGGCAACTATCGCCTAAAGACACCAAAGATGTTAATGGTGCCTTGCTATCCATGTGGTAGGATGGTAATACCAAATGTATAATTTTACCGGCTAGGAGGTGGTACCCTCTATAACGGAACATGACAGTGACAGGTATTGACGCTATTGCGAAAGGTTGGGCGGTGGTACCAAGACCGAGCGAGACTGCGGTTCTCTACCACCTAATAGTTACGTTGATAGTCACACGTTGGGCCAATTACAAACTGCTTCAAAGAATGGCTGTTGATCTATTCTTCAAAAGGAGCCCGGACCAATAAAGCGATATTCCCGATCTAAAGATGGATTATTTGTAAACATAGAAAAATTTTACCTTTTTTACCTTTTACCTTTAATTTTTTACTGCTCTCATTTATGAGCGGGGCTCCTCTGTACCAGCTCCTTCGTTTTGATTGCATTCAACGTAGAGCGACTCGAATCGTCGATGACGAGATATTTCAAATCAGCTTGATTCAAAGAGATGTTACGTAGAGATGTGGCATCACTCTGCATCTTTTATCGGCTCTATCACGGAGAATGGTCCGAGGAACTGTTTGGATTAATTCCTGCCGCCGAATTTCACAATCGGACATCGCGACAAAATTCAAAGTTTCATCCTTACCATCTCAATGTCTGTGTAGAACCAGCTATCGGCAGATTTTTTCTGAACAGATGTGACTTAGGGACCTACAAGAAAAGGCTGGCAACGCAACTACAAGACCCCTGAAAGTGTAGTCGTCTATGGGCGGCGGCAATCACTTACCTTCACTTACCTCCTATCCGTTTGCCCCCCCTATTAGGTACTATCTAGTTATGTTTGTACTAACGATGTTTAGTGCAGGTGCTGTTTTTAACAACCAACTTAGTGCCTCTGATGTTACACTATGATATGGTATCATCAAACCTTTTTCTCTGCGGGGTAAGCAGATTGAACCGAACGTCTTAAAAACTTTTCGATTCACCATGATTCAACGGTTTGTCGATTGAGGAAATGAGTATTGATTCCCATCGCCGCATTTTACCGAGCCAATAGCGATTGTCAACGATGGTTTCGCGTGCTCATCTGAGGCATGCAGGTGGTAACTAGTAACACATGTCCCGCCAAACTTCGAGCTTCTATTGATATTTTTGTATTTTTCTAAAACCTCAAGAACACTTGCTCGACCCAGGGATCGCACCCGGGAACTCATGATCTGAGTCGAATAACCTATCACCTAGACCACTATATGGTGCTCGTCTGTAACTCATTGAAACTAACACTGTTTATGATACAGCCATATTAATGAAAATGCAATAAATCATATTATACTCCCCTATTACGAAACAAACCCACCAATACCCTGTACCCTTCATAGCCACACAAGGCAATAGATAACATATACATTTAAGGATATTAATGGAAAAAAAGGCTCTATTTAAGTGGGCAGTATTATCATGTATTACTGCACTTAGGTCGGCCATTACGGCGGCCGGCGGCGTTCACGCCCCCTAATAAATTTAGCTCTTATTTGCAGCCAGCACGGAGCGCCGTTCGGTTCATTGAGATTTTATGTGCGAGCGTTTACTTATATTACCACGATACGTTAGCTTAGATAAACATATAATCTGTATTATGGAATTGAGTTTCTGTTTGATATTTTCTTCCGATTTCATATCAAGGGTATTATAGATATTATATGCTTTTAGATACGAATGTGAAAATGCACTTGTACTATAATTTCAAACCACAAATATATATATTTTAGTATATTACTCAACCGATTTCATTTTTTAGTGTTTTGAAGACGTAATATACTTATGTGTCAAACTATCGGCCTATAGCTATAACCTTGTTCTCCAAGATTACAGGATGATCGTTAACGGTCAGCTCCTGAAGTATTTACAGGAGCCCAACTAATTAGTAACCGTCTGTACGGTTTCTGTCGTGGCTGCTCAGCTGATGATTTTCTAGTACACCTGACGCATCGCTGGCCGGAGGCAGTTGAGTCCAAGGCATTGACTGTTAGGTTAAATATAGAGAAGGCTTTCCATCCCAAATGGTACAGTTATTCTTTAAGTGTTTTTTTCGTATGGGTTCCCCGAGAAATTGTGCAAATGTAACACTAGCTTTTTGGCTGATCGGATCATCACGGTCTTAGTTGACGGTAGGAGAAATTTAGTTGACGGTAGGAGAAATTTAGTTGACGGTAGGAAAAATTAACTCTGATGATGTTGGAGTTTATCGAATCTGCGTGCTATCGCCGACATTGCTCCTTCTGCATATCGATGACATGTTGCGAATGAGTAAAATTCATTGTCATAGAGATGACGATATTGGTGATTGGACGATTGGACAATACTCCGGCGGTAGCAGTATGTCTCGGGAATACGTCAAAGAATGCCGGAATCAATTTGTGTCTAAAGTTGAGGATCAACTTATGAAGTCTCGGAATAGGGTCGACAAAACTTAGTCCCATTCAACCCCTAAAAGGTACGGCTTTTTACATTTAACACTAAAAGTCACCCTTTGTCATGTCACTTCATTTTGAGAATATTTCTCTAAATATAGAGTTTATATATCGAACAACATTCAGGTTCGCGGTCATTTGGAAGGAAAAGATAATGTAACTTCAAAAAACTAAGCGAGCTTAGCAGAGCGAGACAGTACTTCTTGGTATCCCTTCGCCTGATTCGGCCTCATATGGAGAACTGTTCTTATCTCTGGGATGTAGCTCCTCCGAAAAATAAATAAAAATCGAGGTGTGGGTGTGTTGTGGACATATCGGTGAGTATATTGTGCCGTAGGCCGCCGTTACAACTCGAAATTAATGGAACTTCCCATCCGACTGATTTTATTTAGACGAATCGGTCGGACCACTAAATTCGTCTGAAAAGCCATTAATAAGAAGGATTTTTCTTGTGTTCCCGCAATAAATACATAGTTACATTTTATTGCCAAGCTAGAGAATTGCTACCTCCCATTGTAATTGCTGTACAAGATACAGCATTTTATTTGTCGGAATTTTAGTGCAGCTCGTCTTTTATGAACTGCCTGTCAGGCCCTTACTTAGTCCTTATAGATTATAAGTAACAATAGGACACTGCCTTTCTTAAAAATTTAAACAACTGATTATAAATTCTTGTCTGTAATACTCACCTGAAACTAATATAACGCAATGTTATCACGCCAAAAACACCAAAAAAACCGCTGTTACTATTATCGCGCGCAATACTTTCAAACTACATCCCGTGACTCAATATCACCATGTTCCTCGCCTTCTTTCTAAGTTTTTGAATCGCTTGTTCTTTGACTTGCCGAGATAGTAGTCCGGCGATAGGGGGAATCCCCAACATATAAAATATACGTCTGTCACTTTCCTTATAAAAAATGTAATCTTTTGGGCCTAACAAGTTGAATTTTTGAAATATTAACCTAAATAATTTAGACGGATTGGTCGGACTAACGGAACCGTGTGACATGCCATTAATAAAAACGATTTGTCTGTCGTGTTCCCCGCAATAAATACATAGTTGGATTGTATTGTTCCGGAGCCGGGCTAAGTGCTGTCGCCGCCCGCCGTAATTGCTGTACGCGATACAGCCTTTTATTTGTCGGGATTTTAGTACAGTTAACGAAGGAAACGTGACGGGCATTTTTATCTGTCTACGTGTTGATTATGTTTGTATTGTTTTAACTTTTTATCTTATTTTCCGTTCATAAAATATCAAACAAGCACATAATTCAGATCTTAGAGTAATAACACTTAGATCTTAGAGCAATAACGATAATTGCATTCAACGTTTCGTTCATATTTTAAGCCAAAACCGTATTGATGTGTGCATGACCTTCATGAAATTACTTGCGTTGACACGCACACAAAGACACATTATTGCATGAATAATGTTGCAAGCAAATAAATATTTTCCCAAAACGGTATTTAAAATAGGTCTACCTTACAAATAGTCTTTCATATTATAACATTAATAGTCATTTAGTATAAACTTGAAACTTATACTTTTATTCGGTTACGTAAAATATTTTAAATGTCGAGAAATATTCTAGATGTTCTCAAGATGATATTCCAAAGCTTTAAAATTTAACCTTATATTTTTTTTTTAGTTTTTGTGCTTTCATTTGTAATTTAAAATATTTTTACCTCATTAATATAAAGATTGTCTTTCTTTCCAATAGTATTATTAGGCATATAAAAAACTTAAAACTTACATTTTTTATCCCGGTGAGGTAAAATGAGTAGAATTACAGTGAAATGTTAAAGAGTCAAGATATTTTTTTTTTGTATATATCAGTAATCAAACAGCGGTAACCAACCAGCACCAACCGTAAATAAAAAATATGGCCAATACAAGTTTACATTATTGGAGTTATAAAAACATTTGTTGAAGTAATTCTTTAAAAAAATTATTGAAATATATCTACTAAAATATAATTGTACTATAATAATAATATAATATAATATTCACGGGACAAATTACACTTACTGATCTAACCCCAAAGTAAGCAAATTATTTGCTTGTATAATGGGTGTTAGTCAACGATACTAATACATAGAAATACATATATAAATACTGGAATATATTTAATAAACACCCAAACCCGGAAATACAAACATCTATGCTCATCACGCAACTGCTTGTCCCCGTCGGGGATCGAACCCGAGCCCCGTCGATTGCGTAGTCAGGGCCGCTAACCACTCGACCAACGGGGCGGTCAAATGTTATTACAAATTTGTTCATTGCTTGGCGAATGCTTGTGTGTCTTTATGTGTATGTCTGTGTGCATGTATGTGTGTATATGTATATATTTGGTGAGAGCTAAACTAGCTTGAACGTTAGCAGATGGGCGGGCAAGCAGGAACAACTACTTGGCACAACAATATTTATAAGCACTTTAAGGTAAATGTAATAGCATAGGTATGCTTATTAATCAAATTATTTATTTAAATCAGTTTACAAAGTTAAAATGTTTTAAGCTAAACATATTTCTGACTACTATATTGAGTCAAGCTACTATTATAGGCTCTGTGCACTACTTGAGCACCACCTATCGTGCGCAACTGTTTTGGTTCAGATCTTAGAATATAGAAAAACATAATCTCTGTGCGTAATCCCCTCTAACGTTTTTAGCTGAATCGGAAACAATACAGCTCTTTGTGGCGACTCTTTGGCTCCTACGTGCTATAATATATGCATTGGAGTATACGGCACAAATTAATTAAGTCGTGTATGAGCAATATCGTCATTCGCAACATAAAGAACACGGGCAAGACTTAATATATCATTATTTTTACTAATCATCTTAAAGTTTTATATATTCCGTAAGAATCGATATTAACTCCTCAACTTATCCACATTTATAATATATTTTTTAAGCTTGGGGAATAATAGTTAGATAAAGTTGGAATTTATGGTAAGATTAACGTAAACATTTAGTTCTCTACTTAATACTCTGTGGTTACGAATTACGATTCTTATTGACAAATGATAAGTTGTCACTTGTCCGATGTAAAATAGGTATCTTGTCGTCACTCGTCGCTTACCTACCTAGGTACCTAACCTAGGTAGGTAAGCGACGAGTGACGACAAGACGTGTAGACACTTGACATACCCAATAACTATTTACCATAGATTACACATACTGTTTTCGTCGATTATAATTGCTGTAAAATAATAAAGAAAGCTATTTGCTTTAAACTATTCCTTTGTATAAAACAGTGAGCATTTTAATTTGGTTATTATATGTAATAAAGATGATTGTATATTAACTTATTTACATTTAAAGTACATAAAATAAAATGTTTTGTATTTATACAATGATAACATTTAAGATAAGATTTATTATTATTTCTTATTTCAAAAGTACAGTTCAATAACTTAAATTTCTATTGGACTCCACACTAGGCAAGGCCTGTGGCGTAGATGCAATGCAGTGATTTCCGTAGATACATTTAACAAAAATTTCACGGGAGGTAATAAAATTATACAATAAAACCAGAAGAAATTAACAAGAAAATTTGAGAAAAAAAAATAACATCAGGCACTGTAAATTAAGTTTGGTTGACTGACTGCTCTGCGTGACGTGCGTGTATAAGTGAATGTTTCTTATGTGAGAGTTTTGTGTGTATGTATGTATTTGAGGAAGAAGGTGGTTGTGAGTTGTTTGAGTTGTGAGAGCAACGTTGACACACTTTATCGTAGATGTGTGGGAAAAGATAACATAAAAGGAAAATGTTAACGCATTATTAAAATTACAAGATTGAAAAGAATTAAAATTACAAGATTGGCAACTTATAATTGACTCTACAAATACGCGTATTCTTGCAAAAAATAATCGTTCATTCATACAAAAAATCCCGACTTAATAATCTACGGGGCTCGGGTTCGACTTCCGACAGGTTCAAGTATTTTCGTAATATTCGATGCTGTTTGTATTTCTGGATTTAGGTGTTTATTAAATAAGTACTAGCTGTTGCCAGCGACTTCGTCCGCGTGGACTTCGTTTACTCCACACAGTCCCTACCCCGCAGGTGATAGCGTGATAATATGTAGCCTATATGTTGACCCGACCTATTAGTAATATTCATGTAAAATTTGAAGTAAATCCATGCAGTACTTTTGAGTTTACCCCGGATATACATACAGACAAACAGACAAAAATTCTAAAAACTATATTTTTGGCTTTGATATCGATTATCGTCCCAAGTATTCTTTTAAAAAAATATTCAATGTACAGTTTTGACTTTCTTACGATTTTATTATACGTATAGATATAGCAACTTAAGTATGTATTCATGTTTATTAGTATCGATGTCTTATACTCGTATCAGAAGAAAAACTCGATTGTGATACTTTCAGCCAATCGTTCGCCTTTTACAAACTGTCTGGCAGAATAGCATATGGCCAAACTGGCCCAGACTACCAAATGAATAATTTACCGGCTACCTTACCCTTAAAGCCGAAACATGACAATAACAAATATTGACGTTATTGCTATGTGTTACGTTGATCAAATGACAGTCACACATCAGTTAATAAATGTATTTATTAAACTGTAACTTTATTGGGATTTTCCTTAATCTTATATACTAATAACTCACGTGCACGGCTGCGTGATAGAATGTGGTGCGATAACATATCTGAAAACGAACGTGTTCTATCGTGCCCGTTACACTATGAGTATTAACTAAATAACTCATTCAGAATTCGGAATACAAAACCTTATTCTATATCGAGGCAGGTATAGACACTAGACAGACGCGTTAGAAATTTTTATGCATAAGTTTATTAATACCAATATAAGTTAATCCACAAAGAATGTCATCTAAAAAACCACACTACATCGCTGTCCATTCCATTAAACCTCGTACTGAACATTATCCTCTCATAAAGGCAATAACACTCCAAGTCGGAAGGAGTTGCCCCTATAATACTACGGGTAAACGAATATGCGAGGAAATTGCTCGGAGCGAGCGCAGATGTGATTGCGAGAGTCCGGATACTGACAATCATCCATCTACGCCCCCCGCCACCCGCCCGTAGATAAATCACGCTCACAATGCCCGAAGGAAGTTCTTAAGAAGAAAAACTATAGGTCATATCCTTCCTGGAAAGCGGCCAATCGGAAGCGGGGGCCTCCCTACGAAGGGTTATTCGTTTAGGGCGAGATTTTTCCACGTCTACCCGTCGCCGGCGACTCGTTCGTCATCCGCGGATTATTCGTAATCCTCGAATGGATAGAGGATACCTCGTGTCGGTTTTCGGTTTGAATTATTAATTCGATTTGCCGACTTCTCGGTGAGTTATTGAATTCGAGTTTTGGCTGATATGCAATTGATTTATTTTATTTGACTTAAGAGTTAGATGGTTTTAAATTTTATTGTATTTATGTTTTGTATTGTTACTCTACCTGGATCGTGATGGTACTCAATTTACTTTGCATACTCCGTAAGGGTTATGGGATAATAACATTTGTGTTTGATCGCCTCCGTGGTCTAGTGGTCCAGTGTCGGAGTTGACCACGTGAGGTCCTTAGTTCGATTCCCCAGTCGGACAATTCAATAAATGTGTTTTTTCAGTAATATGACAAAAACAACGTTGCCAGGGATTAGAAGAATTTCCCGGTTGGCGATAGGCTGGTCACCTATCACATTGTAGGGCTAAGCATCTTCGGCTAATCATGGGTGCACTGGCTGTACCTCTGCCTACCGCTTCGGGGACACGGACGTGAAGATACTTATATTTGTGTATGTTTTATGTTTTGTATGTTGGTCTGTCTGGATCGTAATGTATGGCTCTTAATTTACTTTGCATTCCACGTAAGGGGTTTTGGAGTGAAGATATGCATGTATGTTTTATGTTTTTGGGCTTTTAAGTTTCACACACGTTTTTAGGGTTCATATTTGTTTTATGTTTTGTATTGTTGGTCTGTCTGGATCGTGATGTACGGCACTCGATTCAAAAGATTTACACACGTTTTTAGGGTTCCGTAGTAAATATGCGATGGCACCAATCGAGGGTATTCCATGCTGTGCTCTGCAATTCAATAGTCACCACGCTAATGACACAGCTTCCATTTAATTAGGTGCCTGGCAGAAAGTCCAAGTATAGAATATAAAAACTCATATTCATCATTACTTTATCATTTTTTTAAATATTTAGTATCAAATCCTGGCCCGACAATAAGATACAACTTAAAGATAAATTCTGAACTGAAACTGTCATTAAAACAGTGTCCAATAAGTACATAGAAATGTTTCCTGAAAGGGCAAGCTCTTTTATGTATCATTTTAAAAACGCACTACTAAGAGATAATAATATCGCTGCGCAAATTACACGAATTGATCAAGCTCCGAAGTAAGCAAATTATTTGCTTGTGTTATGGTGGAATAATTTTTGTGACAAAATTATTTAACACCGGTGCAGTCAGTCAACCAAATTAGTGGTAGTGCCATACTGCTTTTGCAACTGAATAGGCCGGCACGCCCGGGGAGATACCACTCTCTCACTTGACACCGACGTAAAGTAGCAGCCCTGCTGCTGCGTTTCGTTTGGTTTGTGAGAGTCCCGGAGGCCTAACCCCCCCCCCCCCCCCCGCACACTATGAATGCGCAATCAAAAGAGAATCTACCCCAGGGGGGTACCACTTGCACCAGCAGTGGAGAATCCCCCCCTGAGCGTCCGTGCTCTGGATTCCAGCCAGGTCATGGATGCTCAGGCTGCCCTGCGTATTCTGGGGGGGGCAAAATTGCGCTCATAGACAATCCTGTCCGGGGCAAACAGGGCAAGAAAGCCATGGCACCCCCTACCACGCTTACTGTGGATTTCTGTAATGTCAGGGGGCTTCATTCCAACTTGAACGCCGTCCACTACCATCTCGAGACGGCGAAGCCAGCTTTGCTCTTTTTGACCGAGACGCAGATATCTTCTCCGGCTGATACTTCTTACCTCTCCTACCCGGGGTACAAACTGGAACATTCCTTTGTACCGCGGGCTGGGGTGTGCGCATACGTCAGAGAAGATATCTGTTACCGGCGCCTCGGCAGACTTGAAGGTCAGGACCTATCCATCCTCTGGTTACGCGTAGCTTGCGACGACCATCCACGCAGCTACGCGTGCCTATACAGGTCCCATGGCGGGAATACTGAAGTTGACCGGCTCATTGAGCATTTACAAACGGTTGTAGATTCCGTGTTAGAGCAGACCCCCTCCACAGAGATCGTGATCTTGGGCGATTTTAATGCCCACCACGCCGAATGGCTTTGTTCGCGCACCACCGATCATGCGGGGAGGTCTGTTCACGATTTTGCCTTGGCGTATGGTCTTACACAACTGGTAACTTGGCCCACGCGAGTTCCCGATGTGTATGACCATATGCCTTCACTGTTGGACCTTCTGCTGACCTCTCATCCGGACCATTATCAGGTATCGGTGGACGTCCCACTTGGTTCGTCAGACCACTGCCTGATCCGGAGTAAAGTGCCGGTTTCGCGCCTATCACGGCCTCCTTTAGCAGGCTGTCGTCGCGTTTGGCACTTTAGGTCAGCAGATTGGGACGGGATGCGGTCTTTTTTTGCGTCCTACCCATGGGGGCGGTTGTGCTTCTCGCTGGATGATCCGAATATCGTCGCTGACTCTATTGCCGATGTGGTGCTGCAGGGCATGGAACTTTTCATTCCATTTTCTGCGGTACCAATTGGTGGTAAGTCTCAGCCTTGGTTTGGTCGCTCCTGTAAAACGGCTTCGCGCCGCAAGCAGGAGTGCTACCGGGCTTGGGCTGCAGCGTCCGCATCTTGTGATGAAAAAACCAGCACATTACGTAAGGAGTACATTTTCGCCTCGAGGTACTTCAAAAGAGCTATCGCCAAGGCAAAATCGGAACACATTGGCAGAATTGGCGAGAAATTAGTTCGCCTTCCTTCGGGCACTCGTGCGTTCTGGTCTCTCGCCAAGGCTGTCTTAGGAAATTTCTCACAGCCATCTCTTCCATCCTTGCACGGAGACGATGACTCTCTGGCCCATACCGCAAAGGAGAAGGCCGATCTCCTGGGCTCCTTCTTTGCGGCCAACTCGACTCTGGATGACCAAGGGAACGCACCGCCTACCATCCCGCAGTGTGATAGTTGTATGCCAGAACTACAATTTCGGCAATCATCTGTGCGTAAAGCACTACTTTCCTTGGACATCCACAAGTCGAGTGGGCCGGATGGCATCCCTCCGATTGTGCTAAAAATGTGTGCTCCAGAGTTGGCACCAGTATTAACACGCCTATTCCGGCTCTCTTATTCACTCGGCGTGGTACCGAATTCGTGGAAGACAGCTTTGGTGCATCCCATCCCTAAAAAAGGAGATCGCTCTAACCCGTCTAACTATCGGCCCATAGCCATAACCTCCTTGTTCTCCAAAATTATGGAGACAATCATCAACTCTCAGCTCCTCAAGTATTTAGAAGAGCACCAGCTGATTAGCGACCGTCAGTACGGTTTCCGTCGCGGCCGCTCAGCTGGTGACCTTCTAGTATACCTAACTCATCGATGGGCGGAAGCAGTTGAGTCCAAGGGGGAGGCATTGGCAGTTAGTTTGGACATAGCGAAGGCCTTCGATCGGGTATGGCACAAAGCGCTTCTCGCGAAGCTGCCTTCCTATGGGCTTCCTGAGAAATTATGCGAGTGGATCACCAGTTTTTTGGCTGATCGGAGCATCAAGGTCGTTGTCGACGGTGCGTGCTCCGACCTTAAATCTGTCAATGCTGGTGTTCCCCAAGGCTGCGTGCTATCACCGACACTGTTCCTTCTGCATATCAATGATATGATGCAAATTAGCAACATACATTGCTATGCGGATGACAGTACTGGTGATGCTACATACTCCGGCCGAAGCAGTATTTCTCGGGAACACGTCGAAGAGTGCCGAAACAAGCTTGTGTCTGAAGTCGAGAATCGACTTACCGATGTCTCGGAATGGGGTCGCCAAAACCTGGTTACTTTTAACCCCAAGAAGACACAGCTTTGCGTGTTCACCGCAAAAAAGACGCCCTTTGTCGTATCACCTCGATTTGAGGATACTCTCCTGACAGCCTCAGCTAGTGTCGGAATCCTGGGAGTTGACATATCGAATTACGTTCAGTTTCGCGGTCATTTGGAAGGCAAGGCTAAACTAGCCTCCAAAAAGCTCGGTGTGCTTAGCAGAGCGAAACAGTACTTTTTGCCGGTCCATCGCCTTCAACTTTATAAGGCACAGGTTCGGCCTCACATAGAGTACTGTTCGCATCTCTGGGCCGGAGCTCCTCAGTACCAGCTTCTTCCTCTTGATCGCATTCAGCGTAGAGCGGTTCGAATCGTTGACGACCAGGCCATTTCGAAACAGCTTGACTCTTTGGCATTGCGCAGAGATGTAGGTTCTCTCTGTGTCTTTTATCGTATATATCATGGAGAGTGTTCCGACGAGTTGTTTGGATTAATTCCTGCCGCCGAATTCCACCATCGGACATCGCGTCAAAACTTGAAATTCCATCCTCACCATCTCGATGTCTGGAAATCCACAACTGTGCGTTTCTCCCGACACTTTTTACCTCGCACTACTCTGTTGTGGAACCAATTACCGGCAGGGATATTTCCGAACGGATACGACATAGGGACCTTCAAGAAAAGAGCTTACTCATTCTTAAAAGGCCGGCAACGCAACTGCAAGACCTCTGGTATTGCAGATGTCCATGGGCGGCGGTGATCACTTACCATCAGGTGCACCTCTTGCTCGTTTGCCCCCTCTTCTATAAAATATATATATATATATATATATATATATATATATATATATATATATATATATATATATATATATATATATATACCATTTAGTAATTGTGAGTGATAGACTTGCACCTTAGCATAACTCTCCGGAATATGAGTGTGATAGTATTCATTTGTTTATTTTTAACAATAGAAATTCAAATCAACTTAACAATATGAGTTGGGGAGTGTAAGTTACCGAAAATTGTATTACTGGAATATGATGCACACTTTTCCGAACGGATTCATTTGTGGAACATGGTGAAATTTGAATTTAGAACGTGCTCCCCGGGCGCGGGCGGGCAAATTGTGAATTAGAGCCGCGGGCGCACCGCTCCGCTTGTTAGCTAGTTTTTACGCTGGCAACCCCTTTGTAGGGAATTGCATCATGCATACGCGAGATACTGGTTATTTGGATCTGCCTCTGTTGAGATTTTATATTATGTCGTAACTTATCAGTTTGGGGCGTAGTGCACACTCTTTCATATAATATTGGTAGAACATTAATTTTTTTATGTTAGTTGAATAGGCAAACTGGCAGACGTGCCACCTGATGGTAAGTGGTCGACGTCGCCAAGAACATAAACTAGTTTACCTGGAACTAACCTAGGGGACTCATTTATGTGTTGCCTATCCTGAGACATAAGATGTTAAGTCTCGGTGCCAGTAATTACACTGCATGTCTTGCCCTTCTCTCCGAAACACAGCAAAGTTGTTTCACAGGAGAAACAAGAAAGATGGTGGTACCCATGCAGCCGGAAGCGCGGTACAGCGCATCCCTCCCACCGGTAAATTAAATCGATTTCCCAAAAAGGAGGTTTCAATTGAGCTGTAATTTTTTAAGTTTGTTAGAGAGTCGCAACGTATAATAGCGTTAATACTTGTCACTGTCGTCTTCCGGTTTAGAGAGTAAGGTAGCCAGTAAACTTGTGCATGTGACATTTATACATAAACAATAAATATAGCAACCCACCATTAACATCTTTTGGTTGGTTATCTCTTTCTATAAGGAGAGCTATCTGCTTGATGTGAAATATCTGCGGAACTTATTTATGAAACAATATCGAAAATTGAGAGGGTATGCTTTTGTGTTGTCCTAATGTTTGTCCCGCCCCGTTAGTCGAGTAGTTAGCTACCCTGACTACGAGTAGTTAGCTACCCTGACTACGCAATCAACGGGGTTCGAGTTCGATCCCCAACGGGGACAAGCATTTGTGTGATGAGCATAAATGTTTGAATTTCCGGATTTGGGTGTTTATTAAATATATTATAGTATTTTTATATGTATTTCTATGTATTAGTATCGTTGACTAGCACCCATAACACAAGCAAATAATTTGCTTACTTTGGGGTTACATCAGTAAGTGTAATTTGTCCCGTGAATATTTATTTATTATTTATTCATTTATTTGTGCTACATAAATTTGATAAATATCTGATTTAGATTTCCTCATATACAGATGACTAAAAGTCGGTTCTTGCAGGTGTACTGCGCTTTAATTATATACTGTTGTTATTTTGACTGTGATTCGACCGTGACCCCACTTATGCTTCGTTAGTAACCATACATGTGTTAACTCTTCAATAGAGCCTGTAAAAATTGATGATTCTTCCGTGTAATTCCGGGCTCCCTTTGAGAAAAAAACCATCTGCCGTTCTGCCAATCTGGTCGTAAAAGGCGAACGATTGTCTATACGTGCCTATTATTATTGGCTATACAAGTCTATGTTTGACCCCAGATCTTGTAGTCTTCATGCTAAATTTCATCAAAATCGGTTCACCGGCTTAACCATGAAAGCATAACTAACATACAAACAGATAGGCTTTCGCATTTATAATATTAAAGTAGGTTAGTATAAATACTCGGGTTTAAATACTCACCCCGTTGGTCGTGTGGTTAGCGACCCTGACTACGCAATCGACGGTGCTCGGGTTCAATCCCCGACGGGAACAATCATTTGTGTGATGAGCATAAATGTTTGTATTTCCGGGGTTGGGTATTTATAATTAAATATATTCTGGTATTTATATATGTATTTCTATGTATTAGCATCGTTGACTAACACCCATAACACAAGCAAATAATTTGCTTACTTTGGGGTTAGATCAGTTAGTGTAATTTGTCCCGTGAATATTTATTTATTTAAGGTTTTTTCAGCTGTAAAAGTCAATGCGATCATACTTACCATTATACTGGAAATACATTACCGTTTGACAGATTTTTTCGCATGTTTGGTGATTTTAGAAAAGAATCAAAACTTATCGGATACTTCTCGTTGACCTAGAATCGTGAAACTTGGCAAGAATCGATGTCTTACAACACTTTCGCCCTACTGGTCGAGTGGTAAGCGACCCACTACGCAATCAGTGGGGCTCAGGTTCGATTTTTGACAGTGACAATCATTTGTGTGATGAGTATATTTGTTTGTATTTCTGGGTTTAAGTGATTATTTTTTTCGTTAAGTTCTTAATATTATTGGTATTGTATTATTGGTATGCATATGTATTTCTATCTTTGTATTCTTGACTAACACCCGTATATGCACAAGCAAATAATTTGCTTACAATCGACTAGATTTGGTTATTTTAATAAGAAAGAAAAGTTCTCCATTCGGTCGTAAACTCGGACATTGATTTAATTTTTTTTCCGTGTAGTGTATATATAGTTCGCGTTTGATCCCATATAAATTTCATGAAAATTTGATACGGGTTAATAATAATAAATATTCATGGGCCAAATTACACTTGCTGATCTAACCCCAAAGTAAGGAGATTATTTGCTTGTGTTATGGGTGTTAGTCAACGATACTAATACATAGAAATACATATATAAATACTGGAATATATTTAATAAACACCCAAACTCCGAAATACAAACATTTATGCTCATCACACAAATGATCCCCGTTGGGGAT
The DNA here is from genome assembly GCA_036924255.1 of Apodemia mormo. NCBI lineage: Eukaryota > Metazoa > Arthropoda > Insecta > Lepidoptera > Riodinidae > Apodemia > Apodemia mormo. Next base: position 28,928,766 of record JAUPFN010000017.1, read on the forward strand.
CGAACCCGAGCCCGGGTAAGGTTTTCAGAGTTAAAGAAAATTGGGGATCGGTAGCTGCGGTTTCACTACGTTTAAATAATTCAGATATAATAATTTCAAATAAAAATTCATGAATAAGTAATTATTCATGAATTTTTATTTGAAATTATTATATTGGCGAGATCGTTACCAAATAGATGAATGATGGATAGTGACAACCATCGCCTATAGTCACTAAAGATGTTAATCGTATGTTGCGTTATTTTTGTTATTCATGTGGTGGGATACCACCACATACATAACTTTACCGACTATCTTACTGCTCAAACTGGAACACGCTTGTCACAAACACACGCTATTGCGGCAGAAATGGGCGGTGTTACCGATCCGGGCGAGACGTAGCAAAACTCTTTCACCTAGTAGTCACGATGGTAGTGAAAAGTTTAGCCAATAGTTTTTAGTTTTAGCTTTTTTTCCCCGCGTTGGACCCGGGCTCCTTTGAAGAATAGGCCAACTGCCGTTTTGCCAGGCAGGTCGTAAAAGGCGACCGATTGGCTGTACGATTCACTAGCATCGTGGCTACTAGGTGGCAGAATTCAGCATTGTCTCGCCCGGGTCTGATACCACCGCCTTACCTATTCCTGTCGCAATAGCATCAGTGTTTTTCACTGTCGTGTTCCGGTTTGGAGGGTAAGGTAGCCGGCAAACTTATGCATGTGGCATTAGACCTCGCCACAAAATAGCAGTGCACCATTAACACCTTTGGTGTCTATAGGCGAAGGTTGACTCTTTCCATCAGGAGACCCATCTGCTTGTTTGCTATCTTATGATATAAAAACAAACGAACCAACAACAACGCATCATTAGATTTATCACATAAATCGAATTTTATTTGGTACTTGATCTGGTCTTGAATTTTATTTGGTCTGGTATAATTCTGAAATTTTTGATACAAACCTTTATTTAATATCCTTTACTTAAAAGGTTATTAAATAAAGGTTTGTATCAAATAGTTTTATTTAATACATTTTAAAAATTATTTATTAGTAGGTACATTCACACAACCGCTCATTGCCTCGGGAAGCTTTGTTCGAAAAAGTGTAAGTACAATGCTCCATAAAAAATATTTATCCAGTGAAAGGAACAAAGAAAAAATATAAAAGCCATAGAGGCGTGGATGTCCTGATAATGATAGATACAATTCTTAATCATACTAATGTTACAAAAATAGGTTTGATCCGAAAATATCTCAATGTTAGAATTTTCCCCATTACGAGAATTACAGAACTCCCCTCGCATTATTCTAACTAATCTTGTCACTAATCCTAGTCCGATTACTGAACTGTGGTTCCAAATTCAAATGCGGTTCCAAATTTAAACACGCGTATAATTTCGAAATTGTGTTCGCGCCATGTGCGCCGCTCGGGGCGTTACTTCTTTTATTGCCGGCGCCATGATGTCCTACCCTTTCGGAAACTGTGATACTGCGACCTGCTAAACGAGCGTAACGCAAATTTATTCGGGTGGCTTGAACAGATAATAAAGCTTTATTGGCTTTACACAGTTGTCAGTAAGGGTTTTCATAGACTATAATAATGTTCTCTTTTTTGAAAATAAAAGGATCAGTGTGATTGTAGAATCTTACAATGTTATCTGTTTTTTTATGATGAGCAGATCATATGCCTACTTGCCGAACGGTAAAGTTCACTTCATAAGTCATGACTCCATTTATAGTTTTTAGCAGCTATAACATCAAAGTTTGGTACGGTCGTGTTCTGGTATCTAACCGAGAATTTACACATATATAGTATAAGTAGACACGTACAAATGATACTTGTTTGTGTGAAGGGGGTGTGTATATATATGTATCTGTCTATGAATGATTTTCGACTCTACTATGTTTCCCTGACTACACCTTATGAAGAAATAGACCATCTGCCTTTCTGCCAGGCAAGTTGTAAAAGTCGAACATGTGCCCAAACGGTCTCTATCATCGTGACTTTTAGGTGGTAGAGTTCTGCAACGTTTCTGGGTTATCTTTTTGTGAAAAAAACTGAAAAACACATTTTTGAATTGTCCGATCTGGGAATCAAACCCGAGACCTCATGTAGTCAACACCGACACCGGACCAGTAGATAGCGACGAAAACTACTATTCCAATAAAATATTTGCCAATGAATACACTTGTACTGTTCACAATAACATAATTATAATTTATTTCAAACCGGTTGCTAATACAAGTATCATCAGGATATTTACAGCTATTATTAACTTAGTAATAAAGTTAATAGCTGTAAATACCATGATGATGCTTGTGTAAGCAAAACCGTTTGGAAATAACTTATAGTCATCTTATTGTGAAACAGTACAAGTGTATTAATTGATAAATATCGTATTAAAGTGGAGTTTCACCAAGTGTTGACTACAAAAAAAGTGAGAAAACTTTTTTTTATAGTCAACACTCGGTCAACATTGACTATAAAAATGTTTTTCTTTAAAACAGGTTTCTGCCAAGTGGTTAAAGTTTTGCTATGGTCCGGTGGACCAAGTGATTTAAGTTTTGCTATGGTCCGGTGGACCATACATCCGGTAAACCACTTGGTTGCTTTGTACATAATGTGATATTTTATTAAATTCCTGCACTATCGTATTATTTTTAGTATGATTATTTAGTTCACGGTGTAGCACAGCGTATATAGAACATTTGTGTTTAATCGTTTTGTATGTGCAAACATGTGGCATATTGTGGTCCGCCCTATCTGATTAACGCAAACAATTTTGAAAGAGTCTGGTTGCTTTGACCGAACGAACGCTGCGGGCTTAATAGCTCTCTCATAATGCACGGGTTAACTGCAATTTGTTTGAGGGTAGATCTTTTATGTGGGCTTTGTGGTTGATGACTTGGAATTTTTAGTGTTTAACTTGTTATTATCTTTGGTAATTTAAGATCTACAGTTTGCTAAATATTTATCATGTTGATAGGTAGAGACCCCATTTTGTGCAGTGGTATAAGCCTTCATTAAGTCTGACGGGACACGGTTGACAACACGAGAAGTGATTATCTGGGCTCCTATTGAAGAAGAGAATATCTTTCTTTTGTCAGGTGGCCTGTATTCTCCTGTGCTGGTCCGGGCTCTTTTAGAAGAATAGACCAACTGCCGTTCTACCAGGCAATTCGTAAAAGGCGACTAATTGGTTATGTATGTCACTATTATCCTGACTACTAGGTAGTAGAGTTTCGAAACGTCTCGCCCGGGTATTTGGTAACACCGCTTTACATATTCCTACCGCAATATCGTCAACGCCTGTCTATGGCTGGTTCCGGTTTGGAGGGTAAAGTAGCCGGTAATAGATAAGTCATCTACGTGGCATTGCCATTCCGCCACTCGGATAGCAACACCTTTAACACCTTTGGTGTCTATAGGCGATAGAAAGTGGATGAAAGAAGACCTCTATCAGGAGAACCATCTGTTTGTTTGCTATCTAATAATATAAAGAAGCTTGTAAAATGTGAGGAAATACACACACATATCACTATCATCGTGACCACTGGATGATAGAAATCTGCAACCTTTCCTCCAAGTTTCGTTCCACCGTCATATTTTTTTCAGCCGCAACTGCGTCTGTGGTTGTCTCTACTGTGTTCTAGTCTAGACATTACGAATGTGGCATTACTGACTAGCAACAAAAATAATAATACATTATTAATATTTTGATGTACATAAGCGATGGTTATTTCTTTCCATCAGGAGAGCCATCTGCTTGTTTGCTGTATTGGACAAACAGACTTGGTCTAAATTGTTATCTAAACTAATTATTAAAAGGCAAGCTTAAATATTGCTATTATAAACCTATTTATTACTATAGGGATCGAGACATTGACTTGTAATTTGCTAAAAAATTCAGTGAGTAAAATTAACTTATGCCATGAAAGTATTGTCAGTAAATTTTTTATCTTAAATAAATTTTCGTCATTTCCATATCAAAAATGAGTTATTGTATTCGTGGGAGTGACATAAAAAAATACGCAGATTAAATTTTAATGTTTCCGGAAATCATCTTTGAACGCTGAACGCTTCAAACGCAAAAATAGATAAATGCAGTGAACATTACGTGTAAGAAGAATATTTTAATTGATAATTTCGATTAATAAATACTTTTTGTATTATCAATAAAAATGAAAGGCGAAGAATATTAGATAAATTTTATTATCGCATACATTTCTAATTTAGTTTTGATTACATTTCCGGAGGTTTTTCCTGGCAATGAAAATACAAAAAGATCTATTCAGTCACTCCAACTATTTGTTAAATTCCGCAAAGTTTTAAATATTATTCAAAAACCTTTAACCTTTACTAGATTATTGGAAATGCAATTTTAAACAATTAATTTATAAAAGTAATTTTAAAAACACTTTAATTTTGACACTACACGTATTTGCAATACTAGTTTGAGCGACCAATAAACACGTTATAGGTAATAGATTGTTTATTTACAGTTTCAATAACATTTAAAACATGACCCGATTCGAATAATATTTTACTTTTAATATCATTCTGATCCGGTCCGGTCATTTTATAGGCAAAAAATGAAATTTGATTATTTTTTGCATGTTATTACAATATTTATGTTATTTATTACATTGTTTATATTACATTACTATCTTTGTTTGACGCCAGAGCGCTCTATTTTCGACAGTAATGTTCGGGCACGATCCGTAAATGACTTAATAAAGAAGTAGCTCTGTCATAAATCTCCTATTAATCTTTTTTTGTTAATAATACCGTAATTTTGTTAATATTACATTGTTTATATTACATTACTATCTTTGTTTGACGCCAGAGCGCTCTATTTTCGACAGTAATGTTCGGGCACGATCCGTAAATGACTTGATAAAGAAGTAGCTCTGTCATAAATCTCCTATTAATCTTTTTTTGTTAATAATACCGTAAGTTATATTTGCGTAATTATGTCTTTGCATCGTATACCGATATTCATTAAGGTCGCGCAAACCGTCCTCGAATTATGGCAAGACATATATAGACTATTAAAACACAGGCAAAAATTTTTCCAGATACACAAACTGAGATAAGTTAATCATAAAACGAACAAGAATCGCAAAATTTGACAAAAAATTAATGCGAAGACAGATGCCACAGATTTATATAGTAAAATAGATTTGTGTATTAACAAAAAACCAATCGTCAAACAAGCTTAAGAAACTTAGGCTTATCTATTCTAGAACAGGAGAGAATTACAACCTACTGCCGATAAACTGATGTTTGGCAGATAAGATGTATTTTTGCTTTAATAATGTATCGGATTTACCAATAACAATTGAAAAATAGGCTAACTATAAAAATTATTTTAAACTATACATGAACACCTTTCCTCCTACATAGAAACATACAATTAATTAATTTAAATTAGATTCAATTATTTGCTTCGTCGTAGCATAGTAAAGCTAAAAATTACTTACAAAATTAAACTCTAGATGTAACTGTAACAACGTTGAGGTTATTTAATCCGCTGTTGACATTGATAGACGATCGATCATCCATTTTCTGCCTGGAGAGTATCAATTCAAGGTTTTAACTTGAGAAATCGTTTTTACGGAGTGTAATTTTTGTAAGAGCGTCAATTTTTCCTCGTTATTTAATTTTCTGATATTATAGAAGATTAAAAAGAAATTGCATGTTAATTTTTAGAATTTGTAAAGTGGACGATATTTTCAGAAACACCGATTTTAGAATTATTTGAAGTGATACTTCTTTAGGCGTGACAATATTTTTTTTAACTTTCCGCTACCTTAGTAGTAAAATCAAAAATGATTTTTTTACAAGATCTCCACTTTTTAAGGTTAATATGAACCTTTTATGACTATTTTCACGATGACGTATGTGTGTGTATGTAAACCTATCATAATTTTTGAACGCCTACACTGATAGAAACGCGGTTAATCGCATTAGCTTAAGTTTCGCCAAACTTACACTTCCTGAAAATATGAACAGGTTCGGCCGAGGAGGTTTTGAAGACAACAACATTGTCGGTAGCTTTTTTAAATAACTTCCAGATTAATGCTCCAATTCATGCAAAATGTAATCAGTTATTATCCTTAAGAAACTGCATCCAATGCCCCAAATTGTATCGTTTTATTCGTTCAGGTGTAACGTTAATAAAATTTTTCAACCAATCAATTTTTGAACATCTACAATATTTTGGTACCTACTTAAAAAACTGCGTCGAATGCCATTTCAAAAATCAAAGTCGAAAAAAATTTGGATAAAGTACAGCTTTTCAAATATTAAAATAATATTTTTTACAATAAACTCATTTCATAGTAGTAGTATCTTCACGCCCGTATCCCTAAAGGGGCAGGCGAGCGCAACCAGTACACCTACGATTAGCCGAAGACACTCAAGTCCCACAAAAAGATAAGTGGCAAGGCTTCATTTGTTGGAAAGTCCAGTTTCCAGTTCAGTCCAGTAGTTTTAAATTTATCCATAACAAACAAACAATACAGATTTTACATCTTTATATCAATGTAATATATTTTTGTATTTTCTTTTCCCGTGTTGGCCCGGGCCCCTTTTGAAGAATAGACAATTTGCCATTCTACCAGGCGGTTCGTAAAAGGCGAACGCTATACGTGTGAATACCATTTTGACTACTAGGTGGCAGAGTTCTGCAACGCATCGCCGGGGGTTTTGGTGCCGCCGCCTTAACTATTCCTGCCGCAATAGTGCCAATGCTTGTCACTGTCGTGTTTTTGTTTACGGCGGTAAAGCAGCCGGTTATGCATGTGGTAGTGGCATCCCGCGACACAGAAAGCAACGCACCATTAACATATTTGGAGTCTATGGGCGATGGTTGTTTCTTTCCATCAGTAGCCACCTGCTTTTTTGCTATCTTACGGTGTAAATAAATTTAAAAAAAATGCATTTTTTTAAATTTATTTGTATCTCCAGAAACTCCAGAGCCTCGCTCATCGACGCAGAGTGACTAGTTTATCGGTTTTTTATCGGATGCACTTTGGAGAGTGCGCTGCGGAATTCCGCCATCCCCGTTTTTCTATCGATTGTCGAGGCGCACAAATTCTAGGCATCGCCATATGGTGGACGTTCCACGTACACGGACAAAGCGGTTCGACTCAACATTCTTCATTCGAACCGCAAAGGACTGGAACATGCTTCCTGAGTCTGTGTTCCCCGACGAGTACAATCTGGGGATCTTCAAGAGAAGAGTGAACAGGTACCTTCTAGGGAAGCGCGTTCCATCTTGGGCCTCATCTTAGCTTACCATCACGCGAGATCGAGGTCAAGCGCTTACCTATCTGTAATAAAAAAAAAAACTTAAAATATTATATTAGTTTTTAACATGGTATACTTATGTTGTACGCTCTATACTTGTAATTGTAATATTGATAGAGGTTTTAGCAATAAATATCTCAGTTTTTTCATAAAGGGTTCTGTTATTAAAACCACTATCGCAGTATCCATTAGATTTAAGAGTAAAAAAGGTTAAGAATACCCTTAAACGGAATACTAAATTATTGTAGGGATGGCTTTAACTTGACTTTTGTTGAATGTATAGTGAAAACATCAAAACAAGTTTTGTAAAGCATTAGACAAGGAATATGTATTATAAGGTAAATTAATGTTTTTTTTATATTATGGGACAACAAACCTGCAGAAGACTCTCTAATGGAAAGAGACAACAATTGCCTTTAAACACCAAAGATGGACAGGGTGCATTGTTATCCAGGGTGTATTAATGCTATATATAAGTGTGTATGTATATATTTATGTATATGTATATATGTATGTATATGTATGTGTATATATAATAATAATTCACGGGACAAATTACACTTACTGATCTAACCCCAAAGTAAGCAAATTATTTGCTTGTATTATGGGTGTTAGTCAACGATACTAATACATAGAAATACATATATAAATACTAGAATATATATAATAAACACCCAAACCCGGAAATACAAACATTTATGCTCATCACACAAATGCCTGTCCCCGTCGGGGATCGAACCCGAGCCTCGTTGATTGCGTAGTCAGGGTCTCTAACCACTCGACCAACGCGGCGGTCAACGGTACGGTACGGTAACGGTATATATATATATATATGTTTGTATTTGTGTATGTATGTGTATATATGAATATATACATATGTGTAAGTATATTTATGTTTCATTTGTTCATCATTAATTATATTTATTTATTCTATATATGAATATAAATATTCCAAATATGAATACAAAATGTTCTGTAGGTAACAAATTATACACTCACTACTCAAAATGCAAAAGATACATGCAATCATATAATTAGTATGGCTAAAATTTAGTGAAGAACTGGCTCCTATAACACAGTTTTTACTATTTTAGGAGTCAGAGTATTTTATATATCGTACCTTGTAAAATTTGAAATAAAAATAAATATATTATTAACGACAGTGATAAGCACCGACGCTATTTCGGCAGATATTGATAAAGCTGTGCAGCTAAATCAGGTTGCAAAACTACCACCTATAGTCAAAATGTAAGTTAGTGAGGGACACGTTTGAACTTTGTACACATTTTACGGACTGCCTGACAAAACGTTAGATGATCTATACTTCAAGAAAGCCTGACAGACTGGCTTAGCATGTCTAAATGTGTAAACGAAGGCTGAATGTAAAGAAAGAAAGAAAGAAAGAAAGAAAGAAGAAAGAAAATATTTATTTGCAAGAATATGGGTGTTACAAGTTGTTAAAAATAAATTAAGTTACCAACATATTCTACCATTATATGGTGTGCAAATATTTAAAAAAATTATCATTATAAAATATTACATTTAAATGATTCTATCGAATATTTAGAATTACTACCGAATCGGAACGCGGCCACACACTGAGAAGATCCGGCGGAAGAAACTCAGCGGGCTGGTCTTTTTTTTCTATTTTATGTACTTGTTATAAATGTACAATTTCATATTACAAAAGAATTTTTTATAATTACAAGTTTCATATTTTGTGCAATTAAATTTTTTATAATTTACAAAATGTTCACTATTTACAAAATTTTACTAGGTATATTGAAATTTTTTAAGGACAATTCAACAAACTTATATTTCTATCCATTAATATTTAATTTTATCGGCTAAAAATTCTTTAATATCATAATAAGTTTTATCTAACAGCAAATCAAACAACTTTTTGCGAAATTTATTTATAGGTAATGATTTAAGACTATCAGGAATATGATTGTATATAATAATAGACATACAATACACATTTTTTGTAAAAATATTTAATTTTTGATTAGGCACATATAATTTTTTACTATTCCTAAAATATGAGTTACCAGTGACTTCAGCATTTGTTTTAAATAATTTTTGGTGCTTTTTTACAAATACGCATACCTCTAAAATATACAAACATGGTAAGGGAAGTACCTTAAGAGACTTGAAAAGTGGTTTACAGGAATGTAACTGATTAACACCACATATTGCTCGAATACATTTCTTTTGAACTCTAAAAATTCGTATCAATTCAACAGAATTTCCCCAAATAGGAATTCCATATTGTAAATTAGAAGATACATATCCATAATATGCTAATAGGGAGGCTTTTACGTTTCCTACTTCTCTTAGTCTTCTTAAGACATAGACAAATCTATCAATCTTATTACATAGATATTCAATGTGTGCTTTCCAATTACAATATTTGTCAGTAATTATTCCTAAAATGTTTGTATAATCTACATCATCTATATTTACTTTATTTAAAAATACATTTGTGTTTTTAGTAATATTACTGTGGTAGTTCTGAAATTCAACTAATTTTGTTTTAGTTACATTAACTTTTAAATTATTATTAATTAACCAGTCTGAAACTTGAAGTAAGGTTTCAGTTGTTTCGTTTACCAAGTCTTTTTTATTTTTACATTTAATAAGTAGGGTAGTGTCATCAGCAAATAAAAAGTAATCATGTTGTAAACTATCAGGAAGATCATTGATATAAATTAAAAATAGCAAGGGTCCTAAAACACTGTCCTGTGGTACACCACAGTTGTTAACACGGTAGTTTGAAGTAAATATTTTTTTACGGTTTCCGTATATTTTAGATATTTCGACGCATTGTTTCCTATTTTCTAAGTAACTCTTTAACCAATCTAAAGCCTTCCCTCTAATCAGGCGCGTGCGCTCCTTATAGGCAGAAAAGCAGTGCTTTACCTTTATTTTAATAAAACGTTCATACGTTTTAGATGACTTATAAATAAATGAATAAACAAAATATAATAACTTAAAAACGCCTAATATTTTTAAATAGCACCTGTTTGCAAGCACAGCACTCAAACATTATGTTTGCCAGGCGTTTATTAAACGATAAATAATATTGAACGCCCAAGTCCTGCCGCCAAGCTTCTGCTTCACATTGTAAATGTGTGCGAGACATAATTACCTATCCGCACGTAATTGGCTCACTCACACAATGATTCTATTGTATAAAGCAGGTAATGCGGCCTTGTTCTATAATCCGGGTAAAGATAATAGACGAAATATTATTGACAAAATGTATGCTCACATTATGCATTTTTGTTTAGTAAGGTTTTATTTGTTGAAATGTTATTGACAAAAGTGAAGCCATTTTAAATTTTTATGTGATACGTGATATGCATTGTGTATTATTATGTTTTATTATTGTATATGTTTTCTTAAAATATATATTAATGATATTATTATTTTAACATTTGAAAGTGTGTAAATTAAATTAAATAAACAGTAAATAATTAAAGTAAACAGTTATATATATCTAAAATAATTAGTGATTTGTTTAATCTAGCGCGTTTCTTGATTTTTTAAAATTTTATTTGATTGTGACGTATGTTTTGATAATGTGTGCTTACTAAAAATTAAAAGTAACAAGTTCTCACAATTGTCATTTAGTGAAAAGATTCAAATCGTATCTAAAGGTAGGTGTATACCCGAGTTACCACAATTAAACCAGCAAAAAGGAAATGTAACTCGCAAGTTTCATGTTAAAAGTTATGAAACGTATGACTGGCTGTGTGGTTGTCTCCATACGATTAAATTATTTTGTTTTCCTTGCATATTGTTTAGTAATTCTAATACAGTGTGGACTAATTCTGGATATTCAGATTTAAATATTTACATCGGGAAATAGTACCTATTTTAAATAACAAGAACCTTGAACATGGAAACATACCTAGAATACAGCTGACTAGGTAAGTAGTTACCTGTTATAATATTTTAGTTAGCGACGACCGACCGCTGTTTTTTCTGCGTTACCGTAGAAGATGTAGATAAATAATAGTACACCTAAGACATGTTCCGTTGGCATGGTTTTCGGCTTAGAGATCCGTCGCGTGGCTGAGGCTACGCTAAAAATCTATATAAGAAAATCTATACTCCGCCGCATACCCAGTCTCATAATCTTGTGCACGCCACTGCCTCTAATACCATATTTTTCAAGTTTTGATAGTAAAATATCGTGTGAAACAAAATCAAATGCCTTACTCATATCCAAAAATACACAAAGTGGATACATTTTCTTATTGAGACATTCAGTTATGCTCTACACTAAATCAAAACATGCTAATGTAGTAGACCTACCTTTCCTAAATCCATATTGATTATTTTTTAGTAGGCCAAAATCAAGTAAATAATTATAGAGCTTTTCATACATAATTTTTTCAAAGATTTTTGAAATAACTGGAATTAAAGTAATAGGTCTATAATTGTTCATATCGCACATATCTCCTTTTTTAAATAATGGTTTGACAATACACTTTTTTAATCGTTCTGGAAATTTACCTTCCAAAAATGACAAATTAATTATATGGTTAGCCATATAATTAATTTGTCATTTTTGGATCTTCAGGTCTTGATATTACACTAGCAACATTTTTCAATAATTCTGTGCTAATATTATCATAGCCAGTAGCATAAGTATTTTTCAATGAATGTATAACTTTTTTCACATCATGCTCATCTACTGGTGTCAAATACATGGTTTTACTACAATTTGGTAAAAAATATGATTTTGAAGTATTTGTAGATTTGACTTTTACACTACTTGATTTTGTCTGGTTTATAAAGAAATTATTAAATAGATTACAGATTGTTTGAGTATTTGTGTACTTTAAATTGTTTATTTTGATTTTTTCTATTTCTCTACTATTTATTTTGTTCTGAAATGTACTTTTAATCAGATTCCATGAAGCTTTACATTTATTAGAGGAATTTTCAATGTATTTCAAAGAAGACTGTTTTTGTGATTCTAATATACATTCAGACAAAATTTTCCTATAATGTAGATATTTACATTTATTTTCTTTCCTATTAGATTGAGCATGACGATAGTTAAGGTACAACTGGCGTTTTACTTTGCAACATTTTAGAAGACCTTTAGTTAACCATTTATTTTTTATAGGTTTATTTAAAACTTTTACACGGACCTTAGGAAAACATAACTCAAAAAATAACAGTAAAATATCATGAAATTCATTAAATGCTTCTTCACAATTTGACTTTGTAAAAACTTCATTAAAACTTAAACTAGATAAACATTCATGAATCTTTTTAATATTGTCCTGCCCATATATCCGCTTTGTTTCAAACCAAAAAGCTCTTTTTTGTTTAAATTCTAAGACTGACTCTATATTGGCTTGTATACTCTGAGCAGTTTCATGGTCAGACAAAGCAAGTGTATGAATGTTAGACTGAACATTATTTAAATTACTTGCTATTAGATCCAGACATGCATGCTTCCTAGTAGGTTTTATAATATGTTGATTTATGTTGTTATTTGAAAGAATGCTTGTTAAATTTTTATGTTTACAAGTGTCCTGCTTCAGGTCTATATTCCAATCTCCACGTAAAATAATTTTCTTTTTTGAATATCTCATAGTATTTTCTAATAATAATTCTAATTTATTTAAGAATATATCAACATTTGAGCTGGGAGTACGATAAATACAAATTACTATTAGTTTATAATTAACAATTTCAACAGCGCAACATTCAAAGGAAAATGGTAAGCATATTTGTAAGTCCAGGATTTTAAAATTAAGTTCATTTCTAACTAAAATACATGTTTCACCCCTACGTTGATTATCACGAGAAAAATCATCAAAACACTACCATCATAACAGCTAGGTGAAAGGGTTCTGCAATGACTCACGCCGGTACGGTCCTACTTCTTTATTATGCGATTTTTTTTAATAAAAAATATATTTATTTCCACCACTACAATTTGAATATATCACTAATAAAATATGTTTTACAAATTTATTTAATAATGCAGAGTGGACTGGATCCTAAACTAAAAAAATCCTGTATTTCAAGACCCCAGGTCTCTCACATTAGGACTGTAGGTACATGTACAAAAAGTAAAACTGTTTTAACTCTAGTGTGTGGTGTAGAGTGTGTTTGTGCATTTGCGTATGTGTGTATTTGTGTGTGTGACTGTGTGTTGGTCTTTGTATGTATTTGTACATGTGTGTTTGTATGTATGTGCGTGCGTGTGTGTGCGTGTGTGTGTGAGAGAGAGATAGTCTACATAGAGATTTACGTTTGTGGTTGTGTTAGGTATGTCAATTTACAATAGATATTAATGATTAGATTTCGTTTGTAATCTAAATTAACTAAGTATTCTTTGATAATACGCTTACATACAAATGTGTTTTTTAATATGTCTACGAATCAGTGTAATTTGAACGAAATATGAATATGAATTACTACAGTTCTATTCATTCATGCGGTCAAAACCTCAGTAACGTCACTTATTGTCATATAAGGTAGAAAGTAGGGTAGAGTAAAGTTATACACTGATGTCGCTTGTCATTGTGGTATAATGTAGGATGTAGGGTAGAGTAAAGTAGAGTAGAGTAAACTCTTTCGTCACTAGTCACTGTCGAGAATCCACTGACTTGATCATCTCTTCTGAATCACTTACTTATCTAATACTTACTATACTTACTTACTCAGCCATACCATTAGAATAACCAGGCAACATTTTTTATAACAACCTACTAGTACGTACATATACAACCTACTAGTACATATGGTTTTTCTAATGAAAAAAGACAATCATCACCTCTAGACACCAAAGATGAAAGATGTTAATGAAGCATTGCTATCTGCATGGCGAGTTGTTAATGCCACATGCTTAAGTTTACTTAGCTACCTTACCCTCCAAACCAGAACACAATAATAAAAGGCATTGTTGCTATTGCAACAGGAATAGGTAAGGCGACGTTACCAGACCTGGGCGAGTCGATGTAAAACCGTACCACCTAACAGCCACGATTGTAGCGACTGGTATAGCCAATCATTTACAAACTGCCTATGAAAAACGATAGAATTCATCCGGTCTGTTAATCAAACGAAGCCAAGACCGTCGACGGTTTTATATTATCACACAAAACATTTAACTTAGTTGCGTGTCCTAGATTTACCTTAGAGAAGCGTCAGTATTTTTACGGTTTACTCAAGTATTGTCAATTTACCTGTAAGTATTTTCTTAGAGAAACTTTTCAAATAACCTCCGATTTCGCACGGCTCGTAAACACAATATCGTATAAGGATTGTGTATTTGCCGGCACAAATAAGTATCGGGTGGCGGGCCTCGGGCTTCAAGTTGAAACAATGAAAAATAACCGGTGGAAAATTGCGCGGATTCGAGAGGATTCTGCGCTAGTAGATCGGAAAAGGTCTTGGGTGGACGGACTTAGATCATGAATTTTCTTATTTATATTGTATATGTATACTAAAGGCCTCCCGCTCGCATGGTAATTATAACTTTATTGTGGATTATATTGTATCAACGCATTTTTCCAGTTTAAAAGAGCAGGCATCCCATTCACATAACATGACGTTAATCCAGTCGAACCGTGTAAAGCTCTTACGCTCTTATATATTTTCTCACACATTATGTGCGTTTTAGCACGGCGTGACGTTGTATCGCTATTATTTATGTAAAAACTCTATGCCGTTTGATTCAATTAGGGTTTTGTTACGTTAATTGGGGGCCTGTATTTACCCGGGGAATAGGTATAATCAGGTAATCTTAAGTGTCTAGCAATTTTCGTTCAAATCCATCCAGCCGTTTCAGCATGAAGAAATGACAAACACACGCACACATATACATACAGGTGCACTCATACCCACTTACACAAGCGCGCACATATACTTGCACATGGCCTTTATGGCATTTTTAGACGGTATATTTAATCTAGTGCAAGATACAAAAAACTACATAGTGGACTTGGATTATCTTAAGTTATTGATAGATTAGCTAGCAGACTTAGTATAACAGCATTCACGATAAAAAGAGTGAGGCAGTTAACTGATATTTCGCAGTTAATATTTGAAAACTTAATGGATATTCGTAAAATTGATCAAATATTATTATTAAAAAAATGTGGTAATAATTACAAAGAAAAATAAAACAATCTTCCTGTGCATGTATTTTGACTCCAGAAAAAATAACGTAAGCTTTTCGACTTTATAAGAGATTCGGTTACTGGTTAAGTAAACAAATTTTACATTTGGTTTAGTTATTAAACATATACATAATATGTTAAGAAAGTCTGGTATGAATTGGTTCTCATATCAATCTCCTATAACTGTTATAGTATTATTGTACATAGATTAGATATTGTGTAACATATTTTTTGAAAAACCGATATAAAAAGGCCCATTAAGCTTCTTTTCTGTGGCCCCGCTTCCGATCCGGTTGTGGATTAATAAATTGCTGACGCATTAAAGTTTTTAAAAAAATTTATTGAATAAAGAATGTCTGATTTCTGATAACTGAGTGCAAGTCGGTCCTGACAGCCGTTGTCTTATCAAAATTACGATAAATAAGTTTGCTTTCCATGAACAATTACTCCCAATAATTTTATCATACCGACCTATGGTAAAGGCATTTTAGAACGTAACATTATTATACTGCCGTTATTCTATCTGTTCTTAAGTAAAAAATTTATTTAATTATTATTCTGTAAATTTAAATGATTCGATGAATCGAGAATAACTTTACAGTTTGTTAATCTGCAATGACAATAACAAGTTTAGTCATTATTATGTACACTTGTTGTGCGTGCGTGCGTGCGTGCGTGCGTGTGTGTGTATGTAAACATCTCATAACTTTTGAACGGCTGAACCGATCGAAACGCGGTTGATAGCATTCGATTGAATTCCACTCAACTTTGACTTCCTGAAAATTTTAACCAATTCGGCCTTGCAGGTTTTGAGAAATTTTGAAAAAACCTGAAAAAAATTTTTGATGAAACAGTTTTTTTAATATAATTTCCAGATTATTGTACCGATTGACTACAAAAACTAACCAGCTCTATTCCCCAAAAAATGACATCTAATGTATAAATTGCATCAAAATCGGTTTATCCGTTTGGGAGACATTGTTGACGAAAAATTTTGAAAAAATTGTTTTTTCGACATAATTTCGAAATTTTTCAACCAATCATTTTTTTGTATTCTACGATATTTTAGTATTAACAAAATTACGTCAGATGGCATTTCAAGAATCAAAATCGAATCTAATGTTCAAAATTTTCAGCTTTTCACATATTAAAATTACGTCATTTTAGCAAAAATACTTTACATTTTTGAAATAACTTTCAGGCTAATGCACAGATTGACTTAAAAATCTTATCAGCTTTTCTCCTTTAAAAACTACGTCAAATACCGTTAATTGGATCAAAATCGGTCAATTTGTTTGGGATTTATTAATGATGAAAATATTTGAAAAAAATATTTTTTGACTTTGCTACGAAATTTTTCAACCTGTCGATTATTTAGGTAAAGCAATATTTTAGATCTCAAAAATTGAATTGAACGTCAATAGAAAGATCAAATTCAATCAGCGTTTCCAAAATGTACATACAGCTTTTCAAAAATCAATATACTGCCATTTTAACAAAATAAATGTTTGAACTGAAAAATCTATGGTTATAGTTTTTACTTTTTTGAGCTTAAAATACCTTAATTTAGCGAGAAGTTTCAAGGATGGCCTGTAGGGTCAATCACTTACATATTTTTAATCAATTTACTTAAATCGCTATCCGGTTTCATTTTTACGGCATCTTCAGGGCTACGAGACTTTTATAAAATCAATATTAGTTATTATCTATTTCACAATAAAAAAGTATAGATATAAAAAGGGAAAGTTAAAATTTTTAAAAAGTTAATTATTTGAAGTTTGTCTGTGCGTAAGTGAGCACGCTACTATGCCTTACGCGTGAATAGTTATTTCGAAATACGCCTAATAAATTAACTAAAACTTGTAGATTATCGTATGCCAAAGTTACCAAGCAACAAACAACAATTAACAAATAAATGCTTTAATATCCTTGATAAGCAATCCCGTGGTTTAATTTGTATAAAATTCCATATCGGTTTCCGCCCCGAGGCGGACCTGTCTCGTCGTGCACTCTATTTTCCTATTTGCGCGGCAGATTGGTTCTGATTGTATTGTTTGCGGGGCGGGGCGACTTATATTCACCCTGTATTGTACACTGAATGACAAAATAGTTATTTATGATAAAATATGTTTCATAGCAAAAAAATGGGTTTTTATGCCACAACATGTCAAAGAAGAAGACAGCTTTCCTGGTAAAAAGAGATAACCATTGCTTATAAACATCAAAGACTATTGCCATGCGTATGACAGACATGACCACATGCATACATACTACCTAACTATACCAACTATGTTACCCTCCAAATCGGATCACTGACAGTGACAAATACAGATGCTATTGCTGCAAGAAACACAGGCGAATGTTACCACAACTCTACCACCTAGTAGCTTTCCCGTTTTAGTGATGTCACTTCGATATCTATCTGTCCTTTGATTTTATATAGACTTTAGATTTAGTATAAAAGTACGTCAATTCCATGGGTAACTGCTAGTGCCTAATAGTTGAAAAGTTATTCATGTTTCAGAAAATTAAAAAAATCCAGAAGCCTACATATTTGCTTTCATTACACTTAAATAGAAAGAGCAGAATATATTTTCACCACCTGTACCAAACCTTTAACAACGAAGCAACATTATTACAACGAAACAACTTTTTGAATCATCCATCTGATTGACAATAACCTTTATACGGCCAATATCCCATAGTCAATATCCTAAGAGCGTGTATATGTTAAGGTAACGATAACTTTTATGAGCACGAAATTGTGTTTATACTCGTATGTGTCGCGATTTACCGCCGCCCGCGCTCACCCACGGGTAATCGGAAATATTGCGGTGGAACGAAGTTACTATGCCTCAAAATGTGAGAGGTAGCGAGAGGGTGAGCGACAATTATTGTAATCGCTTGTAGGTAGAGTTGCAACGCATTACCCGGCTACCACTGCTTTATAAATTTCTGTCACCGTATTGTCAGTGCGTATCTCGTCTTGATTGTTCGTTTACAGGGATAAGTAGCAGAAAATCTTGCATATTAACATCATCATCATTAATATTTTCAACATTTAAAGGCGCTAGTTTTTTATCACTAGCTTAACTAATTTTGTTAGAGAAGTAAAGGTTTATATTGTTCGGGCATTGTAATTGCTGACTTTCAGATCCTTTGGCTGCATTTCAGATCCGATAGTAGTTAAAAAAAATTTTGACGCGTCAAAATAATTTGTAAAAAAGTTTAATTGAATAAATAGATTTTACACTTTCAATCGTCGGCACTTGGTGAAATTCCATTGTTACAAGTCCAAACTAGGTTATAATCACTTGTACTTTAATTTCACTACAAATATAAACATATAATTTTAGATTAATCGACCGGTTTCGCTTTTTAAAGCATCTTCAGGACGTAATATTCTTTACTGACAGTTTAACTTTAGATAAGACATAAACAAAGCATTTTTAAAAAAGTTGTGGGTAAACTTAAATATAAATATACTCTGTATTGCTAGCTTAAAGGATTCTTCCTTAAATTTTAGGTAATTTCAATATATAATCTTATTCTTATTTATAATATTAATTGTAATTACTTGCAAAATAAACTAAAGTTAAACTGTCAGTAAAAAATATTACGTCCTGAAGATGCTTTAAAAAGCGAAACCGGTCGATTAATCTAAAATTATATGTTTATATTTGTAGTGATAGTATAAACCGGTCGATTAATCTAAAATTATATAATTGAATAAAGTTTTTTTAAGTCCTCAAAATATGGTATATACTTTTTAATATACCATATTCTGAGCTTATCCTAGTTTCAAATATTCTACCGCTCGGCATAGGGATATTTTAATTATTAAGAGTAACTTAAAAAAATAATTAATGATTTTTTTTTTTATTTTTATAAAAAAAATAATTAATGATTTTTTTCTAATACAATACAAATCTAATTATTTTTACAATACAAATTCACTATTCTTTTTATAAACAATAATCTTATAAATATAATATATTTATCCCTATATAAACCCTACATTATATTTTTTTTCTCAATAAACAATATCAATAAATAATTAAAAAATATTGCATATATAACCAAAAATTTGCATTGGTTATTCAAAATTCATAAGCAAAATATCTTTAACGGTATTATTTAAATACTAACTGTTGCCAGCGACTTCGTCCGCGCGGACTTCGTTTACTCTACACTGCTCCTCCCCCGTAGGTGATAGCGTGATAATATGTAGTCTATATGTTGACCCGACCTGTTAGTAATATTCATGCAAAATTTTAAGTAAATCCAGGCAGTACTTTTTGAGTTTACCCCGGACATACATACAGACAAATAGACAAAAATTCTAAAAACTATATTTTTGGCTTCGATATCGATTGTAGATCACGCCCCAAGTATTCTTTTAAAAAAATATTCAATGTACAGTTTTGACTCCTACGATTTTATTATATGTATAGATTGTATACAAAAATTATTTAAACTCATAAATTATATCAATTCTATTTTAATCCTACAAAATTATGCAAACTTTTCTATAATACCTATACAAAAATTAAATGGTTCTATTTAATTATTATATATATATATATATATATATATATATATATATATTTCGAATATTTAATATTCTTTCATTTAAGAATTCACTGAGACCGTTTTTTCCGACAAAAAGGGAATGTAATTTAAAAAAGTATAATGATAGTCGCAAAGTTATAAAATGTTCTGGGAGCTTATTATAGATTTTAACAGCTATAAATAGTTCATTTCTTGTAAGAAGATCAACTCTACATTTTAGTATATTTAATTTATTGGGATTTCTTGCTGTTATTTTATCACATTCTAATTTTTTATAAAGTAAGATGGGTGTTAATTCTTTACGAATGTGCCTGTACGAATTCCTTTTATATATAGACTTGCTCTTACATACTAGTATTTTGTATTTTTTAAAACAATGGTTTGCAAGCTATCCAACGGTCTCGCACATTGTATCGCTCGGACGTATTCCTTGTATATATGTTGTATACATGCTTTAATGTGTTGCTTTTGCTTCGACAATTTTCAACTTTGCAATACATACTTTCATCTCAAAAATGTTGAATGCTATTCAAAAAATCAAAAATTGATCATCGTTTGCAAAATATATAGCTTTTCAAAAATCACTATATGTTATGTACTGTCATTTTTAACTGTTTGAACTGAAAAAAATCTATGCTTATAGTTTTTACTCCTTTGAGCTTAAAATACCTCAATTTAGCGGGAAGTTTCAGGAATGGCCTGCAGGGTCAATCATTTACACATTTGTAACTTCGCGCTACGTATGTAGTTAAAATATTTTATAAATTTATAGAGTATTATACAAATCAACCAATAGAAAATCAATAAGTTGTTTCTTAGGTATGATATCTACAATAAAAATGAAAAAAGAGGAAACTGAGGAAAGCTGTTGGCACATGTTGCAGGAAAGGGCGATAATTCCAACATCCTCAGAAAACGGCGTTTAAAGAAGTTACTGATTTTGCCCCGATTTTCGAAAATTGAGTTTTCGCCAGATCTCCACGTTTTGTGAGGTCTTAGGAACCTTTTCCGACTATTTTCACGATGACATCAGTGTGTCTGTGTGTGTATGTGTGTATACATAACTTTTGAACGACTTAACCGATCGAAACGCGGTTGATGGCATTCGATTGGATTGCGCTCAACTATACCTTTTGAAAATTTGAATCAATCGGTCTAGGGTTTTAAGAAATTTTGAAAATACCCCAAAAAATTTTTGGCTAAATAGTATTTTTTTATATAACTTTCAGAATAATGCACTACACAGCTCTATTTTGCATCTAATTGCATCTATCTAATTGCATCAAATTCGGTTTTTCCGTTTGAGAGTAATCGTTGACGAAAAATTTTGAAAAAGCGTTTTTCGACAAAACTTCGAAATTTTTTAACCAATATTTTTTTGGTATTCTACGATATTTTAGTATTAAAAAACTACGTTGAATGACGTTTCATAAATCAAATCTAATTTTCAAAAGTTACAGCTTTCCAAATATCAAAATTACCTTTGTTTTTAGCAAACTTACGTAATTTTTAAATTTAATTTTTGGATCAAAATCAGTCAATTTGTTTAGAATTTATCAATGACGAAAAGTTTTGAAAAAAAATACGGTTTTGACATTGCTTTGAAATTTTTCAACCTATCGATTATTTAGCTAAAGCAATATTAGAGATCTGAAAAATTGAGTTAAATGCCATTCGAAAGATTAAAATCGATCATCGTTTCCAAAATATATAGCTTTTAACAAAATAGATGTTTGAAGTGAAAACATCTATGCTTACAGTTTTTACTTCTTTGAGCTTAAAATACCTTAAAATACCGGGGAGTTTCAGAGATGTCCTGCAGTGTCAACCGGTTTACAGATTTTTTCCATTGAGAATGCTGCTGAACTAAGTCTTCTAGCCAATTTTTGAATATGTGATCCCCAATGCATTTTTTATCTACAGTAACTCCTAAAAGTACAGTAGGAGTCCACAAGATCCATTTTTTACCGTTTAGTTGTACATTGGTATCTACTTGCCTTACATTAATTATTGAAAATTGAATATACTTGGTAATGACAATTTAATACAAAAGCTATTGTGACTACTAGGTGGCAGGGTTCCGCGCCGTGTTCCTCGGGCTTGGTGCCAACACCTTACATATTCCTGCCGTAATAGTGTCAATGTTTTTAGCTGTCGTATCACGGTTGGAAGCACAAGTATGTTGGCAAAGTTATGCATATAGCATTAATACACGGATAAAAATGAACCATTAACATCTTTGGTGGTTGATTATAGACGATATTTGCTATTTTATGATATATTTAACTAAGGCTTCCCCGGCGTAAAAGTATCTCTAATTTTTTAAGAACATTTAAGCTACGTTACGTACTGGGTATAAAACATTTCTAATTAATAAAAAATAGCAATCGGTGAAGTAGTTGTTGCGTTTCTTTATTACAAATAAACAATTAAATCTTTTCTTTTCATCTATATTCTATATTATTTAATATTATAAATGCGAAAGTTTGGATGTTTGGATGGATGTTTGTTACTCAATCACGCAAAAACTACTGAGCGGGTTTGAATAAAATTTGGCACACAGGTAGATAATGACCTGGAATAGCACATAGGCTACTTTTTATCCCGGAAAAATTAAGATATCCCGCGGGATTCGCCAAAAACTTTTATAATGCAGCGGGCTGCACGCGGCAGCTAGTAATACATACGAATGACAAGTATTTCTCTAATACCACCACGTTTTATTAAATAAGTTAAAATGTTATAAGACTCGGGATGCTACTCATGCTTAGCCCTATAGGATATATGTTTATTTTATACTTAAATGTTATTAGTTACCCGTTAACTGTATACATATAAGTATTTGTCAGTTTAACCTATAAAGTTACTCCAGGAAGTAAAAGTTGCAGCCTCTTATAGCGTGCACCAACGGTGCTCAGATTCCGTTCATTTCAATGTTATTGTAGATATCATTCCTAACAAACAAGTTATTGGTTCTTCATTAGGCCTTTATTTCTATAATTCTGTTTGCAACTCAAATTGTTTTGGCTGACGTTAATAATTATCATTGATATCACCTACTCCTTTTACTTGTCATAGATTCATCTACTTTTTAATCATAAAAAAATGTTTATGGTTTTCTTATAGTTAATATAAGTATGAAGCTAATATATATGTCGTGGTCAGATCACAAAATTGCTCATATCATAAAATGTTCGACAGTTTCATGAAATGATGGCATTTCATGATGTAGGCGACTAAACTTGACTAGATCGTTACATCATTAACTTTTCATGATTTTGTCATCCACGATTGGCCATATCGTGAAATTGTATGTCCATAAGATATTTCATAAAAATCCAGAATATGTTAGTAACTTGTTTATTGCTTTGAGTACGACAGACATTTAAAAAACTAGAAACACGCTAGATAATATTAAAAGTCCTTTCAACATATTTTGCAGAATTTTGGTTAGTAACACACGGTAAGGGGAGCCGCCATGTTGACACTTAAATTAAGCGCTTCCAGCACCTCTATCGGTAGATAATGTAACTATTTTACGATGTTATCAATTAAGTTTGACCATATTTGAAGTAGCCGCGAGTTTAGTTAACCATATCGATAAACGATTTCTTATCATTGATCTAATCAAGGAACATCATGATGTGGCCAATGGACAGAGAAGTATTTCATGCCATGTCATGAAATTCTCGAGCATTTCATGATATGGGTAGTTCTGTGATCCTGCCACGACATATATACTGATATTTAGCATCATAGAAAAGCGTGAATTGCGTACTGAAACATCTTTAAGCCACATTCCGTACAATAAATATAAAAAGGCTACATTCCGTGCAATAAATATAAAAAGATCCAAGTGCCATATAATGACATCCTTTCTAGCTACATAATTCAAATACATATTTACCGTCACTCAAAGTACTCGTAGTACTAAAATTCTAAGGTCCACTCGCACCAAATGATTTAAATACTTTTTAAAATAATTTAGCCATAAAAAGTAAACTATATATAACTATGGTGCAGGTGGACTATTTATTTCAATTTTGCAGAAAATTCTATTTTAATAATATTTTTTATAGTATATGGATTATTACTTAACCAGTAGACATTAGTGCTACTGGTATAACGTTGTCCTCGCTGAGGATGAAGGTCAGTGATTAAAATTCAGCTAGTGTCGAATATGTCTGTATTTAAAAAATATATTTAGCTGTAAAATTATCTTTAGCACGGGTATGTGATGGAAATAGTGCTTGAATATCGTTACGAGTAGATACGAGTATTTATTGTATTATAGTTCTTCATAACGTTATCAAATATAAAGTAATCTATTTAGAACTAATAACGCTTCAACTCATAACATAGGCCTACTATTTTCAATTACCTCTTGTTTCATGTTATTGTGGATATCTTCTCTAACTAAAAGTTTTGATTCTCTAAAGGCTATTTTTCTGTACCTTTGAAATACCCTTTAAAGTTTAAGATGTTTCATTTAACATAGTATTACGTTAGTAATAAAACCGTAATTTCTCATAAGATTGACTTGAGCTCTTAACTTCCAATGTTTTACGTAATGTAAACGTAATCTTGACTTCGTAAGGCTGCTTTGTATAATTTTGAAAAACGTTTTAAAATTCGAAATTTTTAGAAGCCTTAAATCAGGTTTTGAGCTTTTTCAAATTCCGAATAACCTTTGCTTTTAATTTCCCAACGTTTTTGTCTTATTGTGTGTTATTCCTAAGTCAAAGTTTGGATTTTCTATAAGTCCTATTATGTAAAACTTCTATCTTGTAAAATGCTCTTAAGATTGTAGATGTTTCATTTGACAAAAATTAGCATTTAAACGCCGTTTTCTGAGGATGTTGGACTTACCGCCCTTTCCTGCAACATGTGCCAACAGCTTTCCTCAGTTTCCTCTTTTTTCATTTTTATTGTAGATATCATACCTAAGAAACAACTTATTGATTTTCTATGGGTTGATTTGTATAATACTATATAAATTTATAAAATATTTTTACATTGTTCAGAAAAACCAAAAAAAGCAATTTGACGAACAAGTTGCGAAAAGTTGGAGTTTAATTACCAAATTCTTAGATTTTCTTAATACGAAAAAGTCAAGTAAAATAATAAGTATAAACGTTTGTCTTCAGCGTCTTCTCTGTACATAATATAAAACGCCTCAGTTAGAAGAATGATTGCTTGAGGGAACTTGCAAAGAAAACTTTCGCACAATTCCTAAAACCTTTTATTTGCGATTTATTAAGATGCATTTCATAAATCACAAATAAAATAAAATTGTATAAATTACAAAAAGCGAAAGAAAAATCCGTTAAGCAAACTATAAAAACTCGTCAAGTCGTCGGGTAAAAATTCTAAGTACCCGACAAGTTACCACAATCAGTGTTAACGATGTCGCACATCTAAACAGTCTCTCTACTTGCTTAAGGGTGCTAAAGTAACATCTAGGTAACTTTACACGAGAATACAGGCTTTATTACTGTAACATTTAGTGAGAAAATTCCGTGTACAATTGGTAAATAAAATGCATTGTTGAGGTTGTACTATATACTAACGTTTTCTAATTGGAGACGCTATAGGTAAAAGCCGCGGGCACAAGACTCCAAAAAGCAATTTAAATGAAAATGTGTTTTTTAATTGTACATGACGCGACGTGGTTTCATAAGTGAAGTAATGAGAGTGATATCTGTTTGAAGAGGCTGTTGTCGCTGTTTATAAGTGTAAATAATTTGTATTACACATTTTTAGGATCGAAACTTAACGATTTTTACGTCATAACTAGTTTATTTGACAAACTGACTCGTCTGTAGTAAAGTTATTGTTTCCATTTTAGTCCAGTAAAAAGTTTAACGAAACCATGATCGACCAGTTTTGGCGCGCAGTTTTGACCAGTAAAAATGTGTTCATTAATACTTAAATAATGATATTATGAAAGAAATTTTGATTAAAATTAAGGGGAAAGGGATGAAAAAAATAAAAAAAAGGGTTGAAAAATGCCTTTTTTTTAAATAACTTAATAACGGTAAGAAATAGAAAAAAAAGTTTCAAGTAAAAGTTGTAGAGAAAAAAATTCTACACAAAAAGTTCCTCTTCATTTTTTTGTTATCTGCTTTAGTTTAGCTCCAAAAAATAAAAATTAAATTTGCTTTGTAATTAATTATAAAACCTTACCAGAATTATTACGGCCCTGTACCATGTAGCGCGCACATCACATTAGTATGTACTAACACTACTACACATGTATTCCCATATTTATATATTTTTACATATTTTACTACAAATTTAATTTTTATTTTTTGTAGCTAAACTAAAGCAGATAACAAAAAAATGAAGAGGAACTTTTTGTGTAGAATTTTTTTCTCTACAGCTTTTACTTGAAATTTTTTTTTTCTATTTCCTACCGTTATTAAGTTATTTTAAAAAAAAAGGCATTTTTCAACCCTTTTTTTATTTTTTTCATCCCTTTCCCCTTAATTTTAATCAAAATTTCTTTCATAATATCATTATTTAAGTATTAATGAACACATTTTTACTCATTGCGCCAAAACTGGTCGATCATGGTTTCGTTAAACTTTTTACTGGACTAATTTCACACTTTTCATGTTCGGCACTTGTAGAAACATTACCATTTTTTATGTGTAGCTAATCCAATAGAAATCGATCTCTCTACAGTAAAATTATTTTTTAAATTTAAACCAACCAAGGATCAAAACACAAACCACAAAATCAACAACGTATTATTTTTTTTTGTAAAAGAACTAAAGGCATTGATTGACGTACGAGCCTATGCCGCGGTTTTAAAGGACGACAGATTTACTCGCAGCTCTTTGGTGCCGATCGACTAGCGAGTAAAACTGTCCTGTCTGAATAATCGTGAAAAAATTGCAGGAAACATGCGCGGTGTTGATGATGCACCGGCGAGCTTTACAGATTACGGCCTTAAAACACGGTTTTATTCGCCCGTCGATCA
The DNA here is from genome assembly GCA_036924255.1 of Apodemia mormo. Classification (NCBI taxonomy): domain Eukaryota; kingdom Metazoa; phylum Arthropoda; class Insecta; order Lepidoptera; family Riodinidae; genus Apodemia; species Apodemia mormo. Next base: position 28,955,768 of record JAUPFN010000017.1, read on the forward strand.
GAGCCTTAACAAGCAGATCGTTGGTAGTTTGGTCGATGGAGAGAGAGACCATCTCCTTTGACATTAAATATGTGATGGTGCCCTGCAATGTGTGTAGCGGGGTTGGAATGCCACACGCATACGTTTACCAGCTACCTTAACCTCCCAACAGGACTACGATAGTAACAAGTTCCTATACTATTACGACAGGAATCGGTAAGGCGGTGGTGCCCTGTCGAGACGTTGCAGACTCCTACCGCATACTCATAAATGTAGCAGTTTGTGTGTGTATGTTTCCTAATTTTTGACGCTTAAACAGCTTAACAGATTAAGTGTAAATTCGGTATATAAAAATATTTATCATTAAAATCTGCACTTGTATATTGTTAAGAAATGTTTTCCGTGACTTCGTTCGCACGCCTCAAAGACGTTACTTCCTTATTAACTGACAGGTAAAAATGTAATGTGTATAAAATAAATTTTACAAATCCGACTGGTTCATCAAGGTGTTAGCGCGCACAAACAAACAAAGGAATGAAAAACTCATCAGCTTTATTATATTAATATTTCTACGCTTTAAGCATTTTCGTCATAATTTTTTATAGTATTATTTTCTGCATTATGCAATAAAGTGCTGAATAAATAATATTTTTTACAGGTACACAAGGACTTCTTCGGTCGCATCGTTCCGATAGCTCAAGTTCATAAACAAGGTAAGATTTTTAAAGTATTTCAGGTCAAAATCATACCACCGCTAGGTTTGTAATACGCGTTTCTGAACGTTTAATTAAGGTAAATATGGCAAGCACGTAACGCGAACCGGCGCTCACGCCGGGATCTTATTATGTTGCTGTGATTAAACATATTTTAAGGAACGCGCACGCCCGTCAGACATTAGAAGAACGCAACGTTAAATGAAGATATCGGATACAACAGATCTAACTATCTAACATTAGACAGAATGTCACGGTTTAGATTTCTTATTTATTAAGTCTTCGCGATTGCTCTAATCCATGTCGAATTCAAGATTATAGTAGACAGTAGTTCAGTAGTCAAGTTCCAGTCGTGACTAAGATAACTTGCATATATTTATCATAGACCGTGGTTCCTGAAACATTTTTATAAGATACCAGTAACGAATGATCCAGAAAGGATAGGGGACTCAAGCCTCCCCAAACCTTGAAAAAATTGATGATTACCGTGACAAGTTACTTTTTGCCGTGTTGGTTCTGGGCGTCTTTGAAGAATAGGTCAGCTGCCGTTATGCCAAGCAGGTCGTAAGAGGCGACCAATTGGCTATGCGAGTCACTACCGTCGTGGCTATTAGGTAGTAGAGTCCTGCATTATCTCGTCCGGGTCTGGTACCACCGCCTTACCTATTAGTCGTGTTCCGGTTTGAAGGATAAGGTAGCCGATAAATTTATGCATATGTCATTAGACCTCGCCGTAAGATAGCAACGCACCATTAACATCTTTGGTGTCTATAGGCGATGGTTGACTCTTTCCATCAGGAGTCCCATCTACTTGTTTGCTATCTTATGATATAAAAAAGACAAAGTCAACATCAGCTAAATCAAGACCCACCACCCCAAACAAAAAATCGCTAAATCTAAAAATTGTGGATCCAACCCTACACGATGCTGTAACGGAACTAACGAAATAACGAAACTTTTGACGAAATAACGAAAACATAAGTAAAAACCAATCTCCCAACGATTATACTGTAAACTGTCACCGACTGCAATATAAATTCGCCTAGTATTATCACATAACGTTAATCACACGTCGAGTTACAAGTGAGCCTATTATTTTCAATTATATCCACCGTTGCCGGCGGGAAGGGTTGTTAATATTCATTCCCCGTCACCCGCTCGAGAATCGAACACCTGATCCCGCCGTAATCGCTGTATATAGGCGATTGTCTGTTTTAGTATTAATCATGTAAATTGGTGGAAATTTTCGTAGATTTATGTGATAGTGATAAAAGATGATTCTTATTAATTGGGTGGAAATTTTACTTATTTTATGTTAAGAATATTAATTTGTATGTATTTTATCCTAATTGTATTTTAGTCTCGTGATCTAGGGGTTAGCTTATTCGGCTCAAATCATAAGGTTGCTGGTTCAATCCCAGGTCGGGGAAAAGTGTTCTTGAGGTATTTTGGAAAAACCTCAAGAACACTTGTGTCTCAGTAGCAGCTTGGAGCCGGGCGAAGTAGTGTATTTACCACTCCCGTGCCTCGGATGAGCATGTAAATTGTAAAGCTGTCGTTCCTGTTATCGCTAGAAATAGTCGATAATCGTTAACATGTCGGTAAATGTGGCGATGAGGATCACCACAAAACTTCGGCAACAGACAAACCGGTGAATTGTGGTGAACCGTAAAGACTATAGACGTTCGGCTTACTCTGCCTCCAACACAAGGGAACCAGGCGTGATGATATCACTCAAATCAATAAAATACCAATACACGCAACGTTGGATGTATGGCACTCAACTCTCTGTTCCGTAAGGGATTAGGCATGAAGATTTAATTGTTGTTCCGGGCTCCCTTTGACGAATAGATTACCTGCCATTCTGCCAGGCAGATCGTAAAATGACACTGCCATGATAGATGTAGAGTTGCGCAACGTCTCACCCGGGTATTTGGTACCACAGCCTTATTCCTGCCGCAATAGTGTCGATGCGGCAGAAATAAAGGTGTGCCGGTTTGGAAGGGAAAGTTACCGTTAATCTTGTGTATGGCATTCCAATTCTGCCATACGAATAGCAAAGCACCATTTTGTCTTTTGTGTTTATATAAACACAAAAGATAAAATGGTGCTTTGCTTCGCATATGCGATGTTTGCTTCTTTCGAGTCAAGCCATTTGCTTGTTTCTTATCTTATCAAATTTAAAAAAAACATATTCGATTGAATTGATAAAATTCAAATACATACAAAGCTGGATCTTGCTGAATTGCACCACGGTTCTCTCTACTCTGTAAGAGATTAGGCGTGGAGATTGCATATGTATACTTACATACATATGCAATCTCCACGCCTAATCTCTTTAGTTTTCGCAAAGCCAAGTAGTTTTCGAGCTATCATTGAACCATGAATTTTCGTTATACATGGATTGTTAAATTAATTGCCCTTTCTTGACCGCCCCGTTGGTCGAGTGGTTAGCGATCCTGAGCAAGCAACGGGGCTCGGGTTCAATCCCCGCCGGATACAAGCATTTGTGCGATGAGCATAAATGTTTGTATTTCCGGGTTTGGGTGTTTATTATGTATGTAAAAGTATTTATATATGTATTTCTATGTATTAGTATCGTTGACTAACACCCATAACACAAGCAAATAATTTGCTTACTTTGGGGTTAGATCAGTCAGTGTAATTTGTCCCGGGAATATTTATTTATTTATATTTATTCTTGCCTACGCCATAGCTACGGTGTAGCCGTATGCGTCGTAGCTGCGATGTAGATGTTTCAGAAATGTTGAGTACAGTACTTGGATTGTAATAATTTTCAGTGCTAGATATATGAAATTTTAGATTTAATGGCAGGTAAAAGAAAATATAGAACCGGTTACCTTTGCCTCCAAACGGGAAGACGGCAGTGGCAAACACTGACATTATAGCTGTAGGAGAATGTAAGGCGGTGGACGCGGGGAACGAAATCTAGATTTTTTATAAGATAGCAATATTCCTGTATAAAGACTATAGCCAACAAGCTCTCCTGATGGTAAGAAATAATCATCCCCTATAGACATCAAAGATATTAATGATGAGTTGCTACCTGTGTGGTGAAGTGCAACCAACCGGTTTGGAGGCTAAGGTTGCAGGAATACGACAGTGACATTGACGCTATTGCGGAAGGAATAAATAGATACGGCGGTGGTACCAAAAATCTGGGTGAGACATTGCGAAACTCTACCACCAAGTAGGCACGTTGGTATTAAGACGTTTTGACAACTGTTCGCCTTTTACGAATTACCTGAAAAAAAAGTAGATGGTCCAGTTTTTAAAGACCATAACCTTCACGGGAAAACAATTATTTCAGAAAATATTTTAAAAAATGTATAACAGTCGAAAGTTGTTCAATACTTTATTTTATGTAAGCGATTCAATATCGATGAATTTGTTCAGTGCATCCAAAACTAATCCGCCATCCGATTCCCATAATACAATAAAACAAACAACGTAGTCACGGATATGTGTTACACGTCACGGAAAAATGAGAAAACTACGCGAAAAAATATTTGGCATGTATTTTTCTTCAACTCGATACACGTTTTAATTCATTATTGCCCGGTCCCTATATCTGTAAAACGACTGGTTTATTCCCCGTGTTGGTCCGGGATTCCTTTGAAGAATAGGCCAAATACTGTTCTGCCGGGCAGTTCGTAAGAGGCGGACGATTGCTTATGCTAGAACGATAGCTATGCTAGATTGCCTGGCTAATGCACTACCATCGTGGCTATTTGGTGGTCAAGTTGTGATGTTAGTGGATGCGACAGAAAGAGCGCTAATTTACACTCAAGCTCATTCAATTCTTCACCAAATTTATATGAGACCAATCGGGAAGTATAAACACCCAAACAAACAAAGTGAGCGTGTACTTATTACTTACACACTTAAAATAAGTTATACTTCGTTGGCCTAACAACAAATATAGCCAAAGATTTCATCGCGTATGCCACAACTATTTGTGAAATGAATGATTAATTCATAAAATATTTGAGAAACAACTTTGAATCACAATACCTATTTGTTCTGTGTTTGAATATAGTGATGATTTTAATGGAAATTTGAGAGTAATGTGAGCTAACTTCATCGTGTCGCTTTTTGGCTGTCGATGCGCTCATGCATCGTAAATTAGTGTTGCCGATCGATTGTGGATTATCGATAGGATATCCTATCCTATCGATATCCTATTAAATCGATAGTATCGACTATTATCGATAGTATCGACTATTGGCAAAATAAAATACTATTAATACTATCGATAGTATCGTATCTCCCAGTCAGAAAAGTATCGATCCTATCGATAGTATCGACTATTGGCAAAATAAAATACTATTAATACTATCGATAGTATCGTATCTCCCAGTCAGAAAAGTATCGATCCTATCGATAGTATCGATAGTATTGAATTTCTAGGAAACGATAGTATCGACAGTATCGGCATTATCGATACTATCGTAAATTGGCATACAATCTATAGTACAAAACAATCGATGGTGTTGATACTATAAATTCCATCGCTACTATTGTTTCCTAGACATTCAATAGTATTGATTATTTTTTTAATTAGGAAACACGATACTATAGATAGTATCGATAGTATTGCACTTAGCAGATTGTATTGTATTCTTCTAAATTATCGATTGAATCGATAATATCTACAAAATCGATACAATCGATGGTTGTATCGATGGTATAGGCTTTTTTAGATTAAAACTATCGATGGCGGAACTATCGATAGTTTGGCAACACTATCGTAAATAATTTGCGATCAACGCGTCAAACGAAGTATATTTCAAAGCGATTTATAAGTGCAGGTTTTTTTTGCTTTCAATTTAAATTTAATTTAAATGGTCCTTCACATATATTACCACGCCAAAGTAGCAAAAAAGGAAGTAATAAAACATAATTATAACTACTAAAAAAATCCTATTGATGATCAAAATGACGTGAAGGTGAAATATTTTGCACTTTTTAAAAAAAAAAAACAATAGAAAAGTAACAAATAATATATTAAAAGGGGAATGATGAGGCTCCATACAAGTTTGGCTTAAAACGCAACACATGATGATAGCTGCTTACCTTATTGTAATACATTATTAATTTCTTCTGAAACGTAAATTGTGTCACGGACACTTTTTATAATACTAAAATTCACAAAACACCTTCAAAGATTAATACTACTTGAATTTACAATAGTTAAGCCACCCACATCCGCAATATATCGTCAACATAAATATAATTCATGTTTGTATCAATCATCACGAAGATTATTTGATTTTAACCACTTAGGCCCGCTTGCACGTAAATCTTGAGTTAAATAAATAACTCTGAGTTAACTAACTCGAAGTTAATTTGTTACTTTTTAACTCGGGGTGTATCTTGCACGAACAGAAATTAACCCAAGGTATATTAACCCAACGTTTTATCTCTGCATTGTGGCGTTTCTTTCTGTCAAATCCAAATTCATCCGCTGTTGCTACCTGCGGCTAAATAAAAAAGTTTTTCTCTCTTTCGCACAACCATATTTTGCTTATTATATCCTTTTCTTACGTCATATGACGTAATATGGCGTTTTGGGGGCTTTATACATTGTATAACCTAAGCGTCAGCTTCATGACTCGTGTTAATAAAATAATAATTTCGCATTTTGTAATCAGTGTTATTTTCTACAAAAATTTAGAAAAAATCTCATTTACGTGGCCCAAGTTTTACAAGTAGTGACAGTTCTCTTCTTTGTGATATTATATCAAAATAGAAATACATTATTAAAAATAAAAAAAAGTAATGGCGCTAATCTTCTCCAAAAGCAAAAGTTTTGGCTAGAAGTAAGTTTAATGCTTTGTCTCTCTGCAAATTAAAATGGCCAATTCGTTCCGCAACTCTTCTATTGAAAAAAATCCAAATCAATATATTCGACAATTTTTTCGTCATCGTCAGAATACAAAAAGTCATTCACAATTGAATATCAGATAATTAAATTGTTATTTCTTATCAAATACACAACACAACGCGGTATAATCTCACAATTTTGTCGTTTTTAACCCAGAGTTAGAAATTTAACCGCCCAACTTTGGCGGGTTAAATATTTATCTATTTAACCTATGGTTTGGTGTTAACTCTTGTCAGTGCAAGAAAAAATAAAAATATAACCCTGCGTTAGCAGCTAACTCAAAGTTAAATAATTTAACTCTGGAACGCGCAAGCGGCCCTTAAAAGTTAAAAAACGATATAACTTTTGTTTACATTAGAATATTTATCACTCGTTCACAGTGTAAATAGATGACACTTGTTTTTTTTTTTTTGTTTTTTTGTTTCTTTCGGATGACACTAAGAGTACTTGTTTATACAACCTTCTATGTTGTAGGTTTCGACTATATAATAATAAATATTTTAATTTTTGTTGCATTTTATACAATAGTTTGTTTAAAATTTTACGTCTTACCTATCCATTACCTATCCGACATGTTTATAATTTATTTTGGTTGGTCAGAAATAAAAGAAAGTGTTAATTTTAAGAATATCTTTGATTTTAAGGCAGAAAACAAAAATTTTTGCTTAATTTAGAAATAAGAAAAAGCGTACAAGTTTGATTTGTTTGATGACTTTCCAACTAAAATCCTTTTAAATTAACTTGCTATTAAAAAGTGTCCGTTGAATTCTAATATTGACTTATTGTAAATTAAATTAATTTAATAATTTCGGGTGAGGCCATATTCTTGTAGCCCTTTTTGGCCGATCTCATAACTCTCCTTTACAAGTTTTCTTGAAACAGTAGTAACAAAACTGGAATTATACATGGGGCACTTTAAAAGTTTTGCACTTCTAGCTAAACGGAACTATTTGAATTTCGAATGTTATATTTTTAAAACGTTGCAACCTTCTTAGTAATAAAAAAAATAAACAATTGGCAGCAAATGATTTGTCAATTGTTTTTTTATCACACATCAAAGTTCTACGTACGCAACGAAAATGAAATTAACTCGAAAAGATTTTAGAGCGATTATTTTTTTATGATTTTAAAAGTTCTCTTTCTCCGCAAGACTGTGCCGCTCGTCTTCAAAATGCTTTTGGGAGAAAAGCACCTTGTTTGAGCACCGTGAGGCGATGGTTTGCTAAATTTGAGAGAGGTCGAGTTTCTTTACATGACGAATTTCGTGAACTGCCTTCAACTGCCGTTACGAAAATGATGTGGCTACTGTTAAGCGGTTAATTGAAGAAGACCCCCGGATTACCTATGAGACAATTCGAGGACTATTGTGGATTGGTATAAGCCAAATTCAGAAAATTTTACACGAAGAATTGAAAATTCGGAAACTTTGTTGTCGTTGGATCTCTCATGAACTGACAGCGGAGCAGAAGCGGGCGTGGAATGGTGCTCACAGATGCTACTGAAGTTCGACCACGGAGATTCAATACTGTTTATGACATTGTCACAGGAGACGAAACGTGGATTTATTGTTTTGAACCCGAAAAAAAAAAACAGCAATCTTGTGAATGGGTGTTTGAAAATGAGAACAGGCCAACAAAAGTGAGACAGGCGAGAAACGTTAATGCCGAGTGGTATTCTACCATTTGTTTACCAAGGGTGTTAGAAAAAGTTCGCGAAAGACGACCCAAAAGCCGCATTCTCCTACACCATGATAACGCTTCTTCACACACGGCCAACAAAACAAAGTTATATTTAGCTTCCGAAAAAGTACACTCGTCACTCATCCTGCGCATAGCCCCGACCTAGCACCCTGTGATTTCTGTATTTTCCCCAAAATCAAAGATTTGACGAGAGGTTTTACTTTTACCAACATCGAAGAGGCAGTGATAGCGTTCAATCAGCAAGTAGAAGACATGCCTTCAGATCTGTGGTCCTCCTGTTTTAAAAAAATGGTTCGATCGCATGAAAAAATATTTAAAATGTAAAGGAGATTATTTTGAAAAGCAATAAACATAATATTTTGGTTATAACATGTTGTTTTTTAAGTTACGCAAAACTTATAGTGTGACCTATGTAGTATGCTTCAGCTGACCATGTGTGGTACTGCAGCTGTTACAAATACAATGGCATTTATAAATTAAACCTGACAGCACGAAATAGCGTGTAAAGTGATGGCACATCCCGTCTAAATTTAGAAATATGATAGTTTTTGAATATCAACTGGTTTACAAAAAAAGTTTAGTAATTAGTGTACGCTTCTACATTTTATTCAAGTGCAAGTTGTGGGGACAGTTTTTAATGTGCTACTGGCAAAAAAAGAGAACTGCTCATAAAAGACAGATTTCTGAAGTAACAAAAAATACAGACGAATTAAAAACTTCCGCATTTTTGTAAAGTAGGTCGAAAACAGTATTAATATACGCAATTGTAGAGACTAGACGATTCTACTGCAGAGAGCAAGTTGTAACGAACTCCGTAAGCTAATTGTTCCAAGTGTGCCGACGAAATTGACTTACTGTTTGATTTAACAGACGAATTAATATCCCCATTGTAATATCGCGTCTCGTTACTTCATTTCACTCATGTTATTAATTTTAGTTCAATAACGTTCTATTGTTTTACTTGGCAACTTCAGTTTAATTTGAATGTAATTGGTATTTGTTCTAATTATAATTCAGTGATGTATAATTTTGATTTTAGAAATGCTAGATGATTTAAGAAATTAAACATTCGACAAGTATATGTATAAGTTATATATGTAAAGAATTTTCTCAAAAACGGATGATCTGATTTTGATAGGATTTTTGTAATTAAATGCATATTTTTAAAGGAATATTTTAGCATACAATTTACTAGCTTTACCCTCGACTTGTGTGACCCAAATCATTACATTCATCATTTAAATCGGATTTTTACCCTGTTGTATCTGGATTTGGATCTTTCTAATGGTAGACTCATTTTCATTGGTTACAAACTTACAATCAAACGTTACCTCTTAAAACAATAATAATATCGGTGGACAAATTACACGAACTGATCTGACCTGATCTTGACCTAAACCTGACCGAACTGACATGTTTTAGTCAACCCATTTGTAATATATTTATTGACATATATAATTGGATATAAAATGCTTTTCATCTATTAACCAGCTCGGTGAAGATTGGGATCTTAGACTATTAAATAAAAATGCTTTTTACAAATCAAACCTCAATTTTTTAAAGCGCTTTTCATTAAAATGCAGCTATTTTTTTAAGCTAGACCCGGGAACATTAAAGAAAACAAGCGGCTTCAGGGCGCTAGATTACATAATGTGACGGGGTTTGTACAGTCGGTGGGCGGCACAATGGGCGCAATCAACTTATGCAAACATGCCGCATGCCCCCACTGCGGCACCACCCGTAAACTGTACACAATTATACATTAGTAAGTCTCAGACACCGAAACAATTGAAGACTATTTGATTTTTAAAAAAACTATAAGTTGAATCATAGAAAAGTTTCTAAATAATCAAATCATATACCGCTATACTGACCGCCCCGTTGGTCGAGTGGTTAGTGGCCCTGACTACGCAATCGACGGGGCTCGGGTTCGATCCCCGACGGGGACAAGCATTTACGTGATGAGCATAAATGTTTGTATTTCCGGGTTTGGGTGTTTATTAAATATATTCCAGTATTTATATATGTATTTCTATGTATTAGTATCGTTGACTAACACCCATTACACAAGCAAATAATTTGCTTACTTTGGGGTTAGATCAGTAAGTGTAATTTGTCCAGTGAATATTATATTATATTATTATATTATTATATGTATAACTAATCCGGAAAAGGTTGTTTTGGCATACAAATTTTTGGGGGTACCCCCCCAAAAATTTGTATGCCAAAACAACCTTTTTGTATGCCAAAACAAAAGGCGCCCCCCTTTCAAGGGGATTAATTAATATAAAAACTATCCTATCTTTTAAGTTGGACCAAACAGTAGATATCTACAAAGTTTCATTTAAATCGGTTCAGTAGTTTAGGAATCTATAGCGGACAAACAGCGTGACACGTAATTTATAAATATTATCTAATTCTAAAAAGAACTTATATGAACGAGTATTTATTCTCTTTTATATGTATTCAATTCATGGCCTCTGGCCTAGTAGTTCGGTGTCTGTGTTGACCACATGAGATCCAGGGTTCCTTTCACGGGTCGGCCAGTTTAAAATGTGTTTTTTTCAGTTTTGTGATAAAAACAAGATTGCCCAGGATTGGATAAGTGCCTAGTTGACTTGTCTTGATTGGATAAGTGGCTTGTCACCCATCACATTGTAGGACTAAGTATTTTCGGCTAATTGTGGGTGCACTTATTGTACCTCTGCCTATATCTTCGGGAATATGGGCGTGAAGATACTTTTTTTAACTTACATATACACTCTTATATATGTCGCAGTGAAATTGTCAATAGCCGTTAGATTATAATCTACCTAGGGATTTTATAATTTGGTTTGGTTAGGTTAGCAGTTAAATTATAATATCACTTAGGTAGATTATAATCTAACGGTATTGACAATTTCACTGCGACATATACAAATATATTCTCTTTTATATGTATTAAATATAAATATGCAACGTGTAAGGGACAGACTACAGAAAGTCGAAACCAATCATAGGGACAATGATTGAGATGAAGTCCGTTGGAAGTTAATCTTAACTTTATATAATTTAATTAATTTTAATATTCAACAGAGCTTGTTCTATAAAAAATAGTAAGCAATGTATTTTATGCCACATACCGCGCAAAATTTATAGCTAGTTATTGCCGCGGTCGCGACAACTTTGGGTAATGTATGCTTTTTAATGTTATTAGATAGCAAACAAGTGGATGGTTCTCCTGGTGGAAAGAGATGGCTGTAGACACCCAAGATGTAAATGGTGCATTGCTATCCGCGTGGCAGGATGACAATGTCACATTCATAAGTCTACCGGCTAACCAGGATAGGAGCCTGGACCAACACGGCGAAACGTGCGCCTTTGTAAAAAAAAACTGTTAACCGGTTGACCCTGCAAGCCATCTCTGAATCCTCCCGCTAAATTTTGGTAGATATTTTAAGCTGAACGAAGCAAAAACCATACCTAAGCATCAATATTTGGACTCAAAGAGTTAAAAAATCTAAAAGTTTGTAAATATGATAGAATTTTAATGTTCAAAAGATGTACATTTTGAAAATGATGTCCGGATTTGATTTTTCGTCAACGTTAAACTGATTTTAAAGCAACCTATATGTATATCAGACGCAGTTTTATGAGGAAAATAGTTGATTAAATTTTGTACTCAATCAGTGTGTTTGGAAGTTATATTAAAAAAATACTGTTTCCCCAACACTTTTTTTGAGGTTATTTCAAAATTTATCAAAATCTCCTAGACCAAATGAACCGCGTTTCGAGCGGTCAAGCTGTTCAAAAGTTATGAGATGTTTACATCACACATACGCACACACTACGTACATACAGACATACTGACGTCATCATGAAAATTGTCGAGAAAGGTTCCTAGGACCTCAAAACATGGAGATCTGGTAAAAACTCGATTTTCGAAAATCGGGACAAAATCAGTAACTTATCTACATACGTAGCGGGAAATTAAAAACATGTGCCGTTCTGCTAAACAGTTCGTAAGAGACGACCGATTGGCTATCCGAGTCACTACCATCGTGGCTACTAGGTGGTAGACTTCTGCATTGTCTGGCCTTGGTATGGTATCACCGCCTTACCTTTACCTATTTCTAGATATGAGGTTATAGCGTTGATAGAAAATAAGCGGCTTCAAAATGTTGGATTAAATAATGCGATAAAGTTTGTATAGTCGATGGGCGGCACACTGTGCACCATAGACGGAAGTAAACATGTCTCTTGCCCCCACTGCGGCATTTACACGAGAATTGTAACCAATTCGCGCCCGCCTACTCAGCATTCACCCTTTTACAATCTTAGACAACAATTTATTAGAAGAATAATGGCCAATTGCGTTAAAATTGTCTTAGCTTAAGACAATCCTAAATATTATTCTGTCACATTCTTTTTATTTAGACAAAAAGTGACAGCATAATTTAGTTAGTGCAGTTGGCCATAAAAACATTAAAATCTCTGAGAACCTTAAGAAGTTTTGTGTAGATATATTTGAGACAGAAAGGTGTACAGTGAATAACAAAGTTCCCTACTAAAATAAATAATCTGAAATAATATTTTTAAAAATTAGCTATGGCAACATACAATTTGACACATAATATAGTCTTAGTAACAAAGCTGACACAAAGATGCTGCCCCTGCAGACGCGAGTTAGTGTTGTTAATTTTAAAATATTTGCTAAATTATAGGGAAATTGGAGCAAAACTACGAGCATTGTAAAATACCTACTTATATGTTTTAATTTAAATATTTTTTATAAAAAGAATCACTTCATTACATTTTTGCTACTGACATCAGCCCACGTATAATCGAAACACATTGAGATCGAACCCTAGCCCCGTCGATTGCGTAGTCAGGGTCGCTAAGCACTCGACTAACGGCGCGGTCAACTATTATTAAAAATAATATAACATTATAAAATATCGCTATTCGTAAGATAGCAAACAAGCAGACGGCCCTCCTAAAAAAGAAACCATCGCCTATATACACCAAAGATGTTAGTGGTGCGTTACTATCCGTGTGGCGAGATAGCAATGCCACATGCCTAAGTCTGCCGACTACCTGACCCTCCAAACCGAAACACGGCAACGACTAGCATTGAAGCTATTGCGGCAGGAAAAGGTAAGGTGGTGGTACCAAATACCCGGACGAGTCGTTGCGGAACTTTACCACTGGTATTAGTTTTACATAAATTTCATATTGTCGAAAACTATATGGCGTATATTAGTTGTGTATGTTTATTTGCTTATCTCTCCCTGCCCGAGCCTATCTGGCCGTTACGTCTCGACTGATCCTACAAAAGAATCGTCCAATGATATCCTTATGTATGATAATTTCGTTTAAGGATCATCATAAAAAGTTATTTAATCCAAATGTTAAAGTAAGAGCAAACGAAGCGACTACCTGAAGCCTTACTAAATCCTATTAAAATTAACACATTGCTTCTTTGATTTTTTCATAGGATAGGGCTGTTCTGGTGAAAAGAGATTGCCTATAATTGACAAAGATGTAAATGGAGCATTGGCATCCGTGTGTCGAGGATGTCACATCCATGTTTACTGGTAACCTTATCTTACAAACCGGAAAACGTCAATAGCAAACATTGCGACTGAAATATGTAAAGTAGCGGTACAAATCATCTAATTGTCACTATGGCAAAGACGTGTTTGGTTATTTATTCACTTTTTTCGAAATTACTGCCTAGAACAGGACTTCCCAACCAGGTAGGCACGCCTCCCTAGGGAGGCCTAGATAAATGTTTGGGGGGGGGGGGGCATCGTACTTAATATGTAAGATTACATTTCCAAAAAAAAATAACAAGTAGGTAAATAAGGAATATAAAGGGGGCATGAAAATATTATTTTTGGCTCGGGGAGGCTCGGCGAAATAAAGGTTGGGAAAGCCTGGCCTAGAAGGTAGATTACTTATTCTTTACAAAGGACCCAGACCAACGACAACCAATTATGTGTGATATTATCACATGTTTAACAGCGATATCGTATTGTGTATCTATTGTCTATACACAAGTACATACACTAATATTATAAATGCGAATTTGTTACTGTCTGTTACGCTTTCACTACTAAGCTGTTAAATAAATTACGTTAAAATTTGGCAGCGGCCAAATCTGTTACTTTGAAAAAATCTATCTCCTTAGATCGATTTTTTCAAAGTTCGACCTCTAAGAGGCCGAAATAGATCTCTTATTGTATAAAGTATCCCTTATCGTATATATTCAATATATATATATATATATATATATATATATATATATATATATATATATATATATATATATATATATATATATATTGAATATTACTTGAATTGATAACCTGTCTATAAATTGGCAGGAGGAAAATCTTGTTGTATAATAGTATGTTTATTTTCAGATGCGACAGCCGACATCATATCGTCTAGTAATGTTTTCTACCAGTACCGGGAAGGGTTCAACAACGCTGTGCGACGCAATGTACGACTTCGTGATTTGTTATGACATCGAACTGTGATATTTTGTACATAAAGCCCAGAGCATAAACATTTGTGAAAGTAACAGATTGAAATAACTAAAATCTGTTTCTTCTATGCCAATGCGATTGTTACTGTACTCTTTTATATTTTTATTTCGGAATTCTCGTTAATCGGCACGTTATTTTTTTTTTATTTTTTTAGATTTTTGTTTAGAATTTTTTTATTTTATTTATTTCATCAAATAAAAAAAATTACAAAATTTTCAACATCCTTAAACTTCGATGTAGGATTGTGTGGATTTTGCACACTTAATAAATTAGGCATTAATTTTTAGCGAAGCTACGTTTCACAAAATAAATTTTAACAGTCTAGTAACTAGTCTAATGCCACATGCATGTGGCATTAGACTAGGTTACCGGCTACCTTACCCTTGACGGAAACCGGAACAGTGACAAGCACTGACGCTATTGCAGCAGGAATAGATAAGGCGGTGGTACCAGACCCGGACCAGAGACCAGAACTCTATCACCTAGTAGCCACGATGGTGATGACTCGCATAGCCAATTGGTCGCCTTTTACGACCTGCCTGGCAGAACGACAGTTGGCCTATTGGTCGCCTTTTACTACCTGCCTGGCAGAACGACAGTTGGCCTATTCTTCAAAGCAGCCCGGGACCAACACGGGAACACACAGTGGAATGCAGTTATTTCTCGATAGTACACTAAATTGTAATTTGCTCGTACAATTAACAAAATCAATCACAAAACGAAGAAGAAATTCGCTACATCGAATCAAGCAACTTAGAGCGTACCAGCCAGAGGTAAGGTCGCTGTTATAAAACCAGTCGTGTCAAAAAAAATCTTTGTTAAGTTTTTAAAGTATTAATAGTAACCGACTGTCTGGGTATTTACAACTTTAGCATTAAGATATTCGCGAATCTTAGTCAACTTACAAATAAATTACCTTGATGTCTCACTCGACACCTGTTTTTAACAATTGGTTATCTAAAGCGTAATAATTCACAAACTTACGGACAAGTAACAGTACACATTAATAAAATGTTAGGCGCTAAAACTTCCTTCATAAATACATCGGCGGGTATATTTACGAGAGTTCTGTCAAATTGGAAGATAAACGATTCAACTTGGCCTGTACGTATTGTTTATAAAGCGTATTATTCTAATTAAACCTTTATAGCCTAGTTGGACACCTGCGCGGCAAATGTTATTGCTTTATATATACACGAATTGCCATAAAAGTACATATACTACTCTCAACTGTTTTTTTTTAATATCATAAAAGCAAACAAAGGATGGCTCCATCGAATTACTATTCAAGCATTATTGGAAAATTCGCTATTCTGATTTTCAATCGTGTTATTTTTAATATTATAAGATAGCAAACAAATAGATAGGTCTCCTGATGGAGAGTCAACCGTTGCCTATTGACAACAAAATGTTAATGATCCGTTGCTATTCCTGTGGCGTATTCTTAATGCCCAATCATTGATATAAAAAAACAAGATGCACAGTCCCGAACAAAACTGACACTCAAAAGAGTCCCTAATTTCATATAAGTAGTTATATATATTTTAAACAGATATGTCTTTGCATACCAAACCTTATGCGCAAGATTTATAGTTGTTTTTACAAAGCAATGCATAAAAAGAAATAAAATTGACAGCGTCGCGATCGACGCGATTCTATTTGAAGTGAGCGCACAATTTGAAATTGTGCGCTCTATTTTGGAGGACGTTTTTGAGACACTGATTGTGTATCTTGGGTTTTTTATATCAATGTGCCCAATGCATAAGTTTACCGGCTACCTTACCCGCAAACAGGAAAATAGCAGTAACAAGCACCACGAATACGTAAGGCGGTGGTACCAAACTCGGGCGAGACAATGCAGAACTCTACCACTTAGTAGCCACGATAGCAGTGAAATGTACAGTCAATCGTTCGTCTCTTACGAACTGCCTAGCTGAACGACAGATGTATAACATTCTGTTCAATCCTTTAACACCACATTACTTAAAAGAACATTTCGAGTTTATTCATCCACCTAGTTCTCCATGTCGTCCGTCAGTTTCTACCCTTTTACGTATTCCCATGCACAGCTCTAGTATTTTTTCTCACTCCTTTACAGTCACCTCTATAAAACTCTGGAACTCGCTCCCTCATCATATCCGCAACAGTACTTCACTTTGCTCTTTTAAAAAACTATTGAGACTTCATTATTTATCGTCTTTATCTGCAAGCAATTAGCATCCTAACTAAACTATTTGGTTTTTTTTCCTATTATATAATTATTTAGAGTTAGTTTTTTTTTTTGTGTTTCAATTAAATTGTACACTGAGTACCTGTTCCATCTTAAAATTGTATTTCACTGTCTTGGGTTAGCTGTTATCTATCTATGTATATCTCTTATTAGTGAAAAGCTCGCCTTTTGTACTCTTTCGTTTGTTATTTTCAGTCATATATTTTTAAGTGTTAAATAAATAAATAAATAAATGGTCTATTCTTTAGAGGGGGCCGGACTAATACGGGAATGAATGAATGAAGATATTTTATAACTGATACCATCGGTTTTGGAATTTATTTAAGGTTGTTATATCTCTTTGTAATTATCATAAAAGTAATTTAATAAAAAGATTAAACCGGCTTTTTACTATATACAAGGGTTGATTGAAAAGTACCCGGCCTAACACAGATTCATTCGATTCTAAAAATTAAATCTACCCACATTATTTAGCTCAGTTCGGAGTAGTTAATTGTGTGAAGTTCAAAACGTGTGCAATATTTTTTTGTGATTTTATAATTTTTTTAACATAACAATCGGACATACTTTCTGCAAATGGAGCAAATCGAGCAGCGTGCCGTCATTAAGTACCTTCATAAGAAGGGGTTATCACCGAAAGCCATCCATGATGATATGGTCAGTACATTAGGGGATTCTGCTCTGTCTTATTCCTCCGTCAAAAAATGGATAGCGGAATTCAAGCGTGGCAGTGAGAGTGTGAAAGATGAACCCCGATCTGGAAGGCCTTCGACGTCCACTACTGAAGAAAATATTAAAAAAGTACTTGATTTAATTATGGGAGACCGCAGATTAAAAATTAGAGAGATAGCCGAGATTATAGGCATCTCTTATGTACTAACTCAAAATATCATAGTCAACGAATTGGGTTTGCACAGTGTCTGCGAGGTGGGTTCCGCGACTGCTTTCAGTTGAACAAAAAAGGACGCGATTGACTATTTCACGGGACAGTTTGGAATTATTTGAAGCCGATGCAGATGGTTTTTTGAATCGTTTTGTTACAATGGACGAAACATGGATTCATTACTGTACGCCAGAAACAAAACAGTGGAGAAGACCTGGTTCACCACCCCGAAAAAGGCTGTCGGCAAATAAGGTAATGGCTTCAGTATTGTGGGACTCGAAGGGTGTGATTATGATTGATTATCTTGAAAGGGGTCAGACTATAAACTCTGATTACTACTGTGTCTTACTACGTCATTTACGAGAAATAAAAGAAAAACGTCCAGGAATGCTCAGAAGAAAAATCCCGTTTCATCAAGATAACGCCCGTGTTCACACGTCTGTGCAATCAATGGCTGAAATCCACAACTGCGGCTTTGAACTATTACCACATGCACCTTATTCACTTGATCTGGCACCGTCGGACTTCTTTCTGTTCCCTAACCTAAAAAAGCACTTGGGAGGTCAAAGATTTTCGACGAATAATGAAGTCAAAACAGCAGTAGACGCATATTTTGACTCTAAGGAAGAATCATTTTTTTAACTTCCCACTACGTATGTAGATAAGAAAGTTACTGATTTTACCCCGATTTTTGAAAATCCAATTTTCACCAGATGTGTGTGTGTGTGTGTGTGTGTGTGTGTGTGTGTGTGAACATCGATCGATGGCATTCGATTGGATTCCACTCAACTTAGACTACCTGAAAATTTATACCAGTTTGGCTGAGAAGATTTTGAGAAATTTTGAAAAAAACCCCAAAGAAAATTTAGGCGAAACAGTATTTTTTTAATATAACTTGCAAATTAATGTACCGATTGAGTACAAAAACTAATCAGCTCTATTCTTTAAAAAAAAAACACGTCTAATCCACAAATTGTATCGAAATTAGTTTATCCGTTTGGGAGTAATGGTTGATGATGAAAAGTGTTGAAAAAAGTGTTTTTTCGACATTACTTCTAAATATTTTAACCAATCATTTTGTGGTATTCTACGATATTATAGTACTAAAATAACTAGGTACGCCTTATGCCGTTTCAAAAATCAAAATCGAATCTAATTTTTACAGCTTTTCAAATATTAAAATTACGTTATTTTTGGCAAACTAAATTGTTATTTTTGAAATAATTTTCTGGCTAATACAATCAATACTTATAAAATCATTACAGCTTTTATCCTTAAAACACTGCGTCAAGTAGGTACCCTTAATTAGATCAAAATCGGTTAATTTGTTTGGGATTATCAATGACGATTTTTTTGGAAAAAAAATGTTTTTTGACTTTGCTTCGAAATTTTTCAACTTATCGATTATTCAGCTAAAGCAATATTTTAGATCTAAAAAATTGAGTTGAATGCCATTCGATAGATTATAATCGATTATCTTTTCCAAAATATACAGCATTTCTAATATCAATATACTGCCATTTTTAACTAAATAGATGTTTGAACTCAAAAAATTTATGCTTATAGTTTTTACTCTTTTGAGCTTAAGTTAGGGGGAAGTTTCAGGGATGGTCTGCAGGTTCAACCGTTTACACATTTTTATTTGTTGATTTTACCGATACGATAAAGTCGACAAAAAATTATATTATACGAAAGTAAATATTTCTGTAGGCATTCGTAGCTGCTACGCAGAGCTACGATCTCTAAGCACAATAAGTATTCATTTTTCAATACGTACGATTAATCAATATTAATAACAATCAGGCTTAACCTGATTGTGAACGTTTCATTTCTTAGCAGCTTTTTCTTTATCTTTACGCTGTCTCCTGCTGTAAAGGGAGGGAAACTTGATGTATTTTCCTCCTATACACTTCTGATTAAATACAATGCGGGTCCCAAGACAGCTTAGCTTTTCCCCCAGGGCACCTTGAGCTCGCAACTCAGTGGTTATCAGGACGGTTGCCGCTGTTGATTCTGGTTTACAGAAGTTACAGTGGTGGGAACGAGAGGTGGGCCCATTGCCCTTAAAAAAAAAACGATATTAAAGGTTCGGCACTTTTTACTAGATGGTAGAGTTATGCAACGACTTGGCAAGGTCTTGTACCACCTTATTTGTAGTGGTAATACCAACCCTCCACACGGGTAGCAACGCATTACTAAAGTCTTTGGTGTTTATATAAATAATGGTTTCTCTTTTCATGAGGAGAGTCATGTGTTTGTTTATTATCCTATGATATAGAAGAAGATTTGCCTCGCACCACTTCTTTGTGGAATTAATTACCGGCGGTTGTGTTTACGAACGGGTACGACTTGGGGACCTTCAAAAAGAGAGCTTAGTTTTAGTCATTCTCAAAATGCCAGCAACGCAACTGCAAGACCTCTAGTATTGTGGTTATCATAGAGCAACGGTGAACACTTAAGATCAGACGCATCCATTAATTATTATGCACTGGCGTCATCTGTGTCTAAGTTATTTGCTATTTGGTAATCCATATTAATAATATAAATGCTGAAATCTATTTGTCTCTGTGGTTTAGTGGTCCAGTGACGGTGTAGACCACATAAGGTCCCGAGTTCGATGCGCAAATCGAACCGGGCAAATCAAAAATGTGTTTTTTCAGTTTTCTGATAAAAACAACGTTGCTCAAGATTGAGTAAGTGCCCGGTTGGTGATAGGCTTGCCACCTATCACATTGTGGTACTAATGGCCAATTGCACTAACCTTGTCTTAACTCAGGACACTCTTAAGTGACATGTCACTTTCTTTTCACTTAAGACAAGAAGTGACAGCATAATATTTAGGTTTGTCCTAAGCTAATACACTTTGGAGAGTGCGCTGCGGAATTGCACGACTTAATTCCGCCATCCCCGTTTTTCTATCGATCGTCGAGGTGCACAGAATCTAGGCATCGTTATATGGTGGTCGTTCCACGTACCCGGACAAAGCGGTTCGACTCAACATTCTTCATTCGAACCGCAAAGGACTGGAACATGCTTCCTGAGTCTGTGTTCCCGGACGAGTACAATCTGGAGATTTTCAAGAGAAGAGTGAACAGGTACCTTCTACGGAAGCGCGTTCCATCTTAGGCCTCATCGTAGCTTACCATCAGGCGAGATCGAGGTCAAGCGCTTACCTATCGATAATAAAAAAAAAGCTAAGACAACGTTAGTGCAATTAGCTATAAATATATTCTGCTACTCGTGGATGCACTAGTTGTACCTACCTCTGTCTGATGCTTCGGGGATATGGGTGTGAAGATACTTAAAATAAAATTTCAAATACATGTAAGTATAATATTTAATTCGTAATAATTAAAAGAACTAATCACTTGAATCTAACCATAACTTATAGCTATTTATACAACCGACGCCATCAATTCCACGCCCCGTGCATATTGCAGTAGATTTCAACAAGCTTATGTACAAAATGGCGTCGGAATATAACATTTCAAATATATACATGTCTTTATTCACTTATAGTTAATAAACAAAAATAAAATTAGCATCAATAAAAAATAACGTTAACCGACTATAAACTTTGTCATCATAATACAATCTGACTTAGTTTGACTGATGTTTAAGTTCTAACTAATTTTATTTTTATCTACGTATAATACTGATCGTTAACTTTAAATCAATTTTAGTAAATTGAAGTTAGGAAAGAAGTGAAAAAATTTTCAGGAATAAATTTGTTTTGTTTTTGTTAACATTATTTTTTTGAAACCTACGATGAAACAAGGCTTTCCTAGTTCCATTTTCAAGGAATAGATAAGACGATCACTTTACTCCACTTTTAGTAAAGTTCACTGGTAATTGTTATTAGCACAGAAGAAGAATCAGAGACACAATATCGTTTTGACATAACTTCAAATATGTTAATTTAAATCAGTTTTATATCTTGTTCCGTAACATCAGTATTGGTAAATTCTTTTTATATTAATGAAACAACTGACATTTTACAATCAACTATCCGATCCTGATGTGTGTTCGTGTTACAGGTCAACATTTTGTTTATCTAAAGTAAAATTGGAATATTTGGCAATACTTCACTTTTCTGTGGAGTGTCAAATTTAAAATTGAACTGAAATTAGACTTTGTTGAGTCAATGCAATGATCCATCTAAATATAACACAATAAAAATAACTTAAAAATGTGTTTTTTCAGTTTTCTGATAAAAACAACGTTGCCTGGCATTGGAAAGTGCCCGGTTGGCGATAGGCTGGCCACCTATCACATTGTGGGACCAAGTATCTTCGGCTAATCGTGGGTGCACTTGTTGTACCTCTGCCTTCTACCTTTCGGGGATACGGGCGTGAAGATAATTTTTTTAAAATAACAATTTTTATTGCATAAACATATACCCCTGATAAGTGCAGACACACACTAGCCTCATTTTTATTATATAATTGACCACATTAAGGCGCGGAATGACTACGATTTAAAAACGTCGAATTCACTCACATAACGCACATTAGCGCGTAATCTAATTTGACATTTACAACACGTTAAATAAGGTTAAAAATTGCAAAGCAAAGCCAACAAGAATATTTTGTTATAGTGTAACTAGACTGCAAATAAACGTTTAATTTGCAGGATTTCCTTAGATAACTCAGAATATACGCATTAAATTTAATATTTGTCTGGTTAAAGTTTTAATAAAACTTTATTTCTATTATATTCTTTTAAAAAAACTTGTTCTTACCACTGGAAATACAGAGAATTTCGACGCCAAAGATAATTTTTGTAAAGCAAATTACGATTTTTTATTGAAAATATTAAACAAATATTTAAAATTCTATTCGGTTAACATTTTTCTTTAGACCTTATTCTATACTCTGTATTTTTTGCATGGGATATTATCCTTGGGTTTCCTCATACTCGAGCGTTAAAGAAACCCAGTTTTGTGAATGTTGAGCTAACACCGCGCCTTAATGCAATGGGTGACAATAATTGATCACACTAATGCAACGAGTGTGATCAACACAACTTTTTTAAAAGTGACCTCTTTAGTCTTGAGTATTTTATAATCTATTGTCTAAATAATCCTACAATTGATTTTTTTAAATAAATTCTAATTAAAAAATCTGAATTATTTTAAAATTCGGTGTATGTGTTTTTTTTTACCTTAAATATAAACTATTATACACAACCTATATAAAAACTTTTGTTTAATATGCAGATTTTTTTTATTTATATGTTTTTCAAACTCGTAAGGGATGACGTATGGTAGGTTTTAGCACTTTACCAGATATTAAAAAGGACAAATGCGCTCTATAAGATATGTACTACCAACTCCATTTTTTTCGAAGGTTTGTGTCTAAAGAATACTACTGGCCACGCTTCATACATCGCTTGAACTTGTAAATCGAACATCATGTCTTAGAATTAAATTCGTGCCAAAATATTTCTTTTTTTTTATTTAATTACTTATATAATTTATAGTGTTAATTAATTTTTTAGAAATAACTTGTACAGCTTTCTTTTTAAAAATACTCTGCATTTGTGGCGAGACCATTGTTTGGCCCTCTTTATATCTATACTCCATGTGTAAAACAAGAACATTCAACATGGCCAAATCGTTTTTTTTTGTTTCTGATCAACGGAGACTTACAAAAAAATATTTTTTTAAATACATCTTTCGAGAATTTCAATACAGCAAGTTTATAAAAAAATTACCTATTTTTTAAGACACATCGTATCTCAGACAAAACAAAGTCCATTGTGGCCAGCCTTCTTTTCGTAGAATTCAATATATGTTATTTTAAGAATTAAGATATCCGTAGATCTACACACGTTTTTAAGGAGGAAAAATTCTTGGTGTTGACGTAAAATAGATCAACAATAATTTTGTTTAATTTGTTTTTGGAAGGACTGGTTTATCAACTCAAACGTCACTTCCATCATCAGAAATATTGGCATCCGTAATTAATAAACCTGTGACGAATTAATTAACAGTAGCAAAATGACAAACAATTGTTAAGCTATTGTAAACATTGTAATGAGGTTGAACTGTTTGGATACCAGCCCCAAAGTTGCAGTCACAGTAATCACGCCTTAATTTAAAATAGGTCATTTATATTGATAATTATCATCCTACATTTTTAAGCTAAGCTTTTGAGAACTTAATTGTTTTCAAGGATTATGAATTACAAAAACCAAATTAATAGAAATCAAATTCCTTAGAATTAAAATAAAATTCAATTAAACTAAGATCTACGGATAAATCCGTAGAGTTGGTAACGATGTACATCTGTAATTTTTATTTTCACTGTTTTTTTTTTAAATTTTTTCAGTAGCTTATTGACTGATTAAACAGCGCACAGTTGAAATCGCTACGCCTATAAGCATCAAATTTTCAACAGGGATTATTTACAAACTATAAGAGTAAACTAAGGGGTCTTCGAAAATTCAACCTCTAAGGGGTAAAAATCAGTGGAAGAGGCAAAATTTAAACGAAAATTAAAATATTTAAAATCAGAATTCATAAATCTTGTATTATTAATTATCTTCAAAATGTTTTAATGAACTTTGTTAGATGTTTTAAAATTTTCAAGAAACATTATTTAATGAGGTAAAAGGGGTTGATAAAGTTTATATGGAAAAAAAGTGTGAGTGCACATTTACTTCGGTTAAAAAAGTATATACAAAATTTCATGCTTCTAGATCCAGAGAGGTTTCATTTCTTCTTACATTTCTAAAAATTTTACTAGACGGCGTTGTATATGTTACCATCTAACCGGTCAGTTGTGTCCTCGACGCTGTCTGATGTCGCGGATGAAATCGCAGGATGACGCGGATGAAATCGCAGACAAAACCTAGCTGTTTATAATATTTATTGTATATATGTTGTCTGATCGTGGCAAAAATACTACTCTATTTGTTATAGTGTCTACTTTAAGACGTCTTGTTTTAAATTTTGAAAAAACCACTACTTATTTAACAAAACTATTTAAACAGGTAATATAATATAGCTTTATATGTAAAAATATATATAAAAAGAGAACCAATAAGTATTTTACATATTGAAATACTGGCATCTTCCTCTCAACTTATATGGTTTGATTAATATCTGATGTATAAAAAATTGTCTACAAAAATGTAACCTGCCACTTATTTGACAGGATCAAAATGTTTTATCTATTTCTTTTTAATTCATTAAAAGAAAGATAGCCATAACTAAATCAGAATTAATTAACAGTACTACACGTAATGCCTATAATATATTATTATACATTTCACCAGCTATTATTTAATTAATGTACAATTTCAAATCTACTTGTAACAAACAGCAAATCTACAATTAAGTTATTGGATTTGTAAATATTTACATAAAGTTTTAACGCTTAGATTGAATAATACTTAAATGTTATTTACATCGATTTTGGTCACATATTGGTATAGGTAAATTATTTACAAAATGAATATTAATACTAGTTATGAGAATATAATTAAATGGAATCATTTAAATATCACTTATGTACTATGCTATTATTTATTTACTGGGAATGTCTTAAGGAAAGACAAATACATTGCCTCATGTCAGAGAACAGAGACGTTATTTTTGAATATATTTGAGCTTGCATATAAATTTGTGATCTTGTCATTGACTACTGCGTAGTAATTATGACTGTATTTTCCTTAACATTCTTAGGACCTTTTGAATCACTAAGTTTAATTAGTTACAAAAACTAGCTGCTTAATCTGTCATTTTGTTGTTATGATGAATAAATAAATAAATATTCAATAGACAAATAACACGAATTGAACTAGCCCCAAAGTAAGCAAGTTATTCGCTTGTGATATGGGTGGTTATCAACGATATTAATCCATAAAAATACACATAAAATTCCCAAATACATTTAATAAATACCCGAACCTGGACATACAAACATTTATACTCGTCACACAAATGCCTGTCCCTGTCGGGAATCGAACCCCAGCCCCATTAAATGCGTAGTCAGGGTCGCTAACCACTCGATCAAAGGGCGGTCAAATTGATGCAGAAGAATTACAGAGCGCTTTTCACCAATCAATTTGTTTGCAATTAATGTCTTATATTTAATTAATATTATGAATGCGAAAGTTTGAATGTTTAGATGGATGCATGGATGGATGAATGTTTGTTTCTCAATCACACAAAAACCACTGAACGGATTGAATGAAATTTGGCACACAGGTAGATGATATCCTGGAGTAGGACATAGGCAAATTATTAATCTTGGAAAAATTTGGTTGTCCTGCGGGATTCGAAAAATACTTTTATATTGCAGGGGCTGCACGCTACGTAATATAATCGTTGTTTATATTTGTCGTGACAGAGTCCGCGAAAGCGACATTTCCAGGTCGAACTATTAAAAAAAGTCTTTTTTTGGGTTGTCTGATAAAAACAACGTGGCTCGGGACTGGAAAAGTGACCGGTTGGCTTGCTACCTATCATATTGTGTGACCAATTATTTTCGGATAAGCGTGGGTACTACTTATATCTCTGCCTACCACTTCGGGGATACGGACGTAAAGATACTTTTTGTTCAGGTATAATTTCTTATAGAGTGAACCAAATTTGATTATTCTTTATTTGAAAGGGAAGAGGCAGTTCGTCAAATGCGACCTTTTTGTCGTTATCATCGTTCCTAGTGTCTTTTCTTGACGGAATGGCATCAGTGCTTGTCACTATCATTTATCGGTTGGAGGGTAGCCAGTAAATTTATGCATATGGCATTATATATCCGCCGCACGGATTGTCAAAAACCGTTACCATCTTTGATGTTTACATGCGATGGTTATATCCTTCTAACAAAAATACCATCTGCTGGGTACCTAACTAAAAGATAAAAAACATATTGATGACATATTAAAGGGAGAAAATTGTACTTTAATCTACAATTCCGAGGTTTAAAATGCAATATTATTCGTATTTTCTAATTTTATTTATTAGTGTCATTTATATCATTTGTTGGTAGACTTTGACTCTCCATTTCATTAGAATCCAAATCATGTCTTTCATTTTAAGTCGCACAATTTTCTTTCTTAATAAAATAAATGTAACTAGTACAAATATTCTATAATGATTATTGAACTATCGCGATATCTATCGCAACCTTCGTGATCGAAGATCGAATTGACAAAATAACAATATTCAGCATTGCCTACAAACGCAGCTCAAGATAATAGGTTAAAAATAATATGCATACAAGCACAAAAAATTCTGTGACGTCATATAGTTTCTTAATAATAATCAACCTAATTCTTGTACGTTGTGATTTAGTTTTGACACTTGCTCAGCTTTACGGAAGAGCGCTCGCAAAATTTTCAAAAAAAAAAAATCAAAAAATCTTTATTCATAAACTGGTTTACATAAAAACATACGAGTCGATCGGTGTCTCCTTTTAAGTACATTTGCACTTGTGTTAGGAGGCACCGCTCTTCCGTTACAAAAGATTGTTATCTATTTTAAGGCTATCGATACACCGGGAAAAATATTATTTTATTTAAAATTTGGAAACATAAATTTATCAGTCATGTATGTGAGTGTGTATGTGTGTGTATGTGTGTGTGTATGTGTGTGTGTGTTTATGTTTATGTTTGTGTGTGTGTGTATGTGTGTGTGTGTATGTATGTGTGAGTACATATTTTTGTGCCGTATCTCGCTTTTTAATATTTTAGACTATTATATACAATCTATTACATATATAAAAAAAAAAATTAAGAACAACTATGCCATTTTCTTGCATAATCCTTCCAAGTCGTCATAACTTTGTGTCTTAAGCCAGGATGCTACAGTTTTCTTACAGTTATAATAGGTCATGGGATAAATATTCAATTTTTTGTTGATGCTATTATACAGACTTGCCGATTGGCTATGTAGCTGTCTCGCGGCGAAGACAGTTTTTGTTTTTACTATTTTAGCTACGTTATGCTTCCTCCGCCTGTCTAGATTCCTGGAATCATACACTAATGTTTTATGTAGTCTAAGAACCACGTTAAGTACATAAAGTTGTCTTACTGTGAGAAGGTCGCATGATTTGTACAGACTTGCAGTAGGGAACTTATATGGTTTAAAAGTCATTACTTTAAGCAAGGATCTTTGTGTTCTTTCTAATTCCAGGAATCTAGTTTTTGCAGCACCTCCCCAAACTGCGATACAATATACTATTATAGATTGAGCCAGCGATATATATAAAAGTGTTAGTAATTTTCTATCTGCTATGTGCCTTAGTCGCTTGAAAAGCCATGTAAGTTTTCGGATTCTAGTCATAAGCAACTCCAAATGTTCATACCAAGATAAACGTTGGTCAATTACTACACCCAAATACTTAGTATTACTGACTTTGGTTATTTCCTTGCATGAACAATTTCTATTATTGTTTTTACATTTATGGATTTTTATACTAAAATTAGATTCTGGTTGCGTTTTGTTGTAATTGGAAAATGCTACAAAATTAGATTTTTCAATATTAAGCGTAAGCAAATTTGACCTTAGCCAATCAGTAATTTCAACCAGGCCTCCTTCCGTAAAATGTTGGACAGAGTCCCATGTACGTCCAGAGAATACAACAGCTGTATCATCTGCGTACGAATAAATTTTAATTTTAAAAAAAGGGCCAAACCCTTAGAAAATTTAACTATAACAAAATAGCCTTAAAGTTTAAAATTGCAAGTCGTATGCTACTCATAAAACGTTTTCGTGACGTGACGCGCCCGTAGGTAGGCTGTGATTGGACGAAATAAGACCACACATTAATTCGTACTCTTATTTCGTTAGCCACTTTTAAGGCTACAAAATTTGAATCCACTTATTTTTTGATCGAAGGATAGTTGGAATATTTTTATTAAAAACTAGCTGACCCGGCAAACTTTGTTCTACCTTTTTAACTACTCTTATTTTTTTCTATATTTTCTCACCTTTTAAACGTTCCCTGGACTTCAACAATGAATTCAAAACCAAAATTAGCCAAATCGGTTCAGCCGTTCTCGAGGTTTAGCGAGACTTACGAAAAGCAATTGATTTTTATATATATAGATAATATTTTGGAGTAAATACTATAAGTGATTACATTTCCTCTTCTATATCCGATTTATAACGGTATCTTCATTCATGTACGTATCATCATAGTCGTATTATCGTAGGCACGTAGCGTCTTTCACATTGTACTACACCTACATAAGCTGCTACGAGTACAAGCTACGCAACTATCTAATATCCGCTGACAATAGCCTGCTGCTCTTTCAAGATTATTGAATTGTTATGAGAATGAGACAAAATCGGTACCAAAAAAGTAAAAGTATTGATATTTGTATATTAATTAGAGGAAATTAAATAAATGTAAAATCTTAAGATCTGATCTCACTTAAAACAAAATGGAAAAAGGATATTCTAGTCACCTGATTGGTAGTTTTAAATATTTTATATTATTATTCATACGAATATTATACATTGGCTAACACAGTTTACTAATTTATATGAGATAATCATTAATATAAATATATTTTCTTACTTTGGGTTAGATCAATTTGTATTTAGTTATTTGTTAGTAATTTGTCCAGTGGTGTTTATATTTTTTATATACAATAGACGTAAAAAAGAAAACAAAAATGTGTGTATGATGTTGCGGTTTTGTAAGTAAATGGTTTTGCGTTGTGACTTTATGTCATTTATTTAGTAACTGTCATACAAATAAAAGTGACAGTACAAGCAGCTTGATGAAATATAGGTCAAGGTCCATATTAAAACTCAGCTAAATTTGATTACACTAAAAGTAAGTACCTAACATTTTAGCCGACTAACTTTCTCGCCAAAAAATAAAATATATTATATTTATTTTGTCATCCTATTTTAATTTATATTCAGTATTAATAATACTAACATACTGATTCAACGATTATCACATAAGGTTTTGGCATCGTATGAAAAATATGGCACAGAATTCACGATTATTTCTTTACAACATTAGAACAAACAAAATTTATGTAAGTATAACGTTGTAAATTTGAATCGATTGTTCATTTATTACACAAGTTTAACACTAGAATCATACAACTTCTTGTAATAGAGAACTTATTAGAACCAACAAAATTTATATTACGCTGAAAGTTTAAATCAATGGTTTATTTATGATTTGATTTATGACATAAGTTCAACAATAGAATCATTCAACCACCGACCAGACAGCCCATAGACACCTAATAATAGGCGAATGACTTGTGTCAACACATCTGACTTATAGTTCCGATGTCCACGCGCCAATGAGTAGTGATTGTCGACCATTGTTAAAAATTGCAGTCTGCTCGTGACCACGGTCAATGTAACTTGGCCGAAACGTCGAGCTTTACAAGTAAGTTCTATATATGTACGCGTTATTGACCCGTTTATATATTTAAAAATGATAGTGGAACGCGTTGGTTTAAAAGTTCACAGTGTCGACCAATCAGATGTTCTGTACATTACTATCTTTCACTGTGGCCTTGAGTTAGCTAATCACGGCGTTGCAACCCCACTTCGTCTTACTTCAGCTAGTTGCCAGAATGCATTCAATACGGAAAATCAAACATTAGCCGTCTATAGGCTGTGTGGTCGGTGCATTCAACATACTGTGGCAGAGTACTCAATAGAACTACTAAAATGTATGTAAGTATAACGCTGTAAATTTGAATCGATTGTTCATTTTTTACACAAGTTTAACACTGGAATCGTACAACTTGTAATAGAAAACATAATATTGAAACCAAGGTTTCATAATCGTTTAGATCAAATAAATTGAACAATTCTGTTTAAAGTAATACTATTGTATCTAGTCAAAAGTTTTAAAATATCGTTAGATGTATCTCGCTCAGATAGAATCTTATTACTAGGTGTTGACTTAGCTTCCAATGATTTTACCCTCTTAGGGGGCTGCATTTTTAAAGCTCCTTTTTAGTAAATTTCCACGTTGTAATAGCTATTTCATTATCATATAATGTATAAGATGACATAATATATAGGTGGGTTTCGGGTAGTTGCATAATTTTTGTTAGATTGATAAAGCTCTGTCATGATGTTTTTTTTATTGACTGAGTCCAGTTAGTGATTGATATAGGGCATAAATGTATTTAGTAGCCTAATCAATATGTTTGGCAGCACTACCGGCGTCTGAAGATGGCGCGGAACTATCATGATGCAGAAGTGGAAGCGGCAGCGGTGGTAAAGGCAGTGGCAATGGCAAAAGCGCGCGGGACTGGAAGTTAGCGAGAGACTGTAGAAGTGCTGCCGAGTGTTCGTGAGCCTTTCGGCGTAGTTCCGCCACGCTTGTCGAACGAGCTTCTTCCTTGGGGCAACAAGGGCACGGAGCGCCCCAACCTGCGAAAGATTTTTTTTATTTAATAAAACAGGCACAGGATTAAATAAAACTAAGCAGGATATCTATGCCACATGTCTACCTTACTGTTCAAACTGGAACATACGACAATGACCAGTGGCATAGCGTGCCTTGGCGGGGCCCCGTATAAGAATTTTTTTTGAAATATTTTTCACAAAAGAAAAAAATGTTTGTATTAATCTATTTGTCAATGTTTACAAACTATTCAAATTAAATAATCACTCTCATAGCATTTTATTTTTTGAAAAAAGGAAACTGCTTTTTTTTTACTTTTGCTATTTGGGGATTTTTTTAATTTTTGCTTACGCACGTTGGGGCCCCCGTGACCCGGGCGCACCGTATAATTGATATGGCAGATACGACGTTAGCTACGCCCCCGACAATGACAAGCATGGACGCTATTACTGCAGGAATATATATAGCGGTGGTACCATATATCCGAGCGAGACATTGCGGAACTCTACCACGTAGTAGTCACTATGGCAGTGAAGCGTATAGCCAATCTGCCTGACACATTGGCAGATGGTCTATTTTTCAAAAAAGGGCCGAACCATTCCCATCTATTACAATGCATGCATGAATTTTCGATGTCTATAGTCGATGGTTGCCTCTTTTCCTCGGGAGATTTATGTGGTTGTTATAAATATAAATAAATGATATAAAAAAATTAATGTATTAAAAAATACAAACCTTTCAATGGGAAGAAAGGCTGAGACAAATGGTTGAGGTGTTGAGAGAGGTGCGACAGGTGAGGCGGCAGGAACAGCGGCGGTGGTCCTGGCGTGGCGTCTGAAGCCCCTGATGAAGAACGAAAAGCGCCCGTGCTGGAACAAAAATAACTCATTAATATAACGCCTAAGTATTTATTTTATACTTTTTGTCGTCGGCACTTGGTGAAACCCCATTTATAATTTTGTTAATACTGTTTCATAAACTACGTTTAATGTAATTGATGTTGCCAACCGGTTTAACCTTTTACGCCATCTTCAGAGCTACGAGACTTCTAACATTTTGTACAAAACAAGGTAGGTATTTATTTTTACTAGCTGTAGCTGTTTTTGCTGTGGCTAACGTTGTTCTGCCAACTTTGTGCCTAGTTTTCCGTTTCTTTTCTACATTTTTTTACAGTTTAAACCTAACTTGAATCTCCATGAATATTTTAAAACCATAATTAGCCAAATCGGTCCAGCCGTTCTCGAGTTTTAGTGAGACTAAGGAACAGCAATTCATTTTTATATATATATAGATTTCATTAGTTAGCAAATAAGCAAATGATTCTCTTGGTGGAAAGAGATAATCATCACCTATAAACACCAAAAATGTTAATGGTGCGTTATTATCCGTGTGGCTGGCAGGTGAATAACATGCATAACGCTCGTTAATTGTGATAACATAAGTTTTCACCGGTTTGTCCGAGCCTCTTTCGAAGAATAGAACATCTGCTATTCTACCAGGCAGTTCGTAAAAGGCGAATGATTTTCTATATGAGTCACTACCATTATGACTACTAGGTGGGGAAGTTCAGCAACGTCTCGCCTGGGTCCGGTACCACTGCCTTACTTCTCCCCCAATAGTGTTAGTGCTTGTCACTATCGTGTTTCCGTTCGAATTATATACAGGTGTAAAGAAAACCCTGCCCGATCCGAAAGAGGTATATAAGTACGTCAATGGTATTGTCAAAAAAATAATAAAATAAGTCTTTTTATTAAAATAAGAAAAATATCGTAGTTTGAAGTGCCTCATTAAAGAAAACCCTGTCCGATCCGAAAGAGGTATATAAGTACGTCAATGTACGTCAATGGTATTGTCAAAAAAAAAAAAAAAAAAGTCTTTTTATTAAAATAAGAAAAATATCGTAGTTTGAAGTGCCTCATTTTAGTACTAAAATTGAGCAACTTCCCCTTACCTTAAATCAAGCAAATATTTTGAAAATTTATGTATCAATATCCATAAAATAATGTTACAGATATGTTTGTATTAAGCTACCAAATAATGCATTTGACGATCGGACAGGGTTTTTTTACACAATATATATATATATATATATATATATATATATATATATATATATATATATATATATATATATATATATATAGTGTGTAAAAAAAGCTCTTTCGCCTAATTCATTAAGGATGTTATATTTTATCACAATTAACCAAAGACTTGGTTACAAAAGCGTAACATACTTCGTATTTATAATATTGATTGTTTCACTTCGAAATGAAAATTCATGACAATCTGGAGTTTATATTGATCTGAACAAATGTCTAGAATTAAATTACACTCAATGTTGAAAATAAAATCAAAAAGGCGTCTCAAAATGCGCGGCGTCTTGCCAACGGTTGGCTGATCGCAAATTGAGTTTCACCAGATCAAAGCGTTTCCCTGCTAATAGTAACTTGTAATGTCAATACAGTTTTTTAGAACGTGATTACTTTTTTTATTCCGACAGCACTAGAAAGAGAGTAATGTTTTTGAGCGAATGCGAGCGAAATTTATATGTCAGTATTTGTGACTGGGTTTCAATTTTCAATATCAGGTGACGTTAAATTTGTCTCAATTATTTTTAAATATGGCGCCTGCAAGTAAGAAAACCGGTCAAGAGCGAGCTGGATTTGCGCCTCGAGGGTTCTGTTTAAACTTGTTGTTAAGTAAAAAGTATCTTCACGCACATATCCCCAAAGAGGAAGGCAGAAGTACATCCAGTGCACCCACTAAAAAGTAACATTATATCTCTTACTAAAATACAAACAAGGTCAACGAAAAATCTTAATCGTTCGACGACAAGTGTGTAATATCAACTGCAAATAATATTTTTTTATTTTTTTCTATCATAGGATAGCAAACAATCAGATGGTTCTCCTGATGGAAAGAGATAACCATCGCCTATAGACACCAAAGATGTTAGCAGTGCTTTCCTATCCTTGTGGTGAGGTAAGAATGTCACGTGCGTACATACCCATACCCAAACCGAAACAAGACGGCAACGAGCATTGACGTTATTGCGAGCAGGTAGTGGATTCATTTTTTCTGTTAAACTACATCATTCAAGTTTTTTTCTATTACATATGTTGTAAGTCAGCATTTCCCATTTAGTGGGTCGCGAGAATTAAATATAGGGTCTTAGAATTTTTCCATTGATATAATTCCATCACCGTTTCTTGCAAAATTGGAATCACTGGTTAAAATTAAGGAGCTTTATATTAGATCTCACTAAGATCCAATTATTTTATTTAATAGTACCAAGAGATTCAAATTAATATTATAGTTAAATAAGTAAAACACTGTATTATTGTAATTTGTGCACTAATGTGAATATTGCTCTATCATAAAAAAAATATTAACTGAAAATATAAAGAAACTGCTGGAGAGAAAACAGAAAAAAAATGAAGTGGTCCTATAAGGACCACTTCGCTTTCCGTCTATCTGTCTTGTTGGAATCAAGTTGAAATTTAGATCATTTTTTTTCTGTCCAGCAGTCTCTTTCTCTCTCTCTCTCTCTCTCTCTC
This sequence comes from Apodemia mormo, assembly GCA_036924255.1. Classification (NCBI taxonomy): domain Eukaryota; kingdom Metazoa; phylum Arthropoda; class Insecta; order Lepidoptera; family Riodinidae; genus Apodemia; species Apodemia mormo. The sequence continues at coordinate 28,990,617 of JAUPFN010000017.1, forward strand.
TCTCTCTCTCGGAATCCTTAAAAATTAAATACGGTAAGAGCTTAATTTTAGCTTGTTGACTGTATTTATAAACAGTCAAGATTTTTGTTTTCATCATAGTTATATTAATAATCTTAATTTAATAGGTAATAAATATCACTGTCTAATTAAATTACAGAAATTTATCTAACTTACCAAATTAACTAATTGATTATTACATATAATATGAGGAGAAATCATTAAAATTTTAATTAAATTATATCAGAGCCCTGAAGATGATGTAGAAAGCGAAAGTGATTTAAATTTACGCACTTGTTTTACATAATTTTCTAGTACGAAAAATCTCTGAGTTAGGCTGCGGTCAAACAGATAGATGGACGGGCATACCAAAATTATACAGATCTTCTGTTGACTACAGGACCCTAAAAGTTGTATAAATATGAATCTTAATTTTACTTCAATTAAGACAAAAGACAACAAAACCATTGCAACAAATTAGCGAAAACCACTTGAATAGAGCATCACAAATTACGAGAACAAGGTGAATGCGTCAGAGTACGTTTCAAAAGTACGTCGTGTCAGAGAAACAGATTGGAGACAATGAAATGAACGGCGGGCCGAGGTGTCGCGCCGCTCCGACATTCTCTCAGTGCATACTAGATGCTACGCGACGTCGTGGCGCAAGCAACGAGCGACTGCGGAGACACATATTTTCTTATGATACCAACTATTCAGGATTTTTAAGTATTCGATTCTGATACTGAATATGTAAAAATAGGTACATTAATATTTACCTAATTTTCTTATAAAAATATTTAGTACGGATACCCGCACAAGGCGCATAAAAGTTCATCCACACTAATAGTATAAATGAGAAAGTAACTCTGTCTGTCTGTCTCTTTTTCACGCTTAAACCACTGAACCGATTTGGATCTAATTTGGTGCAACAATAATTTGACGCACGAGAAAGGATTTAAACTAAGGTAATAATATATATGTTTATGGAAACATGTTTTAATTCAATGAGCAATACTCATATTGCAATAAATTATTTGCTTAATAGAGGGCCTAGATCAATTCACTTAATTTGTATACCAAAATTTACTATTTATCACTCATTTAACGTTATGTAAATAATTTCACAAATAACAGCTTTTTTATCCCATCATATTTAACGAAAAATGGCTCTTTAGACATTAAAGATTATTAAGATACGCCTATAGATATTAAACTCGTTAATCTTGCGTTAACATCCGTCTGATACATATGCCACATAGTACATAATTATCGCCACATTTATCACATACCTTACTGATTCCCGGTAACTTTGATGTATTATTTTTTTATTATTTGTTGTTATATTTTTACTGTCGATACATTTTTTTTTTCACGTCGAGTATGTTTTTAAAATATAGTAAGTAAATCTTATTACTTTACCCACTTTCGCTTATATTTTGTGTTCCAAATTCCCTCAGGCACTCGTTCAATGGAATCAAAGGATTTGCGTTCATTACAGGCGGTAATAATTGATGAACGCTACGGGCTCAGCGTGCCGCGTACGCCGCCACTTCGGTCACCGCATGTTAGTAGATACGCTTTTATTAGTTTGGGCTCTTTCCGAATCTTACGTATTGCATATTTATTAACATAGGTCCACACAGACTCTACACTACTTTGTATGAATGTAAATGTATAAATAAAAACTAAACATGTAGCAAGAAGTGAAGAATAATCGTGTATTTGTTAAAATAAGGGTGTACAAGTTATTACAGACAATTTATATTCATGTTCTACAAAATATGGTAATTTTACCAAATATCGAGAAAAAATACTCTTATTAAAAAAATTATAAAACATACTAATGATCTCAACATAGTTTAAGTTTTGACTACGACACTATACACCGTATATTCAGTGTAAACACCGAGTGTACGGTGTATAGTTTTGTAGTCTACACTTAGCTTAACAATGCAATTTATGTAGATATTGAATATAAACCTGTACAATTCGAATAACTATAATGTTTGTAATCTTTTTATGTATATTTTTAAAAATAATATATATTTTTTTGTTTTCATTACTATATTTGAAATTTAACTAGTTTTGTTTTGGTCAAGTTAATTTTCATATTGTAACCTTTTAACCATTTCGAAAACTTTGAATAGAGTTTTAATTTTTACACTCAATAAGAAAGGTAGTGTCGTCTTTAAATAAGAATGATTCATGTTGAACGCTTTCCGGAAGAGGCAAATTGAAAAAATAACGTTGCTAAAATATTTCCCTGAACCCCACAGTTGCTACAGCAATAATTTCAGGTACCTATATATTTAATATGATACCCAGATAATTTTGATATTTCAATACATTATTCTAATACATACTATATTACTGAAAAACTTAGCGAAGAAAAAATTTAATATGACTGGATTTGCCTCAAAGCCAGGCAATATTTTTCTTATTTCACCGTCAGAATTTTATCTTTAATACACTTTAGTTGAGCGAAAGTTAAGTGCATACAATAATAACCGGCCAATGTAATTAAGGTTCGCAATTAAGGTTCGTAATTGCTCATCACTACAATAAGGACAAAAAAGAGGGCATTTTTATCTTTTTTGTTATTATATACTGTGAAAATTTAACCTAATTAATGCCAATGACGGATTTAACGACATTACGGGTGCACCGCCTGTAAAATCTGCCCCTCAACCTACTTACGCAATATAGTTGGAGAAATTTTACCTAAAATAAAAGTATTATTCCAATACTCGTAAACTAGTAAAGCCTACATAGCCGTGTTAGTTTTCTTTTTAAAGGCGAGTGATGAGATCGGCCTAAAAGATCTACAAGAATATAGCTTCACCCAAAATTATTTAATTAATTTAATTTACAATCTATACATATAATAAAATCGTAGGAAAGTCAAAACTGTACATTGAATATTTTTTTAAAAGAATACTTGGGGCGTGATCTACAATCGATATCGAAGCCAAAAATATAGTTTTTAGAATTTTTATCTGTTTATCTGTTTGTCTGTATGTATGTCCGGGGTAAACTCAAAAAGTACTGCGTGGATTTACTTCAAATTTTGCATGAATATTACTAACAGGTCGGGTCAACATATAGGCTACATATTATCACGATATCACCTACGGGGGAGAAGCTGTGCGCGCAGTAAACGAAGTCCGCGCGGACGAAGTCGCTGGCAACAGCTAGTAAGTCAATATTAGAATTCAACGGACACTTTTAATAGCAAGTTAATTTTAAAAGAATTTTAGTTGGAAAGTCATGAAACTTAACAAACTTGTACGCTTTTTCTTTTTTCTAAATCAAGCAAAGATTTTTCTTTTCTGCCTTAAAATTAACACTTTCTTTTATTTCTGACCAACCGAAATAAATTATAAACATGTCGGATAGGTACGACGCAAAATTTTAAAGTAACTATTGTGTAAAATGCAACAAAAATTAAAATATTTATTATTATAGTCAAAACCTACAACATAGAAGGCTGTATAAACAAGTACTCTTAGTGTCATCCGAAAGAAATAAAAAACAAAACAAGTGTCATCTATTAACACTGTGAACGAGTGATAAATATTTTAATGTAAACAAAGGTTATATCGTTTTTTAATTTTTAAGTGGTTAAAATCAAATAATCTTCATGAAGAGTGATACAAAAATGAATTATATTTATGTTGACGATATATTGCGATGTGGGTGCCTTAAAATGGAATATACCTAACAATTGTAAATTCAGTAATCTTTGAAAGAGTTTCGTGAATTTTAGTATTATAAAAAGTGGCCGTGATACAATTTACGTTTCAGAAGAAATTAATAATGTATTACAATAAGGTAAGCAGCTATGATCATGTGTTGTATTTTAGGCCAAACTTGTACGGAGCTTCATCATTCTCTTTTATTACATAGTAGCTGACCAGGCAAACGTTGTCCTGCCTACTTTGCGTCTACTTTTCTGGGTTTTTTTTTCTAGATTTTTTTACTTTTTAAACCTAACCTGAACCTACGTGAATATTTTAGAACCAAACTTAGCCAAATCGGTCCAGCCGTTAAAGCTCGTTAGCGAGACTAACAAACAGCAATTGATATTTATATATATATATATATATATATATATATATATATATATATATATATATATATATATATATATACTCACCCGAAAAATTCGTTTAGCTGACAGGGGGGACACTTGACTCACTAGTCAAGTGTCGTCCCCCCTGTCGACTAAACTATTTTTTGTGAAATTCGTCAGTGGATGAATTTCACAAAATGATCCCTTAATCGAAAATTATTATCATTATTAATGTTTTTTTTAACGATACTCCAATAAATCCAACGATACCTTACACTTTGGGATACGCGAGAAAAAAATAAACATCCCCGCTTTAGGAGGTGCCCTGAAAAACATTATTTTTTAAAATTCTATTTTACCATTTCATCATTATCAGCGTAACTAATATGTGTATTCGAGCTAAAATACTGCTTTCTATTATGAATAATATCTGAGCTAGGTTGCAGACGAACGGTGGGACATGCCGAAACTGAAAGAATTCCCATTTGACTTCGGAACACTAAAAAAATCCTGATAGGGACGTTTGTATGAAAGTCATAAATGTTAGGGTTTCCTCAGTACAATTTTAGTATATTATATATTTGTACCTGTATATTGATGTCATTGAGTAAAACAAATATCACAAAAAAATAATAATTTAATTACTTTTGGGTTAGAGTTCTTGTAATTTTCCCAGGTATATTTATTTATCAATGCAATGTTATATTTGTGCAAACAAAGACTAAAAACGAACGATCTAGAAATTTATATTATCAATTTATTTACTAATATATTTCTCTTTTTTAGCTCTTTTGCTCCAAAGAACTCTACGACAATTTTTAGTTAATCTTTACTCTGAAAAAAGCAATATATCTTAAATAGCCATTACATTAACCTTACATTAAGCCAATTCAGTAAACAAAAATCTTGTAATAATCAACCTTCCAGTTTATAATGATAATAATCTAACAATTAAAATTGTAATTATTACTCTGCAGTAAAAAAGCAATAAACTCATTAAATCCCCACAAAACTTTATGATTAAAGAGTTCAATTAAACGCAATTTCTTGAAGAAGTCTTAGTTAAAGGTTTACGTAAAATTGTATTATCAGTGCGAGGGTCACCCACGAAGTTTGGCCGCACCTAACGAAGCATTCCTCTATTAATTGGTTTGCGCCATTCGAGAGGGAGGGTGGAGACATTGGCAAAATGTCCTCCTTGAGTTTCTAATATGAATATTCAACTAGCGAATTGAATACAAGAAGCCGTAGAACAAAGAGAATTGATATTACACTTAATACCGTTAGCAATTTTGATTAAAGCGCCCGAGACAAAATTAAGTGCTACGTTTGTTTGGTAATAATTAGTTTTTCATGAAAGTATATAGATACTTAACAAAATTAAATGACAATAAATAAATGCTGACCTATCATAAGGGTGTCTTCAAAATAAGTTTTAGGTAGACCACTCTACCCTCTATTGCCAAGCATTAGAGAGAGATCTACGATCGAAAAGTTTTTACGATTGCTTTCTAGAAACTTGCAATTTCTATTGTTATACTCTTGCTAGTATACCGAATCTATTTTATTTATATACAAATGTATAGATAATTTAATGAAGATTAGTTCTGCGATTTTCAATAATTATTGTTATATAACAGAAATAAGTATCAAAAAATATAATAAAAATCTTTTCATCCAGCACTAAAAATTGTGTACATTTGGAACACGATATCTTGAGAAAAAAACGAAAATTTTAACCCATTTTTAAATTAGCTCGTTTTACCCTAGAACCTATTGCAAATGACTATCTAACTCATTCATTTGATTCCATTTCTTGAAAGAAAATTTATTTCCTTTAATTTTAAATTTAAATAGGTATGGACATTATTTTTTTCTACCTACTACCAAACTATGGCGATACAATGTTATCAATTTAAACTCTATCTTTACATCAAAAAGTCATGAATGTAAAATAATTTTTTAATCGGATATGAAGAGGAAAAGCTTATTGGAACGAAGTTCCTTACGGCAGGCTTGGAGGGGATAGGGATTTTGCTGCGCGACCGAACTGAAAAAAATGTGATAGTAAAACCGTAAGAAAAATGCGTGGAATAAAAGCGTTAAATGAGACGTGCGCAGGCGCGACAGTCGCGTACACAAGCGAGTAGTGCCGTTTAGCCGAAGGAAGTTCGTTCCTACCTGGTGTCCCGCGACACCACATCATTTTTTACTACATTTATTTTTAAAACACAGACAGGAAAAAAATTCATCGAAATGACTGTCTCAAAATTCTAATTAAGTTACTTAATGGTTTTCCTGCCATACGACATTACGGAGTATTTTAGACGATGGTTGTTTCTTTCTATTAGAAGAGCTATTTGCTTCTTTGGTATTCTACGATATAAAAAAATATAATTTTAGAACAACGATATCCTAAATTTAAATTTAGTTGTATTTAGAGTGGAGTTCAGCTTTGATCTATTCAGGTGACGTGTTAGTATGTAGGCAGGGTGTCCGTAATGAGATCGTTCAATTATTCATGCAATTAACTGATTATAGCCACACTAGGGGACGCTATCAAACCATCCAAGCCCTAGTATGTTATATACAATTCTAGAAAATTAGATTTTCTCATTAATTCTAAACATTTCCTATAGCAAAATGTAAGAATTTTAGTTTTTTGCATAAGTATAGTAATCTGTTGTTTTGTTACCCATGATATATTAGTCCGACAATCTATGATGTCCTACGTTCAGAAATCAGAAATCAGAAATCAGAAGCACTTTATTCAATAAAACTTTTTACAAGTTATTTTGACGCGTCAACATTTTTTTAAACTACTACTTGATCGGAAACGCGGCCACACACTGAGAAGATCCGGCGGAAAAAACTCAGCGGGCTTGTCTTTTTTTCATAACATTTTTTTTAAATAAAATATTACATAAAATTTAATTAGTATCTAATTGTTACATTAATAATAAGGATTGCCGATATGAGGAGCAGTTAATCCCATGCTTTCCTGTCATCAAGGTATTCAGATATTTTATCGATCACCGGTATTCAGTAGCAGAGCACGTTATAGCGTAGGTCTAGTTGTGTGCTTCGGATAAGCACGTAAATCTGTCGGTAATGGTTATCGCAAGAAACAAGCAACACGACGATAAAACTCATCGCTTGGGATTACCACCCATCACACCAAACCAATAAACTTTTGAATGGTAGTGAACTTAACACTTACGGAAAATTGATATTCAGTCTCCTTTGTCTTTCCCCCGAGAGAACTAAGCTTAATGATGTGTTAATAATGCTTATATTTTATTTTCAACTAGTTATTACCCGTGACTTCGTTAGCGTGACCCAAGATGTAGCCTATGTCACTCCTGGAGAGTGTAGTTGTCTACTGGTTAAAGATTTTTATGATCTATACATTGACATATTATGTATTACTATGGACGTCGGGTCCGCACAAAAATGTCCGAGGCAAATGAGCTACAAAACGTAAAAAGAGCTACAATACCACTTTAGTCGAAATTAAACCTTGTTATAATGATTTAGTGTTTAAATTACCTTGTTAATATAATAAAGTCCTTGTTGTTAGATATGTTATCTATTCTTGTGATGTGTAACTGGGACATTTTTATCGTGGTTTTAGTATGAGACCCGATGTCCATAGTAATAATATGTCAATGTATATATACAATCATTTTTGAGTTATAGATGTTACACCTTCCTTTGCCTGCTATAATAGAGATAAGTGTTTAAGTTAAATCGTCACAAACATAATAAAATTCTTTCTGATAGAAAGATCGCCTATAGACACCAAAGATGTTTATGTTGCGTTTCTATCCGTGTGGCGAGATGACAATGCCACATGCATAAATATACCGGCTACCTTACCCTCCAAACCAGAACACGACAATGACAAAGTATTGACGCTATTGCGGCAGGAATAGGTAAGGCGGTGGTACCAAATACCCGGGCGAGTCGTTGCGGAACTTTACCACTTAGTAGCCGCGATGGTAGTGACACACGTATAGCCAATCGGTTTACGACCTGCCTGACAGAACGGCAGTTGCTATTTTTTCAAAAGAGCCCGAACCGAAAAGAGGAGAAAAAAATTTGTATAGAATTAATTTTTTTATATCAAAGACTAGCAAACAAGCAGATGGATCTATTGATGTAAAGAGATAACCATCGCATATAGATAGCATTAAGATAGAAGTACCTAGTTCTAAGATGTCTCTTTTGATAGACAATGAGGACACGATAAGGTTCACGAAAATATAATGGTGTCACATTAAATACACGCATGCTCAAATAAGCACGCGTCATACATGCTTATGCGTGATGCATTCATACATACATACATACCAGTTTCCTGGTGGAGTAGGCAGAGAGAAACGAGCGCCCTTTGTCTTGCTTCCTCCACATTCATTACTCTCTTTGTAGAAACACGCATGTTACGAAGACACCTGACACTACCTTTGAACAACACCCGATTAATGTGGTCACAGTATGTCAGTCTTGGTCCTCCCTACATCCTTCCGTATTCTCTTTGTTAACCTTTCATCTACCATCTACATTTCCGAATCAACCTAACCTCTCTCTCTTCAATATTACGAATCCTATTCGTACGCCACATATTTACGTACGCCACGAGTTACGCCACATATTTTCCATAGCGACTCATCTCAACCACGTTGATTCCACTTTTATACCCTTTCTGACATACACAACTCTCACTTCCGTACAATAGCGTTGAATGGTGCATATATTTATATTACCGCTCATTATATCACCTCGAATATAACGTAGCAATACGTGATGAAAAAAGCCTTAATGAGCGCTGATATATGCACGTGATAAGTCTTAATAAGACCGTAAATGTTTAAAAAGAACCTAATCAGAACAGATTCATTATTCTAACATCGAAATATAGCTTTATGAAATGCTTGACGCGCGGCCATGAATAAATAATCAAAATATAGTTGTACCTTAGCTGTGCGCGCTACACAAATGAAAATTAATTATGTAGCACGATAAATTGACAGTAATTTAGTGAAACAGCCTCTGCGACGTTGACAAAGTTACTGTTTGTATTTTCCACCTTAGTTAAGTGGTAATTACGTCGCGTTTGCGCGTACGGGATAATATGTTTTTGATTAATAATAGTATAAATTGTGCGGTGTGGGTTATCAAAATCTAGAACGTGATTACCTGTATGCTTTGATGAAACCTGAGGCATATTTATTCCCCGTGTTGGTCCGTGTCTCTTCAAGAATATACCATCTGCCATTCTGCCAGGCAGTTCGTAAAAAGTGAACGATTTGCTAAACATGCCTCTACCATCGTGAATAATAGGCAGTAGAGTTCCACAACGTCTTGCCCAAGTTTGGCAGCACCGTCTTATCTATTCCAGCCGCAATAGTGTCAATGCTTTTCATGATTGTGTTCCGATTTAGAAAGTAAGGTATACGGTAAAGTTCTGCATGTGGGTCTGCCATCCCGCCAGACAGATGGCAACACATCCTTTACATCTTTGGTATCTATAAGTGATGGTCATCTTCTTCTATCAATAAAACCAACTGCTTGTTTGCTATCTAATGATATAAAAAACGGAAAAATTAACTATCTTGCTTTTAGGCAGTTTGTAAAAGGCGTACATTTGCTCAAATAATATGTTACTACCAACGTGATTACTATGTGGTAGAGTTCCCCAACGTCTCGCCCGGGTCTGGTACCACCTTACCTGTTCCTGCCTCAATAGCGTCAGTGCTTGTCATAATATCGTATTTTGATTTGAAGGGTGAGATAGCCGGTAAACTTTTGCTAGTGGCATGTATACAAAGTATACTTATATATAAATATATGGCTTGAGCAATTTAAGGAAATTAAAACTCTAGTTTTACGTTTAAAGTAATGCTAAGGATATATATCTACTTCACAACAAGTAAGTAGTTAGTAACATATGTATTGTTGTGAGGAAAGTTCTTTTTTTCGAAAAAACGCTTTAAAAAAACTTGTTTACCATAATGTAAGGTTTTCATAGTACTTAGGATTTTTTTTAATAAATTAATAATATGTATTCAAATATTGGTTTTCAGATCAATATCAATATTAACGTAAGCAAACAAATCTCTCTATTCATACATGCATTCATGCACGGAATTACATGCATGCGTGTCTCGAAAACATCAAATCAAAATCAAATCAAAAAATAGGGTGTCCATGAAATATTTTATAAAAATCTAGAATATGTTATTAACTTTTTTATTGTCCTTTAAGACACACATTTATTAAAACTAGGAACTTCAGAAAAAATGATTATTTAAAATATTATTTATCTAAAATGGCACAATTATCACAAATGCAGTTTTTGGAAAAATATTCTTTTAATCTGAGTTATTTATTTACTTAATACCTAATATTAGTTAAAATTATATTATTGTATTATTTATTTACTTAATACCTAATATTAATTAAAATTGTACCTTAACCAAATTTAAGATCAAAAATGTCAACAAACATAATAGTATAACAAATTTAGTTTTTGGAAAAATATTCTTTTAATCCAAACTATTCATTTAGTACTAACATTAATTAAAATAGGACTTTGAAAAAGTTAGACATTACCCTAATTATTTTATTCAACACATAAATAAAATTGAAGTCTCACCTTGGTGGTTCGTTCCACACTACCTTGCGTTTAAGGACGTCGAGGAATACCATGACTAATCTTGCATTCGGGCCATATCGCCACCAATTCTTGTATAACATGCGCAGTGAACTCTCTGCCATTACCACTTTCTAATATAAATGGAGCGCCGAATTCCAAGAATATCTTTAAAAGTTCTATAGCTACTAATTCTGCAGCTCTTTTTGATTTTAGTGGTCTAAGATGTAAGTTTTCGTTGCACAATCCTGGTAATTCATCAGCCATTTAAATTATCCATTTAAAGCAGACTGTAAATCTATCAATAAGGATTATACAGCCTATTTTTAATATGTTGAACCATTTTAAGGCAGCTACCATGTCCAACAGTTTTATAAACTTCCTTTAGTATGTCAAAATATTTCTCCATCGGTATTATATGAATAGTAGGATCATCAAAGCATTTTTTCTTGAATAGAGGATATTCCTCTCCAGCGGTTTCCGTAATATCATATTTTGATAACCAGTAATAATCTATAGACTTCTTTCGCGTGGTCACCCTACTATCTTTTATTTGTTTTATGACCTAAAAATGAAGTAAAATTTACACTGAGTTTCTGACATTTAATAATTGTAGAATAATTACAGTTTAATAAACAAACACAATATTTTAGTAAGCATAGGATATTTAATTAAAATAGTTAAGTGAAAAATAATGTAATTTGAGGGTGAAGTACTAACCTGTAATATACGTTTCGAACTCCATAGTTTTTTAACATTTTGCTCAGTATTTACGTGGCTTGCATAGTACTCGAGTACTTTTTCATCGTAAATTCTTTTATTAATTTCTTTCTCATTCATTAACGAATTATTCACTTTTCCATTTCTTTCCATTTTACATCCACTTTCCATTCGAGAAACAACGTTTATGTTTTTAATCGCCATGTTTACAAATAGACAAAACACTTCCAGCGCCTCTAGCGGTAGTAAACGTAACCGTTTTACGATATTGTTAAATCAATTTGACCATTTCATGAAGTGTTCGCGCGATTAGTTAACCATATCGATAAACATTTTCTTATAATTGATCTGACCAAAGACATATCATGATTTGGCCAATGGACAAAGAAAAATTTCATGAAATGCCACTATTCATGAATTTTCTAGCATTTCATGATGTGGGCAATTTAAAGATCGGGGCACGACATATACTCGTATATGACTAGCTGCACTCTGCAGCCCGCTGTATTATTACAGTTTTTGGTGTATCCCACGGGAACAACTTATTTTCCGGGATAAAAGTACCCTAGGTGATATTCCAGGTCATCATCTTTATGTGTGCCAAATTTCTACCAAATCGGCTAGGCCGTTTTTGCGTGAGAGTTACAAGTATTCATCCTTTTATCTAAACATACTTTCGCATTTTAATATTAGTAAGACTAGTAGGATTAATAGACTAAAAGGACAATTAAAGAGACAGAATGAACGCTGATTTACTCGTACGCACTTGATCAAAATTTTTCAATCAGTAAGACGTACCTACGTTTTAGCAGCAGGAATACTTTTAAACGAATTATCAAAGAACTGTATTTGTTTAAATTAAGACAGAACATTTTTCCTAAGTAACAAACTTCCTTAACTGGTTTCTAATGTTTGTCATAACTCCCATAAATTTGAATAAATGAAGTACCGTGTGACTAGGTTGTTCCAAGACACATAATTTATGAATCGTCTTTTAGAGGTAAATTTAATTCTCAAATTTAAGTGAAAGGTGGGCACGAAGTAGGGAGGGGTAATTGCCAATTTTCTCTTTATAATATTTTTTCAGCTTTTAAAGAGAAAAATTCGTTAATGCATATTTAATCGCCTTAATCGTCTCTCCCTCACGAAATTATAAGACGCCGTAGACGCTCGTTTTATTTTTTCATATTATAATGGAACTCTTATACTTTTATATTTTATTTTTAAATAAGCTTACTTTGAATTTAATAATTACTAATCCTTGATTACACGAATACATAAAATGCGACCGTTATTTAATTGTACTACTACAAAATATACGTTTCCCCTTGGTCTAAGGTTTAGTTTATTGGACAAGGATCATGAGTTCGGATCGTAGACTATATGGATCACTATAAAAATAAAAAAAATAATCAAGAACAAACAATTCCACTGAGTATCATCCAATCAATGATAAAATACAGTTTTTATAAACCAACCGCCATATTTACCTTTGCATACAGAGGCTACCTCGTAATCCACTCGCATTTACTATCCCAGTCAACTATCCAGTCTCTGGGGTACCTACAATCATTTTCTTTGAGCCCGCCATAATCCCGAGCCTCATGTATAATGCGTGCATATAAATTTCAATTTTAAACCGGCGGCGCGGCTCGAGTTACAGCCATTTGTGGAATTACGCTGGTCGAGGGGTTAGACTCCACCGCTGCGAGTGAGACGGATCCATTGATGTATTGATAGTTGCTTTATACAAAGAGCAAGTGTTACCATAATTAAATACTATAACATACAGTCTTTCTTGTTATCAAATTATTTTTATTTTTTTATATTGCTTTGTGGTCTAGGGTTTAGCCTATTCAGCTCAGATTATGAGGATCCGGATTCGATTCCCGGTTCGGGCAATTGGTTTATTGGGATGTTTTTCGAAGTTTTTCTCAAAAATTCAAATCTCAGTAGCTCGGAGTATAGTGGAAATATGTAATATTTATCAACTCAGGTCAGGGTGGAGATCAACACTCATCCCACCAACCAGCGAACCAATAAATCATGGTAAGTCTTTAGACATTCGGCTCACTCTGCCTACCCCGCAAGAGAACTAGCGTAATGATACTTTTTTATATTATAAGTGATATATTGTTAACTAAATAATTAAAAAAAGTGTTAAATAAATTAATAATACAGTAACATGGATGCTGTGAAAATTTCAAGTGACTACCTATTTTCGTTCAAGAGATAGGGCCCTGTAAGAGACGGAAAAACAGCAGAGACATATTGACAAGATTCTGTTTGTCGTCCTTTAGGCGAGGAACCCTGAAATAGACCGCCAAATAAACATGATATTAAAACCTGTTGTATTCTCGCAGATTGTCTCAGCGCAGTCTATCCGCGGTAATCCGCCAATAAATAATAACATTTGCCTCATTCTGCACCGCTAATGTACCCCCAGCTCCCAGCGGACTTTAAACTGCTTACCGTGCTTAAAACATCCTGTAGCTTTTGTTTATAACTATGGTTTCGTTCGATTTTTGCGAGGGAACGGATTTTTATAAATCTTCATAAAAACTCTAAGTACCTACTTAGTTTTTAAGCACGTATTCTAAGATGTAGCAGACATCGCGTTTTTAATTGAAGTTAAGTTTTGAGATCAGATTTACTTTAATCTAAAACACATCTCATACCCACTACTGCATGAATCTTTAGTGTTGCTATATAAATTTAATGATTTTTATGACACATTGATTTTACTTTACTATTAACACAATTTAACCATTTTGAAATTTTGTGTGCCTACGTCCTGCTATAGCTCAAGAAAAGTTTGACCGATTTTATTAAAAATGAATATATTGTACACGAAACTAAACAAAGACTTGAAGCATGGCTGCTGAAACTTAATTATGAGCAGACAGAAACTATTGTGAACTTCCATTAATTTACTTAATCACTGACTATTTTAAATTTCGTTTAGAGAGTTCTTTTATACATTGTTACAGCACACCAATATCCACTTTCAACATTAATCTTAAAACAACAACATACCTACTCACAAATAGGCTACAACTGCTACAAGTGTTCATATTTCAATTTTCCTATGTTTCATTTATGTTTTTTTTTTCTCTATTGTTCTTATTTTTTTGACTTCTCTTAGTTTATGCTATTAATGAATTACGAGTGGCTCTGTAAAATTAAATCATAATGTAATAGTTCCCTAAAAATAAATGTAAATAATAGCACTTTTTAAAAAATTAAAACTGGTTTCCCGAGATACAGACCTAGCTTAGTTCGGGAACCTCTGGCAATTCTCATAAATAAGCATGATTTGTAAATGTAGATATTAAGCATTTATAAACGGTTGTAAAAGCTGCTGTATGAAATAAATATTTTTTGATTATTTTTTTTTATTTTTGATTGTGAGAACACGTAAATGATGCACATGATATGCAATTTAAGGTTATTTTTTAATCGTCATTGAATTTACGCTCAGAGAAGCGGACAAATATTACTTCGTTCTGACTATAAATTAATGGAAAATAAAATGAGATGAGATTTGTATATTTTTTTATATATATCATAAGGTCTCCTGATGGAAAGAGTCAACCATCGCCTATATACACCAAAGGTGTTAATGGTGCGTTGCTATCTTGTAGCGAGGTCTAATGCCACATGCATAAGTTTACCGGCTACCTTACCCTCCAAACCGGAATATGACAGTGACAAGCACTGACGCTATTGCGGCAGGAATAGGTAAAGCGGTGGTACCAGACCCTGACGAGTCAATGCTGAACTCTACCACCTAGTAGCCAAGATGGTAGTGACTCGTATTACAAATCGATCGCCTTTTACGACCTGTCTGGCGGAACGGCAGTTGGCCTATTCTTCCAAGGAGCCCGGGACCAACACGGGAAAAATAATATGCCGAACTAACAATAAATTTCTGTCTTGAGTAAGAATAAACTTAGGTGTCACTTTGAAATTATGATAGTCTATAGGTAAGTCGTATTTTGAATACTGTCAAAATTATGTTTTAATTGAAATCTCAACTTTAAACCCAATTTTTAATTTAGAATTATTTATTTATGGCATACTTTAAGGTATCTTCAAGACAAGATGCAATGCCAAATGCGACGGCTACCCAGCACTTTAAATTGGATCACAGCAGAAAGAAGCAAGAAGCTATGGATGCAGATAAAGTTACGGTGGTAGTTCCGAACTCGAGCAAAACATTGCAGGACTCTACTACCTCGTAGACGTTCGGCCTTTATTCACATTTTAAAACCTGGCTTGTAAAAGTGCAGTTTATTCTTCAAAACAACTACAGAAACATACCACTTTTTTACCCTTACGTATTCAAAATTAATATTAATGATGTTAACTTTCAAATCATCAATGATAAAACTCTTCAAACACGTAATCGAAACACATTTGTTCACATTACGCATATAAATTGATATAATAATTTCGGCCTCCCCACGTCTCATAAATTCTAATAAACGCATCGCGACTTATCAAATTAAAAAAATTAAACGTGATAAATAAAGCCCAATTAAACGTTTATTGCGTAAAAAAGGCATAAATTAATGCGTCGAATAAAGATGATGAAAAAACAAGTGGCAAGCGAGCGTCAATTTGTGAAATTGTCAACTTTAGGGATGTGCGTTGTACAGTCGATACTTTTGTCTTTTATAAACACACACTCGTGGACATTTAGAGTAAAGCAAATAGTGTATATAAAACCCAACATTATTGATATTTGTAAAAACTAAGTACAATAATTTTTAATTTGTTTGTTTTTCTTTAAGTAAAATTTACAAATGTTGAAAAACAAACGATCAAATATTAAGAAAAAACAAATATTTTAAAGGAAAAATACAAGTTTATATATTTAACATTTTATGGATTTTCATCACAATGTCAATAACGTGTGCTATAATTATTACTCAGTTTTGCCATCACATGATATACCCCTAATAAATTTGTCAATAAAAATATATCGACCTATTTCGTTCTATTTTTTCAGTAATACATTAAAACGTATTACAACTTATCAAACTATTATACACCAACAAAAAATAAAAATGCGCATATTATACACCAAAACCTTGTGATACTTTGAGGGGACGTCCTCGCTTTGAGGGGACATTAAAATGTCCCTTAGATTAGATTTTTAGATAGTTTTTTTTCTATTTTAACTATTATAAATGCGAAAATTTGAATGCATGTTTGTTTTGGTGGTTTTCAAATACCTATAAAACCTATAAAATTATCTATACATATAGATGTATAGATAATTTTTTAGATTCTGAAAACTAAGTTGACTGTAAGTAACTCACCACATGTAGCAATTATTACCTACTATGGAAGTGATTTTAATAATAATTATACCTAATAAGATTAATAATCCTAAAACAATATTTACAACCACGTTTATAAAAATATTATCCCCATCTGTCTTCCATCTAATGGCTGATTTGTTTCCTGCTCGGTAGCACTATCATGACCATTAGGTAGACGACTTTTGTGACTCACCTTGAATGATTTCACTCGCTTTATCTTATATTACATAACATTTGAGTTCGCCACTAATGCTATTACGATGGTAAAGTAGACGGTCGACATGCTTATGACATTTTCAACACAGCAATAAGGATTACAACATTATATTCACATCAATAAAGCATTTTACGCACTGCAAAACTCAATTTATCTGACCATATTTTTTGACCTCTTCATCGCCTCATTGGTCGAGTGGTTAGCCAACCTAGCTGACGATTCTCAGCTGGGGCTTGGGTTCGGTTCTCAACAGGGACAAACATTTGTGTGATGAGCATAGATGTTTGTATTTCTGGGTCTGGGTGTGTATTATGTATCTATTATGTATTTTTATGTATTAGTATCGTCGAGTAATAACCATAACACAAGCAAATAATTTGATTAATTTGGGGTTAAACCAATTTGTGTAATTTGCCCAGCGATATTATTATCATAATATTAAATTGCTAAGCTTTAGCTTAAGAAAGATAATTTAAAAAAATATGTTATTTTTTACAAATCGACATCTTTACTAAACAGAAACATCACTAAAGCTACGTCACACGTGTTTTCTAATTACACGCTTAATTGTATTAATTAGAGCGCGACTCAGAAAGGGTTCCGTCAAATTAAATGGCAGTTTAACCAGACTCATACTCATCACTCATTATTTCTTTGTATGGTATCATGACATGGTCGCTGGCAATGATGTGGGTTATTACCATAATAATCATTTAAATTGACACAATATAGTTTTGCCTTTACGACTTTAACGTCTTCAATTATCTTTATTCATAATAATCTTTATAAAATTTATTGACACTTAGGCGATTTACCTAAACTCTATATTATAACGACAACGAACTAAAGTGCAAACTTTTACTTTTTCTCGAAGCGCTTCGTCGTTTTTTTTGAACCCTCATAAATTGCCAAAGAAGATGGGCAAGACTTCATACATCGTTTTCTTTAGTTATTACCTTAAAGTTTAGTATATTCCGTAACATTCTATATCAACTCCACAACTTTTTTTTAAACTTGGGGATTATTAGCCAAATAAAGTTGGAATTTAGGTAAGGTAAACGTAAACATTCGGTTCTCTCTTTAGTACTCTGTGTTCAGATATTTATCTTGTCATTGGGTGTCTTTAGAACAATTGCTAATCACAGAAATCTAAGTTAGATTGACAGAATTCTGAGCTAATATTTTGCCACACACTTTAATGATATTTAAAACTAGCTGACTCGCGCAGCTTCGCCCGCGAGTAGATTAACATGTCGTCTAGATAGCTTTTCATACAAATTTCATCCCCTATTTCAATGCCTTAAGGATTGATTTTTTTTAAATTAGCCTATGTTTGACCCCGGCTCTTGAACTACATCCATGCCAAATTTCATTAAAATCGTTCCAGCGGCTTAGCCGTGAAAGCGTAACAGACAGACAGACAGATAGACTTTCGCATTTATAATATTAGTATGGATAACAAAAAGAAATTAGCTTTAAACTACAATGGCAAAACTTGAATATGTTAATAGAATTCAATCAAATTAAAGTCTCAATATTTTTATATGATAATTCCCAGGGAAAATATTTTATTTAATTAATTTCTAAAAACGTAAAAAAATATTCTAGTTTATCTAATATTTACCACTCCTAAAGACACGCAATAGATATTTAAACTCAAAATCGCCTATGTCCTTTATACTTCTATTGCATTTCATAAGCTTTTTGTACATTTTGTACAATATAAGGAATATTTTCTTTACGGCTAAGGTCAGTTGTGAAACTTAAAAGAGATATTATATTGATTATATCAGTCTTTGATCAAATTTCGGCCACATGCGATCGCTAATCATAATTAATATACGTAATGTGCGTTAAATGAGTATGGTAGTGTGCGTAATGCCTATTTTTATTAATTTAATTTGTTTCTAAGGCGTTTAAGCAAAATTATTATCTTTCTGCGCTTCTGCATCATGTAAACTTTAACTGTGCCAAAGAAGATGGGCATGACTTCATACATCGTTTTCTTTAGTTATTACCTTAGAGTTTAGTATATTCCGTGACATTCTATATCAACCCCACAACTTATCCGTATTAAATAAATATTTTTTAAACTTGGGGAATAGTAGCTAAATAAAGTTGGAATTTAGATAGGTTAACGTAAACATTTAGTTCTCTCTTTAGTAGTCTTTGTTTAGACATTTATCTTACCATTGGGTGTCTGAGTACAATTGCTAATCTCCAGTTATATACAAAAATTACAAACTACTTTGTATAATATTTAAATTCAAATAGCGTTCGCCTCAAACAATTTCCTTCCACTCGAGAACAACATAAAAATAAACTGCATAACTTAAAGATAAATAACTCAGAAGGCGTTTCCTAACGCTAGAAACATCAAAAAGGAGCTATTATGAAAAATCGTAACGCGTTTACGGAGCGGACTTTCTTGCATTATTCATGAGTGAAATAGCTCCTACATCAGATACCTGCTCTGCCTATTATTTATAAACGCCCCATGTAACAACCATTGGGGGTGCCCGCCACGCCCTATTGAATAAGCACTCTGACACACTATCAACTGGCCGACTAAAGACTGACTAAACGGTACTTCTAACGATTGTTCCGTAACAAATTTTTGCCACTGACAAATATGTGAGATTTAAGAATCTAATTAGTGTAAACACAATTTGGAAATCTTTTGAATCTCTCTTTAAAAAAATGGATTTGATTTTATTTTTATATAAGGCATTGTGTTTTAATATGTTTCTTTTTTACGAGTTGGCTGGAAGAACTCTTTTACTACGAATTAACTCGCCTATTGTCCTTTTTTTAATAAATAATAATTATTTGTTTAGAGTGTTTTGCGTACAATGAAGTAATCTACTATTTCTATATTAATATTATATATGCAAAAATTTAGAATAAAAATGAAATTTCATACTCATTGTAACTCACTTGGAATAGCACATAAGATTCTTTATACCCCGGAAAACAAGTTGTTTCTATGGGATTCACCAAAACTTTTATGATGCAACTGGCTGCAGGATACACCTAGTAATTTAGTAAATAAAAGTGTGTATTTTTTGCTAAACATAATATTATTATTTCCCATACAATTCCATACAAATGCGAAAGCTACAATATGTATGTGTGTGAATGTAAGGAGGAAGTCAGTCATACTTGAAAGTCTGATTTAAATTTGGTAAATTAGAATCATGTTTGGTATAAATATTACTCGGTAATTTTAAAACTTTATAACATTTCAATTACTTGGCAAATAAACAATGTTTCTTTCTAAAGTGAAGAAAAAATTACATTTATAAATCTATATATATAAAAATCAATTGCTGTTCTTTAGTCTCGCTAAAACTCGAGAATAGCTGAACCGATTTGGCTAATTTGGATTTTGAATTAATTGTTGAAGTCCAGGGAAGGTTTAAAGGTGAGAAAATATAGAAAAAATAAAAGCAGTTAAAAAGGCAGAACTACGTTTGCCGGGTCGGTTAGTAATAGAAAAAATCTTGTCTAACTTTAAAATAATGTTATTAAGAGATAACGCTGTAATAAGTATGTAGTCGTATGCAACAAAATTACGTCAGTGAAGTCACGGTAAAAGACTTTTAAAATAAAATTATATAAATAATGCGAGTATCGGTAGAGTTGTGGCTAGTATATTTTGCCTCACTTGTTTAGTAGCACAGATTTCACTATAGACGCAACGTGTTCCTGGAATCTGAATTTCTGACTTGTATTTAAAAAAGACAGGTAAGAATAGAATATATATATTTAAAAATATATAAATACATAAAGATTTAGTTTCCGTACTGTTTAGTTTGACTGGCTTAACTGATGAATTGATTTTATATTTGTTCACAACAATGTATTTAAAAAGATTTTACAAACTTTTTATTCCGAAGTTCCAGCGAAAACTTATAATCCTAAGCATATTCGAGTGACTTATAAGTTACAACTGAGCTACAGAAAAAAAAAACGTTAAAGTGCTCACACCTCGTGACTATAATACAAGTGATCTTTGAATTATATATATATATATATATATATATATATATATATATATATATATATATATATATATATATATACCTAAATATACAAGAGGACATACAAAGCCGTAGATTCACTGGTCACATATATAAAAAAGTATCTTAAGTCGCAGGTGTAAAAGAGACCTTAAAAGATTAGATACATACCGAAATCAACACTTGAATTTTATATCAAAGCATAACCTTTTTTTCAAATTTTCCATAACACATTTTGCGATTTAAGAGTAACAATATCCTTTTCTTTATGACTTTATGAGCCTTTTGATTGACTGTCTCGTGGTCTAGGGGTAGCCTATTCGGCTTAGACCATGAAGTCCCAGGTTCAATCCCCGGGTCGGGCCAAATTGTTATTGAGTTTTTTCGAGATTTTCTCGAAAATCTAAATCTCGGTAGCAGCTCGGAGTCTAGAGGCGTGTTAAGCTGTCGTTCCGGTTATCGCTAGAAATAGTCGATAATCGTTAACATGTCGGTAAATGCGGCGATGAGGATCACCACTTATCTGCTAACCAACAAACCTGTGAATCGTAGTGTACTGGAAAGTTTATAGACGTTCGGTTTACTTTGTCTACCCCGCAGGGGCGTAATGATACTGATTTTATCTAATTAATGTTATTATAATTTTTGTTCGAATAAGTTTGTTAATGAATAGGTTTATTATTTATTTTCATTTTTTAAAAAGTAGCTATATTTACTTAAATTTACCGGATTTGTTTCAGTGGATTCTATAAAAATACTACTAAAACATTCAGATTAAAACCCCGTGTTGGTCCGGGCCCACTTTAAAGAATAGACTAACTCCCATGCTGCCAAGAAGTTTGTAAAAGACGAACAATTCACCAAAAAATATCACTACCATCGTGACTTTGGTACCATCGCCTTACCTGCCCCAATAGTGTCAATGTTTGTTCCTTCGGGTTTCGATTTGGAGGTTAAGATAGCCGGTACACTAATTCAAGTGATATCATCATCTCGCATCTCGCCAAATAGATAGCAAAGCAATAACAACTTTGTATATAGGCGATGGTTATTTCTGTCCATCACGAGAGCTATCTGCTTGTTTGCTATGCTTTGATACGAAAATGAAAATCATCACCATGGTGTTCTACAGGTTAGGCAGATGAGACCGTAATTCAATAGACGATGTAAAACAACTCGAATTACTCGAATCTGGTGAGTGGTTGTACATTTCGATCTGAGCTAGACTAAGCTAGGCTGACCATGAAGCAATAATAGTTTTAGGCACTAGAAGAAAATCAAAATGACTTAATAATCACTGTTTTAAGCACAAGTGATATTGTTATCTTATTGCTTAAAAAACAAAATCACAGGATCGAAAGATTAAATTTACCCTAATCACCGTCGACTCGATAGAATATCAAAGTAAAGAAGATTTTATCCGGAATCGTCGTCACAAAGAAATCGAGTCACGATCGACGCGACAGCCAGGCGCTAACGAGTTTATCGCACAAATACTCGTGATTGCTAACGACCGGACCCAGACCTCCGGGGAATCTCATACTCATACCTTTCTTCTACAAAACATTCTTATTAATAAAAATGTAAACAATAGAGCTCTTTTTTAAAACAAAAGATACCAAACATATGAAAGTAATAAAGATAGGGTCGTTTGATTCAGTTTTTTTAACTAGCAGCAAAAACAAGGCTTTGTCATCGATCTAACTAGACTTTACAGATCGCTATTTACCTCTATGTTATTTCTTGGCCTTTTGAAGAATATACCATCGTTTAGTGCGTAAGGCGTAAATGCTTAAATCTTTAAGCATTTACGCCTTACGTACTTAAATCTTTAAGCATTTACGCCTTACGCACTAAATGGATCCTGCTTTGGTACCTTCATCTTGTTTTATTCCTACCGCTATAAATTATAAAGGCAATCCTCTTGTAGATAAGTCTTAAATCTTAGAAATTTGTTTGAAAATATTTTTTACTAACTGACCCGGCAAATGTTGTTCTGCCTTTTTAACTACTCTTATTTTTTTCTACATTTTCTCACCTTTTAAACCTTCCCTGTACTTCAACAATTAATTCGAAACCAAAATTAGCCAAATCGGTTCAGCCGTTCTCGAGTTTTAGCGAGACTAACGAACAGCAATTGATTTTTATATGCATAGATTAAAGATGTAGATTTATAACTTATATTTGAAATACATTAAAAAATATTTTTATAGCTTAGGATAACTTAGCCGTTTTAGTCTATTTAATTAGTAAGTATTGGTCAGTTCAGCATCTCGGTTTGGTGTTCAGGGCGATTTTCAAAATAGAAAAAAAACATAGCAATAAGCTTATGTCAACTAAGAATTAATCAAATATATATTGTAGTTTTTAATGATTAATTATGATATGGATATAACAAAAACTAAAACATTTGTTATACAAGATAAAGATTAACAATATTTCTAAGATATAAACTCGGCAAAAGTAGACATTAAATCACGTGATGGTAAACGCAAATGTGGAAGTGTTACGTGGAAAGTCATCTTGATGTGATTTTCATAGAAACCACACCTTTACCACGGCGTGATGGCATTAGGATGCCATGATAGTCCAGAGCGTTATCTCAGTAAATTTTAATTTCAATTTTAAAACGCGTAATTTTTATTATAAATGTAAAGTATCTTACGAGGTAGGCAGAGGTACAACAAGTGCACCCACGATTAATTAGCCGACCTCGAAAGCATAGCGTTGCTTTCGAGGTGAATTTTTTATAGGTACTCTCATCGATCATTCTCTTTTGGCAAACATGTTGATGCTTACTGGAACCTGGAATAGCACACGGGATACTTTTTATCCTGGAAAAATAAGGGATTCCCGTTGGACTCACCAAAAACTTTTATAATGCAGCAGGTTACAGCTATTTCTTCATAAAGAGTCCAAACTAATACGAGAATAGTTATTTTCAAACAGCATAACAAGATAATATTGAGCTAAGAGTATTTCCTTGTAAAACGCTAATCCGAGCGCTCAGCCTCTCGCCGTAAGCAAAAACTCAGTTATCATATTTTATACCTCATAATACTTACGAAAAGATATTCAATTATATAATTTTCCCTCTGAAAAGGGAATCCCTTTTCATTTCTCATTTGGATTTTTCTCTTAAGCAATTACGAGCGCGGCGCGAGCCCGCGGGAGCACGAGATTGGATCGCGAATACATTTCCATGTCCGACGAACGTTCTAATTTATCTTTTAACAAGGAATGGAATGTTATGTTAACTTATGCGCGGACTGTGTTGCTACTGTTTTCGTTTAATAAAAGTGTATTTCGCGGATGATTTTATGAGTTTCAGCAAGTTATGAATTTATTTGTGTTTGGAATAGGAATGAGCTCATTTCGCGCTTCCGTGAGATGCGTGCTTCAAGTTTTTCATTCGTTTGGGAAGTTTGTGTGGCTGGTAAGTGTTGTAATCAAACTTCAACAAAGAAATGTAATCTAGGTATTTTTATTTCTAAAACTCATAATAAGACTTAGTAGACCACGTTTAAATTGATGCAGTGGTTTTTGATGGTTGGTTGGTGGAGTAAGTTTCTACTGGCACATTTGTAACCTAGTAAGTAAAAGTATTTATTATGAGGAATGTGCCATACTAAGCTAACTTATTTGTAGTTAGGTACCTACATTATGATAGACGTTAAACTTGTTAAATAAAACTTACTGTATAGCGAATAGCTTTTTGCTTATATAATAAAATTAATTGAAAAAATATTTAAAAAAGTTATTATATTTAGTAGTATATAACTTATTACTTGTAAAATAATAAATTTAGGTAAGTCGTATATTTTATTGTTTTATAAAACACAAGTTTTAAAAGACTCAATTTTCAGTGGGTATAAAACCTAGTTTACGATCCCTTTTATAAAACTAGTAATCGAACTAAGGTCGAGATTTGACCGTCATTCAATTTTATATATTTTGATAAGTGTTAAATGTGCGAAATCCATATTGTCTCTGCACTCATTTTCCTTATAAAAATAAAATGTTCCTTTGAATATTAGATTTGGAGTTAAAAAATTTAAAAATGAAATTTATGAAGATGTACCTAGTACAGAAAAAATAAATCCTACAGTCCAGGCCTCTCTTGAAGACCTGCCATCTTACTTGGTGGTTCAAAAAATTTTCTACAACCAACGCATCAGTTTAGCACCACTTTAATTTTTTAATTTAAAAAAATAATAAATGCAAAACGAACCTTACCTATTACAGACGGATAAAGACAATAAGAAAATTACTGGGAAATAAAAACTGAATTTTGACTTTTGTATTAAAGCCATTCGCAAACTCGTAAAAGTAATGAATGATGATGGAATTACCATAATGTAGACAAACGAAGTTCTCGCTACAACTCGATCCACTCAAGCGATTGCAATTCGATTTCGGAAACTGTTGGATCGGATTCCGGAGTAACTCATGTAATCGCATCGCGTGGCGGGGAACACAAATTATTCGAGCGCCGAAACTCGGTAACTTCGTCAACCCAGTAAAGGAGGTAAGAACAAAGCGAACCACAATTGGCCGTATGAACCTCTACCTGAGTCGAAGTTTTAAAAATGGCGGCTCTTTGAGAGCAAACTCGATAAGGCCACGCCCGTGGGACGCGTAAATGTAATTTGGTAGATCGCTCGTGCCTTTGACGTCGTACTGGTAAGTGTGTCGTTTCAAAATATACTTGTTTGCTTTGCCTTTCGATGTGCTTAAGTGAATAACAAAAATGGTCGTCCCTTGTTGTGCATAACGTTTGCGATAACATAATTATTTAATAATAAGACTAACCTTTAATCAATTCTCTGGCAGCATACGAGTACGCCCTGACAGTTTTGACGTTATTAATAAAAATAATTAAAATATCACATGCAGAAGATACGTTCTATTATACGTATGATGTGATTTATTAATCAATGAACGTACCTAAAACAAGAATTGAACTAACCCAAAACTAAACGTTTTTTCTAATAATATAATATCTATTTATTACTAGCTGACCCGGCAAACGTTGTTCTGCCAGCTTTGTGTCTACTTTCCGGTTTTTTTTCTACATTTTTCCCCTTTTAAACCTAACCTGAACCCCCATGAATATTTTAAAACCAAAATTAGCCTAATCGGTTCAGCCGTTCTCGAGTTTTAGCGAGACTAACGAACAGCAATTGATTTTTAAATATATAGATTTCACATAGGTATATCTACATTCAAAACAACAATTACAAATATTAATACTTATCACCTAAATATTAGGTATGTGTTCGTATTTAAAATTAAACCCTATTAAAAACGTAATCATTTGCTTTGCCCCGTGTTGGTCCGGGCTCCTTTGAAAAATAGACCAATTACCGCTCTGCCCATCCTGACTCCCTATACCATAGTGAATACTAGGTGGTAGAATTCCGCAATGTCTCATCCTGGTACTTGGCGCCACAGTCTTACCTATTCCTGTCGCAATAGTGACAATGCTTGTCATTGTCGTGTTCCGGTTTGAGGGTTGGTAGGTGGTAGATTTATGGATTTAGCATTGCCATCCTACCACACGGGTATCAACGCACCATTAATATCTTTGGTATCTATAGGCGATGGTTTCTCTTTCCTTTAGGAGAGCCATCTGCTTGTTTGTTATCTAAAGATATAAAAAAAATTATGATCCATACTGACATTGCACATATTTTTGAAGTGAAACTTCTTTAGAATCTTTATAAATTGAATCTCAATGAAACGAAAAAGCGACACTAAAAGGAGAGAAATATCTATAGGATTTAAACTGCGACTGAATTAGATAGTTTACACTGTACAGTATTTAAAATTACTCGCTTTGCTCATTGTGCGATGTTTTGTAGCCTCACCACACTTTACATTTTTCAAATGTCATATATGAATTTTGACTCATAAAAAGTGTCTGAGCCTTTGGCCAATTTTAACCAAACTGTTAAAGTTTGGTTAAAATTGGACAATTTACAGATTGCCAGACCGATGAATAATTATTTGTCTAAAGCAAAAAAATCAATTAAGTCCATTTTTATTCTTCTTATGAACCAGCATTTTTTGACAGTCTCGGCTTAGACTATAAAATATTTATTTAAATAAATCATTCTTTTATTTTAATTTTCATTTATTCGAACGAGAATTTATAAAATTTTATCAGTTTTATTGTTTACTAGCTGTTGCCAGCGACTTCGTCCGCGTTTACTCCGCACAGCACCTCCCCCGTAGGTGATAGCGTGATAATATATGTATATATGTTGACCCGACCTATTATTAATACTCATGCAAAATTTGAAAAAAATCCATGCAGTACTTTTTGAGTTTACCCCGGACATACATACAGACAAACAGACAGAAATTCTAAAAACTATATTTTTGGCATCGATATCGACTGTAGATCACGCCAAGTATTCTTTTAAAAAATATTCAATGTACAGTTTTGACTCTTCTACCATTTTACTATATGTATAGATGTATTCTTCAGAAAAAAAAACAAATATGTAGGTACTTATTTTTATAATATTAGGACAGTTTTTTTTTTAGTAGAAGTGTATAAGCTATATAAAGAAGGGCGCAAATGGAATGCACCGGATCAATCTAGATCTGTTATTATATTTTTAATTTGAATGGTTTTCTGAATTTATTGCGGAGTATATACAAGTTTGTATTTACATCGTGTTTTTTAGTGTTGTATATAATATGTGTATGCATAGATGTACACAAATCATGTATGTGCATATTCATCTATACATACCCATTCATATTATTATATTGTAATAATTAATAGTATAACATTACAGATTATTTAATAACGCACACATGTATATGCGTACTTAACGTAAATAGGACAGTTACAAAAAAATACGTTTTTGTTATGTAATACACAGATAGTTATGTATATGTATACACATTTGCGTACAGATATATAAATATAAACAATATGTTGTTCATTGTGAAGCTCATTACCTGAAGCAGTCATTACCTGAACGCATAGACAAGAGATTACTCATTGTTAAAATGCCGGCAGTGCAACAGCAGGACTTTTTTTATGTTAGTTGGATACGCAAACTGGCAGACGTTCCACCTGATGGTATGTGGTTGACGTCGCCAATGAACATAAACCAGTTTACCTGGAACCATCCCAAGTAACTCATCTGTGTGTTGCGTTTCCTGAGACTTGAGATGTTAAGTCTCAGTGCCAGTAATTACACTGCCTATCTTGCCCTTCTCTCCGAAACACAGCAAAGTCGTTTTATGGGAGAAACATGCAAGATGGTGGAACGTATGCAGCCGGAAGCGCGGCACAGCGTAGCCTTCCCACCAGTGAATCTCTACCTCCTAACTCTGGTATTTCGGATGTTCATGGGTGATGGTGATCACTTACCACCACGTGCACCTCCTACTTGTTTGCCCTTCTTGTTTAGAGAAAGAAAAAAAGACAAAAAGGAACGCTGAATTCCTAAATAAACTTCGCTTAAAACCAACACCCATTGTCCTGTCTATTATACAACCTGTCACATATAATATGTAAGACGAAAAGTAGTTGATTGAGAAACAGCTACTGAATCCATTTCATCCATTTTCAACATATGTTATACTTAATTATAAATTAATAATTAAAAAGAAAACTAATAGACACATTTCATAGAGTTGGCATAAAAAAAATAAACTAAAGGTAATAATAGGGTCTTAAATATTTAAATCATTAATTTTACAAATATATCTTATAAAAACATACTCAGGATATATGAATTCGTAAAATAATAGTATTTAAAATCATGAAAAAAGATTTTCAGCGCCGAATTTATGGTTTTATTTACAAACTAGCTGTTGCCCAACACTTCATCCACGCGGACTTCGTTTAACCCGCAGAGCTCCTCCCCCTAAGATAATAGCGTGATGATATATAGCCTATATGTTGACCCGACCTATTCGTAATATTCATGCAAAATTTTAAGTAAATCCATACAGTACTTATTGAGTTTACCCCGGACATACATACACACAAACAGACAAAAATTCTAAAAACTATATTTTTGGCTTCGATATCGATTGTAGAATACGCCCCAAGTATTCTTTTAAAAAAATATTTAATGTACAGTTTTGACTTTCCTACGATTTTATTATATGTACTTATAGATAATAAATGATGTATATCATAGTGTGCGCTGTTTCTGTGACTTACACAATACGTTTACGAAACATATACGTTTATCATTTTACAATAAATTGGTAAAAACCTCTAAAATATAAATTGTAT
The DNA here is from genome assembly GCA_036924255.1 of Apodemia mormo. Taxonomy (NCBI): domain Eukaryota; kingdom Metazoa; phylum Arthropoda; class Insecta; order Lepidoptera; family Riodinidae; genus Apodemia; species Apodemia mormo. The sequence goes on from JAUPFN010000017.1 coordinate 29,019,899, forward strand.
CCTGGATACACTTTTTTTCTATTTAAACATGATTTTAACTGCTTACCAAAGGTGATACTTAACATAGCAAGATGAAAAAAAAATTAAATTTTGATATTAACCTGCGATTATATGGAGAAGGTCCATAATATACCCTACATGGATTACAACGTAAATATCTCCCAAATATATATTAAAGCAAAAAAACTGGATCTTTTTCGATTTTTTTTAATATCTGATAAATTTTGCGAAAACGAGAATAACCTTTCCTATATGACCATCAACAAATTTATTGCGGTCGAAACAATGTCATTTAAGTTAAAAATAAAACAAAGTAACGTTAACGTAGTTAATGTTGGAAAATAAATTCCTTTTGCCGTATATTGGATATCTCCAATAACCCAACTAACTACCTTTATTCGATTGAGTCCGAGCTCGTTAATTTAACAGAACTCACGTAAACGTAACTAACAAGAGTAACGAAACTTAACCAGTTTAACAGTTATACATTCATTTGTTGTTTGATATTCAATAGCTTTTTAACTAAACTTTTTTGAAAGAGTTATGTTTTTTGAGTGTATTTTCGTGTGTATGTTTCTTTGACAAACTCACAGCTTTTCTTCTTCCTTCCCTTCTACTTCCCAAAAAGACAAAGGTTCTCAGTTTATCAAATATTTTATGTATGTGCAGTGTACGCCGATTTTTTAAGGATGCCTCAACCGATTTGGAATATTTTTGTTTTGTTTTAAAAGGGTATACTGCCCCGGCCGCCGGATGAGCCTGGGTATACCATATTAATTTGGTTAAGATCTGATGCAGGGTTCCGGAGATATAGGAAATAGGAAATCGCTTTTTTGCAGTTTTACTGTTTTAATTATGATTTTTTCGGATCATGTCACTCAGTTTTTTGTTTTATAATAATTACTATAATTAATAATGTGAATATTTAAGGTATATGTTTTTGGCAATTGTTTGAAGACGAGCCAAGGCTAAACTTGTAGTAACATCCAACGTCATAATTACTACCAACTGCAACTTTCTGCAACCTCTTGCACAGATTAGTGCCATCACTTTATTCATGTCGCAAGACATCAGTATTTGACACTGTCGTATTTCAATTTTAAGGCTAACATTAGGCAATAGAATAAGGCAATATATTTATGACTTGAAAGTTAATCCCGGCCACATGGATAAAAAAGCACAGGAGATTTTTTTTGTTTCATACGTTTTTATGGTTATCTTATCCTTAAAACTGGCACATATTATTGACAAATATATTGAAAATAAAATGTAATTTGGAAAGGAAGGCAGTCGATTTATTAATAATTTAAAAAAAGTTACTACAAACTTGCTCAGATTGATCGAACTCAAAAGTAAAGATTTTTAACCAGAAATCCAAAAATAACCAGACTTGAATTTAGAAAAATATTAATAAATAAATATACACAACATTAACATTATAATATACAACATAGATTTAATACGTTTTTCTATTTCACAAAAGATGAACATGATGAAATAAAATATTTATTGTCTGGGTTTTTTAAAGATACTAGTCCTTTTATTGTATTTTCATACAAATTTTCTTAAAATTTCAAATCGGCTTGATTTTTGGCGTTACGTAGAGATGTGGCATCACTCTGCATCTTTTATCGGCTCTATCATATGGAATATTCCGAGGAACTGTTTGGATTAATTCCTGCCGCCGAATTTCACCATCGAACATCGTGACAAAATTCGAAGTTCCATCCTTACTATCACGATGTCTGGAAATCCGCAACCGTGCGATTCTCGAGGCGTTTTTTTGCCATGCACTACTCCTATGTGGAACCAGCTATCGGCAGAAATTTTTCAAACGGATACGACTTAGGGACCTTCAAGAAAAGAGCTTACTTATTCTTAAAAGACCGGCAACGCAATTACAAGACCTCTGGTAGTGTAGTTGTCTATGGGCGGCGGTAATCACTTACCATTAGGTGAGCCTCCGTTTGCCCCCTCTTCTATAAAAAAAACAATTGTTTTTTAAGAAATAAGACAATAAATAGAGTTCATAAAATTGTATGCGTAGTTTTTTTCTTTTAAAAATGTATCTGTGTTTAATAATTGTAATATAGATTTATTGCGCATTAACTTAATATTTCTAATTTTGGTTATATTCTAAAAGAATTTTTTCCGTCTAGCCCCCTTTGACAACGCGTGATAAGGAACTTCGTAGAATTTCGACCCACGGTCGAATTTCGACACCCGATCGAATTTCGGAACCCGGTTCGAATTTCGGTACCCGATCGAATTTCGGCACCCGGTCAAATTTCGACCCGCGGTTAATTTCGGCACCCGGTCGAAATTCGACCGGCGGTCGAAACTCGGCAACCGATCGAAATTCGACTCTTGGTCGAATTTCGACAATCGTTCGAACTTCGACTATCCGTCGAAATTCAACTTTTGGTGGAAATTCGACATTCGGCCGAAATTCTGTATAAATGTCGAACATTTGGCACTAGAAAAAAAGTAAACTCAATCAAATAGTAGATAGACTCTTTCACTTTCAATGCACGAGCTAAAGGGAAGTGACTGGATATTTCTGTGCTTGTCATTGACCTATTATTACTATCATATGTCAATGGTGCTTACAATACCTTACTATAGCAAAAAATGTCGTGACAACTTTTCGTAAGAATTTTTTCCGTCTAGCCCCCTTTCACAACGCGCGATAAGGAACTTCGTTCCAATAAAAATTCTGGAAAATCGCGTCTATGCTCATCACACAAATGCCTGTCCTTGTCGGGGTTCGAACCCTAGTCTCTTCTCGATCAGGGTATACTCTAACTACGCGTTCAAAAAGATGGACATCCACCGCAAAAAAAAATATAATAAACACTTAGTATTATAATAAATGTATTTTGCTCTTAAGCCCAAAATATTAATATAATAATCAGAAATAAAAATTTAGTTTTTACAACACATCAATATTCAGCCAAAGTAGTCAACGTACTAGGAGGCCCCATAATGTTCTAATTGATAAATATTTCTTTTGTTGTATTCGTACTTTAACCTCTTTATAAATACTTAATTGCATATTCATGTTTTATCGTGATATTTAATCTCGTTAAATTAATTTAATTTTTAAATAGGTAGTAAAGTTTTTAAGTGTTGACGTGTGCCCGCATAGGGGTCAGTCAAGTCAGCACAATGAGAGTGATTAGAACACGTATTTTGATTTATATAAGAGCACTGTTTTGTGCTGGCGTAGCTAATCTTTCCAAAGGGTTACAAAATAATAATATTTTTGAAGTCCAATGGTCACTAAACGGAAGCAGTTTTCAAACTAGTGTATTCATTTTTAAGACTAAAATTCATATTTCTTAGGAATAAAATATCTTTACGTCCGTATCCCCGAAGAGGTTGGCAGAAGTACAATAAGTGCACCCACGATTTGCCGAAGATGTGATAGGTGGTGGCCCACAATGTGATAGGTGGCAAGCCTATCCCCAACCGGGCACTTCTTCCAATCCCGGGCAACGATGTTCTTGTCAGAAAACTGAAAAAAACAATTTTGAATTGCAAGACCCGGGAATCGAACTCGGGACCTCATGTTGTCAAGTCCGACACCCGACCACTAGACCACATAGGCGACTTCTTAATTCTTTTTATATCAAAATATAACAAACAAGCAGTTGGCCGTGTATTTTCCTACTCCTCCTATATACTTCTGATTAATTTCGTTGTGGGTCCCAAGGCAGCTAAGCTTTTCCCCAGGACATCCAGAGCTCGCAACTCAGTGGTTATCAGGACGGTTGCCGCTGTTGATTCTGGTTTACAGAAGTTACAGTGGTGGGAACGAGAGGTGGGCCAATTGCCCTTTATAAAAAAAAGCAGTTGGCTCTCCTGATGGAAAGAGAAAACCATCGCATACAGACAACAAAGATCTTAATGGTGTATTGCTATCCATGTAGCGGAGTCGCCATTCCACAGTACCGGTTTCCTTACCCTCCAAACTCGAACATGACAGTGAAAAGCACTGACGCTATTTTAGCAGAAATAGGTAAGGCAGAGGTACAAGCCAAAGGGCGAGACAATTCAGAACTCTAGCCACGATGGTAGTGACTCATATTTCGTTCGCCTCTCATTAACTGCCTGCAGAACAACAGATGGTTATTCCTTAAAAGTGTTCCAGACCAACATGGGGAGAATTTGCTAATTAGCTGGCATAACTTTAGCTCATTTGGGCGCTTTTTCCTTTAGTACAGTCTATCTTAAATTAAATCGCCCCCCAGTTTATGGAAGAATAAATTCTTAGTAGCTTAAAAATACAACTACACTCTATACTGGGCCAATTCTGTAGCGTGGATTACATACAATGATTTCCATAGGTACAATTAACAATAGGTAAATATCACCGGAGGCAAAACGACTGTATACCGGTTGACCCTATAGACAATCCCTGAATATTCCCGCTAAGATTTCCCCGTGTTGGTTCCGGGCTCCTTTGAAAAATAGGTGAACTGCTATTCTGCCAGGCATGTCGCCTATATGAGCCACTACCATCGTGGCTACTAGGTGGTAGAGTTTTGCACTGTCTCGCCCGGGTCTGGTACCACCGCCTTACCTATTCCTATTACTTTGGTGTCTATAGACGATAGTTGACTCTTTCCATCGGGGGACCCATCTGCTTGTTTGCTATCTTATGTTATAAAAAAAAGTTTAGGTATCTGAAGCACAAAGCAATCAAAAATATGATTAAAAGCATAGAGCATTAAGCCGGTAGAATTCAAAAATCTAAAGTTTGTTGAAAACGACACTATTTTTACTAATATTCAAACGCGATTATCTATTTTGAATTTTCGAACGACATTCAATGTAGTTTATTGAGCTCTAAAAATCTAATTTTTACCAAGATAATTATGTCGAAAAAACTATGTCCTAAAATTTTCAGACAATAATTCATTAAGGAATCTACTTGGTATAATTAGCCTGAAAGTTATTACAAAAAAACATTGTTTCGGCAAAATCTTTTTAGTTTTTTAAATGTCGCCAAATATGCTGAGCTAAATCGGTTAAAATTTTTAGAAAATATTAATTTGGTAGGTAATCCCACCGTGCCGTTAACCGCACTGTGATCAATCAAACCGTTCAAAAGTTATGAGAGGCCAAAAAAAACATTCACACACATAATATAATATACTCAATACATCGAGATGAAAACTCTATTTCCGATAATCGGGGTTAAAGTTTTTAAATATTTCCTTAGTTCATAAAAGTTGTGATGTACACTTGTTATACTAGAAATGACAACAACATTGCATTTACATAAAATTAAAAAAATATTCCTTTATTTATGAAACTAAGCCCTCTGGCAAATTATATAAAATATATTGATATAAGTTTAAACGATCATAATGCAATCTCAATAATCGTATTTCTGTCAAGCCGCGGATAATAAATGTTATGTATCATGAATCAAACCTTTAAAAATAACCTTTGCATGCTTTATTAATTTCTGCCCATAAAGTAGTACTGTAAGCGTTTTAAATGTTAAGGTGTACGCATGCTGGCGGGCAACACGCGTTCGCCGCGTGCGGTCTTACAGCGAAACACCCAGTAGCGATAACTCGCAGCGGGGGGCACACCATTATACACCCATTGACTTGTAATCCATAAACCAGTGGTCATTAAGTGTAACTTATTTCTTTAAATTGACAAATATCTATACGCTATACTCCGTGACTTTCCTTCGTCGATTTTACATTCTTAGGGAAAATATATATTTTAGTGCATGCTGTGTCATAAAAGCTATCTGTGATATAACAAATATTACTTCGATTTTGTGTGATGTGCGTTAAAAATTAGTTAATCAACCTGTCAGTCATTCATCTTTTTTCGTATTTACAAGTAGGTTTATAGTATAAATGATATCGACTGCAATTGAACATAATGATTAACGATAATATAATATTGAACATATTGGTTTTCTACACAAAAACTAAAAAAAGTGATTAAAGAACACATTGCATTGATAGTTGGAAACCAATAGCTCTATTTCTTTACGATACTGCAACTACATAATATTATAAAGATTTTACTGCATACTACATTAAAAAAAACAAATACCGTGTATTTATGTTTAAGCCGATATTAGACCCTCGAAAAATAATAGTAGGAGCGCTTATAATGTTACTTTATTCTGAAAATTTTTGTGGTGAACCAGAGCATTTAACATCACTTGATTTATTCTGCCTACCAGCAATATAATCAATGTGAAGTGTATTTTAATGCATTTATAAGTTTTAAATAAACTGAATCGAATCGTTTATTTCATGTCTCATTTATCTCAAATATTATTTTCAGAAATCAGAATTCAGAAGAACTTTATTCAATTAAACTTTTTACAAGTTATTTTGACACGTCAACATTTTTTAAAACTACTACCGGATCGGAAACGCGGCCACACACTGAGAAGATCCGCCGGAAGAAACTTAGCGGGCTTATCTTTTTTTAAATTTTTTTTTCACAATATTACAATATTACAAAATGATATAAAATATATATGAGATTGATATGAGGAGCAATTAATCACAGGCTTGTTTGTCTTCTAAATAATCAAAGATTTTATAATATCCTTTTTTTGCACAGTTTTGTTTTAACACATTTTTTAAATTTATTGACTGGTAAATCTCTTGTAGTTTCGGGAAGTTTATTGTAAAATCGTAGATATTTTACTTAATTTACTTCAAATAAGTCAACAATAAGAACCTCAGGAAATCGAAGATCCAATTACGGTACATTTAGCACGAATTCGCTCGACAGCACACACGCTCTATCAGACGCGTGCCATTCTCTTGTTTTGTTTATCCACTACTTTCGACTCAATTTAGCGTTAAGTGATCACTTCGCCTCCATAGGGCAACACCCCTGTGGCTTAATGACTAGCTTTACGCTTTTTTAAACGCGCGACGGGTCGCAGCGATTATTTACGGCGATTTAAGTGGCTCCCTATTGTCCAAACATTTTATTGTTGATTGAAATCTGTTACCAGCGTAACTTTTGATACAATGATTTATTGATTTCATCGACTATACGCCACGGTTTTGTGTGATTATGAGCATATATGTATTTAAGGGCAGAGTTAATCAATTTGTAAATGTGATGTTAGAATCGAGTAGAAAAAGTAACACTTTTATTAATTAGACATCTAATAAAAATACACAACGACTGAATTTATTTGATGGTTTAGCAGTAATGAGAAAATAGTAGCTTATGTAATTTTTACAAAACATAGGTTAGTAAATAATTAAACAGTACACCTAATGGAAAGACACGACAGTTGCCCCTACAACAACACAGTGTGTATAGCTGTTGTTTGCGTAGCAAAGATATTGTCTATTTCATAGAATAGCAAATAAGCAGATGGTTCTCTTGATGGAAAGTGACAACCACCGCCTATAGACACTGAAGGTGTTAACGGTGCGTTGCAATCTTTGTGGCGGGATGTTAATGCGACTTACATAAGTTTACCGGCTACCTTACCTTCCAAACCGGAAAATCACAGTAACAAGCAATGACCAATTGCGTCAGAAATTGGTTAAGCGGTGGTACAAAAAAACATCCGGTCTAAGACGTTGTAGAACTCTACCACCTATTAGTCACGGTAGTAATGACAAGTAAGCCACTCATTTTTAAGAACTGCCTAGCAAATAACAGATGGTCTATTATTCCTTTAATATCATCACGGGTAAATATTATGATATGACTTATACATATAATAAAATCGTAGGAAAGTCAAAACTGTACATTGAATATTTTTTTTAAAAATACTTGGGACGTGATCTATAATCGATATCGAAGCCAAAAATATAGTTTTTAGAATTTTTGTCTGTTTGTCTGTTCGTCTGTATTTATGTCCGGGGTAAACTCAAAAAGTACTGCATGGATTTACTTCAAATTTTGCATGAATATTACTAACAGGTCGGGTCAACATAAAGACTACATATTATCACGCTAGCACCTACGGGGGGGGAGCAGTGCAGAGTAAACGAAGTCCGCGCGGACGAAGTCGCAGACAACAGCTACTAGTAATATATGTTAGAACGATAGTAATACCTTTAGGTAAGAGAATGCATTTTACGAGATGTTTTTTTTTAGTGTCGATAGGGAACGCTTGACCACGATCTCGCCTGACGGTAAGCTAAGATGTGGCCTAAAGTGGAACGCGCTTCCCTAGAAGATACCCGTTCACTCTTTTCTTGAAGATCTCCAGATTGTAATCGTCGGGGAACAAAGACCCAGGAAGCATGTTCCAGTCCCTTGCGGTTCGAATGAAGAATTGTCAAGATGTCTCGCAATGCGGCTGTTGATATATTATTTAAAACAAGAAACCAATGCCACTAGACCATTAAATAAACATTATCCATGACCATTGAAATTAAATAAATAAATATATTCAAGTACATTTCGATGTACGTGAAGTAGCGTGTACATACGATGCCAGTGAGGCGGGATGCATGATCCAATTGCCGTCCGCTAAATTGATACTCTATTTAGCTCAATTAAACATTAATTAATGCCACTAATGAACACCGACCCGCTCATTGTTGTGTACACTATGACACACGAGGATAAGCTATTTGCTTAACACTAATTATGATTTTATGTTATCTCACAGTTTTACTCCATTCCTTTTGACCCTAAGGGAAAGAGCATTCGGGTCAAAAAGATTATTTAAAGAGATTCACTTTTATAATTAATATTTTAATCTCACTATCCCTATCCACATCCACATGCCACATATCTATATCGATCTATAATTATATTATAAATACAAAAACTAGGATGTTTGAATGTATGGATGGATAGATGTTTATTAGTCAATCACGCAAAAACGTCTAAATCGATTTAGATTAAATTTGGCACAGAGGTAGGTGATGACCTCATATAGCACATAGGCTATTTTTCATCCTGTAAAATTGAGTTGTTTCCGTGGGATTCATCAAAAACTTATGTAGCGGACGCAGAGTGCAGCTAGTTTATCGTAAATTAGCGAACACGCAAATGGACCCTTTGTAAATTGTGCGTTGCTGAATGTTGCTATAGCATTGATGTAATGCTACATGCGTAGGTTTACCTTACCCTCCTAACTAAATACAACAGTGACAAGCATTGTCATCGTTACGGTAGGAGACGACGGTTGAATCTAACTATAACGACCGTAGCACGACTCTACATTCTAGAAAATATTAAATCTCTTTTATTTTTATTTATCACTTTCTGTTATTGTTTTCGAAAAAGACAGTGTCTTGTTTTAGGCGGCCAAAAGACCTACAATAATATTGCACAATATTACGTATTGTGCAATATTATTGAACGTTTATGATTAATATTGAAGATTGCACAAAGATTGAACGAAAGTTTAAGCGGGTTTAATTTTTACTGTTTTTTCTTGCACTGTAAAGCTTAATATTGCACAATATTTTTCACTTCAGAGCTTGGAGCGGTTGCGTTCAGTCAATCACGGTGTTTAATGTATGGTCGTGTGTAAATTTAAGCAAAATGGCGAGCAAGAATGCTATAAAGAATAAAGACAGGAGTTTTTACTTGAGTGTATAGAAATGTACATAGATTTATTTAACAAAATTACCAGCATGGTTGCCGCCAAAACTTCAACGTCAGACATGTTGCTCGCACGAAAATATTGATCAGACTGGTTTGTCAATTTCATTGAGTGAATTTATTGAACGTTTGGAATCAAAGGGTATTTAATATTATTGCACAATAAAAGTATTGCGCAATATTATTGTAGGTCTATGGGGCGCCTTAGAGAATAAAACTATAAATTAAAAAAAACACAAGGTTGGAAGTGTTATACAGAAAACATCATTATTTCAATGTTAGGAAGGTTTAATTGCTTTCAAAATATTTGTTGTTTTTTTCGTATTTTTTTGCTATGATGGTAAGCAACTCTCCGTGCGTGAGTCCGACTCTCACTTGGCCGGTATTTAACCGTTTATTATTAAACTAGCTGTTGCCCAAAACAAATTCAAAGTTTAGATGACTCACATGTTAGTCAAAAAGCACACGACTGCGGGATCTAATTAAAGGCGTCAATTAAACAAACGTTCAATTGTTCAGTGTAATGAACCAATCAACGTTTTGCGCCAACCCTTTCTTTGTAGGGTTAGAATTTGGACGTTTTATTTTTTACAATTTTCATGGAATTACAATGGATCAGAATTTTTAATGTTGCATGATTATTCTTAGGGGATTCTAAAATTTTTACTGTCCTCTAACATTTCTTTTAGGACTCACTTTCTAGCATTAGGAATTTCAAACATACAAAATTTATTTTTTTAAATAACCAGATGATAAAAAGGATAAATTAAATTTAACAACTTTCCTTGTCATTGCCATCCAATATCGATAAAAAAAATAGTTCTCCTGACACTGTCAAGCATCCCCCGTATTGGTCCGGGCTCCTTTGCATAATAGATCAACTGTCGTTGTGTCAGGCATGTCGCAATTGGCTACACATGTCACTACCATCGTGACTACTAGATGGTAGATTTCCGCAATGTTTCGTCTCAACTGTTCCTGCCGCAATAGCCGTCTTGTGTGCAATTTTATGATATAAAAAAGCATCTTGGCCTATAAGCAACAGTTATTAATCACAAACTTATATTCAAAACCGGAACTTATCATCTTTATGACGGTAGAATTGTCCGGTTTAGGTGGTGATGGTTGAGAGGTCATAAAGAAGTGATTTGTTACAAAACTCTGCCATCTAATGAAACATATTATTGTTACCTAATATTCTGTTGTATGAATCAACTAGCTGACCCGCGCTGCTTCGTCCGTGGGTAAATTGACAAGCCGTCAATAAAAACATGCAATATTTCATCTCCTATTATACCATCTCAGGGAATGAGTTTCAAAATGTTTTTAATTCTCGACTACATCGTAAGAACAACCCTTGCGAAAAACTTCAACTTTGGCGTTGATATGTCAGTGAGTAGTAGGACTTATCTTTTTAGAAACTATTATTAAAAAGAGAAAAATTTGATATTTCATTTGTCTGCAACGATTTAACTCAAAAACTACTCGACCGATTTTAAAAATTCTTTCACCTTTAGAAAGTTATATTACCCAGAAGTGACATAAGCTACTTTTTAGCTGACTGTACAAATAGAAGCAATGGTTTTTGGTCAGGCGAACGAAATAACAAGTAACTACTACAAGTAACAAGTAACTAATCTATATTTTTATAATTATAAATGCGAAAGTTTGTGTTGAAATTGCAACACTGGAACATTCTGTCATCTCTACATAAATAAATCTATTACCTTTTAATAAAAGAAAGAATCTGATTGTCACGGTTGCCTAAACATTAAAAAACATTTTTTGCTCAGTTTTCATATTTTATAAAAAGTTGTCGAATTACATAAATCTATATTATTTTATTTTATAATATTATAAATGCGAAAGTTTAGATGTTTGGATGGATGTTTGTTACTCAATCACGCAAAAACCACTGAACAGATTTGAATGAAATTTTTAGAAAATTGAGTTTTCATTAGATCTCCACATTTTGAGGAACTCAAAGGATTTTCTTCTAGGAACCTTTGCAACTATTTTCACGACGACGTCAGTAGGTTCGTCTGTATATATGTGCATGTGTGTGTGTACGTATGTATACACCTCATAACTTTGAACTGACGTGACCGATCGAAACGTGGTTGACGGTATTTGATCGAATTTCACCAAACTTAGACTTTTTGAAAATTTGAACCGAATCGGTATAGGAAAATTTGAGAAATTTTTAATAAACCTTACAAAAATTGGGCGAAACAATGCTTTGTTTAAAATAACTTTCAGACTAATGTATTTTGATTTAAAAATCTTATCAGCTCTTCTACTTTCAAAACTGCGTCAAATACCGTAAATCGATTCAAAATTGATTGTTTCGTTCAAGATTTATCAATGACGCAAATGTTTGAAAAAAATGTTTTTTTACTATTACAATTGCAATACTTCGACATTTTTCCACTAATCTATTTTGTACCTAAGACACTATTTGAGAACACAAAAATTGCGTTAAATGCAATTATAAAGATGAAATCGATCACTATTTTCAAAATATTTTTTTTATAAATAAAATACTGTATTTTTTAATTAACTTTATATTTTTGAACTTTTTGAAAAATTATATATTCTTAGATTTAGATGTGCTCCTTTGAGCTTAAAATACCGTAATTTAGGTAGGTTGTTTTGGAGATGGCATATTGAGTCAATCAATTTACACATTTTTTAATAGATAAGATCAAAATAAACTCGAGTTATTACCATCTCTTATGATATTGTAAAGCGGACTGCATAATGAGATGCACCGGTCAACATATTATCGACCTGGCAACCCTACCACCCGCATGCCAGTCTAATTGCCCACATTAATATGACAAATAGATTTACATCGGCCTGTTTCACCCGCGCTCCAATAAACCCCTTTACGTTCCCGTTAATGTTGTTGTGTTTAACCGGGATTAACACTATGACGTCACATTTTACGATTACCAACAATTTTCATTTCCAAAAATATGAAGGACAACGATACGAACGATTTTTATAGGTATGTATACCTATCAATTTAGGCATGTTTTTCTTTAATAATAATCTCTATTACAAACTACACTGCATCAACTACTATTATTTTGAAATGCTCAATTACAATAATTAATAATAGAGTAAGAAAATATTAATTTGCAACTAATGTGAATAAAATACTGTCAGATTATAATGATGTCCATTATTACCTAATAATATTAGGTCCCATTATGTGACTGGTGGGTCAAACTACCAATAACTTAGGCACTGATCTAATTTCAAGCAAAAATTGTACACGCTTTTATTAAATGAAAAACAAATAAACAAATAGTCCCTGTCTGTATCTTCTGTGATCCAGTGGTTCCGGGTTCGATTTCCGGGTCAGACAATTCAAAAAATGTGTCTGTTCAATATTCTGATAAAAACAACTTTGCCCGGGGTTGGATAAATGCCTGGTTGGTGATAGGCTTGCAACCTAATTATCTTCAGTAATTGAGAGTGCGCTGATTGTGTTTTTTTTTCTTTATTAGCGATAGGGAAGCGCTTGACCACGATATCGCCTGATGATAAGCTAAGATGGTAAGCTGTACCTCTGTCTACATAGCGCGTGAGGATACTTTTTATAAACAAACAGTATTTATGATTTACGGTTATTACATCAATTAATATCCACCTACATATTTAGGTTTTGAATGTCTGTTATAGCTTTCTAAGTAATTCTTGTTTTATTTGCATTTTCGTTTATTAATAAGATAATAAGAGCAAAAGCGTAGTCATTACCACGCACATGATGCGATTGTCGGCGGGTTAAATTCGTTAGTGAGCATTTGTCGACGCGAACGCGTTCGCTAATTCCATTCTACGACTTAATTGTGTATCGAGCGAGCATACGCGTCACGTATATCTTATATTACGTTCATGTTATTATAAAGACGTGATATACTATTACACTTTATCTTGTTACTAGTTTATACTAATAATTGAATAGGTATATGTAGATATATATTTTTTTAAGAAATGGTTTAAACTCGATTTATCAAACGAACTATCTATTCGATACTATACGAATATTAATCTTAAACGAGGTAGGCAGTTACTTTAAGGGTAATAATGCTTACCCCTAAAGAGGTAGCAGCATCGCAAAAAGTAAATACACGGTTGGCGATTAATTCCATTGAAATATAGGGTAAAAATCTCATAACCCGATCGCTACGAAGTATTGCAGAATCACCGCCAGTAACAAACATAAAAAACGTACAGCCGTACAGATAACCTCCTCCTTTTGGAAAGTCGGTCGAAAAAGTGACAGTGCGTGGCAATCTGAGCCCGCTAAAAGGGGATAACTCAGAATTCATCTCAACGCTGGTCTTCAGTGTCCCCAATTTTGCCTGACCCGGGACTCAAACTTGGGACTTTATAGTCTTATGTTACTACTATAACTTACGATTCAGACTAAGCTAACTAATAGACCAAAAGTTTTAAATTATGTAGTTTTACTGATTTAACTTATTTATTTATTTGTCAAAAAAAATTGTTTTGACTTCCTCCCCACTAAGCTTCTCAAGTGCAACAAACTGCAGATAAGTGGGTAGATAAACAACAAAGCAGAATCGCCTTTGCAAAACAAGATGGCGGAACATCCGGGCCGGCCGGAAGTGCCTCTAATGCGATGAACTCGCCAAGCTTGGCTTATGGCGCTGGAATTATCACACTATCGTGTGAACGTGAGGCTGGTTTAGACATCGATTTGTTAATTTTTTGACCGTATAATTGGTCTATCACACTTTACAATACAGCGTAAATTACTTAATATATCACTTGTTTAAAGTATTTTAAAATGCAGTTTCACCAAATGTCGGCGATGGAAAATATCCAATTCATACAGTGTCGATTCAGGTTTTTTTTAAGAACTGTCCACCCTTTCCAAACTGCCTGGTAGATAAGCAGTTGCTTATCTGCCAGGCAGTTCGGAAAGCGTGGACAATTGCTCAAACAATTAACTACTATCGTGAATACTAGTTAAGAGATTTCTGCAGTCTCGTCTGGGTTTGTGATTACTCCCTTCCCTATTTCTACCGTTATAGCACTAGTTTATAGCGGTTCAATCAATCTACAAAAGCTACAAGAAAAAATAAAAATAAAACTTAGATAAAATTAAATTCAAAAATAAAAAAAAACCCTAAAATGCTATATCACAATTATTTATCATGAACACATTATATGCAAGTCTCAGTGCTTCTCAGATGGACTTCGGTCCCCAGGCAAGTACACCTTACCTGGCTGGGAAGATCTTCCTTTTCCCCATCCTTATCCTTGTGTGGCATCGACAACCTCCAGAGTTATGACGTCACTTTGACAAAAGTTGACAAAAGATCCATCACTATGACTCTTCAGCGGTGCGGACCTGCGGTGCCACAAGCACTTGGTACTGTTGTGTCCCGGTTTAGAGGCTAAAGAATCCAGTTAACTTATGCATGTGACATTTTAAATGGCCATACGGATAGCATAAGGATAGCATAACATTTTTGTGTCTACGGGGATGATTGTGTTTTTCCAAGAGGATATTCATCTGCTTCTTGTCTATCATATCAAATGGTGTACAACAAAAACGCTCTCCGAAAGGGGTATATATCCTCCTTTCGAAGAGCGTTTTTGTTGTGCATCGGTAGGTCGATGATATTATTTTTGATAATAATAATGACAAAAATTATTTAAATTATTCTATTTATAAAAATAAAAATGTTAATGATATTTTAAATTGGTCGGGTTTAACTCTTAATGTCGCTAAAATTTGGAGAGTATTTTTAATTGGACAACACTGGATAACAACTCTGTATCTGTCAATATTTTTTGGCTGACATATTGTGTTGTCAATGTAATATTTGAAATATCTCATAAGTTTAATTATTAAGTATTTTGATCGGGGAAAATTTATCTATCTATATCCACAAAATAATAACATACATTATGTATGACTGTATTAAGCTATCAAACAATTCCTTTGATATTCGGGCGAGATTTTTAGTCACACAGTATGTAAAAAACAATAAGACCGTTAGAGTAAAATCAAAGTTCAGGCCCAACATTTATTACAATGATAAAACTAATTAAAAGTCTATTTATTAAGTCTAATTAAAAAGTCTAATTATTTTCACCGCAATCGGGTGAAAAGTATGGTAGCGCATAAAATACAAACCAATAAATATTGTTTTGTATATCAGCAACTATAGCATTCATTTTAGCATTAAAGCATCAGTAACAGTTTTGAAGTCAAAGTACACATTACAACTTGAACTTCATAAGTTGTTTAAGTGGAATGAACTCAACCCCGACTGGTTATTGGCAAGTTCCTCTCAATTTAATTAAAGAGAATCCTCCAATTAATTAGTCAAACTTTGGGCAAAATTTATTTCTTGAAGCAAGAAATACAATGACCCTTCAATATCTGGCCGTTCGTTTGATATATTTAACGATAAAACGTGCAACAAAAAATAGAATAGCCGTAATAAATAAAATCCAATCAAAACAAAATAAAATAAAATAAGAAATAAATAGTATACATGTGTGTTACATACATTTATCATGTATGTCACATGAATTTATTATATAGTGTGTGTAATATTAACTGTAATTAATTTAATGTATTTCTTATGCATATTTAAAAATATTAGGTTTCTGCAGTCATTCGCGATGTAAATATACTTCATATCATCAGTTCATGTAATTGTCTTAAAACTGGGTACAAATTGTATGCTTCATGTATTAATAATATAGACATTAAAACTTTCTCGGTATGATAGTGAGTAAACGCTAACAAGTTATCATTAAATTTTATACACCCATACAACAAGGCGAGAAATTAAAGTTTTATGAATCGTAAAACGAATTTAAATGACCTGCTCAATAAAATCTGACCACCGTAGTGTTAACGTTATTGACACCTCATTTCTGAGGAATCTTTTTATGTGGCTCCTAATTGATGGAATGACCCAAATATTCTTAATATTCAACAGTCAATGATCAGGTTATAAATTATGTTACATTGATTCTAAATAAATATTATGGAATGAATGAGTGACTTAACTTTACAAGTGTCTGACGTTTTGCATCTCATCCCGTTTTAGTACGATTGCCTTTCCTATTCGTGCTGGAATAATACCGCGAAATTAGTACTTGTCAGTGTCGTGTTTCGGCGTAAAAGGCAAGGAAGCCAGTATACATATAACTACATTAAAATTTCAACCCGCTTTTCAACTATGCAATTGCAATGGAAACGCGCCACGCGTTACTGCACCATTAACATCTTTGGTATCTGTAGGCGATGGTTGTCTCGTTGTGTAGATTACGAGATATACAAAAACACTGAAAAATATATATTTTTATATAATTTAAAGCATCGAAACACGTTAGAATTTCAACTACTGGGCGTTCACGGTGTTTTTACAAATATACTAGCTGTGCCCGTGACTTGGATCGCATGGTATTCTTTTTTAAGTAAATGTAGCCTAAGTTACTCCTTATTACCGTGGCTTAAAAGTAGACAGTCCCGGGATTTTACTCGCATAGTTTCCGTTCTCGTGGGGTTTCTGGGATAAAACTATGTTCTTTTTTGGGTTTCAAACTATCTTTGTACCAAATTTCATTCAAATCAGCTCAGTGGTTCATAAGTTAAGAAGAGACAGACACAGCCAATGTTACTTTCGCATTTATAATATTGGTATGGATTTCTTCTATAAAGAACTTATTTGCGGAAAGTAATGGAAGGTACTGTTACTAAGTAACCCCGTAACTTTTTTAAACTATCGAGCTGACACGCAGTCAGCTGTATTTTGTAGTGTTTAATTAAATCGGCCAGTCAGAAAGTCAAATCGGTCCAGTTTGTTTTTGTGTGAAAATTTAACAAACAAACACACTTACATTAATTGTAATTCTATAATATTGTTGTGAATAATCTAGAAAAGTGAAGAGTGAAAACGCTGGAAAAATATAGAAATAAAAAAAAGAGATAGCTGCTTCTATCGATAAGCAATAGCTGGCGTTACCCAAAGAGCTGTGCCATAATAGACCTTCTCTCATAGGGCGTAAGGGAAGGTGAAAATATCGTGTACTAGGACTTGTTTACAACTAAGTTGTTTACGCGTGTATTTTTTTAACTAATCATTTTTAAGCTTCTGTAATATTGTAGTACTTACTAAAAAACTACATTGAATTTTAAAAATCAAAATCGAGTCAAATTTTCAAAAATTACAGCTTTTCAAACATTAATATTCGAATTTCTAAAATCGGGGTAAAATCAGTATCATTCCTTATCTACATACGTAGTGGGAAGTTAAAAAAATCCCACGCGGACGAAGTTGCGGGCACAGCTAGTGTATAAATAAGGACGTGATGACGGATAGCAAGTCAGTTTTATAGAGTGATTTAGAAGCGATAGTTCGGACGATCAGTGTGAAGCGATATAGTACAGTGAACAGTGATACGGATTTTTCGTATCACTGTTCACTGTACTTTATCGCTTAGTTAGTTTGTTAGTTTAGTGATTTGGTTTAGTCGGTAAGTGTGCCGTTGGTGTCGGTCATGTGAGTAGTGCGGGTGATTACTAATCGTCAGTGTATTTACGTATTGCATTGTGGTGTATTGTACATTTGTGTTGTAAATACTCGGTTTTAATATAAGTGGTATTTAATTGCACAATACGAACTCTAAGGTCGTAACATTATGTTTGGTCAAAACTATCCGTATATCAAATTTCATAGAAATTCGTCTATCTGTTTAAACGTATAGAAAACATGCATAAATCAAAAAACTATCGCGGTTTTAATAGTACTGAGATGATAAAGTTCAAATATTCCATTTTTACTCACTACTCTGTCCCAACCCATTTATGAACGCCGAGAGCGCAATATAATTACTGTCCATTAGACTAACGCTGCTTGGCGGATCCTTAATTAAGTAATTGCTGTACACCACTCCATAGAGTTACTGAGTCGACATGTAATTAAAACACAGCAATATACTCTTTATACTGGCGTAATAAAAGTTAGTGTTACGTAAATATCGTTTGTAATTCTTGATGTATCTCAGTAGCATGATGAAACTGGCTACTGAATTGAGTTTGATTCGGTTTGGTCAAGTAATAAGATTGTTTATGTATATCAGTGGTACATACACTAATTAATAGATTTTTCAAGGGCAAAATACTTAAATTACTTCGCTCGCGTCTTTATTATAGACCTAGGTATTGTTATAGCGACACAATTCACTGCGTGATTATTAATCCCGCAGGAATAATGTATTTTTTGCAATGAACGTAGACTACATGTTTATTTATTAGCTTATCGTAACGCTATTAGACATAACTATGTGCTTATCGTAACACTATTATATGGAAGTGAGAATTGGGTACGTCAAAAAGGGCATGAAAATAGAATCAATGCGATTCGATGCGAGATCGAGATGAGGTCGCTACATAAAATTTGTGGCGTAACACCCGCGGACCGGGTTCGTAATATTGAAGTGAAAGACAGGTTAAGCCTGAAAGAATATGTCGGTGTAAAAACGAGAAAGAGAATGCACCGTTAGTTCGGACATGTAGAAAAAGCCTCTCTTAGGTTAACAAAACCGATAATGATGTAGACGACATGTGGCACTTGGTTCTCTCTGTCTATCCTGTAAGGGATCCAGTATGAAAATATATATATGCACTTATGTAAAATTTTATATGTATGGATGACAATGTATATGTCTAACGCATAGTAGTGTATGTAAAGATTTTTTAAATAATTAAATTAATTTTTAATGCAAATTATATAAAAACATTAACTTTGTGCACTTCCTGTCTTAAATTAACTGAGCTATTTTTTGTAAAAAGGGGTCTAAAGTTTTTGCTTTACGTATTAATGTGTAAATTGTATATGCTACGAGAAAACCGTCTACGAGGTTGCTACGATGAAGAATGTATAAAGTTTATTTTAATGTCACTTAAGTTTATATTTGATTTCTATTAGTTAAAAGCACATGTTATCAGAAATGTAAAAATGCATAAACTTTAAAACCTACAACCCGTATAAAATATATAAAATTCTACAGGATAAAGGGCATCCCAAAACTAAGTTAGGATTCCTTCGTCACCTCCTAGTTGATTTATTTATTTCATCATTTAATCTTACATCTTTATGGGGCAGTTTAAACGCTTTTACAATAAACTTCCCAATGCTATAAGAATCTACCAATAAACAAATTTTAAAAATGTGTTAAAACAAAAATGTAAAAAAGTGTAGTATTTTTATACTACCTACCCTTTTTTTTAGATTTTAGATTATTCAGCAAATAAACAAATCTAGGATTAATTGCTCCTCATACAAATCTCTTATATTTTTTGTAGTGAAATTATTCTTGTAATATTGTAACATATTTATTATATAAAAAATAATAGACCAAAAAGTCAAGCCCGCTGTGTTTCTTCCACGGGATCTTCTCAGTGTGTAGTCGCGTTCTGATCCGGTAGTAGTTTTTAAAATGTCGACTTGTGAAAAAGTAAAGGTTTATTTAAATAAAACATTTTTTTTACTTTGATAATCCTTAAATTGTACATATCACAAAAATAAAAATTCGGAAAAGAAAGTATTGACTAACTTCAAAATATTTAATTTTAACTTTATACTATTGACAAAATTTTAAATATATTATGTTCGTATTTGATATATATAATATGTATAGATTTAATTACTAAAGTAATTTAGATTTAATCACTACATATTTTGGGCTAGCGTAAAGTTAAAAAAGTTTGTAAACAAAAAATTGCAAGTCGATGATTAATCTCGCCTTTAGCGCAAGCAACGTATATTCAACTGAACAACGTATCGTGGACTTATTAGTATTGTAAAGTATTTGTTTCATAAAATATGGCAGTGAAGTAACATTTTATTGACAACTACGTTATATATAGTCATCGACCACATAGCCCATAGACGCCTAATGTTCGATTTTCCGTATTGAATGCATTCTGGCAACTAGCTAAGGTAAGACGAAGCGGGATCGTAACGTCGTGATTGGCTTACTCAAGGCCACAGTGAAAGATAGTGATGTACAGAGGATCTGATTGGTCGACACTGATTGGGTATTGGTGCATGGACATTTACATCGGAACTATAAGTCAGATGTGTTGACAGAAGCCATTCGCCTGTTATTAGGTGTCTATGGGTTGTGTGGTCGGTGTTTTAAGTATTAGCAATAAAGGCTTACTGGTCAAATGGTGAAAATATATGGTGCTGCGGTCGTTGGTCATGCGGCGCTTCTCTGGAACCCGCGCTGCCAACAGAGGGCGCGGGCGATGGACAACTTGGGTCCGACCTGAAATGTGACACATTGATTAATCTATATCCATACTAATATTATAAATGCGAATGTTTGTTACTCAATCACGCAAAAACGACTGAACTGGTTTTAATGAAATTTGACCCACATGTAGATAATGACCTAGAATAGCACATAGAATAATTTTTATCCCAAAAAATATTTTTTTCCGTGGGACTGGGATTTGCCAAATTATTTATAATGTAGCGAGCTGTAGGTTGCAGCTAGTCTTATTATTTTGCGTAGCTATACATGCATTTAAGCGATGTATGAGTATTAGATGATCCGCGCGAGTAAAGTAATAATTTTATCATTAATAATAATAATAATAATAATAATAATAATTCACGGGACAAATTACACTTACTGATCTAACCCCAAATTAAGCAAATTATTTGCTTGTGTAATTGGTGTTAGTCAACGATTAAGATTATATATAATAAACACCCAAACCCGGAAATACAAACATTGACTCTTTCCATCAGGAGACCCATCTGACAGATGGCATCTGCTTGTTTGCTATCTTATATTATATAAAAAAAGGGTGATAAGGTCACAAAAGGATAAGGAAGGTAAAAAGGAAGATCCTCCCAGCCAGGCAAGGTGTACTGCCTGGGGACGGAAGTTCATTTGAGAAGCGATGAAATTTGTATATACATAGTTTGTACAAGATAAATAATTGTGATATCGCGATTCAGGATTTTATCTTGAAATTCATTTTTTTCCATATTTTAATAATTTTTTTGGTAATCGTAAAACGTAATTTACAACAATATGCATATCAATATAGTCAAAGGTTACCTATCAAGCCTTGGAGATCTATTGGGAGAGCGGTGCGGCGAGCGGCGCGGCGAGCCGGGCGTGACGGGCGGGGAGCCGCGCGGGGACAGCCCGCCGCCCGACATCGGGGACGCCTCCCCCGACCCGCGAGACATGCCACATTCTGATGACCCCTGTTCAAAACATAACATACTATCTAATTGATGCACAGCGGAAGCTAGACGGGGCAGTTCCTAATACCTCTCTTATTTGATACTAGCTGTTACTCACAACTTCGTTCACGTGACCCATAATCATTGCTTTCTTTTGCTCAGTCGGATAAAGAATTAGCTGTGTCACTCATTATGTATTCAATATGTATCTCACTGTTCTACTGAATAAATGTATCTATATTTCTTATAAAGTTTCATAAACAAATGCATACTAATATATTATAAATGCGAAGGTAACTCTATCTGTCTCTCTGTTCTCTTCTTCACGCCTAAGCCACTGAACCAATTTTGATGAAATTTGGTACAAAGATAGTTTGAGACCCGAGAAAGGACATAGAATTATTTTTATCCCGACAATCGGTAACGGAAAATATGCATGATTTATTTTAAAAAGTTTCCACGCGAACGAAGCTAGTTATCTAAAAAAACGGCAAAAAAAATCATGTTTGTTGTATAGTAGCCCTCCTTAAATATTTATTTTATTCTGCTTTTAGCATTTGCTAATAGTGGGTGCATTGATTGTACCTCTGCCTACCTCTTCGGGGATACGGCCATAAAGATACTTTTACTATTTGATGTTGTAGCGGCAACAAAAATACATTATCCGTGAAAATTTCAACTGTCTATCATAACATGATATTGAACTTTGACTTATTGACAATGAACTTAGAAATTATCGAAAAACAAAAAAAAAACAAGAAAAACTTATCTACGCCAGTAAATTAAAAAAACGACTTTCATAAAAGTGTACCAAACGCTCAGAATATTCACTGACAAGTAATTTTTTTTTTATGGAACTGGGCAAACGAGAAGGAGGTGCACCTGATGTTGAGTTATCACCGCCGCCCATGGACATCTGATATACCAGAGGCATTGCAGTTGCGTTGCCGCCCTTTTAAAAATGAGTAACCTCTTATATTGAAGGTCCCCATGTCGCATCTGTTCGGAAAAACCCCTGCTGGTGATTGATTCCACAAAAGAGTAGTACGCTACGAGGCAAAAAGTGCCGGGAGAACCGCACGGTTGTGGATTTCCAGACATCGAGATGGTGTGGGTGGAACATCAAATTTTGACGCGATGTCCGATGATGGAATTTAGCTGCAGGAGTTAATCCAAACAACTCGTCGGAACACTCTCCAAGATAGATACGATAAAAGACGCAGAGTGAGCTTACATCTCTGCGTACCGCCAAGGAGTCAAGCCGTTTCGAAATAGCCTGATCGTCAACAATTCGAACCGCTCTACGTTGAATGCGGTCAAGTGGAAGAAGCTGGCACTGGGGAGCTCCGGCCCAGAGATGAGAGCAGTACTCCATGTGAGGCTAAATTTGCGCCTTATATATGCACCTTCGCTCTGCTGAGCACACCGAGCTTTTTGGAGGCTAGTTTCGCCTTACCTTCCAAATGACCGCGAAACTGAACGGTATATATGTCGGCTCCCAGGATTCCGACACTGGTTGAGGCTGTCAGGAGAGTATTCTCAAATCGAGGTGATACGACAAAAGGTGTCTTTTTTGGGGTGAACGCGCAAAGCTGTGTCTTTTTGGGGTTAATGCGACCAAGTTTTGACGACCCCATTCTGAAGCATCAGTAAGTCGATTCTCGACTTCAGACACAGGCTTCTTTTGACTCTCTTCGACGTGTTCCCGAGAAATACCGCTACGGCTGGTATGAAGCATTACCAGTACTATCATCTACATAGCAATGTATGTTACTAATTCGCAACATATCATTGATATGCAGAAGAAAAAGTGTCGGTGATAGCACGTAGCCTTGGGGAACACTAGCATTGACAGGTTTAAGGTGCATGCACCGTCGACTACGACCTTGATGCTCCGATCGGCCAAAAAACTGGTTATCCACTTGCACAATTTTTCAGGAAGCCCGTAGGAAGGCAGCTTTGCGTGAAGTGCTTTGTGCCATACTCGATCAAAGGCCTTAGCTATGTCCAAACGTACAGCCAATGCCTCCCCCTTGGACTCAACAGCTTCCGCCCACCAATGTTTCAAATATACAAGCAGATCACCAGCTGAGCGGCCACGACGGAAACCGTACTGGCGATCGCTAATCAGCTGGTGCTCTTCTAAATAATTGAAGAGCTGAGAGTTGATAATTGTCTACATAATTTTGGAGAACAAGGAGGTTATGGCTATGAGCCGGTAATTGGACGGACTATAGCTATTTCCTTTTTTAGGAATGGGATGCACTAAAGCTGTCTTCCACGATTTTGGTACCACGCCGAGTGAGTAGGAGAGTCGAAACAGGCGCGTTAATACTGGCGCCAACTCCGGAGCACTCACTTTAAGCACAATAAAAGGGATGCCATCCGGACTTGTGGACGTCCAAGGAAAAAAGTGCTTTACGCACAGAAGACTGCAGGAATCTTAGTTCCGGCAGCTTGAAGCACAAACGCCCCCATGGGTAGGATGCAAAAAAAGACCGCATCCCGTCCTAATCTGCTGACCTATAGTGTCAAACGCGACGACACCCTGCAAGGAGGCCGTGTTAAGTGCGTAACCGGCACTTTGCTCCGAACCAGGCAGTGGTCTGACGTACCTAGTGTCCGGTATCCGCATGATTACCAAGTACCACAGATACCTGGTAATCATCCGGATGAGAGGTCAGCAGAAGATCCAACAGTGAAGGCGTATGGTCGTCCACATTTGGAACACGCGTAGGTGAAATTACCAGTTGTACTAGACCAATCGTGAACAGACCTCCCCGCATGATCGGTAGTGCGAGAACGTAGCCATTCGGCGTGATGGGCATTAAAATCGCCTGAGATTACGATCTCACCGGAGGGGGTCTGTTGTAATACGGAATCTACAGCCATTTGTATGCACTCAACGAGCCTATCGACTTTGGTCACCGACCACACAGCCCATAGACACCTAATAATAGACGAATGACTTCTGTTAACACATCTGACTTATAGTTCCGATGTAAATGTCCACGCGTCAACGAGTAGTGATTGAGTAATCAGTGTCGACCAATCAAATGCTCTGTACATTACTATCTTTCACTGTGGCCTTGAGTTAGCCAATTACGGCGTTGCAACCCCACTTCGTCTTACCTCAGCTAGTTGCCAGAATGCTTTCAATACGGAAAATCAAACATTAGCCGTCTATAGGCTGTGTGGTCGGTGACTTTGGTATTTCCGCTATGGGACCTGTAAATGCACGCGTAGATGAGGGGATGGTCACACAGTCTACACATAGCCAGAGGATGCATAGGTCCCGACCTTCACGTTTGCCGAGGCGCCGGTAATAGATATCTTCTCTGACGTAGGCGCACACACCAACCCGCGGTACAAAGGTGTGTTCCAATTTGTACCCCGGTTAGGATAGGTAAGAAGTAACAGGCAGAGAAGATATCTGTGTCTCGGTCAACAAGAGCAAGGCTAACTTCGCCGTCTCGAGATGGTAGTGGACGGCGTTCAGGTTGGAATGAAGCCCCCTGACATTGCAGAAGTCCACGATACGCGTGGAAGGGGGTGCCATGTCGTTCTTACCCCGTTAGCCCCGGAAAAGTTTTTGAGTGAGCGCAATTCCCCCCCAGAATACGCGGGGCAGCCTGAGCATCCGTAATGTGGCTGCTGCACTTTTTTCTTCTTTGAAACCTACCCGCATTCAAATAGTTAAGAAAAATTCAATTCTGCAACTATAAGCCTTTGGCGAAATTTCTGTGCCGATGTGTTTAGATACCTATAGATCGATACTAAATGTAACGTGCCTGATGTCACATCCCATATATCAAAAGCTCCAAACCAAAATCCTTCTTTCTACCTAGCCTTCAAGGTCTAGTTATGTTTTATAAAAACTGGAAAAATTCTTAAAGAGGAAATGTCCAAGCCGAAATTTAAACCCAAGGACTCATATGTCTGTCACGAAACCAGTACTACTAGAATATTCATGATTAAAGATGACTTGGTGATTTCTTGTTTTCTACATAAAAAAAATTTTATCATTCTTTTTTGTCGTCTGACGGGTATCAATTTTATATTACCTTATCATCAGTAGGATCTCTCTTCGCCATAACTTCGGCTCCTTCCCGTTTCCTCTGCTCCTCTTTTAATCTTTCCGCTTTCCGCCATTTTGCGCGTCGGTTTTGAAACCACACCTAAATAAAAAACGTAATGTTATAACCATTGACAAAATCGCCGTCCAAAAAAATATGGCAGAACCAAACACGTCACTACAGCCGAGACTAGAGACTAGAGGTGATAGAGCTCCAAAATGTCTTACCAAACTATAATATTACCGCTTTACCTATTTCCATGCTTGATTTTTATACAACATAAGATAGCAAACAAGTTGACAGCCCTCCTGATGGAAAGAGACAATCATCGCCTATAGACACTAAAGATATTATTGGTGCGTTCCTAACCTTGTGGCTGGGTTTTAATGCCACATGCATAAATTTACCTGCGCTACCTTGTTATTATATATATATGTGTTACGTTTTGGAAAGTAAAGTAACCGGTAAACTACGCGTCATTAACATCTTCGGTCTATATAGGAAATAGTTGTTTCTTTCCATCAGGAGTTTACTATCTTATAAAATAATTTAACAATACAATTATGATACCACTGCTATTAGACTGAGGTATCGATTACAAAGAGTCCCCATCGTTTTACAAGCGGCGTAAGTTTTAATAATAACCAAAAAATATACCTACTAGTATTAGTTTTACTTATTTTCAAATTGAAAACAAACCATAAACGAAAAACTGTCTGTCTAATTCATAAACAAGTTTATTCGTGTGTGTAAGTCAACGCTACATACGACATAGAACATAGACGTCAGCACCCGTTCTGTTTTAGTCTATGTGATACTTTTTTTGACATGATAACCTGTTAAAAGGCAATGAACGCCGGCTATACCTACACACAAAAAACATAACTCATTGTCACATTCGCCTGGGCTTAGCATGAATAGAAAACGCGGAACAAGCGATAGACACGATTTTGTTTTCTTATGACGTAATCACATTCGTGATTATTACGTAATCACATAAAATTACGTCCGGAAACTGAATTCACACACAACACTTTCTTTTATTTTATAAGAAAACAGATAGTTTTCCTAATGGAAAGAAATAATCATCGTCAAAAGGCACTAAAGAGATTAATACCAAAGATAATAATGGAGCGTTGTTATTCGTGTGTCTGGGTTGGAGTACCACATGCATATGTTTAACGGTTACCTTACCCTCAAAATTGGAATCAGCGACAAGCGTCGAAATCATTGCGGCAGGAATAAGTAAAGCGTTGGTACCTAAACCCGGCTCGACGTTACAAAACTTTATTATCTAGGTGGTAGTTACGATGTTAGACACATATACACGCATCTCTCGCCTTTTACGAGGTACCTAACAGTAAGTCGCCCATTGTACAGTCGGTTTTTAATAAGTCTCTATGTATTACTTCTCTTTTAATTGTGTACGATAATAAGTCAGTTTAATCTTTCTTCAAAACAGAGCCCAAAGCAACACGGAAAAAAAATGAGTGCTAATCTATCTAATACGAGAGATAATACCGAAATACATAATTAATAACACCATTCAGGTTTACATAAAAATCTAGAGAAATAAAAAATCTCATTCTACTTATTCAGATACAAACATAATAGACATAAATACAAATACTATTTTTCAATAATAATATACAATTATCCTTAAGTCCAAGCTGTCAACATTACAGAACGGTAATAATACAACATTACAACCCTATTTCGTTGGTATTATAACTCAAAGATTACCCATCACGTTAACATAAGGGAGTGGACCCCTTGCCAACATCCTAGAACTCTACTTCAACGGACAATGAGAACTAAGATAGTTCACATTATACTGGATGATACCTAATCAACACCAATATTTGAGACCCTGCAATGCTAGACGGCTTAATTTTCCGAAAGGTCAGAGAACAGTGGATGCTGTAAGCTGGTTAAGCAAACGCGGCGAGAGGCGAGCCACATTTGCAGTGCAATTTTCGCAATTTACTTTTAATAAGCCCTCTGGTGGATGAGTGTTATGAAATCTAGTGGCGATTTGAGTTCAAAACAGAACCGCAAGTAGGTATAAACTATATTTGTATATTTTGTATTTTCTGCTAATGTAAAAAATATCATAGAGCATTTTCTGTTTCACGAAATTGCTGATATATGTAGATACTAGCTGACCCGCGCAGCTTCGCCCGCGAGTATATTAACATGTCGTCTAAACAGTTTTTCATACAACTTTTATCCCCTATTTCAGCCTTTTAGGCTATGTTAAATTATTGCCTATGTTTGACCCAAGATCTTCAACTATTTCCATACAGGAGAGCGTAATTAATGTACAAACCTCTCTTGAAATAATTCTATGCATAATTACAAACATTTTTTTTCTACAATGAGTTTAGATTTAGGGAGTCCATAATAGTATTTAAGTTTTTACATTTCTTATATTTTCCCCAAAAACTGATATGTGACTTGCTTTTACGTTGACGTTCATATCAGACAAGTCGGAGATATCTCTTTATACGCTGAAAATAAAAATAAAAACGGAAATCATAATTCGATAAATTCATAAATTATAAATGTTTTATGAAAAACAACAACTTATTTCATTTTCAATACCACACCTTAAACAACTTAAGATGATCACCTAAAAATATTAAGAATCTATACAAATAAATAAAACTGGAGTGTCTTTTTGTAATATTAAAATAACCGCTTTTTACTAAATGCATATGGATACACGATACATTTACCAAAACAGCATTTTTTACCATTTTAGTTTGTCTGTCTGTCTGTCTGTTTGTTCCGGCTAATCTCTGGAACGGCAGGACCGATTTTGACGGGACTTTCACTGGCAGATACCTCATGTGGAAGAGAATAACTTAGGCCACTTTTTTTCGAAATTTTTCCACGCGGACAAAGTCGCGGGCTCAGCTAGTATACGTAGGTCACACTATAAGTTTTGCGTAACTTAAAAAAATAACTTGTTATAACCATATTTTGGTTATAACATGTTATTTTTTAATTTATGTTTATTGCTTTTCAAAATAAACTCCTTTACATTTTTTCATGCGATCGAACCATTTTTTAAAACAGGAGGGACCACAGATCTGAAGGCATGTTTTCTACGTGCTGATTCAACGCTATCACCGCCTCTTCGGAGTTGGTAAAAGTAAAACCTCTCATCAAATCTTTAATTTTGGGGAAAATACATAAATCACAGGGTGCTTGGTCGGGGCTATGCGCAGAACGAGATGTACTTTTTCGGAAACTAAAAATATTTGACTTTGTTTTTTTGGCCGTGTGTAAAGAAGCGTTATCATGATATAGGAGAATGCGACTTTTGGGTCGTCTTTCGCGATTTTTTTCTAACACCCTGGGTAAACAAATGGTAGAATACCACTCAGCATTAACACTCTTTTGATCTTCAAGTGGAATTGTACAGATGGGACCCGTAGCTGAGAAAAAAACGTGATCATTTTGTACCAACGTTTCTCGCCTGTCTCACTTTTGTTGGCCTGTTCTCATTTTCAAACACCCATTCACAAGATTGCTGTTTTTTTTTTCGGGTTCAAATCAATAAATCCACGTTTCGTCTCCTGTGACATGTCATAAACAGCATTAGAATGTCCGTGGTCGTACTTCAGTAGCATCTGTGTGCACCATTCCACGCGAGCCCGCTTCTGCTCCGCCGACAGTTCATGAGGGATCTAACGACAACAAAGTTTCCGAACTTTAAATTCTTCGTATAAAATTTTCTGAATTTGGCTCATACCAATCCCCAATAGTCCACGAATTGTCTCATAGGTAATCCAGGGGTTTTCTTCAATTAACCGCTTAACAGTAGCCACATTATTTTCGTTGACGGCAGTTGAAGGCCGCCCTTCACGAAATTCGTCATGTAAAGAAACTCGACCTTTCTCAAATTCAGTAAACCATGGCCTCACGGTGCTTCTCTCCCAAAAGCATTTTAAAGACAAGCGGCACAGTCTTGCGAAGAAAGAGAACTTTTAAAATCATAAAAAATCATCGCACTAAAATATTTTCGACTTAATTCAATTTTCGTTGCGTATGTAAAACTCTGATGTGTGATAAAAAAAAACAATTGACAAATCAATTCCCGCCAATTGTTTTTTTTATTACTAAGAAGGTTGCAACGTTTTAAAAATATAACATTCGAAATTCAAATAGTTCCGATTAGCTAGAAGTGCAAAACTTTTAGTGTGCCCCATGTATTAGAATTCAAAGGACAATTTTTAATAACAAGTAAGTTTTAAAAAGGAACACTCTACGGAACTCATGAACTTCTCAAACTCGTATACATTTTCTTACTTTTAAAACAAGCAAGATTTTTCTTTTCTACATAACATTTTGTTTTATTTATAACAAACAACAAGTTAGAAAAATGTTGGATATACATATCTACGGGATCCTACAGGATGCGAAGTGGTTAACAAAGTATTTATTATAAATAGTCGAAACTCACAAAATACAAGGCTTGCTCAAGGTGCATAATAAATTTCAATCTTCGTATCTTCTTACGAAAAGAAAAAATAAATCATTTGTTATCATTCAAGTTAGGTACCTTAGGTAACTGTGATGATTTTTGATAAATAATAGAACTTGAAAAAGTGTCCGTGATACAATTTACATTTCAGAAAACCATCTATCAACATGCTAGAGTTGGTTACTAGAGGAACTTTGTATGGATACTCATCATTTTTTCTTTTTCTATGGGTACCTAACTAAAAAAAATAATTAAATAGTACATTACGACATTTTTGACTTAAGTTGTCGATTAACACACGTTTTTAAGCTACTAAGTAATTAATTTCGCCTTTTTTTTACTAAGTATACGTCGCGATGATAGATAACTTCAGCCAAACGCATCCTATATTACTTTACATAAGATTCAAGTAAAAAAAAATACAATTTAGGTCTCAGAAAAACATGCATAAAGTGCGGGTTTAGGTCTCACTGTGCCATAAACTATCTGACACATTTTAATATTAGAAGTTCTGTTTCGTATCTCAATCTTTGGCTCATCGCTATAAAATAGTGTAGTCCCTTTCTGTCGGTAAGCTAATTTAGTTAAAATAATAATCCGACCATAATCCGACAGCCGCCCCTAATAGTTTTTATCTTTTGTAAGGGTAGAATTAATATTTCAACACGTTGTGATAGCCCTCTTTTGTTTACAAGTCTTTGTGTTACTAGAGTATTCATTGCTACTGGAATATTTTCTTAAGTGAGAAGTGCATATATATAAAACGGTATTTTATATCCTTGTATCCTACACGGCCTAGCTGGTCAATTGATCAGGCAGTTCAGCCATTTGATCATGAGTATTTCAACCCGGAGTCTGTTAAATATACTTCCTAAGAAATTACATGGCTGTCAGTCCTGATTAGAGATCGGTAAATTTTCGTGTAGAGATCAGCTATTTCACACGCTAGCCAATCAATATATATAGGTGAATGTCAATTATAAACTCAAGTTCACCGCGATACACCGACCGTTTTGCCAGTGACGTTCATTTTAATAAATATTACGAAACTGACATATTTATTTATTTTTCAAATTTCGGTTGAAATATTTAGACTATTACTATTTATAATATCTGTACTATTTATCGTTTGCTATGTCACTTATCTTACCTAATTCATCAATTTTATGGTTTATTTAGTGAGGACACGGTGAGGACGTAGTTGAGATTAGGTTAATTCTTAAAGTAAGTTAAAATTGACACGGTAACAAAATCACTGTCATCATATCAATCACACTGAAAATAATAATGATAACTGACAAATGATACGATTTTTTCAACAGATAAACGTACTATTTTGTCGCTATATTTACGTTTCGATATTTGTGTGTAATAAATGTTTAAAATAAATAAATAAATACATTGCATGATAACAAAAACATAAATAACTGGCCAAGTGCGGGTCGGACTCATGCACGAAGGGTTCCGTACTATCATCTATTAAAACCGGCAAAAAATCGCGTTTGTTGTTTGAAAACCCCCCTTAAATATTTATTTTATTTTAATTATAAATAATTATTACAATTTATTTTAATTACTGCACGCCGTGGCGCGGTTGTGCATTAATATCGGTTGAAAGAAAATGTATGGCATAATGGCCCAACCAACTTCAATCAACTCAATATTAAATTCATACACTAATTTGATATAAAAAGTATATGATTATAAAGAGAAACCTTAATTCTTCAAATTCTGTATAACTTTAAGCATTTGAAGAGAATTAATAACTCTAAAACATCTCATTGTAAAAAACAATTTCGGTGGCCATCAGTTGATTATTTTATGTCTGTAAACACAAAATAGGTTGATTGAATTATATATTCGATAGATTTTTGAATGTATTGTCAATAATAATAAAAGGTTAACATACACACATACACACACCTATCCACACACCTTCACACAGACATACTAACGTTATCGTGGAAATAGTCGGAAATATTTACCAGTACCTCAAAACTTGGAGGTCTGGTGAAAGCTGGATTTTCGAAAATCGGGGCAAAATCAGTGACAGTTAAAAAAATTGGTCGACTGCTCGTAATCAATTCTCTTAACCGGCTTATTTGAATGAGAGTTATCTATATATTAATACATGAAGAAAAAACTTTGGACCCCTTTTTAAGACAATTGCGTGAACGATGGAGTATGGAATTTGGCATAGTTGAAGTTTACTAACGGACGACTGCAGAAACATAATATTTTAAAATAAAATACGTTACAAATGCATTAAATTAAAAAAATAACACTAAAAATGATAATATTGTGTATATTATGTATATCATGTTTATTGTGTATATCATGTATACTTTTATTTTTACGCCTAAAACTAATTTTATTGTTTCGCCTATTGTTGAATTTCAGCCACAGGCGATCGCTAGTCTATATTAATAATTTGGTCAAGGGTTAAGGTAGTCTCAATTGAAATCTTACCTAAATTTAGTATAAAGCGTAAAAAATTAATAATTTTGAGTCGACAACATATATCCGCAAAATTCGGATTGTCGGATATTTTGTTAAAATAATGATAAAAAATTCTAACGGTGCTGACAGACAAATCGGCCATATTTCTTTAAAGGTTACAAATATGTGGTGTAGATGGCGTGAGCATTTATTAAGCATCGTAGAACGGAGCGCAGATTATCGTGAAACTTATTTTCTATTCGTTCATAAAAGAGTAGAAATTAAAAAATAGCAACACTATAGTGTTGTCTTTATTAAACCAACATAATA
Organism: Apodemia mormo; assembly: GCA_036924255.1. Classification (NCBI taxonomy): domain Eukaryota; kingdom Metazoa; phylum Arthropoda; class Insecta; order Lepidoptera; family Riodinidae; genus Apodemia; species Apodemia mormo. Next base: position 29,053,090 of record JAUPFN010000017.1, read on the forward strand.
GTTGAAAGAAGACGTCACTACAGTGTTGCTTTTATTGCCTACTATTTGAGTTAGTATATAAGATTGCATATTTTGAGACTTCCGGGCGAAGCCGGGTTTACATTAATGTCGATACAGTAAGGCAAGCAAGCAAAGCAAGTTTGTTGTTGTGATGTATGATATTTAGCTCTCTTTTTATATATCTTATAATGAATTAGGTTTAAAGATACAGTTGTAGGCACGCAATAAATTTACAAAGTATAGTTTGATACCGCCCCTACATATAATGCTATAAAATATCAAAGTTCTACTGTCTGAAATAGTAGTATTTTAATTTCAATCGTCTCCATTTATATTAAGGTTTACTATTGCTCTTATTCTATTTAAGGGTACAACCGAACAGTAGGGGTGCGGTAATTACCTTCTGTTCGGTAAAGGTTGATTGTTTGCGTTTGTTATACGAAGACTCATAATAATAAATACATTTTAGTATGGTGTGAAGAGGTAATGAGAATGGCGGGTGGTCTGTTAATTACCACTGTAGTGTATTGAAGTTAGATTTAAATATTTAGGGTTCCGTCTCATATTCATAAGAAGGAACCCTTGAACCTTTTTTATTAATTGACTTAACAAAATGTTGTCTTTTCTATAAATGCTTCCAGTACTTCAAACTTTTAGAGAATTTTCCAATTGTCATTTTCTTCTACCATGAAAACCTTTTCATGTCATAAAATAGCTGTTTGCTATTCTATGATAATAAGGTTCTTATGAAATTCGTATGAAGATGGAAAATAATGTCATTCTCAAGCTAAATAGGACCGTTTTACTTTGTGAATTTTATCCGAATTTCATTTTTTACTAAATGCATATGGATGTATACACGGTAAATATAACAAAATAACATTTTGTCTGTGTGTCTATCTGTCTGTTTGTTCCAGATAATCTCTGAAACGGTTATACAGATTTTTATAAGATAGATATTTCAGATATTGTTAATTAATTTTTGTTTTGTAATGAATTACATTATTGTAATGCAATGCAACGCTCTTATTGCAGAGCAACTGGATGGAGGTTGCTAGTAGTTTGCTAGTAGTAGTTAAAAGACTCATGTCAGGATGGAGGACTAGAAATTATATATATTTAAATTATAAGCATTAATATATTTAGGTACTTAAAATATTTTTTTTTCATATTAGAGGCTACACGTTCCCGGCCCATCGCCGTATACGTCAACGCCTTTTTTTATTCGTGGGATCTGTGGTATAATGCGAATCAAATTCATGGTAGTAGCGTGTGCGTTTATTTAGTAGTTAGTTAGTTTTAATGCTTTTCCTCGTATTGGTCTCGGGCTACTTTGAATAATATGCCAACTGCCGTTCTGCCAGGCAGGTCGTAAAAGGCGATCGATTGGCTATACGAGTCACTACCATCGTGGCTACAAAGTGGTAGAGTTCTGTATTGTCTCGCCCGGGTCTGGTACCAACGCCTTATCTATTCTTGCCGCAATAGCGTCAGTGCTTGTCACTATCGATTTCCGGTTTGGAGGGTTAGGTAGCCGGTAAACTTATGCATGTGGCAATAGATCTCGTCACAGGATAGCAACGCACCATTAACACCTTTGGTGTCTATAGGCGATGGTTGACTCTTTCCATCAGGAGACCCATCTGCTTGTTTCCTATCTTAAAATATAAAAAATGTATATTATATAAAAATACTAGCTAATTTGCGCAGCTTTGCCTGCGAATAGATTATCATATCGTCGAAATAGTTTTTCACACAAACTTTCAGCCACTTAGGGGTTGTTTTTTTTAAAGTTAGCCTATGTTTGATCCTGGATCTTCAAATATCTTCATGTCAAGTTTCATCAAAATCGATTCAGCGGTTTAACCGTGAAATACTTTCGCATTTATAATATTTAGTATGGAAGTATGGACAAAATAAGTTTAAAAAAAAGTGGAAAAAAGTGAACTATATTCAAATTAATACTTTAAAGTATCGCTATATCAAGCATTTTGGCCGTGATAATATCATATACAGACAGACATATACACTTTCGCATTTACAATATTATAATTGATTACCTTTATGCACTTCTTCACATTCACTTTAACTGTACTAAATTTCATACTCCTCAGCTCGCGTAATTTTTATATAAAGAGGTTCAAAGATTTCGCTTCACTTATATACGTATATCAATTATCAAGCATATATCCTGACTCTTTCTAAACTTACATACTATTCACTCAATTTAAATATACGAGTATATTAAAACACATTCCCTTAAAAATATACGAGAAACATGTCACTTTATGGAACGTCAATCAAAATAATTTGGGCAGAAGCACGGTTTTACAACATTAGCGGTAACTTAAAATTCCCCCACACGTCACTTAGCGCTCTTAAAGACTTTCCTTCAGTTTTCTTAACACATTTTCCGAGGCAGTTAACGTTGCGTTAACTTCGCATATGAAGTGTTTTTCAACATTACCGTGCGCTGACATAATTAGTGTGTTCAGATAAAGTTAAGCAGAGTTTGGGTTCATATTTAAAAGCATAAGTACGATGAGCGCTGTTTGCGCGGTACATTTTGTTTAATAGCTTGTTTATATTTGAGAGCAGTATTTGTGCTGAATCAAACTTATTTAAAGTACCTATTTGTTTTGTATTTCATAATAAACTATTGTAAGCTTGTATAATTAAGGTCATAAATTAGACAAACTGGGAGGTCATGAGTGTATTTTAACCTACTTTTAAAAAATGAGGAGATTCATATTCCGTCGGAATCTTTAATATAATAATAATCTTTAATATAAAAAATCGACTGACCCTGCGTAGATTATAAAAACTGAAAATTATGAATTTTCTTTTATTTATGAATTTTTTATAACACCGAAAATCTCCTTTTAAAATTTATTTTAGCGCAAAATAGTGAGAATATACACAAATTTGTTTATATAATGTTAGCTTTTAAAATTTAGATTCACTTAAGGTGGCTCCTCCGTAAAGTACTATTGTTTTTAACTTCGGAGTTATGCGTAGGTCGATACAACAGTAACAATTGATATTATTATTTTAGCACTTATCCTGTGCTTGAACACCTATAATGATTCGGATTCGGGAAATTATGTTATATCTCAAGAAAAAACCTCTAGTTAATATTACGTGTTACGTTGTTTGTCCGCGATGGATTCCGAAACTACTGAACCGATTTCAATGAAATTTTGTAGATATCCACTATTTAGTCCAACTTAAAAGATAGGATAGTTTTCATCTCAATTACCCCTCCCCCCCTCTCTTTCAAGTACGCCTCCAAAATATTCAATATAAGCAATTTGTATGGCAAAACAACGTTTGCTGTGTTGGCTAGTTATGTTTATTTTATAATTATTTGAACGACTTGTTTGTCGCGTTTACAATACGAGCATTACCTATTTTATTTCATTTATTAAGAAACGTAGTGAAGTGTCCCATAGAGCATTTTTTTCGTGATTAAATTAAATATTGAATTTTAATTTAATCACGAAAAAAATTTTTTAATTTGCTGAACATCTTATTCGAGGTTTCATATGTACAGGAGAATGAAAGTCGGTTTATGCAGTTAGCTACTTTTATCAATAACTTAAAATAAAATAAAAGTATAAAAACTTACATTATTATAAAAACAGATAATATAAAAAATTAACAAATACATTCGAACTTCCATTAGAGATGATAAAATAATATAATATACATTATAAAACTCAATCTATTTTCAATCCATATACTTAGGATAATCTACATATTGTTTAATCTTCTTATTACGTAATTTAAGTAAACATAATTATTAAAGTGAATCCCCAAAGTACGTAATAAGTAGCAACTACGGGTTTCAATAAGTTAAATATAATTTGTAAGCAAGCATGTTAGTAGCGTCTACGCTCCGTTTTACGCGAATTTCACCACTCTCAACATGGAATCTAATTACATAGCATTTGTGGAGCTACATGCAAAGCTTTCTGTAGACATGGTATATTAAAAGTTTTACTTTGACACATTGCGAATTGCAATGAAACATACCTCAAAAATTTATCCAATTATTTAAATTGTGTTCTTTCACTCTCATTTAATAAAAAACATATTTTAATGTTTACAAGAATTCAAGTGAAAAAATTTTAAACATGTTTTTCTCAAGTTCAATTGAAAATTAAACAATTCTTTTAAAGTTACTTGTTCCTGCTATTTATCCGATTAAATGCATTTTTATGAAGTGATTTATACATTTAATATTAAAGCAAAAATCGTCGTCCACCTATACGTTTAAATATTTATAAAACTCCTTTTTATCGTGATAAATTTAAAAAAAAAACATTATTTGTAATCAAAATATGATAACCATTGTAACATTCTCAGAAACTTGTAGTTTTTTAACAAATAAATCAACACTTCCTTATAATAGCGTGTGCACAAAACAACACATACCTAATATATAATAATATGTAATAACACATGTAATTAATTAGTTTACTGTATAATTATACAAACATGATTTAATTAAAAAAAACACCCAAATCAAAATAAAGTACCGTATCCATTATAAACATTACTCGCGTAATATGAGGAAAGCTCTTCCGATGTTAGTCAAGGATCAAGAAGATTTACCAGCTCCCGAGAGTCAAGGCGGCGAGGAGATCAATTTGCCCCTAATCATGTGATGAAAAACTTAACGCTGCGCCACAACTTGTCAGTTATGTTTTAATAATGTATGCCCCGAGTTATTACCGGTAGATACGTGCACTTTTGTAATGTGATTATTACTGGGGGATTTGTTTCAATGCTTATTTATGTAGACCTGGTTCGAGATGTAAAATTTATTTTCAAATTAAAATGGTTACGTTTTTAACCATGTTTAAATCCTATTTTAAGTATTCGTAGCTTTATTCTAGTTTATTCTACCACCTAGTGGTAACGATGGTACTTTAATACGTGGCATTACCATCGTTGGCTTCGAACTGTCTGGCAGAATGGGAAATAGTCTATTTTTCAAAAACACTCCGGACCACCACGTGTCCTTTATTTATTTATACTCTTGTAATAGGTTCCACATATAGCCACTTGAAGGGGGGAGGGTATTAATGCCAACGTTATGCCTTTAAAATTCAGTTTGACGTCGTGATTCGTAAAAAGAAAATTTTAAGATAGAGTTTTGAGAAAAAAACTTACAAAAAATTCCAATATTTGTAACTAAAATTAATAAATTTAACTCGTGACATTTTACAGAATTCTCACACCTTGTAAGCTATATCTTCCTACTACTTTACTAACTAGTGCTATTTAACAAATTTTAAAAGTTGTATATTGCTTTTATTTTTAAAAGTTGACTACGTTGACTACCTTACTATTACGTCAATTGACGTAGATTTTAAGAAAAGTCAGGATTTTTTTTTAATAGTGGAAAACAAGGTTGATGTATATCTATCTCTTTACCACACCCTAATTCTACGAACATTGTAAACAGGGTGACACAATAAACAAACCATCTCACGAGTGTAATGTTACGACAAATGACAAAAGCTAATCGAATTGAACGATTATGATGCCTTTGCGTCGGGGGAATTATAACCAAAATCAATAGAAATTTCGACTTAAAAATGAAGTACGAGTATTTTTAGCTTTTTACTTATGTATTTCCATCAAAAACAGATTCAAACATATGTTGTTATTTTAACAAACCCAAGCTTGAATTTAGTTTTATAAGATTTTCGTATTTTTTTATGAATATATTATAATTTATAAGATAGCTCTCCTAATGGAAAGAGACAACTACGAGACAACCATTGTCTATGACGCCAAAGATGTTAATAATTGAAGAACTGCCAGACAGAATGGCAGATGTTCTTTTCTTCAAAGGTGGAAAGGATCCGCGCGGGGAATTAAAGGAGTAGAAGAAAAGAGTTTTCGCCGTGTTGGTCCCGGCCTCCTTTGAAGAATAGGCCAACTGCCGTTCTGCCAGGCAGGTCGTAAAAGGCGACCGATTGGCTATCGAGTCACTATCATCGTGGCTACTAGGTGGTAGAGTTCTGCATTGTCTCGCCCGGGTCTGGTACCACCGCCTTACCTATTCCTGCCGCAATAACGTCAGTGCTTGTCGCTGTCGTGTTCCGGTTTGGAGGGTAAGGTAGCCGGTAAACTTATGCATGTGGCATTAGACCTCGCCACAAGATAGCAACGCACCATTACCATCTTTGGTGTCTATAGGCGATGGTTGACTCTTTCCATCAGGAGACCCATCTGCTTGTTTGCTATCTTATAATATAAAAAAAAAATATAAAAAAAAATGGTTAATCCCCAAGATTTTGTATTACAGACTTCCATAGATATTCTATACATATTCCATTTCCATAGATATATGTATGAGGCCCTAATAAGTTTGTAAAGACTCGCTACTCGTGGACATCCATATCGGAGTGCAACAAACCACTGAACATAATATTTAAAGTCTTACAAATGCAACTGTTTAAAATAAACTAAACTCTTACTACTAGTACATGGCACCCTATGTGTTTACTGAGTGTCTTACCATTTTACCATCATGCTGCTATACATTACCTTTATTAAATTTTATGCAGTTTTTTTTACTTTATTCATGCTTTTAAATATGCTGTATAAATTGTAACAATCAATGTTTATAAAGTGTTTTATTTTTTATTTCTTTGTTTACTGTATTTATTGGCTTTTTGTTTTTTTTTTTCTTATCTGCACGCATGTTATTATTAATTATAATTATATAATATTATTATATTATTATATAATTATATAATTAATTATTAATTACTGTATATGTATAGTACTATATGGTAAATAAAATAATTCTTATTGTTATTCTTAAAACACGATCTATGTATATAGATCGATCATGAGGTCACTGTATGCTATATGAGCTTCCATCCATTTCTTTATAGTCATATCTCTTTTCATACAACCAAACCGATTTTGGAGACTTTTACTTGGACTTTATTCGACTAATTTATCAGGGTACGTCTTGGTCAGTCTTGTTCTCTTAATATCTGCATCTGTCTACATTCACATGCCCTTACTCTTCCACAACACAATCAGAACTTGTCTCTATCGTATTCCGGTTTGCAACATAACGCAACCGGTAAACTTATGCATATGGCATCACAGCCCCGCCATAGAGACGGTAACACAACATATGCATCATTTATGTCTACGGGTGATGGATATTTTTCCATCATGATACCATGCGCCTGGTCGCTAAATTAAAAAATATGTCTTTCTCATTACGAGGGTGGTCTTCATCTCACCTTGACTGTGTTAATCGTATCTTCGTGCCCTTTCTGAACCTATGTAAGTAAGGAAAAAATTTACTGCCTTATACGAAATATCGAAACACAAGACTGCATTTAATAAAATATATCCAACGATGCTGCCATATTAGTAGTGTCAAATCACTAGACTACATACACGTGTAAAAATTATCAAACGATCTTGCCATTTTGTAAATGTGGAATTATAAGATTACATACTTGTAAACCAAACACAAACATTGTCAAAGTTATTTTTTTTTCGACGATCGTCGACAATTTCCTAGTTGTCGCAAATGTCGAATCACAAGACTACGTATAATAAATGTCAAAGGATTGTACCATATATCAAAAATATTGAATGACAAGACTACATAATATAATAATCATCAAAGGATGAAATAAACAAAATATAACTGAAAAACAAAACAAATTTAAGTTCTCGCAAATGACTAAGTGGAAATATAAAAACAAAGTGACATATTTTATTTTCACCCCCGATTTAATTTGCGAAGGGTATGATTGATAAAGAGAAAGGCGAGAGCGCTCCAGGCGCGTGCTAAGTGGCTATGAACCGAAACATACGGCCTGATTCTCCAAACTTAAGCGTAGTACATAATTAAAGAAATAAATATTATCACACCAGTTCTTTGCTCGGAGTGCTCTGAGTTTATGTGACGCCGTTAGATAGTCAAGTTTACTACAATTCACCAGTTTATTGGCTGGTGAGATCCCAGTCGTCAAATTTTAAAGTATGTTGAATCTTTTTCCAAAGAGATAAGTCACTTTCGGTGAATATCCGAGCAATTTGATAATCGTGCGTGCGTCTTAGTCGCTTCCGGTACCTACACCTATATTCGCATCTTTAAATCATAATAATTTGACGATATGTGCCATGCTGACTATCCTCATCATGACACTAAACAAACATTATATGATAGTCAAAAACAGGATATTCAGGTAAATAATTATCACTTAACAAATTATACGAATTGATCTAAGCTCAAACTAAACAAAATATTTTTTTGTAATGTGGTTATCAGTCATTAATACACAAATACAAATATTAATACGTGTTAAGTAAACATCTGTTTACTTAACACGTATTGGGAATCAAACCCAACCCCACGAATTACATAGTCCAAGTCGCTAACCACTCTACCCTATATATGATTTCTGTGACTCTACCAGCGCGAGCGGTTGATTCGGCCGGCATGCGGTCAAAGGTGGAATATGGCTAAAAAAATATTTTTTCAGTAATTGTAAATAGATTTTTTTATACAAAACTTTTTTTAAAGGAAAAACTTACCATCGTCTTTTTTCAGGGTAACTCTTTAGTTATTACAAAAATTTGATTCGGTCGTTTTCGCTCATGATAAAGTTCCGTATAATTCAACCTGTTTTTATATGAGAAGAGTTCGATTTGACACGTCGTTAACTTTGTCACACAGAGATAGGGCTAACATAAGGGCTATGGGGAAAAGGGAGACTTAATACTACAAAAATTACAATTACTAAAGCAAATAAACAACACACTTTCAATTCTTTATACATCGGCACTTGATGAAATATCATTTCAATAATTATTTAATACATTCGGGAGATATGGTCGCCATAAAACAGTTTTCATAAATAAGTATGTACAATAATTTTGTTTTTAACTTCTCGCTACGTATAGAAGGAAGTTACTGAATTTGCCACGATTTTCGAAAACCGAGTTTTGACCGGATCTCCACGTTTTGAGGTCCTGAAAACCAGAAAAACCTGAAAAGGTTTCGGAAAAACAATGTTTTTTTAATAACTTCAAAATTAATGTACCGATTCATTACAAAATCTAATTAACTCTATTCCTTAAAAAAACTTCGTTGAATGCTGCAAACTGCATCAAAATCGGTTTATCTGTTCAGGGTAATCGTTGACGAAAAATTTTGAAAGAAGAGTTTTTCGAAATACCTTTGAGATTTTTCTCCCCATTAGTTTTTGAGTTGTTACATTATTTTAGAATTTAAAAAACTGCGTCTAATATTTCAAAAATTTAAAGTTACAGCTTTTGAAATGTCAAAATCGTGTTGTTTATAATAAACTTACTTCATTTTTTACGTTACGAGTCAAAATACCCTTTTAATAACATTAATTAAAACGCGCCACTAAGACAATATTTTAAGAATTACGACATTGTTTAAAAAGCACTACAAGTAAAGCTTAATTTATAAACAATTAGTGGAGCGTATTTGGTAGCCCTACGCTCAATAGCGTTCGCGCCCTTCCACAAGTGCTATTGTCACGTTTTGTGCCTTTGTTTTCGCGTGTTTACAGGGAATTTGTCAAGCCGTTGTATAGTGCTCAGTCAATGTCATTGAGATTGTTTTAAGTTGTTTGTTATTTGAGTTTTTTATAACTAGGTAGAGTTTTCCAACGTTTCGCCCGAATTAGGTACCAACTACCGCCGTCTTACCTATTCCTGCGACATCTATCTACACATATAATAAAATCGTAGGAAAGTCAAAACTGTACATTGAATATTTTTTTAAAAGAATACTTGGGGCGTGATCTACAATCGATATCGAAGCCAAAAATATAGTTTTTAGAATTTTTGTCTGTTTGTCTGTCTGTTTATCTGTTTGTCAGTATGTATGTCCGGGGTAAACTCGAAAAGTACTGCATGGATTTATTTCAAATTTTGCATGAATATTACTAACAGGTCGGGTCAACATATAGGCTACATATTATCACGCTAGCACCTACGGGGGAGAAGCGGTGCGGAATAAACGAAGCAACAGCAGTAATGTCAATAAAAATTCTGGTTTAGAGAATAAAGTAAGCCGGTAAACTTATACATGTGATATTTCAACCTCCCCACCACCCTACACGGATAGCAATGCAACATTAATATCTTTGATGCTTGCGGGCGATGATTATCTCTTTCTATCAGGAAAATCATCATCTTGTTTGCTAACCTATAAAATAAAATAAATAACGTCTCGCTTATATCCTTGGAATAGAGACAGAGTGTATCTCTGTCATCATAAGTAGTATTAAGTGGGTACAATCAAATGATACATGGCCGACCTATCAACAAATACCTGATAAATAATCTGCCAACAAAATCAATAAAAAGTCACACATTCTTACGCTAGTTATGTTTGTAGAAAAATTGAAAAATTTATAAGGAACTTACTGATACGCGCAACTTCGCCTTCAAATAGATTAACAGGTCGTCAATATACCTAAGAAGTTTTTATACAATCCTTTATCTCCTATTTAGACCTAGGTTTAGGGGAAGATAAAAAAGGCTTTGTTTAATCCGGGTCTTCAACTATCTCTTTGCTTAATTTTACTGCTTTAGCGTTTTGGTGAAAGGGTAACAGACGAACAAACAGACTTTTGCATTTATAATATTAGTATAGATTACTCAACGCGGGATTGAAATCCAAGATCTCCTAGTTCTATAACAAATTCGAACCATTTAGGCACCCAAGTGCTCAGTTAACAATTGTATATCTAATGTTATGAGATAGCAAGCAAGTAGATGACTCTCCTGATGAAGAGCTTTTTTAGAGCAATTGGCCCACCTCTCGTTCCCACCACAGTAACATCAGTAAACTAGAATCAACAGCGGCAACCGTCCTGATAACCTGATAACCACTAAGTTGCGAGCTCAGGGTGCCCTGGGGAATAGCTTGTGCCCTGCGGAATCTTGGAACCCGCAACTAAATTAATCAGAATTATATAGGAGTAGGAAAATACACCCTCTTCCCCTCTCTTTTCAGCAGAAGATAATAAAATGTTAAAAGCATAAAAATGTTACGAAATGAGACTTTTACAAACAGGTTAAGCCCGATTTGTATTTATTTATTTATTTATTTATTAGGTTTACCAACGTTTGCATACAATTATAAAACAATTAACAACTTGAGTTCTTGTAAATATGAGCTTATTGTATCAAACAATTATAGGTAAACACCTCATGTGTTTTAAATGGTCGATGCAAAATGATAATAACAATCAGATTAAAAAAAGAGATAGAAATTAACAACATAGAAATTAAATGAAGGTAAATAAGCATAACTAAAACATTAAATAAAAAACAAAATGTAAAAGAGAAAACAAAAAACTAATCTATTTGGAGTCTTGAAAAGATTTTGCGGAACTTGTCAGGTGAGTCATTATATATGTCAATGTAACTGCAATACTCGTTGACTACTTTACACAGCCTAGGTAAGGGAGAGTTCGCACCAGCTGTTCTTCGTAATGGTGGACATAATGGAGTGATTTGACCACGAGGACAAGTTCTCGGCACTCGAAAACCAACTTTTTGGAAAAATTTTGGACAGTCAATTTTGTATTGGAGAAGCTTAACGAAAAACAAAACGTCCAGAAGCTTTCTACGACTTTCCAGTGACTGCATATTAAATTTTTTTAATCTTGATTTGTAAGATTTATACTTTTTCGCCATGCCAGTACTATAAGCAATGTGCCACATAAAACGCTTTTGCACCCTTTCTAATCTTAGCGTGTGTGTCGCATAATGAGGTCTCCATACGACACTACAATATTTCAAAAGGCTTCTGACTAGGCTATAATACAATTGAATTTTTAATTTATGATTCCTAAATACTTTTGCCGTTGGAATTAAAGAAACCCAACATCTTTGAGGCCTTGCAAATGATGTACTCAATGTGAGGTACAAATGTGAGCTTTTGATCAAATAATACGCCAAGATCTTTGATTTCTTCTAACTTGCGTATTTTATTTTGCCCAATATAGTAGTCATGGTTTAGTGGGTTCAGCTTTCGAGTGAATTTAACGTGAGAACATGTATCAAAATTTAAAAGCATTCCATTAACCTTACACCACTCGTCTAATTTCGTTAATTCGAACTGAAGCAAGGAAACATCTTTTTCCGTTTTGATTTCCTTCATGAATTTCAAATCATCTGCATACATAAATGGTTCAGCAGATGAAAAGCATGAGTTTATATCATTAATAAAATAATTGAACCATACAGGGCCTAAATGTGATCCTTGAGGAACACCAGAAGCTATGGAATAGTATTCAGATTTATAACCATTAACAACAACTGTGAATGTGCGATTACTTAGATAAGAACTCGCCCATTTAATTAGCGATCCAGATACACCGTACCAAGTCAATTTCTTTATCAATAAATTGTGAGGTACACGGTCAAAGGCTTTACTAAAATCAGTGTATATAACGTCAACTTCACTATTAGAATCAACAATTTGGGAAATATTTTCAGTAAAGTCCACTAAAGCAGTAGCAGTTGACCGTTTTTTTACGAACTCGAATTGACTATCACTTAAGTATTGGTCTAGGTGGCGCTGGAAATAAGGGCAAATCAAAGATTCCAAAATTTTGGCAAAAGTCGGTAAAATTGAAATTGGTCTATTATCAGTTACGTTATCACAATTGTCAGATTTAGGAATGGGAACAACTTTGGCCTTTTTCCACATTAATGGGAAAACTCCAGTACTTAAAGATTTATTATATATCATACAAAGAGGTGATGCTAGGTGTTCAGCGCATTCAAATACGAAATTAGGTGATATATTATCCTCCCCTGCCCCTTTATAACGATCAACTGACTTCAACTTTTTTTTAACGGATTCTACACAAACTTCAGGTATCGTTAATATTTCACTATAATTACTAACTGCGGATAAGGAATCAGGAACAGTCAAATTTGTCTCCAACAATGGAACTGTGTATGCTAAGGAGAAGGATGCAGCAAACATTTCACATATTTCTTTGCCATCAGTTGCATATTTTGTTTTATCCTTGATACAAGAAGGGTAATTGCTTATTCCACCGCGTTTAGCCTTAACAAAAGACCAAAACAGTTTTGGATTAACTGAAAATTTACTTTCAATTGATTTAATGTAAGTATTGTAACGGCTGGAGACTAATTTTTTGCATCTTTTGCTAAGTAAGTTTAATTCTATTTTATCCATTGGATTCTTATATTTCTTAAACCTGTAATATACGTTATATTTTTTCTTTAGAGCTCTTTTTAAATTAGCATCGAACCAAGCGGGATATTTGTTATTCTTTGACTTACACTGAGATACGAATTTTCTGATTGTATTATTAATAATGACATAAAAAATAGATACCATTTGGTTGACATCCTGCAAATGCTCAAATTTTTGGTGCCAGTCCACTAACTCTAGGTGTTCACGAATCTTATTATAGTCTGCCTTAAAATAGTTAAGTTTAATTAGTTGATTGTTATATGAAAGGCTGTTATTATTAACGTTATCTACACAAATTATTAAAGGAGGATGAAGTTTATCAACGAGTGATAAGGCTACAGGGGACTCCCTGACTCCACAAGAAGGAAGGTCGGACAATACAAGATCCAATGTTTTACCTGACACATTAGAAATGCGATTATGCTGAACTAACTTATTACTATCGATAAAATCTAACAAGCATTTAGCTAATTTATTTAAATCTAAAACTTTAGATTTATCTAACAAGTTCCAATTTATACTACTTAAATTAAAATCTCCAAATATACAATAATACATGTTAGATCTATCAAATACTGAGTTACAGTTATCAATAAAACTTTCAAGTGAGCTCAAGGTTAACGGGGGAAATAAATAAACAACGCATAGAGCTATTTGTTGAATGGTTCACGAAATATTTACATCCACGATAACCCACAGGTTCTCGCAACCACTATCCCAAGAGACCATGCGTCTAGAATTAATTTTATTGGATACTGCAATCAAAACCCCACCACCATCTTTTTTAGGGTTGTTCTCATTAGTCTTTCTGTCTCTTCTATACACAACGTATCTATCACCAAATAGCTCGCTGCTAACAACTCCATCATTTAACCAAGTTTCAGTCAGTATAACTAAATCATAACTCTCACAAAACAAATTTCGGTAAAATGCGTGAGTTTTTGTGCGTAGACTACGAGAATTTTTGTAATAAATATTTAAGGAATCTATTTTATTAAGTGCAGACATATTATTATTTAATTATAATATGAAAAAGAAAGAGACAAAAAAAAGAAGTCCTATTAACTCGCTAATTTGTCCAAGGTCTCTGTATTCTTAATTAAAACATATGCAGATTTATCTGATTGACGCATGAAAATTCGCCCATTCCGGACCCAAACGTACTTATAATTCAGCTCTTTAGCTTTTTGCCTGGCCGCAGCGTGTAGTCCCCTATTGTAAGTTGATATATGCTCCATTACATATATAGGTGCTTTGCATTTCAGTCCAATATGTTCGCTATTAAGCTTGTTTTCAGGATGTTTTCTATTAAAAGCGAAAGCCGAAGCAAGTAGCTGGTCACGCAGCCTGGGAGATGACAGTTGAATCACTATAGAACGAGGACGATCGCTGCTCTGATTATGTTTGGCAACACGTGTGCAGTGAAGAACGTCTCTCGCAGTTATTTCTCAACCAACTACCTTGCCCAACTCTATAGCTATACGTACCAGGTTTTCACTCTTACTTCCAGGAACACACTGCAGCTCAATATTATTATTACGTGATTGTTGCTCTACATTATTCAAACGAATGCTCATATCAGATATTGTTCGATGTAACGTGTCATTTTCTTGCATCAGAGTTCTAACTTCTCCTTGTAGCTGCGTATTAATTTCCCTCATTTCCATGTTCTCCTTTTTCATTTCCTCGTACTGCGTACTAATGTAACTCATTGATGTTGCTATTTCCGCTAGTTCACACTTCAGTGGTTCTAATTTAGCGTCTAGAAGTTTAGGGATGTTATGTTGAAATTTTAACAGCATCTCATTTAGTTTTTTATCAAGGGTTTCCTGCAGAATGTCCTGTACTTCGTCTCGTGTGACTGGAACTAAACTTGGAGCGACAGATGAAAGCGTATTTTTACTACCTCTAGTAGTATTCACGTTTCGTACAGGCGTGTTGTCATTTTTAGCGGACTTAGGACCCTGGCACATTGGGCATTTCCAAATGGATAAAGCTGATTTGCTAGTTTTTATCCAGAGACACACAAACAAAATGATATCCCTTTTTACACACGCTACAAACAAGATATTTCCCTTCTAAAAATCCTTCGTCACAGCAACCCCAGAAAATAGATGACGCCATCGCGGTAAAAGTAGTAATAATAAAAAATTTTAATTAAGAAAAAAAATCTAAAAAAGTGTCTAAAGAGAACGAAGGAAAAGAGAAAAAAAGTTATGTCTCAGCCGAAGTTTCGAACTTGGGTCGATTTTTCACCAAGCCATGGACTGTACCGTTACACCAAGTATTCAACGAAAGCTGTGAAAATGTTTATCATATGTAACTAGTTTGAGTCCGACGACGATATATCGTAAACACAGTTTTCTCAAATACCTTCAATTTCAGTAATCACTACACATCTAATATCTTGTTACAAACACTTGAAATATTATTTAGGAATAGAGGCTCACATATAGATTGTTAACTGATTTATACTTTCTACTATAATAGTTTTTACTTCACTCATTGTTTACTTTTTTCCTCGTTTTAAGGTCTATTTGTGTGTTTAATTATTTTGAATTTGGTCTTCTATAGGTTCAAAACAGAAACACTTATATCACTACACTTCATGAATTTAATGTCAAAATAACACCCACATACAAAATTTAAATAGTTTTTAATCACTGTATATAGTTTTTAATAGATATTAACAACTAATTCATATTTTTACATATTTTTTTATTACTGAGCTGTTATTTTCGTGCACCACTAGCGCCACCACCCACCACTATTAGGCACCACGTATTGCACCACGGAAGTTTAGTTTAGTTTTTTTTTTTCTTTAAATTATTTATTATAAAAAAAAAACAGATCCAAATGAAGTGATTTTCAATAGGGATCTATTCTGAGTGGATAAGATAATATTGATAATAAAATAAAGTGAATTCATAAAGCCAATCAATCTATTTCGTGTTTACAGACATAAAATAATCAACTGATGGCCATCAAAATTATTTTTTAACGAGATTTTTTAGAGTAAGTAATTACCTCTCTTTAAAGGTTTAAAGTTATACAGAATTTGAATAATTAAGATTTCTCTTTATAATCATATACTTTTTATAACCAAATTAGTGTATGAATTTACTGCTGTAAACACGGTGGTGGCGCGTGACAGCCACCAGGAGCTATAGTCTGTTGTTCATTTGCGCTGAGCCTAAGCTCAAATTACGCACTGTGCGTCATTGGAAAAATATTTTGATCAAACAAATTACCTGAATTTTTTTATCAGTATTAGACTTCAAACTAAAAAAAATTTCTCCCGGATTTATCTTAGCACCTTATTGAATAATATATAGACCATTTGTACATAAAAGAAAACAGCATAATTTAATGAAATTAAACCTAACAAAAACCAAATTTTCAAGTGCACAATTCACTTACCGAGCCACATATCTTTACAATAAAATAAATAAAGAATAAAACCTATATAAGAAACATCTATACGAAGTTAAAAAGGATATAACTAAATGGTTAGAACAAACAACTTATAAGGACATAGAAAACTTTATTCTATAAAATATGGCATATTCACTTTTACAGACACATCGACACACACACACACACACACTTACACACAGACACACAAATACTCATTCATTATTCACGCATTAGCAGACAAAAGAAACTGCCTTATATAAATATGTAAATAATTGTAACAATGTAAATAAAATGAAAACGAAAATAAAAGCAAAAATGTATAATCATAAAATTCTTTAGTTGTAGATTTAAATTTATGTACAATAGTTAAAGAGGAGTGGAATCTCCTGGCACAGGCTCGTATGTACTTAAAAGGAGATTTCAACAACACACAACAATTTGTAAATTTTTTTAGTTCAATAAAGATTATTATTACTATTATTTGTCTTCCTGAACAATAGTTCGTAGAAGACGAACGATTAGCCTACACACACGCAATTACCATAATCATACCATACATACCATAACCATATCAGAGGGTTGGTTAAACACCAAAATCCATAATTAAAAGGCAAAACTAAATAAATTTGCGTCTAAAAAATAAAAATTAAAAAAAACATAATTAAAAGGTGAAACTAAATAAATGAGTTATATGACTTACTGATGAAATAAAATAACTCCAGAGGTATTCCGTAAGCGTTAGGTTTTTCTTTTTATTCGACACGACAAAAGAGCACAATATGGCATATTTCTATTTTTTTTCGATACAATATATCTAAATGCGTTTGATATTTATATATATTTGCTCATATGTGCGACTACGCATTTTGCGCCCAAAACCGTGTCTATTAATATTTGTATAGTCTGTGAGCTTAACCTTTTAAAATTACGAAAGTAATATAATTAACTATCATTACATAGTATAAAACAAAGTCGCTTTCTCTGTCTGTCCCTATGTCCCTATGTATGTTTAAATCTTTAAAACAACGCGACAGATTTTGATGCGGTTTTTTTAATAGATAGGTTAATTCTTGAGGAAGGTTTTAGTATATAAACCTTTTGCATATTCCCACGGGAACAAAAGCTACGCGGGTGAAACCGGGGGCAGTACTAAATATAATATGGCTGTCTAATATCACAACATATCCAAACTCAATATTCCACGAGAAAATCAACAATAAAACAACACAAATTTAATTCCGTAAAAGCAGTTGGACGTCATGAAAAATGGCTCTAGGAGAAAATAAGATATTTCTCTGTCAGAGTGAAAATTTGATACCATTTACGGCGTTTAATGAAAGGTATGTTACGGTGGGCACCTCACATAATCCAATATGTCGGACAGCTGCCCGCCTTTTTATATTTTTCGGCCGAATTATCACCGACACGCCATACGCGGATGTGAGTCAAATTGAAAGCAGACTCAATTATTTTACTGACTTTACAGGGCTGACATACAAGTTTATTATAGCTTCAATGAAATAATTAATTTATTATTTATATGTTTTTGACAGTTGACTCTTTTAATGGAAAAAGACAAGCATCGCCTACAGACACCAAAGATGTTAATGTTGCGTTGCTACCCTTGAAGTCTGTAACCTCACGTGTCTGTTAACTTATAAAGCGATTTAAATACATAAAAACATTAAATTAATAAAATATACAGCGAGTAAGAGACGGTGTACCGAAAAATTAAAAACATGCCATTTTTACATTCAAATCATAATGACAATTCCATTTTTGTGGGAAATACAAATTTTAAGTGTTATTATTTTTATTATTTTAACGCTACGCAATGTAAAGCGTACATTGCTCCAACTCGTTCCGCCCGCGGAACTGTCGAACCAGCCGTATATTTGGCGTAGCATGTGGCGCATAATACATTGCTCATTTTGTGTATTTCTGAAAATTTTACTATTTTTATAGAAAAAGCAATATAAAATATTAGATTAAGTCAAATTATACAAAGTTAAAGTAAAAAATTCGTCAAAAAATAAAAATAATCCCACGCAAAATTCCAACGGTTTATCTCCAAATCTATGGTCTCGATTTTCGGAAGACCGTCCCTTAAACGTTGCATCTATATCAAATAAGTAGCTTACGCGGTCCTAATTTTAAAATGACAGGAACGTTGGGATTCCAAAGAAAATATCAGTGTAAAAATGAGAAAAGACAAAGAAAACCATAAGCTTGATTGTAAAAAATATAAGGCGTTACGGCAGGCCTATGTTAGGCGTTCCAATGTTGTTTTGTGTTGACTTTAACACTGCCTAAAGCCCCTCAAGGCACAAAGGTCAATGGCAAAGTCAACGTGTTTTCAAATCTAAACAAAAAAGTTCATTTCTTGATAAAATTGCTTCACCTTCCAAAGTATTGCTGAATATGAAAATAACAAGCAGATGGCTCTCCTGACAGAGAGAGACAACCACCACCTACAGACACTGAAGGTGTAAATTGTGCGTTATTATCTTGTGGCGGGGTTCTAATATCCCAAGTTTACCGACTACCTTACCCTCTAACCTGAAACACTGCAATAAAAAGCGTTGACGCTATCGCGTCAGGAATAGGTGGGGTGGCGCGACGGTACCAGACCCGGGCGAGACAATGCAGAACTCTACCACCTAGTGGCCACGATATTAATGACTTTTATAGCCAATCGTTAGCCTCTTACGAACTGCCTGACAGAACGGCAAATGGTTTATTCTTCAAAGGCAACTTGGACCAATACTGAGTAAAAAATCTCTAGAAATAATATAAAAGACATATAAAAGGTTAACAAAGCAGATCTAAATTGAAAATAAAATAAAACATGAACAGCGGACAGCAAGACTGATTGCGTGCTACCACGTGGCGTTTGATACCACGATCAGATTGATCGCGTGTTGTACAAAGGTCAAGACTTTTCGTAATCAGCGTCTTTTTTTAAAGATGTTTTCATAAATTGAGAAAGAAAAATAAGTCATGCTACAGAAAAATCAATAAAATCGGTAAAATAATCGTCACTTGTCTGCCAATAGACAAAGCGAAGAATGGTGATGTTCGATTCACTCTACCTACTTCGCGAGGGAACTGGTGCGATGATATTGATTTATTTGTTGTTACATCTTTTAAACTTTATCACTATATAAATCTTAGGCGTCTGTCTCTGCATTATATTTTTGTAATAAATATTCATATTGTGACTCAATAACAACAATTTTATCATTTTACGAATTTTGTCTGTCTGGCTGTATGCTCTGCTATAATTCGAAAACGGGTTGACCGAGAATTCAAAAAATCATTATTTTTTATATTTCTAACTCTATGTCTAAAAATTAGATATCATCTTAGGTAACGTGAATTAGTGTTAGTAGTGGTAAATATGCACACTTATAGTAGGGGAGCCCAAGAGGGGATTTTTGAATTTACTCAAGCGCGTCAGATTAATACGGGGGGAGGGGGGGGGTGCTTCACATACTGTTCAGGTTCTCCACCAAATAATATAAGCGTTTTATAAAGAGGTGGATTATTAGGGCAGAAAAAAAAACAAAACTCCAATAACTTCGGCTTGTGAAAATTGTCAGATTATATTTTTTTTCGGTAATCTTACATCATTTCCTATGTTATAATAAAAGGAAATTCAGTCGCGCTCGAGGATGTCAAAACAACTTTTTTTGCAACTTTATGACCCTCCCACTCCCTTACAAAGCTTTTTTTATTTTCTAAATTTTAGTTGGCAATTAACCCACCGATTTTGTGTTACCATGAGTTTTTTTTTTTTCTCCACCATTGAGATAATAAACACCATATAACCTTTTATTTTTCCTATAATTTAATCTACAAAATCCTTACGACGCTCGAGTAACTACCTATTTAGCATCTTGAGCTTCCCTATAATGTTTTTACCTAAATTCTGTTGTCAAACTTAGAAGAAATTTTACTGTTTCGTGTATGGTCGAATTTCGACATAAAGGCGATCGCTAGTATACATATATATAAAGAACGTGTAGCATCACGCGTAATGAAGAATTCCGTAGTAGTCATTACAATAATGCGGACAAAGAAGAGGGCCTTTTCATTGTTTTATACATAGGTTTTATTTACCATTTCATATATTTACCTTTTCAGCGCCAGTGACGGATATATCACAGAAAAAAATATAATAATTCCGTGGGAATATCAACTAACGGCACCTAACACTATTGTGCACACGAAACAAGACACCTCCACCTTCCAGTAGTTAAATTATTTCATTTGAATTTATCGCCTCTATGGTCTAGTGTTCCGGCGTAGGCGTTGACCACGCGAGGTCCCGGGTTCGATTCCCGGGTCATGCAAAATCAAAAACTGTGTTTTTTTTCAATTTTCTGATAAAAGCAACTTTGCTCGGGATGGGAAAAGTGCCCGGTTGACGATAGGCTGGTCATCTATCACATTGTGGGACTTAAATATCTTCAGCTAAGCGCGGGTGCACATGTTATACCTCTGCCTACCACTTCGGCGATACGGGTGTGAAGATACTTTTCTTAATTTCATTTGAATATTTTGTCGGTCATTAATATGTATAACAATAACGAAATCAAAATTTTCTATTGCTCAGAGTCTGAGCTATAGTCGCGGACCGATGCACGGACGGACATAAGTGTTTCTTCTAGACTAGGGACCCTACCTATATCCATTAAATTATTACACACACACCTATCATATACCAAATAATGTCTAGCTATCAAAATATAATACCGTTGACAATTGGACAGGGTTTAGATTAATGGTGGTTAATATAACGCAAAACGTTAATTATAGCTCGCTTTCGCCGTGTTGGTCCCGGCCTCCTTTGTAGAATAGGCCAACTGCCGTTCTGCCAGGCAGGTCGTAAAAGGCGACCGATTGGCTATCGAGTCACTACCATCGTGGCTACTAGGTGGTAGAGTTCTGCATTGTCTCGCCCGGGTCTGGTACCACCGCCTTACCTATTCCTGCCGCAATAGCGTCAGTGCTCGTCGCTGTCGTGTTCCGGTTTGGAGGGTAAGGTAGCCGGTAAACTTATGCATGTGACATTAGACCTCGCCACAAGATAGCAACACACCATTAACATCTTTGGTGTCTATAGGCGATGGTTGACTCTTTCCATCAGGAGACCCATCTGCTTGTTTGCTATCTTATGATATAAAAAAAAAAAATTGTATACTCAACGTATAGCGTACGCTATTTAGATTCGCATCTGCGCTATAGCATAACGCCACTCTACATACGTAGCGGCTAGCGTAAGTCGTAGTTATAACATTATAATCTACGAAGTTAAGAGCTATGCGATCTAACGAGTAACGTTCTAGACCGTAGACGCCAGACGTTATAACAGTTTATAGCGTTATAGCGCTCGATCATCGCTCGCTTTATGACGTTGATGAGTTACGCGCTATCTTGGCCGGCTCGCGCGATCAGTGTTCAGTTACACGTTATAATATAGTCTATAACGTAGCGCGCAAGAAAAACATAGTTTATAGTCTATAACGCGCTATCATAACATAATTTATTTAATCAATAAATAGTTTATTTAATCAATAATAATAGTCTTGTTTGAATATTTACTGTATATTAAAATAGATTGATAAGAATAGCATTTTACCAAACGTGAATTACTTATATAAAAATCGTACAATTTTTTTAATTTAAATTAACTGGCATTTTACAAATTGGTACATAATTATTAACATCGGTGTAGAAACGCATTCGTTAGAATTGTTTGTTTAAAGTTTCAGATATTTTAGGCTGTAAAACATTTTAAACTTAAATTCTGTTTTTCCAAATATCCGCATTTTTTAAAAAGCAACTATTAGAGCAGCCTATTACGATGACTAAATGACAGTCACACATCGGTTAACAAATGTGTTTATTAAACTGTAATTAAACTGGGTTTCACATTAATCCTATATAGTAGAGATTCACGTGTAAGCTGCGTGATAAAATCTGATAATAATTGTAACGATATACCGATGGTATCTGTGCGCGATAAGTGTGAGCGTGGTTTATCGCGCCCTCGTTACACAGCCTATTAATTTTCTTTATAAAATAAATTAGCAAACAAGGGAATAGTTCTCCTAATGATGCATAGCTATACGTGTGGCGGGATTATAATGCCACATGTATAAGTCTGCCGGCTACCTTACCCTACAAACCGTTATACAGCAGCAACAAGAGGACGCTATTGCGACGGTACCAAACCTGGGCGAAACGTTGTGGAACTCTACTTCACGATTGTAGTGGCACGTATAGTAATTGTTCATCTTTTCGAACTGCCTGGGAGAAAGGCAGATAGTCTATTCTTCAAAGGAGGCCCGAGCCAAAACATTTTGCATCAATATTATACGCGATTACCTAGTTTAAAACAAAAACAAAAAAAGTATCTTCACGTTGAATCCCCGAAGAGGTAGGCATAAGTACAAGTGCACCCACGATTAGCCGAAGATACAACTAGGCACTTTTTCCAATCCTGGGAAACGCTGTTTTTGTCAGAAAACTGAAAAAACACATTTTTGAATTGCCCGACCCGGGAATCAGACCCAGGACCTCATGTGGTCAACTCCGACACCGGACCACTAGACCATAAAAGTGACCTTTACCTAGTTAACTTTAATTTTTGAGAATTACCTTTGATTTCCATCAGTCGCTCTCATTTTTTGATTTGGTGAATTTTGAACAAACACAGAATAACAAATATTTAAATGAACACGACATACGAACACAAAAAATATACAGGCTGACATACAACCTATGCCATTAAAACTTTAACAACATGCCCCTGTCCACTGATAGATATCAAACACGTAACTTAAGTTGAACTGAAATCAAATTAATAAGTATTACTCATAACTTAAATGTATTTCAATGTATTCGTAAACGTGGAATACGTTATAGTTATTAAGTAAACAGCTTAGTTGCTTCACTCTAGCTAACTAGCTAATGCGACACCCCTTAATCCCAGAAGTGCGGGGCGGAGAGGGAGGGCAGCATACCGTAATACCATTTCGAGATGAGAGACTTAAACGTGTTATGGACCACCAGTTTAACTTGAACCTGCGACTTAAACAAACGCATACTGTGAAAAGATAACGCCATCGAAGCCTGCAGATCCTATTGATTCGGTCAGAACTCCCGGCTGTTTTCATGGTTATAGCAATTGAAGTGTAGTTTGACAATGGTTGTTAACTAATGGAAGTGGATTCCATTGGATTGAATGGTTGAAATTGGTTATTGCTTCCTAACATTTCAGTGAATTGTAATTCGAAACTTTGACATTAGTAGATAGTTCGAACGTTATGTGAAAGTTAGTCTACGTATGTGAATACCTTTCTTTATCTGATTGGATGTTTTGTAGAATAATACATTAAATATTCCTATCAAACTAAAAACGAATGATAAACTAAAACTAATGTGATTACTGATTTTAAACGTATATTAAACAAAAGAGATCAAACCAGGCTGGGCGGATCCCTCTTGAATAGTAGACCATATGTCTTCCTACCAGGCAATTCGCCAAACGCGAAAAATTGACTAAACAATATAAAAAAACAGTCACCCACTTGTGCCGAGCCCACTTTGAAAAAAAAAGGTCATGTGCCGTTCCGCCTGACATATCGTATAAGGCGAATGAAAGCCACTACCGACGTGGATAATAGGAAGTAGAGTTTTCCGTTGCCTTACCCAGTTCTGGTACCACCGTCTTATCAATTCCTACCGCAATAGCGTTAGTGCTGGTGTCTATAGTGTTGGTGTTCTCTCTCTATCAGGAGAACCATCTGCTTGTTTGCTATCTTTTGATATAAAACTAAAATCTAAAGTTTTATTAACTGATTTTATCTAATTATTGTAAGTACACAGGTTATTCGCAATAGATAGAACACGTTAATAACTATTTCATCTCATCGTATTAACCCCAACCCCTTCTTTGATCTCCAAAGCGTTACCCAAACGAATATTACCATTCCACTGATTTCCGAGTCACATTTAGTGGCCATAAAACGTATCCACGTAGTTGAAAGCGACAGGCGAGCCACTAAATTGTGGCGTCTGCGTGCTCTGCCGACGGAATTGGGCAATTTTTATTTCGATATAAATAAAACACACCCGGTTGCGTCGAGCAATTTGCCTAAAACCGGGAGTCGCAACGTTACCCGGCTCACGGAGCGGTTATAACCTATTATATCCGGATAGGAGCATTACTCGTGATATAAAGGTACATAATGTATTTTGCACGGCTTTTTCAGTGATAAACTTAAGATTGTACTTGTTTTACGACGCTTAAGAGTCTTTGTGCCCCGTGTATATTTATTGCTTTTACCAGAATTTTTGTAGATTATGGAAGTGAAGGAATCATAAGACTGGTCGCTTCTTTGTTCTGACGGTTAGCGAACTAGCGGCTACACAATCAATGCGGCTTGCATTCGATTTCTAATAGAGGCAAGCGTTTCGTAACAGTTTTTTTTCTGAAATCTTACTGTTAAATATTTTTAAATAATTGTGTATATATTTTTATGTATAACTAGCTGACCCGCGCAGCTTCGCCTGCGAGTAGATTAACATGTCGTCGATATAGTTTTACAAATTTCATTCCCTATTTCAGCCTCTTATGGATTGCTTTTTGAAAAAAAATAGCCTATGTTTTACCCCGAATCATCTACTATTTCAATGCCAAATTGCATGAAAATCGGTCCAGCGGTTTAGCCGTGAAAGCGTAACAGAAAGACAGACGGACTTTCGCATTTATAATACTAGCTGCAGCGTGCAGCCCGCTGCATTATAAAAGTTTTTGCCGAATCCCGCGGGATCACCTAATTTTTCCGAGATAACAAGTAGCCTATGTCCTATAACAGGTCATCATCTACCTGTGCACCAAATTTCATTCAAATCCGTTCAGTGGTTTTTGCCTGATTGAGTAACAAACATCCATCCAAACTTTCACATTTATAATATTAATATAGATTACCGTTGCTTACCTAAAACCTATATCACAGGTAATTCACTCATTCCGCAGCTAAATCAATTTATTTAATTTTCCCATTCATATTTACTTTTTATAGAGGAGCGAGCAAACGGAACGCTATCGTAATAGTTATAATAAGTTTCTTTTTTATTGAATTTCTATATACTTTTATTGGTAATAACTGTATGTTAAGCATCTACCATAAAATTATAGGGATGTGAAAAATATTACCTTAAAATTTTAGAAACCCTTGTACTAAATTGTAATACCTATGTGTTTCTGTTATTTCCAGGTCCTTTTCTATGTGATTCCATAGTATTCTACATACATTCTATAGTATTTTCGGTTTTCATTTTTTTATAGAATTAAAATTCAAAGAAGCAAAATGTTCTCCTTACGGAAAGAGATAATCATCACTAATGGACGTCAAAGATGTTAATGCCGAGTTGCTGTCCGTGTGTCCATAACGCATAACACGCATTATGTATTATGTCACATAATGCGTGTTATGCGTTTACACATTATGCGTTTACCCCGTGTTGGTTCCAGGCTCCTTTGAAGAATAGACCAACTGCCGTTCTACCAGGCAGGTCGTAAAAGGCCACCTATTGGCTATGTAAGTCACTACCATCGTGGCTAGGTGGTAGAGTGGTAGAGTTCTGCATTGTCTCGCCCGGGTCTGGTACCACCGCCTTGCCTATTCCTGCCGCAATAGCGTCAGTGCTTGTCGCTGTCGTGTTCCAGTTTGGAGGATAAGGTAGCCGGTAAACTTATGCATGTGGGATAAGACCTCGCCACAAGATAGCAACGCACCATTAACACCTTTGGTATCTATAGGCGGTGGTTGACTTTTTCCATCAGGAGACCATCTGCTTGTTTGCTATCTTATGATATAAAAAAAAATGTCACATACTGCATTAGCTTGTCGGCTGCTTTATCCTTCAAACCAGAATAAGATTGTAGAGTTCAAGCAATCTACAAACGCTACAAGAAAAAAAATAGAAAATTATGAAATTCAAAAATAAAATCCTGAAACTCGATATCACAATTATTTATCTTGTACCCACTATATATAAGTTTCAACGCTTCTCAAATGAACTTCAGTCTCCAAGCAGTAACAACACCTTGCCTGATTGGGAAGATCTTCCTTTTCCACATCCTTGTTACGAACGTGACGCCCTCCCTCAATCTCCACAGACCCACAGTTATGACATCACCGTGACAGTAGTTGGCCCGCTGGTTCCATCACAATGATCCTCAGTAGTACGGACCTGCGGCGCCACAAGATAACGTCCAGCACTGGCGTGACATTGCGTAACTCTACCTAGTAGTCACGATAGTAACGGTTTTGAACAATCATTCGCCTTTTGTGAACTATCTGCATGAACACAAAAGGTCTATTCTTCTAAACGAGCCCCGACTAACACAATGAACAACGGCGTCGCAATGTGTTTAATATCTTATTATCAAGCTCTCTCTTGTCTGCTTACTGCCTTTAAAAAACCATCCTTGTCACACATACCTGCACTCTTGCTTCCGTAAGGTTGATCTTAAGCGCGAGGTCCTCTCTCGTAAAAACGTCAGGATAGTGCGTTTGCGCAAACGCTGTCTCCAGTTCTTCGAGCTGTAAATATTATCTTGAATCAATCAACATATAAAATTATTTTTTTACTTTACTGCATTGTACATGATGCTTTAGAAGAACGGCAACGTCCCAGGGATCTAACCGGGACTACATGAGCTGAACCTAGGATGTCAATGTTATTTCCACCGTATTGGTCCGGGCCGCCTTTGAAGAATAGATTAACTGCCATTCTGCCAAGCAATTCGTAAAAGGCGAACGATTGTCAATATATATTAATCACTAACATCGTGACTATTAGGTGGTAGAGTTCTACAACTTCCTCCCGAGTATATAATACCACCACCTATGGTACTTTGGTCGCAATAGCGTCAATTCTTATCATTCTCGTGTTCCGGTTTAGGGGGTAAGGTAGCTGGTAAACTTATGCATATGACATTGCCATCCCGCTAGACTGTTAGCAACACGCCATTATCATCTTTGGTGTCTATAAGCAATGTTTTCTCTCTGCACCAGAAGAGCCATGTGCCTGTTCGTTATGATAATGATACTCGTATAAAAATCTCTCCAAACAGGAATACAACGTAAGCCCAATTACGCTATATTGGTAGAAAATGCCTGGGACCAAATCCAGGCTCAACTTAGCAGAATTCTTTTACCTAGCATGACAGGCGCGGATCCAGCGTTGTGGGCACGATGGGCATGCCCACAATCCTAACAGACTTCTGACGTCACACTTTTACAGTCTATTGCGATTTCATATAATATATAAATATTAATTATATAGATCTTTATTGCTTTAATAAGAAGAACAATGAATCGTGCGTGATTCAGAACCCTTACTTTGTAATTTTTACTAGTGTATGTAACTGACTAGTGTTTGCCCCACAGCTTTGCCTACGTTAAATACTATATATGTATTAATAGGTACAGTATACAAAATCTTGGTCAGAGCGTCATATTTTATATTAGCTGTGCCCGCGATTTCGTCCGAATCAAAAAAATTCTTAAATAAAATTAGCCTAAGTTACTCCCTATTATATCAGCTATCTGTTAGTGAAAGTTCCGTCGAAATCAGTGCAGCCGTTTCAGAGATTAGCCTAAATAAACAGACAGACAGACACACGCACAGACAGACAAAACTTGTAAAAAATAGTGTTTTGGTATATGTACTGTATATAAATACATATGCATTTAGTAAAAAGCGGTTATTTTTAATTTTTGTTATTACAGACACTCCAATTTTATTTATTTGTATAGATAAATATCAGAAATGTACTATATCCATCATGAATTAGTTAATACGTCGACTTGCACTTGGCCGATTTTTGGGTGGCTGTGCCCACAAACTTTTTTGAAGGCTGGATCCGTATCTGTCTAGTAATCACGACCACAGTGATACCTTTGACCAATTCACCATTTACAAACTTCTTTTCACACAAGTACTTTTTGACTACTAGGTGGTAGAGTTCTGCATTGTCTCGCCCGGGTAGTATTCTACATAATAGAATGTATGTAGAATACTACCCGGGCGAGACAATACAGAACTCTACCACCTAGTAGTCAAAAAGTACTTGTGTGAAAAGTATTTTCGGTTTTCATTTTTTTATAGAATTAAAATTCAAAGAAGCAAAATGTTCTCCTTACGGAAAGAGATAATCATCACTAATAGACGTCAAAGATATTAATGCCGAGTTGCTGTCCGTATGTCCATAACGCATAACACGCATTATGTGTTATGTCACATAATGCGTGTTATGCGTTTACACATTATGCGTTTACCCCGTGTTGGTTCCAGGCTCCTTTGAAGAATAGACCAACTGCCGTTCTACCAGGCAGGTCGTAAAAGGCCACCTATTGGCTATGTAAGTCACTACCATCGTGGCTAGGTGGTAGAGTGGTAGAGTTCTGCATTGTCTCGCCCGGGTCTGGTACCACCGCCTTACCTATTCCTGCCGCAATAGCGTCAGTGCTTGTCGCTGTCGTGTTCCGCTTTGGAGGGTAAGGTAGCCGGTAAACTTATGCATATGGCATTAGACCTCGCCACAAGATAACAACGCAATATTAACATCTTTGGTGTCTATAGGCGATGGTTGACTCTTTCCATCAGGAGACCCATCTGCTTGTTTGCTATCTTATGATATATAAATATATACATACAGCACACCATTATCACCTTTGGCGTTCATAAGCGATTATCTCTTTCCATCAAAATAACCAACCGCTTGGCTATCCTAGGGTATAAAAAATATTATCAAATACCTGTTGTAATGTAAACGTTGTTCTGTTCCGCCTCTGTTTCCTGCGCACGAATGTGTCATCGTGTATCGCCGGGTGATACGAGTAACTCGTGTCTGTAACAAATACAGGATACAATTAAAGACAATAGTGGATGGAGAGCATACGTCGCCTAGTCTAGGGGCTAGCTTATTCAGCTCAAATCTACCCCGTAACCCGTAACTTTTGCCCAAAATGGGGTCGGGCACATGTCGGGCAAAAGTATTATTGAGGTATTTTTTTATTTCAAAGTCAAGCCTATGTGGTAGCCCGAATGCCTGATAATTATATTAATAGTATCGATGGACAAATTACACGAATTAATATCAATAATAATAATAATAAATTATTTTTTCTCTTCACGAAAAAGAAAACGTAAGACCTACTAATTACGAATCATATAGAAATTATGTGTATTAAACAACATTTTGCATTCGAATTTCTGTGAGAGACTGATCCCTAACTTAAGTACAATGCACCTAAATTATAGGCTCCTCCTAACGAAAATCGGTAAATATACTAATATATGAACATCTGCAGGTCCATATCTGTCCTTATCTACAAAAAATAAAATAAAATTGAAAATTGGTGTTATGTATGCAACATGTGTTAAGTACCGAAATTTATATTAATTGGGTGTTGTGATGTGTGTTGTGATGGGACTCGAGCTGTGTTGCACTCGAGTTACTCGAGTTGCTTTTATTCTACTCGAACTCGAGTAAAATATATATTGACTCAGATTACGAGTAACTCGACTCAACGCGAATAACTCGGGTCACTTGAGTGGCCTATACCAAGTCGAGTGAGGAATTCAAGTCATGAAAGGTTTAACCGATGTATCTTCCATTTGAAATTCAGAACAAACCTGTGCTGGATGACGACTAATATAGTAAAATATTTCATTTAATTATTTTTACAATACCTGGTTATGTTGTTAAAGTAATGCGAAAGCCTAAAAAGAATTTATGTAAAAAATAGGTACCTACTATATATAGGTTGCGTATTTTGAAATTTATAAAATAATATAATAATATACATAGCAACTATAAACCACAAAAGAAAATAGCAATATTTAAATATTTTATTTGATTGATTTATAATATTTTCTTATTTTTGTATTTTATTTACTATAAAAAAACCACACTTTACTCCAACAACTCGAATCGTATCTTTAACTTAAGTGCAAACAAAAAAAAAGACACTCGATACTCACCTTTACTCGAGTGCCACTCGAGTGAATCAGTTTTCACTGGCGAGTGACTCGAGTAAAAAAAGTCACTCGAGTCCCATCACTAGTGTACGTATGTATGTACGCGGCCAGCGAGTGTGTATGTGAGTGGGCACATGTGTGTATTTATGTGTGTACTTGTAAGCGAATGTGGGTATTTACGTACAGGTATGTGACTATTAGGGTGGGACTATTAACTTCTCTGTTTGTCTTATACTGCGTGTTTCTTTAATTTATATAGTATGTTTGAGTGATGAGCATAAATGTTTGTATTTCCGGGTTTGGGTGTTTATTATGTATGTAAAAGTATTTATATATGTATTTCTATGTTTTATTATCGTTGACTAACACCCATAACACAAGCAAATAATTTGCTTACTTTGGGGTTAGATCAGTCAGTGTAATTTGTCCCGTGAATATTTATTTATTTATTTATTTTTAAAACACTTACTGTAGGGTATTTGAATAAATCAAATTATACAAAATTAAACAAAAAACTCGTCAAGTAAATAAAAAAATTCCAACAAAAATTTCAAACGTCCGTCAACAAACAGAATCCGTCCGATCGTCCCTTACACGTTATATGTATAGTATTTATAAATACAGAAATATATTATTTTATTAAAAACCCAATCCCAGAAATACAAACATCAACGCTCATTACGCAAATGCTTGTACATATCTGCAATCAAACCTGAGCCACATTGATAGCACATAGTCAATGTCACTAACCACTCGTACTAGAATACAAATACTGATATATTTCTAGATCTAGAAATATAAACGTCTAATCTCATCGCACAAATGCATTGCATTATCACTTATCGCTCAACCCAGACTGGTTAATAAAAACTTGAGTTTAAAATCAATATTTACACGCCATTACGTGACAATTTTCACTCAAACTATTAATAATCGTTGTTTGTCAATCTATTAAACTTAAGATAATTGAGATGATTAATAAAAAAGCGCATTGTGGAATCGACATAAAATTTCCAAGCCATAACGTGACAATTTTCTCTCAAATCAAGGATAATTATTCATTGTTGCCAGTCGATTAAATTAAAGACCAACGGGGCGATTAGTAAAAAACACGTAGATTTTCAAATACAATATAAAAATGATCCACGCCATTACGTGACATTTTTCTTCAAACTATGGAAAATTATTGTTTACCAATCGAATAATTTGTCATTTTATTAAGATATTTATGTATTAAACGTAAACACCATGTAAATTACTGCTATTTTATATTATGAAAAACCAGTAATTGATACAACATTGGCCTAAATTGACAGACACGATATGAATCATTTAAAACCACTATTTTATTAAATATAATTAAAATGGTTTTGTGTACTAAGAAATATTCTTTTATAAATGACAAGTTGTCAAGGTTGTGTTATTAATGTTTTTTTGGCCCGGGTGACAGAATATCATTTTTTGGCATAAAAAAGATACTGCATTTAATTCTATTCAAGCATTTTTGCATAATTGAGTAACTAACATGGAAACACAACACAACAATGTAATTTTCTTTCTACCGAAAATTTACGAATAATAAATTTAAATACATGATACATGCACTAAAAGATTTTTTATAAATATCGATTATTAGCTGACCCGACAAACATTGTTCTGCCGTTGAAAAGGTGAGAAGAAAGGTGAGTTTTTTTCTATATTTTCTCACCTTTTAAACCTTCCCTGGACTTCAACAATTAATTCAAAACCAAAATTAGCCAAATCGGTTCAGCCATTCTCGAGTTTTAGCGAGACTAACGAACAGCAATTGATTTAGATATAGATAATAGATAGATAAATATATACTATACTCGTGACTCCGTAAGTAATACTATGAATAACATATAAATACAGTTAGGCTTTCCCAGTATTTAGTGAGCTGAGTCGTTAGTCATTACTGCGTAGGTACATTATTATTACAGAGTATTTTTTATATATGCAATTAATAATGTATTGAAGTTAATTATTTATTTTCACGAAGCAATGCCACAATATCGTGTTTAAAGGCAATCTTGCTGGTGTTAAAAATGTCAGTCGATGGAATTTTTTGTTGTAATCGTTCGCAATCGATTGACAACTGAATTTTGCGCAGATTTTCTTAGGAAGGAAACACATATTATGTACACTTGAAAGAAATTGCGTATAGTGCCGTGCCTCGTCCTTAATTTTTGAATCAAACCAACATATTTTCTGCCAGGCAGGTAGTTAAAGGCGACCGATTGGTATGCGAGTCACTAACATCGAGGCTACTAGGTGGTAGAGTTCTGTATTGTTTCGCCCGGGTCTGGTACCCCCGGCTTGCCTATTCCTGCCGCAATAGCGTCAGTGCTTGTCGCTGTAGTGTTCCGATTTGAAGGATAAGGTAGCCGGTAAACTTATGCATGTGGCATTAGAGCTCGCCACAAGATAGCAACGCACCATTAACACCTTTGGTGTCTATAGGCGATGATTGACTCTTTCCGTTAGGAGACCGGCGCCCGTTGTGAATGTTGGCAAAAATCTCGACGATAAACTAGTGAAACGTTAACACCAGATTGCCAAAACCAGATTTCCCCCGTATTCGAAGACGACGATCAGTCTACCCCATCAATGATGGACATCAAACTTCTTTTCGTAGTTGAGTTTCAACTCATTCCCGTTCCGTACTTCTCGGTCATAGAAATAATTGTAAAAAAAACATTTTATGAGTATAAAAATAGCCATAAAATAACAATGATCCCGGAAGCGCTGGCCCATTACACCAGAGTGCTAAATCCTTGCCCTAACAGACATTATGGGTATTCGAACGATATCCGCACGTCTATGGGAATTGATGAGGTGGAGACACCATTACGTAGGGTGCATATAAATTACATTTTCCTTGCTTTATTTAATCGCTCGAGTAGTTTTATTTGGGTTGTGAGGAATCAAATGAAAACATTTCAAACATGATTTAGTTGGTTTTATATGAACTATTGTATAAATATATACCCATACTAGCTGACCCGGAAAACGTTGTTTTGCCATATAAATTTTTGAATTAAAAAATAGAGGTTGATCGTAGAGGGTTAAAAATTAAAGGTTGTATATATTTTTAATGCTGTATCATAAAAAAATAAAAGCAAAAAGATTGATCTAAAAAATAAAATAAAAAATGTAGGGGTGGAATACCCTACTTACCCTTAGCATTTACAGATACTTTTCACACCCCTAAATGCTAAGGGTAGCATTTAGGGGTATGAAAAATAGATGTTGGTCGATTCTCAAACCTACTCAATTTGCTCACAAAATTTCATGAGAATCGGTCAAGCCGTTTCGGAGGAGTACGGGTACGAACATTGTGACACGAGAATTTTATATATAAGAAGACTAGCTGAGCACGCGGCTCCGTCGGCGTCAAAAAAATTCTAAAATAAAATTAGCCTAAGTTACTCCCTGTCACATCAGCTATCTGACAATGTAAGTCCCGTCAAAATCGGTCCAGCCGTTCCAGGGATTAGCCGGAACAAACAGACAGACAGACAAAAATTGTAAAAAAAAAAAAAAAATTTTTTTTTTGTATATGTATCGTGTATACATCCATATGTATTTAGTAAAAAAGCGGTTATTTTAATATTACAAACAGACACTCCAATTTTATTTATTTGTATAGATATAGATGTAAAATTTCTAAATATTTTATAATATGTCAAAGATTGAGTTTACCTACTTAATTTTAAGAAACCCATTATTTTTGTAATGATTTTCATAACTAAATTTAATAATGTACTTGTAATTTATATATAATTGTCTCATAGATCTGACACTCTCTTTCTCAGTTGTAGTAACGAGTAACAGGTTGATAGGTGAGTCAACAGTACCTTGGGTCTTGATGGAATTTATATTAAATTCAATAGGTCCGTCAATAAAATTTTTAGGTACGAGATCCTTGTTAATGGCAGAGGTCATACTCAATGGATCATAAATTTTTTGCTGTATATAGATTTTAAAATCATCACCATAAATTAAGTAAATGGCAACCCAAATAGAGCGGAAAATAAAGTCGTAAATGAAGTGACTAAATTTATGAAGATGAAACATAAATGAGATGACCTACCAGTCAAAAGCACTACGAACAAGCAGTTTAAGCGATCCATAGGAATATCGTGATCAACATTATTAAAAGGATTGCTACAATTGAAGAACATCAATATAAATAAAAGAAAATGAAAGACTCAATTCTTTAATATTTTTTTTTTTGCCAAAATGGATATCACCAAGTCTTAATAGTGATAGTAGTAAAGGAGGAAAACAAATTGATAATTATTAGAATTAAAAATTTTTGTTAGAATATTGTTCCTATACTTTGGACAGAAAAATGAAGCTTGAAATGGTTCAATTTCAGATGGTTTAATTTGATTCGTTTTCTTGAATATTAGCGAATTTGAAAAGATTATTAGCAAGTGTATTCTTGTATTCTGACAACAACGCTACCTAACGAGTCTAATTCAAGTTGTGAATAATCCAATCAAATCCATAGATACAAAGTAATCATTAAAGTCGTCAAGCTAAAGAAGGACTACAAACACACACGCACCGGAATATACGCTAATAATTTAAAAGAAAAAAATTACGAGTATGTTTGTAATAAGATAAAAAAAACTTAACAGCGGGTCTAGACAAGTGGCATAAACGCTAGGAGAATAGAAAGATAAATGTACGGACTTGACGTAAGCGTTCGATTATACTTATGTCAAATCCATACATTTATCTTTCTATTCTCCGAGCGTTTATGCCACTTGGCTAGACCCGCAGATTTTAAAAATTCTTCTCCTATAAAAAGCGATGTTATTTTGAAGCAATATAAGCTACTTTTTATCCGACTAATCAAAAGTCAATAATATTTTATATTAAGCAAACGAAGCCCATGGACTATTGCTAAAGTTATATATAAAATTGATTAGAAAATAACTTACAAATATAAATATAAAACTAACTTTTTTTCAATTACACATTTAAAATCACGGTCACCCTAGCTGCCCAATGGATCAATGATAAACGTTAGGGTGGCCCCCCGTCTGCATTCCTATTATTCTTTCTGATAATATCATTCCGGCATTACAAGACGAAAATTACCCTCGCCGTCTAAGATTATAGCCGTCTTTAGCTCTAATTGTTTTTATTGTCTAGCGCATCGTTAGTTTAATGGTTAGCAAGATTGACTGAGATTATGAGGTTCCAGGTTTGATATTTTTTTTGGATTTGGATTTTGAAAAGTTGATAAGAGATGATTCCGTGCTTTGGAAAGTGATATTGAGACGCAGTGTCTATCGATGCTTGTCTTACTCTGTCTACCGCGCGATGATATTTTATAATATACACTTTAATTTTTTAATTAAATTTTCACCCGGAAATTGCAATTTATGAAAAAAATATACATACTCATAGAAAACCGACAAGCAGATTTTTCTCCCATTCATATTATGAACTGACTTCCCAAAAGGTGGTTCACAATTCGTTCGAATTTTTTGTTTAGCATGTTCACCGAAAACTTGAAGACGCTTGAACCGAATTGGATAATACTTTTTTGTTATAAAGGGTCTTCCGAAATGATCCTGTTTTAATATGTTGAAGATCTAACGCAGTGTTTTAGAGATACAAGAAATAAACAGGCGATTGTTTGCAGTTTTACTGCGTTATTATTTTAGATTTATTTGAAGTAGTACAAGGAAGTTACTGATTTCGGTACGATTTTCGATAATCGAGTTTTCACCAGATATCCATGTTTTGAGATCCTATAAACCTTTTCCGAATATTTTCATGATGACGTCAGTATGTCTATATACGTGCGTATGTACGGTGTATGTAAACATCAAGTTAACGTTCTTGTTTACGGTATTGGTGATACTAACCCGTACGACCATGGGGCTTGGTTTAGATTTTGATCACACCTAAAGGTAAAACTCAACTGGTCATTCCGATTAATGCCTTAACTTTACCTGAACTGATAATTAAAATGCCAAGTCGTTCAACGCCGTATGCCAATTAGCCACATAAGTTTACTGGCTACCACCGACCACACAGCCCATAGACGCCTAATGTTCGATTTTCCGTATTGAATACATTCTGGCAACTAGCTGAGCTGAGCTGCAACATCGTAATTGGCTTACTCATGGCCACAGTGATGTACAGAGAATCTGATTGGTCGACACTGATTGGGTATTGGTGCATGGACATTTACATCGGAACTATAAGTCAGATGTGTTGACAGAACCATTCGCCTGTTATTAGGGGTCTATGGGTTGTGTGGTCGGTGCTGGCTACCTTCCCCTTCACACTGGAACACGACAATAACGATCACTGACGCTATTGCGGCTGGAATGTGTAAGACGGTGATACCATACCCGGGTGAAAGGTAAACGTAACGTAAATGAAATATAGACAATTACACGCCTTTTACAAACTGCCTGGCAGTATGGCTAATGGTCTATTCTTCAAAGGGGGGCCGGACAATACGTGGAAATATGGGCATGACCTACAAGTATACAAAATTTCATCAAAATCTATCCTAATGTTTCTGCGGTGAACGTACCAACACAAAGTTTGGCATTTATGATACTGATACTTTTTGTTCGACATGACAATGTCTGAGAGCCTAAAGACCTACAACATACGACTGAACTAGTATACCAGTAGAGTGCTTAGTCAAAGTTATTTTTCTCAATTAAAATTAAGTTTGTGCTCTCAATGTCAGCGGTTTTCTACAAGACCTAACATTGACTAAGTTTCGACTAATTAGACAGAGGTCGTGGAATTGCGTTTTTATTTACACTATTAACGTCTTTAATGTCCATCAGTGATAGTTTTCTCTTACCGTCAACTTCTTGGCTATCCTGCGTTCATCGGTTGCCTTAGCCCCCAAACCGGAACATGGCATTGACGCTGTTGCGATAGGAATAGGTAATTTGCAATTGCAATTTACCCGAGCGAGATGTTGCGGATCTCTACCATGTAGTAGTCATGACATCAGTGGCTCGTATAGCCAATCATTCACCTTTTATTAATTGCCTAGACGAATGGCTGATAGACTATTCTTTAAAAGGGACCTAACGAAGGGTAATATAAAAATAAATTAGAAAAGGCCTATCAAAACGGGGTATAAAAGTAAACAATAAAGTTTATTTGAACTTAATTAAATTTGCTATGATCCGCGAACTACATCATCAAATCATCATAGCAAATTTAATTAATTTCATCTTTTTTTTAATAATGGATTTTCGCAAAGTAACGCCTGAATCAATAAACTATTCATTGAAATCAGTTCAGAAAGGGAAAGACAAAATTTTAAAGAAAACTCTGCATTGGTCCGGGTCTTTTTTAAGGAATTGCTTTCCTACCAAGCTGTTTGTAAAAGGACTGTTCGCCTTTGATGCTAAACATGCTTCTATCATCATGATTACTAGGCGGTAAAGTTATGCCACGAGTCACGACTTAATTCGTACACATTGTTTGTTGCAACTATCTTACCTATTCCTGCTTTTATAGCGTCAGTGCTTGCAGTGGTTTGATGAGAGGCAGCCGGTTAACTTATGCATGCAGCGTAAACCCATGTGTTTGTATGGTATCTTGTGATATAAAAAAATCATAAGTAATTATATTAAACATTTTATTTAAAATCATCAGCTCGTACTTAACCACTTTGATCCGAAACCACAGATTATAAGAGATTATAAATATTTACATTAATTGAATATTAATAATTGAGCATTCATCAGCTAGGTTGTAGAAAAATCCCTCAGCGGCGGAAATTAAAAAGTGTTGAACATCCGGCGGAAGCGGGCCCGTGTTGGGCTTAAGTGCAGCGGGGAAAGTTGAACCGCTCGGACGGGGATGCAATACTTATGTATAATTACTTTCCTAACTTTTTAAATTTTATTTTATATAAGGTTGATTTAAAAGTGAGGAAATTATTGCTTGATATGTTTATGTTTTAAAAAGTGGTAAAGTTTTTCGATAGTAATAAAGTTGATGTTAAAATTTTAATATTAAGTCAGTATACATTTTATAATGTCCAAATAATATTATATTACTAGCTGTTGCCAGCGACTTCGTCCTCGCGGACTTCGTTATCTGCGCCTTATCTTATCCCGGCCGTATATAGGCCGGCGTATACCCCCCTAGGTGATAGCGTGATAATATGTAGCCTATATGTTGACCCGACCTGTTAGTAATATTCATGCAAAATTTGAAGTAAATGCAGTACTTTTTGAGTTTACCACGGACATACATAAAGACAAATAGACAAACAGACGAAAATTCTAAAAACTATATTTTTAGCTTCGATATCGATTGTAGATCACGCCCCACGTATTCTTTTAAAAAAATATTCAATGTACAGTTTTGACTTTCCTACGAATTTATTATATGTATAGATATTTAGCAAATTGTAATTAGGTTTTTAAGTGTACAATAAAGTATTAAATAAATAAATAAATTATATTGACATTTTTAATGTCAAAATAGCTGGCAGTAGGCTGTCAGCGCGCTTACTGCTACTACACAAATCATGCGATTCAATGAGTGGGCTGAGTGCAAACTGCTAGCTAACGTTATGTCATCGCTAACATTACTTAATTAAAATTTACAAAACCCTGCCACATTCCTTGTCAGCCATTTTGTTCACTTCCATATCATACATCTTTCTACTTCATGTGCATAATTTGCAGAGCAGGACATGAATATAGACCCGATGATCTATCTATGAATTTAATGAATATAATATCTATGGTAGCAATAGGTCAAGAACCATGCGATTGCCGTATTATTGTAGAAACAGAGTATCAAATTTCGTATCAATCGGGCCTGTACACTTTTCTTAATTCATTTCAAACATTTTTAAAAATTTGATGGTCTTGAAACGGCCGAAAAGATTTTGATAAAACATATCTCACAACCACCACTAGAAATACTGATTTTAAACAAAAAAAGCGTACCCAAATCGCTACACTCATTTCATAGTTAGGGTGTCACAGATAAACATACAGACAGACATGTGCACATGGGGGTCGGTCTTATAACACCTCTTTTTGCGTCAGCGATTAATAAACGAATAAAGCAAACACCTTGTATCTCAAAACAAACAAAAGTCGACGTGACCTTTAGAATCGATACCGCGCTGACATTGTGCTGTTATATGATGTAAAAAAAACAGTAGCAGTCGTGGGACTGCCGATAGAAGTGAAAATGGAACTATTAAGTTGAGAGTAATTAAAACTATATGCAAAACATAGCTATAGATATACTATTATCATTAGCATGTCGGTGACGCGAACCGAGGATTTTACCCTCTACCAAAACGCTCAACGCGCCTAAAGAAGTTTTCACTTCAATAATTTGTATGCGGTTTCTTTTCAGCAACTACATAACACGGAAGTAGCGTTACATCACTTCTATCAGTAAGGTAGCCGTTTGACTTATGCAGCGAACACATCATTACATCTGTGGTATCTATAGACGATGATTTTGTCTTCCCATCAGGAGAGGCATTTGCTTGTTGTTATGACATAAAAATAACTAATTTTTTTGTTTGATTTTATATATTTTTTCAATGAGAAGCATTTGCTTGTTTGCTATCTTATAACATATAAAAATACTATTTTTTTATTTAATTTTATATAGATTATTCAATTAATAAAAACAATACAAAGAAGTCAAAGAAGAACATTGGAAGTCGCTACAGAATGCTATAGCCTGTAGCTAATGCTACAGATCTTGTATAGGTGTTGGATCGCCTCTGTGGTCTAGTGGTCCAGTATCGGTGTTGACCATACAAGCTCCCGGGTCAGGCAGTTCAAAAATGTGTTTTTTTTTTTGAGTTTTTGAGTTTGATAAAAACAAGTTTTCTGATAAAAATCTCCGGGATTGGAAAATTGCTCGGTTGGCGATGGACTTGCCACCTATTACATTGTGAGACTTAGTAGGTATCTTCAGCTAATTATGGATGCACTTCTATTTCTGCCTACCTCTTCGGGGATACGGATGTGAAGATACTTTTTTTACGTAAGTTATTAAAGTACATAATTAGGTGGTAGGTGTTTAAGGGTTAAATGTCTATATATTTGGTGTCTATTGGTCATGGTAATCTTATCATTAGAAGAGTCAAGCGTATTAAGTAACTACCCTATGCTATTACAAAAAAAAATTAAAACATAAACTTGATTATGTTAAATTAATTTCTACATATCATTAGCTGCCTGCCCCGGCTTCACATGTATTGGATATTAAAATCTTTTCCGTAAAATTATTTAATATTTTCTTTTATACAAACCTTGCCCTAACTATAACGAACCGATACAACAAAAACTAATTATTTATTAGATACATGTATGTTATTGCCTAGCAGAAAGGCAGATCTATTCTTCAAAAGGAGCCCGGACCAACATGGACAAAAGGAGTAAAAACGAATTAAAAAACTTATTAAGTTTTTGTTTAACAAACCCAATACGGTATTTCAATTTTTTAAGCTATTGCATAGCTTCTATCGCGGGCTTTGAGCGTGGAGATCGAATCCAGAAATTCCGTAACGAAAAAACCTAACACCCCCCACTCTGACCGGCACAGTGGTGATACTTTTTAGTTTTTCCATATATCGATAAATACCAAAACTTTTAATGACTTTTTGAAATATCACGCTTGTCTCTTTAGTTCAGCAACTCGCCTTTAGATGGCATTGGTTGTATTGGAAAACTACCGTAATCAGCTGTTTGTGAGAAAGTATATAGGTGTATAGGTATTTATCATTTACGTACAACAGTGAATATCTGTACTCGTATAATTTGTGTACAAAGTGTTTTAAATATGAATAAACAAAGTGCATTTATTAAATATTCCTGAATAACCGACATGTATTGAAAGATAATAAAAATATTTTGAACAATATTAACATCTCATTTATTAAATAAAAGAAAAAAAAATTGTTTTTTTATCGGTCACCACGCTCAAAGTGCAACTTGAATTAATATCAAAGAAAAAAAAACAAAGAAAAAAAATACTGCATAAATAAAATAAATATATAATTGTAATTGCATAAGTTGATAAAAAATGCTATGCAATAACTTTACCGCGACAGTCTCCGAGTGCCACACGTCTTTTTTTATTTATTATATTATTTTTTAAGGAGGTGCCATATTGAATTCATTGTGACGCCACATAGTCGATATCTAAAGAGTTTAGGAAATCCTTAAATTATGATAATTAGTTTAAAGATTATGCGAGGACAAAACAATATACTTATATCCCATAAGCACCAAACTCATCATATAATTATATAAGTCCTCCTGTTGACTTCAACACAGTTGAGTTAAAGTAAGTGATGAAGGGAAAAATACAATTCGATGCAATGAGTATGAAAGTAAATGGATCCGAAGTAAATGGATGTATTAAAGGTACATTAATTTGGTGTTTGTATAGACATAGCCACGTTCAACAAGCAAGCGAAATTAAAAATTGCGGCAATAATTATTTCAAAAAATAATAAACTGACCAGTCGGCCAGATCGCACTTATAATAACCGCGTTTTAAGCGCTCTGGGAAATTGTTTTATAAATATTAAACAATCACTTAAACTGCTTTTTTATTCAACTCACAAAACTTTATAGCAGCAATTCTTTAATAGATTTTAAAAATTAATACATTTATGGGGTATACTCTCATAGCTAATGAAATAATCGCATAACTCATTTAGTTCCTTTGATCGGTATACGGTTTATTAAAAAACGCTCCGCTCCGGGACTAATCTAAAGTGACATGATCCTTATTAAGTTATTTTGGGTGTAACGTAGTTAAAGCGACCGGCGGCGCGACTCAAAAACTATTTTATGAATAATAGATGGCACCGGCGGCGACCAATCCCGGGGGAGCACCGCCCACTCACCCCTGTCTCCCCGAAGCACCCCAACCCCCCGGCGCCCGAGCCTGCCTTCTCTATTCATTAGCACATTACCACCCCTTGGACACGAAAACTGGTTGGGATAAAAGAACCTGATTTTTACCTCTTAATTCCGTTACCTTATCCCATTAAGGTAATTTATACAACTTATTTATAACATTTACAAGGATTAGTTACTTTTTTATAATCTTTATTGATTTTTCCTCATCAACATAATATATTTATTCTTTGGCAATCAACCGTGTGAACAACCGATCGACCGAACTACCGATTGACCGACCGACCGACCGACCGATCCACTGACCGATGGGAGGAGTTTCTTAATTCTTCAGCTGTACTTTTTATATTGGCTACTTCATAATCTAATTTAAAATGCCACAAATGGAGTTAATCGGAAATCAGTTGTAGTTCTTGATTAATTTGATATTCGTTACTTAACACAGTTTTATTTTCTATGATGAACATTTTATTCTTTTTCAATTGATATGTGTTTGATTGATTTTCCTTAATATATATATATATATATATATATATATATATATATATATATATATATATATATATATATATATATATATATATATATATTAAGGAAAATCAATCAAACACATATCAACTACATATATACATATATATATATGTATAACAACTATATATATACATATATATATGTATATATATATATATATATATATATACTTACTAACTTCCCAAACATATATAGGATAGTTCTTATCCCGGAAATCCCACGGGAACGGGAACTATGAGGGTTTTTATTTTAGAATTTTTTCCACGCGAATGAAGTTGCGGGCACAGCTAGTTACTAGTTATATAAAAACTTCCCAAATGGCAGAAGCCAATAAAAGCAATTCTTTTTTTAAAAACAAGGCAAGAAAAGTGTATATTTAATTTGCATTGTTTGTAAAATTTTTGGAAAAAGTGACAGATAGATAATTATGATAAACAAAAATTTCTTTTAATTTTATGCAAACATTTTTTTCTTTTGTGACAAATCTCTACCGTTCATAAGGGCCCCAAACAAATTTTTATACAGGGCCCCACCAAGGCACGCTACGCCGCTGCACTAGATGGTAGAGTTCTGGAACTGGACGTCTTACTATCGTCAACGCTTGTCACTGTCGTATTCCGGTTTAAAGAAGCTGGTAGCCGGTAAATTAAATTGGATAAACATCCCGCCACTCTGATAGCAAGTTATTAACTTGTTTGGTGTCAGTTGACGATGATTATTCCTTTCCACCAAGTCAGTCTTTTGCTTTTCGCTATCTTATGATATAAAAAAATATATCTTTAATTCAAGCAAACGCCTACGATTAGCTAAATAAGACTATCTATTAGTCTTGCTCGTATTCCATCACAAACTAAAAAGACCCAGTTGTTGCCAACTGGTAAATGTTGTTACTAAATTGGGTATAATGCAGGGCGGTACAAGTTATTTAGAGCGAACCGTCAATTAGCTCACTTATAGGTCGGCAAACTTCCCTAACAGAGTTTACGTAAGCCGCAGCTCCCGGACTAACAGCGTTATCTTCAGTCAAGCCTCTTGTTTTAATTCACTATTCCATTGTTCAATTTTGATTCGATTTAAAGAAATTATACGAATAGGATGTTATGTTGCTTTACACAACTTCATTCTTGGATTAATTCTTGT
The DNA here is from genome assembly GCA_036924255.1 of Apodemia mormo. NCBI lineage: Eukaryota > Metazoa > Arthropoda > Insecta > Lepidoptera > Riodinidae > Apodemia > Apodemia mormo. Next base: position 29,097,460 of record JAUPFN010000017.1, read on the forward strand.
ATTACGTTTTTCGGAATTAAATTATCTTTTGTATTATATTGGGTCATGACTCATGACCTATCTGTGTAATAAATTTATTATAACCTGCCCAACAGCTTTGGCGTGAAAAATAATAAATATAAAAATATGCACACACACATGCGCGCACTTACAATTCCATATTTATACTAAACCAGCTGTTTCCGCGACTTCGTCCGCGTAGAAAATTTTCTAAAATAAAACTGGCCTAAGTTACTACTGATTCCCGCATAATTCCCGTTCCCGTGGGATTTTCGGTATAAAAACTACCCTATGTCCTTGCTCGGGTTTCAAACTATTTTTGTACCAAATTTCATTTAAATCGGTTCATTGGTTTAGGCGTGAAGAAGAGACAGACAGACAGAGCTACTTTCATATTTATAATATTAGTATGGATATATATTTATTTACACAACAAAATCTTCATTCAATTTGATCATGGTACGTCAGTTTTGGTCTCCCTCGCTACCTACATCCAATCACATTCGCATTGTACCTACATAAAAAGTATCTTCACGCCCGTATCCCCGAAGATGTAGACAGAGTTAGAACCAGTGCACCCACGACTAGCCGAAGATACTTAGCCCCACAATGTGATCGATGGCAAGCCTATCGCCAACCGAACATTTATCCAACCGCGGGCAACGTTGCTTTCATCAGAAAACTCAAAGATTTGTCCGAGCCGGAAATATAACTCATCACGTCGTGTGATCAATACCGACACTGGACCACTAGACCACAAAGGCGATCTCCATCTGCCTGTCTGTATATCTATCTGGTTAATTTTTCTGCCATTTTTTCAAGATGTCCGAACCAACTTACATGGATGTGAAGCGGTGAATGGATATTCCAAAGTTGGCAGGCGATGTTGGTGTGGCGGAAGGCTCGGCGGGCAATGGTAGCAGAATAGACTGCGACCACCACCACCGCCACTCGCCAACTGTAAGTAAAAATATGAACAATGACACAACGTCGAGATGATACTACTAATTGAATTATTGTATACTAGCTGTTGCCCACGACTTCGTCCGCGCGGACTTCGTTTACTCCGCACAGCTCCTCCCCCGTAGGTGATAGCGTGATAATATGTAGCCTATATGTTGACCCGACCTATTAGTAATATTCTTGCGAAATTTGAAGTAAATCCATGCAGTACTTTTTGAGTTTACCCCGGACATACATACATACAGACAAACAGACAAACAGACAAAAATTCTTAAAACTATATTTTTGGCTTTGATATCATTATAGATCACGCCCCAAGTATTCTTTTAAAAAAATATTCAATGTACAGTTTTGACTTTTCTGCGATTTTATTATATGTCGAGATTTCACTAGTCCATATATAAACACTTCGTAATATTGAAATCATTGCTTTTACTCAGTAAAAATTATATTCGAACATACTAAACAGCAGTAGCCCGCGACTTTGTTTGCGAGAACCAAAATCATTACCTTTTTTTATTCTTGTCGCAATAGCGACAGTGCTTTTTTATATCATAAGATATAAGCATAAGTAGATGACACTATGGAAAGCAAAAACCATCACCTATAGATAACAAAGATCAATATCGCCTATAGATAACAAATATCAATAAAGGTGAACGCACACTTATCCGAGCCGAACGCGCCGAACGAGTCGAACGAAACGAATTTAGAATTCTGTATATGAAATCGCATGAAACCACGCACACTTAACCGCGTCGAATCGATATCGAATTTATGAGATTTTATATAAAAAATCTAAAATTCGTTTCGTTCGACGCGGTCGGTTCGGATATGTGTGCGTTCACCTTAATGCGTTGCTATCCTTGTGGCGAGGTCTTAATGCCAGATGCATAATTTTACCGGCTTCGTTACTCTCCAAATCTGAGCATGAAAGTGCCAAGCATTGACGGTGTTGCGGCAGAAATAGATATGGTAGTACCAGGCCCGGGCGAGACAATGCAGAACTTTACCATCTAGTAGCCACGACGGTAGTGTCTCGCAAAGCCAATCGTTCGTCTCTTGCGAATTGCCTGGCAGAACGGCAGATGGTATATTGTTCAAAGGGAGGCCGGACCAACACAGGAGGACGCTTGACGCTTAAATGCTTGACGTTAACGGGTTCCGGCTTAGAGAATTAATACTGCCGATAATATTATGTATTCTGGCATTACATATCCACTCTGCATATGGCAACGCATTATTAACATCTTTGATAAAATTTTAATCATATTAATGTTATAACTTAAAACATCCATCTATACATCTATACAAATAAAAAAAATTGGAGTGTCTGTTTGTAATATTAAAATAATCCGTTTTAAATAAATGCATATGGATGTACGATATATTATGTACACGGTACATATATCAAAATAACACTTTTTACGATTTTTGTTTCTCTGTCTGTCTGTCTGTTTGTCTATTTGTTCCGGCTAATCTCTGGAACGGGTGGACCGATTTTGACGGGACTTTCACTGGTAGATAGATGATGTAATAAAGAGTATCTTAGGCTATTTTAAAAAAATCCCACGCGGACGAAGTCGCGGGCGCAGCTAGTTTATTAATAAAACTCTAAGGAATCAAAAGCAACAGTCAAATGCAATTAACTTGATATTTCTAACAAATACAATATTTGCATAGAAATGAAACCGCATTTAATGATAAAGGCGCGAAGGCCTTGGACGCGCGTGCGCACAGAATCTCAACGCGACTTCATAGATCGACCGCCTATCATTGCGATAATAGCGCAATTGTGATCGGCACTGATCTCCAATCACGAGTCGTTTGGCCCATTGATAATGCGCAGGTTGATTGAGTTGCGAATTGTGTCTTGAATTAAATACCATGTAAATTCTACTAATATTTTAAACTAGCTGTTGCCCGTAACTTGGTCCGCGCGGACTTCGTTTACTTATACACAGCTCCTCCCCCGTAGGTGATAGCGTGATAATATGTAGTCTATATGTTGACCCGACCTGTTAGTAATATTCATGTACAATTTGAAGTAAATCCATGCAGTACTTTTTGAGTTTACCCCGGACATACATACAGACAAACAGACAAAAATCTAAAAACTGTATTTTTGGCTTTGATATCGATTGTAGATCACGCGCCAAGTATTATTTTAAAAAAAATATTCAATGTACAGTTTTGACTTTCCTACGATTTTATTATATGTATAGATATAGATTTTGGGTACTTACAGACAACCCCGGATACATACAGACAAACAGACAAAAATTCTAAAAATTATATTTTTGGCTTCGATATCGATTGTAGATCACGCCCCAAGTTTTCTTTTAAAAAAATATTCAATGTACAGTTTTGACTTTCCTACGATTCTATTATATGTACAGATAGATGTTAAAGTTTGTATGTTGGGTTTAAATGTTTGTAACAACTTAATTACACAAAAACCGCTTAACGAATTTAATGAAATTGGGTATACTGCTAATCTATAATTATAATTAATATATACGCTAGTTTTTAAAGCAGAAAATCTATTTTTTTCGTGTGATTCAAAAGTAATTCAAAAAACTTTGATCAATCAAAGCGCTGCAAAGCGCAGCTTGTAAATAAATAATAGTCCCCATGTTGGTTCGGGCTCCCCGTGTTGGTTTTTCTCGTGTTGGTTCCGGGCTCCTTTGTAGAATAGACCAAAAGCTGTTCTGCCAGGCAGGTCGTAAAAGGCAACCGATCGACTATTAGTGTCGCTGCCATCGTAACTACTAGGTGGTAGAGTTTCACAACGTCTCGTCCGGGTATTTGGTATCACCGCCTTACCTATTCCTGCCGCAATATTTTCAATGCTTGTCATTGTCGTATTCCGGTTTGGAGGGTAAGACAACCTGTGGCCTTATGCATGTGGTATTGGCATCCCGCCACATCTTTGATGTCTACAGGTGATAGTTTCTCTTTCCATCAAGAGAACCATCTGCTTGTTTTCTATCTTATGATATAAATTAAAATAATATTATCACACTGGGTCCCTTGCGTGGAAGACAGAATGGACTAACAATTATCTATTCTAAATTCTAATAGTTCTTGTTAACACGAATAAATTGAATCTGGTTTTCTTTTTACTAACTTTTACACCTATATTTATCATCTTAGCATGATATTAAGCTTGACAATGTTAGTATCTAAAATTAATTGATCTAAAAGTAGGGAATTTAACACTTGATTATTCATCCGACATCCACATTTCAAAATTCACCGATATCATCTTTTGGAGACACATTATTTTTCTTGTCTTGTATCACGATACATAACCATATGAAAAAAACCGAAGTGTTAACATATAGGCTCGCTTGCGAAATAATACTACTAAAACCAAGGCATATTTAATATACTGCTATTTATAATTATTTTTGTGTTATAGCACTCACCCCGTGTTTGGGAAAACTAGAAAAACTTTAAAAACAACAAAAAAAAATTGACACGCAGGGACTGAACCTGCGTCCGTCTCCCTAAAGCCGGGACGCTCTTCCACTGAGCTAGTGTTGCTCGTCATGGTGAAAATCTTCTTTGCTATGTGATCGATTACGTCGATTGTACTGATCGTTAGGTATACATACGTATTACTAGTTAAATGAGTTCGTCGTTACAGATGAAATTTACATTTATAATTCTAATCAGTACGTTCGTAATCTTATTATTTTTGTGTTATAGCACTCACCCCGTGCTTGGGAAAACTTTAAAAATTAAAAAAAAAACAAAGAAAAATATCGACACGCAGGGAGGGCTTTAGGGAGACGGACGCAGGTTCAATCCCTCTAGCGCAGATATCCTTAATAATAGAAAACTGTAATTTGGAATTAATATACATGTTAGTCACGGCAATAAATTGTTAACATAAATAGTGTGGGGTATCGTTGGATAGATTTTTAAAAAATATTTTAGGTTTGTGAAAACAACTTTTCGCTTAAGGGAATTGTTTGTCAAATATTAAGGTTTAAAGTGGTATTTTTTGTTAGAGTCAAATGTCCACCCTCCCCTCACCCCCTTCCATCTGCTAGTTAATCGTGGGGGAAAATTCGCAGTAGTAGCAAATATAATGAAGTTAAAAGGCACGCTATCACGACTTAGAAAGCTTTACAAGTTTTTGAGTAATAGTCAATCAACTTATAAAATGTATTTGGAGAAATTTTTATAGATTACTATCTATCAAAATAAATAAAGGTCTCATTCTTTTCGAAACCAAACAGTCATAAAAATAAATCGTATTGCGAATATTTTTATTACTTCAGTGATATAGAAGCGTAACTTTATTTGCGAAAGGATAATGGCAATGAAACTCAATTGCACACATTACGACTAGCGCTGACCCACGTGCGGAATCGCGACGACTCGTTTATATAAATGACATTAATAGAGCAATGAATCGACTAAACGATGCGCGGGCGCATTCGATGCCGCTAGTGACGTCACTGCACACTGAATTAGTTTTGTATTTAGAATGGAAAAATAACTACATTGTTTCTAAGCAATATCTCAGCAACTTGTTTATCTAACAAGCTTCATTGAAAGGTTCTGATAAACAAATCAAAAGTCAATTTGATAGATTATAGAAAAGGTTGATAAAAAGAGTAAGTTTTTAGGTCTTCATTATAATTCCTTATATAGAAGTGAAGCTACTTGACAAATACAAATATAAATTTGAATGATTTTTATAGAAAATTATTTATTTTGACTAGTAGATAGATAGATATTTCAATTAATTTTTATCATTTTTACCTCCTTGATAAAAATACGATGTAAAAGACATATTTGAAGATAACATGTTTTATGTTCATTATGTTGATTACTGATATAATTATCTATGATATCAGTGATCAATATAAAAATTTATAATTCAATTCCAAAAATGATATTTCTTTTAAAATAATATATAATAGGTATAATATTTCTTGGCTTGTGCTTTCAAAGAAACTAGTTCAGTGGTAAAAGGTAGTTTTGTCTATAAGGTAATGGAAATACCCCAGTGTGTAAGATTGTATTGGCTCGTCCTGTCTACGCGCGTGGGGCCCGATACAGTTAATCCTATTTATATTATCGTGTCATTACTACATTACAACACCCACCGCGACCGCATCCGCGCTGCACCAACCTTGACAAGGGAAATTGCATTTGCTCCTGTTAATCTAACTTACCATCTGTTGTGCTTCCTCATACTTTAGCGTCTAATTTTTATTATTTATTTTGTTATTTATATCATTGGACGGCAAAATGCAGTTGATTTGAGATGGAAATATATGAATGTTGCCTATAAACACTTAAGATGTTAATGTCGCGTTTTTGTCTGTAGGTTGTTATCCCACATTCTTAAGTTAGACAGGCTACCTTACTTTCCAACTGAAAAATAATATTGGTAAGGTAAGCGAGACATTGTACCACTCTATCACCTTGAGGTCTTGGTGGTAGTGACAGGCCAATCGTTCGCCTTTTATGAGCGGCCTAGCTGGAAGGCAAAGTATCTATTCTGTAGAAAAGTCTGGAATACCATGGAAAAAGTTTAATGCCTAATACTATAAAGTCTCTTGTTTTTTAGCACCAAAGATTATTTTTTTTATGTCATAAGATAGCAAACAAGCAGATGGGTCTCCTGATGGAAAGAGTCAACCATCGCCTATAGACACCAAAGTTGTTAAAGGTGCGTTGCTATCTTGTGGCGAGGTATAATGCCACATGCATAAGTTTACCGGCTACCTTACCCTCCAAAAAGGAACACGACAGCAACAAGCACTGACGCTATTGCGGCAGGAATAGGTAAGGCGGTGGTACCAGACCCGGACGAGACAATGCAGAACTCTACCACCTAGTAGCCACGATGGTAGTGACTCGATAGCCAATCGGTCGCCTTTTACGACCTGCCTGGCAGAACGGCAGTTGGCCTATTCTACAAAGGAGGCCGGGACCAACACGGCGGCACCAAAGCACCAAAGAGCCTTTCTTTACTCAACGCAAACAAAAATACAAATATATTAAATTTTGCTAATAATCATAAAATTAAAACTGAATTAAAAGCTCATTTGTGCCTATTGTTTTTTATGTTAATTTTTATTTTATAATTAATTATTTTTTTCATTCATTTTTTACAGTCATTGTTATTTTAAAATAAATTACTAAACACCACCACGTCGGTTCCCTTCCCTTTTTGTAGCGCATGTACAAGTAAAAATTTTGATTGAAGTAGGAAAGCATAAAAGTGTATGTGAGAGAGAGAGAGATAGATAAATTGAAGAAGCAGAGGAAAAAGATATTTTGTATTTTAGAAGTAAAAAGTTGCAGTAAAATCTTTTTGGTTGTACTGTTTATTTCTGACTGGTTTTGGAACCATTAAATAAGTATTTTTTTAAACATAAAATACTGTAATAATTAATGTATTCTATCCAATGACGTGTATAATATTGATTCTATCTCAATCTCACGCCGGCTTAATTCTATACATTTATATGTCTATTTCCTTGTGACATTAAGTTTGCCAGTTGGAGTTTCAAATCATAACGGAGTTTCAAATCATAAAGAAGTTTTACTTTAACCAAAAGTGTCAATAGATGCCAAAGTTCACTAGTGTCAATTGTCTGCTGAAATGTATTTGTTGACTTTTCTTATTATTGTAAATTTACGCGACACGAGATTAATCTGAAAGTTTACTACCTTGATCCTAGCTGAACAAGCTAACTACTGACCGATAACGCAGTACAATCAATTTTTATAAGGGGGCTCGTAATTAAAATAAAACTTATTTTGTAACTCGAACCTACTTAATGGCTAAACTTATTAGTATATTTTTGACTGAATTTCGAAAAAGGGCCTATATTTATTAGATTTTTTTTTCTAATGAAATATAAAGATATTGTTCATTTAAATGCATTAATAGTATCACGCTCTTATCCATTATTGGGAGTCAGTGATGCCACTAATGCACCCACAGTCAACCGATGCTCAGTATCAAGTCCCATGATGTGAAAGGTGAAATGTATCGATAAGTAGGTAAACGACACATTTGACAAATGTTCTGTTTTGTTTTGTATATTTTCCAGAAAATCTAAATTTTTTTGAAACGGATACTTGATCTAGTTTCCAATCTATCTTAATTTATATTATAGACTAAAACTTTTTCTTCAAAGTCAGAAAATAGCAAGGATTTGAATTAACTGCCAAAACTGCATTCTGCAAGCGATACATTGTCAAAATTTTTAAAGAAAGGCTACTTTTATCTAGTGAGTTAGTGGCCACTGTAAAAATGGGCTATTGAAAAATTTAAATTCAGAATAGATAGACAGGACAAGACTTTAAAGCTACATCGAGGAAAATAATAATAATAAATATCGTTGGACCAATTACACAAATTGATCAAACCTGAGAGTCTTCAAATTATTTGCTTGTAATTTGGGTGTTAGTGGGTGTTAGTCGACAACACTTATACATAGATACATAATATAATAATACATAAATACGTGTAAAAATACTTTTATATTAAGATTAAAAACGCAAAACCCCAAAATATAAACATCTGTGCCCTTTACATAAATGTTTGTCCCTGTCGGGAGTCGAACTCGAATCCCCCGACTAATAGGGCGGTCTATAAAAAATATCGCTAATTAATTGAGAGAACCGATTCCAACAGTTTGTGCTTTTCGAAAACTGAGGTTTTTTAATACACTAGCAGACTTTGGGTTGCTATTGAGATTTTTATTGATGGATAAAACTGTAATATTTTCTGCCTAACCCAAGATTCAAACACAAGACCTCACCTGCCTCTGCACATGCAGACTACTAGACTAACAAGGAAGTGACGAAACTACAATACTAATTTAACAAAGTTCAATTATTTTATTTCGCATTCTCTTCGTAAGCATTATAATATAATATTATGATGTAATTTTCTTTATGTCTCTTTATAATTATTTATCTTCTCAAATTTTAATGAACGTCTATTAAGATCTCCATGTGGAATATGGTTAAATACGCATTCAGCCAATTATTTTATTAAGCATAATGAACATTCCAGTCTTAACCATTATTTTCTTTACAAAGACGAAAGAGGAACACTCGAAATATAAAAAGATTTTTCTAGAGATTAAAAGCAAAAAATCAGGCGCGATTATCGTCACGGGTACAACACTTAAAGGAACACACACTCTTAAGACACCATTTAGTGTGAGGCCTGTTATCTTTAGATCGCGAAATCAACAAAGGTTTAATATATATATATATATATATATATATATATATATATATATATATATATATATATATATATATATATACAATATATATATATATATATTGACTAGCGAATGCTCACGACTTCAACTACCACATTAGATTTTTTACTATTTTTTATCTAAAACAATAACGGGTGGAACTGCTGACGAAAAGAGATAACAACTACATTATATTGTAGTCAAAGATGCTAGTCCATGAAAAACAGATATAATTCATACAGTCTATATCTTTTTTTTTAACTATATCACGTCAGTGATAAGCATTGACTTTTTTGCGATAGAATATATAAGTCGGTGGCACCAATCTTGGCGGAACAATATATACAATACCGTCGATATGATTTGATACCATCTGAGACTGAAAACGGCTTAAATTGTAAATTTTACTGGAAGTTTGCAAAAAAAAAGTTACTCACGGGATTTTTAAAATATAGAGTATTCAATATTTTACTCTGCGGTACACGTTATTGCCAGATAATGATCTATATAAGTAAAAAAGACCGGACTTGTAAAAGACTTGAGTTACTTGCAAATGAAGCTAAATTGTTCAAGTGTGTGGGAACCTTAAACTCACTTGGTGCTTTTAATAAACTTATTTGATCATTATTTCTACCACAATAACCTCAGTGCTTGTCATTGTTGTGTTCTGGTTTGGAGGCTAAGGTAGCCAGTAAACTTATGATTATTGTCTTAATAATCATAAGTTTACTGGCTACTGGCCCGTCAAGGATAGCGTAACGTAACATTAACATGTTTGGTGTCAATAGGTAATGGTTTTCTTTTTCCGTCAGAAAAGCCATCTGCATGTTTGCTGTCATATAATATAAAAAATATATCGTATTGTCTACAACGTAGTAACATATGACAAAGAACGAAACAGAATGAGCGCTGACTTACGCACATAATCAATTTGTTTATTAATAAAACCGAATAACATTAATTAGGTGTCGTGCCAATTGTGGCGATAATTGGTAGTTCGTATTTAAGTTTACAAGTAAGAATACATCAGTCCAGGGCGGTATGTTAACGTATTTTGCACATGGAGATAATATAGATAAAACAGACGAGCTAAAAGCGCATACGTAAGGGAAAATAATTTTCTCATCAATAGAAAGAGTAACATCATTTGGTGTAAGTGATGTTACTCTTTGTTGACATAGGGTTCGTAGAGAAACAAGTACAAAATTTCATTTTCTTTCTCTTTTGACCCACCTAGTCTTTGTACGATTGACCTCTATGGTTTTTAATCGGTTAAATAATGATTTTTCACCATTGTAAAAGTAAAATAATAAATAATAATAATAAATATTGCTGGACAAATAACACGAGTTGATCTAAGAGTTTACTAGGTGGTAGAGTTCTGCATTGTCTCGCCCGGGTCTGGTACCACCGTCTTACCTATTCCTGCCGCAATAGCGTCAGTGCTTGTCACTGTCGTGTTCCGGTTTGGAGGGTAAGGTAGCCGGTAAACTTATGCATGTGGCATTAGACCTCGCCACAAGATAGCAACGCACCATTAATATCTTTGGTGTCTATAGGCGATGGTTGACTCTTTCCATCAGGAGACCCATCTGCTTGTTTGCTATCTTATGACATAAAAAAAAACCCAAAGTAAGCAAATTATTTGCTTGTGTTATGGGTGTTAGTCAACGATACTAATACATAGAAATACATATATAAATACTGTAACATACACAATAAACACCCAAACCGAGAAATACAAACATGATACAATACAATACAACAAACAATACTATGCTCACCACACAAATCAGGGCCCCTCGATTCGTAGTTAGGTTCGCTAACCACTCAACCAACGGGGCAGTATGATCTCCATATCAGAACAATTGTCTAAAATAGCACTAAAGATTGGTGTAATTTTATTTAATAGGACTTCCATGCCCAATAACCAGTGTTCTAACAGTTTTCTTTTATTATTAGATGGCAAACAAGCAGGTGGCTCTCAGGGAAAGAAAAACCACCAAATATGTTAATGGTGCCTTGTTATTTGTGTGGTAGCCCACCTTACCTTCAAAACCGGAATACGACAATGACAACTATAGACGACACGACAATACCAAATACCCGAGCGAGAAGTTTCGGGATTCTAACACCACCAGTCATTACGGTGGTAGTGACACGTCTAGCCAATCGCTCGCCTTTTACGATCTGCCTGGCAGATTGGTCTACTCTTCTAAGGAATCCGGATCAACTTGCTTGAATTTGATTTTATCAGAAATGTAATTTTATCAAAAACTTAACAAAACCGCAAAGCACATAGTCTGATTTGACTGAGTTGGCGCTAAAATGACCGAACTCAGTCCGATTTTATTCGACTGTTGCCAACCATATCAGGTTTAAAATTTAAAAACAGTAAGTACGTAACCATAAATAGTGTATTATGAAATCATACTAATGTTATATTGTATCATAAAAGATACATCACCAAACGCCAACGATACGGCATAGAAGTATCCTCTGAATGATTACTGTTTTAATCAATAACAAAATTAAGAGTAATTACAAGATAAAATTAATTAAAACAACATAAACAGTCTACGTAATTACTCGGTCGAACTCAAATTAATCCAATTGATGAATTAAACTTGAATTGAAATTAAACGATACAAATGTAATTTCGCTGCAAATTCTGTTTGGTTTCGTTATTGAGATTGATCCCCGACGTTTGATCAGCAAACACGGAAAGATTGGATTTATTTTTAAAACCTTTTTGAATAATATTATGTGGGATTGATTCAATTTTTTATATGTAAAGCTATTTTCGTTTGGATTGCTACGAACACTCATTTAAAATGTAATAATATAGTGTTAATTTTAAATATAAAACATTATTGTTTGATGTCGTGACTTCACATGTTGTTTCATTTTTATCTTATATTGGGCTATGTAATATACATGTGTCAATATATTTTATTGTATCTGGAAAGCTGACGATTATAAAGCTCTACTGCCGGAAGAAAATAACATATATGTTTTTTTATTTGAATACAATATGTTCGTATTATTATAACTACGGTTGTTTTTATTATTAAAGTGAAAATCTAAAGGTGCGTTATCGATTAGCGATCGATCGATTATTATCGATAGGCGATTTTTCGTAGGAAAAAATGTTATGGCTTCGCGTCAGCAACATTTTAACGTTGGTTGAGCGAATAGGAAACGTAACTATGAAATCAATGGAGCTAGAGATCAATTCTTTCTGGGGATAAAAGTATTTGTATCATGAAAAATTACAGTACCTATTCTTTTTTTCACTATTTATTCGTTTTGTATGTTTTATTTATTACAAATATTATTTTATTAATGTTATTCAATTCAGTTATAATTAGTATAATAACGAATATTAAATATCATTTGAAAAGGGTCATCTGTCTATGTATATTATCTCGACATAAAATCATATTTTTCTTCTGCCTTCGTAGTTCACCTTGTAGTTAGTTCAGTCAGTCAGAAATAAAATAGATTACAAACATTAGTGATATTTTTTACCGGCCCCGATAGGGCTTGAATTCTATTTCCACCAAGGATAAAGATTTGGGTGTTGAGCATGAATAATTGAATTTCTTTTGGGTGTGTCACTGTATCACTAGTATTGGCCACCGGAAGAACACCAACTAATTTTGAAGTGAAAACTTTTTTAGCCGCGCTAGACAATTTTTGGTAAGGGAAAGTCGTATGGTTTCGCGTCAGCATTATCGGCATGTTTAATATTTATCTATAAAAACAGTGTCGCTGCGCGCGCTTTTTTTATATATCATAAGATAGCAGGCAGATGGGTCTCCTGATGGAAAGAGTCAACCATCGCCTATAGACGTCAAAGATGTTAATGGTGCGTTGCTATCTAGTGGTGAGGTCTAATGCCACATGCATAAGTTTACCGGCTACCTTACCCTCCAAACCAGAACACGACAGCGACAAGCACTGACGCTATTGCGGTAGGAATAGGTAAGGTGGTGGTACCAGACCACCCGGGCGAGACAATGCAGAACTCTACCACCTAATAGTCACGTTGGCAGTGACTTGCATAGCCAATCGGTCGCTTTTACTGTATTCATAAAATATTGATAACAGAGATTTAAAGATTTCGATATTTTTCACCGATTTCCCAAAAGACAAAGGTTATCAATTGGGCTGAATATTTTTTATGTTTGTCAGGGTACTAGGTCGTTTATGAACCGATTTTGAAAATACTTTTCTGTTTGGGAGAGTAAACTCCCTGTGTGGTCCCACATTAATTTGGTGAAGATCTGATATAAGGATCCGTAGATACAGCAAATGAGACGTCGGTTACTGTAGTTTTACTGCGTTAAAAATTATGTTGACAAATTTTGCAGTGAAATTATCTAGTGATCTGTTAAATCGTGTGTTAGTGAACGTACCTTTTCATCCATCTCGTTATTCTCTTACTAGTCTGCCGCTATGTTGTACAAATATTGGTAAGCATTCACCCTTGAGTCGAGCCTTATTTGAATTCAATTTTATTAGTTCAAAAATACCAGATCTCGATATATTTAATGATTCCCTCGTTAAATTTAGACAAAAAATTTTGGATTTGACTCGACCTAAAGTATTACAAGGTTATTACTAAAACTTTGTTTTCTTTATTTGTTTATTATAAATTTTTTTAGAAGTAATTTTGTCTGGATAGTTGTTTGTTGTTGTTTTTTAGTTAATAGTTATTTTTGTTTTAATGTATATTCTTTTTAACTTTGTGAAAATGTTTCACTATTTTTGTTGTATGAACTAAGTGTTCACCTGTAATTGGCTTATACACTAGACTTATACCTTGAGTCGTACTTATAATTTGTATCTTTTGTGTATTTGCTGTTGGTGTCCCATTGAAAAATAAATTACATTGGTATAGTTTGATTCTATATCGAGTTTAGTATTACTGTACTTACATTTGATGACCAGATATACAGACAAAATATAAAACAAACAAATACATGGCCATATCTTTGTCTCTGTTATCTTAATCCTATTTTATTCGGTAAAATGAAATGGATTCATACCCCACCAATATAATTTCGCTACAAATTTTCTTTAAATCCTTATATCAAATATCTGTCTATTTTTTGTGTTATTTTTTCCTTATTATCTATCTGTATGTCTGTATCTGTATATATATTGCATATTACATCTTTACATTTGTATGTTTTTTTTACTTAATCAAATTTGATTCGTTAAACTTGAAATGGAGTTCCAAACATTCCAATATAATTATACTGCGAAACCTGTCAAGGCTCTGATAGCAAGATTCTGCCTTCATGTTTTTGTTTATTCAGTGCCTGTCAATAGTGGAACTCTCTATGATGGATTTAGACGAAATTTGGTACATGGTATATTATCTAGATTTAACACATAAACAATATGTTGTCCTAAAACATGGAATGCTTCCTTAAGATTCACAAAAACTTTAGTTATATTTGACAGTTCTAAGTTTTGAAAACTTGACGCAATTTTATTATTTTAAACAGCATTAAACGCAGTTTTATAAGTTAAAAAACATTGCTAAAAATCAAAAATTCCATTGGTTGAAAAATCTTAATGGAACTAAAAAACAAATATTCTGCCTCTCAGACTAATAACATTTGTAAAATATCAATGTAAATTACATTATTTTTTAATAAATAAATAGATTTCCTAAATACAAGGCTTGATTCAATAAAATATGCAAAAGAGTTCATGATGATACAAACTCTGTCCCTAAAAATATTATTTTTTTGTGCATCTAACAAGAAATCTCCGTCTTAAGTCTGAACATCACCATGTACTAAATTTCACGCAAATTCGTCCAGTCATTTAAACATGAAAAAGTTTCCAATACACATACATAGATATACAAACTACCGCATTTATAATAAATTAAATTAGAGAGACAATACCCAGTAAACTAAAACCAAGTTGAATCGTGTCAGATAACTGTCAAAGTTATGCAGTTATGTCAAATATACCCGCCCGGGTCACCCGCGAGAATTGAGCAATTCGATTTATCATGAAAATTATAATAAGCATTGGACAACAAGCAAATAAAAAGATATAATTTCTTGATACAGAATATGGACGTAGCAGATATAGGGTTTAGAAAATACTATCACACTGGTTCTGTTATGGAGTATGCAGAGTGAGCTGAGAGGCACTATTCACTCCGGTTTACCACGTTTGAATGGTTTCCCGCAGGCGTATCACCTAACGTTTGCAATCTACCAGCGATCGGCGATGGCTTTTAAACGCAACGAAAAACTAATCAAATACGTTGCCAATCGCTTGCTGGTCACTAGATGCACTTTTTGCAATATCACAGCACCAAAGCTGTTATGTGTCTTGCAATAACTAAACAATTACAATAATTTCGCATTGCGAGTTTTATGATAACCCCGCCGGTTGGTGAGATGGGTGGTGATCCTTATTGCATATTTCTACCGAACTTTTAATTAGTGCAAGTTTCTCGCGATAACTTAGACCAAATAATCACTCGCCTTGAACTGGTATAGTTTAAACATTAGATCTTTGAACCATCTCATAAAATCTTTCAAACCGAATTTAAAAAATATTTTGATATTTTGTACAATTTTATTACATCGGTAAATACTATAACTCTGTATTTCTGAGTGTAAATGCAAGCTACACTGTCAACCTAAGAAATTGTCTTGGAAGGCGTATCCAGTTAAATCCGTAGAAAAAATATGTTTTTACATCAACGTAGGTGCATTATGTTATGTTTATATCCTCAGTGTTATAGTGGTACTGGCTTCGGAAAATACATGGAGAAAAGAAAACCCTTCGATACTTCTGGAGAGCACTCGGTACTTACTCGATTCTCGTTAAAATGAAATAATAAAATTAGGAGCTTCATTTTTGACCAATATTTCTCTAAAAATAAGTAAAATGTGGATATTATACTCTCTAAGCACGCCGCGCTGTTTGTTTTGTACCTACCTATGTATTCTGTGTTGTAGCGCGCTGCGCGACACGTGCATCTGCGGGGTGTCCAAGTATGGCGCAGGTAAATATAGGGTTCTCGGTGTACTGTTTACTAGAAGTATTTTTATATTTATTTTTAACGTTTTTTTTTCTCATCATATATGATCGCTAACTATCACGTCCTTAAATAGTTAAGGTAGTCACCACCACACACTGACAAACCAGTCAGTCTGTATAGTTAGGTCAAAAACATTATTAAAAAAAACCTTTTTATAAAGATTTAAAAAATATCATATTTTAAAGTGCCTCATTTTAGTACTAAACTTGAGCAACTTCAAAATATTTGCAAATATTTTGAAAATTCATCAATCAATATTCATAAAATAATGGCACAGATATGATTGTATTAAGCTACCAAATAATGCCTTAGCCGATCGGACAGGGTTTTCTTTACACACCGTACAGATAGATGCGTGAGGTCCTATATAGAGATGACAGTTTTTGTTTAATTGGCCGTTGCCCTCCTAACCTTCCTTTATTGCGCGCTGCTTGTATAAAACATCATAGTAGATAAAGCAATAATTTATTTATGTGAACGTAAACAATAACTGCTTTATAATTATATACCTAGAAAGTTTATAATTTGGTTAGGTTAGAATAGCAGTTTGTTTATAATATTGCTATGCCAGATGATAATCTAACGTTTTCAGAATTTAAAGTCACATAAATATACCGCAAAATGCGTAGCATACGCAAGAATAGTGTAGCAACTTGCTACACATGCCTACGTTAAAAATTCGTAGCGTATGATAGTTGTATCGAGTCACGTTACTCACACGCATAAGCGTGCGCATGTAGCACTCAAAAATAATCTATTAAGAATATACAAATACAACTACGTCGAGCTTAATTCCCTAGTTATGGAATCTCTATATTCTGTGGTTATATTAAGATTTTCCTCTAACGATCACAAGCGAAGATAAGAGTAGTAAGAATTATAAAGTAAAGGTTGGGTTGATGTAAGAGATAAAACTCTATAATTAAAGATCGGATTTTCAAAATCATATTAATTTAAGAAATATTTTGCGGACATTTCTAAAAAAAGTACCTCATATTGCATCTATTTCGTCAACCGACAAAAAACAGTTTATCTCAACGACCGCCTCGTTCGCGTTGGCTAACCACTCACGTAACTAATCGTCAATCGAATAGAAGCCTATACGGCTCTTATACATTTTCTTACATATTATATAACCTGACCGCCCTGTTGGTCGAGTGGTTAGCGAACCTTACTTCGCAATCGACGGGGCTTGGGTTCGATCCCCGACGGGGACAAACATTTGTGTGATGAGCATAAATGATTGTGTTTCCGGGTTTGGGTGTTTATTAAATATATTCCCATATTTATATATGTATTTCTATGTATTAGTATCGTTGAATAACACCCATAACACAAGCAAATAATTTGCTTACTTTGGGGTTAGATCAGTAAGTGTAATTTGTCCATTTTCTAAAAAAAAGATTGACGAGTATATTTTTTTATGTTAGATTACATAACTTTTTATAGTCCAGTTTTGATAATTCTTTTTTTATTGGAATTTATACTACCGAGAATGATCCCATTTAGTTTTTTTAAATATTCCAACCATAAGAACACGTCAACAAGGAATGATTGGTTATTCACTCACTGATTTTAAAGTACGACCACGCGTAACTTTTCGATGGTTAAATTTTTTGTCATAAAGGTACCATCTCATTTATATTTTTATTACAACGATCAAAAATCAATCATTCATCAAGTTCGGGACTTCCAAGTTCCAATCTCGTATATTTCTGGAACCCTGAAGATTAGATCTTTACTAAATTTGTATGAGGCCAAACGGAAGTAATACTCTTAAACAAAAAATTATTTCCGAAATCGGTTAATAAATTATTCTGTCACTTCTGCGTGATGAGTAACAAACATGTATGCGGTTTTTTTTTATATCATAAGATAGCAAACAAGCAGATGGGTCTCCTGATGGTAAGAGTCATCCATCGCCTATAGACACCAAAGATGTTAATAGTGCGTTGCTATCTTGTGGCGAGGTCTAATGCCACATGCATAAGTTTACCCGCTAACTTACCCTCCAAACCGGAACACGACAGTGACAAACACGACGGGCGAGACAATGCAGAACTCTACCACCTAGTAGTTAGCGTTCAAACACACAAACTTTAATATTTATAATATTAGTAGGATCATAACATAATTTAAGTTTAAATTGTACAAATGACGTGTAAATTCATTCAATTCAATTGAAACAAATTATTTTACGATTCAACCCGCTTGATAGCGAACAAAACAATCAATATTTAATCACAGTGCCTCTACAGTTCGTTCATTTAATATCGAAGTTTTATAAACTGTAATGGAGATCAATTGAACTTTTTAAATTAACTATTAATAACGGACAATGATTCTATCGGGCCGCGGCAAGCGGATTGGAATATTTCCGTGCAGGGCTTGGATCTATCGCAACAGCGAATGCAGCATTTATGAGAATGCAGAAGTAACATGTAGAATAATTATTATTAAACAAGAAATAATATACTATAACTTTAATAATAGGTAAATATTTATACCTACATACTTATAATAATAATAATAATTCATTAATTTCAGAATCCTTTTTTTACAAACTTATCTTCACGTCAGATCCTTTACGGGATAAGCATTTTGTTCAGAACTAAGTGCCATAGACCATATCTTTTTATGTTAGGAGAGTCATAAATGAGAAAACTGAACAAATTGGAGCAGTTTTCACCCATTTATAAAACAAACACGCTGCTTACTAAGATTCAAGTCTAATATAAAACACCATAGTAAGTACGTATAAGCAATAATTTATATTATAAGCAATAATATATATTTAAATCAAATATATTCCATCTCAGGGAACAATTCAAGTTTCACTAAAATCAGATCAGTAGTTTTCGAGATATGGATATCGTTGATAGGTGATTGATGTAGATTTTTTTAGATTACTTTCATATATAACTAATATTTATTTGTAATATTTTTGTAGTATAATACTTTTGAATTAATAAATTAAATAACAATTATGTTCTGTTGAATTAAGTAAATTTAAAATTTTATTTTAAAAATCAGAATTTTAGTATAATTTTGAATTGAAATAAATATTAAAATAACAACACTTAATGCGCCATGAAATTACTGTAGTAATATAATCTGAATAATAAAATAATTTAGTTAATACATTAATTTTATTTTAAAATATTAATAAATTAATGAAATACATAATTAATTGAATTCTTAATGCTTAAATTGTTACATTAATAAAAAAAAACATTAATAAATGATTAGTCATACCTGTAATTAATTCTGTATCCCGGTTTGAAGGGTGAAGTAGCCAGTAAATTTGTGCATGTTTTTTTTATATTACAGTACATACAGCAAACAAGCAGCGAGTCGAAGCGCTTAGGCCTCTTACGTATAGTCACGGTAAAAATAGGTTCGTCACCTTAAGATCTAGTTTCGCTTGCACTATTGTACGAATCAATCATGCCAACATACCAGTACAAAAGCAGTTCTACTGACATTAAATAAATGTGACGGATTCTATCAAATAAAGTTTTGTCGATTGAATAGATTTAACTTTTACTGCTAATTTGAAAATTATTCGATGCCCTTGATGGCGTATCAATTATCAATATCTGGTTGGCCGAGCTTTGCTCGGTTTTTCACATATTTTTGAAACCGATCTTTTCTTGGACCTTGAAACTTGATAATCGATTTATCAAGTCCTATAGAATATATAATTTTTCTGTACCTGATTGACCGAGCTTTTCTCGGTTTTTCACATACCCATATCTTGGGAACCGAGCTTTTCTTGGACCTGGAACCTCGATAAATCGATTCCTTGACCCGAAAAACCCCTAATTTGAGACTTTCATGAAAATCGTTGGAGCCGATTCCGAGATTCCTTCTTATATATATATATATATATATATATATATATATATATATATATATATATATATATAAGAATTGCTCATTTAAAGGTATTAGATAATAGGTATAATGCACAATTGAAATGAAACTAAAGAGGAAAATTAACTCAAAAAATCATATATTGAATTGACAACTAGCCAAATAAACAAGCAAAATTTTATAAAAGTTGCAAATGGTGTTGTAGCCAGCTTCATGTTCGGCAATTATTGCTGCTCGTTCTTAAATTCTTAAAGGTCTCGGCATTATTATGACATTACGAAAATAAAGGATATTTTATTTATGGCAAATATATTTTGCAATAAAATATTGAATAACACTAGAAATCTAGAAATAGCAGCGCTGACATTAACCATGCCAATAGTTTTATCATAAATATTAATCAAAGGTCAAATCAATAAAAAAGTTTTAATTTAAAAAAAAATTAGCATCTCTTTAGATAATAATCATTTACACAAGATAAAACAAGAAAATAGTGTTCATGCAAGCAAGTCTGAACCATGTTATCGAACAGTTAAGCATAATTTTCTATGCAACAGTCTATTATGTGACAAATTTTTAAAAGATCGTATATGCTCGCAGCTATTTCGTACGTAGGTAACGCGGTGGTACTAAACCCGGGCGAGACATTCTGAAAATCTACCGACTAATAGCCATGATGTTAGTGACGGATTTGATCAATAGTTTGCTTTTTATAGTTTGCCTGGCAGAATTGCAGATGGTCTATTCTTCAAAAAGAAGCTGCCATGATGCCTTGGTAGTTGTTAAGCTCCTTTGACCGAGATCACGAGGTTTCAGGTTCATTTTCCAGGTCAAACGGATACTTAATTTTTTTATCTAGAAAAGTCTAGACAGCAGCTCGAAGTCTGATAGTTGTGCGTTAACACCCTCATGCCTCTGAAAATCACGTAAGGCTATTTTATTGATTTTAGTTTGTTGTGAACCATAAACAAAAATCCCCATAGTTGGCAAATGAAAGGATGGGGATCACCACCCATTTCCTCAGTTGACAAATCGGTGAAGCGGGATGACTCAGGAGCATTGTAAAATGCCTCATACTGCGTATCCAGGAAGGACACCGACGAAATGATATTTTTTTAATTGAAAAGACGTCGTCGAGCTAACGACATTACCATCCTGTCACACGAATAGCAAAAGCACCATTAACATCTTTACATCTTTGGCGATGGTTTCTATTTCCATCAATAGGCCCTTTGTTTGCTATCTAATGGTATAAAAAAATCCAACGCGAAAAGTATTGAGCTCATGTCAGGTGGTCTACTTATCGACAAATCTGGTAAGTACGTATCCCGCATACCTGTGTAAGAATAAGTCATATTTTTCAGAAAAACTGTAAATCACATTCTCAATTTTTGTTTTCGAAAATATTTAAGTTATAATATGTGTATGTGAGTGTGTGTGTGTAAGTATGGTAATTTAAGTTTAAGTCTTGATGTTTTTTTAGTATAATAAGCAGAGGCAGCCAGTCTGTAAGACTGGTTAATGCGAAATCGGGCTTTTTCGAATCGCGAAGGCGAGCAGTGCTCCGCTAGAGTTTAAGTTTGTGAACTTGCCCCCCTAAGAGTGTCTCCTGTGAGACTGCATCTCATCTTATTGCAGTATATTGACAATAGGCGGGAGAATAAGTGACTTCAAGATTTCGGTACGACGACTCTTGACGAGGGTCTTAAATATTTGCGGGCCGAAACAGTGGGCCGTGTGACGCCGCCAACGACTCAGACGTATATACATATATGAACGATAATGGGATCATAGGGATCGATTAAAACTCTGATGAAAATTAATTCTAATCATATAATGTGTGTATGATGTAAATTTAAACGCTTAAATGATCTTTTTTACCAATTTCTAAACGATCATTGATTCATTCATTGAGATCATGTGACACATTTAGGCGTTGTTTTTTTCATATCATAGAATAGCAAAGACGCAAAAATTCTCGTGTGAGAAAAAGCTAATCATCGCCTATAGAAACCAAAGACAATACGTTGATATTCGTCTGGCGAGAATTTAATGCCCTAGCCATAAGTTAAGTGTGGGTTTAAATCACACGAGCTATAAAATAATATACCATATGTCTTACTGTAGTTGTCTCTTATCACGGCGCTTGGCAATTCACGCCGTTCCAAATAAACAACTTAGGTAAATCACAGGTATCATAATATGCTATTAAAGGAGCTCTGGACCAACAAGGAGAAAAAATATTTATATTAGATTCTAGCTTCATAGCCAGCTAAGTGGTCATAGTGTGAATCCAAATCTGATTACCTATTCTTTGCATGAAATTCGTTCTTAGTGAGCATCTCAATACAAGTATACTAAATTGTGAACTAATCAGCTGGATATTTTTTGGATCATTCAGTCAGTTAGAGTGTGGCGTTAGTCAGTTTACGCAAAAACAAACACCTTAAGTAAAAAAGGACAATGGGTGAGTTTATCTTTAGTAACAAAGAGTTTTCTGCAGGCTATACGTAACAAAGAATATTAATAAAAAAAAACAAAGATGGATTTGAATGGGGAATAGAAAGGTAGTATTTCTATATAATATGTGTTAATAACAAATTAAATTAATAAAAAAAGCATAACACATACTATCACGTGGTTGACACACACACACATACGTATATACTATATTGTTCATTATGTAAGTCTACGATCAAACTGAAACTTTAACATTAATAGAATTACAGTCGAGTTTTGCCAAGAATGCGATTTCACTAGTATTAATTATTACGGAAAGGCAGTATGAGCCGAACGTCAAGACGCTTCGCTCGCCACGAGCACCGGTTGCCGGGATACGTGATTACTTCTATCGCCATATGCTCAAAAAGGATATAGACGTATGTTATCTTACATGTTAGCTGGGAGTCTATACTCCCAGCTTAAACTGAGATTTTAAGATTCGTCAGTAACAGTATTACCATTAGAATGAATGTTTTATTCAATTATTTATTTTTATTATTCCTTTCTACTTGTAAGCATTTTGCTTAAGCTTATTGGAAAAGGCATTTTTTCTTTATTTTCATAAACTCCAATATGGTAGTGGCACGTAAATCAAAAGATAATTCTATTACAAGATAACGTGATAGCCCTGCGTGCCGCTGCCACTCTTCATTTGTGTAAACGGGTCTCCGTGGTCTTTAATCGGTTTATAGAACGATATTATTATGTTCACTTTTTTAATGTCAAAAGTGACGTATTATTTAGTTATTATGTTAATATATATAATATACTATCTGTCCGCTCCGGCTTCGCACGTGTGGTGGTACACCACATAAAAAAATAATAAGAAAATATCTTCCATTGACGGTGCAACTAGTAGTTTTAAAAAAAATAATTGTTAGTTATTTTTGTCAATATATTGAAGAGCCCTCTTTACTATCTTCTGTCTTATTCATTCTCTTTTCATGTTAAGAGATTTAAAAAATCCCGTATGATTTAAATATTATATTTTACATAAACTTTCTTCTGACAACAACGAACACAACAAAAAACAGAATTATCTTATTTGGTAAATTTATTCCAATCTGCATGGGCGTACTCAGTGGGGGCCAGGGAGGGGCAGTCTATGATCATCAAACTTTTTTATTCATTTCAAACAAAAAATGGTATTCCTGTTACATTATATTCGTAAACCTTAAGATTATAATAATATAAATAAAAAATTTGCTACTGTGCCAGAAGAAGAGATGTATGTCAATTTAATCAATTCACACTACAACCGAAAGTTTTTGCATAATATCAATGCCACCTGTTTTACATAAATGATTTTTAAATACGAGGTCCAGAGATGTATCTGTAGTGGGAGGTACGTAATATAGTTTTTACTGACTGTGCAACTTATAATAATATTTTTTTTGTTTTTTGTATAATACCCGTTTGATTCTAGGTAAACTTGGTAAAGAACTTTATTTTACCATAAGATAACAAACAAGCAGATTGCACTCCTGACAGAAAGAGAATCACAATCAAGCGAAAAATCGAATGATCGAAATAGACACCAAAGATATATAAGCAATGGTTTCCCCTTAAGCAGATCCATCTGCTAAGTGCTGATTAATTATACAAAAAATCTACATACTTACAAACGTTTGTCTAATTTCATTGTAAAATATATCTAATTCATAGATGTTTGGAGAGGCACAGCAATTATGATCAATTATAGTGCGGACGTTACGTCGCGACGCAATTGTCGCAGGATTATTCAATAAAGATCAGTTTATACGGAATGACAGCACGTCATATGATGTACTTTGTCACATACAATTTGGCAAATTAAAGATAATGAACTTTATTTCATTTAAACAAGTATTTATAACTAACAAGCTGTTCCACGCAGCTTCACCCATGAGTTTAGTAACATTTCGTCAATATAATCTTTCACACAAACTTTTATTCCCTATTTCGGCCATTCCGGGGTTGATCGCCTCTATGGTCTAGTGATCCGGTGTCAGTGTCGACCACATGAGGTCCCGGGTTCGATTCCCGGATCGGGAAAATCAAAAAAATATTTTTTTAGTTTCATGATAGAAACGTTGCCTGGGATTGGATAAGTGTCCGGTTGGTGATAAGCTTGCCACATATCACATTGTGGGACTAAGTATCTTCGGCTAATCGTGAGTGTAATGTTTGTACTTCTGCCTATATCTTCAGGAATAGGGGTGTGAAAATACTCTTTTCTAGGTGTTGATTATTGGAAAAATTTAGCCTTCTTTGACACCGGGTTTTGAGCTATTTTTTGTTAAATTTCATTTTGAACTATCTTTTGTTAAATTTCAAGAAATTGAGCGATTTAGCCTTAAAAACGTAACAAACAGACGTTTTGGATTTTAATTTATTTATTTATGTCATCTGACGTGAATGTGTATTGTCTGTGCATAATTTTATCGGTTAACTCTCCCTCCCAATCGAAATTCGACAGTATCAATCATGGCGGCATAAAAGGCGAGGATGTAGTGCTGCATCCAAGCGGAATGTTTCAAAACGTTTTGACTAGTTAATTAAAACATTTTATTATGTTACAGAAAAGTTTATTTAATAATGATTAATATATTATTTATTTTAGTCAAGATCCAATTCTTTGAATTACCAAAAATTTATTCTATTGGGTTCTAATAATGTTCTTCATAGCAATAGCAAACAATTCAATTCAAAACGCTTCGTTATGCACAAAAGCCGTCCAAATAACACCTGCCTCCTTCTATCTCGAACATGTACAACGTTATGGCATTCAAGCTAAATTCAATTGAATCGTGGTTACTTTAGAACGCTCAGCTTCAAGATTTTGAAATGTTTGAATAATAATTATAGCTTTTAATTACCTTTCATTACAAATCTTTTTTTTTATATCATCAGATAGAAAATAAGCAGATGGGTCTTCTGATGGAAAGAGTCAACCATCGCCTATAGAAACCAAAGGTGTTAATGATGCGTTGCTAACTTGTGGCGAGGTCTAATGCCACATGCATAAGTTTACCGGCTACCTTACCCTCCAACCCGGAATATGACATTACCATGCATTGACGCTATTGCGGCAGAAATAGTTAAGGAGGTGGTACCAGACCCAGGCGAGACAATGCACAACTCTATCCCCTATAGTGGCCACGATGTATGGTAGTGATTAATATAGCCAATCGGTCGCCTTTTACAGCCTCCCTGGCGGAACGGCAGTTGGCCTATTCTTCAAAGGAGCCCGGGACCTTTTTTGCATTGAACGTTACGTTTTTGATCCGACATTAAAAATGTTTTATTAACATATTTTAATTTCTTAACATTAAAACATATATTTTTGAAATATTTGTCGTTATAGACACAGACTATTTAAAGTTTCATTATAATGATATGTGGTCACATATCATTATAATGAAACTATATATATATATATATATATATATATATATATATATATATATACTCGTATGTACGGTCTAAAATTATAATTTTGGTATAGTTTTAAAGCTTACGATTACACACTAATGTTTATAAAAGATTTCAGGAAAAAAAATAGTTATATAAAAAAAAGTCTTTTCTTTGCATATTTTGAGTTTTCATAATACACCAAAAAGTTCCACTTAAACAGTTTTCCATAAAATAACTATGAGTAATAGTAGTAAAATGATTTAATTAGGGCTTAGGTGCATTATGAAAACTTAAAATAATCATTAAAAAGGCTTCTACTTCACTTACTGATCATTTTCAATTTTTTTCCTAAGGCTTTTTAAAGTCAACCAGTATAGTGAATATACGTAAATATATGTATTTATACATATACAAATATATTTATTATTTTTTATTATTTGAATTCTTGTTCTAATATTATATTACGTAAAAATTGGTAAAGCACCTATCGGACCACGCGCCATGTAGTGTTCCGAAGTTGCCCATCACAATAATGCGGACTAAGAAAGAGGGCTTTTATAATGACATGCTACGAACATTTAAGCTATTTAAGGTAAATAACAAGTATATATCCGCACCACAGGTTCACCGCCTAAAGAAACTTCTCTGCGTACATTAGTACAATACATAAGTTGATCGACTATTACTCAAAAACTTGTAAAGTCTTCTTAGCCGTGATAATTTTCCTTTTAACTTCTTATATTTACTACTAACATGATTTTTTTCTAACCCCCAAAACCAACCATTTAGCCTGCAGAGGGGGAGACACTTGACTCTAACAAAAATTAGCACTTACAAGTTTAATATTTTACAAACGAGTCAAAACAAAACAAGTTTTCGATTAAGATTAAGATTAATGTTGTGAAAACAAGTTTTCGATTAAGGAATCGAAAACTTGTTTTCACAAACTTGTTTATACAATGGGGTACATAAGAAAAAAAATTAACATCCCCACTACATGTAGGGTAGCTACCCTAAAAACAATTTTAAGATTTTTTGTTACTACTTTGTTGGCGTAACTAATATGCGTGTTCGTGCCAAATTACAGTTTTCTAGTAATAAGGATCTCTGAGCTATCGTGCAGACGGACTGACGGATGACGGACGACGGACGGATTGCGAAAGTCCTAGTTTACCTCGGAACCCTATAAATTCTTACTAGACAGGATAACGATAAAATATCGTGTTGATTTCTTACTTGTTCTCATTAAAGTATACAACTTCATATTTTAAAGCTAGTTTTGATCTAAAAACAGACAGGCATTAGGATAGCGTGTTTATATGTTATTGTTCTACGCAAGTGCTACGTCAGGCCTACGAATCGCTACGCATTTTATATATGTATTCTAGTTTAACCAATAAGGTTTTTTTAAACTACAGGAAAGTAGACAAGCAGATGACTCTCTTCATCGACAGAAATTATTTATATAATAGTGTAGATTTACAAAACATCAGGAAAATAATAAAATATTTTACGTAGGTCAAATGAAGTTCCTACATGACTTACTGATTACTTTAAGACTAAATTCAAGACCCACATAACTGGACTTTGTACTTTTTTGTAGGATGTTCTAGTGAGAATCTGTTTTTCCACATGTCACTCGTTAAAATATATGGAAGAACGAACCTGGTAAAAACAATCCTGCCAGGTCTGGCATGCTTCGTTAACATGTCTCAGGCTTGATGTCTATAGATGGTCGTTATATCTTTCCATCAGAAAAAATATCTGCTTGTTGGGTATCCTTTCAAATGAAAGGACAAATAAAATTATTGCATTACTAGCTGACCCGGAAAACGTTATTCTGCCTTTTTAACTACTCTTATTTTTTTCTCACCTTTTAAACCTTCCCTGCATTTCAACAATTAATTTAAAACCAAAATTAGCCAAATCGGTTCAGCCGTTCTCGAGTTTTAGCGAGACTAACGAACAGCAATCGATTTTTATATATATAGATAGATAATCCGACGACATTTAAACGATTCGAAGGTTCAAATATGATATCTTGACGTTAACATTTTTATAAAAACTACCGGATCGGAACGCGTCCAAGGCGGTGGTTCTCCTGATAGAAAGAGGCAATCTTCTGTTTTTTTTTATATCATAATATAGTGAATATACAAATGGCTCTCCTCCTGATGGCAAGAGACAACCATCGCCTATAATAGACCCCAAAGATATCGATGGTGCGTTACTATCCTTTTGGCGAAGTCTTAAGACCATATTCATACGTTCACCGGCTACCTTACCCTTCAAATCACAACCAAAGATATTGTAATATATATCGTTGTTTGTGATTTGAATGACATATTCATATATATATATATATATATATATATATATATATATATATATATATATATATATATATATATATATATATATATATATATATATATATATATATATATATATATATATGAATAGGTAAGGCGGTGGTACCAGACCCGGGCGAGACGATACAGAACTCTACCACTTAGTAGCCACGATTGTACTGACTCGCATAGCTAATCTTTCATCTCTTACGAACTGCCTGGCAGAACGGCAGTTGGTCGATTTTTCAAACGGGGCCCGGACCAATACAGGAAATGTTTATTCATTACAAAACTGCTTATAATTGATCGATTCTTTACACAATCGAGTGGAATTTTTGAAATTGTTTGACGTAACCCAAGGGGTACGCGTATCCTACTTTGAGAAACAGATTCTATGCATCGCCATATGGTGGATGTTCCACGTACCCTGACAAAGCGGTTCGACTCGACATTCTTCATTCGAACCGCAAGGGACTGGAACATGCTTCCTGAGTATGTGTTCCCCGACGAGTAAAATCTAGGAATCTTCAAGAGAGGAGTGAAGAAGTTTCCCGACGAGTAAAATCTAGGAATCTTCAAGAGTGAATAAGTACCTTCTAGGTAAGCGCGTTCCATCTTAGGCCGCATCTTAGCTTACCATCAGGCGAGATCGTGGTCAAGCGCTCCCCTATCGGTAATAAAGAAAACTCCAATATACAAAAAATACATTATAAAGGTTACTTACACATGCGTTAATATATATGTATTACAAACCATTCAAGAATATTATCATTGTTCTCCGCAATTAATTACATGTAATCTAAGAACAAAGAAACATGAATAGTAATAGTTTTCTTCTTATATATAGTGCATAGCGCCACAATAATTGCGTCGGGCGCCGCTTACGATTGCATATCAATATATCGTGCCGTCTGTCTGTAATTGAGCATATTGCTCGCCTCTTATTGGCCTTTATTCTATTATTGCAACTGATTGAGTGATGACGTACGAGATATATATGTATGTGCACTGCATGTATGAAATTTTCAACGATGGGGGTCAATACTCATCTCATTAACCAACAAACTGGTGAATCCTGGTTAATAGGTAAGTTTATAGATGTACAATGCACTCTGCTTACCCCTTATTTTATACCATAGGATAAGAAACAAACAGATTGCTCTCTTGATGGAAAAATAAATTTAATTGTGCATTGTTACCTGTAAAGCGGGTTGGTAATAACACAACACAACTTATGCAAAGTTTTTTTTTAACTTACCCTCCATACTTGAATACGAAAGTGACAAAGAACTAACGCTATTGCGACAAGAATAGGTAAGGTTCAGACTAGTGCTAGTAGTAACGTCGGTAGAGACAAGTTTGGTTAATTGGTCACCTTTTACGAATTACCTAGCAGAATGGTAAATAATCTATTCTTCAAAGGGAGCCCGAGCCAAAACCAGGTAAAACGGAGGACTCGCAAGGGAACCGGCATTATGATGCTATTTATAAAATACTGTTAGTTGAGTTACTTCAACGGCCTAGTGGTATCGACTTCGATATAATGGTCAAAAACAAAATGAGGATATACCAAAATCAAGATAATAAAACTCCATACATTGCTATTAATTTATGTACTAATGTTTATTAGCTTAATAATCTTATTATAATAATATCACAATAGATCAGACTTAGATATTTTCGGAAAAAATCACATTTTTAGTTTTTATTCGCCTACAGAAGAGACCACGTAGTCTACAGAAAACAACAAATATAGAATTTCTGATTGCTTGTGATAATCAGAAAATTTTAAATAAAAGTAAAGGGTTGCTCAAAATCGCTCCTTTTTTATTTTAAATTAAGACATAACCAAAAAAATTTACCAATTCCATACAAAAAAATGTAAATAAAATGTCCACAGAACGGATATACCTTCTGTAGTCATATTAATAAAAATTATTAAAAAATATTAATTTAATTTAAAATTATAAAAAATCCAAATCAGAATCATCCCAAAGGAAATTCTTTGGTGGTTTTTTTGCTGAACCATAGAATGCTTCAGACTCGTTGGAAAACAATATATTTTTTTCGAGGTCTAACAACACTAGATCTACAGAAAAGATGACTACAGAAGAGACATTTTGTGACAGAAGCAAAGATGGCGGCCCACTGCAAGAGGTTAGAATTTATGTAATAGTATAATGCCACATGCCACCCTTCCGTATATGATATCCTGATATTTTTATTGTTTTGATAAGGGTACCTACTTAGATATACTCAACACAGAAGAGAAGCACTGATCTTGACCGAAAATTTGTTTCATGAATTTTAATTATATTTTTCTGTCGCCACATGGACTTTACGTCAAATTTAAAACGAACAAATGAAAGAGAACGCACTGCTAGTACTGCTACCAACTGAAGAAACAAAATATTTTCGATGCTCAGTTTCAGTAAACCAGTTTTTTCTCATTTGTCTTGATGCCTCGCCTTAATTGGACCAACGTTTTTACGTATTCTTTGAAGCACGAGAGCGCTGATATAGCACTAACTGCCTTATATTGAACGTATACATTTTTTTCCGTAATCCAAGTCTACTTACTTCTTCAATTTTTTTTTTTTATTCTTTTTCATGTGTGTTGGTGGAAAAAAACTAAGTAGAGATAGGTTCGCCTATTGAAAATAATTATATTATTTTTATATTCTCTAATTTGTGTTATTTTCCTACTATTATTTCTTATTATTTATTACCATTTTTTGCATTTTAGGTTGTCACAATATATATAGGTTGCTTTAAAGAGGTAGGTAGTTTTTTAGCGATAAAACCGCATTTAACATTCTTACATTCGTTATAACTTATACGTTACTAGCTGCAGCGTGCAGCCCACTGCATTATAAAAGTTTTTGGCGAATCCCACGGGATCATCTAGTTTTTCCGGGATAAAAAATAGCTATGTGCTATTCCAGGTTATAATCTACCTGTGTGTTGAATGTCATTAAAATAAATGGCATATCGTTTGCAAATAGCGTATGTATATTAATCTACATCAAAATTATGAATGCGAACGTTTGGATGTTTGTATGTTTGAATGGATGTAAGTTACTCAATCACGCAAAAACTACTGAACGCATTAGAATGACATTTGATACACAGGTAGATGATGACCCGAAATAGCACATGGGCTAGTACTTTTTATCTCTGAAAAATTAGGCGATCCCGCGAGATTCGCCAAAAAACTTAAACTAAAATATAATGCAGCGGGCAGCACGCAAGTTATAACGAATGTAACATTATTAAGGCGAGGTATTTCAACGCGCGTCGAATCTATAGAAAATGGGTGGCGCGGTATGTTCTGAAACCGCTGGGAAACGTGTTAATTTTCGGATAAATAAATATAAGACATGAACTGAAAAATAAAATTTAACACAATCTTTTTTGTATTTCCAACTAAATATCACCATATAAAAATCATGTGGAAGATTAGAAATATTGTTAACAAATTATTTGTTTTAGAGGTTTTTTAGCCTGTTTTCGGAATTTTATATGATCAAGTAACATAAAGTACATTCTATCATGTAATGAGTTAGCACATTCTTTAGATAATATCTTCAGGTATATCGTGTAATTTTTGTAAAATTGTTATTTAACCATCAATACAAAAAACGTGATTAAACAAACCAGTTTTTTCCCGTTTGTTGCAATGCCTCACCTTAAACACGGTTTTATCGCTAATATATTTTCATGAAATTAAGTCAAACCATTCTTGAGTTATAACGAGACAGACAAATTTATGTCCGCGAATCGCAAAACGAATATTTATGACGAAATTTTACAAAATAATTGAATGTACAAATGGACACTACAGATTTATGTAGTAGAAGTAAGTAAGTAGTATCATGTAGATTTTTTCATATCATTAGATAGCTCTCCTGATGGAAAGAGAAACCATCGTCTATAGACACCAATGACGTTAATGGTGCGTTGCTATCCGTGTGGCGGAATGAAAATGCCACATGCATAAGTCTACCAGCTACCTTACCCTACGTATCGGAACACTATAATGACAAGCATTGGCGCTATTACGACAGGAATAGGCAAGACGGTGTTACCAAATACCCGGGCATTACATGTCAGGTGGTGATACAAAATGGCCGTTCGAGACGTTGTGGAACTCTATTTTATAGTCCAACGATGGTAATGACTCGCATAGCCAATCGCAGGTCTCTTACGAGCTGCCTGGCAGAATGGCAGATGATCTATTCTTCAAAAGGTCCCGGACCAAATACTTTTTCCTCTCTTTAAATCAAAACGACATATAAGTAAGTATATTATAAAGTTATCACAAGGCAGAAGCCATAGTTGACATTGGTCGATAAATAACGGCGGTGTGTGGTGCCTACATTGCAGCTTTTTACCGAACACCCATTTAGCTCACCGATGATCCAAACATCGTGATGAACTTGAGCGACTTGTATTTGGTTCTCTCTGTCAGAAAACCAACGTGATGACGATCAGAAAATTACTTTTAAGCTAACTAGAATAAATAATACTCTTAACACAGTGTTCTCTTAAAATTTGCTGAAGTTGTAAAGATAGTACATGCTCTGTTGGTCAGGGACCCCTTTGAAGAATAAACCATCAGCCAGGCAGTTCGTAAAATGCAAATGATTTATCAAACTTATCACTACCATTGTGACTAGTATTTAGTAGAATTCTGTAACGGTCCGCTCGGTCTTACACACACACACACACACACACACACATTTACATGCACACACACGCAAATTTTCTCTCTCTCTCTCTCTCTCTCTCTCTCACACACACACACACACACTCATTCAAACTCATCAAAAATCTATTAATGTTTATAGTATTCAGTGGAAATTTCCTTTATGCTCAATACTTGTAGACTAAGCAACTACTCTAGTCAAAAATGAACATTGAGTCTATTTTCTGGAGGAGGGCGTTGAAATACGCAACACAGTTATATACTTCTGCGTGTGTCATCGACACTCATGTTATTAATGTATACTTGTTCTGGTTCCAAATAAAATTGTTTGTATTTGGTACCACCGCATTACCTTATCCTGTCGCAATAGCATCAGTGCTTGCCATTATCGTGTTCTGATTTAGAGAATAAGGTAGGTGGCAAATTTATTCGTGTAAAATTACCAAACGGATAGCAGAAACCATCACGGGTTTCTCTTTCGTTTAAGAGAGCCATCTGCTTGTTTTTTACCCTATGATATAAAAAATTGTGAGTAGACTTTTAGTTGGTTAATTCATACGTAGTTCATACAACATATTAAACATCAAGATACAAATAAAACTACAGCTAATTTTCTTACACCTACACACACATACACACATTTTTGAATTTTATTAATACTGGTGATTACAAATGAAAAGTCATAATTTATATAGCGGGAACGTGGATTTAACTTTGGACGTAATGTGAAGAAGGAAGTTATGCAATATTTTTTAACAGACTTCCCTAAAAATCGTTTTTTTTAGATCATAAGATAGAAAACAAGCAGATGGGTCTCCTAATGGAAGAGTCAACCATCGCCTATAGACCCCAAAGGTGTTAATGGTGGTGGTAATCTTGTGGCGAGGTCTTATGTCACATGCATAAGTTTCCTGGCTACCTTACCCTCCAAAACGGAACACGACAGCGACAAGCACTGACGCTATTGCGGCAGGAATAGGTAAGGCGATGGTACCAGACCCGGGCGAGACAATGCAGAACTCTACCACCTAGTAGCCACGATGGTAGTGACTCGCATAGCCAATCGGTTGCCTTATGACATACCTGGCAGAACGGCAATTGGTACCTATTCTTCAAAGGAGCCCGGGGCCAACACGAGGTAGCCCGGGACCATCACGGGGAAAGAACAAAAAAAACACGGCTGTTTTTTTGTTTCTTCGAAACTAAACTTAAAAATTAAGTTTTTATTAACCGTTTAAAAAATTGTTTTTTTTTTGTTTGGAAGGGTATATAATATTTAGTTCCATATAATCTTGGTAAAGATCTGATATACGATTAGAGGTATACAAGTTTAGAAGTAGATTGTTGCAGTTTTACTCCATTTAAATTTGTATTATTTTGTACCAGCGTTTGCCTGTGGCCGAAAATCGACCATATTAGCTAATCAATACAATCTCTATTAAGTTTGAAAACTAACTAGCCATAAGGAAAATGTATATATTAAAATGTAAGTCACATGAATGTAGTGTGTGTAATGTTTATCTTTATTAATTTAATGTGCTTCTAATGTATTTTATTTAAAAACTAGCTGACCCGGAAGACGTTGTTCTGCCTTTTTAACTACTCTAATTTTTTTCTATATTTTCTCACCTTTTAAACCGTCCCTGGACTTCAACAATTAATTCAAAAGCAAAATTAGCCAATTCGGTTCAGCCGTTCTCGAGTTTTAGCAAGACTAACGAAAAGCAATTTTTAGATTTAAGACTATTAGGAATATGATATATTCCTGATAGTATATAATAATAGACATATATATATATATATATATATATATATATATGTCTATTATTATATACTATCAGGAATATATCATATTCCTAATAGTCTTAAATCATTGCCTATAAATAAATTTCGCAAAAAGTTGTTTGATTTGTTGTTAGATAAAACTTATTATGATATTAAAGAATTTTTAGCCGATAAAATTAAATGTTAATGGATAGAAATATAAATATGTTAAATTGTCCTTAAAAAAATTTCAATGTAGTAAAAATTTCGTAAATGGTGAACATTATGTAAATTATAAAAAAAAAAACTACTCAAAATATGAAACTTGTAATTATAAAAATAACTTTGTAATATGGAATCATCCTTGTATATTTATAACAAGAACATAAAATAAAGAAAAAAAGATCAGCCGCTGAGTTTCTTCCGCCGGATCTTCTCAGTGTGTGGCCGCGTTCCGATCCGGTAGTAATTCTAAAAAATCAATACAATTTGTAGTTTTAAATGCAATACTATATAATGATATTTTTTTAAATATTTGCACACCATATATTGGTAGAATATGTTGGTACCTTAATTTATTGTTAACAACTTGTAACACCCATATTCTTGCAAATAAATATTTTCTTTCTTCTTTCTTTCTTTCTTTCTTTCTATATATATATATATATATATATATATATATATATATATATATGCATTATAGGTAAAGGTAAATTTATATTGTAGAATAACGCAGAGTATTTGTTAAAACTCAGTTACCCATTCATAGGGCAGTGTATACGCTTTTACAAAAATATTCCCGAAGATGTAAGAGATTATTAAGAAATAAGCGTATAAAATATATTAAAACAAAATTGTGTAAAAAAGTTATTTTTATAAAATTTTAGATTATTTGGAAGACAATAAAGTCTGAAATTATTTGCTTCTTGTACGAATATCTGATAATTATTGTAATTCATTAAAAATTTTAGCTGAAACTAAAAACAAGCCCGCTGAATTTCTTCCGCTGGATTTTCTCAGTGTGAAGCC
The DNA here is from genome assembly GCA_036924255.1 of Apodemia mormo. Lineage (NCBI taxonomy): Eukaryota > Metazoa > Arthropoda > Insecta > Lepidoptera > Riodinidae > Apodemia > Apodemia mormo. Next base: position 29,133,388 of record JAUPFN010000017.1, read on the forward strand.
ACTTTCCGATCCGGCAGTGGGTAATCATTAAAAATGTCAACGCCGGGCGTCAAAAGTGCCCGTAAAGGTTTATTGTAAAAAAATTGACTTTAACATTGCTATAGCATATATTTATGTAATGTTATTTTATTTTATTTATTGCCTGTTATTATGTATGTTTCTGAATGCCTGTAAAATTAATCCTCGTCCCAGCTATATAATTTATTAAATCAAGATGAATGCTAACCATAATCTATTGTTAATTACAGCCAATAGTTTTTCACTCACTATTATTTTGTATTAATTTTACAGTAAACCAAATAACAGAATGACAACCAATCCATCCGATCGTCAGATATTTTCTTAACGTCGCCTCGCCGTCACAAGTATTCTTTTTTATAGCGCTCGATGTCATAGACTACAACAGCGGCGCGTAACACTATATTAATTTCTATATTAATTAAGTAATTAATATTAATAATATTATAAATGCGAAAGTTTGGATTTTTGGATGGATGGATGGATGTTTGTTACTCAATCACGCAAAAATTACTGAACGGATTTGAATGAAATTTAGTGTACAGGTAGATAATGACTTGGAATAGCACATAGGCTACTTTTTATCCCGGAAAAATTAGAAGATCGCGCGAGATTCGCCAAAAACTTTTATAATGCAGCGGGCTGTACGCGGCAGCTAGTAAATAATAAATATTAAAATAATGGTCATAGCGTTGGTACCGGAGGCCAAATCGCGTGACCGTTAATTGTGTCGGATAAATCACGAGTGTCAAACAATTTGTTCCATAAAAATTCATGTATTTTCCGATAGTCGATAAAAAAGAAATAGGCGGCAGCATAATGCCATACTTCTTCAGTGCGACTTACAGCCTGTTATAACGATGCCAATATGTTAATTAAAAAAAACAATTCAACCATTTGCACCAGCCTAAATTTTGCACAGCTTATCTGAAAGCATGAAATTCACGAATTTCACAAAATTCTCGAAAATAACTTTGCCATACTTTTCTAATGGTTCCCAGTTCCCAAAGAAAAATTTTACTCATTTGCGGCAGGATAATGGCCCATACCGTCGCAAATAACTAAACTTTTTCTTTTTGCAAAACGATTTGTACCACCCTAAAACTATTTTAAACAGTTCTGTATATCATAAGTAGAAGTTTGATAATGCCATACCTATGGGAGGTGGTGAATAGGTATTTTTTTTAAATTATTAGTTGGCACTTATTTATGTCTTAAATAAGTGCTAACTAATAATATGTATGTTTCACCTGTATTGGTCTGGGCTCCCTTTAAAGAATATACCATCTGCCGTCTTGCCAGGCAGTTCGTAAAAGGCAAACGATTAGCTATACGAGGGACTACCATCCTGATTATTAGGTGGCAGAGTTCCGCAACGGCTCGCCCGGCTCTGGTACCGCCTTAACTATTCTTAGCGCATTAACGTTAATGCATAAATCATAGTCGTGCTCCGGTTTGGAGGGTAAAGTAGCCGATAGACTTATGCATGAGGTATTACCCAAAGAACTACAAAAAATACTTTTTTCTTGGGCTTTGGTATTACCATCCCACAACACAGATAGCAATGCACGATTAATATTTTTTGTATACCTAGGCGATAGACATAGGAGACAGTTTCTCTGTTCATCAGAAAAGACATCTTGTTGTTTTTTATCTTGTAATATAAAAAAATCGCTTACTATAAATACTTATTCTATTTTTTATTTTATTTTTTTAATACTTTTTTTATTTGTTTATTTGTTATTTAAAAACTAAAATTTAAATTGATAATTGCTGGTTACATAATGCCAATTAATTGATTAAAGTTAACATTACATATGCAATTCAGTTTCTACATATCAGACTTGAGTGAGGGATTTTTTATGTAACACATAATGAATTCAACCACTCAGTAATATAATTACAAAAATACGCATTTTCAGTTTGGAATATACCTAAATATAAACCAAAAATGTGTATTATAAAATAGAAATATTCAAAAAGACCCACCAAAAATACATATCTACAGTTAATAAGTCAATAATTTCTTTGTTACAAAGTAAACAACAATAAACAAAATTTAAAAAATTATAGGCAGCTTTTAGCTTAAAAAAATACTCACTTTTTATTTTATTGTGCACAAATAATTATTTTTACAAATTAAAACTTTTACGTAGTTTTTTGGGCACTGTCGCTAATTGTGTTTGATAAAATAAATTTATAGTATTCTTACCGACGAAATTAAAGTGACCTGCAACATCAGGTTTTGTTTAATACTAAGTGTAACTTAAAAATAGTTCAAACAAACTTTTCTTTCTACAAAGGATAACTTTAAATTTTTTTGTAGCCGCCAATGGCATTGGATTCAAACTGTATACATAATATAATATAATCTAATATAAAAGTTTCCTCACAAACTTTGATCCTCATATGTTTCAATTAATTAAAAACAATATTTGGATTGGTTAAAATTACCTTATTCGCGTCGGAAAATATTTTGTTGCGTTGTGGGCGGGAACTTTTCCCGCCTAACTCCGCGTAATACAAAGCGCGGTCACCGCGCTGACATTGTCACCGAACGTTCCAAAACACGCAAGCACTCGCGCGCCGCGGCACTGCGACTGACGAACACCGCACTCGCCGCGAATACCGAACTGCGAGTAATCGTTCTGAAACCGCCCTCAACAAACAAAACCCCACCCGCTGTAAAGAGCATTTTAGCACGCGCCACCCCGTCCCGCGCCCTGATTTAATAGCGAACGCGGGCACTGATTCACTTAGCGGAACGCAACTACTGATTCCGTCTCTTTCTCCCTTACACAAATTTCCTGTGCTATCTCTGTCCAAAGAGTGCTCGAAACATAGACGGTGGAAAGAGATGGCGGCACCGTCGCGGACACTTCTTTCCTTCAACTCAATTTGCATGCGGGGGTCGCTCGACAAACTTTATGTCCTCGTTTCGTAAATTATTTATACGTTTGAAAATACTTTTAACGGTGTGTTCGGCCCGCCGAAGAGATTGTGGACGTGAGCGACCAAGTTAATTGATCAGTTTGCTAGATTGCATTGTAGAATAAAATTAATTAAACTATTATTACATACCTTAACTTTGTTACTTTACTTTAACATATTTGAATTAAATTTTTATATTTATTTTATAAATTAAAAAAAACAGAGCGCATTTCTAGAAAGTTATTAAATATTAATAACTCCAAAGAATTATTATGAAACATAAGAAACAATTCGACTACAAGATGAGTCAATGAACACATCTTACTAAAAAAAAATGTATAATCGCTGAAGAAATTGTTTGCATTTTTTTATGTGACAAGATAGCAAACAACAAATAGCTCTCATGCAGAGGAAAGATATTTGTCGTCTATATCTAGACTTAAAAGTTGTATCGCCTCTGTGGACTAGTGGTCCAGCGTTGGCGTTGACCACATGAGGTCCCGGGTTCGATTCCCGGGTCGGGCACTTAAAAAAAGTGTTCAGTTTTCTTATAAACACAAAGTTGCCCGGGATTGGAAAATGCCCGGTTGGCGATAGGCTTGCCACCTACCACATACCTATTCCTGCCACTAACATCTATGGTGTCTATAGGAGACCCATCTGCTGTTTGCTATCTTATCATATAAAAAAAATATTACCGTACATGAGTTTAGAGGTATACCACATGCGTTTAACATTTGCGACCTCACATTTACTCAAAGCACGAAAATAAAAAACCTCTTAATGCACAATAGTAAAAATCACTAATGATCAGCCGCATGGCAGTAAGGCATTCAGTGTTGAGTAATTAATTACCCAGATAAATACGCAAAAACATAATTTTAATTCTAGAACAGGTGGGAATTTCCTGAAAATTCATGACAAAAATAATTAATTAATTGTACTTGTCAATATGGGGTAACTGTACGCAACGGGTAATTGTACGCACTAAGCTTCATGCTTCTCTCGTCTCTAACGTTCTTGCCAGCTGATTTGAAAAGCCAAGTAAAAGCAGTAGGTTAAAGGTTTCATAATAATCACGCAATGCTGCGGATAGTCACAAGACAATTTCCTTTTTGCACATTTCAATTATTTATTTTGTTCAAATTCTTAAATATGGTAAACACATTCGACAAGGCTGGTCTAGAAAGCAAAGTGATTATAGATAGAAGAAACAAATAATATTTTTTGTACATTCAAATATTTTGTCTGTGGTAGTGCATGTTTGTGCTTTTAATTTTTTCAATTTGCTTTCCTTTGATTGTTTGGATGTTTAGTTAGTTTGATAAAATTTTGGATGTAAGTACATAGAAACCAAAAACAAGTCTACTAAAATCAGATCAGATGTAAAACTATTAGAAAAAACAATTTTCGAGTCTAAAGTTATATTTTTATTATATCAATGGAGGTACAAAGATCCGTGTAGGTACTGGAATTGAATTTTTGTAAATTTTAGTGGAAGGCGAAAATTTGCACAACTTATGTGAGTGGTTATATCTTGTATTCTATGCCCATGGAGGACCAATATAAAATCTAATTTCTATGTCCATGTCTAATAAATCAATTTTCCGGTGTGCATACATTTAACCGCATATTTAATGCATATATTTAACCAAAGGCATGCGGACACTTACGTTTTATATATCATAAGTGTTTTTTCATATCATAGCAAACAAGCAGATGGTTCCCTTGATGGAAAAAATGCAACCATCGCCTATTACAAAGATATTACTGGTGCGTTGCTATACTTGTGGCGAGGTCTTAATGCCACATGCATAAGATTATCGGCTACCTTACTCTCTAAACCGGAACAACAGTGACAAGCACTGACAATATTGTGCCAGGAATAGGTACGGCGGTGGTACCAGATCCGCGTGAGACAATGCAGAACTCCACCATATTGATACTTATAATATGAACTTTAAAAAAAAGTATCTTCACGCCCATATCCCCGAAGGGGTAGGCAGAGGTACAACAAGTGCACCCACGATTAGCCGAAGATACTTGGTCCCACAAATGTGATAGGTGGCAAGCCTATCGCCAACCGGGCACTTTCCAATCCCGGGCAACATTGTGTTTCTCAGAAAACTGAAAAAACACTTTTTTTGTGCCCGACCCGGGAATCGAACACGGGACCTCATATGGTCAACGCCAACGCTGGACCGCTAGACCACAGAGGCGATTAATATGAACTTAAAACAGAATAAATATTTAAACGCCTTTTTAATATTCTAAAAACATCCCTGGTCATGTAGATTAAGTAAACCGAACACCCAAAGACAAAAAGATGGTCTCCATCCTTACAATTATTAACTTAACAATTATTGATTTTTATATGCGTTTATCAAGTGTCAAGCCTAATTGTTATTAATTAATTAGATTGGCGAGATGAGCTAGGTAAAGTATTGTACAATTCTCCCGGAGATGCTTCGGTTGCGAAGTAAAATGTACATTGAGTACATATACTGTGTGCTTTTAATTTTGCTACTGACATGGTGGAAAGTGTGCGAGGTGAGGCAAGTGAATGAATGAGTGCATAATTTTACTGCTGGGTTCTTAATTTCCGGAACTTCAGTGACTTAATTCTATTTCTTTCTTTACCATTTTCCTTTCAGTGGCATTGTAGAGGTCACACTGTAATAAACTCCATAAGTCCCTTAAGCGACTTAATGTAATATAAGGAAATGATGAGAACTTATACTAGAAAAAAATTAAAAATAAAAACATGGCAGTGTTAAGTTTAATAAATAATATAAATGGAATTAAAAATGAAAATAAATAAATAAACTAATACTCAATAAGATTATGTAAAACCTTAAAAGAGGATTTAATATTAGAAGGAAAGAATTCGCGAAGAGAAAAAATATATTTAGACAGGTGGGAAAAAGAAAATATATTTTAAAATTTGAAAAAAGGGAATTTGGAAAAGGGGAGGTTATAACACGTCTGTGGAGTTGCAAACTGCAAAGTAAATTGATGTCTTCTGTGACTTTGAGATTTCGTAACCAACCGATTTTGCAACAAAGACAATGTTATAAGTGTTAAAAAACTTGCGTGTACTTATGTACGCACATAAGAAGTTAAACTTCTTTAGCGTAGCAAGATAAAAATCTTTCAAAAAATTTTATCCTTCACGTTATCCTATGTTTGTAAAAAAAATGACACTAATATTTAAAAAAGAGGTATTAACATTGAAAGAAAGTTTTATTATAACACATTATCTAATTGGATAAATTAAATATCATAAAAGAATTATTTGTACGTAATTAAAAAACTAAAATGTTGACTGGCTAATTTCATAGTGTCGATTTTTCGTGACGTTTTGCGCGCTCGTCGTAAAAATTTACTCTCATTATTTTTCCCTAACCCATCAAAAGAAATATAACTTTCCAAAAATATGTTGAATGCCGTACGAAAGATTAAAATTTATTATTGCGTTCAAAAGTTACATCTTCTTAAAATTTAAAATAGTCTCGTATTCAGCAAACTTAGGATTTTTGTACTCTTTGGGCACAAAATATTCTTAGGCATATTTTTGACCGCTTTTTAGTCTGGTCAACAAGTGCTTTTTTGGTCAACTTTTTTCAGCAGTCTCCGAAAATTATGATTGAGGTGTCATTCGATTCGGAATGGCATCTAGATAGTTTTCGAAAAACAATTAAGTTCCGCAAATAAAAATTACAAAAGTTATTAACAATTAACTAAAAATAAAAAGGGGTGTTTAGTTTTTTGCAAATATCTCATAAACTGATAAAGATTTTTCAAATTTGAAAAAAGATTCAGAAAGAGGAGGAAATTTCCTAAAAAAAATTTCGATTCCCGGAATTGTAGGACTAATATTTATAATTTTCCCAGAGGGTTGAAAATACGCCCGAAAACGGGTACTCCGGCTTGCGCAAGCCACGCCTCCTTCGGACCTTTAATGAATAAATATTATTTAAACTTATTAAATATGAAAATTAAAATTTAAAAAAATTCAGGTGCCTACAGGACAGATCAATAAACAATAATCCGTGGTCAAAAAATTTTTATCGCAATTTTTCAATAAGTTATCCATTAATTAATTAACAATTTTTGTAGCACGAACATTAACATTGCAAGTGCGATAATTGTTAAACTATTAATCTAGGATTTTTTTTCTTTCGTGGAGCTATTTTTCAAAGGTCTTAGAATAGATTCCCGTTGGAAAAATTAAAAAATTGTAAATTTTCATTTTGTAATTAACAGTTTACTAAGGTGAAAAATTATAAAGCTTTATTAAACATTGAAAAAAATTTTTTTTTCATAATATTATTACTGATCCGTTTTTTTATGATCAGAAGCTACTTAAAAATGATTTTTTATAATTTTTATCTCCTATTGTTTAAAAAATTGTTATAAACAAATGCGTTGGTTATGAGATAATTTAAAAATTTTTTTCGATAACATAATCTTTGATGATAATTATGATTTTTTTTAAAAAAACCGTTTCTTAAAAAAATTTTTTTATTGCTAAAAACGCATTTGTTGATTAACAATTATTTTCTCCCACTTCTAATAAACATTAAGGAACCATTTTTTTTTTAAATCAATATTTATTTTTCTTTTTGATATAAAAAAAAATTATTTAATTTTTCATTGTTTATGTAATAAACAATTTGTTATAAACAAATAAATTTTTACCTTTTATTTTTGTTTCTTATTTTACTTAATGTCACAAAAACTGACATGATTTATTTTTTCTTTTTAATTTTTTTTACTATTTTTTTTTAATTTTTAAATATTCGTTGTCTGTAATTTCGTCATTCTTGCCTGGTTTTTCATCCTTAAAATTATTATAATTTATAAACTAATGGAGATATGATGAAAACACCCAAGACTTATTTATTCTTTAACTAATAAAGACTATACTAGATAAAGAATAAATAAGTCTTGGATAAATAATTTTAAGGATGAAAAACCAGGCAAGAATGACGAAATTACAGACAACGAATATTTAAAAATTAAAAAAAAATAGTAAAAAAAATTTAAAAAAAAATCATGTCAGTTTTTGTGACATTAAGTAAAATAAGAAAAAAAAATAAAAGTTAAAAATTTATTTGTTTATAACAAATTGTTTATTACATAAACAATGAAAAATTAAATAATTTTTTTTTATATCAAAAAGAAAAATAAATAATGATTTTAAAAAAAAATGGTTCCTTAATGTTAATTAGAAGTGGGAGAAAATAATTGTTAATCAACAAATGCGTTTTTCAGCAATAAAAAATTTTTTTTAAGAAACGGTTTTTTTTAAAAAAAATCATAATTATCATCAAAGATTATGTTATCGAAAAAATTTTTAAATTATCTCATAAACAACGCATTTGTTTATAACATTTTTTTAAACAATAGGAGATAAAAATTATAAAAAATCATTTTTAAGTAGCTTCTGATCATGAGAAAACGGATCAATAATAATATTATGAAAAAAAAAAATTTTTTCAATGTTTAATAAAGCTTTATAATTTTTCACCTTAGTAAACTGTTAATTACAAAATGAAAATTTACAATTTTTTAATTTTTCCAACGGGAATCTATTCTAAGACCTTTGAAAAATAGCTCCACGAAAGAAAAAAAATCCTAGATTAATAGTTTAACAATTATCGCACTTGCAATGTTAATGTTCGTGCTACAAAAAATTGTTAATTAATTAATGGATAACTTATTGAAAAATCGCGATAAAAATTTTTTGACCACGGATTATTGTTTATTGATCTGTCCTGTAGGCACCTGAATTTTTTCAAATTTTAATTTTCATATTTAATAAGTTTAAATAATATTTATTCATTAAAGGTCCGAAGGAGGCGTGGCTTGCGCAAGCCGGGGTACCCGTTTTCGGGCGTATTTTCAACCCTCTGAGAAAATTATAAATATTAGTCCTACAATTCCGGGAATCGGAACTTTTTTTAGGAAATTTCCTCTTCTTTCTGAATCTTTTTTCAAATTTGAAAAATCTTTATTAGTTTATGAGATATTTGCAAAAAACTAAACCCCCCTTTTTATTTTTAGTTAATTGTTAATAACTTTTGTAATTTTTATTTGCGGAACTTCATTGTTTTTCGAAAACTATCTAGATGCCATTCCGAATCGAATGACACCTCAATCATAATTTTCGGAGACTGCTGAAAAAAGTTGACCAAAAAAGCACTTGTTGACCAGACTATTTAATCCGTTCACTTGGCGAGACAGCCGGCCGGCCGACTCGCGGCAAGCCCAGAAAGATTCTAGATTTTTACTAGAACTTTTGAAGCACTTTCTGTTGAACAATCTTTATTTTGCTTGCTTTAACAGCATCTAATTAGTCAATTTAAAGTTTAGTTAAAATCTCCGCGAAATAAATAAATATCATTCTTGAATTATTCGAAATGAGATTGATGTAATATAAAATGACTACGTAATATAAAATAAATAAATATCATTCTTGAATTATTCGAAATGAGACTGATGTAATATAAAATTACTACGTAATATAAAATAAATAAATATCATTCTTGAATTATTCGAAATGAGATTGATGTAATATAAAATGACTACGTAATAGAAAATAAAGCAACAATGGTTGCATTGAAAATACACATCTTCAAGTTAAATTTTTAACATTGCGTTTAAAGTAACAGCTTTTCAAAATTTAAAATAACTGGCTACGTTTTAACAAACTTCAGATGTCTGTGTTCTGAGAGCTCGTAAATCTTCATGTACATCCAAATTATCATTATAAATGCTAGAAATAGTTTGTTTGTTTGTAACGCAGTAAAGCCTAAGCCACAGAACTGATTTTACAATATCTTTCACCAATAGGAAGCTACAATATCAGCGAGTAACATAGGCTGTACTTTTTTTAAATTAAGGCATCAAACATTTGCTTGCAAACGTCATTTTTTGACGTGCGCTGCCATTTTGTTATTTGTCAGAAATTTCATTATTTTTTTTCTGATATTTATTATAATAAAATATGTTTTCAATATTTTAAACTAAGCTCAATTTTAGAATTTTTAAATTTTAACGATCCCAGTCAAGCAATAAAAATATCATATTATATATACTGTCTAATGATAATGACTATGCTTTTGATAGTTGTTAAAAGACATCAACGCCAGCGACGTCGCGGGTATAAACTAGTATTATTATAAAGAGGAAAAATTTGATTATTTGTAAGTTTGTAGTTGTTTATTTGTAATTATTTTGTTGATTATTTGTAAGTGGATGAACTGAAAAACTACTGGACCGAGTTTAAAAAACTCGGACAAGACGTTGCAGAACTCTACCACTTAGTAATCATGATGATAGTGGCATGTTTGGCCAATGATTCGCCTGTTAAAACCTTAATATAGAGTAACAGATGGTCTAATCTTCAAAAGGGGCCTGGACCTGCTCAGATATTCTTCAAAATGGGCCTGAACCTGCACGGCGAAAAACTCACATTAAAATTTATTCCATAATTTATAAAGAATATTAAGGTACATAATTGACTGCCTCGTGGTGTACTAGTTAGCCAGGCCTGGACCATGTCCAATAGCATAACCTGGACCTGAAAGGGGAAAACTCACACCAAAAAAATATTTCAAATTTATTTGCAATATTAAGGTACATACATATTTCGCAGCCTCATGGTGTAGGAGTTAGCCTGACCTGGACCAGGTCCAATAGCAAGGCCTGGACCTGCAAGGGCAAAACTCACATTAAAATTTATTCTATAATTCATAACGCGTATTAAGGTACATATTTGACTGCTTCGTGGTGTAGGGATTAGCCTGGCCTGGACTTACAAGTGGAAAACACACATTAAAATTTATTCTATAATTCATAAGGAATATAAAGGTACTTATTTGTCCGCCTCGTGGTGTAGGGATAAGCCTGGCTTGGACCAGGTCCAGTAGCAAGGCCTGGAACTGCAAAGGCAAAACTCACATTAAAATTTATTCCATAATTTATGACGAATATTAAGGTACATATTTGGCTGCCTCGTGGTATAGGGGTTTGCCTGGCCTGGACCTGGTCCAGTAGCAAGGCCTAGATCTGCAAGAGAAAAATTCACATTTAAAATTTATTCTATAATTCATAACGAATATTAAGTTAGGTATATATTTGTCTGACTCGTGGTGTAGGGGCTAGCCTATCCCCAAGTCAAGCAAAAGTGTTACCTATTGAGGTTTTTTCGAAAACTCAAAAGTTCGGAGACTGATGGGTGGGTCTTACCACTCCCATGACTCGGATGTGTACGTAAAGCCAATGTACCAACATTAAATATTTCTCTGCTCCTGCATACAATACAAATTTCTATGGGAACTACATGGGAACTCTACAGTTACACAGTTTTGGCAGTTTTCTCTCTACACAGTTTTGGCAGCTAAACTTTGGAACGAGCTCCCAAATAATATACAAGATTGTGAGACTATGGGTCGTTTTAAACATAGAATTAAAGAACATTACCTATCTTTTTGATAATTAATGTTCTTTATTTTGCCTTTACTCATATTATATATATAATTTTTTGTTTATTTGCCATAACTACCTAGCTCAATTTTGTCTGTAGATTTTTCGCCATGATGTTAAAATTAAATTATTATTTAGTTTAGTCCACTTTTTGTTGTATTTGCATGACGCTCAATTGTAGCTACTAGATAGCAGAAATATGCATTGTTTCACTCGGATCTGGTAGCACCGCTTTACTTATTTCTGTCGCAATAACGTCAGTGCTTGTCACTGCCGTGTTCTGGTTTAGATGATAAGATAACCAGTAAATCTGGCATTAAGATCTCTCCACAAGATGAGGAACGCACCATTAACATCTTTGGTGTCTATGAGCGATGGTTTCTCTTTTCATCGAGAGAGCGATCCGCTTGTTTGCTATGTAATGATATAAATAAAAATCGGGCAGTCATCAGGACTACCAGGTCAATTTAGACTAGAAAAGTCTAATTCTCAAATCTTCAAGCTTCAAGTTATATATCTTATGATAGCAAACAAGCAGATGAGTCTTCTGATGGAAAGTGGCAAACATCGGCTATTGATACCAAAAGATACCAAAGATGTTAATTGTGCGTTGCTATCTTGTGACGAGGTCTAATGCCATATGCATAAGTTTACCGGCAACCTTACCCTCTAATCTGGAACACGGTAGCGATAAGCATTGATGCCATTACGGCAGAGCGCTAGAAGGCGATGGCATGAATTTGGTTGAAACGCAGCAGAACTCTGCATAGAATTTTTCGTAAATTATAAAGATTGACATTAGAACCATGGCCCTTTTAACATTTCTAAGTTCATTACATCAAATTGTTGTTGTTGTTTTTTTAAATTAAATGGATGCTAAATTAGTTGGACTAAATTTGATAGATATTTTGCTACGTCTTTACATTTCAAGTTATAGATATTTTGTAACATTTGTTAATAATTATAGAGTAGATTACGTTTATTATTAGATTACTCAATAATAATGTTATTCAAAATGTTTGGAAATATTAACCAGGACTGGCGTATGACGATTAAATAATTCTAATTTATTGTTGGTTCAAATATTTCAATTTTTATTATGAAGTAATATTAAATTAATAGTTTTAATTTATACTTATATTTGTTTAAAAAAAATTGCATGCCAATTTGGTAGAATACGCAAATATATTATAACTTATGTAAACCTATAAAATTGTACCGTATTCTGAGCAAATAAATTTCATTCATTCATTCATTCAACTCTATCACCTAGTTAGTTGTTACGATGTAAGTAACCTGTATGCCTTCTCTCGCTTGCTAGAAGATGCCTATTAATAAGTAATAAGGGAGTTGATTTATTCTTCAAAATGTAGTCCGCACAACACGAGATGAAAATTCTAAAACGGTTGCGGGTGTTGGTGGGTTGGATAAATTTTTATTTATTTAATTTATGTATTTGAATACAATACCATAGAAATATAAATATTAAAGATAACACAAACTATCGCGAGTTTTATCGGGCATCAGAGTCGCCGACAAAATAATAATTTAATTACAAAAACAGAAAAAAAACAAGTATCTTAATATTACAAAAACAATATGATATCCATACTAATATTATAAATGCGAAAGTCTATCTGTCCGTCTGTTACGCTTTCACGGCTCAACCACTGGACCTATTTTCATGCAATTTGGCATGAAAATAGTTGAAGATCCGGGGTCAAACATAGGCTAGGTTTTATTTCAAAAATCAACCCCCGAAGGGCTGAAATGGCGAATGAAATTCATATTAAAAACTATTTCAACATGTTAATCTATTCGCGGGCGAAGCTGCGCGGGTTAGCTAGTAACTTATAAATCTAAGTATGGAACAACAAGAGGTAGTTACAATAATTATAATGAAATTATCGCGACACAGTCCAGCCGAACAAGTAAACAGAATACCTATTTGATTGTGATGACCTTTGAGATCTATGACAATGACATAATTCTGTATGAGTAGGCTGGATTGCATGGTTCTTAGCTATAGTTGCTTCTTGCAGAATGCGTAGTTTGAGAATAATAAACAAGCAGGCAGGATAATGTCTGCCTACAGGCACTAACCACAGGTCGTGTTGGCCCAAGCCCCTTTTAAATAATAGAAAATCTACCTTCTACTAGGCAGTTAGTAAAAGGCGAATGATTAATAGTACAATTCATGACTATATGGTAGAGTTTTGCAACATATCGCCCGGGTTTGGTACTACCACCTTGTTTATTTCTTCGACAATAGCGACTATGCTTGTCAGTGCCGTATTCCAGTTTGAAGAATAAGGTAGCCGGTAAAAGTCTTGATGTCTATACAAGATGGTGGTCTCTTTCTATGAGGAGAGTCATCTGCTTGTTTGCAAACTTATTAAATAAAAAAAGTTTGTTTATATCTGCAAAAAGTACAATATAGATAAATAAATCTTACTGTTACATTTTTTTTATTATTATAAAAGCATCGTATGACAGGAAAAAATCACTAACGGGCGGTTTCCGAAACTCAAATTAATTTTAACAAGCGTTTAATCAGTGTTTAACATAATTTTCACAAGCAAATGATATACATGTTATACGCAAACCTCAAAGCTCCGTCGCTCCTAGGGTTGACTGGTCAATCTTCAGGTCTGTTTTAGTCTTAATCAAAGCCCAAATAAATTACATTTTTCGGCCTTTGACTAAATAATTTTCGTCAAACCTAGAAGAGACTAATTTGGTCGGTCATACTTCAAAACTCCATTTTATCAAATCCGCATTTGACCAGTTAAACTACAATTAGGTATTATAATGTCTTACCTTCATATATTTATGCATTTTAACTTTTAAGTAACTCAAGTCTTAAGACCTGCGTAACTCTGTCAATTCTATACCTAATTCGCCATTTTTTCGTTTTTTTCATTTTGAGGCTTTCTTAGCTTTGAGATGCGTTGGAATATACGGAGATTAGTTTGTTAGATTAGATATTTATTATAAAAGATCATTTTTTAATTTAAATATTACTTTTTAAATTTACTATACTTTACATTTACATAATTTTGAATAACATATTTTATTGCAGTGGCATTTTATAAAGCTTTGGCCCCCAAATTAAGAATCTTTTGCTCATATTTCTCTAAGAGACAGCGGAACGTTAGGTACATCTTTAAAAGTAAGAACATTCTACTTGTATTCTTTTGTTTGATTACTTGAAAAAAGTGTGTTTATGGTATAAACCATCGAATGTTTCATCTTGTATGATGCCTAAAACATTTCGAGCACCTCCTTTGGCTGTATCGAAGCTGAATATAGTAAAGATTTTCCAATCGTGACTGGCGGAAATTTTTGTTAAGATAATAGTTTTATAATATTATCTTGAGCTTGAAGACCTTCAATCACCTTTCCTTTATTTTTTTTATAGAAGAGGGGAAAACGGACAGAAGGCTATATATATTTTATATTTTCTGTTTGTATACAACGCATGCATGTAACTTTACTTCCAAAGCCTTCATAATCTGCGCCAAGTATGCTGTCAGCGCAAACAACGTGCGCGACCTGATTACAAATATACACAGTATGTGCGACGTTTGACCGAGTCTGCCAGTCCCCTCTAGGATCGACTAGGCCAAGCTCGTAACATGGTTATTTACTTTCGACGTTTGACTAAAAAGTTAGGAATTCCTGGGTTTGACTAAAAAATACTTCAGTCAAAGGTCGAAATTGAAATTTAATTCGGGGTTCGCCCGAAGGCTTCAGTCAAGGATAAAGCATTAATTCCGCGAAGATACTGTGACCTTACATATATAAGTATTCAATATAAGTAAAAGTGCAATAGAGAAATGAATTAATGTCACATACACAAGTGTCGTAGGTTGTAGCATTCGTAACTCATTTAAGTTGTAGCAGTCGTAGCATTCGTACATTACTTGTTGAAAACAATACACTTGGTATGTGTATTGCCATATCGTAAGGCTGAGTATAAATACTCTTAGAGATGGTGAAGTAAGTATTCTGGAAAAGATGTGCTTTAATAAAATGTGACTTATATTATATGAGTTGAATAAATTTTAATATGATTGAATTTTTATTTTGATTGACAGAGAACTTGGCTTGGAGCTGAAAATTAGTTTATTTCGCTTAAAGTGGATATCAATTAAAATTTATGTCAAATATTATTAGATGAATTCTTTATTTGTTGTAAAAGCAACAGTTCACCAAAAGGTCAGATTGAAGGACTTAAAAAACGACCAATCGAATTTGAAACCCGCCGGTGTCTAGAATTAGATGTGATAGTTAGCTGGATGCGAGGCAACAAATTCTTTAAAGGCTTTTTGTACTGCCTCTCGGCTATTGAATTTTTTTCCCGCCAAGAAGTTATCCAAATTCTTGAAAAAGTAGAAGTCTGTAGGCGTAAAGTCTGGTGAGTACGGCGGATGACGGAGAACTTCCAACTCCATCTCGTAGCTTGGAGACCGTCTGCTGTGTAGTATGAGGTCGCGCGTTATCGTGCAGGAACAGTGGAGCCGAATTGCTGGTTGGAGACGTGCGAGCTTCTCCATCATTCTGTTCAGTTCTTCATAGTACACATCTGCAGTAATGCTCGTCCCGTTTGGTAAAAAAATTCAAAACCCAAGAGGCAGTACAAAATACCTTAAAAAAATTTGTTGCCTCTCGTCCAGCTGATTTCTTCAAGAAGGGCATCAATAAGTTACTAATGCGTTGGCAAAATGCATTGGTTGCATGGGTGATTACTTTGATTAATAAGAAATAAAAAAGAAAAAAAAATACACTTCATTTATTTCATGAAAAACGGCAATTTCATCTTCGTCCGTCAATTATGCGTCCTTACACGATGGTTTTGTCTTTCCACCAGAAAAGCCATCAGCTTGTTTGCTACGCCACAACATAAAAAAATTAAATTATTTTTTTTTATGTTGTGGCGTCACAAGATAAGCAAACAAGCAGATGGGTCTTCTGATGGAAAGAGTCAAACCATCGCATATAAACACCAAAGGTGTTAATGGTGCTGTGCTATCTTGTGGCGAGGTCTAATGCCACATGCATAAGTTTACCGGCTACCTTACCCTCCAAACCGGAACACGACAGTGACAAGCATTGACGCTATTGTGGCAGGAATAGGTAAGGCTGTGGTACCCGGGCGAGACAATGCAGAACCTAGTAAAACTTCGTGGATAAATGATTTCATCATAGCTCTCTAAATTTTATTATACTATTGACAGAGGCGTTATTTATTGCTGAATTAAATGTACTAAATTTCAAATGTTAGGAGTATTTCTCAACGAATATTTTTTATCGTAAGATAGCAAACAAGCAGATTACTCTCCTGATGAAAAGATAAATCATCTTCTCTATATATCATTTTTAGTGTCAAAAATGTTAATGTTACATTTATATCCATGTTGCGAGATGTTAATGCTACCTTACCCTTCAAACCGAAACACGACAATGACGAGCATTGACGCTATTGCGACAGGATTAAAAAAGACGATGGTTCCTAATACCTGAGTGAGTTGCAGAACTCTACCACCTAATAGTCATTATGGTAGTAGTATATATAGCCAATCGTTTGCCTTTTACAAACTGCCTGGCAGAATGGCAAATGGTATATTCTTCAAAGGGATAATAGTCCGCAATTTACATACTTATTATATCGATTATTATTATCGATTAATATCACAGACCACACAAATACTAATAGACACGGTGTTGAACACAAAATCGTAAAAATAGAAATATGCCATATTATGCTTTTGTATCTTGTCAAATAAAAAGCTAAAGCTTAAAGAATACCTCTGGAGTGATTTTATTTCATCGGTAAGTATTTCTGTATTTCTCTGTATAAGTGCTAGTGATGCTGACAACCTTAGAAATTGCCTTGAAAGCCAATTTCTTAGGTTGATTTAATCCGTAATTGATACAATACAATTTACAATACGATCGTTTAATACAATTATTAGTTTGGCAACAGACTTCAGCAGGGCTTCAGCCGTAAACAAAATAGTATACATGTGTTTATAATACCATGTTTGTCACATGAACATAGTGTGTGTAATGTTTATCTTTATTAAGTTAATGTATTTCTAATGCATATTATTTAAAATTATTAGAATTCTGTACTCCTCCGCAATGTAACTTTGCTTTAACTCTACCCAATTTCATTCTCCATCTTTTGTCAGTAAAATGGGTATGAAGTTTTTAATTCACATGTTAATAAATAGATTATCTATTACTATCGAGAACATACGACCTGCTTGTTATCCTACTTCAGTTCAAATTTTGATAAGAAACGTCAGCTTACAATACGTACATTGTAAATCTTGCTTTATTGAAACAATCTCGAGAAGATAAGAGGTTTTCTGATAAACAAATCTTCGGCTAGGTGTAAGTGACAATAAAACGAGAGCTTAGCTCTCGGGGCCGTCTTCAACTGGGGCTAAGGAGGAGGGGGTTCTAGAGGGGGAAAGGAGGTGGAGTCGCATACATTCATCTCTCTCTAACAGGTCGCGAGTCGCGTTCATGCGTTTTATTTCTTGTTTGTCCGATGCGCCTTCCCCATTTTCTACATAATTTATTTTGAGCAAGCCGCATTTAAAAAATTGGCTCCGTTCATATTTAAGCGCCGAAATGGAGTTTGCGGACGCTGAGGAGTAATTTAAATGAAAATAATATGGTAAATGATTTCATAAAGATGGCCGTTTCGTTATTTTCAATTTAATGGCGCGTAGACGTCCCAGAGTTAACGTTTCATTTACGCGCTTAAATTTTCCAGCTTTTATCGCCTCGGCTTTATCGTTTTATCGTTCGACATAAATATTCAATGTAAACTTACTGCTTTTTTATGTTTGTTTGTCTTTATGTTTGGTTTAATAGAAGCTTAGCTTAAAAAGACAATGCAACATCTATAACATTTTTATTGTTTTGAAGACAAAAGATGTGTATTTATTATGAAGATCTTAATTTAAGGTTAGATGAGAAATAGAAAAACATTACTGCCTGATTTAGTTATATATATATATATATATATATATATATATATATATATATATATATATATATATATATATATATATATATATATATATATATATATATAATAGGCTGTATCAAAAAAATCGACTATTTTTTTTTTTGAAAAATATAATGAAAATCTTGTTCAGAATACCGAAAAAATACGCCAGTATAACGGACAGCTCTTAATTTTAATATTAAGAGGTCCCGCTTCACGATTTTCCATTTCCCGTTTAAATAACATGGGAAAATCTGATTCTTCAAGTTTGGGATTTTGTAGCTCTGCAACGAATTATCAAATTGGTTAAACCATGACATATTCTTATAGGAAATTTAATGCTCTACAAAAAAGGTTTCTTACAAAATTTTGATTAATGTACTCCTTCAAAAGTTATTCAAGGTCAAAGTTGAAACCATTGTAAATTGTAAGAAATTTTCACTTTTTTGGAGCATTTATCATACTTATTACAATATTTTGTCATAAATAAGCTTTTTTAAAACTTTTTGGAGTTCCACAATTTTTTTCTGACTATTGATTTATATTAATGATCAAAATTGCCATCAAAATCAGGATTCTAAAGAATTTTTTTTTTGTTATTTTGTTATTTTATTATTATACTCAATAATTTTAATATCAAGGATAATTAATATAAATCAATAGTCAGAAAAAAATTGTGGAACTCCAAAAAGTTTTAAAAAAGCTTATTTATGACAAAATATTGTAATAAGTATGATAAATGCTCCAAAAAAGTGAAAATTTCTTACAATTTACAATGGTTTCAACTTTGACCTTGAATAACTTTTGAAGGAGTACATTAATCAAAATTTTGTAAGAGACCTTTTTTGTAGAGCATTAAATTTCCTATAAGAATATGTCATGGTTTAACCAATTTGATAATTCGTTACAGAGCTACAAAATCCCAAACTTGAAGAATCAGATTTTCCCATGTTATTTAAACGGGAAATGGAAAATCGTGAAGCGGGACCTCTTAATATTAAAATTAAGAGCTGTCCGTTATACTGGCGTATTTTTTCGGTATTCTGAACAAGATTTTCATTATATTTTTCAAAAAAAAAAATAGTCGATTTTTTTGATACAGCCTAAATTATATATATATATATATATATATATATATATATATATATATATATATATATATATATATATATATATTTTATATTTCTTATATTTCTATCCATTAACATTTAATTTTATCGGCTAAAAATTCTTTAATATCATAATAAATTATCTAACAGCAAATCAAACAACTTTTTGCGAAATTTATTTATAGGCAATGATTTAAGACTATTAGGAATATGATTGTATATAATAAAAGACATACAATACACATTTTATATATATATATATATATATATATATATATATATATATATATATATATATATATATATATATATATATATACTATTGGCCACGATCTCGCCTGATGGTAAGCTAAAATGCGGCCTCGCTTCTTCGCGCGCTTCTCTAGAAGGTACCTACCTGTTCACTCTTCTCTTGAAGATCCCCAGGTTGTACCCGTCAGGGAACACAAACTCAGGAAGCATGTTGACCGCAAGTTCATGTGAACCGCAAGTCCCTTGCGGTTCGAATGAAGAATGTCGAGTCGAACCGCTTTGTCCCCGGGTACGTGAACCTCCGTATAGCAATATATATATATGGTACAAACCTAAACATCTATCATTATTATCAAATCATTATTGAGTTACATGGCTTAAATTAATCTGATATATACCTACTCTACACGAATTAAAAATTTTAGTACTTAATAGAAAATTAAAGCTTGAATAAACTCATATCACGAATTATTATGCTGCTTAGAACGACTGCTGCTTTTTATTTTAACAATATAAAAAAAAATGTTTGTTTAATGTGAACTAATTGCCTAATTCGTTCGTCGTCAGTTAAAATAAATACGGTATAGAATAAAATTTTAAAAAAAATCCTATCGCTCATTAATTAGGCGAGTTTTATGACTTTTTCATCATATAAATCTTTAAAAGTTCATAAAATAAAAATTACTAACACAATTTAGAAAAAAATCTGCGCAGCTCTTAGAAAAATTTGTTCTGGGTTGCCCAATTAAATAACTCAAAATAAGAAATAACATAGAATTAATCGTACACAATACACAGAAAATTTAACGTTCAAAATGTGTCACCCCATTAGTAAACTGAAATATATTTTTTGTACCTATTATAAAAAACGTGCAGTAGTGTTCAAATCTGACGAATGCACCGATAATAATCGTCTGAACGTCTACTAATGGTGCCTTCATCTTGCCCACCCAAAAAGGAACCGGTGTTACGTATTTGTTCTTTTACATATATTTTTTGAAACTATCATTTCCAAATTCAATGAAAAGCGTGATTCTGCAATATTTGGCTTACTGACTTACATTACCTACTTAATTAGAGAAATAAATACGCGATATCCGAAATTGTAGGCTGAGATACAAGTACATTTTTTATTGTTTTAGTCTTTGGGACAGAAATAAAATAAAAATCTCCTGTAAACATCTAAGATGTTAACGGTGCGTGGCTATTCGTGTGAAAGGGTCAATCCTACATGCATAGTTTACCACCTACCTTATCTTCTACACCAGAACACAGTATCTAATGAACTCTGACGTTATTATCTACGGCTGAAAAAGGTAAAGCAATGGTACCACACTTGAGCAGGGAATTGAAATGTCTAAGCCCGGGTTCGCAAAACTTTACCACCTAATAATCACGATGGTAGTGACATATTTGACTATTCGCCTTTTCGCACAACTACCTGGCAAAAAATAAGATTGTAAATTTCTCGAGAAATCACAGAATAACACATAGACCTCCGATTTCACCGTGTTGATCCGGAACCGTTTTTGACTGCTAGACATTTCGTTAACGTTGGGAAAAAACTTATAGGTAAGTGTCATTACCTAACATCGTGACTACTAACAACTACTAACAACTACTAACTAGGTGGTGGAGTTCTGTAACATCTTAACCAGGTTTGACACCAACGCCTTACCTTTTCTTGCCGCTATTGCGTCGATGCATATTACTGCCGTGATTCTATGTGGTGGGTAAAGTAACCGACAAACTTATACATGTGGCTTTCCTACTTAGCCACAGGGATAGCAACGCACCATTAAAATCTTTGGAAATCTATCTCAGAAGGAAATTTACCAAGAAAACTCCAAATACCTCGATTTTTTGGTAAAAAAGATGCCGTAAAATTATAGATCTGTTAACTCGGATTGGTACACTACACAAGGGCCTTGTCATGAGAATCATCTTTCCCCAGCAGACCGAAACCTTTTATAAATACGCCTTGTTCCAGATTAGTGATACAAAATAAGTGAAAATAAGTAACAAAACTGCAGTTGTAAAAGTAATTGAAAATACAATAGGTCTTAGATTTCAAAATGTCACCAATGTCATTGGTACTATGCTTCCTTATTTTTTCTCTTAAATCTATTAAGCTCTTTTCCCTTTAAAACTGCATGGAATGCCGCAAATTAAATCAAAATACTATAGGTTGATTCGTTTCAGGATCAATAATATTTTTGAAAAAAGTGATTTTTCGAATCGATTGATTTTCGGTTTAAAGATTAAAATCGCATTCAAAAGTTACAGCTTTTTAAAAACTAAAAATTAACTTTAGATTTTTAAGAATAGAGAAGGGTTGTTTCACTACAATAGCATTGCTGAAAGTTTTCCAAGCAGCGCACTGCTCTCTTGCAAGAGAAGAGATCAAAAGGAGGGCTTCGAGAAATCACGATGACATGAATCCCCAGAACAAAAGTGTTTAAGCATTCTGGTATCAAAACCTCCTATGGTTTCTTTTGTTCCCAACAGTTAAAGAAAAAATAAAACGCAGGTTTTTTGCTTGTACTAGAAAAGCCGTGGCTACCTACAAAGTAGCAATTTCTGATCTGTCGTATCGAGACTGGAAAAAGTGTCCGAGTTGGTTTAGACGAATGGAAAAATATGAAGAAGAGTAAAAAATATTATATAAATAATGATAATATATATATATATATATATATATATATATATATATATATATATATATATATATATATATGTGTGTGTGTGTGTGTGTGTAATAATCAATTGCTGTTTGTTAGTCTCGCTAAAACTCGAGAACGGCTGAACCGATTTGGGTAATTTTGGTTGAAGTCCAGGGAAGGTTTAAAAGGTGAGAAAATGTAGAAAAAGAAGAATAGTTAAAAAGGCAGAACAACGTTTGCCGGGTCACCTTAATAGTTTATTATATATAGTATCTTTAATAGGTTTTCTTAATCTCAAAACTAAGACTGAATTTTGCAAAATTTCTTTGAATAATCTGCTCACATTATTACGATATTGCTCTGGAAAAATCTTGAAAACATGAATTTGTCGTTACAAATCGAATACGCGCCCTTAAAGTTTTTCTTTGTCGAACTAAATCCGTTTATTCACCCTTAGTATATGACATGATAAGGTTTTAGATGCTCTCCTAATAGATGTTAGAAATAGTTCCTTCAAATTCTCTTTTAAGGATGAACATTATCAGACTCACCCTAGTTGCCTAGATATATATTTATTTCTATATTTATTTATTTATCTAACTATTGTCGTATATGACCTCCCTGTTAGTCGAGTGGTCAGCAACCCCGCCTACGCAAATCACGGGGCCCGGGTTCGATTCCCCGCAGAGACAATGTGTGACAAGCACACATGTGTGTGTTTTTCTGGGTTTTGGTGTTTATTTAATTTATTGTAGTATGCTATTTATTTCTATGATTAATATTACTAAATTTATTTAATAAAACTAAATTGTGTAATTTGTAAAATAAATTCGTGTAATTGTATTATATGTGTATTATATGTATGTACTATGTATACGTATATAATGTATAGTATTATGAATTTTATTTTTAAAAGTGATAAGTGACTAGCTGTTGCCCACGACTTCGTTTGCGCGGACTTCGTTTACTCCCCACAGCTCCACCTCCGTAGGTGATAGCGTGATAATATGTAACCTATCTATTGACCCTGTTAGTAATTTTTGAGTTTACCCCGGACATACATACAGACAAACAGACAAAAATTCTAAAAACTATATTTTTGGCTTCGATATCGATAGTAGACTCCCCAAGTATTCTTTTGTAAAAATAT
This sequence comes from Apodemia mormo, assembly GCA_036924255.1. Lineage (NCBI taxonomy): Eukaryota > Metazoa > Arthropoda > Insecta > Lepidoptera > Riodinidae > Apodemia > Apodemia mormo. The sequence continues at coordinate 29,157,031 of JAUPFN010000017.1, forward strand.
TCAATGCACATGTTTTGACTTTCCTACGATTTTATTATATGTATAGATAAATATAGATATCCATTCTTATCCACTATATATACTACTAGCTGTTGCCTGCGACTTCGTCCGCGCGGACTTTATTTACTCCGCACTGCTCCTCCCCCGTAGGTGCTAGCGTGATAATATGTTACCTATATGTTGACCCGACCTGTTAGTAATATTCATGCAAAATTTGAATTAAATCCATGCAGTACTTTTTGAGTTTACCCCGGACATACATACAGACAAACAGATAAACAGACATACAGACAAACAGACAAAAATTCTAAAATGTATATTTTTGGCTTCGATATCGATTGTAGATCACGCCCCAAGTATTCTTTTAAAAAAATATTCAATGTACAGTTTTGATTTTCCTACGATTTTATTATATGTATAGATAAAGAGGTAAGGTTTATAAAAGTGTGTGAGTTTTTTATAGAACTTAATCTTTAGAACAACTGAACCTATTTTGAAACTCTTTAAAGTCATAAAAAAGCTCTGACCACGCCACAGACCAAATGAATACTAATAGACACGCCATTGGAAAAAAGCGTGTCGCCGCGCATATGAGCAAACGCTCTTATCACTGTCAAAAATGTCATACATTTGTAGATATATTATATCGTAAAAAATAGAAATAAGCTGTGTTGTACGGTTTTATCGTACCGAATGGGATGACAAAGTTTAAAAATTACCCTTGAAGCAATTTTATTTCATCGGTACATAAGTATATTTCTGTATTTTAGTTGTAAATACAAGCTGCACTGACGACCTAAGAAATTGTCTTGAAAGGCGTATCCATTTAATCTGTGGGGCACGTAAATACAAGCTGCACTGACGACCTAAGAAATTGTCTTGAAAGGCGTATCCATTTAATCTGTGGGGCACGTCACTTCTCAAGTACCTCACAAATATTAAAAGATACATTTTAACTTGAAACCTTCCCCTTTTCTTGAACTTGATTGAAAATATATTTACCAAAAATTTTGGTTTCAAATGAATTATTATACTTTCTTCACAATAATGACTACATAATGACAAGCAAAAACACCTAATCACTGTATGATAACTATATCAATGGTTGCGTAATTGTATCTTTTGTGAGGAGAATATCAACCCTAATAAGAAGGGTTTTTTCGGCCCCCAGCGTGAGTGATTTATCGTAGAAAGCTTTTAAACCCTTGCGGTCTCCTCATTGTTGCTGGTCTTGGGTCATTACGGCGATTTGCTCTATTAATTCAATGTTCTTTCATTGTTATATCGTCGTCACTACGGAAATTATATTTATTTTGTAAAGAACTTGGAAATTATTTCTTGGTTTCTACTCGTATTGAAGAGGATTTTTTATATATAGCTGTTGCCCACGACTTCGTCCGTGCGGACTTCGTTTACTCCGCACAGCTCCTCCCCCGTAGGTGATAGCGTAATAATATGTAGCCTATATGTTGACCCGACCTATTAGTAATATTCATGCAAAATTTGAAGTAAATCCATGCAGTACTTTTTGAGTTTACAGCGGACATACATACAGATACACAAACAAACAGACAAAAATTCTAAAAACTATATTTTTGGCTTCGATATCGATTGTAGATCACGCCCCAAGTATTCTTTTAAAAAAATATTCAATGTTTAGTTTTGACTTTCCCACGATTTTATTATATGTATAGATAGATACATCATAAAAAAGTTGCTGCAACTCTAATAATAATCTTTAAGGCTTTTGCATCACGTAAATCAGCAGAAGGATAATGGAAAATGATAACCGACGTATAAAAGGTCATTCCGTAATAGGTGAAAATATTTTAACCCAGCATTCAGTACGTCTAATCAAAGATATCCAGCCAAATACAGACGTCATTCAAGGGTGTAAAACTTTTTGATTTGTACGAATAAAATTTCGTATACGAATAAAAAAGCTTCACGTATTAATTAATAGATATACTATATCGCCTTTGTGGTCTAGTGGCCCGGTATTCGGGGCTTCCGGGGCTTGATTCTTAGGTCGGACAATTCAACATGTGTTTTTAATTTTGTGATAAAAACAACGTTGCCCGGGGTTGGATAATAATAAATAAATATTCACGGGACAAAATACACTTACTGATCTAACCCCAAAGTAAGCAAATTATTTGCTTGTGTTATGGGTGTTAGTCAACGATACTAATACATAGAAATACATATATAAATACTAGAATATATTTAATAAACACCTAAACCGGAAATACTAACAATTATGCTCATAACACAAATGCTTGTTCCCGTCGGGGATCGAACCCGAGCCTCGTCTATTGCGTTATCAGGGTCGCTAAACACTCGACCAACGGGGCGGTCAAATATCAAGGGTTGGTTAAGTGCCCGGTTGGCGATAGGCTTGCCACCTATCTTATTGTGGGATTAATGGCTAATTGCACCAAGCTTGTGTTACCTTAGGACAGTCCTAATTGACATGCTGTCACACTCTTTTATTTTAAAACAAAAAGTGACAGCATACTATTTAGGAGTTTCTTAAACTAAGACAATGTTGGTGCAATTGGCCATATGTATCTTCGGCTAATTATAAATAAGGATAAGAATTGTTTTATTTACCACACATACTATACATATACAATAAAAACAAAAACAAGCGTACAAATAAGATAAAAAAACCAAAAAGCCAACAAATACAGTAAACAAAAAAAAACACGTAACACTTTTTAAAAGACACCGACAATTACAATTTTTACAGCATATTAACATATATGAAAAAACAAAGAACATGAAAATTACTTAATTTTTATGTATAGCAACATGATGGTAAGATGATAAGCTACTCAGCAAACACATAGGGTGACAAGAATTATCAACCCTACAGCTGTTTTTTTTTTAAATATTTGGCAAGAAATAAATTTTGTGGATGCACTTGTTGTACCCCTGCTTATCATTTTCGGGACACGGGCGTTAAGATACTTTCTTTTAATATACTATATATTCATGGGCGTACCGAGAGGTGGCAGGGAGGTGCAGCTGCCCCCTGGATTTTGTTTACCACTCTATTAACTATCTACTGTTGTAGATATTAAGATAAAATAGTCTTAAAATGTTACGGCCCAGAACCTGGGTACGCCCTTGTATATATGTGTTTCCATGCGTGCTGTTGTTTTTTATATACCATAGGATAGCAAACAAGCAGATGGTTCTCCTTAAGAGAAAAGAGATAACCATAGCTCGAAGATACCAATATGGGACGTTGCCACCCGTATTGCGGTTTTAATGCCACATGCGTAATTTACCTCCTACCTTATCCTCTAAATCAGAACACGGCGGTAATAATTATTATTTATTACGGTAGATAAACTGTAGGTACGAACTGGAACTGGACGGTAGAAAAACGTCCATTGTACTTGTTATGTTTGTATATATGTATAATATTTCCTCTCGTAAACGACGTAGTAAGATACAGTAGTAATCAGAGTTTATAGTCTGACCCCTTTCAAGATAATCAATCATAATCACACCCTTCGAGTCCCAGAATACTGAAGTCATTACCTTATTTGTCGACAAAAGCACCTTTTTGGGGGGTGGTGAACCAGGTCTTCTCCACTGATTCGATTGTTGTTTTGTTTCTGGCGTACAGTAATGAACCAATGTATCGTCCATTGTAACAAAACGATTCAAAAAATCATCTGCATCTGCTTCAAATAACTCCAAACAGTCACGTGAAATAGTCAATCGCGTCCTTTTTTGTTCAGGTTCAGTCGCGACTGCTTCTAGTTGAACAAAACCAGCGAAAGAACCCACCTCGCAGACACTTTGTGAAAACCCAATGCGTTGACTATGATACTTTGAGTTCATTCATAAGAGATGCCTATAATCTCAGCTATCTCTCTAATTTTTAATCTGCGGTCTCCCATAATTAAATTAAGTCCTTTTTAATATTTTCGCCAGTAGTGGACGTCGAAGGCCTTCCAGATCGGCGTTCATCTTTCACACTCTCTCTGCCACGCTTGAATTCTGCTATCCATTTTTTGACGGATAAATAAGACAGAGCAGAATCCCCTAATGTACTGAACATATCATCATGGATGGCTTTTGGTGATAGCCCCTTCTTATGGAAGTAGGTACTTAATGACGGCATGCTGCGCGATTTGCTCGATTTGCAGAAAGTATGTCCGATTGCAATGGTAAAAAATTTAAAAAATCAAAACAAATTATTGCACACTTTTCGAACTCCACACAATTAACCACTCCGAACTGAACTAAATAATGTGAGTAGATTTAATTTTTGGAATTGAATGGATATATGTTAGGCCGATTACTTTTCAATCTACCCTTGTATATATATTTAGACTAATTGTTCTGTGTACAATAAAGTATTAAAATAAATAAATATATATAAGACGTTCGTGCCCACAGATCTCGACGGTGTTCGTGCCAAGTGGTCGAGTCGTTGAAGAATTCTACCACATAATGCTACTTTCATTATAGCGTCCATTATCACAATAGCATCATTAACAAAATTCAGAGGGAGTTCTTCTATCTTTATTAAAATTTGATTTCAAGAGGCAAACTGAACAGATATACTTAGAGATCAACTCCTTTAGTGTATTTATAATTCAGTGTAACACGTTAATTCTCAGGATTAATTATCTCAACAATCATTTAAATACCTATAAAGTTTAGCTTATGTTAATATAATTTAATGAAAACGAACTTGTACATAATGAAGATAATCTATTTATCGCGAACCGTAGCTTTAGAGATTATTACTGAAAATTGTTTATTTATAGTTTTTCTACTTTAGGATTTTTTAGATCATTAGATTGCAAACAAGCAGATAACTCTCCTAATGGAAAAAGAAACCAACGCCTATAAACACCAAAGATATTAATGATGCATATATCCATGTGGCGGGATGGCAATGCCACGTTACACAACTGTACCGGCTATCCTACTCTCCAAACTGAAACACCACAATGACGATCATGACGCTATTGCGTCGGAAATAGGTTAGGCGGTTAATACTGAATAATTACCTGATGATGGATGGTACTCCATATACCTAGATGAGATGTTGCGAAACTCTGCCACCTATGTTGTCCATATTTTACACAAACATATTTATAATGAGTATATGCGATGTGTGATGTGATGCGATGAATGAGTAAGATGAAGTGTTAATTCTTTACTTAATAAAATAACTCGTATATCTTATGAAATATTTAGAATTGTTAATTATTAGACATATTTTAATAAATATTACTTTTGGGCTGAAATTAAGTCAACTATTTGATTACGGTAATGATTAAGTCAATAATCTAATAGAATAAAATATTATAAAAGGCCTGACAGATATGTTTTCGAGGCTTTCGTGTTTCTGAAATTGAAAAGTGAAGTGTCGTAATATACAATAAAGTGTAATACAGTGTTGTATTTAATATAATTCGATATTCCATCAATTGTTGTTTAAATTAATAAATCTTATATACTCAGAATGAATAGTAGTATGCATTGCATCCATATAAATTTACCATGTCTCTCACAGACGTGGTACCTAGTAGTCAAAAATTTTGAGTTGTTTCTTGTACATTAGTTTCGAAGAAATGAAAAACAATAATATCGTTTTTAATTTCTCGTCTGGTACCACCGCTCTACTTGTTCCTGTCGTGGTCAGTAGCGTCAGTGTTCAATGTTGTTGTTGTTGTTGTCACAATCGTGTTCCGATTTAGGTAGCCGGTAAACTTATGCATGCTGCATTACCAACCCGCCACACGAATAGTAACTCACTATTAACATATAATGTTATACAATATCAAAACAGATTGTTACTTTTTATTATTTTCAAATATCTATTAAAAACATTTAGCTGTACAAGAGAGTATCTTTAGCGTTATAATTTCTTTATACACCGAAAAAAAGCCCTTGTACAGCCTATAACAGCTTGTACAGCTATTGTGCAGCCTATTTAACGCTTAGCTGTACAAGAGAGCTACAAGAGAGTATCTTTAGTGTTATAGTTTCTTTATATACCGAATAACAGCCCTGGTACAGACCATAACAGCTTGTACAGCTATTGTGTAGCCTATGGAACGCAATAAGCTATATAAGTTGGAGCCCTTTTTTGGTATTATATCGGCTGTAGAAGCGCTTCTACAGCCTTTGTACGGCTTAATATACAGCTTTAAGTGTAAAAATGAACCTAAATGCAGCCTTAATATATACAGCAATATATACAGCTTTACGTGCTACTTGGGATTTCTGGTGTCTATAGGCGATGGTTTCTCTGTGGTTCTAATTTGATAGTTGTAGTGTTGTGACCAAATAAGTAATGGTATCGATCGCATATATTTATTATATTTTGAACAAAGACAAATATGACAAAAACATTCAAATATATTTTTTCGATGTGGGAACATTCAATGGCCCAACGCCATTTTGTGTTTGTTTCAATCTGTCACTCGCAACAACACGGTCGTGCTAGTTACTACATTTCTGTTCGCTGAGTTTTTTACATTATCCATGCGTTACGTTGTGTATTTTGTGTTCCTCCGTGTCCGTGTGACAAATATCAAAATGCCGAAAGGATCTCTACTAAAAAAGCAGGCGAGAGAACTGGTGATCAAGGTTCGTAATTACTTTGAAGCAGAGTATCAAAATGGTGGCCCGTTTTTACCACTGTCGCAAGTGCGAGACCACATGGTCCATGTGTGGATTCGTATCAGATACTTTACTGTCCTTTAAATCCAAGAAAACAGTGGACTATCACGAAGAAATGAACGCGGAGATTTACGAAGGATGGTTTAAAGAAATGGTGCAATATCTGGAAGAACCATCCATAATTATATCACTCCAGACAAATTGATAAAATGCCGACGCAGGCCATTAAAAAACAAGAGATAATTTACTGGTTCTAACATCACGGCGAATGTGGATAGTGCTTTATTAAAAGTAAAATTAGTGAATATTTTAAAATCGAAAAAAAGCCTCTAAAAGATATGTGATCCACGAAATAGCTGTTGAATGTGGTCATTGCGTTCTTCGACTTCCGCCGTATCATTGCCAGTACAATGCTATAGAACTAATATGGACACAAATCATGGGACACGCCACTCGAAACAATACCCATCCCCCTTTTACGGCAAACAAGATGTTAAATTTACTAAAAAATGCTTGTGAGGAAGTAACTGCCGAAAACTGGGAAAACGTTGTGAAAAATAAATAATAGTTTAAAAAAACTAAAAAACACGCTTTTTATAGAAAACCGAACTAAAAAATAGAAAATAAATATTAATAAATTTAAATTAAGAATAGTGTTAAAAATTTCAATAAATATAAATTAATAATAGTGTGAATAAAAAAAAAATAGTTTTATTTAAAAAAAAGCGTGGGGTGCATGGTGTCAATATTTTATTGACAGATATGAGTAGAGTGATTATCATTTCGGTAATATCTTAAAAAGCACCCCACGCTTTTTTTTAAATAATTTTTTTTTATTCACACTATTATTAATTTATAATTATTGAAATTTTTAACACTATTCTTAATTTAAATTTATTAATATTTATTTTCTATTTTTTAGTTCGGTTTTCTATAAAAAGCGTGTTTTTTAGTTTTTTTAAACTATTATTTATTTTCTACTTTTTAGTTTGGTTTATTTATAATAGCTTGTTTTTTTAATTTTAAACTATTGCACGACTCATGATGCGAAGCATCAGAGAGTGCTTTACGATCGAAAAATTTTTTCATACATACAATCTTCACGCCAGATCCCTTACGGGGTAGGCAGAGAGAACCGAGTGCCATACATCACGATCCTTGCAGGCTTGTCTCGCTTCCTTCACATTCATCACTCTTCATACACACACGCCGGTTAAGAAGACTCTTGACACCACCTTCGGAAATTTTTTTCGCCTTATTTTGGCAACTATTTTTAGTATTATAGCCTTGTTAGTTAACGGAATCAAGATATTTTGCATACTATTGTCGAGATAATTTAATGGAGATTAATTCTATACTTGCTAAAAATTAATATATAATAGGTCAAAAAATTTTCCTGTCTGTCATGTATGAAACTCCGGAAACACTGTAACTTATGAAAAAATCAATTATTTGAGTTATTTTTTTTTAATTCTAATCGGCAATTGTAGATCATCGAATGCGAATGGCTAATTAATTCAGTGTCGTTTAATTATAATTAATAAAAAACGAAAACTACAAGACTGTATATCGATATATATCCATGTAAAATTAACATGGATGGTGATATATCTATATCTATAAATATTATGTACATTTATTTTGTTTTTTTTTTATTTTTTTTGTTTTTTTTTTTTGTTTTTTACTCAGTCAATTAAACTCAGTCACAGAGACGATGGCGGACTCTTCGTGGCTCGTGAAATCTAAGTTATATGCGCAGACACTGTTGCAAACTCTAATGCGCATACCTAGTCGAGTGCCGCGGTAGAAGCACGGAACTACTTACACGCTTTTATAACTAGTTTCCACCCGCACCAAAATGCTCGTCAACACGAATCAAATGAGCCCAAACTCGATAGAGTTGTGTTATTTAATTGCTGAGCTCCTATGGTCACCTTCTGGCTTCATCATCGGACCCTGTATGATCTTAGTTATCACCAAGCACCAAAGTGCTCGTCAACATCAATCAAACAAGCGCAAACTCGAAAGAGTTCTGTCACTTAATTATTGAGCTCCTATGGCCACCTTCTAGCTTCATCGTCGGACCCTACAGGATCTTAGTTAGCACCAAGCACCAAAGTGCTCGTCGATACGAATCAAACGAGCCCAAACTCGATAGAGTTGTGTCATTAAATTACTGAGCTCCTATGACCACCTTCTGGCTTCATCATCGGACCCTGCAAGAACCTAGTTACCACCAAGCACCAATCTGCTCGTCAACACCAATCAAACGAGCGCAAACTCGATAGAGTTCTGTCATTTAATTACTGAGCTCCTATGGCTACTTTCTGGCTTCATCATCGGACCTTGCAGGATCCTAGTTACCACCAAGCACCAAAGTGCTCGTCAAAATGAATCAAACGAGCCCAAACTCAATAGAATTCTATCATTTAATTACTGAGCTCCTATGACCACCTTCTGGCTTCATTGTCGGACCCTGGAAGGTCTTAGTTACCACCAAGCACCAAAGTGCTCGTCGACACGAATCAAACGAGCTCAAACTCGAAAAAGTTGTGTCATTTAATTACCGAGCTCATATGGCCACCTTATGGCTTCATCATCGAACCCTGCAGGATCCTAGTTAGCACCAAGCACCAAATTGCTCGTCAACACTAATCAAACGAGCCCAAATTCGATAGAGTTGTGTCATTTAATTGCTGAGCTCCTATGACCATCTTCTAGCTACATCATCGGACCCTGCAGGATCCTAGTCACCACCAAGCATCAAAGTACTCGTCAACATGAATCAAATGAATCCAAACTCAATAAATAGTCTTGTCATTAACCGATTTTTAACCATTTAATTATTAAGTTCCTATGGTCACCTTCCGATTCAGATTCATCAGATCAGCTCCATGTCATAATAAGGTTTCATTGTCATTCAATTAACATACGTATACAAAATTTCAGCTCAATCGGTAAAAAAAAATGCTCATAAAACAAAAACTACTGGGCCTACCTGAATCAAATTTTTATGGGACCAATTCGAAACTATTCCGCATCAAACAAAAAAAGAATCACGTAATTCGGTTCAGAAACCTCGGAGAAATCGGTGTACATACATAAAAAAATATATATCAGCCGAATTGAGATCCTCCTCCTTGTTTTTGAAGTCGGTTAAAATGGAATAATTTTATCAAATTAGTGTATTGTCATCGGTCCTCGACAAATCTACAAAGTTTGAACGAAATCTGGCCGTTTAAAGTGGGTCAAAATCGCGCCGAAAGAAGTCGGTTACAAACAAACATACAAACAAACATACAAACATACAGGTGAAGCTAATTAAAAGCGTGTAAAAAAAAGAATCACGTAATTTGGTTCAGAAACCTCGGAGAAATCGGTGTACATACATAAAAAAATATATATCAGCCGAATTGAGAACCTCCTCCTTTTATTGAAGTCGGTTAAAAATGGAATAATTTTATCAAATTAGTGTATTGTCATCGGTCCTCGACAAATCTACAAAGTTTGAACGAAATCTGGCCGTTTAAAGTGGGTCAAAATCGCGCTGAAAGAAGTCGGTTACAAACAAACATACAAACATACAGGTGAAGCTAATAAAAAGCGTGTAAAAACCAAAACATTATAGCGTCGGATCGGGAAATTCATGTGGCATTCGATAATACACAAGAACAGGATCTTATAATAAATGTTGGGGAGAGCTCATCGAGTGACAGTGACAATTCATCAGATTTTAATTAAAATAAATAACTAAAGATTACCTGTCGTTATAATTATTTCATTTCATTGTCGAGTACTTACCTATACCTACTTATTTTACAACAGCTCCATTTTAAAGAAGTAGGCATTATCAATCAAGAATTTATTCGTGTAACATCTTGTAATGAAATACGTAGTTCACACTATAACTTTTGCGTAACTTAAAAAAACAACATGTTATAACCAAAATATTATGTTTATTGCTTTTCAAAATACTTTCCTTTACATTTTAAACATTTTTTCATGCGATCGAACCATTTTTTAAAACCGGAAGACCACAGATCTGAAGGCATGTTTTCTACGTGCTGATTGAACTATCACTGCCTCTTCGGAGTTGGTAAAAGTAAAACCTCTCATCAAATATTTGATTTTGGGGAAAATACAGAAATCACAGTGTGCTAGGTCGGGGCTATGCGCAGGATGAGTGACGAGATGTACTTTTTCGGAAGCTAAAAATGACTTTGTTTTGTTGGCCGTGTGTGAAGAAGCGTTATCATGGTGTAGGAGAATGCGGTTTTGGATCGTCTTTCGCGAACTATTTCTAACACCCTGGGCAAACAAATGGTACAGTACCACTCGCCATTAACACTCTTTTGATCTTCAAGTGGAATTGTACATATGGGATCCGTAGCTGAGAAAAAAAACACGATCATTTTTTACCAACGTTTCTCGTTTGTCTCACTTTTGTTGGCCTGTTCTCATTTTCAAACACCCATTCACAAGATTGCTGTTTTCTTTCGGGTTCTAAACAATAAATCCACGTTTCGTCTCCTGTGACAATGTCATAAACAGCATTAGAATGTCCGTGGTCGTACTTCAGTAGCATCTATGGGCATGTAGTGTATGACGCTTGATATTGATACATTTAGTTTGCATAGTCTAATAGATTTAGAATATATTGAAATAGGAAATTACTGCAATGGTGACTATGACTGCGTTATTAAGTTCATAGATTCTTATATTTTTCTTCAGACTTATTATATTATGTATCGACAACATAGTAGGAAACGCATTAATTTCTTAGAAATAAGTTTAGCTTTTCTTAGAATTCTCTTTTTGAATTAGATTTCAGTTTTTCTGGTTTTTTTTTTTGCAGTATTATGTAAATGAACATTTGTTTAGTTATAGTATCTGCAGGCTTATGAGCGAATATTGCCCATAGACATTTGCAACACGAAAGATTAGTTGCTAATGCGATGCCGGCTTCTGAAAATTTTATTGACCCTCCTGTTAAAAATTCCAATATCAAGGCTGGTCGGAAAAACTGAGTGAGGTAATAATAATAATCATAAGTTTATTTATTAGCATTAACCATAAATTTAAATTACAAAAGTAGTCTGGATTCCACTTTTAGGCAACAATATGCCTGTTCCAGAGGACTCCGCTCTTCTATCTTACAATTATATTATTTAAAATAGAGTTATATAACAAAACAATCTTAGTGCCTATAAATTACAACTTATATATAATAAAGTAATACATTATTATTATAAAAACATTAAGTAAATTAAATTAATATAAAACCAATCAAGCAAACTAAAATGTGATACACACTCTACACGCTACACAGCAAAATTTTTGTAAATTTAAATGGTGTATGGTTTAAGTATAAGAGTTGAATAAACATGGTCGATCTCGGGTAAGTAGTATTTTACAATGCTTTTATAACTGCAACTTGCTTTAGCTATTAAATTATTTGCGGCTATTTAAAGTGAAAAAAAGTATTACATTTATACCTTAAGTAATAGTCTGTAAAAGTTTTTCCGTACAGTTATAGGACAATTGTTTTAACCAATCATAAACAATAGTTTAACAGTCAAAATTATGTTTTCCATCATTGATATAAAAAAACCCAAGATACACAATCAGTGTGTCAAAAACGTCCTCCAAAAATGAGTGCACAATTTTAAATTGTGCGCTCATTTCAAATAGAATCGCGTCGGTCGCGACACTGTCAATTTTATTTCTTTTCGTACATTGCTTTGTAAAAACAACTATAAGCCGTACACTTAAGGTTGGATATGCAAAGATATATGTTTTTGCCATATCCACTTTTGAGTGTCAGTTTTGTTCGGGACTGTGCATCTAGGGTTTTTATATCAATGTTTTCCATGAATAAGTAAATGTTGAGTGAAATAATTTTGATAATTACTAAGTTGAGGTTAAGATTTACTTATGTCAAGTCTACATTCTGTAAACATCATAACATTAATATCTAATTTTAAGCTTAATACTGTTACCATAAAATCATCAAAACTTGCATATATACGACGGATGTGCTGAGTAAGTATAGTTAGATCCGATTTATTTACATGAATGTGCCTCGATAGATCATAACTATCACACTCAAAAATACGGGCTGTTTCATCTTTATCTAATTCGTTAATAGTATGTAGGAAATCAGACATAGTATAAGATTTTAGAGATATCTGTCGTTACTAGAACAAAAATATAACAATAATATCTATATAAAATTTTGTAAAATGATTCGGGCATAATTATTAGGTATACAGTACAATAACATAAGATTATCAGACTTAAATGTGGTATTATAATTAGGTATAAAATATGTAAATTGCTAGTATAATATTAAAATTGTTGTTATATTGGTGTAGAGTTTTAACTGTGTTTAGTGTTAAAGCATTTATATTATTATTAATTTCAATAAGTAGCACATTGAATAGTGAAATTGATTTTTGTTTCCCAAAAATAGTAAAATAGAATAACAAACAAAATGGAAAAGCAAAAATAGTCAAATTGCTTGTAAAAGGCTGTTGATTTGGTTTTTATTGTTTATAGTTAATATTGGAGTACTTTCAGACTTTCTTGCATATACACGACCATAAAATGTCCAGCAGTACCTAAATTTTTTGATCTTACGAGATCTCTTGCAAGGTAGAATAATCTGGATGCCTTCGTAGTGAGTTGTTCAGCCACATTTTTTTTTTTTTATATCATAAGATAGCAAACAAGCAGATGGGTCTCCTGATGGAAAGAGTCAACCATCGCCTATAGACACCAAAGATGTTAATGGTGCGTTGCTATCTTGTGGCGAGGTCTAATGCCACATGCATAAGTTTACCGGCTACCTTACCCTCCAAACCGGAACACGACAGCGACAAGCACTGACGCTATTGCGGCAGGAATAGGTAAGGCGGTGGTACCAGACCCGGGCGAGACAATGCAGAACTCTACCACCTAGTAGCCACGATGGTAGTGACTCGATAGCCAATCGGTCGCCTTTTACGACCTGCCTGGCAGAACGGCAGTTGGCCTATTCTTCAAAGGAGGCCGGGACCAACACAACACCATATATTGACTTTTCTTAATCTATGGCTATACCTAGCTGCTTCGCACGAAGTTTACTTTTGTATTTTATATTAAAAGCCTAGCACATTTTTAACAAATCCGTTTTCAAGATGGACGAGGACAATTCTACAATTATCGGTGTGTTCTTTTGTCCTTTTTTCGTCCCACGTACGCTGTATATATCTTTGACCTCTGATTTAGAAATGTTGCAATTTACATTTTTTCCTAGTTAATTAAATTTAACAAAGTTAATTAAATCCTCCTTCGATTGTATTATGCTCTTAGAAGAGAGAGAGAGAGAGAGAGAGGAAGAGGTAAGCTGATCCAGAGTTTATTTGTTTGTATAAAGAAGGTACAAGCAAATTAAACTGGATATAATCTCTCACTACGGCGTAAGCCAAATTTGACAAAAAAGTACGACAAAAATACTAACTTACGTACCTACGTATTTCCACGTTTTCCAAAATTAAACCTCTTAGAGGGTAAAATAGGGGATGAATGTTTTATCAAATATAATAATCACAAGTAAAACGCTTAGGGCTAGAAACTTGAAATTTCGCAAACGTATTCTTATGATATAGGGATCCACTAAGGAATGATTTTTCAAAATTCAATTCCCATGAAGATTAAATAGGGTATAAAATTTGTATGAAAATTTTTATTCCTTGGACAAATTTGCATGACATTTCGCACGAATTGACGAAAAAATTAAAAAAAAAATGTTTTTCGGCTTAACTTTCAACCTATCATTTTTCGACTTTCAACAAAATTTAAATCAAAATTACGCTGTTTACAGGTAAATTATTTCGTATTTTTAAAATAACTTTCTGGCTAATATACCGATACATTTTAAAAGAAAGAAAGAAAGAAAGAAATCATTTATTTGCCAGAATATGGGAGTTACAAGTTATTAAAATTTGATTAAGTTACCAACATATTCTACCATGATATGGTGTGCAAATATTTTAAAATTATAATTATTTATCGTTAAACTAAAAATGTTGTGAGTCGATTTTTACAACAATTACTACCGGATCGGAACGCGGCCACACACTGAGAAGATCCGGCGGAAGAAACTCAGCGGGCTTGTTTTTTTTTTTTTTTTTAAATTATAGTTACATGATACAATTACACACATTAATTGACATCACAACTTATTTCTATGAATTACAAAATTAATTTTTGTTTAATTAAAATATTGACATTTTACAAAGTTTAAACACAGAAGAAAGATAATAGATAATTTGTATCAATTTAGTTAAGTTGTACAATTTAATGTATATTTATCAGCATGTTCTACCTTATAAACTAAATTTTTTAATATGCAATTTTATAAACTACATACTTGTAATTTAAAAAGAGTAATTTCTAATTTATGTTAGTTTAAATTTATTAATTACAACGTTTTTTTTATAATTATACACAATAAAAGATTTATTATTAGATTAATATTTAATTTTATCAGCAAGAAATTCATTTACATTATAATAAGATTTGTCTAGTAGTAAATCAAATAGTTGTTTGCGGAATTTATTAAGAGGTAAGGATTTAAGACTATCAGGAATATGATTGTATATATTAATTGCCATACAATAGGCATTTCTTTTAAAAATGTGGAGTCTTTGGCTGGGCACATGTAGTTTTTCACTATTCCTAAAATATGTATTACCTAATACTTCAGCATTTGTTTTAAACAAGTGTTGATGTTTTTTTACAAAACCTTATCAGCTAGCTCCTCTGCTTAAAAGACTGCGTCAAATACTGCAAATCAGATTAAAATCGGTTGTTTCGTTCGGGATTTATAAATGACGAAAACTTCCGAAAAAAGCTTTTATTTACATGTTTTCGACATTTTTAACCTAATAAAACAATTTAGAGCTAAAAAAATTACGTTAAATAATATTCGAAAGATCAAACTCGTTGATCATTTTGAAAAAATATACATAACAATAATTTTCTTCATTTGAATACATACATAATTAGATCTTATTTAGGGTACATAATTAGATCTTATTTAACAATATGTTGTTCTTTTCTCACATATTGAATGACTAAGTATAATTTAGAACAAACTTTGGATTTTTGAACTTTTCGAACTCAAAACTCTATGCTTAGGTATAGTTTTTTCTTTGAGCTTAAATACCTCAATTTAGCGGGAAGTTTCAGGTGACCTGTAGGGTTAACTAGCTAACAGATTTTTTACTGATGTGCTAACTCGAAATAAACACGACTCGAGTTAACTCGAGTTAAAATTCACTTAACTCGAGTTGAACTAGAGTTACCGAACTCGAGTTAGCAAGACGAGGCTTTGAATAGGATATTATTTGTGACTGCTTAATTTTTTTAATTATTGTTAATTCATTTATTTATTTTGTGACAATTATATTGTTACACTAAGTAGGTAGTAAAAAAGTTGTTTTTAGTACCTAAACGTTATAACCTTTTCGATTTATGTTTATGTCTTATAGCTTTTCAGAATAAGTGCCTATGTTTGTTTGCCTCATTTTTCGGGTTCCAAAGTAAACTAGGAGCCCATATAGTTTCCTATGTCCGTTCGTCCGTCCGTCCCGTCCCGTCCGCACGATTGCTCAGAGATCCTTATTACTAGAAAGCAATAATTTGGCATGAATATACATATCAGTCACGTCAACTAAGTGGTAACATAAAATTTTGAAAAACATTTTTTTAGGGTAGCTCCCCTTCATGTAAAGTGGGAATGTTAATTTTTTTCTCTCGTACCTCATTGTATTGGATATTGTTGGATAGGTTTTAAACAAATATTGCAGGTTTGTGGAAACAAGTTTTCGTTCAAGGCACTCGTTTGTAAAATATTAAGCTTTTAAGTGCTAAATTTCGTTAGAGTCAATTGTCCCCCCCCCCCCCCCCCCCCTCTGCAGGCTAAACGTTTGGTTTTGGTTTTGGGATGGGGAAAAATTATGTTAGTATTAAATATAATGAAGTTAAAAGGAAAACTATCACAGCTTATAAGGCTTTACAAGTTTTTGAATAATAGTCGACCAACTAATATGTATACATATATATATATATATATATATATATATATATATATATATATATATATATATATATATATATATATACATATTATATTTGGGTCATTCCATGTCAAATCGACCAATAGTTGGAAACGACCCCTTTCGATTTGGATGAATTTTGGTCAGAAGTTTTCTTTTATCATAAAACGAAGTTCTGCCAAAGGAAAAAAAATAAAATTTTTTTTTTTCGAAAGATATGCAAATTCAAAATTTTGCGATTTTTCCAGTTTTCAATTTTGTTTTTGCAATATCTCGAATGCTATTATAGATACAGGAATGGGCTTTCGTTTGTTTAAAAGGAGACAATTGGGGCTATGGATAAAAAAATATTTTGGAAAAAAATTTTGAAAAATGCTAAATTTGTATAATTTTGAATTTTTGAAAATCGTCAAAAATGAAGACCGCCATGAAAATTTTGGCTCAATTTTTTTTGTATGATACCTTGTAATGATCTTAAAAGATCCTGAAATTTTTGGATAGGGTTTTTTTTATTTAAAAAATATTAATTTTTGAATTTCAAAAAAAAAATTAATTTCAGAAAAAAAATATTTTTGTTTTTTGCAACTTCTATACAAGTTAAAGTTATGCAGATACATAATATTGTAATTTTGAGTACTTACAAATCAAAAATAGGTATTTTTAGTTTGAGATATAATTAGTTATAACTTATGATATTAGGTATAGAAAATTTAGAAGTTGTAGGAAGTTCAGGTCTTACAATTTTTACTTAACTTATAATAACAAAAATGTCGTATATAAATAATTAAGATGAATATGTAAATATTATTTTTTTAAAGTACTAGCGGCTACAAGAAAGATTAAATAAGTTCTAAAGCAAATATGCGCGAGCGAAGCCGCAGGTTACAACTAGAATGCAAATAAAATAACTCGTACCTACGTATCAACAGTCACTTAAGATTTATACGAGACTAGCTGCAGACCGCTGCATTAGGATAAAGAAGTATTCTATGTGCTATTCCAGGTCTTCTTATATCTGAGTCCAAATCTAAAAAAAGCTAGTTTTACGTGATTGAGTATCAAACATCCAAACATACAAACTTTAAAAATTTATAATATATACAGTATAAGATATCCCCAATCAAAAACAACATTGTATTAAAATTAAATTATTAAATTAAAAAGAAAAGTTTTTAATTCAACCTGTTCCTTTCACTTAAGCAAGCGTTTTCAACAACACGTGTAAAAAGAACAAAATTCGTTGTTACTTATAATTTCCTATTGTTATATTAAGTTTCGTAATATATCTCCAAAATCATCATAAAAATCACTATTATGTTCATGCAGGAACAATAAAAACTAGGATATTATTATTTTATATTAGTACAAATAGAATAAAAATAATCACCTAACTTGGTCCTCAAAATAAGTAGGTAATCAATATAATAAAACATTTTAAAATCGTCGAATCGATGTCCTCTTATCTTTTAGCAGTCAATTAACAACTATAAAAGGTATTCAAAATTATTAATGAAAAAAATTAAACTTCATAAAAAATCGACTCCACTAATAATAAAAGTATCAATTTGTATTATTCGACTAAATTAAAAGGAGGCTGTAATGCATTGTCCTTTTACTGAGAAAGTGACCATTGAAATTTTGTCGTATTATATTTGGAGCGTCGAGTAATTTTTTAAGAATATAAAATGAAAATCATACATTACACCCTATATTTAGTCATATAAACAACAAAAATAAATCGATAAACTCTTATACTTACCGAAAATACAATATTTTATATTTTTTAACTTTCATGATGTTCTATTTGGGGCCGTTCATAAAATACGTCACACTAAAATCAGCTTTTTTTGACCCCCTCCCCCCCATTGTCACGCTCTGTCACACTTTTTGTGACCCCCCCCCCCCCCCTGCTGAGTATGATAAATTCTAAATGATAGTACACAAATTCTGAAAACTAAAAATATTTATTTAGTTATTATAACATTACGCGCAGGGTACGTGGAAACGTTACTGTCTCAAGTATTGGAAAAACAAAGAAACCCGTTGTGACGGATCGCAACGCCGCTAGAGTCGCGCCACAGAGCTAGCGCTCATGTCAAAAAATAATAAACGGCGAACGTCACGTTGCCGTATACCCCCCGTCCCCCCTTGTCACATCTTGTCACACTCAGCCAGACCCCCCCCCTCCCCTTGTATGCGAACGTATTTTATGAACGGCCCCTTTTACAATTTATCACAAAACAATTCTGTATTTTTGATGTGCGGGCAGTGACGTGAGCGACGGGATTCTATTTGAAATGAGCGCACAATTTTAAGCTGTGCGCCCATTTTTAGAGGACGTTTTTGAGACACTGATTGTGTATCTTGGGTTTTTATATACCTACTAGCTGTTGCCCACGACTTCGTCCGCGCGGACTTCGTTTACTCCGCACAGCTCCTCCCCCGTAGGTGAAAGCGTGATAATATGTAGCCTATATGTTGACTCGACTTATTAGTAATGTTCATGCAGTTAATTTGAAGTAAATCCATGCAGTACTTTTTGAGTTTACCCCGGACATACATACAGACAAACAGACAAACATTCTAAAAACTATATTTTTGGCTTCGATATCGATTGTAGATCACGCCCCAAGTATTCTTTTAAAAAAATATTCAATGTACAGTTTTGACTTTCCTACGATTTTATTATATGTACTAGCTGACCCGCGCAGCTTCGCCCGCGAGTATATTAATAAATTTATTATAACTATATAAATATAGCTTTTATTAAAAATTTCATCCCCTATTTCAGCCCTCCAGGGACTGATTTTTGAAAAAAAAATTAGCCTATGTTTGACCCCGGATCTTCAACTATATCCATGCCAAATTTCATGAAAATCGGTCCAGCGGTTTAGCCATGAAAGCGTAACAGACAGACAGACAGACTTTCGCATTTGGGGGCTGAATCACCTTCGTCCGTGGGAGAACACCCGGAATTCTGTATCCCTACACGTGCCCCTGGGTGGTGCTAAACAGGTGATATGGTGGGAGACATATGTCGCGGCTATAAGGACCACCCATCAGCTGAAGTCGTGGCGCCAAGCGTCCGTTTTCCGTCACGTTAACGCTGATGTAGCTTTAGTGAAGACGGGTCGAATCTGTTGCGCCTATACAATCTAGACGATCTGATACACACTGACGTTGATGCATCCGGAGACTAGTCATGGAGGGTAGCGGGATCCGAGGCACGGTGCACCGCTGGCCGACCGCTAGTCAGTAGGGGGCCCAAGTAACGTGCTAGCCACATGTGAAAGGCTGCCCCGCCAACTAGCGAAAAATCCCAAAATGCGCCATAGTGCCGGTTGGCGACCGGATGAGAGGGCCCTATGGAATTCTTGGGGGGGCTCGGGCGTCCCCGCAGTCTCCAGACTAGTCCCCAATAGTGTAACTTCGAGGTGTGTGTCTCAGGTCCGGAAGTATAGCGCCTCGATTCACTGCCGTCTTCACACCTACTTCACTCACTCTATTAAATGAAAAGAACAAGGTACAGGAATAACGTTGTACAGCGGCAGCACTCCCTCTCGATGAAAGTAGACCTCACCAACATCAGAGGTTTACATTCTAATCTCGCTGCAGTCCATTTCCACCTAGAGACTTATAAACCATGTATCTTGTTCCTCACGGAGACGCAGATAAGGTGCCCGTCTGATTTGGCGTACTTAACCTATCCCGGCTACACCCTGGAGCATAATTTTAAAGCTCGGTCAGGTGTGTGCGCGTACGTCCGTGACGATATCTGCTTTCGGCGTCTCCGGTATCTAGAAGACCCCCGCTACTCCGTACTATGGACACTGGTGGACACAGGCCTAGAGAAGCTTCTCTATGCCTGTGTCTACCGAGCGCACAGCGGAGACAAGGAGACGATCGGTCTTACAGAGTACCTAAGTGAGGCGGCGGATGCTGCTCAACACAAATACCCTTCCGCTCAGCTAATGCTTCTGGGGGATTTCAATGCCCACCATCAGGAGTGGCTATACCCATACCAGAGCACTGACCTCGCTGGGAGAGAGATGCGAAAACTCGCTGTAACATTAAATCTCACCCAGCTGGTTCAAGGAGCGACGCGGGTTCCTGACGTTGAGAGCCATACAGCCAATTGCTTGGATCTTCTGCTGACTACGGATCCAGACCGTTACTCGGTGGCGATTTCCTCGCCCCTTGGCAGCTCCGATCACTGTCTGGTGAAGTCTGTATCCGTCTACTCGCCGCCCGATCCCAGTTCTAGGGGCTCTCGGCGCGTGTGGCGATACAAGTCAGCAGACTGGGACGAGATGCGTTCTTTCTTTGCGTCTTATCCCTGGCGGCCTGTCTGCTTTTCTTCTGAAGACTCCTCGGCCTGCGCGGATGCTGTGACAGATGTGCTGCGGCAAGGAATGGAGTATTTTATTCCTTTCTCCGACGTAGCCATGTCCAGTAAAGCTCATCCTTGGTTCAGAGCCAATTGTAGACGCGCTGAGGCGCTAAAGCAAGAGGCATATCTGGCTTGGGTAGATGCTCGACACCGCAAGGCCAAGGACGTGTCGGAGAAGAAGAAAGCCTTCAACCGGGCCGCCAAATCCTGCAAAAAAGCTCTACTGAAAGCTCGATTTGACCACGTCAGTCGTATTGGGAACAAACTGGCTTCATACCCCTCAGGTAGTAAAGCCTTTTGGTCCCTGGCAAAGTCGGTTGAATCGAATTTCTGCCGCCCCTCACTCCCTCCACTGCTGAAACCGGATGAGACGCTGGCTCACACCGCCGTAGAGAAAGCGAACCTGTTCGCTACTCTATTCGCGGAAAACTCACGTCTGGATCCCGCCAACGCGAAACCACCCAGTCTACCTGGATGCGAGGTGAACATGCCGGAAATTCGCATCCGTCAAACTGAGGTTCTTAAAACGCTGCGGAATCTGGACGTGAACAAAGCCAGTGGCCCTGATGGGATTCCAGCCATAGTACTGAAAACCTGTGCGCCTGAACTCGCTCCTGTTTTGACACGTCTCTTTCGCCTTTCGATGGCTACAGGAAAAGTGCCTAAATCATGGAAGCTTGCCAACGTGCAGCCTGTGCCCAAAAAAGGCAGTCGTGCTGACCCCTCCAACTATAGGCCAATTTCAGTCACGTCCATACTCTGCAAGACTATGGAGCGTGTACTGAACAGCAGGTTAATGGCACACCTAGAAGCGAACGAACTACTGAGTGACCGCCAATACGGGTTTCGCCGAAATCGGTCTACTGGGGATCTTCTAGCGTGTGCCACTTACATTTTGAGCTCGGCCATAGAGAAGCATGGTGAGGCACTAGCTGTCTCCCTTGATATCTCGAAGGCCTTTGACAGGGTCTGGCATGATAGTCTTATTGGTAAGCTTCCATCGTATGGCCTGCCTACTGGTCTCTGCGCCTGGATCTCAGATTTTCTGAGTGGCCGGTCGATCAGAGTAGTCGTCGACGGCTGCTCATCCGACCAAATGGCTATAAATGCCGGAGTCCCTCAGGGATCAGTTCTCTCCGCAACTTTATTCCTGCTACACATTAACAATCTGCTAAAGCCCGGTATCTATGGGTACGCAGATGATAGCACTGTTGTGGAGAGTTACGTATCCAATGCGCGGGCCAGTACGGCACAGATCCGGTCTCTCAGAGAGGCAATGGTCGATCGTATGAACCTGTCCTTACAGGCAGTCTCCGATTGGGGCGATGCTAATCTGGTCAGGTTTAATGCAAGTAAGACCCAGGCGTGTCTATTCTCCGCTAAACGGAGTCCGCTCCATCTATCTCCGTCTTTCCAGGGTGTGGCCGTGCCGATGAATGACCACCTCGAGATCCTTGGTATCACGTTAACGCCTACTCTCAACTTTGGTTCGTACATCGAATCTAAAGCCCAAGTTGCCTCAAAAAAGCTTGGTATTCTGGCGAAGGTGAGACAGTATTTCAGTCCGGGACAGTTGCTCAACCTTTATAAAGCACAAGTCCGTTCGTGCATGGAATACTGCTCTCACCTCTGGGATGGATCCGCTAAATACCAGCTGGAGACACTTGAGGCCATCGAGAGGCGTGCCAAGAGGCTCATAAACGACGATGATCTGGTAGGCAAAAAACTCCAGAGCCTCGCTCATCGCCGCAGAGTGGCTAGTTTATCGGTTTTTTATCGAATACACTTTGGAGAGTGCGCTGCGGAATTGCACGACTTAATTCCGCCATCCCCGTTTTTCTATCGATCGTCGAGGTGCACAGAATCTAGGCATCGTTATATGGTGGACGTTCCACGTACCCGGACAAAGCGGTTCGACTCAACATTCTTCATTCGAACCGCAAAGCACTGGAACATGCTTCCTGAGTCTGTGTTCCCGGACGAGTACAATCTGGAGATCTTCAAGAGAAGAGTGAACAGGTACCTTCTAGGGAAGCGCGTTCCATCTTAGGCCTCATCTTAGCTTACCATCAGGCGAAATCGAGGTCAAGCGCTTACCTATCGATAATAAAAAAAATAAAAAAAAATTATAATATTAGTATGGATCAAGGAAGTTATATTCTACCCGGAATGCTTACACGCGCTTCAAAATCGTTCCGAAGAGTACCACGACATGAGTGGAGTGTGTCTCTTTCTACTAAATAAAGCGCCAATCGCCATATACAAGTGCGGCCATGCGTAGTTTGCAAATTACTACTCAGTAATTCTACTAATTTGAGAAATAGTTTTTGCATTGCTTGTAATTACGTAATAATTAAAATAAGCACATTTAAGAACTCACTATATTAATTACAATACATTTTATGCTAATTTATTTATCAACGTGTATGAATAAAAAGGATTTAATGATTACTGAATATGTAAAAATCTACCATCTAGATAGTTTTATTTATACTGGCAATTGCAAGAAAGGGACAACATCCACTCATGTCGTTGTCTTGCTCAGAACGTTTTTCCCCCTCTGTTAAGTAAGAAACAAATGTCAACTTTATGAGTAACGAAATAAAGTACATTTTTATTTTTCAAATATTGCTTTGTAACAATTCCAGTTATAGTATATAAGTTCCTTGGTATGGATAGATCAATGGCCATGTTGAATGTTCTTGTTTTCACATGGAGTATAGAGAAAGGAGGACCAGCTTTGTGTCCATCAAAAAGCATCAAACAGTAGTCTCGTCACCGCTGTAAAAGATTTTTAGTTCATACTTCATTTGTCCATTATGATACTATTGTAATAAATCTAAATACGACAAAACTAACAACTTGTATTGCAAAATGACAGTAAAAGTATTAATAAAATAAATAAATAAAAGTATTAATTGTTTAGAGACCTATATAAATGAAACTTTTTTTTTAAATAATAAAACAACAATTCTGTGACGAATTTCGTTATAAGACATGACATTCAATTTACGAGTCCAAGCGATGTATGAAGCGAGGCCAGTGTTCTTTGAACAAAAGTATCCGGCAGTAGCTTAGTTTCTTACATTTTCTAAAAAAAACGGGTCTGTTATCGTGTTACGTTTAGCGATATAGCTCCTATAGTAATCATTATGTCTAGTACATCACTACCCGTTCATGAAGTACAATATTATTTATGAGACATTTTAATGTAAACAACACAAAATTATATGGGCGTCGATTTGTCACCGAGAAAATAAAGAAATGGAAATGAAGTAATCTCATACCTACATTTAACGAAACTACTCAAAAACATCAATTAATTTTATTTTACGGTAGGTAGATATCTTAGTCTTTTACCACGGAACTACAATATATGTTTTCTGTGTCTGTTACCCATAGATAAGGTGTTACCCAAGGAACTTATACACGATAACTGGAATTTTACGAAACAACATTCCGGGTAGAATGTAACTTCCTTGGATATTTCATATTACAGATAAAGAATAGTCAATGACTAATGTGAATTGTAGAAATAAAATTAAAAAGAAATACCCTACCATGATACTATTTTTCAATAACAATAGCATTTATTTGTATTTTAAAACAGTTTAGATTTTTTATGAAAGAAAAATATATATTAAATAGTTTCTATTAAGTATACAGCATCATGAAGCAGTATTATATCTGGAGGCAGCATTTCTAAAACCTACTTGAAACCAAATTTTAAGTACTGCTGTCATTTTCTGAGTTCTTACCCTCTCTTTCTAACACAGCTGTACAAAAAGAGATGGCGAGATCTCATAGACAAAGATATAACGTAAATATTTGTTTCAATTGATTAATACGAGTGCTAGCTCCACCTTTACGTAATACTTCATGTACAGTAGGTACCTATCAAGGAAGTTACATTCTACCCGGAATGTTCACACGCGCTTCCAAATCGTTCCGAAGAGTACCACGACATGGGTGGAGTGTCTCTTTCTACTAAATAAAGCGCCAATCGCCATAAATTTAAAATACAAATAAGTGCGGCCATGCGTAGTTTGCAAATTACTACTAAGTAATTCTACTAATTTGAGAAACAGCTTTGCATTGCATAAGTAATTACGTAATAATAAAAATAAGCACATTTTAAAACTCGCTATGTTAATTACCATACATTTTATGCTAATGTATTTATCGACGTGTATGAATAAAAGGGATTTAACGATTACCGTATATATAAAAATCTACCATCAGATAGTTTTATTTACACTGGCAATTGCAAGAAAGGGACAACATCCATTCTTGTGGTTGTCTTGCTCAGAACGTTTTTCCCTTCTGTTAAGTAAGAAACAAATGTCAACTTTATGAATAATAACATAAAGTACATTTTTATTTTTCAAATATTGCTTCGTAAGTTCCAGTTATCGTATATAAGTTCCTTGTATTTGACATTATTACAGATTACATTATTATAATACCTTGAAAGACATTATTGTTTGTGATTATCATTCTGTGAACGACTTCATTCCAAATATGTAGGCGTCATCGGAACCAACAAAGGTGCTCTTGCTGCCATCTGTTGATAAAGAATGAAATTTGGGAGAAGATAAAACAGTTCTCAACATTTTAAATTCTACATTACTTATCTATTTGTATCTAATTTCGCAATATAAAAATAAATCAGTGTAGCCAAAAAATAAAATTATTAATTCCATTTGTTAAAAACAAATGGAAATTAGACATTAAGAGTAAAGTAATTACAAAATAAATGTGTCCATAATTCCCGCCAAAAAATTGCGACATTAAAGCTAATTTGAGAACCCCGCGACAGGAAATGAGTGATGAAGGTGCTACGCAGGCGCAAATTGACCTTTCGGTTGAAGAACCCGTCGGTCACATGTGAGTGTCGATAAATATCTTAGTTTTATCGTGAATACTATTTAATTAATCATAATTATTGTTTTTGTAAGTATTTTCCCCAGTGAATGTAATTTTGTGAAAATTATGTATCCTAACGGTGTGGTTATTGTGTTATAATTGAAGATAAACTCATTCGCGAAACCGGCACGTTTGTCAATTTGCTTTTTCCTTTATGCTCTCATATAAGTAAAGAAAGATGGAGTTGCAACATTTCTTGGCGTATTTTTAATTTGCAGTATTAATTGTGTGTTAATTTCTATAGTTTTCGGGTTTTAACCCGAGTAAGTGTTCGTATGAAGATTTTCTATAAGCATGGACCACATGTTCGCCTACCACACGGTTTGGCTACTATTCTACTATTTAATACTAAAATATATGATTGAATTCTTTTGTTTCATGATTCTATGTCTAGATTTTTTAATAATAAACTTATTATTTATTTGCATATGAATTGTAATCTATACAAAGCTTAGGTTTCCTATATGAAACGATAGGTGGGGTTAGGTCGTATAATTTTCACAGTAGGTACAATCTTACCAAAAAGTAGTGTTCAGTGAAGTGGAAATACAATTTTGCACTTTACATAAGCCCCTGTTTATTTTGTTGTTTACTGTCACTCAACATATGGGCATAAGTGCTCAATCTCAATGTTTTTCTTATTTAAATTTAGCTAGTACCACTTTCTTTGATTTATTGCCAGAAAAATTGTTACTATTTGTTTCATAAATGTAAAGAAAAAGCATGTTTCTTTGCAGTAAAAGTTTATCCATATTTTATTCATTATTAGCCATGAATATAATAATAGGGAGTTTATTGACACAGGCAGATATTTTATGAGGTTCTTATGATTTAGAAGTCAAACCAAACTGACATTTATCTATCACAACAGCATCTACCAAATAAAAATCTAATATACATGTTTGCAAGATACTGTACATATTGTAGGACACAATAGTTAATAGTGATATGTAACCTATAAAACGAGAATATTACTTAACTATATAGTAAACCTCAATAAAATTAAGTAATATTGAAAGTCAATCTTTAACCAATCGCCTGTTTGTGAGATGCTCCTTTTTCCTTACACTTAATCTCACTAGTTTGGCTAAAGTTAACAGTCCAACTATTTAGATTAACATTTTACATTGAATAATAACATTAAGGAAAAATTTAAATTGATTTACGAGCCCATAGAGTCGCGAGTTCAGTTTTATACTGTCCACGTGCTGCGGGTACTCGAACATTAAATACCAATTCTGATTATGCGTCTCATTATACACCTGTGTTTTGGGATTACCTTGTAGGAATACATTTATTTGACAAATACTCGACTTGTGACTATCATATGAGTTAATACTAATAAACTAAGATAAGTTTCCTTTTGTAATAATACTAACTGAAACCCCTTTATTTATATACTTAAATTAGTATATTTACAATAAATCTACACAAAAGTATTGTAGGCTTATTATAGTTTCTAGTGTTTCTTATAGACTTAAGGTACAGCAAACAACTTATTTATGATTATAACTCCATCACATCATCACACCACCTTCATGTTTCATATGCATAATCATTTGTAGAGATGGGTAACTCAGAGATATTCCTTGCATTAACTCAGTAACTCAAGCGCAGTGTACTGCACCGGCTCTTTGTGCTAACTCGAAATTGTGCCATGGCGCAATAAATCTGACGCAGCCCGTGGGTGACGGGAAGTGAGCACCGAAAGAAATGTGCGCCGTGCGCCACATTACAGGTTCTTAGAACAAACAGCACACAGCGAGTGCGTTACATTGGTTCGTTGGTAAATCGGCGAGTGAGTCACGACAAATACAAAAGTCATGATTCATGATTGTGCACATGAATAAGAGTTTATTGCATATAATCTATGATGCGCCGTGCCCTAACACATTTTGAAGAAGTGAGTTGACACACCCGGCCAGTGAACTGAGTTAGCCCAATTGTGCGGAGCAGTGCAGTGTTACACATGTCTAATTATTTTTCTGTTACCCAATCAAGCAAAATCAGCTTGTAGGTTATGGCTTGGAATAACACATAAGATACTTTTTATCCTGGAAAAAATGTGTATTTTTCATATAGTATTTATCAAAACAAACAGGCACAAAATATGAAGGTACTTTATTAATTAAAAAGCTTATTGTTCTGGGGACAGTTGCTTCTATTTCCACCAAAAATAGCTAAAAACCATCTAGAAAAATTAGACATCACCCACCTGGGAGCTACAATGCCAGAGACAGACTTACAGGTACATACACACATTAAAAATCATGCCCCTCATTTTTTTTTATCAGGGGCTCGAAATCTATTCACATAATGTTTATACTATCATCCTTTTGGGCTCAGACCAATATAGTTTTTTTAAGTCTCAAATTATTATAGCTATTCCTTTATAATACATGGAAATAAAGGATATCAATTTCTTTAATGTTTATAATATGCTTTTATGAATAAAACTAAATACCTACATACTTGAAATCTTGGGAACCCTAACAATTTTAATACAATTGAACATTGATAAATTAATCTCACAGATAAAACTGATAAAGTAAATATTATATGTTATTTACACAGTTTTTTTAAAATATTCTTATCTATTGTTGATATTATTCGGCTCTCTCAATCATTACATATTTTTCTACACAATAATTAATGATTATTTTGTAGAAAAATATTTGTTTAATCTGACACGTCTATCTCACAAAGCAAGAACACCAATTATCATTTACATTTCATGTTATATAACAAGAATGTGAGAAAATAACCATTGTTTTTTTAAAATTAAAATATTTTTAACTGTTTTTATAAATAATAAATAAATAAAAATCACTGTACAAATTACACAAATTGATCTGACCCCAAAGTAAGCAAATTATATGCTTGTAGTATGGGTGTCAGTCAACGATACTAATACATAGAAATACATATATAAATACTCTGATATATTTAATAAACACCCAAACCCATAATACAAACATCTGTGTATACATCATCTCATTACACAAATGCCTGTCCCTGCCGGAAATCGAACCCGGACCTCATTGATTGTATAGTCAGGGTCGCTAACCACTCGGCCAATGGGGCGGTTATTCTCCTGATTTTAAAAATGAAATTTACAATTTGTTTATTGTACTTGTCATCTCTGAGCTCCACTTTAATTTTATACATAACTGATTCCATATAATGCATTTTAGAGAAGTAGGAGAATTGAAATCAGTTGTTGCACTTTCACTGAGCTTAAGTTATGTGAGTGTAGTGTTGCTGTAGATTGAGTGTTTTGGGTTGATGACTCACCTTCAATTTTAACTACAAACCAAAACTAAGCAAATTTTGAAAGATGAATATGCTCCTTGATCATTATTGTAATAATTATCAAACAGATACAAGCTAAGCAATTTTAGCTGGTATTACATTATCAACATTTAAATTCAACATTTAAATTAGAAATAAATAATATAGTTAATAAATTATATGTATTTTACGATTGAGGTAATAATCCTTTATTTTGCTAACAATTTTGTGGCTAAAACTTGCAAACCAAAATATGAAAAGGTTATCAACTACTTACTTTTTTGTTGATTAATTGAATAAGTGGAATATCATCCTCATCAACCGTTACTGCTTTAACTGGATTGGACTGGGAATCTACTCGAACCTCATATTGCCAATACCGACACGACCACTAGATCACAATATTATAAATGTAAATTTCATCAACAACATTGACCTCATTTAACTAATAATATATGTATGTCTAGTAAACAGTAGAATCGCGAAAATCAGTAACAAAGCAAAGAAGAATCACAATACCTTGATCCATCAACACGTGGCTCAGTTGGTAAGAGGTGCTGCCCTGAAGAGAGATCACTGGTTATAATCGAAGTATCATCACGCTCAGTTCCCTTGCATGGTAGGCAGAGTAAATAAAATGTCTATAGATTTCTATAGATTTTCCAGTTCACAGAGATTCGCCGGTTTATTGGTTAGCGAGATAAGTGATGATCCTCATCACCGCCTTTACCAACATGCTAATGGTTATTACCTCCTATTTCTCACGATAGTTGCGACCGATAGATTTACATGCTCATCCAAGGCACTGGAGTGGTAATACACCACTCTGCCACGCTCCGAGCTACTACTGAGATTTTAACTTTTTGAGAAAAACCTCTAACACTTGCCCGTCCTGGAGATCAAACCTGGGACCTCAAGATCTGAGCCAAATAGGCTACCCCTAAACCACAAGGCAATCACTCCAGTTGCAAATCCCTAAATCTAGTTGTGCTTTAAAGTTTTAAAATTACCAAAAATATATTGCTTTTCTAAGTAATAATGCAATTTCTATCACTGCCTTACTGTAACTTTTGTTTGAAAGAGTT
Organism: Apodemia mormo; assembly: GCA_036924255.1. NCBI lineage: Eukaryota > Metazoa > Arthropoda > Insecta > Lepidoptera > Riodinidae > Apodemia > Apodemia mormo. The sequence continues at coordinate 29,187,486 of JAUPFN010000017.1, forward strand.
TTAAGGTCAATAACCTTTGTTGTTAGCAGTATGGTTAATGCCAAGGCTAAATTAGTTAGATGATTCATATACATATTTTGTGTATAAATCTGAAATCTAATTTGATTTTATGCATTACAAATTTTTGCTTTCAAAACAAAAGTACAATAATTTTATTCTTGATTTCTAAGAATGATGTCATAAATTGAATAACTTCTATATTGACTGCCCCATTGGTCGAGTGGTTAGCGACCCTGACTACGCGATCAACGGGTCTCAGGTTCGATCCCCGATGGGGACAAGCATTTTTGTGATGAGCATAAATGTTTGTATTTCCGGGTTGGGTGTTTATTAAATATATTCTATTCTTGTATTAATATGTGTATTTCTATGTATTAGTATTGTTTGCTTGTGTTATGGGTAACACCCATAACACAAGCAAATAATTTGCTTATTTTGGGGTTAGATCAGTAAGTGTAATTTGTCCCGTGAATATTTATTTATTATTTATATATAAATAGGGTATGCAATTTCTTCCAGTTTTTTCTGTTTTGGCTTTACTATTTTTATAATGTCTAAATTTAAGGTTGTGTACCCTTTGCTTTGGTACAGTTAAAACCAAGTTTACATTAATTATTATACATATTGTCATCTAAATAGATATGAAAACAACATAATATTTACAATAAATAATTGATCCTTATTACAATTAAAAGTAAAGTAAAATTGAAAGTAATAAATAAAGTCAAAAATACAAATGTATTAACATGATATTATTTTTCATCTACAGATCACTTCACCCCGTAGATTCAACACAACATCAAAATGGGTGACATTGAAGACACTCACTTTGAAACTGGAGACTCCGGTGCCTCAGCCACCTTTCCCATGCAATGTTCTGCCCTACGCAAGAACGGATTTGTCATGCTAAAGGGACGTCCATGCAAAATTGTGGAGATGTCTACCTCTAAGACTGGAAAACACGGCCACGCTAAGGTCCATTTGGTTGGAATTGATATATTTAATGGCAAAAAGTAAGTTTTTATACTTTATTATATGAAAATATAATACAAAAAAAATATTTTTCAATTTTTGGTTCTAACTTTTTAATTTTTGTGCAAATTAAATATAAAAATTCGACATTTACAAGCACAGACACTATTAATCATATTTTAAAAAATGATTTTTATTTTTAAATGACAATAGGGCTACATTTAAATGAACCTTTAGAGGTTAAAAAAAAACTTTAAATGTACTTTTGATGGTTCAATAATTTTATTGCGACATATCAGATTGGACAGGCTGACTCTCTCTGAGAAGATTCAGTGAAAAAAACTTAGTGTACATAATGTACCATTTGTAAAAATTAATTAATCTGAAGCTTTTTGTTCTTTATAATGGATTTGTAAATTCATGACATAAATTGATTTTTTTTTACTTTCCTTTACCTTTAAAAAAATTAATAAACTTACTTTTATGTTTATTAATTTTTTTAAACATAAGGTTGTATTATTAAGTGTGCTTTATACAAACAGTAATTTATGTTTAAAATATATGGCAGTGTAAAATTATATATTGCCAATCGGATGGAGATTTATGGAAAGAGTCAAGTCATTAATATGCTATTAGAGAGAGAGTTAGCCATTAGTTTAGTATACTTATCAAAACAATTATTTTGAAACATTGCGAGCCTATAGAGTCGCAAGTACAATTCCATGTTGTCCTTGTGCTGAGGGTACTCGAATATTATACACCAGGTCCGGCTATGCGTCAGCTTGTACAACTGTACTTGATGATCACCGTTTAGGAGTACATGTTTACTGATCTATCATGCAATGCAATAACTCGCCTGGGTATTTGGTACCACCGTCTTATCTATTCCTGCTGCAATAGCATCAATGCTTGTCATTGTTGTGCGTAAGGTAGTGGTAGACTAATGCATATGGCGTTGCCAGCCCGCCACACAGATAGCAATGCACCATTAACATCTTTGATGTCTATTCTATTCACAAGGCTATTAAATATTAGTTTCAATCATTGGGTTCTAAACTTTAATCACCAAGCAGATGGCTGCATGACAATCTCTTATTTTTTTAAATTACCTATTCCAGTGTAATTTTTGTCTAGTGTCTAAAGTGGTTTTTGCAATTGACATGAATTGATCTGTTGTACATTATTTCTTCAGTTTGGAAGTCTGATTTTATAAGTATAGTGGAATCAGGCTATCAAACTGGAGATATACTGGCTGTTGACTATAAAAGCAATAAAAAACTTAAACATTTTTAAAATTAAAAATTTTAATATGAATAGGACAAAAAAAGTGTTTGGTATCAAATCTTATTTCAAGTTGCAAGGAAGTGACCTATCAGGAGTATCTAATATCTAATTAACTGGGATCCCAGGAATAAACTTTTTTTTGATTACTAACAAACTGAATTTTTGTGAACAGCTTCGTTTTGACGAGTCAACCATCTTTTCTATCTTCGAAAAATCTCAAATTGGGTAGATAATAAATTTAAGGGGCTTTAAAAATTTTGATTCATCTTTATTAGTTACCCGATTCGAGATTTTTCAAAGATAGAAAAGATGGTTGTCTCCTCAAAACGGAGCTGTTCACAAAAATTCAGCTTGTTAGTAATCAAAAAAGTTTGTTCCTGGGATCCCGGTCTATATGATGTTAACAAATGCTAGTCATCTATCTCACACACTCCATCATAGTTTACTCGGTATCTTACTTCACTAAACAAGAATATTATTAGAGAAAGTACAGCCCCAATAAATATAATCTATTATTGTTACTCAGGTATGAAGATATCTGCCCCTCCACTCACAACATGGATGTGCCACACGTTAAACGTGAGGACTACCAACTGACTGACATATCTGACGATGGCTACCTGACACTCATGGCTGACAACGGTGATCTCCGTGAAGATCTCAAGATACCAGATGGCGACCTCGGCACCCAATTACGTTCGGACTTCGACAGCGGCAAAGAGCTTCTGGTAAGATTAATATATATAGTCTATAATTATATAATAGTGCAACAGCCTCCTTGAAAAATGCCACATAGAATATAATGTTAAGGTGTACCAATCTGACTGATATAACAACATTGGTGAGTTTAATCATACGATCCCTTTTTTTATATCGTGAAGTATCTTCCCAAAGAGGTAGGCAGAATTACAACCAATATCACAATAGTTGGTAAGCTTATCGCCAACAGGATACTTATCCAGTCCCGGGCAACATTGTTTTTTGTTTCTTCAGAAAACAAAAAACATTTTTGATTTGCCCGATCCAGGAATTTAACCCCATGTGGTCAACACTGACACCAAACCGCTATCACAGAGGCGTTGTCATAGAATAGCAAATAAGTAGGTGACTCATCTAAAGGAAAGACTAGACACAGAAGATGTTTTTGGTGTGTTGCTATCTCTATGGCAGAATAGTTATGCGACATGCATAAGTTTGCCAGCTTCAAATGGAAATATGACGGCGACAAGCGCAGATGTTATTGTGTCAATATAGTGTATATAAAAACCCATTCCGATCATTAAAGGCATTATTTTGTAGCTTAATACAATCATACATGTTATTTTATGAACATAATTTTTCCCTGATGAAAACAATTTGTCTTAATTGGTATTTCAAATATAGCAACACAAAATGTCGACAGACAGCAATACACTATTGCACCTCAAAATGTCGACAGACAACGGCTGGCTGGGATATCCAAGAGCCTCTTTGATTTCGTAGCCGCCCGCATCTAAGCGCGGGACCGCCGACTTGTTGGAGTCTAACTTAAAATATTCCCTAAGTTTTAGGGAAATTGATAGGGTAAAGACAGATTTAGAATTGGGTATGGTTTGTTATTTATGCAAGTATATATGATTTTCTGTATGCTTGACTTACACAACTTAATAATTAGGTACCTATAGTTCTCATATGAACAAGTACTAATATTGAAAGAACAAAGAACTCTGAACCATTTGAAATAAGTTCTTGAATGTATTATAAATTCAAATTAGCAAATGTCGAGTGTAGAGTCTCCGATACATCACATTATGTATTGGTGCTAAATTAACTCGTATATTATAATTCTATATTCAAACCTGAGCTAGTAATTATTACTGGTTATATGGAAAATGTGATATATGAAAACATTGTTTATACTTCCCTTATCGGAAAGGCTAGAATTTTTCAAAAGTTTCTAATTCTCATTTACACTTATGACATTTTTTCTTAATAATTTCACATGAGTTGTCTGACTAGTCTGCAAAATAATTTGTTTTAGTCTTATGAACATTACATATTTGCATCGTCACAACATCACTGACTAGATAGGTAGATGTTTCTACTTGTTAGAGACATGCTTCCTATATACCTGTTCCATCTAACATGTTCTTTCTATAAACATGCTTCCTATATACATTTGTCATCTACTCTGTACTTACTAGAGAGATACTTCCTACATTTCTTTACCAGATGGTACCTTGCACTTAATAAAGATGCTCTCTATAATATAGATTCACTAATATACTGATTTGATGAGTATATTATACCTATCAAATCAGAAATCATAAGTACTTTATTCAATAAAACTGTTTACAAGTTATTTTGATGCGTCAACTTTTTTTTTAAACTACCGGATCGGAAACGCAACCACACGCTCAGAAGATCCGACGAAAGAAACTCTGCAGGCTTGTCTTTTTTTAATGTATTAATTTTTTATAAAAGTTAAAGATATCCTTACTATATAAATACATACTTGTATTCACTACCCTCTACTTACTATATAATATGCTCCTTATCCTATTAAAAATATTATTTTTCTTTTTCCAGTGCACTGTGTTAAAATCTTGCGGTGAAGAGTGTGTGATCGCAGTCAAGGCAAACACAGCCCTGGATAAATAAACCAACTCAGCATTTATAGGGATATAACAAGCATATATTTTTTTTTTACAACAACAACTTACATAAATGTAAAACAATATTTTGTATAATTTAAACGTAAGATATTAATTTGATGTGGAGTCGTCTCGTCTGTCACTCAAGCAATAACCGTCGCGTAAAGTTCGAAACACAGATTGTAATACTAGTCTGGAACAAAGTTAAAACGGGTTGATTGTAAAATCTGCAGGCCAGTCAGCGTCGGATTATTGCTCACTAATCTGGTAGCTTCAGGTATCATTTATTTATTTGAAATAACTAAATCTTGAGGGCAGCGTGACAGCCGCATTAGATTAGCTGAAACTTCTTGTTTGTTTTGTTTTGTTAATTGTCTTTTCGCTTACTATGTTTAGTCACCGAATGTTTGGTGACCGATCGGTGTGGTTTGGACGTTGTCCTACGAAAAGATGAATGCAAACATGAAGTTATTACCATTCTTTATTGCTAACTTAATGCGTTTAACAAAAAACAATAAAAAATGGAAAAAACAAAAAAATAGAAATAAAGAAAAGTTCTTAAATGTGGTGTGTGATTGATTAGTCCTATACTTGAGGTGCGTCTTATGTCGTGTCTCGTTACTGCGATATATCTAGCGTACTCTAAACGCAGGGACAGGGTTGCCATATGCCATTAATTTATAATTTGCCTTACAAAAACACTCATAAATCCTTTAGGATGTATGTGTATGTAGTTCCCAAATTTTTTTTTTCAAATTGGTTCTTCAGAATGCATGCATTTGGCAACACTGTATATTAATGGCGTTCCCTTTATGTAACACTTGCCATCTGTTCAAATATTATATAAAAAAAGGATACCTCAGCCGTTGACTAGCCACCATATTGAAAAATTTTTTTTACAAATATCAAATGCTCAAGGCGCATCCTTGAGGTCAAATATTCAGTTTGACCAAAATTATTCTCAGGACACTGTATAATAATTCCACTAATGTGTCTAAATGTCACCTTTAGTGAAGACTGATATTGCATTTGTAGATAAAATAGAATATCATAAGTGTATAATATATGTAGCACTTTACGGCCTTTCCTTGCTCTCTATTTGAACAAATGTCCATGGCATATTATTTAATCAAATTGTACGGCCAACATTTGCAAGTGTTGCCTTAAGGGCTAATGCACTCTTCGTATATTGGAATTATTAACATCAGTGTCAAAAAGCGGTAAGATATACGAAATATTATTGTAAGGATGTTAAGGTAAGGCCCGATAGAAGAGATATTTTTTTAAGCATTCAAAATTCATACTTCGCAAGTTAGACTAATGTTTAGGCTGTTTTTATTACCAGATAATTTAAGTTCTGTAAACTTGTACATTTTTCGAAATTGCATAATCGTTATTGTTGATGGATTTTATACTTAGCAGCTTGTAATCAGGTTTTTATTTACGAAAAATAAAATCTAAAGTATTTGTAAATGACATCGGACGGTGTGAAATAAAATACTTTAGTCACTAATATACTTTTCTTTGTAGGTTATCGCATTCCTCTAGAAACACGTCTTAGATTACGTTCGTGGAATTCATGCACCTTATTGTAGTTGTTACGGCTATATATTGTCAAACAAGCTATAGAAAAGGAATTGGCATACATATATAATTTATATTATCGTAATTATGTTCACGTTTTATAAGTGCCAATTCTTATGTGGCTTGATATTTAATTGAGACTAACGTCTCTTATATAGAATTTAGTTACATGGGACGAGGGTATGGAAATAAATGAAATGGTACAACTACTGAAAGATGTATATAGGTATGAATTGAATTTAAAAATGGATAAGTGTATTATAAACTTCAATAATCCACATTTGTGCAATTTTCTACATGTCTTTGTCAATGTGCAAACATTACCGAATTACATAACAGCCGTGAATAAATGTGAATGCAGTAATAATATAACAATCTGTCGAATTAAATCTGTACAAAATCAACTTAAATGGCTTATGATTCCCTTTCATTTTTTTGTTATACATTATTTTATCCGTCATAAAAATACAAAAAAATTGGAATATTGCTGTACATATATCTGGTATTAAACAATATTTTGATACCGTTAATGCATATTTGTTAAAAAAATCACAATGGGATTGTTCTAGGCGGGAGCATCAGTACCATCTCTTTGGTCACATTCAGCATATAACAGTTCAAATTGACGTCGCCTTTGACCAAGCTATTTCTAAAACGTTGGATTGGTCAGCATCTGTCTCATCAGTTATGGGAGAAATTGGCTAGATTACTGCCGCTCAAATACATATCAATAAATACCGCCGCTAAATTCCACTCTTTATTGTCAATGTCTTAAAGTCCACGAACATGCGTTTCTTAAGGTTTAAGTAACTGGTCTTAAAAGAGTGTCTATCTATCTCTTATGACCAGTTACTTATGAGGGGAAGGGAGTTTGGGACCTTCAAGAATATAACTTATTCGTTAAAAGGTGATAAACACAACCAGAAGGCATTTAATTACTATTGCAAATGAGCAGCGCTGATAAATTAGTGTGTCTAATTCTAAAGGTCCTGATTGACGTACGAGCCTTTACCATTGTTTTTAAAGTACAATGGTTTTACTAGGGAGGTTAGGCCTGAGAGAGAGTGTTAAAAAATGAGAAAGGGCATGGCTCCATTGGTTCGGACGTGTAGAAAGAATGGTAGATGAAAAGTTAACAAAACAGATATACAATTTGAATGTGGAAGTAGTATTTGTGGTTTCTTCAAAATTTAACATGCCATTTCCCCTTTAATAACGTGGTTTACGTAAACATCTCGTAACTTTTGTACGGCTTGAACAATCAAGGTATTGATGGCATTAGATTATTAAAAATCTGAAGCGATTCGGCCCTGGAGATTGAAACATTTTGATAAACCTCAAAAAATTCGACGAAACAGTTTTTTTTAAGTAACTTCCACATTAATGCACCAATTGATTACAAAATCTAATTAGCACTTTTCACAAGAAATTACGTTCAATCCTGCAAACTGCAACAAAATCGCTGTATTCGTTTGGGAGTTAAAGTAATTTAATAATTTTTGAAGTGTTTTTTTTTTTACATAGCTGGGATTCGTCAACTGCGTCAAATACCGTTCCAAGCTTTAATGGAATAACACGTTATTATTCTATGTTTCCAAATATCAAAATCAAATCAAATTTTCTAAAGTTACAGATTTCAAATATTAATTTATGTTCAAAACAAGCTATAAAGTAATATTTTTAAAATAACTCAGTTTAATATACCGATGATTTATAAAACCAATTAACTCTTCTTCTTTATTTAAAAAACTGCGTCAAATACTCCCAAATTGGATCAAAATCAATGATTCGTTCAGGGTTTAACAATGTCAAATATTTTTGAATAAACATGTTCTTTTTTGACACTTTGACATTTTAAAATCATTGTAGAACTTAAAAACAACAAAGAAAAATTTCTACGTGCCAGGATTTTAACATACGACCTACTCTCAAGCCAGGACGCTTTAACCAACTAAGCCAGTGTCGACTAGGCTATGTGGCGAAATTCTACTTTGCTATGTGATCGATTCCGTCGATATTTGTGTTTTTAAGTTTTTCATGTTTTCTCAAGCACGGGGTAAGTGCTAAAACACATATAATCATCATTGTGGAGTTCAAAAATTGCATTGAAATGTTTTTTCGAAAGATCAAAATTTATCATCTTTTTAAAAACTACGACGACCGATTTCGATCATCATTTGAATTCGAGAATTAAAATATTGTCATTTAAACTAATCTGTAAATTTTTGAATTAAAAAAAAATCCATGCTTACGTGGGTTATAGTCAAAACAAGGTCCAAGATTTAAAAAAAATAAAGTTTGTGCTTTTTTAAGAATTCTACATTTGTGTAATGAAAGAAATCAATTTAAACGAAAATATGTTTTTACCTGAGATCAATCTCAAAGTTTATAATAGTTATTGAAAAAAAAAAACGTTTTTATTGTTCCACCAAAAAGACACATCTTTCCACCAAATTTACTGAAATTGCAATTAAGAAATTAACTCAATAAAAAATCATTGAATAATCTTGTGGGAATATAAATCTCACTTTTGTTGACAAATCAAACAGAAACATACTGAGCTGACTTTCAGAATTCAGAATAAGAAATAAAAAAAACGTGAGTACACCGAAAATACTATGTCTTTTTGGTGGAAACTACATCTTCGTCTGTCGTCTGATGATGACCAAAATGTTTAAAAACATCTGGTCGACTGTCGGTGTTCCATATCTTGAAGCAGGTGGCGACCTTGAACTATCGGAGTAAACGTCAAAGAACGTGTGGACCAAGTAGTCGAAAACGCTACTGGTTCAGTAGCGTTTTCGACTACTTGGTCCACACGTGAACTTAGAACAAGACAGGTAATGTTTCATTATCGTTGGTTTGGGTTTCAGTAATCGATGGGCTTAAAAATTGCCTGGCTATTGAGTGGAGTATATACTTAGAAGTGAGCTTATAAGACTAGGTAATAGGCTGGGAATGGAACTCGGAATTGGCGGGGGAGAGGATTCTTGGCGTGCAAGTTGTGTGGTGGTACGTCAAGAATTGTATCTGTCTTTTCTGTTTAAATCTGGTAATAGTTTTTCCAAGCCGTTGAACGACTTAATTCGCCATTTCTGATTTCTTTCTCCATTTGCTACGTAATCGCCTTTGCTGATTTGTAATGCCTGATAAGTAATTATAGTATTAATTTTTCCTTGTGATTTCTGTCTATATTAGTACTCTCTATCCTGCTTCCTCTTTACATCTAATACATTTGCGTCTAGTTTTTCTCTTGCCTTCCTCATGCTTAACTAACTTTTACACGCGTCATTTTCTTTTTATTTTCTGATATTTTTTTCTGGTCCCAGCTATCCCTTGTGGAAAAATTTCTCGGATAAAAGTAGGTAAATAACTTACAAAGTGAAAGTAACAGTTTATGAATGTTTATTTTTATTTAAAAAGTCGAAAAAAGTCTTACAAAGTCGGAAAAACTCGGAGTAATTCCAAAATTTCGGACTCTTCCAGAAGAGTTATTCAGTGTTAATAAATCTTGCAACGTTTATGGGTACTAAAAGAAATATATTAAAAGTTATTAATACTACGAAAGTGTAATAAAGGGGAAAAAAATATAACTAATACTTACCCGGTTTTCCGTTTAAGAATTTGAAACTTTCTTCTTTGTTTAAAAAAAGGTTACCGTTACTGTCGATCAATATTATAAACTTTGTTTCTTCAATTTTTGATAATTATTATTAAAATCTATTATATCACAACGTTATTTGCCAATTTTTATTTTATTGTACTTTTATTACATAAATATATTTATAAATTAAGTAAAAATTAAAACAGATGATCTAATTAGCTTTTGACAGGTTGAGTCAGTGTTGCCAGAGAAAAAGTCAATCTTTCGTCCTTAAAGCCTCCTCTACACTACTCCTATGTCCGGGGTAAACTCAAAAAGTACTACATGGATTTATTTCAAATTTTGCATGACTATTACTAACAGGTCGGGTCAACATATAGGCTACATATTATCAAGCTGTCACCTACGGGGGAGGTGCTGTGCGGAGTAAACGAAGTCCGCGCGGACGAAGTCTTGGGCAACAGCCAGTATAATTATGGCGAGCGAAGCGAGCCCTACACTAGGCTACTTTCTATGCACTTTTGTGGTACATTTTCCTGAAAAAGTATCCCACTTTAAGGTTTGGGCTTTGACGTGGTGGTTTAAATTCATGTCTAGATATATTATCTACCATTAAAATGCTATTTCATAAACATTAAAAAAATAGAAAATACATTTTGTATTAGAATTTTATTACTGCTAACGCCATCTATTATAAAAATAAATAAATAATAATAATAAATAAATATTCACGGGACAAACTACACTTACTGATCTAACCCCAAAGTAAGCAAATATTTGCTTGTGTTATGGGTGTTAGTCAACGATACTAATACATAGAAATACATAATATATAAATACCAGAATATATATAATAAACACCTAAACCCAGAAATACAAACATTTACGCTCATCACACAAATGCTTGTCCCCGTCGGGGATCGAACCCGAGCCCCGTTGATTGCGTAGTCAGGGTCGCTAACCACTCGACCAACGGGAGGGTCAAATAACGAGTAAAAATGCTACAAAGCTACACTAGGCGACGATCTGTGCCCTTTAGTGGTACATTTTACTAAAAAAATATCGCACTTTTAGGTTTAAGCTTTGGCGTGGTTGTTTTATTTTGTTTAATTCATTTTCATTCACTCCAGTTTAATACAATATTAATCTATTAAAACACTTGTACTTTTTAACTTCCCACTACGTATGTAGATAGGAAGGTTACTGATTTTGCTCCGATTTTCAAAAATGGAGTTTTCACCATATGTCCGCGTTTTGTGGGCTTAGGAACCATTTTCGACTATTTTCGCGATGACGTCAGTATGTCTGTATGTATGTGTGTGTGTGTGAGTGTGTGTGTGTGTCAACAACTCATAAGTTTTGAACGCCTGGACCGATTGAAACGCGGTTGGTGGCATTCGATTGGATTCCGCTCAACTTATACTTCCTGAAATTTTGTACCAAATGGGCCTAAGAGATTTTGAGAAATTTTGAAAATACCCTAAACAAATTGTGACGAAACAATTTTTTTTTAATAACTTCCAGATTAATGTACCGATTGAGTACAAAAACTATTCCTCAAAAAAATACATCTAATGCATAAATTGCCTCAAAATCAGTTTATTCGTTTGGAAGTAATCGTTGACGAAAATTTTGAAAAAAGTGTTTTTTCGACATAACTTCGAAATATTTCAACCAATTATTTTTTGGTATTCTACGATATTTTAATACTATAAAAATTACGTCGAATGCCCTTTTAAAAATCAAAACCGAACCTTATTTTCAAAGGTTACAACTTTTCAAATATTAAAATTACGTTTTCTTTAGCAAAGTTACTTAATATTTTGGAAATAACTTTCAGGCTAATATACCGATTGACTTCAAAATCTTATCATCGTTTCTCCTTTAAAAACTGCGCCAAGTACCGTTAATTGGATAAAAATCGGTAAATTTGTTTGGGATCTATCATAGACGAAAATGTTTTTTTGACATTGCTTCGAAATTTTTGAACCTACCGATTTTTTAGCTAAAGCAATATTTAAATTGAGTTGAATGCCATTTGAAAGATCAAATCGATCATCGTTTCCAAAATATACAGCTTTTCAAAAATCAATACGTGCCAAGAAAACTTATCAAGGACGTACTACGTGCGTCTTCCCGGTTGAAATTTGGATGTTTTTTGATTTCAATGGCTTCTTTCACTAGCCGTGGAATGTAATATGGCGTTCTGTCGAAAATACGCGTGGCCTATGAAATTCCATCCAGTGATTACGGCCCGACTACAGCTGTAGATGTTTAGCAATCGCCGACTTATTAACGTCGTTATTCTTGACTGCTTTGATATGCTACTAGGCCTCTGACACATGCTCTTAGTACCTCTATACACTACTCGGCCGACTTCAGTACGCGTCAAGACGCCGTTGTGAACGCACGTGTGTTTAATAGATTTTTTCGTTGATGTGCGTGTGAGACTCTATTATGAGCGGCATACAGTGGTCACAGGAGCAAACTATGTTGTTCCTTGAAACACTTCAAGCAGAGCCTTTTATTTGGGACCCCAGTGGGAAAGGTCATAAGGACAAGAAAAAAGTAAATGATGCTTGGGTGCGTATTCGGGACGTTTTGGAAATACCAGTTGAAGAATTGAAGAAAAAAAAGGATTCACTTTTTGCGACATACAGGGGCTACTACAGAAAAATGGAAGCTTCCTTAAAAAGTGGTGCCGGCGCAGATGATGTTTATCGTCCAGTTTGGTTCGCCTTTGATTTCATGAACAGCTTTTTGGGGTCCGTGTATAAATGTAAACAAACAATAACCACGGTAAGTTTTTTATTATCAATAACTTGTTTTATTATTACTAAAGTACAGATTACAGTAAGGTCGATTCGCCAGTTTGCGTCCATTTAGTGCAGTTGCTTGCTTTAAGGAGAACATAATAATGTCTCTGCATTAGTTTTAATATAAAAAGTATGTAGTTAATGTGGTAACGAACAGGCGAAATGACCCTACATTCGTTGTGTTTATTTATAAACATTGAAAATAATTTGTAAAGTAATCCCTTATCTGAACGGCAGATAATGGTGATCTGCGTGGTACTTGTGTAATATCTCTCAAAGCACAGTTATTATCAAAGTCTGCCCGCCAAGACCCGGGTTGAATAAAACTCCATTATCATCATACATATCTACAGTACCAGGAGGCATATATATAAGGGATGATTTATTACTTTTTCTGAGAAAGTTATGCAATAAGAGACATGTCATTGTAATAATTGGGATATTATGAATATCCAAATCAATTGGCTTTCTGAATATTCTAAACCTGGATGCTAAAATACCAAACACATTCTCAACTACTACTCGCGATTTTGACAAGCGCATATTGAAAGACCTTTTCGGTGAATTGATATCATGGTTGCCAGGATATGGTTTCATTATATTATTATGTAAAGCAAATGCTCCATCTGTCAAAAAAACGTAGGGAATTTCGACATGATCCGTTCCGGATAATGGACTTGGCTTAGGAAGATTAAGCCCGTTAGATGCAATTTTTTGCCATAACGAAGAATTTTTAAGTACACCTCCATCACTGATCCTACCTTGACTACCAATGTCAGCATACATAATGTTATAGTTACTGTCGACTAAAGCTAAAAGTACTAAACTAAACGTCTTTTTATAATTAAAGTACTCAGAACCAGAGTTAACCGGACATTGTATAACAATATGCTTTCCATCCATTGCGCCAAGGGCATGTGGAAAATTCTCCTTGAATCCGTTTTCAACTTCCAACCACTGCTGCTCATTGCACGGCATCTGTAAATAAAAAGTATATTATATAAAAAATATTATCATCAAATAATATGTAAAAAGACACGGTCAATTTCATTAAAAGCTGACACTCAAATTGTATATAAATAATTAAAAAGCCGATTAATTGTAGCACTCATGTATTTTTCATAAAATACAGAGACATACACTCACACTCCTACATACACATACAGTACTCCTGCATATACGCGCACTCAAATGCATATAGTATACAGAACCCATATACACTCACAAATTTGGATTGGATTAAATAAAGATTTATTATTAAATAGGTCGTGATATATACATTTAAACCTTTGCTATTTTTATTTCAGGATCATGGAACTGATTCGATTCAGGAAGAATCAACCAACGCTTCAGAGGATGTACCAATTGCTTCTCCAACTCCAAAAGAACCAGAGCCCCCAAAAAATAGACACACCATCCGACGGCGTGACAACCCACCGGAATTGCAAGTTGCCAGTAGGCAGATGACAGAAGCCTTCAATAACTTAAATAAAGTGATAAATAATCCTTCAAAGGATAGCAGCGCAGTTGAGGACGAGTGCGACGTATTCGGCAAACTAATTGCCAAAAAACTGAAGAGGTTACCTGAACATGAAAGGGACGATATAATGTTCGATATACATGCTCTATTTCGGAAATCACGTTTTGAAAGATCTCCATCAGGTGAATCGTTTCGTACTTCTACACCTAAGTCTACGCCATATTATAGTCCGTTAACTACATCACTATCTTCTAGAAAGCGTCCTTTATCTGCGAATAATGCAGTTCATTATAATGTTACAACATTATCTCCTAGACCACACTCATCGTTTTCAGAGCCACCTGATACATATATAACATTATCTAATGAGTCCAGTGAATGTCAACCGACATACTTCCAACAACCAAGCGAAATCACTGCTCATCAACGCTCTTCAAAGATACGTGTTATAAGTGATGAAATTATTGCACCAGACACCCAAAGTCAATCAGTTTATCAACGCTATAAGCAGCCTCAATCAGATCAATCTAACGATGTTCAATATATTTTGCATATACCAGAGACCCAAACTCAATCTGATTGTCCAGAAGATAATACACATCAGAGTGATTTAATATATCAGGCATATAATGACTCGTAATGTATGAAATTATTCTTATTCTTATTCTCACTGATATTTTTGTAATTGTACATACCTAAACTTTTAATAAATATATGTCATAAATATTAAAATTTTACCTTTATTTCATCCTTGAGTTCCTCGTTCAAAGCTTCACAGACTTCGACTACAATTTTTGAAATCAACTGGCTTGAAATTTTAAATAAATAGTGCATAGATCTATAGCTGTCACCACTTGCCAAAAACCTCAAGGTGATTGATAATCGAATCTTAGCAGGTATAGCTTCTCTTAAATGAGTGTCTCGTTTAGCGATTAAGGGTTCGACTTTAGAAAGTAATAAATTAAAATCGTCCAATGACATTCGGTGGAAATTTTCAAATTCTCCTGATGGTTCTTGTATGAGTTCAAGAAATTGTTGTTCCATAGTACGTCTGTAAAAAAAATTACAGTTAATTAACTTGCCATGTAATGTACTTTAACTTATTAGAAATCCTAATTATTTAAATAAATATTACCTACCTAGTTCTGTTCCGATGCATTGCGATCATCCACCATCTTCTTTTTCTTCTTTTCTTTTTAGTCTTCTTCGTGAGATAAGTATGCACGTAGTTATAATACGCTAGAGAGCACATTGCTACGGCAGCTGCTACTTGAGCGTCCATTATAATAAACGTCCGCAGGGTACCGGTAACGCTACACGAATGCGCTCCTCGCGAAGTTGAACGAGTGTGTAGTGTAGCACCGCGGACTTCAGTCAACTTCGGCCGAGTACTTCGCCGAGGAACTTCGCGAGTAGTGTAGAGGAGGCTTTAAGGACGAAAGATTGACTTTTTCTCTGGCAACACTGACTCAACCTGTCAAAAGCTAATTAGATCATCTGTTTTAATTTTTACTTAATTTATAAATATATTTATGTAATAAAAGTACAATAAAATAAAAATTGGCAAATAACGTTGTGATATAATAGATTTTAATAATAATTATCAAAAATTGAAGAAACAAAGTTTATAATATTGATCGACAGTAACGGTAACCTTTTTTTAAACAAAGAAGAAAGTTTCAAATTCTTAAACGGAAAACCGGGTAAGTATTAGTTGTATTTTTTTCCCCTTTATTACACTTTCGTAGTATTAATAACTTTTAATATATTTCTTTTAGTACCCATAAACGTTGCAAGATTTATTAACACTGAATAACTCTTCTGGAAGAGTCCGAAATTTTGGAATTACTCCGAGTTTTTCCGACTTTGTAAGACTTTTTTCGACTTTTTAAATAAAAATAAACATTCATAAACTGTTACTTTCACTTTGTAAGTTATTTACCTACTTTTATCCGAGAAATTTTTTCCACAAGGGATGTTCTGTGGGTAAAAGGAATAAGGGCCTAAAAGCCAAGACAAGAAGATAAAAAAATGTAGTTCATAACATAATTTTTCAAACCATTAAATTCAGCCAGACAGAAAAGCGGCATATTCAACCTCATTTATAAAAATCCACAACCAAAATCATAAAATTGCGTAATATGTTCAAAGCAGTTTTTTCAAACACGATGTGTCTCTTATAAAGTTGAATCTATACGTTATAATGCACTCATGCTCAGCAAAGCTGCAAAAAAACTAGCACAATATATTTTGTCATCCACTTGGTGGACATTAATCTTTTCGGTGGACATATATTCCACCGAAAAGATGTTCACCTAATGGACTTTAGAAGATAATATTTCATGACACGAATTATATTGAGGTTTTGTTAATTTGACATGTCTAGAATGTATAATTACGTATGAGTCTAAACAATAAACTAAATATATGAATTAATAAGGTATTATTACTTACTAAAATACAGAAGGAACCGAAAAGACGGCTCAACTTTGACATTGCTACTTATTTTTCAAAGATCAGCAATAACTATTCGCGTGCGATTCACGGCAAAAAGGCGCGTGAGTAAGAGTGGTGGATGCGTTCATCAATGACATTCAGTTCACAAAATTTTTATTAGATTTGTTTATAACTAGTATGGGTAAAAGTTCACCAAATGGACGTTTCTTTTTGTAACACTATTTCAATACGCAAGAAGTGTGTTGATTTTAATTATTATTTTTTGGTCTTTAGTAATTGTAGTAATTAAAATATCTACTTTAGGAAAATAACGCTGTAAGACAACACACATAGATATATATATATATATATTTTGTGTCAGCATTTGTGCGAGAAGATTGGTAACAGTCCAGCGAAGTGGACTTTTCGGTCGAAATTGTTTTGTAAATAGTTTATTTTATTTAATTTCAATTATTTATATGGCATGAAGTAAAATTAAAATTTATTACTTTACTTAACATACAATTATGTTTTCTAATTAATATCTATACTCCGGTTTTCCACCAATAACAGAATTTACAGGCCAGAAACACCTACGGGCGAGGAGCTGTGCGGAGTAAACGAAGTCCGCGCGGACAAAGTCGCAGGCAACAGCTAATATATATATATATATATATATATATATATATATATATATATATATATATATATATATATATATATATATATATATATATATATATATATATATATACATACTAAACAAGCAGATGGCTTACCTGTTGGAAAAAAGAAACCATCGCCTATAGACACCAAAGATGTTAGTGGTGCATTGCTATCCGTGTGGCGGGATATCAACGCAACATACACAAATATACTGACTACCTTACCCTCCAAACCGGTACATGACAATGACAAGCTTTGACGCTATTACAGCAAAAATAGGTAAGACAGTGGTACCAAATACCCAGGCGAGACGTTGCAGAATTCGCCTTTTATGACCTGCCTGGCATAACAGCAGTTGGTCTATTCTTCCGTGGAGCCTAGACCAACACGGAGGAGTAGATGTCTGATAGAAATTCCCTTAAGACAGACTTGGCAGGTCACGACTAATTTATGCTTTCCATCGTCGACAGTTTGTGAAACTGCATCATATCGATATTTTAAATATAAACGCTTGTACTGTTTCTGCTGATATAAAATTTACATTTGTGAAACAGTACAAGCATTTATATTTAAAAAATCAATATGACGACTAATTTTTCACCAATTCTGCTAAGTGCTCAGATTTTGCTTTTATGATTTCTCATGGACCTGGAGGCATTATTGTACTTCCTTTCTTAAGGCGCTAGTTTTTTCATCACGTGATGCAGAGCCCAAACCAGCACTAATGTTTTCAGTATTGCATGAGCGACCATACCAAAGCTGGGACTTGCCATTAATAGAAACCGCAGAGAACGGAATGAAATGTTTCATAGCCCCCACCACCACATCAGTGATAGAGTAAGCAATGTGGTATCCTGATCATCCAGCGAGAAGCACTCGCCCCCACAGATAAAGTGCAAAGGACAGGGTGGTATCAAAGCTAAAAAGACATTCGAAAATTCTACCGCCTTGCAGTCTTGATAGACTTATATCTTGTCAACAAAATAAAAAGTTCGGTTTAATAATTGAATTTTGATATTCGAACTTTTCATACACAGAAACGAAGAAAATGTTAACACCACTGGGACTGAATCAACAATCATGCCTTCAAGCAACCGTTCTTGCACCTTGAGCTACGTTTCCCTGGTTCAATGTGGCGAAATTCTCATTTGATTTGTGGTCCGATTCCGTCAATTATATTGATCTCTACTTATACATATTTCTGTATATTAACTAGTTACAAATCAGAAATACTTTATTCAATAAAACTTTTTACAGGTTATTTTGACGCGTCAACATTTTTTAAACTACTCCGGATCGGAAACGCGGCCACACATAGAAGATCCGGTGGAAGAAACTCGGCGGGCTTGTCTTTTTTCATATACACAAAATTTTTCGAACGTACATCAAGTTCTCAAATACGTAGGTCACACTATAAGTTTTGCGAAAAACAACATGTCATAACCAAAATATTATGTTTATTGCTTTTCAAAATAATCTCCTTTACATTTTAAACATTTTTTCATGCGATCGAACCATTTTTTTAAAACAGGAGGACCACAGATCTGAAGGCATGTTTTCTATGTGCTGATTGAACGTTATCACTGCCTCTTCGGAGTTGGTAAAAGTAAAACCTCTCATCAAATCTTTGATTTTGGGAAAAATACAGAAATCACAGGGTGCTAGGTCGAGGCTATGCGCAAGATAAGTGACGAGATGTACTTTTTCGGAAGCTAAAAATGACTTTGTTTTGTTGGCCGATAGAAGCGTTATCATGGTGTAGGAGAATGCGGCTTATGGGTCGTCTTTCTCAACTTTTACTAATACCCCGGGTAAACAAATTGTAGAATACCACTCGGCATTAACACTCTTTTGATCTTCAAGAGGAATTGTACAGATGGGACCTGTAGCTGAGAAAAAAAACGCGATCATTATTTTACCAACGTTTCTCGCCTGTCTCACTTTTGTTGACCAGAGTGCTAAGTGTGAGTTTTTCTTTTCGCATTCGATCGTGAGCGCGTTTGGAGTTTACTAGGAATTTGTATGTGATTTGTACAGCGCCACCTAGTGGTAAACGTGAGAAACCAGTTTACCACTAGGTGGCGCTGTACAAATCACATACAAATTCCTAGTAAACTCCAAACGCGCTCACGATCGAATGCGAAAAGAAAAACTCACACTTAGCACTCTGTTCTCATTTTCAAACACACATTCACAAGATTGCTGTTTTTTTTCGGGTTCAAAACAATAAATCCACGTTTCGTCTCCTCTGACAATGTCATAAACAGCATTAGAATGTCCGTGGTCGTACTTCAGTAGCAACTGTGAGCACCATTCCACGCAACCCCGCTTCTGCTCCGCTGTCAGTTCATGACAACAAAATTTCCGAACTTTCAATTCTTCGTGTAAAATTTTCAGAATTTGCCTCATACCAATCCCCAATAGTCCTCGAACTGTCTCATAGGTAATCCGGGGGTTTTCTTCAATTAACCGCTTAACAGTAGCCACATTATTTTCGTTGACGGCAGTTGAAAGCCGCCCTTCACGAAATTCGTCATGTAAAGAAACTCGACCTCTCTCAAATTCAGCAAACCATCGCCTCACGGTGCTCAAACAAGGTGCTTCTCTCCCAAAAGCATTTTGAAGACTAGCGGCACAGTCTTGCGGAGAAAGAGAACTTTTAAAATCATAAAAAATCATCGCCCTAAAATTGCCCGCTAATTGTTTTTTTTATTACTAAGAAGGTTGCAACGTTTTAAAAATATAACATTCGAAATTCAAATTGTTCCGATTAGCTAGAAGTGCAAAACTTTTAGTGTGCCCCATGTATGCAGTAACGCCAGACGGCGGCGCGGGGCAGCTAGCTCAGTCCGCGCCACACGCTTTTTAGGCGTTTTGCAAACGACGGGGCGGGGCGGGCTTTTTGTCCGCGAAGCAATAAAGACCGCGTCTGCTCGTCGATGTCTGCAGCTGCCCTCGACGCGTACACAAAGCACACGACGGGCGGAGGCAGTCAGTTCAGGACGTTCCTATACTGCAGGAGTATAAATTATTTGGCATATTTGGTACCACAATTTCTTTTTTTCATGTACGTCGTGATATTCTTTTAACGACGTATCATACATGGGCGATTTTTTCTGCACTTCAGCAATTAAATCATCTACATTCTACATCAATAACGTCCATAACTAAAAAGCGCGTGGCGCGGACTGAGCTAGCCGCCCCGCGCCGCCGGCTGCGTTACTGCATATAAACTGGTTTGTGTGATCCATGGCGGGCAGCCGCGGACATGTTTTTTTTCCCTCTGTGTGCGTCGGTAATATAGGATTCCCTTTGTGCTATCTTTCGCGGCGAAATTGACCGGCCCGCCCCGCTCCGTCGTGTGCAAATCGCCTTAGTGATGGACGTAATCAATTTAGATGATTTAATTGCTGAAGTGCAGAAAAGATCGTCCATATATGATACGTCGTTAAAAGAATACCACGACGTAAATAAAAAAAAGGAATTGTGGTACCAAATATGCCAGATAATTTATACTCCTGCAGTATGGGAACGTCCTGAACTGACTGCCTCCGCCCGTCGTGTGCTTTGTGTACGCGGCGAGGGCAGCTGAAGACATCGACGGGCAGACGCGGTCTTTACTGCTTCGCGGACAAAAAGCCTGCCCCGCCCCGTCGTCTGCAAAATGCCTTAATAAACCTGTAAAATGTTAGTTTTTCGCTAACAAAAGTTACAGTAAGCATTTCGAAGCGCAGTAAAGCACCTACTTATTACTTTGCTGTATTCCGAATCTCGCTAGATTCATTGTTTTTCTTATTAAGGCATTATAGATCTATATTATTGATATCGTCATATATCACAATAGACTATAAAAGCGTGACGTTAGAAGTCTATCAGGGTTGTGGGCACGCCCATCGTGCCTACAACGGTGGATCCGCGACTGGATATCACCTGCATATAAAAAACATTCAATCTCATGATTCAATCCCAGAACCTCATGCATCTATCTATACTAAAGCTAATCATATTTTCTTATACATCATTAGATAACAAACATGCAGATTACTATCCTGATGGAAAGAGAAACAGTCGCCTATATACAGGATAGATGTCAAAAGTGCGTTGCTATCCGAGTGGCGAGATGGTAAAGTCACATGCATAATTTAGCCAGCTACCTTATCTTTCGAATCGGAACACAACAATGACAAGTATTTATGCTATTGCGGCAGAAATAGGTAAGGCGGTGGTACCAAATACCCGGGCGGAATGCAGAACTCTACCAGTATTCACGATGGTAGTGATAGTAACTATAGCCAATTGTTTGCCTTTTACGACCTGCCTGGCAGAATGGCAAATGGTCTATCTATTCTTCAAAGGGGCCCGGACCGCCATGGGGGGAAATCATGTAAATTATTACATAGACACTCGATGTAGTCACAGAGACCTTTTGCCCTAAGAATTACATTTTAGGTAACTTCATATTTAAATTAAAAAACATCAATAAAAATCTCTATATTAGAAATAAAAAGTAATTACCTACATAAAAACAAAATCACTCTTATTTCCACATAATAAGCTTTTGTGATGGACCTAAGCTAAATGTTCATTGACAAACATGATTGCACTCAACCTCGTCCTCATATCAACAACAATTCCTGTAGCAAAGGTAGGTAAATCTGGTGCTAATGCTGGAGCCGCACTGGCGACTCGTCCCGAAATTATTTGCGTGCTAAGGCACAAGCAGTCCGGAATGTATGCGAAAATAGCCGATAACAGCCGGTCACATCTGCATTTATCGTGTCATGCCTCAGTTGCACTTGCGTCTATCGTCACAAATCTTCGTGCAATGACACGATAAATGTAGATGTGACCTCTACATTTATCGTTTCATTGCACGAAGCTTTGTGACGATAGACGCAGTGCGGCTCCAGCATATTACTAAATCTAGTTACCGGAAAAAATACCTAAGCATTCCATCCCACTCTTTCAAGCTCACCCTCTCTTTTTTACCACAATTAATCTTAATATGATCCTCTTATAAGATGACAGCAACGTTTTAGTTTTTGATTCAAGTCGTTCATTTTCCCCACATGCTTAACTTGCTCAGAAATAAGAATGCTATTCCACATATTTATTTGTTGATATACGCTGGGGTGGAGGGAAAATATATTTTTTTCTTTCTTGGCCTAGGGTTGCAATTGTAGGTGATGAAAAAATAAAAGTTTTTGGTGTTTACTCCTTAAGAATCGGTTTTTTATATAAGGTATGAGAAAAATGTGAGGAGTAAAATCTACTGAACGAATGACCTCGTTACGTTTTTGGTGCGCAACTAATTTGGTGTGAGCAGTGCAGCTAGATCGTGCGTTTTTTTTTGCGTCTGTTTTGACAATCGTACTTAAGGAGTAAACTCCAGTCGTGCGTCGGAGCTGACACACACAATTTTTTTTTATTCTAAATTTTAGTTCGGCACAGATTTTTTTGTTTCAGAATAATTCTGTTGTAAAATATCCACTTTAAAGCCAATAGGAAATTATGAATTAAAATAAAATATTTATTTGCGACTATGTTACATAGTTTAAAAAAAACGAAAAATAGCATTCTGTTTTTGTGGCAGTAGAGAGAGGTTTGAATTGAAAACAGTAGATTAAGGTGTTTGAATGATTAGATTAGATGTTTCATTAAAATAAAACATAATTATTATTCCAAAATTTACAAAAAAAAAAATAAATCATCAGCTACAAATTACATTCTCAGGCCAAAAAAATAACTATTTATTACCGCTTAACGCACCAGCCTGTTACCAATTTTGTGTATATTTTTTATATTATCTTACAAATAATTATTAAACAACTGTATTTATAATTTTGCTCAATTTGCAACAGTCTTTATTTATTCATTCTTAATTTTTGCAAGTGATGGCATCCTAAGGTAAGTAGAGCAGTCTCATTCTTTCCCATGTACAGAAAAAGTAATAATTTAACTTTATTCGGAACAGCCAACTGCATACATTACTTTTTTTACAGCCTACTTAATGACGTTATCAATTGAAAAAATTAAAAAAGACTCAGTGACGAGGTTTGTTCACCCTGCATCATCCCTGAAACTTCTCGCTAAGTTGATAAAGAACAAAAACTTTACTTAAGCATAGATTTTTTTCAGAGTTCAAAAATCTAAATTTTGTTAAAAATGAAAATAATTTAATTTTTTAAAAACTGTTTATTTTGGAAACGATGATCGATTACAATCTTCTGGATAGCATTCAACGCAAATTTTGTACTCTAAAATGTTTACTTAGCTACTGTTAATAACTAAGTTTACTCTTTCTGGTATGTAATTATCAGTTTTATAATGACCGTCGAAGCATGTCTGCGCACTTTTATTAGTTCACCAGAATGGAAAGGCTGCAATCACCTGATGACATTGAACTATGAGACTCAATGTAGTTAAAACAAAAACCACCATGGAGTCCCACGTCCGCAACAAATTCAATTATATGAAACAAGAATAGCCAGTATTTTTAGGTCTCTTTCTACCAAAAAGAGGCTGAATATAATACTAAATAGTTTTAAACACTCCCGTGTGTGAAGCTTCGACCAAAGTAAAAGTGTGAAGTGGGTACACACCTATTAAACACGTAATACGACATCCCTAATCCTTTCTTATTAATATTTGTTACTTCCATCGTATTACTTGGTATTTTTCCCCTTTAGATATCATTTTGATATTTTGTTTTTTAACTTCCCACTACGTATGTAGAGATAAGGAAGTTACTGATTTTGCGCCGATTTCCGAAAATCGAGTTTTCACTAGATCTCCACATTTTGAAGTCCTAGGAACCTTCTCCGACTATTTTCACGATGACGTCAGTATGTCTGTATGTATGTGAGTGTGTGGGTGTAGGTAAACGCCTCATAACTTTTGAATGGCTTGACCGATCGAAAAGCGGTTGAGGGCATTCGATTGGATTTCACTCAACTTAGACTTCTTGAAAATTTGAACCGATTCGGCCAAGTAGATTTTGAGTTATCGTTGACGAAAAATTTTGAAAAAAAAAGTGTTTTTTCGACATAACTTCGAAATTTTTTAACCAACGCTTTTTCGACTTTCTACAATATTATAGTACTTAAAAAACTACGTCAAATGCAATTTCAACAATCAAAATTGAAGCAAGTTTTCAAAAGTTACAGCTTTATTAATACTAATACTTTGTTGTTTTTAGCAAACTTGCTTGATATTTTTAAAATAACTTTCAGGCTATTAACTTAAAAATCGTATCAGCTTTTCTCCTTAAAAAATTACGCCAAATGCCTTTAATTGGAACAAATGCGGTCAATTTGTTTGGGATTGATTTATCAATGACGAAGATTTTTGAAAAATCATTTTTTTAACATTGCTTCGAAATTATTCAACTCATCGATTATCTATCTAAAACAATATTTATCTCCCAAAACTTTTGTTGAATGCCATTCGAAAAATCAAAATTGATCATCGTCAATTTAGCGGAAAGTTTGAAGGATGGCCTGCAGGTTCAACCGTTTACACATTTTTTTTACAAATTGATCTAACCTCATAGTAAGTAAATTATTTCCTTGTGTTATGGGTGTTACTCAATGATACTAATACATAGAATATTGTAACATACATAATACACCAGAAATACAATCATATATTATGCTCATCACAGAAACGTATGTCCCTGTTAGGAATCGAACGCAAGACCCATCGATTCGTTATTTCGCTAACCACTCGAACAATGGGGCGGTTCATAATGGTGCAATAATTATCTTGCTCCAAATCATAGTTAATGTTATTAAAAAACCTAATTGAGCATGGGTGTAGATTAACACTCCTTCTTACACATATAATTAATACTCTCCATCGTCGGCACTTGGTGAAACTCCGTCATAATTATTATTTTATTTTAAACACTTGTACTGTTTCACGATCGTGAAACAGTACAAGTGTTTAAAATAAAATCATAATAATCTATACATATAATAAAATCGTAGGAAAGTCGAAACTGTACATTGAATATTTTTTTTAAAATAATACTTGGGGCATGATCTACAATCGATATCGAAGCCAAAAATATAGCTTTTAGAATTTTTGTCTGTTTGTCTGTATGTATGTCCGGAGTCAACTCAAAAAGTACTGCATGGATTTACTTCAAATTTTGTATGAATATTACTACTAATAGGTCGGGTCAACGTATAGGCTACATATTATCACGCTATCACCTACGGGGAGGAGTAAACGAACTCCGCGCGGACGAAGTCGCTGGCAACAGTTAGTAAACAATAAAATAATAATCGTTCTTACACATTGATTAAAACATAGCAATCACGTATTGAATGCTACGTCATAGTCGTGCGAATTAACAGGACAAAATGAGCGCTGACTTAAGAACATGATCAAACAGTGTGCTAAGTGTGAGTTTTTCTTTTGGCATTCGATCGTGAGCGCGTTTCGAGTTTACTAGGAATTTGTATGTGATTTGTACAGCGCCACCTAGTGGTAAATTGGTTTCTCACGTTTACCACTAGGTGGCGCTGTACAAATCACATACAAATTTCTAGTAAACTCCAAACGCGCTCACGATCGAATACGAAAAGAAAAACTCACACTTAGCACTCTGATACAAAACAGAATAAGAATTTACAAAATTAAATATTTTCATAAGCATTTTAAGTAAATTAAAGCTAGTTTAAAATTTCAAAGACTACATTACCCTAATTTGCGTCTCTCAAGTTGTAAAATAATTAAATCATCCGTGTGAATTTAGTGTTTTGTAACACGACTTGTGCTTTTTTAATTTAAAAAATTTTAATTTTATAATATGATCGTAAACATAATTTATAATCGAATATAGACAACAAAAAACTCTAACATTATCACAAATTTAAGCGATTTTTGTATACATTTGCAAATAAATATGAAAATATAAATTTATAAAATTAAAATATAGATTTTCTACTTGTACCCTACATATTATCCTTTTATTATAAATTTATCAAAAATGTAATACATCAAAAGATTCCATATTGTTGATGAGAAAGGTACGTTCTGAACCAATAATGTCGTCAATAACTTAAATGTGTTAGTTAATTAACTTTATTAAAATAGATTAAAATTATCAATATTCCAATAAATTACTATATTAAAAAGGTACTCATCTCTTTTTTTATATCATAAGATAACAAGCAAGCAGATGAGTTTTCTGATGGAGAGTTAACCATCGTCTATAGACACCAAAGTTGCTATCTTGTGGCAAGGTCTAATGCCACATGCATAAGTTTGAGAATGAGTTTTTGAAAAGATAAAGGGCATGCCGACATGCCTTTTGGCTAATATTCCAGATTATTATTGGTCAGGAGTCTGAACCGCTCAAATCACATTCAAATACAGCCTACACAACTGCAACGGTGATGTAACACCTTCTTTGTGTTACAGTTAAAATGTGCTGGCCACGTGTTCCATTTTAAATTGACTTTAGTATTCTAAAGATTCGGTAGAATGTTTAGTCATTTTGTAATTTGTGAGATGTAATTTGTTTCTTAAGGGGCTCTGACGAAAAGCCCAATAAAATGAAGCTATACTAAAGTTGAAGTCTTTTAATCATAAATATATTAGTTTTAAAAATTGATCCTGAGTACATCGAGGGATAGTTAGGAACTGCCTAATCGAGTAGACCCACGTGACAATTGGGTCACAAGTAACTCTTATAATATCTGTTGGGCCCATACTCATGAATGCTGTAAGACTTAAAATGAACCACAAAATCTAATAATACATTTGATATACTACGAGTCTCATAAAAGTAGACGATTATCAAAATTCTTTTATTAAAATATCAGTCTTGATTTTCTAGAATGGTTGTGATTGAAAATTACTAACTACATAATCGCTACTTAATGGACCATAAAGCCAAGTTTAAAAATATTTCCATAGGTAATTCTCTGAATTCCCAAAGAAAAAAGGTTGTGATTGGATTATATTGCAAATCTTTCATTTTACCAAAGTGAGAGAAGAATTTTTCTGCAACGTTCTTATTGATACCGTAATTTACCTTGAGCGTAAATCACAGTTAGGACAGTCTTGTAAATATTGCTTCTATCTTATATATTTATCGTTATAAATTAGAAGTCATTCAAATTCTTCATCAGAACTATCTGATGAAAGTTCAATGACTAGAAATGGATCGTAAATGTCAAATATAGTTGTAGTATAATTAGGCCCAAATTGGTTTAAAAGTTTCACAATGTCTTCATCTGAATCATCCTCTTTTTTAACAGATATTAAATTAAAGTTACTGTCGTCGTTGATACCATCATTTTCATTAGACATACCAGATTCCTTAATAATTTCCTTTGTAATAGCTAACGTTTCACAACTTCTTTCTTTAATATCTTCAATTGGTTCAACAACACTGCTAGTCATAGAATTGCCATTTTTACTCAAACCTTTTAATGTTACTTCACTTTCACCTTCACAGTCAATCTTTCTTACATCTAATATTGTCTCATCACTTAAATTTTCTAAAGTTGCTTCATTTTTCAAATCTTGTTTAATACTTAATTCTTTATTACTATTTATATCATCAAAGTCTGATTTAATACTATTGCTAAGTTTATAATTAGTATTTTCCTGTAAAGTTGCCAAAGTTTCCTCATTTCTGCACATGCTATATTCCATATTTAAATTCTCGTCTGTTAAATTAGCAGCATCGTTACCATTTACAAACCCAGTATCATTACAGTTTCTCACTATTAGTTCATTTTTATCATTTGGGTAATCCACATATGTTATGAAATTTTCATCTACTGTTATCTCTATCTTGTGATTTATATGTATTGTTGTATCAATATTATTATGCATTCTATTATTAACTTCAGAATTATTTAAATCTTTTTCACTGTCGCGGTTAAGTGGTTCTTTATTATTATTTATTTGTGTTTTAGAAATACTACTACTACTAATACTACATCCAATATTTATTTCGTCTATTTTTGGTACATATCTTGTATCTTCAAGATGTGCATTAGTTGTGTTTTGGAGTTTAGCATATCTGAAATGAAAAAAAAAAACAATTTGATATTAGAAGATAAAATGAGGACCTTAAAACTGATCCTTAAAATGTACCTTCTCCTTACATGGATTTCTTTTAATATTATCATATACGTAATTATTGTTATATTTGCATGCAACCTTAAAGTTAAATTTATCCTATATTTTGCAATTATATAATTTTTTTAATCGCAAGACTATATACGTTTTATGTTTTCCCATGCGTTGATGTGAGCTATTTTTATAGACTAAATCAACCGTCTTTCCGCTAAGCATCTTGTAAAGGCGGGAGAAAGCTAATATATCACTAACATCCTGAGTACCAACTTTTACAATCATGTATCCAATAAAAAATATATCCTGTGTACAACATCATTAGATAGCAAACAAGCAGATGGCTCTTCTGGTGGAAAGAAAACCCATCGTCCATAGACACCAAAAATCTTAATGGTGCGTTGCTGTCCATTTGGCAATTTCACATGAATTAATCAGCCGACCGTGTTGGTCCCAGGCTTCCCCGTGTTAGTCTCGGGCTCCTTTGAAGAATAGGCCAACTGCTGTTCTGCAAGGTAGGTCGTAAAACGCGACCGATTGGCTTTACGAGTCACTACAATCGTGACTACTAGGTGGTAGAGTTCTGCATTGTCTCGCCCGGGTCTGGTACCACCGCCTTGCCTATTCCTACCACAATAGCGTGTGAGCTTGTCACTGTCGTTTTTCAGTTTGGAGGGTAAGGTAGCCGGTAATCTTATGTATGTGGCTTTAGACCTCGCCACAAGATAGCAACGCACCATTAACACCTTTGGTGTCTATAGGCGATGGCTGACTCTTTCCATCAGGAGACCCATCTGCTTGTTTGCTATCTTATAATATAAAAAAAAGATTATCTTTAATTCTATACTTTCTATCGTCAGCACTTGGTGAAATTCCATTATTGTAACACAATCGACTAACCACTTGTACTTTAATTTCACATCAAACCTTTATTTTTGTATATCATTAGACTGGTTTCACTTTTTAAGCATCTTCAAGATATAATATACTTAAATAGTAAATATACTTACAGTATATTACATCCCGAAGATGTTTAAAAAGTGAAACTGGTCGAGTGATATACAAAAATAAAGTTTTAATGTGAAATTAAGTTACAAGTGATTAGTCGATTATATAACGACTATCTTATCATCCAGACTGGAACATGACAATGACAAGCATTGACGCTATTGCAGCAGGAATATGTTAGGTTGTGGTACTAAATACCCAGGCGAGACATTGCGCCTACTAGTCACGATGGTAATGGCAGAACGGCAGTTTGTCTATTCTTTAAAAGGAGGCCCGGACCAACACTGAGTTATACAATTTTTTTCGTCGTTATCTTTACCTAGATAGATTGTTGGTGTGACAAGAAGAAAAATCATAAAACTCGAATTTTGCATTTCCCACAAAAAAGGAATTTTCATTATAACTAAAACGTAAAAATGTATTGTCTTCTTATTTTATCGGTAGACCTTCCCATACAGGCCATATAATATATTGGGCAAGGGCGGATCAAACCTTCGGGTCAGCCCCCCCCCCCCCCCCCCCTCTGATCCGAAAGCTGGATCCGCCCTTTTCTGGGTCACATATTTGAAGTTCAGTCAGGATATCAGGCTCTAATCCTTATTTGTCGAAATAATAATCTATACATAGACCCCTGCCTAGGAGGGTCATGATCCCCATGACCCCCCTGGATCCGCCCTTGATGCTAGGCTGACAGTACCTCTCAAATATAGCCGATTCATTTTGACTAGCTGTATGTTTGTTTGCTTGTAAACGTGCTAAGAGTTCCGGATCTTCATCAGCAGGATCTTTCAATTCTTTCGTCTTCACTCTACTAAGCATGTCTTTCCAGTCACGCCTTTGCCTCTGCTTCTGCAACTCTCGTCCGCAATGCGTGAATATAAGTGCGGCTGAAAAGTTATTAAAATTTAATTTAAAAAAATTATTAAAATTAATTAAATAAAATTTAACACAACCGAGACTGAAAGTTATTTGATAAAATAACTTTTAAAGGTCGAGTTACAATTACCCATACTTTGTACATATGACTCAAACATTACCGACTTTTCTTAAATTTTCAGGAAGTATAAGTTGAGCGGAATTCAATTGCACGGCATCAACCGCATTTCGATCGGTCAAGCCGTTCAAAACTTATGAGATGTTCACATACACATACATACATACATATTATATGTCATCATCGTGAAAATATATGACGTCATCGTGAAAATAGTCGGAAAAGGTTCCTAGGACCAGGTGAAAAAACGATTTTCGAAAATCGGGGCAAAATCAGTAACTTCCTTATCGACATATGTCACGGGAAGTTCAAAAAAACTAAAATTAGTATTTTTATAAAATATTTTAAGTAAACTTTTTAGTGGAATATAAAGTTCCATATAAACTTACATCCCCTATGAATTTCAGACAGTAAAGAACATTGTGTGCATGGATGTATATTATCATTTTGCTGCTGGACTTAAGGGCCTTCACAATTGCACCGGTTGCGGGGGCGAGGAAAATGCTCAGCCAGAATTTAAAGTTGTGAAGCTGTACGCCCTCCACCCTAAGGGTGTCTCCTGTGAGACCCCTCTTCGGCTTAGAGTAGGTCGAGATTTGCTATGGGAGGGTTAGTGGCATTGTTTTTTCTATCGGCTGATCATTGTCCTTGGGCTCGGTTCACCGATGAGCGAAACAGGGTTCCTCGTCCCCGACGGCGGCGACGGTTTCGATGTGTAGTGTTTTGGAGTGGTATTTGGCGTGTCAGTTATCGGGTCATCGGGAACAGTGAGAAAATATGTCTCATGAATGAAGCGTACGAGTATGTAACGTTTATTTTTATAAAGGTGGTTATTATGATGAGGATCCATACAAAGTTCTTCTCGAAACATTGTATGTTGATAGATGCTTATTGCGTTGTGATACATTTTTTTTTAAATTAAATTGTATAATGGATACTTTTTATAATGCCAAAATTCACGAAAAACCTTTAAAGATTGATGTCACTTGAATTCACAATTATATCATACTATTTCAAGCCATTCATGTCGCAATATATCGTCAACATAGTTTTAATACGAGTACGTTTTTGTATCCTTCATATTTGATTTTAACCACTTAAAAGTTAAAAGATGAACAGTGTTTATAATAGTAGTGTGTAGTTCGCGTTTATAATGGTCTACTTCAGTTGCGTTTAGTTCATCCTTCACTTGTTCAGTTTCAATTTATCTATATCTCTAGTTCGCGTCGTTCACCGCGAACGAAACGATTACGAGAGTCGAAGATTACCGATCACGCGCCGACGAGAGTAACATAGCAGACACAATCTCGGCCCGGCTGAACTTGATACCGGTTAACTATCTCACTCGCACTTTCTTGAACAATGTACATACATACTTGCGAAGAGCGACAAAATGAATTCTTTAATTATAAGCGTTCATTGCTTATTACGCATGAAGGCAGTTTTGATCTTCAATTAGTATAAACGCAATGCATAATATGTCATAATATTTGTTTGAATTTATCTAAAATCAAAAAAGTTTAGAAAAGTCAGCTTAAAGTTAAGGCCATAAGAGACATTTTGCTGTATTCGGCAATTGTAAACACTATTTTAGTAAGAACTTAAATCTTTCATTTGTAAAAGTATCTAATAGTACGAATAAAAAAATGTGCCTTATTTTAAAATTGTTTTACTATCACTTCAACGTTTATCTCGTTGTCAGAAATCATTAGATTCATTACACACTACTTAGTTCGATCAACAAATGAAGGAAAATCAATGTACTGATAAATGATAGCGACTCAAGCCATTGGACTAGATGAACTACTGAACTAAAAGAGAGATATAGTTCGCAGTGATCAAAAGATATGTTCATATCTTTTCAATTCAGTGACACATTCTGCGCACCTCTAGTTTATAATAACAAATCAAATTATTTATTGTCACCTGTTCACAGATTAAATATATGACACTAGTTTTTGTCTTTTTAGGAAGATATTAAGAGTAACTTGTATATACAGCCTTCTTTATTGTAAGTTTTGACTATAGTAATAAATATTTACCTCTATTTTGCATTTTATGCAATAGATAGTTTAACATTTTGCGTCTTACTTATCTAACATTTTTCTGCCTTGTTTCGATGGTCATAAATTAAAAAAAAACTGATAACTTTATGACAGAACAAAAACATCTTTGCTTGATTTAGAAATAAGCAAATGCGTACAAATTTGTTAAGTTTCATGACTTCCAAATATGTTCTTTTTATAATTTACTTGCTATGAAAAAATACCCGTTAAATTCTAATATGAACTTATTGTTAGGGCTTGACCGAAATCCGTTTTACATTCGGTTTAACCGAATTTCGGCAGCTTAAGCTGAACTTTAACCTTCAGCCGAAATTTGGTTTAAATACTGAACATTCGGCACTACAAAAAAGTACTTACTTGCACTATTTTGACTGAAATCTACACTAACATAATAAAGAGAAAAGAAAATTTTGTATTTTTATTTGTATCGAATAAACTCAAAAACTACTGCATCAATTTGAAAAATACTTTCATATTAGAAAGGCATTAAATCATCCCCGATTAAAATAGGTTAAAATATATTTTCCAAAAAAAGTTAGAGATCCCTGACCGGGATCCCTGACTTATGACCGGCCGACTAGAGGCCACGCTTTATTTTCACTGAATGTTCAGCCGATATTCGAATTCAGTTTAAACTACATTCAGCCCATTTCTACTTATTGTAAAATAAATTTATTTGATAACCAGCTGTTGCCCGCAACTTCGTCCGCGCGGACTTCGTTTACTCCACACAGCTCCTCCCCCGTAGGTGATAGCGAGATAAGATGTAGCCTATATGTTGACCCGACCTATTAGTAATATTCATGCAAAATTTGATGAAAATCAATGCAGTACTTTTTGTGTTTACCCCGGATACACATACAGATAAACAGACAAACAAAGATTCTAAAAACTATATTTTTGGCTTCGATATCGATTGTAGATCACGCCTCAAGTACTCTTTTAAAAAAATATTCAATGTACAGTTTTGACTTTCCTACGATTTTATTATATGTATATATATATATATATATATATATATATATATATATATATATATATATATATATATATATATATATATATATATATATATATATATATATATATTCTATTCAAACAGTAAATAAAAAATCTGAACCAGTTTACCCTCTGCAAGCTATCCCTGAAATTCCCAATAAATTGAGGGTTTTCTTTTAAATTCTGTTATTGGTAGAAAACCGGAGTATATTAATTAGAAAACATAATTGTATGTTAAAGTAAAGTAATAAATTCTAATTTTACTCCATGACATATAAATAATTGAAATTAAATAAAATAAACTATTTACAAAACAATTTCGACCGGAAAGTCCACTTCGCTGGACTGTTACCAATCTCCTCGCACAAATGCTGACATACAGATAAACAGACAAAAATTCTAAAAACTATATTTTTGGCTTCGATATCAATTGTAGATCACGCCCCAAGTATTCTTTTAAAAAAATATTCAATGTACAGTTTTGACTTTCCTACAATTTTATTATATGTATAGATAGATAAAGATTTCGACTGAGGCTATATTCTTATATCACTTTGAGGCTGATCTCATCATTCTTCTTTAATGTGTTTCTAATGAATATTATTTAAAAATATTAAGATTTCTGCAGCCCTCGGCAAAAACTTTATAAACTTTAACTGTGCAATATTTTATACCTATTCCACCGTTCGCGTAATTGTCTTAAGGAGTAGGGACAAAGTTTTACCTTCACATATTAATATATAGATAACAAATAAAACTAATTACCTTCTTTCATAACTTGTTGTCTGCTCCAACCAAGACCATCTGCCTCATTAGCTTTAGTGACGCATCTGACCACATCGGAAAAATCAGGAAAAGTTACATCTTCGCTTCCAATATTCTTATTCAGAAAATTTTCTAGTCGTTTAATAGGTCCTTTGGGATGACCATTCATAACTTTCAAATGGACTCTCCTTCCCTTTATAGGAGTTTGTCCATTTAGCTCACATAATTTTTTATATAGTTGCACTATTTTGGCCTTTAACCTAAAATTTTATTAATATATAAGGTCATTCCAAAATAGGTGAACATATTTTAACACAGCGTTCAATATGTTTAACCAAAGATATCCGGACAAAAAGTAATTTGAGTGAACAGGTACCTTCTAGGGAAACGCGTTTCATCTTAGGCCGCAACTTAGCTTACCATCAGGCGAGATCGAGGTCAAGCGCTTACCTATCGATAATAATAAAAAAAATCCCTCATAACGATTTACGCCTTTTTGCATAAAATAGACCACTTTTAATGCAAGAGTAAGTGGTAAATAACCACTATAATAAGTGGATTATTGCTACAGAAATAGGTAAGGTGGTAGTACCAATTACCAAACAAGGTCGCGGCATTGCGAAACTTTACTATTTAGTTATGACACTGGTGACACGATTTACCAATCGTGCGTCTTTTACGGATAGCTTGGCAGAATGGCGATGGTCTACTCTTCAAAATAGGTCTGGACCAACCTGGAGGTTTGTTATCTATATAAATATTATAAATGCGAAAGTTTGTATGTTTAAATGCATGGATTGATAGATGGATGTTTGTTACTCGATCTCGCAAAAACTACTGAACCGATTCGGATGAAATATGGCACACAGGTAGATGATACCTTGGAATAGCACATAAGCTACTTTTTATCCCAGAATATCCGATATCCGCAGACGAACAAAATAACGAATTAACCACAATTCAACAATTAGCAGCACAAGAAAACCTAAAAATAAAAAACTGAACATTCCCAACACGCAAAGACAGCTATTTTGTGAGATGTCTACGTCAAACATACGACCTTACATCCCGCAACAATTCAGGAAAGAAATATTTCTTCAAGTACACAACTTAAGCCATCCGGGTATAAGAACAACAAGAAAACTAATAACACAACGCTATTTCTGGCCAAGTATGAATACTGACATCAACCTATGGGCGAAGCAGTGTATTAAGTGCCAACAATGCAAAGTACAACGGCATACACGTTCTCCTACGGGAACCTTCCCACCGACGGACAGATTTCAGCACTTACATGTAGACATCGTCGGTCCTCTGCCTACCACGCAAGAAGAATACAGATAACTCGTTACGATGATATACCGTGTGACCAGATGGACTGAAGCCATACCCACGGACAACATCACAGCCGAGACGGTAGCGAAAATAGTTTACGAAAACTAAATATGCAGATTCGGATGCACCTCAACCATCACGACAGACCAAGGCAGGCAGTTTGAAGCACAGCTATTCAACAAATTATTACAATCAATAGGAATAAAACGAATTCACACAACACCAAGACACCCACAGAGTAACGGCATCCCAGAACGATGGCACCGAACACTAAAAAACGCACTGAAAGCACGCCTATCACAATCTACAACGTGGATAGATCAATTATCTACAGTTATGTTCGGCTTACGCGCAGCACCACGCACTAACACAGGCGTAAGCGCCGCCGAATTAACTTACGATATGAACCTACGGCTACCCAGCGATTATTTCAACACAAAACCTAAGACGGGACTAGAAACGGATATCGACTACGTAAACAGACTACGCGAAATAATTAATGCAGTCAAACCACAAGAAGCATGTTCGCACTCAAACTGTCTCTCAACCTTCATTCACAAAGAATTGCAATCAAGCGATTATGTATTTATCCGAAATGACGGTGTCAAGAAACCCCTACTACAGTCATACGAAGGGCCGTACAAGGTATTAGAGCGAGACGACAAATGTTACAGAATATTATTGCCAGAAAGGCGCTCGCAATGCATTTCGATTGATCGTTTAAAACCAGCCTTCGTATTGAACGAAGCAACCGATAGCCTGCAAACGACTAGCACAAACAATAACTCTCCAATGACTTCGAGTGAACCACCATCACCACCAGCTCTGGTACCACCTGAGAAGCGGACCAGGTCTGGAAGATTGGTCAAGCCACCAGTACGCTTCACTGGGCCGGCAGTACTTTGGCGGTAGCCAGCACTACCGTCAGCTACCACCATCAAATGTCTAACCACGACGGTTATCTCTTACTAACCGCGTGGGTTATCTCTTAAAGACCATGTCGGTCGTCCTAAATGTCCAACCACGACTAACCGTTAACTAATGTCTAACCATGACGGTTATCTCTTACCAACGGCGGGGGTTATCTCTTTATGACCATGTCGGTCGTCCTAAGTGTCTAACCACGATGTTTATCTCTTACTATCCACGATGGTAACCCTCTAGCGACTTTGGCAGTCGTCTCAAAGTCTAACCACAATGGTTATCTCTTTTATCCACTAAAATCCCTAACCTTCCTTCCATATGTTTCAACCATAACGGTTACTACATTCAATAGCTTCTAACCATGATGGTTAATAACACATAAAATTTCACACTTAATATTTTCTACTGTAAATAAGAACTCTGCGTTTCATTTAACCACAAAGTACACCCGTGCCAGCTGCCGTGGAACCTTCGCCGAGCCTCCAGCCACTCCGCATCGCCTGCAAACTGGTGAGACCTTCTGAAAACTGCTTACAGGAGTCTATTGCTAGCGACCGTGCCGTCCTGCCGCTATGAGCGCCTAGTGGTACCGACGGCACCTCCACGGTTGTATGATGCAGCAAATTAAAATAAATTATATTCATACTTATCACTCCTTATGTAAGGAGAAGCACAATTATCGTCAATCACTTCTTGCTCATCTAAATTAGTTATAATTTTTTTCCAGTGTGCTATTTCCTGTTCAATTGCATGAATTTCTGCAGATTTTTTATTAGGCTGCACAATTTCAATTCTTTCAACAACTACTTGTGGAACTAAATGTCTGTTTTCATCAAGTACTACTTCTGAGTCTTCATCTTGACTTATATCTATTACATCTTCACAGGAATTCCCACAAAACTCTATAGGAACTTCACCAAGAATTGTATGTGGGACCGTATCCCTATTTGTTAACAAAAGATTTTCTGTATTTTGACTGTCCCGGCTTATGTCTATTATTATATCATTTTCCTTATCTTCACATAATTCCATTGGCATTTCAGCGCTAACTCTTTCTGAAGCTGAAGCAATTCTGTCATCTTCAATGAGTATTGGTGAATTATCTTCTTGATCTACATCTATTTCTAGACTTTTTTCGATGTTTTTACATAATTCTATTGGGGATTTAGCAGTTTCACTTTCTGAAACTAAAGGTCTAATTTCCTCTATACTTCTTCTTGAATCAGTTATCACATCTCCTTCTCCATCAATAACAACTACATCATCAGAAGATATTTCGTTTAGTCTTTTCTTTTCAGTATCTGTAATTCCTTCTATTTTGTTCCTTTTATCTGTAATTTAAAAAAAATAGCTGCATAATATTTCATCATTATTTTTATATAAGGTGAAAAGTATACGACATTCAGCACTCCACTGCGCCGTAAGCTATGTGGCATGAAGAAAATATTTATATTTTTAAAGGGTAATTATATTATACTGTTTTACCTTGTTCTTATTGTTTATGTCGGTTACAATATGTGTCTAGATGTATAAATTGTGTTCTGTCTCATAATTTCGAAGTAAAAATATAATAATATAAACTTATTACTCATATTTATAGTCTAGGGGAATATAATTAAATGTACAAAAAATATATCCCGTTTACAGTGACTGTTTTAAATAAGCAACATAAGCTGCTAAAAGGGAGTAATATTTAACCTAATCTGGCAATTAAAATTAATGGTGCTGAGTGAGCAGATGTAATATTAAGTGAGCAACTACAACGTCATGTAATGAAATTAGTAAAATGCTTGAGAAACATATTAATTTGTGTTTCCCTACAGATATTGTTACAATATTTGTAATCTATTTCTTCTATTTAAGCATATTGTTTTCGTAAAAATAATAAATCTTAGTCCAGTTCAGTCATATACATATAATGATTGGACCAAAATATCACACCATACTGTGTGTAATGACACAAAACAGCTACTTTATCCCCTACACCCAAACATGATAGTGACAAGTGATGTATTTGCAGCGGAAAAGACAAGACTGTTAAACCAACATAAAGGTGAAATGTTGCAGAGTTCTATCAGCTAGTAATCATTTCAGTATTGGTATGTTTGATGATTGCTTCCCATTAAAGCAGCCTGGCGTGTCTGGAAGATAATGTAGCTTGATGTATGCTTCATAATAGGTCTATGCCAATACGGCAAAAATCATACTTTATAAATAGCAAAAACATTGATATAAAAAACACAAGATACACAATCAGTGTCTCAAACACGTCATATAAAAAGGAGCGCAATATTTTAAATTGCGCGCTTATTTCAAATAGAATCGCGTTGGTTGCGATACTGTCAATTTTATTACTTTTCGTACATTGCTTTAGAAAAATAACTATAAGTCTTGCGCTTAAGGTTGGAATATGCAAAAACATAGATTTTTGCCATATCTATAACTACTGGTGTGAAATTAGGGACAGAATTGAGTGGCAGTTTTGTTCGGGACTGTGCATCTAGGATTTTTTATATCAATGACTAAAAACTAATTACCTCTTATATTAGTTGCTATTGTAATCGGTTTAACCCTCTTTTTTGTTGTAGATGCTATTAAAATATCACGTAAATTTTTAATATGGCAATACTTGTGCGATGGATCATCTTCCAGTAGTTTTATAGTCCTGTGTACAGCCTTCTTGAATACTGATGATTCCTTGTACTCCTGAGTCACTTTATTATAAGCCACCTTCAGAGAATTATTTATAACTTTATGCATACCATCTGAGTTTTCTAAACTTATACATTTCTCCATAAACACATTAAAAATAGATTTCTTTCTTTTTTTTGGTCTAATGCTATTAATATCTATGTCAGTTACCATTTTTTTGGTTTCAAAAGACTGTAATATCTGAAGCAATACAATTAAATTAGTCTTAAGTCATGTGTTGTACAATATATTTCCTGTTAATATAAAACATACACTTTTTTTAGAATTTTTTATTCCTGCAATTTAGAAACAAATCATTGCCCCAACAAAACAAAAACCTTGCACCCCAAAGCCTGTGCAATGGTTAGTGTCGGCAATACATGGTCTGCGGGCTGGAAAGTAATCTGAGCCTGTAATTTTCTATACATCATAATATGTTAGGCAAACAAGCAGTTGACACTTTTGATGGAAAGAGAAGAAAAAATCGCCTATAAACACCAAAGATATTAATGGTGCATTGCTATCCGCATGGCTGGGTCTTAATGCCACATGCATTTTTTTTTTTTTTATATCATAAGATAGCAAACAAGCAGATGGGTCTCCTGATGGAAAGAGTCAATCATCGCCTATAGACACCAAAGATGTTAATGGTGCGTTGCTATCTTGTGGCGAGGTCTAATGCCACATGCATAAGTTTACCGGCTACCTTACCCTCCAAGCCGGAACACGACAGCGACAAGCACTGACGTTATTGCGGTAGGAATAGGTAAGGCGGTGGTACCAGACCCGGGCGAGACAATGCAGAGCTCTACCACCTAGTAGCCACGATGTTAGTGACTCGATAGCCAATCGGTCGCCTTTTACGACCTGCCTGGCAGAACGGCAGTTGGCCTATTCTTCAAAGGAGGCCGGGACCAACACGGCGAAGTTTACCTTACCCTCTAAATCGGAATACCACAATTACAAGCACATAATAAGTTTGCAAATGTTGATGTTGATCTCATCAGTTAATTTTTTACGACTTCGTGAAACCGGCCAATTTTATGACAAGTCTTGAGGATAAAAAACATATAAAAGACATATTAGGTTATTTTCCCGACAAATTAGAAATATGTTGGATGTCAAAAGAAATACCTGTCAGTAGCGTTTGTGGCCATTGTGTTTTGGTCTTTCTAAATACTTCAGGTATAATAATAGTATTTATTCCGATAGTGTTTTACATTTTTTGTAAATCTAATTTTTTTTACTTTTTTTTACACTGTATTTGCTTGCCCCTTGGCAATGGCCCTTCTCATCTCTCTACACTTCTATCTCCTTTATCCTTTCCCTACACTTCTCTATCCTTTCTCTGGCTGTCCTAGTCCACAAAATTTCTTGGTCTCATCTGCCCAATGCTGGATGGTCTGCCTTGCTTTATATATAAATATACAGACTGGCTGATGAGTTACCTTCAATATTTAAGGACATGATAGTTGCCGACTAAACTTAATAAACAGTACACCAAGAATCCTATATTTACTTGTGCCATACTTGGACACCGCACGGATGCATGTGTCGAGTAGTGCGCCATTATCACAGAATACATAGGTAGGTAGGTACCTACACTGTACAACAGTGCGACATGCTTAGATAATATAATATATATATATATATATATATATATATATATATATATATATATATATATATATATATATATATACAAATAATTCAGGTAGAAAACTAAAATGTACAACTATATTTAGATATGTCAATGTCATGTGTTCGATAGAACCTCAAATCACAAACAGCGCAAGTAAACACATGATAGATATGCTAAAATCTCCTCACAATGTAAATGGACAGTCAATATCCTTGGAGTGGAGCGTCCGTGGGTTGTACATAATTGTTTTTATTTCTGGTTTGATATTAAAATATTCACAATCAATATTTTTTAACATTTCATATCCAAATTTTATAATTGCCCACTATATGAAAGTAAAGGTAACATTTTATAGTGTTTCATCGTAGTATATTTTAGTACAGGATTTGACTCTGAAATCTGAGTATAAAAATTGCCAATTGCTATTGCTATACTTACACAATCCTCTTCAAATTCTTCAGTCAGATCAACAGTCTCCATATTAAAGGCATAAACATTTGATATATGGTCTAAACATCAGCTCCACCATCCAGGAATGCACATTTCAGGAAATAAACAATTATATTTACCTAAAATAAAATAATAGTAAAAGGTCAGCTATAGGAGTGTAAAGTTAATAAATAGAAGGATACTCTACTTTTTTACACTCAAAACAATGTCCTGAATTTTAATAAAGTCGAAGACCGAATACATGACATTTTGCAGTCCGGACAACAGATCTATCTAAATAAGGAAAGAAGTTGCAACATTGATGGAAAAGTTTAAGTACCTAGGTTCCTAATTTACGAGACAGCCAGTATTGAACATATCGTCGAATTCCAAATAACTGCAAGTTGGACGAAATGATGGAGCGTAAGAGAGTATCCTGCTTTAAAAAAATCCTGGTAAACTCAAAGGCCTGATATATGTATCAGAGTATAATTTGCCTAGGATATTTATATGGTTTGTGAAACATTTTAAATGGTTAAAAACAAAAAAGCGTTAACTTTAAAAAAATATGTGCAAAAACGTTGTAACACCAAGATAAAAATACTAAGATGGATGTGTGGTCTCATAAGACTTGACGGCATAATGAGCACATTTGTAGTAGCCTTGTGAACACAATATAGGTAACAAACTCCAGGAGACTCCACTTCACGAACTTTGCTAAATTAATAGGCTGCAAGAGTACATATGTACTAAGTGCCTAAGTTTATACTAGGATCAAGATTTTGTAGAAGGTTTTTTTTTTTTTTTTTTATATCATAAGATAGCAAACAAGCAGATGGGTCTCCTGATGGAAAAAGTCAACCATCGCCTATAGACACCAAAGATGTTAATGGTGCGTTGCTATCTTGTGGCGAGATCTAATGCCACATGCATAAGTTTACCGGCTACCTTACCCTCCAAACCGGAACACGACAGCGACAAGCACTATCGCTATTGCGGCAGGAATAGGTAAGGCGGTGGTACCAGACCCGGGCGAGACAATGCAGAACTCTACCACCTAGTAGCCACGATGGTAGTGACTCGATAGCCAATCGGTCGCCTTTTACGACCTGCCTGGCAGAACGGCAGTTGGCCTATTCTACAAAGGAGGCCGGGACCAACACGGCGGAAAGGTTTACACATTAGCTTGACAAAAATTAATTTCATTCTATTTAGTATATTTTTTATTTAGCTTCCCATCAGATTATGTCACCATGTATTGAACTAAGGTGTAAAATAACTAACACGACTTTTATATATATACGTATATTTAGATGAACAGCTAGACTGATATGTTTTACTATTTTTTATTGATGAATATTATATTTTAATACTTTTTAGTCTATTCTGAGCCCAAACTCACAAAAATCGCAACAAAATTGGCCCCGTCGTTTTTGACTTAAGTGGCGTAAATAACACTTTTTTATTAGACTGATGTTTTATACTAATTTTTGTTGATGAAAATAATATTATTAAAACGTTATTTCTTTTCTTATTCAATAAACCAGCAATATTTTTTGAACAAATGTTTTTTTGCTGACATTACTAATTTCACACTTGTGGTATGAAGTTCATAACAAGCGCGATCCTATTCTTAGTTGGAACGCATAGTACTTTGAACATTTAATTAGTTACTAATTATACAATGTTAGTAATTTTATGATTGAAAGGTATGTAAACAATCCTGAAAATACTATTTGAAGTGTACATAAACATATGTGTTTAATTTAATAATTTACGTGTACATAAAGATCTCTTCATTTGCCATATACTTTTCTATTAATTTAGATTCTAAATGAGAAAATTTCTATGGGACTAAAAAGTTAAAAATACATTTGT
Organism: Apodemia mormo; assembly: GCA_036924255.1. NCBI lineage: Eukaryota > Metazoa > Arthropoda > Insecta > Lepidoptera > Riodinidae > Apodemia > Apodemia mormo. The sequence continues at coordinate 29,230,789 of JAUPFN010000017.1, forward strand.
CTATGCCTTAAGATTTGGAAAAATATATTTGGTAACATTGTGTTTGAAACAATATTAGTATCAAAGAGTATACAATACTATGATGATTAGTACATTTAACTTGCAAAAAATACGAAAATCAAACAGCAATTTTGGGATACATACATCATTTGTAGTTAAGTTGTTTGTATCCACAACATGAAATCCTAATTGGAAAAAATCAGCAATTATTGGTGCGAATTAATTATGATTTGTACTAATTAAGTCAACGGTAAACTTTCACATTTTGTCCAAAGAGTAGGTCCTATCAATACTACGTGAGAATTTTGTCTAATTGATCTAACTACAAAACAACTTTTTTTTTAAGTTCTATTGTTCTATTCAATGCAATTTAATGCAATCGTGAAATGTGAATCACACAACCATAAAAACTCAAAAGTCAAAGCTGACAATTGACATCTGTCAGTGTCGGCTCACAGCTGGCAATTGACATCTGTCAGTGTCGGCTCACAGCTGGCTCAGCAAGTGTTGGCAGACCCACACACTACTTTATAAATAGGGTAGGCAGACCCGTGATGAATTATAATGAAAACAGTGCTGAAAATTATTGTACACTAGCTATGCCCGCGACTTCGTCCGCGTGGAAAATTTTCTAAAATAAAAGTCCCAGGGTTTTACCCACATAGTCCCCATTCCCGTGGGATTTTCGGGATAAAAGCTATTCTATGTAAAGGACATAGGATAGATTTTTATCCCTATTTTATCCTCGGGTTTCAAACTATCTTTGTAGAAATTTTTATCCCAATCGGTTCCGTGGTTTAGGCGTGAAGAACAGACAGACAGACAGAGATACTTTCGTATTTTTAATATAAGTATGGATTTAAAAATCACATTAATTCATGTCTAAAAATATAGTAGTAATTGGCTAATACCGTCCAGAAAAATTATTTTGTTCATAAATAAATATTCACGGGACAAATTACACTTATTGATCTAACCCCAAATAAGCAAATTATTTGCTTGTGATATGGACGTTAAGTCAACGATACTAATACAAAATACAACCGTGGGCGCCGCCAGAATTACGTTCAGGGAGATGCATCTGAATCTGCACACTATACTACTAACTAACATAGAAAATATACATAAAGGACCTACATATTATTTATTGACTTAGTGGTAACAAATTTGGATAGCAACCTAGACGCCTTCAGTTTTTATTCAAACAGTAATTTAATCAAAAGCCGGCCAAGTGCGAGCCGGACACGCGCACGAAATGTTCCGTACTATTATGCAAGAAATGGAAAACGGTTTTTAAAAAAATTTACTAGCTAGAAAATCTAACACAAAGATATAGTAAAATATTGTAGGTATAGAAAGAGTCGACTGGTACTGAAATTGAATATTAGCTAGAAAGTTTATGACTGATCGAGACGGACTGACGCGCTTGCGAGTGCTGATTATTTATGCTAGCTTCTTTGCCTACCTGGCATATAGATATAGAGAGATGATGGTCAGCACTTTTGTCAACATCTCCAAGGTATAACAAACAGTACCAACATTTATAAGCAAAAAATCACTTTTGTTCTATGGGAGCCCACCTTAAATTTTAATTTAATTATTTATTTTTAAAGTGAATATACATATAAATTAAATGTGCTGTAAATATTTCAAGCGTCTACCGGTTGCCGTAATTAAGATCAAGAGAATATGGCAAAATATCAAATTTATTGTATGGGAGCCCCTTAATTATTTATTTTGTTCTGTTTTTAATATTTGTAGTACCAACAGGTATACACAATCTATGAAAATTTCAACGAGAGTGCGCGCCAGATAAGTCTGCGCGTGGCTGAAATTGGAACTAACGGCCTAGCCACGGGAAATTCACGCCTGCGATTTACCGCGCAACGCGAACATTGAAGCGTTTGACGTCTGAAACAAATGTATGGGGAAGTACTAAACATGCCACGCGGCGCGGCGACTGCGGGGCGACTGACGAATTATGACGAGCGAATTGGGCGCGCGGTGCGGGACGCAGCGAGCGAGTGAGACAAATGTATGAATCAGCACAGCGCACGGCGTCGGCCTTAACGAATAGTCTATGAACCAGAATGGTTTAGTTGTGGTTGCCGATATAATACTCTATGAACATTTTACTTTAATTTTCAAATATTTACTAGGCCACTTATTTGTATGCCTGGTCACCACATCATAAGTATAAACAAAGTCCAGAGATACAATTTTTCTTTCTTCCCACAATGTTGAATATTCATAAGAATATAAGTAGTGTCACCAAATAATCGATAATTTTAATCTAGAAACACCATAACGTCGATAGTATCGATACTATTGAACGCTGCAAGTAAATAAACTATCGATTGCATCGATAGTATCAATCATTGGGGATAAACAAAGTATCGATTCGATCAATAGAATTGTTAGACAATATTGCATTGACTATCGATATATTCGATACATTGATATATCGATAGTCAATGTCAAGTCATATATTCTATGGCATCGGTCAGTGTTAGAATAAAGTTTACTACCGATAGTTTAGATAGTGTCGATACTATCGATAGTAATTGTGATTAATGCAATATTAAATAGCAATACTATCGACAATATCGATACTTTTGATAGTTTATTTTTTTAATCATGAATATTATCGATTGTATTGCTGTTTATTGATAGTATTTTACTTACTAAGGTAATGAAACCCTATCGATAATTGACTATCAAGCGGCAATACTATAAATCAAAGGTTTAGAGTTTCGACACTGATTACAAAAATTTGCCTTAATATATGTATTTCTCATACTTCTTGTGAAATTTAACGTCTATGCTATAGCCCAATTCTTATTTAAATCATGTACTACACATTCTCTTCCAAATAGTAAGTGTTGAACTACAAAACTACTCCTCTCCAAGCAATATCGAGTTAAAGTTAAAAAAGTCATCTTGCTCTCGGACTATACGGTCGCAGCGGTGTGGTCGCAAGTCTGCGTGGCCTCAAAATCCGCCTGCGTGAATTTTCGCCTCACCCTCCCTCCCGCCGACGGTTCGCGTGGCCGGGCGATAAATGTTGTCCGCCATATGTTGTAAGCGTTAAGGCAGGCCTATGACACTCGCTTATACCTACCGCGATAAGCACCTGCAGCGCACGACAACTCGACTTTGCAAATCAGTCGGGGCCGCCCTATATTACAAAGTACTCTGTGAACCGCCCTGTGCTTATGACATAAGAGTACACGCGTACCTATTCATGTACGACGGCCTGCCGATCATCGTCGCAACGTAAGATTTATTACTGTAGGTACTCTTATAAAATGGGGGATTAGTAATATAAAATAACTGCCGCATTAAACAGAAGAATGTGAAGTTTTCGTTTTTTACTTTACCGAAACATTCTAAAACATAATATTTATGTTTTGTTTAGTTTACTCGTAATTTTATAAGTAGGTTTTAAGTACTATAGGTAAGGATTACGTAGATTTATCATGCCCCAGTATTGCAACTTGAAATGCGCCATAAATTATATTTTAACATTAATTAATTATTAACAAAATTCATTTTTCCCTGGTTTATCAGAGTTTCTTTGAAGTATAGAGCAAATGCTGCTATGCCAGGCAAGTTTTAAAAGGAGACCGATTGGCTATATGTGTCACTACCATCGTGACTACTAGGTGGTAGAGTTCCTCGTCGTCTCACCAGGGAATATGGTACCACTGCTTACCAACTCCTGCCGCAATAGCGTCAATGCTTGTCATTATCTTGTTCCGTTTTGGGGGTTAAAGTTGGGCGGCAGACTTATGTATATAGCATTGCCATCCTGCTGCACAGATAGCAACGCATCATTTAGATATTTGGTGTCTATAGGCGATAGAGTATCTTTTTTATATCATAAGATAGCAAACAAGCAGATGGATTGCTTGATGGAAAGAGTCAACCATCGCCTATAGACACCAAAGGTGTTAATGGTGCGTTGCTATCTTGTGACGAGGTCTAATGCCACTTGCATAAGTTTACCGGCTACCTTACCGTCCAAACCGTAACACGACAGTGACAAGCACTGAAGCTACTGCGGCAGGAATAGATAAGGTGGTGGTACCAGACCCGGGCGAGACAATGCAGTACTCTATCACCTAGTAGCCACGATGGTAGTGCCTCGTATAGCAGCAATCAATCGGTCGCCTTTTACGACCTGCCTGGCAGATCGGTAGATGGCTTATTCTTCAAAGGAGCCCGAAATCAACAAGGGGATTTTTTGAGGCAACCCTGATTTCATTAGAAAGAATAAGAGTTACGCGTTAGAAAGAGATGAAACTTCTAGGTAAATATAAACGTAGGTAATCGAGCGCCGCGCGATCTGAATTCGACTTAATTGTATCGTAGCAAGAGTCCCTATTTCTTCAAACGACTTTACGGAGTGTCTCTTCTGTACTTGTACTATTACATATTGTGGTTAAGGTGTAGATTGTGTAGTGTTCTCCGTGTTGATAATTCGTACTTCCCTTAAAAACCTATTTACATCATGCCGAATGTCATTTAAAGTAGCGGTGGGCGATTATGAATGATTTTGATAATTTAATTACTGTCTAATACTAATGTTTATAATCGATTATGAAATTAGTAACTAATATATTTCCATTTATCAATACAAGACCATAGCTATATAAATAAATTATAAACTATGTAAATTGTTTCAATGTTATTACTGCTAGAAATGGTTTTAGAATAAATTATTAACGTTATTATTTTTTCATAGTAGGTAATTGGATGGCGAATAAATATTTGACCCACATTGGATAGGAAGCAGTCAAAATATAACTGTTCTTGTCATGGTACTAAATTATTATACAAACATTCCCTTCATACTGAAACACAGTATTGAACTTTATTTCCTTGAGAAAGCCAATAAAACTCAAGTGGTCAGCAAACTACAAAATTAAGTATATATCTTCAATATTCGTTCAGTTTACTTTATAATAATCGAAAAGATTACCCCTTGAAGTGAAAACTTATGCTTTTGTTAATATGGCAACATTTTGCACGTCGCGCAGACTTATCTGGCGCGCACTTTATCTATATCTATCTCGGTTCATGAGATACAGAGAGATAGACAGATGGACGAACAACGGAGTCTCAGTAATAGGGTCTCGTATTACCCTTTGGGTCCGGAACCCTATTTATTTTTTTCGACATGTTTTTTCTGGCAGAGGGGTGCAATTACACTCCCTTACACCCTGCTGCCGGCGCTCATGAATACAATATAGAAATTTACATTTATATACTAAAATATATTTAATAAGCACCCGAATTCAGGAATTGTAGTTTGAGACTCATGACTTTAGAAAAAGTCATGAGTCTCAAACTATGGCGAAAACATGAACAGAGCGATTAAATAGGTATTAGCAAACATCCCAACCGATCTTTTGCAATCACACTCAGTTAAATTTTAAAAAATCTTTAAATGAGTTCGAACCCCTCATTATTGAAAATATATAGAAAAACAGTTTGTCGCTTCCGCGAAAGCGCGAGAAAGTCAGCCGATAAACATTAACAAATTAAATAAATAGTTTAAAAATTATTTGAAGACAGACGTAGAAAATAGATGAAACTGCGTGTAATCTTTATGAAGCACCCACGAAGCACCATTTACAGTAGCGTTGACTGAAATTGATAATATACAGGTATCCAACGTCGGACTAATCATATAGTTGAGATGGCGTTTGCCAGTCGGACCCAAACCTGTCCCCACCCGATCGCGGGCCTGGCTTGCCGCAAACTGTATGTTTGTTTCTAGGTCCCAGTTTTGCAACCTAAATGTAAACTTGATTACGTAGATCGTTTATACAAGTATTAGAGAGAATTTAAATAGCGACTGGGAAATAGTACCTACCCTGTCCGACATTATCTAACGTCGGGTCCCAGGTTGGTGGGGAGCCATCCCGGTCCTTCCGATCCTGACGTGATGCCCTGATAGAGTGAGTCGAAAATATTAGTAGAGTGTGTGACGCTCTTGCAATAAATTGAAGAAATTACAATTATTTAGAGAAAAGTATCTTACCAAGTGACAAGTAATCCATTATAATAAATACTGCAATACGAATTCATCGTGGTGTAGATACTTACGAAAATCTTTTTACCTATGTTTTCTTCAAAATAAAGTCTTCACTCTCAAACCCTCCTAATTAAAGCCTTAATCCTAGAATTATCTAATCCTTTAGTTACAAACTTCGCGTTTATTTGCGACTCGGAATCTATGACTGACTGTAACCGGATTCAAATTAACTCTTTGAGCGTTAATTTCGGTTCCTCTAGATACGTAAGTTATCAGGTTTTTCAAGTTTATTCTGGTAATTAAGCATCTCACTCACGAGCCCTATTTTAATTTAGAAGAGGTGCGATCCCTGTTTTTGAAAACGTATGATAAATAGAAATTAATTGATAACTACCTTAAGCCGAAGTTTGTTCTCACAAGTCCCTTTCATGGTTTGCCATGGGAAGGTTATTGGCATTATTCTGTCCTTCAGGTCATCCTAGACCCAGTGATGGATTTATGCTTAGGCCCGTGAGGCCCGGGCCTAGAGCGTCACGATTTGGGGGACGGCAAAATTTTCAGAACGTTAAATTTTTAGAGCCGAAGAATACCAAAAATTTATTTTAAAAATTGGTTAGATTTTTTTTGTGAATTTATAGGTTTTTTTCACTTAACTATAATAATGTAAGAAAGAAAGAAAATATTTATTTGCAAGCATATCGGTGTTACTAGTTGTTAAAAATTAATTTAATTACCAATATATTCTACCATTATATGGTGTGCATATATTTAAAAATTATTACATAGTAATTCAATGTCCCATTGACATTTCAATTCGTGAGTGCAATATTACTATTTTGATCATGGAACATAGAACAACTTGTTCTATGTTCTATGATTTTGATAAATTATTTATAGTATAATCTTTACCGAATAACGTTATCAAAATGAAACAATCGAATTAATAAGCTCTTACATATAAAGCATATGAAATTATTTATTGGTTTTTCATTTTATTTTCAGTGCTGAATAAAAATCTGTGTTAACTAACCGTTTGAAAATCTGTATGACCGCCCCGTTCGCGTGGTTACCGATCCTGAATACGCAATCAATGGAGCTCGGGTTCGATTCCCGAGAGGGGCAGGCATTTATGTGATGAGCATAGATGTTTGTATTTCGGGGTTTGGGTATTTATTAAATATATTTGTGTACTGACATAATATGTATTTCGTTGATTAACACCCATATCACAAGCCAATAATTTGCTTAGTTTTGGGGTTACGTCAATTCGTGTAAAATTGTCCAGACATTTATTATTATTATTTGGTATTCATATGAAATTTAAAACATTTTTTTTTTCACTTACAGAAGTAATTTTATTTATTCGAAATAAATTCTATTTATTCCATATCCCATTTTTAACTTCCCGCTAGGTACGTATGTGTATAAGGAAGTTACTGATGTTGTCCCTTTTTTTTTGAAAACTACATTACTTTAGACTTTAACTAGATCTCCACGTTTTGAGGTCCTGGGAACCTTTTCCGACCATTTTCACGATAACATCAATATGTCCGTATGTATGTATGTGTGTGTATGTAAACATCTCATAACTTTTCAACGGCTTGACCTATCGAAACGCGGTTGGTGGTATTCGATTGGATTTCGCTAGACTTAGACTTCCTGAAAATTTGAACCAATTCGAGTCAGATTTTGAAAATTTTCGAAAAAACCTCAAGATAAATTTAGAAAAATTGCGCCCAATGCATAAATTGACTCAAAATCAGTTTATAACCGTCTACGAAAATTTTCAAAAAAGTTACAGCAAACTTACTTCATATTTTCAAAATAACTTTCAGGTTAATTAATACCGATTTATTTTAAATCTAGTCTGCTCTTCTAAAACCACGTCAAATACCGTAAACCGAACTAAAATCTGTTGATCCGTTTGGGATTTATCAATGACAAAAATTTTTAGAAAAAGTGTTTTTTCCATTTGTTCGACATTTTTCAATCTATCAATTTGGTAGCTAATACAACAATTTAGAACTTAAAAATTGCGTTGAATGCCATTCGAAAGATCAAATGTGATATTCATTTTAGAAAATATACATCTTTTCGAATATTAAATTACTTAGTATCATTTTTACAAACTTTAGATTTTTGAACCCGTCGAACTCAAAAATCTATGCTTAAATATAGTTTTTGTTACTTTGAGCTAAGAATATCTCAATTTAGCGGGAAGTTTCAGGGATGGCTTGCGGGTCAAACGACTTACAATTTTTTTTAAATGAAAATAATTTGAAAAATTTGAGGGGGCTCGGGTTCGATCTCCGACGGGGACAAGCATTTGTGTGATGAGCATTCATGTTTGTATTTCCGAGTTTGAGTGTTTATTAAATATATACCAATTTTTATATATGTTTTTCTATGTATTTGTATCGTTGACACCCATAACACAAAAAATTATTTGCTTACTTTAGGGTTAGATCAGTAAGTGAAATTTGTCCCGTGAATATTTATTTATGTTATGTACCGTTATGTGATTTGTGTGCTATAACATAAATCAGTACCTACTTTACAAACTTAAGAAGCAACGATAATATATAAAAAAGCGTAGTAAATAATGAGATTAAAAAATCGGACGACACATCAACGAGTATTTTACTTAGTAGTTTATAAAGCGTAACGTCTCGCCCGGGTCTGCTTGTCACTCTCCTATTCCGTTTTGGAAGGTAAGGTAGCTGGTAACCTTATGCGTAAGGTACTGACAACCCGACACGTGGATAGCAACGTACCATTAACATTTTACACCGTCCATAGTCGATAGTTAACTCTTTCCATCAGGAGAGCCATCTGCTTGTTTGCTATCTTATGATATGAAATATATATCATCATCTTGACCCGGAAACTCTTGTTACTGTCATGAATCAAACCCGAGCCCCAAGATTAAGAAGTCACAGTCACTAGGCCACTAACCACTCAATCAACGGTGAGGTTGAAAACATATAAATATCATAATTGTTCCTACTACGTATTTTTTAACAAATAATGTGGATATTATTAAATAAAGTAATAGAAAATGAAACGAGTTTTCGCCAAATTTTGTCAATTATTTATATTAAAAAAATAGGACAAAACCAAAAGGACTCTTCGCCAAATTTTGTTATTTTTCGTACAAGGTAAATAAAAATGAAGACACGTAATAATATAAGGTATTTATTGTTTATATATTTTATTTAGAGAGGCCAATGTAAATTAATTGTATTTTAATGTAATGAACAATTAATAAAAAATAATATCTATTCACATCGGGTCTATTATTTAATTGAAATAGTAAAATAGCTAAAGGAGCTTACAGACGAGCGGCGAAACGCAGATTGTAGACCAAAGAATTAACCGACTTTATAGAAGTTTTATTTAATCATAATGTCTTTTCCAAAATTACAAATTGGGACCAGTAAATATAATTAAATGCGAGCAAATATAATAAAATCCGAGAAATATAATGCTGCAACCAGTTTCGGTATCACAGAATCATTTCTGTGTATTCAATGGTGTAACTAGCAAATAGACCCATCGACATAACAAAAATCGTTTTTACAGCACTTTAATTACAATGAAAATTAAGAAAATAACCGTTAAATATTTCACTTTAAATTGCAACACTATAATAAAAAAAGTTGGATAATTATTATTTTACATAGACCAGTATTCGTGAAAAGGACATGTTCCATTGGGCGACTTTCATATGTCTGGATAACTTACGTTTTTAAAAGTTAGGTTATAAAGCGGTATGCATTCAGGTCGAACATATATTTATGGGTAATATAAGAGCTAACATATATATATATATATATATATATATATATATATATATATATATATATATATATATATATATATATATATATATATATATATATATATATAAGGTCCTTCCAAAATAAGTGAACATATTTTAATGTAAGGTGAAGTACGTCTAACCGAAGATATCCAGCAAAATAATAATTTGATTCAATGGCATAAAACTTTATGATTTTTACGAATAAAATATTTTTGCCTCATAATACTTTTCTGCATAAAATAATCCACTTTTAACGCAGGAGTAAGCAGTAAGGTAAATAATCACAAAATGGACTATTTTATGCAGATAGGCGTAAATCCTTATGAAAATATGTTCACCTATTTTGGAGGGATCTTACATAGCTATGTGCTGGTATTGAACATATTACCAGACTTGTATTATTTACCTGTTTAATAGACAAAATCGGAACTACAGCCGCCTCCTTGTGAAACGCCATTTCACTGACATATTTTCTTAGTAAAAATGCCCCACTAGCGACGCCGTTTTTTGAATAGATAACTTGGGTACTATATATTCGCAATACTTTCAACGTTTGTCAAATGTCAACGTCCATAGTCGCTTAAATTCGATGGCTGTACGTTGCGTTCCACCACTCGTCTACAAGAACGCTAAATGAGTCTACTTATTAAAATTACAATAACATTTTTAACGTCATACTCGTAAAAATATGCATTCAAAATGACAATCGCCCACACCAAAGAAATTCGCATTATATTAGTCCTCTTATCTAAATAATCGGATTTGCCATTTTACCTTATTAGCTGTTGCCCGCGACTCCGTTCGCGTGAGCCAAAAACTTTTTGCTTTGTCAGGTATATGTAGCTAATATTATACCGCACTAATGTAGCATTTCATAGGTGAAACAATTTTTAAAGTGGTTTAAGTAGTTATTGAACTTATCCATTACAAACTTGCAATCTTTCTTCTTTATAATATTTATGTAGGTGTAAAAAATTAAAGACAATACGCTACACCTCACTACAAGAACACAAACATAATACACATAAATCTATTCGCATACAATGTTGTAGGGCAAAACAAAAGGTCTTATTAGTAAAACCGTCTCTTTCTTTCAAATGTTATGTTACTTCTAATTGGATGCGACAAAATTAGCGTTAATTTTTAAAAAGTACCGTCAATCAGTAACTCATACTTTATACAGTGTGTAAAGAAAACCCTGTCCGATCCGAAAGAGGCATATAGGTTGGTTAAAGGTATTACTGAAAAAAATATTAAAATGACTTTATTTCAGAAAATAAAAAAGATATCGTTTTTTAATATTCGTTTTTTTACTTATATTTCCCTAGAGTTAAGCGAATATTTTAAAAAATACAACACTTTGTCGCTGTTTGTTTCATTGTTTCGCTTTGGCGGCTTTTGCACGATAGCGCGGTGTTCGTTTTTCGGCTTTTTACAAAGGAACTTTAAACGCTCCGCACACGCGCAGCGTGTCCTTCGGTAGCATCCGACTTGCGCGGCGTTCCTTGATAATATAATTTATTTATTTGTAGGTGTTGTCATACTTAATGTATGAAAATACCATTTAAGATTAATTTTTTTATTGAGAAAACTAATTAACATCCATAAAATAATTACACATATGTAACCGCATTACGGTACCAAATAACACCTTTAATTATCCGACAGGGTTTTCTTTACACACTGTATATCTCTATTTTAAAAATATCAAAAGTCTAAGTATTAGAGTACCGCACTCTAAGGATGACAATTGGAATCCAATCAGTAGGCCTCTGATGTTTGTCTGGCACAGAGATAGATCTCTTAAGCCGAAATCTATCTCTAGGTAGACATCTGAAATTTTCACAAAATGCGTGTTACTTGGGTAATTACGACGAATAAAAAATTGGTGGGTAATTACAACAAATAAAAAATTTAAAAAGTTAGATCACAAAGGGAGTTCCCATACAAGTAACTTCATTTATATCACTTTGTGGTACGAAACCTTACGTATGCGAGTCCGACACGCACTGATCGGCTTTTAAATTACATTATCTATACTTTCATTACACTTAAACATGTGTCCAAAGGTGGTGTCAATTCTCCGAAACCGGTGTGTTTGTAAAAGCGTTATAAATAGGGAAGAAGCAAAGCAAGTCAGTCTGGATTACAATGTATGGCACACAATTCTCTCTGCCAACCTCCCCGTAAATATCCCGGGCTCCTTTGAAGAATAGGCCTACTGCCGTTCTGCCAGGCAGGTCATAAAAGGCAACCGAGTGTCTATGCGTTTCACTGCTATCGTGACTACTAGATGGTAGAGTTCTGCATCGGCTCGACCGGGTTTGGTACCTATTCCTGCCGCAATAGCGTAATAGTCACTGTCGTGTTCCCGTTTGGAGGGTAAGGTAGCCGGTAAACTTATGCATGTGGCATTAGACCTCGCCACAAGATAGCAACGCACCATTAACACCTTTGGTGTCTATAGGCGATGGTTGACTCTTTCATCAGGAGACCCATCTGCTTGTTTGTTATCTTGTGATATAAAAAAAAACCAGTAAGGAACTTGACTTGAAGATATGTATGAATGAGTCACATAGTTTTTTTTTAACTTTTGAATAATATGTTGGTGTAATTTAATGAATTATCCAGTTAGAACTTCAGTGAAATTATGTTTTACGAATATGACGTTTAGTTTTCAACATGGAATACTTATTCATAACTTACATTCTTTTACTACTCTCTCTATCTTGCTCTAATTCACAAAAGACCGATATTGCTATTTTTATGAGTCAGACAACTAAGACTTTAAAGGTGAAATATTTCATTCTACGAAACAAAATGTACACTGGAATTCGTACCACGCACTAAATGCGTTTTGGAAATTTATGTAAAACGAAGTGCGTTCTGGAAATTATCTGAAACTTTTTCTAAATAAACTAACACCACAATCACAAATTTTTAATACTGAAATATTCAGTTTAAAGAGTATTTTTCAAACCCTATCAAACATAAATGAATTTTCAATCAAGTTCATACACATAAGCATGAAACCGTTCTTCGTTGTTTTTTAAGAATCAATGGGACATAATATCATCATCATCATCATATACATTTAGACATCACTTTAAGGAATCCCCTATGGCAACAATGAAAGTAAATCTCAAAAGACCATCGTGACGCTCTCGTATTCTTTAAATTTCAGACTCATCAGTTTGGTTTTATTTGTCGCGAAAGTTTTCGAGTTTCTGTGGCACGCATTATACTTAATTCGCGGAAAGTTTAAAATTTGTTATGAAGTTATTCGCGTTTCAGTAGTACACAAAAAAGAGCATTGTGATTTGCGGAAAGTTAAAAATGTGTTGTGGAGTTTTCCGTGTTTCAGTGGCACGCATTATGATTCGCGGAAAATTAAAAAATTGTTGCGAAGTTCTTCGTGTTTCTGTGGAACGTATTAAAATTACGCATTAAAACTCGCGAATAATTTAAAATTTGTTGCAAAGTTCTTCGTGTTTTAGTGGCACGATATTAAGCATAATAATTCGCGGAAAGTTGTAAATTTCATTAAAAGTATATAGCGATGTCATTAAAAAAAATACGCATTTTCTCACGGCAAATTACCACGGCTTTTAAAATACCGTAAAGTAGTACTTCATTGCAGTGTCACTTATAATTTTCGGTGCCGGAATTAAAGACAGCGAACCTACTGCATATATGTGTAACAAATCGGGTAGGATTTAAGTTCTAATTCAACCCATTTATGTAACAACTTAAGGTAAGGTCCCGAGGCTCTTATGGCCCAGCCCAGCGCAGCTTCATCAACTTTCTAGTTGTGCCTAAGGGAAACCTAAAAAACTACTTCATATTTATGTAACAAGTCGGGTAGCAGCTAATTTGCAGCTATTGCGTTTGTATTAAGAGCGGTGAACTAATATTCCGCAATTTACGGCACGTCAATGATAGCAATAAGAGTGCCGCTAGCATCACAATTCGTGCAATAACCTCAGCTTAGAAATATTTCAATGGTTTTTTATGCAATACGCAGATGGATGTTCGGTTGCTATATAAACATAACGATTTGTTTAGTTGAGTAGTAATATTTTCGACGAAGCTTAAGCGAAAACTATTTTTATTTGTTTTCAAAAGAAAAAAAATGTAGAAGGCCTCGTTATTATTAAATTGGTTGTTAAATCTTACTGCTAACGATGGATTGTTGATTATAGGAATCCGGCATAAGACAGATCTATTGCGATGATTGGAAATATCTTTATTTATAATTAACATTAGTAAATAACCTTGTTATTGTCGGTTGCCTTACTAGGCCAGCCTCTATCGAGGCAACCTTTACTCCTGATTACAATATAGAAATTTACCTTAATTGTAAGACATATTTTTAAATAGTTAATAGTGTTTAAGATTTTTATAATTGAGCGTTACTATAGGGTTAGTCTTAGAATGTTTATTAAAATCTATTTTTTATTCTTAAGAATGTCCTCTTTTTATTCTTCAAGTGATTCTTCTATCTAATACGTCAATTAAGACATACTGCATTATTATTTCATGCTGTATGTCATTCTATACATATTTCTAGTAGAAAATCAAGTTACCAATAGTGTTTCGAAAAGTTGCTCCAGATTTGATCTTGGGTTTAGACCTGCAGTTTCAATTATTCCAGAACTACGTTTTAATTATTTTTGCAATGTATTCCCGTGTATATTTTGTCTATGGTTTATAAAGATTGTATACACACCAGAGATAATTTTAACAATACCTTACAATACTGTAATTTACAAACAAAAAAAAAATTACGTTACAAAAATGCAATGAATAACATTTCGGGCAAAAATCAACGGGTTTTATACACAAAATGATTATAAATAAGATACACAATTATTTTACATCTAAAATCTAATCCATTTACATATAAACTGGGAGTAAGACTTGAAGTAAATAAAATATGTGATATTTAAGAATGTTGCCTATATTTCTGCGAATCAACGTATCTTTCTGCAAAATGAACGCCTAAAACCTTTAACGTTCTTTGGGCTTAGATAAGTAACATAGCTTTGTAGTAAAACAATACCTAAATTCGTCAATGTCTCTGACAATAAGGACGCTACAAGATTGAGCGCAGATTATGTCAATCATATACATTTTTTTTTCACTACGGTATCGTTTTTATATTGTTACTTTGTATAAACCCCTATAAAGTAAGGTCTGCTTTGCTTCGCGTTTTGATTCTTCCGACTAGATTCGTCACTCAATATGCCGATTCTTATACTGATCGGCACGAAAATACCTCTTAATAAATTTACAGTTTAATTCAGCTGCTAGAATCACCAAATTTGTCCAGTCTAGTGATAAAAATGTCTTATTATACAGTGAATGAAAATACGCTGTCCGATCTGCAAATAATTGTTTATAAGCCTAATACAATCAGATATATTATGCTATTATTTTGCTTATACAGTTAAATAAATTAGCGCCGATTTAAGTAATCTATCTTCAATGATATTTCAAATATTAAGCATTGCCACACAAAATGCCGGACAAAAAATGGCGAGACATAGCCACGACTACGAAACCGCACTTGCTTACTCGGTAGAGTGTTGTACAGTTTAAAAAATTCGCTCAATTTTAGTGAAATCAAGGTTAAATACACGGATTTTAAAATACCATTAGTATGCAATGATAATAAAATTTCATTTTTTGGTAATGTCATCGACATTAGCGCTGGGTGATCTTTATTCCCCGGGGTGAACTTATTCACTTATTCCGGACAGGCACGGCACGGACATGATTCAGCTTATTTATTCCTTTATTCCTTTGGCTCACTTCATCCTTTTTCTTATTGTAGTGTATCATATTCTGTGATCATATTTTTAAATCAACGTTTCCCTTTATATTTTTCTCGCTGCCACCAATTCGACAGTACTATGTAACCGTATGTAAGTAGTTTTTTAGGTTGATTATCGCTTGTCGCGTCTCACTATAAGAGTGTGGACATCACCCACTATTCGCAATATCACTCACTCTCTCATTCTAATCGTAGTATGCTTAGTCGCTCACCATTCTGGCCGGAATATATAATTCCGAAGACGATACGGATTTGAAGGAATAAATAAGTTTATTGTATCCGGTCTCGGAATCAGTACCTTTGATTCAGTACCTCCGGAGTTACACACCTCTAATCGACATACCCGTTCAGATTGGACAGGGTATTTTTTATACATAGTATTTACAAGATCAATAAATATTTTAGTTTAATAACAAGTAAATTATAATAAATCACGATACGAGTAACTTGTCTATTACCGCAAGGCGTGAAGTTAGCAGCGGGGGTGCTAAGCACCACAATAGCTCATGTGCATAAACCCACACTTGAGCCACGCATTTCGATGTAAAAAAAAGGTTACGGAAAAACGTGACCAAAGTGGGGATTTAGGCCATGCAATGCTATAATTAAATTTACTTTTATGATAATATAACGTCAAGTGAGTAAAGCTTTTATACATTGATAACAAAGTTGCCATTAGGAAAAGTGTGGTATGTATATATCGTGCAAACATCACCGGGATCAAATCAAGCAAAAGGATTCTTAAAATCGTGTCGCTTTAAATTCCTTTTTCTTTCAATTGAGAGGAGAAACAACCGAAATTTTCCGTGGAATAGCCTGATTCACGATACCGCCAGGAAGAATTACTCACATATATATTATTTTAAAAATTTGACATGTTATATGTTCACAAAATGTTTCCAATCAACCAAACGAGAATAATTGAATAACAGTTGACTTTTAGGCAATGTTTTATACATTATTTCCTATCTAGCTGACCCGCACAGCTTCGCCCGTGAGAGTAATAAGTGATCAATACAATCCTTCATAAAATTTTCATCCCCTATTCTAGTCCCTTAGGGGTTGATTTTTTTAAAAGTAGCCTGTTTGACCCCGGGTCTTTAATAATCTTCTTGCTAAATATAATCAAAACCGTATTTAGCCGTGAACAAAAACAAAAAAGTATTTAGCCGTGAAAGCATATCATATACGAAAAAAAAAGACGGGCAGACTTTCACATTTATAACATTAGTATGGTTACTATACAGAGAAAACATTTGTTTATCATGAACTAATGTATTAGGTGGCTGATTTAAAAAAAATAATCTCAGTTAGGTACATAAAGCTACATTATCAGAGAGTTAAATAAGCTATATTTATTAGGTAATGTTTATAATAAATGACGACTTTCTCCCAGTTTATTAACATGGAATTAAATTAAAATATGGACTAAATATTTTCAGCACCGTACTGGATGCGACATATCATACATTACTTTGCCTAAACTAGTTACTCAATAATTGTTTTGTATAATACCATACTCTTTCATAGTCTATGATTAATATTTCTTCTGTAATTTGTATATCGTTGTTAATAAGCATCAATCTAACATCTCCAAATCATCTGTAACAAAAAAAATAATTTTTAAGTATTTATTTAAATAAATAACCGAGCAAGTCTTACAGTAATACTACTGTAAGACTGTAAGTGGAATCTGTGTAAGAGTAATCTGATGGCTTCCGCACGCGCTCATTGGTCAATTCAAATAGACGCTCATTGGTCATCTCAAATAGTGCGCGCTCACTGGTCAATTCAAATAGCACGCGCTCATTGATCAATTCGAATAAGACGCGCTCTTTGGTCATCTCAAACAGTGCGCGCTTATTGGTCAATTCAAATAGCACGCGTTTAATGGACTTCCGTGTTGCATTTCACAAAATCACATCAATAGATTGCTGGAAAGCGTGAGAAAATATCAAAAATAATGTTAGGTACATTATTTTGATATTTTCTTTTTTTGTACAAAATACTAGATTAATAAAATTAAACTATCGCTAGAACACTAAAAATACTAGCGATAGATCAAGAGAATTAAAATATACCTATTTTTATAAACAAACCACTGTGAGGGGGTGGTGATGATGGTGGATGATTCTACTCTATTCATGTTAGCGACCAGACCAGTCTCTAAAACTGCATCAAATATTGTAAGTTGGATTAAAATAAGTTGACATATTTGGTATTTATCAACAACGAAAAAAATGTTTTTTGGTATTACCTACTCCGACATTTTTCAGCCTTTAGATTATGTAGAAAACATTTAAGAATTTTTAGAACAATAGAGCTCAAAAATTGTGTTGCTTTCCGAAAGATTAAAATTGATTATGGTTTCCAAAATATACAGATTTTCAAAAATGAAATTACTGTCATTTATAACAAAATTTAGATTTTGGAACTCTGAAAAAATATATATGCTTAGGTAAAGTTTTTGTTCCTTTGACCTTAAAACACTTTCATTCAGCGGGAATTTTCAGATATGGCCTGCAGGGTCTGGTTGACCCTTAACGGACTTTTTAATATGATATTGATCAATTTTTAAATTGTTTAAGGATTATAAGTAAGAAAATCTCAGATTTCTTTAAAATTTATTATCAATTTTCCTCAAGATGTTTAGTAAAAATATCTTTTTGAGTCAAAATTTTTCTTTTAATTGTATACCCAGGTCAAGAAGAAAAAGTTCTTTCGCTCCACCTAGAGTTGCCACCTGCATCACTCAACCGACTCAAGGCTGATTCAAGGATTACGAGCATCAAAAATACGAGTTCTAGCCTTTTTATGGGAGATAATTAAAGCAACATTATGCTATCACAAAATTTATAAATTCTTAAATCTGTATTACCTGCTTGTCACAGGTCAACAGTCTCTCAAAAAATTTTTATATTCTTAAATTTGTATTACCTGCATGTCACAAGTCAACAGTCTCTAAAAAAAATTTTATATTCTTAAATCTGTATTACCTGCATGTCACAAGCCAACAGTCTCTCAAAAAAATTTTATATTCTTAAATCTGTATTACCTGCATGTCACAAGTCAACAGTCTCTAAAAAAATTTTAGATTTTTTTAAAATTTTTAAATTTGTATTACCTTGTCTTTGTCTTGTACTTGTCACAGGTCAACTCCCACTGATATACTAACACACAAACAAACGAATTCAAAGTCAAACAGCTGCGACAGATTCGACAGGACACTTTAGTTTAGCCGAGCTCACCAGTAGATGGAAGAAGACAGGATTTTTAAAAATACAGGAACTTCATTTGACTTGCATTCAATTTTTTTAATTACGGTTTCCTAAATTTTTGTAGCATGAAAAACGAGGTAGCTTATAAAATACAGGGCGTGTGGCCATCCTAGCTCCACCGTGCTGAAGGTACCTGAGTAGTGCACGTCTCAGTCGATAGGTACCTTAGTAGTGCGTGTCTCAGTCGGTAGGTACCTGAGTAGTTCATGTCTCAGTCGATAGGTAACTGAGTAGTGCGTGTCTCAGTCAGTAGGTACCTGAGTATTGCGTGTCTCAGTCCGTAGGTACCTGAGTAGTGCATGTTTCAGTCGGTAGGTACCTGTGTAGTGCGTGTTTCAGTCGGTAAGTACCTGAGTAGTTCACGTCTCAGTTGGTAGATATCCGAGTAGTGCGTCTCAGTCTGTAGTTACCTGAGAAGTGCGTGTCTCAGTCGGCGCGCGTGACCTGTCGGCGCTGGAGCGCCTCGGCCAGGTCGTGCTGCAGCGCCGCCTTTTGCCGGACCACGTTCGCCGGCACCGTGGACCGCAGACCGTTCACTATATCCTTAGTTTTACCTGAAATACAAACATACAACTCTTGCTTTTTAAATCATAGGATAACAAACAATCAGATGATGGAAAAGGAAACATATACAAATGACAAGAAGGTGTGGAATAACAGTGTTGCCCTCTGAATTATGATAGTTTTTGATGAATTCCATGAGAACTATTCATTTTTCCAGGATCAAAAAAGGATGCAATGTAAAATTCCATGTTATAATCTGTATGCCAAATTGCTACAGGACCCTTTGAGCTGTTTTATCATGATTAAGTAACAAAGATTAATTTTTCCATTTTTTATATCATAACAAACGAGAAAATGGGTCTCCTGATGCTTTCCTGATCTTCACTTACTGACACCAAAAATGTTAATGGCTACGGCTACCTTACCCTTAAAACTGGAACACGACAATAACGAGCATTGACACTATTGTGGCAGGAATAGGTAAGGTTGTGGTTTTATTCACCCGGGCGAGACATTGCAGAGTTTTTCATTCAAGCTTTCATCCCCAATTTCAGGTTCAGTGGTTCAGCCATGAAAGCGTAATACAGACACAGACATTCTTTCGCATTTATAGTATTAGTATTGTATGGATGCACGTTTAGTTCCTTTAGGTAAATTAAGTCAAATAAAATTTAGTCAAATCAAATAAATCAAACATTCAGTGATATTCTTAGTTCATCACAATACACTAGTTTGTTGGTAGGTGATATATAATCAGCGTGCACAATGAGCTGAACATTTTATGAAAACAATAAAATAATTTCTTTATGACTATTGAAATAGAGTACTATATTGAATGTACCTAAAAGCGCATCACAACATGACGGTCATGAGTTGCATTCTGAAGTACATTCAATTTTGCACTATATGTCAATATCTTAAAGTGAAGATTTCAGTGCTGTAAGGAATATGCTCTGCTCTTGATATGCATGACTATCTCGTCCACCAAACTGGTATCTCATGGTGATCCAATTTGATCTAAATGGAAAGACACTGGTTAGGTAATGACAAACAATAACAACAATAAGGAAACAAAAAAGATATGATTCAGGCCTCTAAATAGACATCTTTTCAGAAAGTTCATAAGTGACAAAGGTAATCTAAAGATGTAAATACCATTGACTATTAGTTGCTAGAGTTCTGCCACATTTTACTCAGGTATTGCATCAATATCGCTGGAATGATTTGTTACTGGTCACCATTGCTGGATTAGCTCATAAGAAAATTAAGCAAAAGGGCATCACGCCCTGGGGGCACTAAAAACAGCACTAACATATATTTGCTAGTACATGAAAAGTAAGGTTGTTTGAAAATCAACACGTTTGAGACTAGATTGTGAACATTTGGTGTCACATAATGATCAGTCTTATTGAAATATATATGCCTCATTTTTTTAAAAGGCCAATACTACTTGTTGATAGGTAGGCATGCAAAGGTGTTGATTGCTAGGGCATGAATATATTCGTCGTAATCTGCCATTACTGATCACTATTGTGTTCCTGTTTAGAGTAACTTATGCATATAACATTGCATCTCTTCGAGACTTATATCGATGACGTATTATTATATTTAGGATCCATAAGTGCTTTTTTCAAGAGTAAAGAAAGTGAAAAATATGTGCTAGCCTTTGGTAATAAACTAAATGATATAAGGTACACAATTTTTATACCAAAATATATATCATTTAGTGTGTTCCGAATCTTGTTTTCCATATCTTCTACCATACGACCAATATTGGCAATGTGTGGGGTGACATCACTGATGGCCGAATCTTGCTCTGCCTGAAAATAAATTAATCCTTTATTACAAAACTATCAATCTATAAAAAAATGTTGTTGAGATCACAGAATTCATCTGTGATTCTGTTATGTGTAAGTTGGAAAACAATAAGATTGGAGAACTGAAAATTAAGTTCATGTAACCTTTTCTTTACAGTTAAATAGTTTATTTGTATATAGTGCTGAATTTGAAGTGCCTTGGTCTTCCCTGGTACCTACATCCTTCCACATTCACATTGTATTGTATTGTATCATTCGCATTGTATTGTATCATTCTTTCTACATGTCCGAACCAACGGAGCATGAACTTTCTCGTCTTTACACCAGCACTTTCTTTCAAACCTAACCTCTTTCACTTCCACATTACAAACCTGGTCCGTGAGTGTAACACCCAATATTTTTCTTAGTGACCTCATCTCGACTGCATTAATTCTACTTTCATGCCATTTCTAACATACCCAACTCTCACTTCCACACAATAGCGTTGGGATAGCACATAATTAGTTATTATAAGTTTAGTTTATTCTGCCTTTAATGCAAGGACACAGGGTGTGATGATATTTAATTTGAAGCATTTGTACCATTAGCATAACTATAAAAAATATATCTTGGTGGCAAAGTGAATCTGGCCAGGCTGCTGTTCAGTTACACTGTCACAGTACAACTATTTTTAGTTTGAGACCAAGTAATCTAAACTTTCTCCTCTGCTAAAAGTCTATATTGAATATTTGATTGATAAAAACTTAAGACAAAAATAACTCTGGAAATGAATTATAGCAATTAAATTTTAAAAGTTAAATTTGGGTTTCCATCTGGCAGTAACTCAAAAATTTATCCAAAGATTGTCCAGGGTTGGATTCAGTTCAGTAGAACTATGAATGTAACCACAATGAAAATTATATATTCTTTTAACTTCATCCTCTACGCGTCTTTTCTCTACTAAAATAAAAATATGGTATAAGTGGAGTTAAAGTTTAAAAAAACTTTGATGACAATATCAAATTTTAGGTTCACTTTTTTTTAAAACTTAATTAAAAATATTCAGAAAATCAAATATTCTTTAAACAATTGTTTTAGAGGTGAGTGTTCCCCTTCTTTTAGTTTGGAATGGAAGTGTTTTAAATTTGTGTTGATAGTATGTTACAAACACTTGTACTGTTTTACTTAGATTTTATTAATAAACACCAACTGTAATATACTATTAACACAAATTAAAATGGAGTTATACCAAGTGCAGACAATATTCAGTGTTCAATGAAGTGTTTTAAAATTAGTTACCCACAACAGACCATAGAGAAGTAAATTACTTGGTTTAAAATTTATTCCTCAGATGTTTCACAAATTAAATAATTAATAGTGGTTATAAATGCATAATTTCAATTATGACTGATTTATAAGTTTAACTTAGAATAAGTTACGATGAGATTGACATTTTCATTATATGAAAAAAATCTCTATTAAATAAAAGAATTAAAAAAAAATATATGACTGATATTTAAATGAGGGGATTTCAGATCAGACTGGTACTAGAATACCTAGAAAAACTCTTAATTATTATAGTTCCTTCCACAACTTCTTTGTAATTTGGTAACCTTGGTCTGGTTTCCTATAACACAGATCACAGTAGATTGCAGTACTTAAATACTATGGTGAAGTTAAACTAAGGAACTCACTTGTCTGGTAAGACTTCCGCCTAAGTTCATAGTACCACTGCCTTCTTTATTTGTTTGCAGCCACAACATAGCAGTGGATGTAAGTTTGTAGTGTGCATTCCGTCCAGAACTTTTTTCAACAACTTCAACAACATGGATCGAGTCCCAGCACCCTTTTATTTTTTGGGACCCATCACCTGCTTTTTTAATTAATATGACACCTGAAAGACAGAAGTAAATAAAATAGTAAATTTAATACCACTAAACCAAAAGGAAAAAGTTTTGTAAAGTGTATGTATTAAAGCATGAAATAATAATTGAAGAAACCTAACGCATAAAATAGAATTACACCCCTCGCTGAAGCACTGAAGTGGTAATTCAAATTTAGCACTAAAGTAAGGACTGCCATTTGTTTCATTAAATTTTATGTTCATATTAGGCATGGAAATTATTGTTAAATCAGATTAACTGTTATGTTGTTAAAGTTAATTAATATTTAACGGTTATTAATTTATGTTATATCAGTGGCCTATATATAACAAGTATTAGAAGCAGTAAAACACGAAGCTACAAAAAAAGGTCCTCTAGAATAGCTTTAATAACTTTTCACAGTTATTATTATCACATTCTCTCGAAAATATTTTTGATAACAGAATTATCATAAATCAAGTTATTGGTAATTTTAGTGATGCATAAAAATACTTTTAACTGTATAATTTGCTAATATAAATAACAGTTGTTAAGTGTTAAAAAAAATTAGTACAAAATTTAATATGTTAACTGTTAAATGAGCCATGCCGAGTTCATATACTGATTATACATATAAATCTCGATTTTAAACTGGTTACTGGTTTAATATATTTTAAACAAAATGGAGATTCATGATATTTGTATTACAGTGCTTTGTTCATTAAATAAATTCAGTTTCACAGTAAATTTTAGCATATCTGTTAGTACATATAAATAAGCTTTATGGACTTACTCTACTTTTAGTTCGATAAATAGTGCAGTTAGTCCTGTTTAGGGAAATATTAAATTACATAATAAAACTGTTATACTGCTGTCCTCAAACAAAAATGCCTGTTAATCAACATCCTTCAAATTTAAAATTTTGAAAATCTGCTTATAAGGTAAAAATCTCAATCAGTTTGTCTTACCAGAATTTTATTATGTATTCTTATTATAAATTCTAGCAAGATAGATAGAATATTTTTTACTAAGTGGCGTTAAAAAAATTAAATATGTGGGCTGTTGGATAACAGTATTTTAATTTGAAGATGGCAATATATCTTTAAATGCCACCAAATTTAAGCTACATAACAAGAATTATAGTGTCTTTCATATCATGCAAAATAAAAGAGTATATTTATGACAAGAAGTTACAGAAATAACTTTGCATTGCCATTAAACACAAGATGCACCACAAAGCCCAAACTACCAACGCAGCAGAGTTATAAGAAATTTTTTTTAGGATAAAAAGTATATTATGAAAATTTTTTTGTTATAATCTATCTTTGTGCCAAATTGCATCCAGATCCATTGCGCTATTCTGTCATGATTGAATAACATGCATCCATTCATTAAAACTTTCGTATTTATATAGTAATAAGTAATATATAATATACAGTAATATATAAATTTCAGATTCAAATTTTACTTTTTAATACTTATATTTCCTTCACTTAAAAATAATATTTTAGTAAATTGTAATTTATTAAAAACACTAGTAGTTAAATGTTATCACTAATAACTATATAGAATAACATGATTTATTTATTTTTTGCTTGTTGTTTGTAAACGTAAATTTTTAATGGTAAAAATTTTTTTAAATTTCTTTTTTATATAATAAGATAGCAAACAAGCAGATGGGTCTCCTGATGGAAAGAGTCAACCATCACCTATAGACACCAAAGATGTTAATGGTGTGTTGCTATCTTGTGGCGAGGTCTAATGCCACATGCATAAGTTTACCGGCTACCTTACCCTCCAAACCGGAACACGACAGCAACAAGCACTGACGCTATTGCGGCAGGAAAAGGTAAGGTGGTGGTACCAGACCCGGGCGAGACAATGCAGAACTCTACCACCTAGTAGCCATGATGGTAGTGGCTCAATAGCCAATCTGTCGCCTTTTACGACCTGCCTGGCAGAACGGTAGTTGGCCTATTCTTTAAACGAGGCCGGGACCAACACGGCGAAAAATGGTAAAATACCTTAATTTTAAATATTAGACATTAGAATTTCTATACCCTAGGTGATATATATTAACACCTTTCCTGTCTCCAAGGAAATATTTATAAAAGGTAATATACATATTTTTCTTAGATAATTTAAGATTAGTACCTGCAAAACCATGATCCATGTCCCACAAGTAAACAGAACTTACACCACCTTCAAAATACATCTCTCTGTACTGATCGAAGGCATGATTAGCCTCGATTTCTAATTTTCTTAGCCTTTCTGAAGGCATTGAACCATCTTCCAATGGTGGGTCATAGGTATTAGACCATGGCGATCGGTAGGAGTCTCCGTCACGGTTATAATCACACAATAAGTAATCTTTTCCATTGCTACTACGATCCTGAGCGATTTTTAGCGGTTGATCGACCGATGATAGTAGGTCCTCACATAAACTAGGCACTAAATCGATGAGATCAGTTAAATTCTTTTCGATCTGCTGGGGAGGTAATCTCCTCATTAAATCCAAAGCGCAGTCCATTTGTTGTTCGGTCTGTAACAAATTAAACATAGGAATGAATAACGATTAAAATGTTTACTGTATCTATAGAATTAGTCATCATAGGAAATGTGTCTACAATATGTGAATATATGAGTTATCTGATAGTTAATGTTCTCACCATGATTAAAATAAAATTTTAAAAACAAGAACGATAATATCACAGTTAAAATAACTGTATTTTGAACGTTCGACTTAATTTTTAAAACAAAATCACAAATTGATAAAATAAATCTGACGACAGGTTTTTAACTATAGATGTGAAATGTCAATTATCAAACGACAAATGACATTTGATTGAATACGTTCAGGAACCTCTCGGTTAGCAAGAAGCTTTTCTTATCTTTTATGCTAGCTTGAAAATTGTAGTACTCTATTAATTGCGATTCATTAAAATAATGATGTAAATAGTAGTATTAGTCTAAGGCGGCAATAAACTTGTTAAGATATTTCTAATTCCTAAATTTGAAATCAAAAAATTGTTAATGAAAAGGTCACGAAATAAAGAAAACAAGGGGAAGTGAAAAGAGTGGGCGTGCCGCGTGCGTCACTATTATGCGCTTTTACTCTAAATTGCCTTAGTGATACTTACCATATTCTTAGGAGATAGTCGTCGTGCGAAAATCTATTATACACTCAATTATGCCGTATTGTGCCATCCTTGAATGCAGAAATGATCGTATAATACAGATGATTAAAAATTGAGATATTTCATATCATTCGAAAGTACAATTTTCATTTTATTTTAATTAAATTCCTGATTTAATATAATCTCTAATGATATAATAGAAAGTCAAGCTAAAATCAGCCGTACACCTTACATATAAAGTTCATTTTAGGTTGACCTAATTTTTCTAGAAAGATATACGTAATGACAGTCATTACATATATCGTTCTAGAAAGTTCTCTACTCAAATATGATCAACTGAAAACTACGGAAAAATCAATGCTGCCATCTATTGTAGAATAGCGAAACTATTACGATCTTAAGTTTCACTATTGTACAAATAGATGAGTCTATTTTGAATAGACTACAAAAGGACGTAAATAATCTTTTTTTTTGTAGCAAAAATTTTTTTATTGTAACGCAGTTTGGTATATTTTTAAATGTTCTGTTTGTGTGTTTCGGATTATTGTTGTTTAAAATGAAAACGACCAATGAAACAATGTTTGCATTAGTAGTTTATATGCAATAATGCTTATTTTATGTGTGAGTGTGACGATCGCGGTCCTGATACAAATGTTTGTACTTGCCAATTCCGTTGTTTTCTTTATTTCGTGGAAAAGGTAATAAACACGTATTTAAGTACGACACAGAATAAATAATTTTGTTTAGTATGTCATTCAGTAGGATGTTATAGAATAATAACATTTAAATATTGCTTAATTTATGCGTGAAAGTAATCTGTATTCTGAAAATAGTTACTTAAGGGAAAAATTATTTATTTAAAAAAAAGTTTAGGTAAAAGTTTAAAAGGCGGCCGATTGGCTATATGAGTCACAAATATCGTGGCTACTAGGTGGTAGAATTCTGCATTGTCTCGCCCGGGTCCGGTACCACCGCCTTACCTGCCGCAATAGCGTCATTGCTTGTCACTGTCATGTTCCGTTTTGAAGGGCAAGTAACCGGTATAGAAATGTTAGAACAGGAAATAATTTAGGAAAGCTACAGCAAAATATTTTTAAAGACCAGGAATAACAGAATGAAGAAAACACTAAAATTATTTATAAGAAGCGGGAACAGTCGGAAGGACTTATGCACTTACGCAAGTATAGCAGCAGGACCGGGCGGTGGGAGAAAATTCCCCAAACGGACTGTTCTACACTCGATAGTGGTGACATCAAATGAGGAAATGGACACTGGACCAGACATATTAGACATGGTCAGAAACACAATTAAAGATAGATTGAAGAAGATAGAAAAATAACTATTGTAAAATATTGAGTTTAATAGAAAATATTGTGATTGACAACATTAATGTTTTCTATCAAACTCAATATTTTACAATATTGTACATCTACCGACCATTTCTAACGCTCAATACTAATACTATAATACTAAACAAGTAATATAATAAATTAACAAATTAATTTATTATATTACTTGCTGACAATTTAAGTTTTAGCCCTGAAGATGCATTGAAATGTGAAACCGGTTGGCTATTTAATTAAAAATAAATATATTACAGTTTTTGATCGTAAAATAGTACAAGTGCTTAAAATAAATAATAATATCTAATTACAAAATTTCATTAAAATCGATAGAGCTGTTTTGGAGAAACAGTTAAATAATATATGAATTACTCGTTTAAAGTATAGAATTTCGTTAGTGAAGCAATAATAATTAATTGCAGACATTCTTATCTTCTTAACAATTTAACTAAGATTTTACAATACACTTTCCTATATAATTTTGTTTTAACACATTTTTTAATTTGGTTACTGGTACATAACAGATCTCTTATACTATCCGGCAGTTTAACTGTAACTTATTCTACGTAGACGAGATGCATGCCCCACAAGATTGTTTTCGTTCCTTGTATTTAGTGAGTGATATATATATATATATATATATATATATATATATATATATATATATATATATATATATATATATATATATATATATATATATATAGTATAGAGTGGTAATGTACACTCACTAAATAGTGAGTGTACATTACCACTTTTTAAACTAAGAAATGTTTTTACTGTGGACATATTATTTTAAGTTCTCAAATACAAATTACAATATTAATTTCTTTAAATTTTTTTCTCAGGGAAATCCTCGGGTAAAGATTATTGGTTCGTCTTATAGCTTTTCCTGTAAAACAAATATAGCTTTTATTTCTGCATAATTTCCCCACCGAAAAATCCCATATATGAAATAGTGCGATGAAATTAACTAAAATATATATTTCATATAGTAAGAACATAGTTAACTGTTCCATTTTAACTGCAAACCCTGCCGAACTAAATTTATTTGCTACCTCTCATTTCTCAGGCTGTCGCCGCGTTTGGCACTACAGGTCAGCAGATTGGGACGGATTGCGGTCCTTCTTTGCATCCTACCCATAGAGGCAAATATGCTTCTCACTAGATGATCCAGATGTCGTTGCTGACGCATCTCCGAAGTGGTGCAGGGCATGGAACTGTTCGTTCCGTTTACTGCGGTGCCCATTGGTGGCAAGTCACGGCCATCGTTTGGTCGCCACTGCAAAACGACTTCACGTCGTAAGCAGGAGTGTTATCAATCATGGGCTGCTGCAGTCGCATCTCATGATGTAAACACCAGTGCAGTTAGAAAGGAGTATAATTTTGCCTCTAGGTCCTTCAGAAGAGCCATCGCTAAAGCAAAATCGGAGCACATTGGCAGAATTGGTGAGAGACTGGTTCACCTTCCTTCGGGAACTCGTGCGTTCTGGTCTCTCGCCAAGGCTGTCCAAGGGAATTTCTGTCTGCTCTTCTTTCCACCTCTGCGCAGAGCTGATGGATCTCTGGCCCATGCTGCCAAGGAGAAAGCCGATCTTTGGGCTCACTCTTTGCTGCCAACTCGACTCTGGCCGACCTAGGGAACACGCCGCCTACCATCACGCAGTGTGACAGTTCCATGCCCAAGGTTAATTTCCTCCAAATGGCAGTGCGTAAAGCACTCATTTCCTTGAATGTCCATAAGTCTAGTGGGTCTGATGGCATCTCACCAATCGTGCTCAAGATCTGTGCTCCCGAGTTAATACTAGTTTTAACGTATCGTTTCCGGCTCTCTTACACAACTGGCGTTGTCCTAAAATCTTGGAAGACAGCTTTAGTGCACCCAATCCCTAAGGCGATCGCTCAGACCCGTCCAACTATCGGCCTATAGCGATAACCCCTTTGTTCCCCAAAATAATGGACATTATTATTAACAGCCAGCTTTTGAGTTATCTAGAAGAGCATCAGCTGATTAGTGATCGTCAGTACGGTTTTCGTCGAGGTCGCTCAGCTGGTGATCTTTAAATTTACCTAACGCACCGATGGGCGGAGGCTGTGGAGAACAAGGGGGAGGTTTTGGCAGTTAGTTTGGACATAGTGAAGGTCTTTGATCGGATATGGCACAAAACACTTCTCTCTAAGCTACCTTTTTAAGGGCTTCCTGTGAAACTCTGCTATTGGATCACCAGTTTTTTTGCAGATCGGAGCATCAAGGTTGTTGTAGATGGCGCATGTTCTGAACTTAAATTCGTCAATGCTGGTGTTCCGCAGGGCTGTGTGCTATCACCTACACTGTTTCTTCTGCATATTAATGACATGTTGCAGTCAAGCAACATTCATTGCTATGCGGATGAGAGAACGGGTGATGCTTTGTACTCTGGTCGCAGCGGGGTTTCTTAACAACACGTCAACGAGTGTCGAAACAAACTTGTGTCGGAAATCGAAGAACAAATTTCTTCAGCCTCAAAGTGGGGTCGACTAAACTTAGTCCAATTTAACCCCAAGAAGACACAAGTTTGCGCGTTTTCCACTAAGAAATCTCCCTTTGTCGTATTTCCTCGCTTCGAAAATACTTCCCTGACAGCCACAGCCAGTCTTGAAATTCTAGGAGTTGACATATCGAGCAACGTTCAGTTCCGTGGTCACTTGGAAGGCAAGGCCAAATTAGCCTCAAAAAAGCTGGGTGTTCTCAGCAGGGCCAGGCAGTACTTCACGCCGGCCCATCGCTTACAACTTTATAGGGCGCAAATCCGGCCTCATGGGGAGTACTGCTCTCACTTGTGGGCGGGGGCTCCTCAGTACCAGCTCCTTCCTTTTGACCGCATTCAACGTAGAGCGACTCGAATCGTCAATAACAGGACTATTTCTGATCAGCTTGATTCTTTGGCATTACGTAGAGATGTGGCTTCACTTTGCATCTTCTATCGGATCTATCATGGGGAGTGTTCCGAGTAACTGTTTGGATTAATTCCTGCCGCAGAATTTCACCATCGTACATCGCGACAAAATTCAAAATTTCATCCTCACCATCTATCCACAGAAATCCACAACTATGCGATTCTAGAGGCACTTTTTCCCCCGCACTATTCCTCCGTGAAACCAATTGCCGGCAAGGGTTTTTCCAAGCGGATACGACTTTCCGGCGGTGACCTTCAAGAAAAGAGCCTACTCTTTCTTAAGAGGCCGGCAACGCAACTGCAAATCTTCTGATAGTGTGGTTGTCCATGGGCGGCGGTGATCACTTACCATCAGGTGAGCCTCCTGTCAAGTGTTAATTTGTTGTTGCTATCTTGTGACGAGGTCTTAAATGCCACATGCATCCGAAAATATATATGTTTATATATTTATAGAAATATATATGCTACATCGAGGCACGAGTGTGTTAAACCATCCCCCCTCCCCCCGTCTTTGAAGAATATACCATCCACCATACTGCCAGGCAGATTTTAAAAGGCGAACGATGGGCACAGTATGTCACTAACATCAAGATTACTAGTTGATAGAGTTCTGCAACGTCTCACCCGAGCTGCCACAAAAGAGACGTCTACTGATTCATGCCGCAAAAGTGTCAATGCTTTTTACTTTCGTATTACAGTTTTGAGGGTAAGGTATCCGGCAATACCATCCCACCCCATCACATGGATAACGTCGCAATAGAAACATATAGGTATAACTATAGACGATGGTTGTTTATTTCTTTTAGGAGTGCTATCTGCTTGTTTATTTATCAGTAATTTAAATTTTCATAGTTTTTTATTTTAGGTATTTAGTTATTATGTCTATTATATTAAGCCCTATCAGGCTAGCATGGTGAAATCAGCAAAATTGCAAAAAAAAATACATCAATTTGTAGCTAAATAGTTGCTAATTAGTTGCCAAAACGACGATTTTGTTGCTCGTGCCAATCCCTAGAAATCGCGAATTATGCTATCGTGATATCAAGGTAGCAAGGTAACTTAATGAATTATATTCTTTTCCGTTCATCTTTATAGAAGATTTAGTTACTATTTTGTTGCTATATCTTAGATATCGCAAAAAAATTTTTAATAATTGTTTTTTTAATTTTTCTGTTCTTGCTATCTTGAAACTGGTTTTTCCTGGCATTAAAGAGTCTTTGAATTTTGTTGCTCATCAGGAGGCTACTCAAATACACTCAAACAACTAGCAACAAAATAGTTGAAACCGGTCAGCCGATTTTTGAATTTTTTTTTCATCTTCCTCATTCTTGCTATCTTGAAACTGATTTTTGTCGGCATAGAAAGTGTATTAAATTTATTGCTCATCAGGAGGCTACTCAAATACACTCTAAGAACCAGCAACAAAATAGTTAAAACCGGTTGGGTGATTTTTGAATTTTTTTTTCATCTTCCTCATTCTTGCTATCTTGAAAGTGGGTTTTCCTGGTAATAAAGAATCTTTGAAATTTGTTGCTCATCAGGAGGCTACTCAAATACACTCAAACAACTAGCAACAAAATAGTTGAAACCGGTCAGCCGATTTTTGAATTTTTTTTTTCATCTTCCTCATCTTGAAACTTGAAACTTCTTGAAACTTGTTTTCCCTGATAATGAAGAGTCTTTGAAATTTGTTGCTCATCAGGAGGCTACTCAAATACACTCTAAGAACAAGCAACAAAATAGTTGGAACCGGTCGGCCGATTTTTGAATTTTTTTTTCATCTTCCTCATTCTTGCTATCTTGAAACTGATTTTTGTCGGCATAGAAAGTGTATTAAATTAGTTGCTCACCAGGAAAATACTCAAATACACTCCAAGTATCAGCAACAAAATAGTTGAAACCGGTCGGCCGATTTTTTGAATTTTTTTTCATCTTCCTCATTCTTGCTATCTTGAAAGTGGGTTTTCCTGGTAATAAAAAGTCTTTGAAATTTGTTGCTCATCAGGAGGCTACTCAAATACACTCAAACAACTAGCAACAAAATAGTTGAAACCGGTCAGCCGATTTTTGAATTTTTTTTTTCATCTTCCTCATTCTTGCTATCTTGAAACTTGTTTTCCCTGATAATGAAGAGTCTTTGAAATTTGTTGCTCATCAGGAGGCTACTCAAATACACTCAAACAACTAGCAACAAAATAGTTGAAACCGGTCAGCCGATTTTTGAATTTTTTTTCCATTTTCCTCACTCTTGCTATCTTGAAACTGATTTTTATCGGCATAGAAAGTGTATTAAATTTGTTGCTCATCAGAAAAATACTCAAATACACTCCAAGTATCAGCAACAAAATAGTTGAAACCGGTCGGCTGATTTTTGAATTTTTTTCCATCCTCCTCATTCTTGCTATCTTGAAACTGATTTCTTTCGGCATAGAAAGTGTATTAAATTTGTTGCTCATCAGGAGACTACTTAAATACACTCTAAGAACCAGCAACAAAATAGTTGAAACCGGTCCGCCGATTTTTGAATTTTTTTTTCATCTTCCTCATTCTTGCTATCTTGAAACTGGTTTTTCCTGGTAAAAAAGAGTCTTTGAAATTTGTTGCTCATCAGGAAGCTACTTAAATACACTCAAACAACTAGCAACAAAATAGTTGAAACCGGTCAGCCGATTTTTGATTTTTTTTTCTATCTTCCTCATTCTTGCTATCTTGAAACTTGTTTTTCCTGGTAATAAAGAGTCTTCGAAATTTGTTGCTCATCAGGAGGCTACTCAAATACACTCTAAGAACCAGCAACAAAATAGTTAAAACCGGTTGGGTGATTTTTATAACATGATCGTTTATAACCCGGCATACCAATCAAAAAATTTAGAGCTTCAAGCTTTAGTTTGATGATTGGCAGACCAAAATAGAAGGTAGATAACATAACTGATTATCTTAATGGAATCAAAAAGTTCATGTGTTAGAGATCTAATTAAAGGCTGTTAAACCAACTTTATAATGACATTTAGCCCTAACGGATCGCTATATTCTGAGTATACACCAAGTATACACGGTGTATACTCTGCGCATATACACCGAGTATACACCAAATTTTTTTTTTTTGAGATCAAGCCACCAAAAAATTTCAAAGTGTCACTTTTTTTTATCTCTTGCTGAGTTCCTAACTGGTTACTTAATGTAAATGTACAATCATTATTCGTTCAGTAATTGAACGAGTATTCTACGGGTCGAAGACAATCAAGATTTTATACAGCTGAAAAAATCACTGAAATATTTGTTATCAGCCGAATAAATGGATAAAATTATTCATTAATACTAATTGAAGTGTAAAACAGAAAACTTTTAAGAAAATTATTGATTTTTCAGAATAAAATTTTATGTTTTACATTTTAGTTAAACTGCTTGTTTTGTCTCATTGGACTGGGTCGTATACATAATATATATAAAGATATTCTATGTATATAAGTCACTAATCATGATATCTCTGAAACAATAAGGCCGATTAATATGAAACTTAGTGAGGATATTCCTTTGGCGGTGTAGAGGTCAGCTAAGAATGGATTTTACATAATTCCACCCCAAAGACAGTCGCAAGAGCGTAAAAAAAATATTGAACCATCAGGGAAGATTCCTAGGACCTTAAAACGTCGAGATCTGATGAAAACTCGATTTTTATAAAACGGGGTAAAACCAATAACTTCCCGATTTTTCGAAAATCTTCGATATTCTTAGCGGGAAGTTAAAAAATTTTTCAAAAGCGGTTTTTCTAGAATAACTTTTAAATGGCTTTACCGATCGATCCCGAAAACTAATCAGCTCTTAACATTGAAAAAACACGTCGATTGCCGTTGGGTAAGTCAAAATCTGTTGGTTGAGTCGTTCGTGAGATATCGTTGACGAAAAGAATCGAAAAAATTGAATTTTTTCAAGATCGATATGTGTTTACAAATTGTTTGTAAAATTAAAAAAACTGCATCGATTGCTAAAAACCGCGTGAGATTCGTTTGAGTCATTCAAAAGTTATGGCAGATGGAATATTTAATAATTTCTGTTACATCGAACTTTTATGAGGCTTTTGAGGTCGAAGAGCTCAAAATAACACAAAAATTAATTTTTTGAGTTATATTAATTTTTTGAATAATAATAATACCTTAATTGATGATCTTTGCGAAGTTCTTTGAGAATTTGAAAAAACAATAAAAATCAGCCGATGAAGGTGAACTATTTTGTTGCTGGTTCTTAGAGTGTTTTCGAGTAGCCTCCTGATAAGCAGCAAATTTCAAAGATTCATTATCACCAGAAAAACCTATCTCAAGATAGCGAGAATAAGGAAGATGAAAAAAAAAATTCAAAAATCAGCCTACCGGTTTCAACTATTTTGTTGCTGATACTTGAAGTGTATTTGAGTATTCTCCTGATGAGCAACTAATTTAATACACTTTCTATGCCGACAAAAATCAGTTTCAAGATAGCAAGAATGAGGAAGATGAAAAAAAAATTCAAAAATCACCCAACCGGTTTTAACTATTTTGTTGCTGGTTCTTAGAGTGTATTTGAGTAGCCTCCTGATGAGCAACAAATTTAATACACTTTCTATGCCGATAAAAATCAGTTTCAAGATAGCAAGAGTGAGGAAAATGGAAAAAAAATTCAAAAATCGGCTGACCGGTTTCAACTATTTTGTTGCTAGTTGTTTGAGTGTATTTGAGTAGCCTCCTGATGAGCAACAAATTTCAAAGACTCTTCATTATCAGGGAAAACAAGTTTCAAGATAGCAAGAATGAGGAAGATGAAAAAAAAAATTCAAAAATCGGCTGACCGGTTTCAACTATTTTGTTGCTAGTTGTTTGAGTGTATTTGAGTAGCCTCCTGATGAGCAACAAATTTCAAAGACTCTTTATTACCAGGAAAACCCACTTTCAAGATAGCAAGAATGAGGAAGATGAAAAAAAATTCAAAAAATCGGCCGACCGGTTTCAACTATTTTGTTGCTGATACTTGGAGTGTATTTGAGTATTTTCCTGGTGAGCAACTAATTTAATACACTTTCTATGCCGACAAAAATCAGTTTCAAGATAGCAAGAATGAGGAAGATGAAAAAAAAATTCAAAAATCGGCCGACCGGTTCCAACTATTTTGTTGCTTGTTCTTAGAGTGTATTTGAGTAGCCTCCTGATGAGCAACAAATTTCAAAGACTCTT
The DNA here is from genome assembly GCA_036924255.1 of Apodemia mormo. NCBI lineage: Eukaryota > Metazoa > Arthropoda > Insecta > Lepidoptera > Riodinidae > Apodemia > Apodemia mormo. Next base: position 29,266,551 of record JAUPFN010000017.1, read on the forward strand.
CATTATCAGGGAAAACAAGTTTCAAGAAGTTTCAAGTTTCAAGATGAGGAAGATGAAAAAAAAAAATTCAAAAATCGGCTGACCGGTTTCAACTATTTTGTTGCTAGTTGTTTGAGTGTATTTGAGTAGCCTCCTGATGAGCAACAAATTTCAAAGATTCTTTATTACCAGGAAAACCCACTTTCAAGATAGCAAGAATGAGGAAGATGAAAAAAAAATTCAAAAATCACCCAACCGGTTTTAACTATTTTGTTGCTGGTTCTTAGAGTGTATTTGAGTAGCCTCCTGATGAGCAACAAATTTAATACACTTTCTATGCCGACAAAAATCAGTTTCAAGATAGCAAGAATGAGGAAGATGAAAAAAAAATTCAAAAATCGGCTGACCGGTTTCAACTATTTTGTTGCTAGTTGTTTGAGTGTATTTGAGTAGCCTCCTGATGAGCAACAAAATTCAAAGACTCTTTAATGCCAGGAAAAACCAGTTTCAAGATAGCAAGAACAGAAAAATTAAAAAAACAATTATTAAAAATTTTTTTGCGATATCTAAGATATAGCAACAAAATAGTAACTAAATCTTCTATAAAGATGAACGGAAAAGAATATAATTCATTAAGTTACCTTGCTACCTTGATATCACGATAGCATAATTCGCGATTTCTAGGGATTGGCACGAGCAACAAAATCGTCGTTTTGGCAACTAATTAGCAACTATTTAGCTACAAATTGATGTATTTTTTTTTGCAATTTTGCTGATTTCACCATGCTAGCCTGATAGGGCTATTATATTATGTCTATCTACAAGTTATTGCACAATTTTATTATGATTTACCGAAACGTACTTATATAAAATGTGTTTCCCATTTTTTTGGAAGGTAGTGTATAGCCTATAGAGGCGATGGTTGACTCTTTTCATCAGAGGAGACCCATCTGCTTGTTTGCTATCTTATAATATAAAAAAATATACTACAATTTACCCAAGGAAGTTACATACTATCTGGAATGTTGACGTGCACTTCTAAATCGTTCCGAAGAGTACAGCGACATTGGTGGAGTGTGTCTCTTTCTACTAAGTAAAGCGCCATATGTATATATATATATATATATATATATATATATATATATATATATATATATATATATATATATATATATATATATATGGCGCTTTACCGAATATATAAAAATCTACAACCCGATAATTTTATTTACACTGGTAATTACAAGAAAGTAATTACATCCACCGTTGTCGTTGTCTCGCTCAGAACTTTTTTCCTCTTTGGTAAGTAAGAAACAAATGTCAACTTTATTGGGAACGAAATAAAGTACATTTTTTTTTTTTAATATTGTTTCGTAATAATTCCAGTTCTCGTATATAAGTTCCTTGAATTTACCATATTTGTTAAAAAAGATTTGAATCTTAAGATTGATCCCATTAAATAAAGGTTCACTATTTTGTGTATTTTAGTCGGTTCGTTTTTAATTGTAAAATGCCTATTTTAAAGTTTCAGCCCTGATTTTAATTTATTTTAAAAAATCAGGACTTAAACTTGGCTAGCCCAATACAAAAAAAATTAAAGAAAATGATTACGGTCAAAATTGATTAATATAAATTTAAAAATCGCATAATTCCGTATCTTTAGAGTGGAGGACTCATCAGAATAACCATCGAATGTATAGAACCTAAGTGTTCTGTGTGTAGGACAAAAATTTTTTCATGTTTTTCATAAAATAATCAAGCGATTAAAGTAAAAAAAAATAACCATTATCAATAATCAATATTTTCCTGCACCAACTTAAAATGTTCGAAGCCCCGTGACTGTATTAATTACCCGATTTAGATTTTCGAATCAAAAAAGATGACCGTCTTTTTAAAACGAGGCTGTTTGTGAATATTATTGTGTATTATTGTCATCGTTTAGAGTAATTTCCGACCCACTAGACCTACATAAAGTTTGCCATTGTATGGACACAAGGTAAATCAACAAAAATAAAGTAATTTCGACATTTTAGGTTTGTCGTTAAACTGCGAAGCGTTAAATTGAATTTATAATGTTTATTTCGATAAAAACAATTTTTAGAAAAAAAAATACCACTCATATGCTTATAATATACGGTTATTCTTGACTACGAGGATTTCTGACATAAGTAAGCCTTTTTGTGATAAATATTTATCTTTGTAATTGGGTACAGTACAACTGGAGAACGGTGGAATGTATCATAGCACACACAATTATTTTAAGCACTCTTACCAAAACACATAATTCATCGGTTTGACATTTTTTAAATGAATTACTACTTGGCAACGACATAGTTTCATAAAAATTAAAGTGTCCATCATGCTTACTAGGCGATTGAGACTTGCGAAGCCTCGTCAGTCTTAATATCACCGGTAGTAGGGAAAAATAAATGTACGAATTAAGTATTAGAATACAGAGTACTTTGTAAATTACCTAAAAATTAGAACATATAAAGGAATACTACATTGCTTGCTGCTGATTCAAGTATAATCAAATAAAAATGTCCGTTATTACAACATATTACCTAATATATTCAAACAGTCCATTTTGTTTGGTTTAAAAAATTAAGATAACACATAAACCTTTTTTATTTAAATTACACGGATATCCCTTAGTATATATATTAAAATTTAACATACTCGTAAACAAGTTTTAAATTTGGTAGCAAATTTAATTGTTAATACTTTTAAATTGAAATGGTCCTATTTTTTAAAAAATATTATTGTTAACTTATTAAATATTAAATATTTAATGCAAATAGCAATTCAATATCACTAACAATTTTAATTTTATTTAGAAATGTAGACCGAATGCAATGCGAAATGAAAAGTATATCTAAATATAACAACACTGTTCACATTATGGAAAAGAAATGTGTCCAAGCATTTCTGTTCATCGCCGCCTATGATATGAATGCTCGTCAACAATAATTGTACCTATCTTATCTGCTATTGCTTTTAATTTGCTGGGATCAAAAACTTCGTTGGTTCCGACATGTACAAAAAATGATGGATGCAGTGGCATAGTATGCGTTGGTGGCATAAAGTAATAACGCTTAGAGCGATAATTGCATTCAACGTTTCGTTCATATTTTAAGCCAAAACCGTATCGATGTGTGCATAACCTTCGTCACCCTTAGTGTAATTACTTGCGTTGACACGCACACAAAGACACATTATTGCGTGAATAATGTTGCAAGCAAATAAATATTTTCCCAAAACGGTATTTAAATTAGGTCTACCTTACAAATAGTCTTTCATATTATAACATTAATAGTCATTTAGTATAAACTTGAAACTTATACTTTTATTCGGTTACGTATAATATTTTAAATGTCAAGAAATATTCTAGATGTTCTCAAGATGATATTCCAAAGCTATTTAACCTTATATTTTTTTAGTTTTTGTGCTTTCATTTGTAATTTAAAATATTTTCACTTCATTAAAATAAAGATTGTCTTTCTTTCCAATAGTATTATTAGACATATAAAAAACTTAAAACTTACATTTTTTATCCCGGTGAGGTAAAATGAGTAGAATTACAGGGAAATGTTAAAGAGTCAAGATATTTTTTTTGTATATATCAGTAATCAAACAGCGGTAACCAACCAGCACCAACCGTAAATAAAAATATGGCCAATACAAGTTTACATTATTGAAGTTATAAAAACATTTATTGAAGTAATTCTTTAAAACAAAATTTTAAAAAAAATATTGAAATATATCTTCTAAAATATAATTGTACAATAATAATAATATAATATTCACGGGACAAATTACACTTACTGATCAAACTCCAAAGTAAGCAAATTATTTGCTTGTGTAATGGGTGTTAGTCAACGATACTAATACATAGAAATACATATATAAATACTAGAATATATTTAATAAACACCCAAACCCGGAAATACAAACATTTATGCTCATCACGCAAATGCTTGTCCCCGTCGAGGATCGAACCCGAGCCCCGTCGATTGCGTAGTCAGGGCCGCTAAGCACTCGACCAACGGGGCGGTCAAATGTTATTACAAATTTGTACATTGCTTGGCGAATGCTTGTGTGTCTTTATGTGTACGTCTGTGTGCGTGTATGTGTGTATATGTATATATTTAGAGAAAGCTAAACTAGCTTGAGCGTCAGCAGATGGGTGGGCAAGCGGAACAATATTTACAAGCACTTTGAGGTAAAAAGTAATAGCATAGGTATGCTTATTAATCAAATTATTTATTTAAATCAGTTTAAAAAGTTAAAATGTTTTAAGCTAAACATAATATTTCTGACTACTATATTGAGTCAAGCTACTATTGGCTGTGTGCACTACTTGAGCACCACCTATCGTGCGCAACTGTTTTGATTCAGATCTTAGAATATAGAAAAACGTAATCCCTGTGCGTAATCTCCTCTAACGTTTTTAGCTGAATCGGAAACAATGCAGCTCTTTATGGCGACTCTGGCTTCTACGTGCTATACTATATGCATTGGAGTATACGGCACAAATTAATTAAGTCGTGAATGAGCAATATCGTCATTCGCAATATAAATTTCAAGCTATGTAGAATTAAAACTTAATTATTAGCATAAACATATTAGGAGGCCAACATTTGGCGCAGACCGATTTTAGGGCACGTTATTCTACATTATTTCGTCGATAAAACTCGAAAATATCGCCAATAAAACTACTTGACACTTAGGAAAACATGAAATAATGCTGTACCATGGCATATTATTTCATAAGATAAATTAAAAAAAATGTCTTTTTAGCAGTAACAGTATTTTTCTGGTATCACTGTGGCATCTAGAATGCTAGTTGGAACATTTTTTTTGCCTTCTAAAAGTCCTCATTATACACGAATATAAGCTGTAATATTGGTTTCACAAACGGTTTTGTAATATTTGTGCCAGTATAATGGTAAGTCCCAACACTTAAAAAATATTTTTTATGCAAAAGCGAAGTCCAAGCTATGTAATATCGCACATAAAATAGTAATACACACGTTATTAATTATAATGAAAATAGGTAAAAACAAATACGTGGTAAAATATTTTCCTCTTTGGCTGGCAACATTTTGAATATCGTTCAACTTAGATATTTACGATTTATTTGTTTGGAATTTATACAAAAATATCCGATGCCAAGTAGTTTTTATGTGTGAAATGTGATCTTCAAGCCCTAAATACGCTATTGTGAAGCACGGTGACATACTTTCACCACACAGTAACTCACATTTTTTGAAATTGCGAGAGCTGTACTCTGTGTGGCACGTGTCACATGTCTGAGCGGCCGGCGAGCGTAAGAGGCCTTTTCAGGCTTCTTTGAAATGGCTTAATATAGCGCGGGTCGACTAGGTTTCTATGCGTTATTATTCTATGGTTGGTGGGGTCTCGTATAAAAATTTATTTAGGGGCCCATAAAAAGGGTAGAGATTTCTGACATAAAGAGACTTAGGTATGTACTATGATAGCATTTTTGGGAGAACTTGAGAATTGAATTTAGGATCTCGTTATGGTCAACATGTGATCACTAGAGAATTGCATTATTTAAAATATCGATACCTATATGGTCAGCATTGTACCTCACTAGTTTTGCCTATCATTGTTGAATGTTGTGACTTGTGTCAAACGTTTGTTGATTCAGTGTATACTAAAAATACAGGTATTAATATTAATTATAGCAGTAATTCAACACTAGAAAATAAATAAATAAACAAGAACTCTGTTTTTGAGCTATTTCTTAGCTCCTAATGGTTATAGGACGTCTTGTTTTAAATTTTTTAATGATTCATGTTTTTAGAATGTTAACTATGATATTCCATTGAAGCGGCTATAACACATGCCAAATTAGAAATAAAATGGAATATAAATATACAAAACAGTTATTGGGACTCTTTTTAATTTATTGTTATGTCTAGTTCAGGGAAAAAATATGAGGTTATGGGACTAAAGGATTCTCATACTTTGCTTGTTATAGGCTTTGTATTGTGACTTGGATCTTGGTGTTGGTTATATGAATAAAATAAAGATGTTTTACACTTTCCCTGTAAGAATCAAAGTAATTGTAGTTACTTGTTTGACCACAAAGTTCATTTAAACAATTTCAATGTTAGGGTTTGTTATAAATTGCACTAGTGTTCCCTTTGTGTTAACGGTTTTTTTACTGTCGTAATTAATTGAGTGTAAAATCAAGTCATTAACCTACCTTGAGTTCTGTTGATGATACTGTAAAACACTTTGTGTTTTATAAATTAAAGACAATGTAATCTTTGCAATTGTTTTTATTTTATGTGCACCTTGATAGGTTTAAAATAAGCAAACTAAAAGTGATATTGGTGCTATTTCTAAGGATTTGGAGCGGTACCAGATTTTGTGTCAAATATTAGTGTCAAATAATAGTAGTAAATATATAAATGATGTTGTGTTAATGGACATTGGAGATGTATAGATTCTGCACATTTGCCCTGTCTTTATTTAAAAACTACAAAACAGACTCGCTGCTTGCTAACCTCTTATAAAAAGATTATTTACCGTGGATATATCTTTCTAGCATCAGGATTTCATGTATGAATGTGATTATATTACATGTTGTAGTAGTGTGTAGTCTTTTCAGAAATAAATTCTGTCCCATGATCTAGCACTAGTTTTTTCAGCTCATATTGAGATCCTACATGAAAAATCTTGGTCAAGCAAAAAGATTACTAAGGTTGTTTCAAGGAAAACTCTAAGAAGGAGCTCTCTGTGTCTTCATTCACATAACAAAACTCAAATTGAATCAAAGTGTTTAAAGCTCCTACAAACATTAACATGATACAACTTGTTACGTCACAGCATAATCTGTAACAAACTGTGTAAAAGCTCTAAATGCATTGATTCAATGGTAGTTTTGTTACGTGATTAGAACCCCTGGCCTTAAATCGGCATGTAAAACTATCAGTCTTAGTTATTGCAAGTAACTAGAATCAATAGTTGTTTTTTTTTTTTTTTTTATAATAATTCACGGGACAAATTACACTTACTGATCTAACCCCAAAGTAAGCAAATTATTTGCTTGTGTTATGGGTGTTAGTCAACGATACTAATACATAGAAATACATATATAAATACTAGAATATATATAATAAATGCCCAAACCCGGAAATACAAACATTTATGCTCATCACACAAATGCTTGTCCCCGTCGGGGATCGAACCCGAGCCTCGTTGATTGCGTAGTCAGGGTTTCTAACCACTCGACCAATGAGGCGGTCAAATGTTTACCAAGCAGCATAATATGAAAATGGATATCACCGCCCATTTAAAAAACTGACAAACTGAGTGTCTAGTTACATTCAGTTCCATCTGTTTACATCCTAAAAGAACCTGCATAATAGTTTTTTATTAATTTGTTACAATGAAAGAATTTATGGAAGTTCTATTCACTAAACCTCTACCTTTTTAATATTATTTGATATTTTTGTGCATTACAGATTCCATTGCAACTACAAGTCAAAATGCCAACTCAACTAGTGGGACAGGACAATCATGCTAATGATGTGAGAGTAAAGACAGTGTATAGTGGAGATGTGATGATCACATATATCAATCACAACATCACACTTGAAGAATTTACCCAAGAGATGATAGCAATATGTCGCTTTATGCCTGATCAGGTACCTGATTGATTTTCGCATTTTTATTGCAAATTTTTACATAAGCAATATTATTGGTTGAAAGAAAATCTGTAACTTAACCGTCTCGTCACTTCCACTAATAAAATTATACACTTATTTTATATAAAAATAGTAACAAGGGAAAATCTTTATTCTTCCTATTCAGTATCACTATAAGTCTTTTACAAGATTTAAGTATCCATATTAATATCATAAATGTGAAAGTTTGGATGTTTGTCTAGATGGATGAATGTTTGTTACTCAATTACCCAAAAACTACTGAACGGATTTGGATAAAATTTGGCACACGCATGACATGGAATAGCACATAAGCTATTTTTGTCCTGGAAAAATAGGTAATCTCACGGGATTCACAAACAACTTTTATAATGGAAAGGACTTCACGCTGCAGATATTTATAAATTATCTCTGAAAAAATATTTCAATAGCCATCAATGAGAATGTATTATTATTATGATTATTATTTAGTTAGAATCTATGTGTGCTCATACATTTTTGCTCGATTGGTTTGGTTATTTAATTTTATCATTACTAGATCCATTGAGAATAAAAGCCTATTGAATATAAATTCTTTCACATTTTTGTTATAATTAAATAAAATTTAATTTTCCTTTCATGATAGATAAAAATACTAAAGAAAAAACTTAGCGGCATGCACTTCTGGATTTTCCGATTTTCCAATTTTCCAAAGTTCTATATTTAGCGATTGTTAATAAAAAGTTCAGTACTGTTTTTTTTTTATTTAAACTTGAATTAGCTTGCATATTAAAATGGGCCAAAATTTACACTAAGAAAGCCTTATATTTCATATAAAAAAAACTTTTAAATAGTTTAGGTAGTTATAACCAAATTCATAATAAAAAACATTGCATTTTCAAAAAAAATAAAATATGTTCAAGTACATAATGATGCATGTGTACTCAAATTGTCTATTATTGCATAGGGTGATGTAGTTATCACCCGAGCGCAGCAAGGATGCTAAATACCATGATATTACACTACTTCAGTGAGATTAATAGTATATTATTTTATAGCTCGTGTGACATAAACATGCACTTTAGCTACATTGTTGATGTAAAAAAAGACTATTTAGGTTAGGTTAGGAGAATTAATGTGCTTAAATTGCATGTATAGGTCGCACTGTGCTATAAAGGAAATTAATACAGTTATCCTCAGGGCTATAATTAATATTACTAATTTATTTTTCACAAATATTTAAAAGGGCTTACTAAAATAATTGTTTATTTTATTGCAAATTAACATTAAAATTACAGAAATTTTAAGAATCTGCTGTTCTGCCAGGCAGTTTGTAAAAGCAAACAATTGATTATATGTGTCACTTCCATTGTGATTACTTGGTAGTAGTGTTCTGCACCATCTTGCTCTGGTTTTGGTGCCACCACTTTACTTATTCCTTCCGCAATAGCATCAATGCTTACAAATTGAAATATAAGGTTGCCACACGCCATGCAAATAGTAATGCAACATTAACATCTTTGGTGTCTAAAGTGGTACTTGTCTATTTCCATCAGGAGAACTATCAGTATTCTATCTAGTGATTAGCTTATTTGACTGTAGATTATAAAGATTCGAATTCCAGATCAGCAAAAAATTACAGATTTTGTATATCTCTACCAAAACCTCAAGGGCATTTCAAAGTCAGATATAAAATTGTTGTATAGAATGCCATTTTTGTTGGTATTCTATTGTAACTGTTTTATTTCAAGTACCATTCAATCCACAACATTGCTGATTAGTTTTGTGCTACAGAGTAACAGTTGTTTAAAGCAAATAGAAAACTATTCTTTGAAACATAAGAGTGCAAAGTTACAATGCTGACCTAAAAATTCAACCAAGTGAAGTAACAAGTAGTTGAGAACTAAAATAAACTTTTGCTCTACTAGCTAAACCTAATTCTGCTTATTATATAAGCTGTTCTTATTCTAAGTTAGATAAAGTTTAATCTAAGTTAAGATTGATCCTACTAGAACTTCTTACTTTTATTTATCTTAAGCTGACCTCTATTATACATATATGGCTGCTTACATGTTTATCATGAAACATTTTTCTAGTGTATAAAATTTTAAATATTTAGTGAATCTTTATTAATACAAATGCGAAAGATTGGATGTTTGGATGTATGGTAGATTGATGGATGTTTTTTACTCAATCACGTAAAAACGCCTAAAACGATTTAGATGAAATTTGATGCACATGCAGGCGATGACCTGGAATAGCATATAGGCTACTTTTTGTCCTGGAAAAATTAGGTGTTCCCACGGGATTCACCTAAAATTTTTATTAACCTAAAGCTCTGCAGTGCAGCTAGTTTTAATATAAATTTATGTATGTATTAAGTATTCTTGGTTGTGGATAATTTAATGAGAAAAATAGAAGATTTATTGTTTGTGCCCTGCTTCTGAACAAAATGGCATTATTACTTTTAAAATAATTGCACCATGTTTTACTGTGTAGTATTAGTATTGTGTTCACATTAAGGTAATAGTTTGAAAAACTGCATAGACAACAAAGAACAATTTCGACAAGACTTGGACCTGCGACCTTTCAGGCCAGGATGCTCTAATCAACTGAGAATAGGTCGTTTATTTTTTATACCTCTAAGGAATAAGGGTGGTCCACTCCCAAATTTATTTTTTGGACAAAACTTTTTATTTTTATTCCTTATGGTGGTGGCATTTAAAATACATATAACCCTTAATGTTCACCCTTCTACCATCAACCTTTATTTTTAACAGCGATATTACTATTTTAACAATTTTTATGGCTTTTTTTATATCATAAGATAGGAAACAAGTAGATGGGTCTCCTGATGGAAAGAGTTAACCATCGCCTATAGTCACCAAAGATGTTAATGGTGCGTGGCTATCTTGTGGCCAGGTCTAGTGCCATGACTTTACCGGTTACATTACCCTCCAAACCGGAACACGACAGCGACAAGCAATGACACTATTGCGGCAGGAATAAGTAAGGCGGTGGTACCAGACCTGGGCGAGAAAATGCAGAACTCTACCACCTAATAGCCATGATGGTAGTGACTCGCATAGCCAATCGGTCGCCTTTTAAGACCTGCCTGGCAGAATGGCAGTTGGTCTATTCTTCAAAGGAGCCAGGAACCAACACGGGGAAATATGGCAAAAAAAAGTTTGGCGGTTCAGCTAATAATATATAAAAATTACGCTTTTTCGCACGCCAGGCAGGTTTTACTATTTTTTATCCACGCCTGCAAACGTGAATTTCTAGCGGAAAACTTTAAATGTGACTAGGTTCTGAAAGATATTTTTGCTGTAGGTGTTCACAATGAAGTGGGTAGATGAAGAAGGAGATCCTTGCACCATTTCGACGCAGATGGAACTAGACGAAGCTTTGCGGTTGTACGAGCTCAATCGAGACTCAGAGTTGACTGTTCATGGTAAGTCTTTATATTTTAAACATATATTTAAATGACGAGCTTTAATAATTTCATCACACAAGACAGTCTCACGGCCAAGCCGAGAAATATTAGTATTTTGAAACCCGTACCGTTAGCCAGGTTTCGTTTTCATTAAGCTTTGACAATAGTATTACAAAAAAACAAAAGTATGATATCATTTTTAAATTTGCGGCGATTTTGTCGCATTCCGATTACGTTCTAATTTCTATTATTGCGTTTACGATGATATTACGACACCAGTTTACGATAATATTAGGTTCGAACAGTTTTTTAATAATATATCGAATGTCTGCTGTTACATTTTTAACTTCTCGCTACGTTAGTAGTATAAGGAAGCTACTGATTTTACTCCGATTTGCGAATATAGAGTTTTAAACCAGATCTCCACGTTTTGTGGTCCTAGGAACTTTTTCCAACTATTTTCACGATGACGTCGGTATGTCTGTATATATATATGTGTGTGTTGTGTGTGCGTGTGCGTGTATGTTCGTCGTGTGTGTGTATGTAAACATATTATAAAATATAAAATGGCGTGATCGATCGAAAAGTGGTTGATTGCATTTTATTAGGTTCCGCCAAACTACCTTCTTTCCGAAACTTCCCGAAAATCTGAACCGATTCGTCCCAGGAGATTTTAACAGTTTTGAAAAACCTCAAAAAATTTTCAGCGAAATAATGTTAACTGCCAGACTCTCAGCTCTTTTTTAAAAAAAAAACTGCGCCCAAAGCCACGAATTGCAGCAAAATCGGTTTATCCGTCCGGAAGCTATCGTTGACGAAAAAATTAAAAAAATATATCCAAAAATCTTACAGTAAAGTTAAAAAATTCAACATAGCTACAACATTTTTTGATCAATCGATTTTTGACTTTATATTGTACATTTATTGTAGAACTTAAAAAATTGCGTCAAATCCCGTTTTACAAGTCAAATCAAATCATGTTTTCAAAAGTTACAGCTTTTTAAATATTTAAATTATATTGTTTACGACAATTTTACTCCATATTTGTGTAAAAACTTTCAGACTAATATACCGATTGATTTATAAATCACCTCTTCTACTAAAAAAAACTGTGTTATATACCGTAAATTAGGATAAAATCGGTTGATTCATTCACGATTTATCGACATATAAAAATATCTGTTTTTTTGACATTACTTCGCCATTTTCCAACCAATTTATTTTGTAGCTAAGACATCATTTTGGAGCTCAAAAATTACGTTAAATGCCATTTAAAATTTAAAATCGATCGATGTTTTTAAAATATACAGCATTTCAAAAATAAAAATACTGTCATTTTTAACAAACTAGATTTTTGCATCTTGAAAAAGTCTATGCTTAGGTATAGATTTTGCTTTGAGTTTAAAACATCTCCATTTAGCTGAAAGTTTTAGAGATAGGCTGCAGGGTGGGTCAACGGCTTACATATTTTTTTAATTTTATTTCATTGGATAGCAAACAAGCTGATGGCTCTCTGGAAGGAAAGTGATAACCATCGCTTATAGACAACGAAGATGTTAATGTTGCGTTGGGATCCGTGTGGTGGTGTGTAACTTGCCCTCCAAACCGAAACAAGATATCGACTTATCGTGGTGAACCTGAAAGTCTATAAAAGTTCACTGAATCGCGGTGAACCTGAAAGTCATAGACGTTCTATTTACTCTGCCCTGTAAAGAAACCGCGCGTGATACTAGACGAAGCCGATGCGATCTGCTAGTACTTGCTGAATTTATAAATTTTCAAAAAAGGTAAAGATTCATATTATGCAAACGAAGCCGAGAGGATCACTTTTTGTGGAGCTTGTTTTTTTAAATAAAAATCGTCAGGTATCCACTTAAAATGGATGAAGCCGAGTAAATAAGATAGTATTTGATCCATCCGCTTGGAAATATAAAACAAAAGTTGCCTAAGTTACTCTTTATTTCCGTGGCTTAAAAGATAGACAGTCCCGGGCTTTAAACCGTATAGTTCCCGTTCCCGTAGAATTATCGGAATAAAAACTATCCTATGTCATTTCTCGGGTCTCAAACTATCTTTGTAATAAATTTCCTTCAAATCGGTTTAGTAGTTTAGGCGTGAAGAAGAGACAGACAGACAGAGTTACTTTCGCATTTATAATATTAGTATGGATAAATTGAGCGTAGACGAGGCCAAGGCTACCAGTATACAATGGGACATTACAGTTCTTTATACTGTTAATATTATATTACTTCATTTTATGTCATCAAAGGTACGCGTTTGAACGAACACAATAGATTCTAAAATTTTAAATATTATGCTTCTGCTGTCTTACACAGATTTATTTGTATCATAAAACGAAGGGATCAATAAATTGTGATAGCTTTCCCATAAACATAACGTGCAGAAATACGCTGATACGATATTTACGCGAAGTCGTTATGAATTACGATGTTTATCTGCCACGGAGCCAAGTATTTAAAGCTCCACTGAATTTCGAGCCGTTGATATCGAGTTATGTCCGTACTTATCGGAAGCATTTCACGCGATTGTACCGATATTCGATATTTTGTTTACCCATCGGGTCAATGCCGTCGATTGAAGACAGAAGCGGAGGTGTTATCGACACGTCAAATAAGGTTCTAAAAAATTGTGTAATAAAGTCTTGTGATGCTAATATCTCTGTGACTCTCATAACAACATAACAAGTGGTAGACATTACGGTTTGGTGAAATGCTCTATAGTCTATGAGTTTCAAGTAAGTATCATCACGCTGAATACCACTAGTCCCTGTAGTGTTCCGGTTTGGAGGGTAAGGTAGCCGGTAAACCTATGCATTGGCATTAGACATCGCCACAAGATAGCAACGAACCATTAACATCTTTGGTGTCTATAGGCGATGGATGACTTTTTTCATCAGGAGACCCATTTGCTTGTTTGTTATCATGTAATATATAAAAAAATTAAGATATAAAAAAATTAAGCACGAAAATACTTATTTCCCTAATGATAATCTTATTTCTTTTAAATTTGTTTGTTTTTTAGGCAAAAACAACCATGTCTTCTGTATTATGAACTTTTAAAACTCCAGACATTTAGCAACGACATAGATTAAAATTTTTATTTGAACTTATCCAATTCGTCGTTACTCTCCGGCCAATATAAATTTTCCTATTCCAACAAAAATTCTTATCTACCCGCATTGCGAATCCAGTTGGACGCATTTCCATATTCAGATTGGCATTCCGTCCACGATGTTCTTCTCCTTTTTTCGTCGAACCCACTGATAACATAGCCAGTCACGATCGACAGGGATTCAGTTCAATTAATAACTGTTTCTATTTTTGATGATTGTTTTACTCTTTGCTGTGCCGTCAGCGGGCTATGATTCAATAAGGCCTTCGATTCATCACATTTATTTTTTATTTTTGCTTGTTTAAACGTCATCTGATCGATGAAAGTTTCATTCTATTTTTATGTATATAGATTTCGTTATCCTATTTCCAAGAGCGACTCTGGCAGATTAACGCAAGCAATTCTCTTTAAGAGGTTCCTTCTGCCGTAAAATGCAGCATAACGAAATAATAATAATATTCACCTTCGCTTTTCATCGGAAATATCGGAATAAATACTATAGGATTTTAGTGTCAAAGACGTATTAAAATGTATTTGTCTAAACTAATATTATAAAGAGGCAAGATTTGTTTTTTTGTTTGTTGTGATTTAACTCAAAAACAACCCGACTGATTTAAAAAGAAATTACCTTTAGAAAGTCACATTTAACAGTAACATAGGCTTTTTACCCGATCGATCAAAAAGAAGTAACGATTTTGGGTTAACTCCTAGTAATGAAATAAATATACTTAATTAGATTTTTATTTTTTGTTTCATCAAATGTCATTAGTGTTTATAATTTACAAAAATGACTTCATCGATTAAATAAGAAAATAAAAATAAATGTAAAAGAGATTCATGTAAAGCTGTGAAGATGGATGTTAGTCATAAAATTTAGTATAAATTCATGTCTTAAAGTTATATTTGAAAGCCACATTTTTACTGAGAGCTAAATTGATACTCTTAGAAAATTCTTATAGTAAGTTCGATTAAAATGCTTATACCTGGTGAAGATTTAGTAGGGTCTGTGAAGTTAAAATGTTTCAAACCATCGGTAAATAAAACGAAAGCGGCCCAAACTTGTATGCAAACAGAGGCGGAGAAACTTGCTCTAATAAAGTACAAACATTGTGGAACGATGGCGCCCAACGTGGGGCCGAATTTGTTCGGGTGCTTGTCGCTGTCGCTGCGTAATTAGGGACATTTTAATTAACTTTGCAAGCGTTTTGAACGCCGATTTCAAATCCTATTTGTGTTAATTGAATGTGCCCATGTGTGATGCTGTTTTTGTTTGATATTCATTAATACGAACGCTTGCAAAGTTTTAAATGCTGTTTGCAACTAGAATTAACGTTGAGTATAGTGTAATTGGCGTAATTTCAAGTTGCATGAGTAAGAATGTTTGTTCTATTAGAAAATGGCCGTTTATTTATATTGAACTAAGAAAAAGGTGAAATAATTTGACATATTTAATAATTAAAAATTACACATTTGCGTAGTCATATAGACTTAGGTACAGTTTATACTTCTTG
Organism: Apodemia mormo; assembly: GCA_036924255.1. Lineage (NCBI taxonomy): Eukaryota > Metazoa > Arthropoda > Insecta > Lepidoptera > Riodinidae > Apodemia > Apodemia mormo. The sequence goes on from JAUPFN010000017.1 coordinate 29,282,288, forward strand.
ACTTCTGTGACTTATTAGCATAGGTCAGAATAGGTTGTGGTATGGTATTACTTAAAGTTTGAATAACTTTGTTCCGCTACACTTTTTTACATCATTTATACTTTCCATCGTCATCACTTGGGAAAACTGCATCGTATGGTTTTTGTTAAAAGCCAAAAGTCAATGCTAAATTTTATCTTAGAACATTTATTATTTATATTATGTTAATCTTTCGATTGACATCAGTCGGGATCAATGAATGGCAAAATTATAATAAAATCGTAGGAACGTCAAAACTGTACATTGAATATTTTTTTTAAACAATACTTGGGGCGTGATCTACAATCGATATCGAAGCCAAAAATATAGTTTTTAGAATTTTTGTCTATTTGTCTGTATGTATGTCCGGGGTAAACTCAAAAAGTACTGCATGGATTTACTTCAAATTTTGCAAGAATATTACTAGCAGGTCGGGTCAACATATAGGCTACATATTATTACGCTATCACCTAAGAAAACGAATTCCGCGCGGACGTAGTCGTGGGCAACAGCTAGTAAATAATATAAAAAATGCATGCATATATATATATATATATATATATATATATATATATATATATATATATATATATATATATATATATATATATATATATATATATATATATATATATATATATATATATAACCCCGTAAGGGATCTGGCGTGAAGATATATAAATACATACATATCTTCACGCCAGATCCCTTACGGGGTAGGCAGAGAGAACTGAGTGCCATATATAAATCGTATCTTATAAAATATATCACTAGTCTTATTTTGCCTTTAACACCTTTAGATAACACCTGCCCAATTTGAACATGGTACGTCGGTCTTGGTCTTCCACGGTATCTGCATCCATCCACATCCTCATTATACCAAAATTATAATGAGGACATAAATAACGTACGTTGTTTTATGTACGCTAAGTTTAAATTATGTAATAAATAACTGATTTTATTGTCATATTTTGGCGTTACGTAAGCTATTAAATTGTAATCTGACGTATATTAATCGTTATGAAATGTAATCTATAAAGTATTATTTACTTCTTTTATTTGCTTGTATGTTTAGCCCAGTGTTGCCTTATTAGCTGAAATAATACAAGTTGTTTGCATAAAGAAATCAATGCTATAGTAGTTTTTAAAATAATATCTTAAAAAAAAAACCGATAAAAAGTTACGCGTGGTTATAGATATATAATTAATCATCCCATCATCAGTGAGTATACAATTAATCATCCCTTGTTTTCGTACCCTTATGGTTGGATTTAAAAAAATAAATGAGACCCTCCATTACAATAAAAAATAATGAACAAAATCAGACTACTCTGTAAAATATATTATACGTATCAAATTGAGAACCTCTTCCGTTTTTTCGTCGGTTGAAAATAGTTAAATGTAAGTGGCTACTGGCTATAATTGTAATAACTTTGTTATTGGCTTTGTTGGGTAAACAATTTACTGATTTCTGTAGAATATTAAAAAGAGGCCATTGCGTGATGGCGGCATGGGCTAATTAATTAATCTGTTTCATTTCGTAGTTAGTTTTCAAGTTTCACTCAAGTCTGAATTGTGTGACAGTTGTGTCACTTAGACAAGACAGCTTTAAGTTTCATACAACTAATTAAAAACGCATTTATTACGAAGTTATTCTTCAATAAACTTACGAATTCCCCGTGTTGGTTCCGGGCTCCTTTGAAGAATAGACCAACTGCCGTTCTGTCAGGCAGGTCGTAAAAGGCGACCGATTGGTTATGCAAGTCACTACCATCATGACTACTAGGTGGTAGAGTTCTGCATTGTCTCGCCGGGGTATTACCGCTTTACCTATTCCTGCCGCAATAGCGTCAGTGCTTGTCACTGTCGTGTTCCGGTTTGTAGGGTATGGTAGCCGGTAAACTTATGCATGTGGCATTAGACATCGCCACAAGATAGCAACGCACCATTAACGTCTTTGGTGTTAATAAGCGATGGTTGAATCTTGCCATCAGGAGACCCATCTGCTTGTTTGCTATCTTATACTATATATAAAAAAAATTGGTCCGTGACTCTTTGAGGAAATAAAACACTTGCCTTTCGGCCAGTTAATTCTTAAAAGGCTAATGATTGGCAAAGACAAACCTATCTTAATCGTGGTGACTACTATGTGGCTGATGTCTGCAACGTCTCGTCCAGGTTCGGTACCATTGTCTTATCTATAAACTGGTGGAATTGCCTTGGCAGATGTAGTCCTAGACTACACCACTACGGTGTAGTCTAGGACTACATCTGCCAAGGCAATTCCACCAGTTATACGTGTACGTGTACGTACGTGTCGGTGCTTATCATCGTCGTGTTCTGGTATGGAGAGTGAGATAGACGGTAAATTTTTCTTTTTACCATTACATCGTTGCTAAACGGGCAGTACATACATACATACATACATACATACATACATATCTTCACGCCAGATCCCTTACGTGGTAGGCAGAGAGAACCGAGTGCCATACATCACGATCCTTGCAGGCTTGTCTCGCTTCCTCCACATTCATCACTCTCTTCATACACACATGCTGGTTGCGAAGACTCTTGAATATTAATATAAATTAATAAACGGGCAGTATGCACCCTTTACATCTTTGCTATTAAGAGGTTAAGTTTTCTTCTGTTTCCATCAAGAGAGATGGCTCTCCTGATGAAAAGAGACAGTCATTACCTATAGACACAAGCATGTATGCCTAAACATAACCCTTAAAACTACTGAACGGATTTGAATGAAATTTAGCACAAGGGTAGTTTTCTATTGGAGATAAGCTAGCCCATTTTACAGTTTGTTTTAAATAAGTTTCTAATTCTTTTTTAATCGTGTACAATAAAGTATAAATTAATTAAATAAATAAAAATAACCTGCATTTATTTATATATAAATATATAGTCGATGTGTAGTCGATTTCGCTAATCACTCGACCAACGGTCAGTACGCACATAAGTTCACTGACTATCTCATCATCCACATTGATTTTTCCCCGTGTTGGTCCCGGGCTTCTTTGAAGAATAGGCCAACTGCCGTTCTGCCGGGCAGGTTATAAAAGGCAACCGATTGGCTATCCGAGTCGTTGCTTCTGTGTGGTAGAGTCCTGCATTGGCTCGCCCGGGTCTACCACCGCTAATCACTGTCGTATTCCAGTTATGCATGTGGCATTAGACCTCACCACAAGATAGCGCACTATTAACATCTTTGGTGTCTATAGGCGATGGTTGACTCTTTCCATTAGGAGACCCATCTGCTTGTTTGTTATCAAACCCGGGCATATCGTTGCAAAAATTGACCGTCTTTTAGTCACGATCGTTGTGACAAGTCTAGTCTTTACTTGCCACTTGACGCATGACAGAAAAGCAGATATTCCATCAAAAAGTAAAAAAAATTAAATTAATAATTTTCACTCGTCTCTGTGGCCTAAAGGTCCAGCGTTGGCGTTGACCACATGAGGTCCCGGGTTCAATTCCTGGGTCGGGCACATAAAAAAAGTGTTTTTTCAATTTTCTGAGAAACACAAAGTTGCCCGGGATTGGAAAGTGCCCGGTTGGCGATAGGCTTGCCACCTATCACATTGTGGGACCAAGAATCTTCGGCTAATCGTAGGTGCACTTGTACCTCTGCCTACCCCTTCGGGGATATGGGCGTGAAGATACTTAATAATTTTCACCTTTTAATTATGGATTATGGAGTGTATAACTCTAAAAGAAGTCCGAACTGTAACGGGAAAGAAAAAATTGGTTGGCACAAGGTTAAAATAAGGGGTTTTATTGTGGAATAACAACTTATATTAAAGCGAAAGTTTTTTTTACTAGACGAATTTGGATGAATTCAGCTGCTATCAGATCAAATCCGGGACCTCATGACGTCGCGAATTCGATATCTGGGACAGTCAAAACTTATCTTCTAGCATGATGTGTATCTTGAGAGTGTAGAGCTGTTGGCTCCGTTATCTAGTATATAGTTATTTATATTATTCGATAACATATTTCCTCCTTTATTATTCTCCTGATAGAAAGAGAAACCGTCGCCTGTAGACTACCAAGATGTTATCTATGTGGCGGGATGGCAAAAGTCTACCGGCTGTCTTACTCTCCAAAACGAAACACATCGACAAGCGTTGACGCTATTTCGGGAGGAATAGGCAAGACGGTGGTATAGCACTCACCCTTAGAAAAATAAAAAAAAAACTCATTGCTTAGAAAAATTTGAAATACTTTAAAAACAACAAAGAAAAATATCGACCCGCGGAATTTGAACTTACGACCTCCCCTAAAGCCGGGGTGAGTGCTATAGCACAATAATAATTAGAAACACGAAAGATCTAATCAAAATTATAAATGTGAATTTCATCTCGATGAACGATGAACTCATTCAACTAGTTATGTGCGTAGTAATATCTAGCGATCAGTACAATGGATGGAAAACGCAAAGAAAAATTTCGCCACGTCGAGCCTGTCGACACTAGGTCAGTGGGAGAACATCCCGGCTTTAGGGAGGTCCCAGGTTCAAGTTCCGCATGTCAATATTTTTCTTTGTTGTTTTTAAAGTTTTTCAAGACGGTGGTACCATGTACCCAGGTAAGACGTTGCCGAACCCTACCACCTAGTTATCACGAAGTTGTGACACGTATAGCCAATCGGTCCACTTTTACAACCTGCCTAGCAGTATGGCATTTTGTCTATACGTTATAAGAGGACCCGGACCAACACGGGGTAAAAGTTACATTATTTTTCCTTTTCTCACTATCTTCATCTGTTCTAGTTTATCGTATACTATAAAAATAGCAGGAAAATATTAACCTCGTTGCGCAGTGACCGAAAAATAGGTGACAGTAAATCTGTATAAATCATGGCGTCGTCTGTAGGGACTATACCGAAATGAAATATTTTGGCAGAAAGTGTTATGCATAAAAAGCAAATACATTTCATAAATAACAGCTGAAAATGATGTGCCAAATATGCTTCGTCATGATACTCCCCCAGTATTTAAAAGAGTTGCCAGTCACTCCAATCCTCTCCCTGAATATCGTGTTCTTCTTATAATTTATAGTTATCTTCTCGCCTCTGTGTTTTTGTGGTTCGATGTCGGAGTTGACCACATGAGGTCCAGGATTCAATACCCAGGTTGGGCAATTGTTTTTTTTAATTTTCTGATTTAAACAATGTTTCCCGGGATTGGAAAAAGTGCTCGTAAAGCGATAGGCTTGCCACCTATTACAATGTGGAACTAAGTGTGTGCTAATCGTGGGTGCACTAGCTGTACCTCTGCCTACCTTTTCGGGGATACGGGCATGAAGATACATTTTTTAATAATAATCTTGTAGTCATTGAATCATTTTATAGACGCCACAGTAACAAGATTTAGTGTAGTCATATCTAAGATGGTTGTCGGTTTTTTAAATATCTATTCTACATTTTTTTTATAGTAGAGGGGGCAAACGAGCTGATGGTGCACCTGATGGTAAGTGATCACCGCCGCCCATGGACATCCGCAATACCGGGGGTATTGCAGCTGCGTTGCCGGCCTTTTAAGAATGAATAAGCTCGTTTCTTGAAGGTCCCTAAGTCGTATCCATTCGGAAACACCCCCGAGGGTAATAGATTCCACAAAGGAGTAATGCGAGGCAAAAAGTGTCGACAAAAGCGCACGGTTGTAGATTTCCAGACATCGAGGTGGTGAGGATGGAACTTTAAATTTTGAAGCGATGTCCGATGGTGGAATTTAGCGGCAGGCATTAGTCCGAACAACGCGTCGGAACACTCCCCATGATAAATACGGTAAAAGATGCAGAGCGAGCCTACATCTCTGCGTAACGTTAAAGAGTCAAGCCGATTAGAAATAGCCTGGTCGTCGACGATTCGAACCGCTCTACGTTGGATGCGATCAAGAGGAAGAAGCTGGTACTGAGGAGCTCCGGCCCAGATGTGAGAACAGTACTCCATGTGAGGTCGAATTTGGGCCTTGTAAAGTTGGAGGCGATGGGCTGGCATGAAGTACTGCTTTGCTCTACTGAGTACACCAAGCTTTTTGGAGGCTAGTTTAGCCTTCCCTTCCAAATGACCGCGGAACTGAACGTTGTTCGATATGTCGACTCCCAGAATTCCAATACTGGCTGAGGCTGTCAGGAGAGTGTTTTCGAACCGAGGTGATAAGACAAAGAGTGTTTTTTTTTTGCGGTGAACGCACAGAGCTGCGTCTTTTTGGGGTTAAATGTAATAAGGTTTTGACGACCACTTTCTGAGACATCAGTTAGTTGATTCTGAGGGTTCAGACACGACACGACACATTTAGTAGTAGTGTCATTGTAATACCAGATTATTAGTTCTAGTGAAGTGCTTAGCCAGATTTTAAAGTTAAGTTTGGGTTGCTGATGTTGCGTTAATGGCTGTCTCCTGCGAGACCGACACTCAGCTTGATGCGGTGTTTTGACTAATTGGATTGTGGAAAGAGTCGTGCATTGCGTTTCGCGTTAGACACGAAGAAAACTGCTCGCTGTTCGGTTCGTAAGCTATATAGTTATTAAATAATATAATAAAATCGTAGGAAAGTCAAAACTCTACATTGAATATTCTTTAAAAGAATACTTGGGGCGTGATCTACAACCGATATCGAAGCCAAAAATATAGTTTTTAGAATTTTTGTCTGTTTGTCTGTATGTATGTCCGGGGTAAATTCAAAAATTACTGCATGGATTTACTCCAAATTTTGCATGAATATTACTAATAGGTCGGGTCAACATATACACTTTTATATACAAATACAATACAATTTTACAATACAACGCTACATATTATCACGCTATAACCTACGGGGAAGGAGCTGTGCGGAGTAAACGAAGTCCACGCGTACGAAGTTGCGGGCAACAGCTAGTATTGTAGAAGTAGAAGTACAAATGAATTCATTTTGTAATATTTTAAAAGGCAGTTTCATAAAGTGCCGACGATGAAAACTATCCAATTCAGTGTTAACATTTCGTGACTCGGGTAAACAAGTTTAGCTTTCGGTCCCGCTTATTGTGAGAATCAACGATCGCTGATTAAAAGGTCCGTAACCGTAAATGCGGCGATGGAAATCATCAGTATAGTGTAGTTTTATAACGATGAAAGTATTTTTAAATTTGGTTGAGTAGTTTTTGAGTTTAGTCGTAACAAACAATAAAATCTTTCCTCATTATAGTAGTATAGATATAGATGAAATATAATAATGGTTTTACTTTGCTACTTCGCAAAGGAATTGACGTGATGATATAAAAATATAATATCTCTCTATTTAACATCTGTATCCATTTAACAAAAGTATTGCAATATTTTCATTCCAGACTGCCTCGTGGCCTTAGAGTAGCCTATTCAGCTCAGATTATGGTCCAGATTTGATCTCCGGATTGCCGGATCCGAATAAAATGCGGCGATAGGAATCACCTTTTATCTTGCCACTCGACGAACCGGTGACTCTACTACTCTACTAGTTACCGTTTACTCTGGTTATTGCCCCAGGAAACCGGCGTGATGATACTCATTTTTTTAAAATTTTTATTTAGTCATAGTCGTATTTGTCAGATACGTGTTTAGTAAAACAAATGTACCCATGCCTAAGATTCATATAATGTACGGTTACCATTTACAAATTTTAAAAAGTAGGAAGTTGGAATAACCAGGACAATCCAGTTTAAAAACAGTACGTAGTAACTTCTTCAGTAGCAGAGCTTAAAAAAATATGTTGTAAAAATGAAATTTAAGTTATAATAATATGTAATAATATTTTTTATCATTTACTTTATTCCAACAAAATTACCTGAATTAAATCAAAGTTAATTATAATTTTATAAAAAAAAAACTTTATTTTGCACGATAAAGCCACACTTACTACTACTACTACAGCTGAACACTCGCGAGCTGTGAAGCCGCAAGTATTGCAAAATTAGCGTTCAGCAGTAATATGCTAGTTAACGCGTGCGCTTCGCCTGCGACTAGATTAACATGTCGCTCATTTGGTGGAACATCGGCGGCAATGTGTTTTATTTTTAAATCGAAGTAAATATGACAAAGATTGCTTGATTGATTATGATAAAAAAGTATTTAATAATACTAAAATACTATTACTATTGCTTAAATAAAAAAAATAACAATGAATTGACATAATGAGACAATGAACTCAGTTTAAAAAAATATCCTGTAAAACACGTAAATCTGTAAATACGACAATGTTCCACCAAATGAGCGATGTCGTCTTCGTTTTTTATTTAAATTTTCATCCCCTATTTATTATTTAGGAGCTGATTTTCGAAAAAAAGATTGCCTGTTTTTTTCAAAAATCAGCTCCTTTGATCTTCAGTTATCTCCGTGCCAAATTTCATCAAAATTGGTTCATCGGCTTAGCTGTAAAAGCGTATGAGACAAACAGACAGACTTTCGCATTTATAATATTAGTATGGAGTTCCTTGTCAAGGTGCTTTAAGATCCAGGATACTGCTTAAAAACTATTTATGGCATAACATAACACTACAAAAACTAGGACATGTCCTAGAAAAACAGGCCGCATGGCAAATCTAATATGATGTAGTGTTTGTTTAAAATTACAGTTGGGTGGGTGTCCCAGAGCTAATTTGCGAAAAACAAACGTACATCACGCGTAATCGCAACAGACAGGTTCTGAATATGATTGTGATCAAATATGAATACATTATTCTGTCAGTTGAAGAGGGTAGGGAATGGCAATATGTTTAATACGTGGTTGTTTGAAACATAAATGTGAATATCCACACTGGATGTTTTTAAAATGAAAACTGATTATGTCCCTATTTTCGAAAATCGAGTTTTCAACAGATTTTCACTTTTTGCGGTCCTAGAAACCTTCTCCGATTATTTGCACGATGACGTCAGTATGTCTAATGCCCGTTTTCACCAAAGATCCCTAAATTTTAAGGGAACCTTAAAAATATTTAAGAGACACCTAACAGTAATTTCGTTTTCACCAAGAGTTAAGGGACACCTAAAGCCTTAAGGGAACCCCTAAATTTAGGGGGCCGAATCTTGATCCCTTAGAGTTAAGTGGAGGTTTTAATTATCGTGTTATTTTTATTTTCCTTTGAATTATCGTGTTAGTATTATTACTATTATTATTTTTGTCTTGTAAAAATGAAAGATGTTTTAAACGATTTTTGATAGTATCGACTTTATCAAAACAGTAGAGTTGTTAGCGAGCTCAAATGTATTTAGGCGACCATGCATTTCCCATGAGAGTGAATCTTTTCACGAAGTATGATGAACAAGATTTTATGCAAAGATTTAGGTTAACCAAAGCTAGTGTTATATTTACTAGACAAAATAGAGCACCATTTGGAGTATTCAAATAACAGGTATGTACATAGTTAATGTACATAGTTACCTCATAATAATTTATCCTTAATTTATAAAGTAGGTAGCTAAATACTTAGTTATCTTTTTTTACAGAAATCACTCTATATCTCCTGTGAATCAATTATTATTACTATGTGCTTTGAGATTTTATGCGACGGGAAACCATTCACTGACAGTGGCAGATACAGGTGGTTTTAGCATTGCCACTTGCAGAAGAACGGTGAAAAAAAAGTTACTGATGCCAATGTAACTCTTCGAGATCATTTTATACAATTCCCTATACACCGAAGCAATCTATACATATAATAAAATCGTAGGAAAGTCAAAACTGTACATTGAATATTTTTTAAAAAGAATACTTGGGGCGTGATCTACAATCGATATCCAAGCCAAAAATATAGTTTGTAGAATTTTTGTCTGTTTGTCTGTTTATCTGTTTGTCTGTTTATCTGTTTGTCTGTATGTTTGTCCAGGGTAAACTCAAAAAGTACTGCACGGATTTACTTCAAATTTTGCATGAATATTACTAATAGGTCGGGTCAACATATAGGCTACATATTATCACGCTATCACCTACGGGGGAGGTGCTGTGGGGAGTAAACGAAGTCCGCGCGGATGAAGTCGTGGGCAACAGCTAGTGTATTTATAATTTTCAATAACAAAACGGGAAACCAGTTACCATTTACTAGACAAAAATATCAAAATATTTTTTTTTTCAATTGATTATAGCAACTAATTCAACATACGTAAAGCCAGAAGATCTATTTGTTTATTTTATTTACTAGCTGTTGCCAGCGACTTCGTCCGCGCGGACTTCGTTTACTCCGCACAGTTCCTCCCCCGTATGTGATATTGTGATAATATGTAGCCTATATGTTAACCCGACCTGTTAGTAATATTCTTGCAAAATTTGAAGTAAATCCATGCAGTACTTTTTGAGTTTACCCCGGACATACATACAGACAAACAGACAAACAGACAAAAATTCTAAAAACTATATTTTTGACGTCGATATCGATTGTAGATCACGCCCCAAGTATTCTTTTAAAAAAATATTCAATGTTCAGTTTTGAATTTCCTACGATTTTATTATATGTATATATGATGCAAAATATTACTAAAGAACTAATTCTATGATTAATAAACTATATTGCTTATATTTTTGTAATTTTTTCTCTAAAATATAAACAAACAACCTAAATCGGTTAAAGTACGGTTTTCCGAAATCATAGACTAAAAAATATGAACTGTCACTTTACTAGAGATTTCTTAATTAAGTGTCCCTTAGCGTTTTGAAAACGAATACAGGTAAGGGTCAAATTTTAGGGGGCACTTAGCTTAGGGGATTCATAGTTAGGGTGTAGTATAGGGATCTTTGGTGAAAACGGGCATGTCTATCTATTTTTGTGTGTGTATGTATGTGTGTATGTAAAGATATCATAACTTTTAAACGGAATGACCCATCGAAACCTGGTTGATGGCATTCGATTGTTTTCCGCCAAACTTAAATTTTTTTAAAATCTGAACCGATTTGGCCTAGGAGATAATGAGAAATTTAAAAAAAATCTCATTTTTTTCGGAATAATATTTTTTTTTATAATGGTTCCGGGCCCTGTGTTGGTTCCGGGCTCCTTTGAAGAATAGACCAACTGCCGTTCTGCCAGGCAGGTCGTAAAAGGCGACCGATTGGTTATGAGAGTCATTACCAACGTGGCTACTAGGTGGTAGAGTTCTGCATTGTCTCGCCCGGGTCTGGTACCACCGCCTTACCTATTCCTGCCGCAATAGCGTCTATAGGCGACGGTTGACTCTCTATCAGGAGACCCATCTGCTGGTTTGCTATCTTATAACATAAAAAAATAACTTCAAAATTAATTTACTGATTGATTAGAAAATCTAATAAACTCTATTCCTCAAAAAAAAATACAATTCCTTGTACCCAGACCAAATTTGCCCACCACTACACGCTGGTGGTCGTCGTGGAGTGTGGATCCAATTTTTGCATTAGGTCACCCATAATAATTGTCATTTCCTTGTTTGGGATGGATTGATGAGTGGTACCAAGATCACAGTAGAATCGCTCCATTTCCTCCTCTGATGCCTGGGCGGTTGGAGCATATACTTGTATAAAATGCACAGGGTGAGGCCGAGCTGCTAACTTTAGTGTCACTATTCGGTCACTGTTGGTGTTATAGCCCAATACCTTGCTTTTAGTCTCCTTGGACACTATGAAACCCACGCCACTAAAGCTGTTGTTATGACTACCGGAGTTTATCTTCATACCACCGGTCGACCCAGTGTTGTGACCATTGTCCTTGAGGTGTATTTCGCTGAGACCCAGCACATCCAGACCGTATTACTCCGTCTCCCTCTCGATTATTTCCGCCTTTTCTGGTTTCAGCATTCCTCTTTCATTCCAGGTTCCGATCTTTAGTGGCCTTCCCTTCGGTGATAGCCTATAAGTGCTTAGTGGTGATTTTCCAGCAGTAACCAAATTTCTGTGGGGAGCCTGCGGATGTACTCCACTACAGCCGGTCGCATATTTCACACCAGTCGACCAGGTACCGAACTGGCGCCGATGGTCAGTCGGATGGCATGACAACACACTTGTACTCATTTCAAAACTATTCATGGTGGTTTTCTTGGGATATACTAGTCGCGGTAGATTCCCGTGCCTTTCCGCGCCATTCTTTTCGAGGGTATTTAGTCCTCGAGGCTTTTGAAGCCCTGTTGTCAGGTTATCATATCCACCGCCTGAGACTCGGCGTTAGTCGCTCATTTAGCACCACCCGAAGACACGTGCAGGCTAGTGAAAGGTGATGATTTATTGTTATTAATTATTGTTCATTCACTGATTTTAATGTATGACGACGCATAATTTTTCTTCGTTTTTGTTTTTTGTTAAAAAGATATTATCGCATTTATGTAGTAAGTTCGTCTGGAATCGCTCTTCGGTCTAGTTACGGAAGTTCTTTTAGAATTTATTCAGATATCATCTGAAAATTTTGACTTGAATTTTGACTCTGTCGCTGCTACAGGTATGGAACTTTTTATTCCATCCTTGCGGTACCAATCAGTGGTAAGTCTGGTTTGTTCGCCAATGCATTCTGGCTAAACGTCATAAGTAAGAGTGCTTCCAAGGCTGGGCAAGTGCATCAGCGGCTTGTGATGCAAAAACTAGTTTGCTCAGAAAGGAGTACAATTTGCGTCTACGTCCTTCTAAAGAGTCGTTGTTGAGGCAAAGTCGGAATACATTAACAGAATTGGCAAGAAATTAGTCAGCCTTCTATCGGTAACACGTGCTTTCTGGCCCTTTGCCAAAGCTGTTTTAGGAAATTTCTCTAAGCCTTCTAATCCTGCACAATAATAATGGCTTGGCTCACACTGCAAAAGGGAAAGCCGATCTTTTGGGCTCCCTTTTTGGAAGGAACTTTACTTTGGATGATTATTCACGAGACCAAGAAAATTCACCACCAACTTGATGTGATAGTTCAATGCCAGGGGTTAAATTCCTTCAAACCTTTGTTCGAAAAGCTCTAGTTTCCTTGGATATCCATTAGTCGAGTGGGCCTGACGTTATCCCAGCAATTGTGTTAAAAACGTTTGCTCCCGAGTTGGCTCCGGTGTTGACGCGTCTTTTCCGGCTCTCTTATAGTTCTGGCGTTGTACCAAATTCCTGAAAGACAGCTTTAGTGCACCCAATACCTAAGAAATCGATCGCTCTGATCCGTCCATTTATCGGCCCATAGCTATAACCACCTTGTTCTCTAAGATACTGGAATCCATTGTCAGTTGCTAGCTCGTATGGTACCTAGAAGAGCACAGAGCAGATTCTCGTAACAAACTTCAATCAAGTCCGAAGCGTTTAAGGTTTTAACACATTTTTTTACTCATTATGCCACGTCGCAGCACAACGCGACGTTGTATCGTATTTATGTGTGTAAGAGACTTAAGTGCTTCGCTTCGACTCGATTGACGTTACGCAAATTAGTGGCCTAAGCACTCGTTCTGAAATTGAATTTTTTTCTTACACATTTATACAGTCACTGTCATTATAATTATTTTACTTAGCATTTATTTTGGCAGTTCGAGATCTAGTACACTGTTTAATTTTAAAATGCTATTTCTATTTATTATTATAATTTTCATTTAAAAACATGGATGTTTTTCCCCTGGTGAAGAGATAACGATTGCCACAGCCATTATCAAGTAGTAACGGCATTAGCACAGACGTGTGACGCTTGAGGTTCTAGGTTCGAATCACGGGAAGGGCAGTTCGTTTTAAGTTTTTGGTTCTTCTAAAAAGTATACATTGCCCGAGAATGAATATTTGCCCGATTTGTCGGAAGGCTGGCAACTTTTCATATTATGCAACTTGATACTTTGGGCTAATCGTTGGTACCCAATTGGCACTTCTGCTTTAGCCTGCCAACCTCAAAGACAGGCGCCTTTACCCTTTGAAACTGTGTTACTTATAAAAAGTGTGCCACTTTTTATTTTATCAAAATTTCACGGTACACCGGTAAAAAAACTAAGTGTACCTTGCATTCGTCTCGCGACGGCTCACGTTTTTTACTCATGGTTACAATGCGGCATACAATCGTGGCACACTTAAAAACATATGTGGCATTTTACCGGTAGGAGGGATGTGCTGTGCCGCGCGTCCGGCTGCATGGGTACCAACCATCTTGCTTGTTTCTCCCGTGAAACAGCTCCGCTGTGTTTCGGAGAGAAGGGTAAGACATGCGGTGTAATTACTGGCACCGAGACTTACGTCTCAGGATAGGCAACACGTAAATGAGTTACCTGGGCTAGTTCCAGATAAATTAGTTTATGTTCATTGGTGACGTCGACCGCTTACCATCAGGTGGCGCGTTTGTCTATCCTAATAACATTAAAAAAATACCCGTGTTGGTCCAGGCTCCTTTGCGGAATAGGCCAACTGCCATTTTGCCAGGAACGTGGTAGAGTTTTGCATTGTCTCGCCCGGGTGTGTTATCTCCGCCTCACCTATTCCTGCCACAATATCGTCAGCTTGTCACTGTCGTCTTCCGGTTTGGAGGGTAAGGTAGCCAGTAAACTTATGCATGTGGTATTGACCTCGCCACAAGATAGCAAAGCACCATTAACACCTTTGGTGTCTATAGGCGATGGTTGACTCTTCCCATCAGGATACCCATCTGCTTGTTTGCTATCTTATGATATATAAAAAATACCAGTATGCCGCGGCAGCCTAAGATATAAGCGCGAAGGTATTTTATAGGTTTATCATATATCGTCTCGCCCGGGTCTGGTACCACTGCCTTATTTATTCCTACCGCAATAGTGACATTGCTTGTCACTGTCATGTTCCGGTTTTGAGGGTAGAGTAGCCGGTAAGCTTGTGCATATGGCATTAAGACCCTGCCACAAGGATAGCAATACATCATTAACATCTTTGGTATCTATAGGTGATGGATGTACTTTCCATCAGGAGGATTAGCATAAAACCCAGGTGAGACCTTACAGAATTCCATCATTTAGTTTCTGATAAGATCCATATTATTTCTGCTTTTATGCTCAAAATCCAGTGCCATCTTTGATGTTTTTAGACGCTAGTTGTCTCTTACCACCAGCCGAGCCATCAGCTTATTTGCTATCTTTTGATCAAAAAAATGAATCCGTATGAATGACTAAGTTATAATCTTCATGGCGCAAGGCAAAACTACTAACGAATGAGGCAGACATAATTGTATAATTGATGTATTAGTGCATAAAAGAGGTTAATAGGCCATCATTTGACCGACCTGTCTGGGGTCTCTGAGGTCTTTAATTTGGAGTAGTAAATATCTGACTCACAGTATACAGGTAGCTTCCCGAATTGTGTGTACCCTATTTTTTATATCATAAGACAGCGAATAAGCAGATGGCTCTCCTGATGCCGAGAGAAACAATCGCCTATAGACACCGAAGATGTTAATGGTGCGTTGCTATCCGTATGGCGGGTGGGCAACGCCACATGTATAAGTCTACCGGCTACCTTACCCTCTAAACCGGAACACGACAAAGGCTTTGACACCATGGGCGTACCCAGGTTATGGGCCAGGGGGAGCAACCGTAACATTTTAAGACTATTTTTATCTACAACAGTAGATATTTAGTAGAGAGGTAAACAAATTCCAGAGGGGATGGGGTAGCTGCCTCTTCCTGGCCCCCCTCGATACGCCCATGTTGACACTGTTGCGGCAGTAAGGCGGTGGTATCAAATACCCGGGCGAGGCGTTACAGAACTTTACCACCTAGTATTTATGTATATACCCTATTATATAGTAGCGATAGATTATAAAAATCTTAGGCACTTACGGAAAGCAACATTATTCCAGAGTAAAGTACCTGATTAAGCAAAATGAAGTAATAATCATGGGTCACGCGAACGAAGTCCTGGGTAATAGATGTTTTTTCCCCTCCTCCCCTTTCCCCTCTTCGCCATCCAGCAACTTGTATTTTTTACGGTGTTTACAAACTTTGCAGCATCGCCCTTGTATGTAACACAGGATAAATGAAATTAATTTAAATGGAAGTTCTTGAGCACAACAATTTATCACCGCAGATAAACAACGTATACCTAGCCTGTTAAAATATACCATGTATAAAATATGTGTTTCTTAATTGCTTTATACTCGTGTTGTTCTTAAAAGAAATTGTCAAGCGCTAAATTGAAACAATTATCAACCTTGTGGCAACGCACTTATTTTAGAAGGGCGTATTAAATATGTGTTGATAGAATTTTACTTAAGCAAAGGATAAGAAGTGGTTCGAAATATATACGAAATATAATATAAAATGTGTGTTTCTGAATTGTTTTGTACTATTTGTTGTACGTAAACAAAAATGTCTTCCGTCAAATTCACATATTTATCGACCTTGTAGCAACGCAGTTGTTTAAGAAAGAAGTATTAAATTTAAATAGATGAAATTTTAGCTAAATTAAGGATATTACATAAAAAAGCTTCGAGAATATATTGTGTACCACATTGGTACAAATGTAATGTGTATTTTTTAATTGTTTTATATTTGGTCGTAAGTAAACAGAAATGTTAAATTGACACAATTATCTACAGTGTAGCACGTTGCGGAACTCTACCACTTAGTAGTCACATACGAACTGCCCGGTGAAATGACAGATGACCTTTTTCTTAAAGGCGGACCGGACCAACGAGGGGAGTAAACTTAAGTAAACGTTTATATCAAGCGTTAAATTGACACAATTATCGGCCTATTAGCATCACACTTGTTTTAGAAATGTTGATGAAATTTTACTACGACAAAGAATAAGAAGTGCTCTACATATGAAAAGGATATTTCTTGATTTGTACTTGTATGCAAACAAATATGTCAAGCTTCACATTGACAATTATCAATCTAGTAGCAACGCACTTAATTTAGAAGGAGGTACTAGTATTAAATATGGGTTAGTGAAATTTCATTTAGAGAAAGGATAAGAAGTGTTTAAAAAATTATACAACGTATGGAATGTGTATTGTTTAATGGTTTTGTACTTTAGTTGTATTTACGCTTACGAAAATGTCAAGCGTCGAATTGACACAATTGTCAACTCTGTAGTTAGACACGTATTAAATGTGTATGTTATTATTAATCATCAACAACAATTACAATCTTATAAAAATAGAGCAGTATATACTATGAGACGTTATATATCGCATCGTAAAAACTAAGCAAATTTTCATCGCGTCTAAACATTCAATTTAATTCAATCATTATTAGTCTGACGGAATTGGAATAAAGTGATGGAATCAATATGACACTGAGATTTAATTAAACTTTACGAAATACACAAGTGTTATAATTGAGTACGTTCGATTGGCTTAATCGTATATGACGCTCGATTAGAGGTTATTAATTAGCATCTTTTTGGCACTTAATGATAACAAAAAAAAAGCCGCCACGCCCAATCCTCAAGAGTTTAGCGCAGGTGCAACACATCTATGATTAGCCAATAGTATTAATTCAGGTGTGGCAGATGACTAACCTGTCAACAAATTGGGCACATATCCAGTTACATTTATGTTTCCAGTTAAATCGAAAAAGCCTATCATAACGATTTGCTCTATGAATAATCAAACTCAGGAGCTCATGCGTTTATGCTAGACAAAAATCAATCTATACTAAGTACTTGATGTTAATATTATGAAGAAGTAACATTTGAGTTTTTTTTTTATAAAAAATAATGAAACTACTGAATCAATTCCGTTTTTTTTTTCGATTTTGAAATTTTGATTCGATTCGAAAATGGACTTAAAATGATTCTTTGGCCAGTAGATAGCTACATTATTCCTGAGTTTTTCTAAAGGGGTACGGACCAATATTAATACACAATTTCTAGATTTAAACATTCGTATAATATTGTTTAACTCGCACGTTGATGTTAACATTATTTACGAACATTCTCTTCAACGTTAATCCGCGTACACTCGCAATTTAATCACACATCCAATTTACTAATAGCCTTTCTTCTGCCGAGTACTTTTAAGAAAAGTGACACAAATATGTCACAGATGGGTATGTCTTTGAAGATCACACGATGTCATTTAGCTTCTGGCACATGAAAAAGTTTGTTATTTTTCATCCCCCGAGGCATTCCATCATCTGCATCATGATTAAGATTTCTTTTTGGAACATATATTTAAGTCTGTTTTCATCAAGTTTTGCTATACGATTTTATTTGAAATTACTTTCTCATTTTATGTATGTTTTGTTATACGTCTTGACAACAAACCCCTTTAGAGTATCACGTACAGGCTTGAATTGGAAAACATCCCGATCCATATGCTGAAAGAAAGAACAAAAATAAAAGTAATTTAAAAAATTACACCGGCTTCAAGTATCTGTCAACTATACCCATCTCTTAAAAAATACAGAACTAGTTTGTGAAACTTGGACTGTTCCCTAAGTTGGAATATACTTACTTGGTTGAAATCAAAAAGAATTATCTCGATATGGCTTATATCTGATGATGAAGTATACCTGATTTAAATCAAAAATAATTATTTTGATATAGCTTTCAGTTCCTGAGAAATTGGTGGACAAACATACATACGCATATATATATTATATATGTATGCATTTCTATTTTTTATTTATTTACTATACAGAGTTATTTTTTTATCACCTGCCAAATTTAAATATGTGGTTCAGACCATGAAAGTGAACAAATTTCCCAAAGAAACACGGGTCGAAATGTGAAAAAAAAAATTCAGACCTTCCATACGAAATCGATCACGTGATCGAGCAGTTATCTATAGGAGGGTCGAATTTTTTCGAACGCTGGAGTATGAAATTTGGCATAGTCTAAACTTTATATTGTAAAGGACTCCAGAAACTTATTATTTCTAGATAAAAAGCATTGAAAATTGTATAAAAATGATAAAAATAAACATTGTACACTAATGTGATATACATGGTATTCACACATGCATATATACTATTTTCTTTACAGCTGTCAGTTGTCAAACTTAAAAGATATTTTATTGTATAGCCTATGGTCGAAATACGGCCAGATGCGGTCGCTCTCCTGAAACCGAAACCTTGGTATGTCGGAGTGTTTAAGTATACAGGATAGGGACATTAAGCCGTTGGTGACTGAGCGTTTCTTTGGCCACCTAAAAAAGTTTTAAAAAGTTTTTTGTCTGGTGGAAATAAGGTGGGTGCATTCAGCAGCTGGGTGATGTCCCTGCATGGTTATATACACCCATAGATCAAGGATCCAGATCAACACTGGAAAGATATCAAACGCCCATATGTTCAAACAAGTATTGTACCTGGTCTGAGATCAATCCCGTCTTGAGCAAATAGTATATAATCATAATATACACACATGTTATACTATATTCTTTACGTAAACTGTAGTGTGTTGTCAAATTTGAAAGAGATTTTACTATTTACTGTCTATCGTCAAATTTCGACCTACCTGTGGTCGCTAGTGTTATTAAATAAATAAAAATAACTCAGTGTATCTTTAGAATGCCTCTTAATAGCACATGCGTTGGTATCTAAGATTATTCGCATAAAAATGTATCATGACATAATTTCGCTAAACATGGGGCGATGAACGTTGTCGGGAACCAGGCTTGTGACGTACGCCGCGTCAATTGGGGCTCATAAAAGATCCGGTTTCTACTCGATATGATTACTAGGCACGGCCAATTGCAGCTTTGCAAATTTGTTGAAGCGTTATTTTCTTGATACATTCTAAAATGGCAGTCGGCACTTGGCGAAGCTGTATTTTATCAAGCGACAAAAAAACAGAGGTCATCATATTTTATACTTTTTGTGGTCGCCACTTGGTGAAACTTCGTTTGTAATTCTGTAAATACACTTGTACTGTTTCACAAAAACCGTGAGAGTTGTAAAACAATACAAGTGTATTTACATAATTACATAGGTATCACTTTAACATGTACGTAGTTATGTAATATTGTTGGAATTGGATAATAGAGTATGATGATCTATTTAGGCGCCCTAGCATGTTTACTAAAATTTGTAAGTGTTGTTTGTATGTTTGTGGTAAAGATAAACACTAAATGGTCCAGCAATATTCGAGGGAAAAAGATTATAGTAATATAGAAAGTTCCAACACTTCTAGGAAAGATTTCAGTCCCTAGGTAGTAAAAGTTGTCCAGCTAAAAAGAACTTCCTTTTCCAACTTAGTGCAGCGCTATAGAACAGTCTTATCTTTATTAATCGCAAACAACTAGATAATTCTGACGGAAAAAGATAACAATCCCCATAGATATGTTGATAGGTTGGAATACCTTATCCGACAGTGACAAGCACCGACGCTATTGCGAAAGGAATATCCTGGCTAGACGCTGTAAAACTTCATACTTCCTTGTTGGTCCAGGCTCTCTTTGAAGAATACAACCTCTCCTATTCTGCAAGGCAGTTTGTAAAAGGAGAACGATTGGCAATACGTGTCACTACCACGTGTGGTAGAGTTCTGCAGTGTCTTTGGTACTACCACCACAAAGTTTTTGGGATACGCGAACGAAGTCGCGGCCAACAGCTAGTATGATATAAAAAAAATCAGGCCCATTCCATTGAAAATTATTTAAATGACTTGCATTTGCAATTGAGTAATGTTAATGGCAAATACGGAATCCTTCATTGCGTGCAGCCCGCGCCAACTGACTTCCCGTTTGCCATATCGTCAGAACCTTGTATTAGATCTTCATCAAATTAGTATGGGACTTCACAGGAATTATACCTTCCCAAACAAATTAATATGAGACAACACAGGAATTAAACCTTCACAAACAAATTAGTATGAGACTACACAGGAATTATACCTTCGCAAACAAATTAGTATATGACTACACAGAAATTATACCTTCCCAAACAAATTAGTATGATAAACACAGGAATTATACCTTCCCAAAGAAAAAGAAGTTTTGTTTGGGAATGTATAGAGAAAGGTAAAGGTAAGAAACAGGTTTAGGTAAGCAGCATAAAAAAACATACAGCAGAATTGATAACCTCCGCCTTTTGGGAAGTCGGTTGAAGAAGCAAATACAGTGTACAAATCCACTATAAACTATGGGAACTCCCTCTGGTGTCTAAATAAAACAACCAGTGTAGTGGATCGTGAGAAAAAAGCTTTAATCAAAGAACACCTATTTGACATATGTAATTCAATATTGCAACACGATAGCGCGACGTAATAAGCTTCAACGCCATCTATGTTGCCGTGGAGTTAACTTTCTTACATTGTTATAACGTTTTACGAGGCTATTGTATACATTATTTTATTTATTTATTTATTACATTTATGGCATTATACATACCGCCCACCATAAGGACATTTTGTCCTTATAAAGTACCGCCCACCATGGGTACCTTGAAACTAACAGTAGACAAAAAAACGACAGTTATTGTTATTAATACTAATTTGATAATTTTTTAACGATATACATTTCAAATTATATTTACACAATATCACTTGGTAATTGGCAGAATACACAACTTTGACGTAGGTCGCTTGAACACAGTATTTTTGTTAGTTTTGATTGTAACCACCCGAATAATCTTGTCCAAGCCAGGATGAATATCAATTATTTTGCCATACAACCACCTGCACGGAGGCAGACCATCTTCTTTAACAACTACAATGTCACCGATACGAGGCTGTGATGATTGAGTTGACCATCGATATCTATGAAGGAATTTGGTAAGATATTCCTGAGACCATTTCCGCCAAAAGCATTGTAGCATACGTTGGGTGTATTGCCACCTCCGAAGAGAAGTAACGTTTTCATGTTCGTAATTATAGTCGGGTGGTGTGACCAAAGGTTCACCAACGAGAAAATGGGCTGGAGTAAGTATTTCAATTTCAGGATCGTTGGGGATAAATGATAATGGCCTTGAATTCAAACAGGCCTCTATTTGTATTAAAACCGTGGATATCTCCTCAAAGGTGAGAGTAGAATCGCCAATTACTCTGCGCAAATGAAATTTTACTGATTTCACCCCTGCTTCCCACAATCCGCCGAAGTTAGGGGAATGGGGGGGAATGAAATGCCACTTTGTTCCATTTGTGGCTAAAGATTCAGCTACCTCTGTGGAAATCCCTGCTGATTCTGAAGCAAACATTTTTTTCAATTCTGCAGCTGCACCTGTGAAACTGGTTCCATTGTCGCTCCAGATTTCTTGACAAGGGCCTCTGCGTCCAACAAACCTTTTAAAGGCTTGAAGAAAGGCTTGAGCGGTAAGGTCACTAACAACTTCCAAGTGTATGGCTCTTGTGGACATGCAAACGAATAAACATATGTAGCCCTTGTAGGCGTGATGTCCACGGCCCTTGGAAGTTCTTATTTGAATAGGCCCAGCGTAATCTAAACCGCTGCGCTTAAATGGACGACAAGGTATTGCTCTAACTGATGGAAGCTGACCCATTAGTTGGGTTTTAGTTACCGCTGCATTTTTTACACAGGTGACACAACTCCGTGTGGTCGCCTTGATCAGCTGCTTCGCACCTAAAATCCAGTATTTGGACTGCAAATATGCTAACATCAATTGATGTCCCCCGTGAAGTGTGCTCTTGTGAGCATTTTCAATAATTAACTTCGACAAATTTGATGTCTTTGGCAAAAGAATCGGATGTTTTCTATCCATGCTTAAATTTGATTGCTCCAGTCTGCCACCAACGCGCAAAACCTGTTTCTCATCAAGGTAAGGGTTTAATGCATAAAGTTTACTTTGTTTGTTAATATTTTTGTTTTGACGAATTGCAGATAATTCATCTTTGAAGTGTTCCTGCTGAACAAAACGAATACACACTTCTAGTGCTTCAGCTAATTCATCACTAGAGAGGTAAGGTGTCAGAATATTTGTAGCTAGTTTGGCGCAAGCTATAAAACGACGACAACGAGCAATCACTCGTGTTAATCTCGTAAGAGATGAAAACCGGTCTATGAAGGAGGTTTCAAGTATAGCACAATGCACCTTTACTGCCTCTAAATCTGTAGTTACGTCTTTTGGCTTTGAATATTTTATAACCCTTTCAGTAAGGAAATCTGGCCCATTTAGCCACAATTTATTGTTTACCAATTCCACAGTGTTAAGACCTCTCGATGCACAGTCTGCTGGATTTTGTTTGGATGTTACGTGTGCCCATTGATGAGCATCTAACGAGCACAAAATCTCTGAAGTACGATTGGCAATGAACACCTTCCACCTGCTTGGATGGCTATTAAGCCACGCAAGAACTACTGTTGAGTCAGTCCAGGCGTGTAGACGTGGTTTTGGAATGTTCATGACCTTGGCCACCTCTAAAATTAAACGAGTTAGCAGAACCGCGCCACACAACTCGAGTCTCGGTATCGACACTTGTTTGACCGGAGCCACTTTAGTTCTTGCAGTTACCAATGCAGTGTGAATAATTCCATCGGAATTAACTATACGAACATAAACAACTGCGGAGTAAGCCACCTTGGATGCATCAGAAAATCCATGTAACTCAATGGAAGTATCAGTTGACTTGATACCGAGCCATCGAGGTAAGCGAAATTTTGTTAAAGCCATTAACTCTTCGCGGTAAGTAGTCCATTCTTTTAATAAATTTGTAGGTACAGTATCGTCCCAAGTTAATCCAGTGAGCCACAGCTTCTGAATCATAGTTTTTGCTATAATAATGCTTGGCGCCAGCCAACCCAGTGGGTCATATAAACGGGCAACATCAGCTAATATTTTTCTTTTTGTTACAGGTTGCTGCAACGCTGGGAGATTCACCAAGTATCTGAAGGTATCACTGCTGCGATCCCAGGTAAGTCCTAATATTTTTAAGATATTATCTACCTTTATATGCATGCCATCAATCATTGCATTACTCTCATTTTCTGCTTTAATGCTTTCCACCAATGACTTACTATTGCTTGACCACTTATGTAGTTTGAAACCACCCTTGTTTAACATATTATTCATTTCCTTATATAATTTAAACCCTTGTTCGACGGATTCACATCCCGTGAGCAGGTCATCTACATAAAAGTCATTTAATGCTACTTTTGCTGCTAGAGGAAACTTAATACCTTCATCTATCGCTACCTGCTGAAGAGCCTTAATTGCAAGGTAAGGCGCAGAGGCAGTACCGAATGTCACAGTAAGAAGTCTGAAAATTTTATCAACACCTTCTTTATCTTTCCAGATTATTCGCTGAAAATCAACATCTTGGTGAGCAACTTTAACCATTCTGTACATTTTCTCTATGTCTGCTATGAGGCAAATCGGATGAACCCGCCAACGCATCATGATGTGCCGCAGATCAGGTTGTAAACTTGGACCTACCAATAAGCAATCGTTTAATGAAATGCCATTTTTACCCTTTGCCGAAGCGTCGAATACTACCCTGAGCTTAGTCGTGTCCTTTTCCTCACGCGTCACTGCTTGATGAGGTAAGTACACTGCATCAGACATGCTTTCTTCCGAAGTTGGTACTTGCTCCATATGACCAAGCTGTAAGTACTCGGTCATCACTCTTTCATATCTATTATTAAATTCTATATTTCCCCTTAATTTTAATTTTAATTTTTGCCATCTTCTTTCAGCTACTTCCTTGGATGAACTGCGCTTGCACGCTGGATTGTCCGTCTTAAATGGTAAACGAACTATATACTTACCGTCTTCATCTCTTTCAGTGGTACGAGCAAACAGTTCCTCACAAAATTGTTCTTCTTGTGTCATCTTTTGCTGTTTTGTAAGTTCTAAATCGGATTCAAGCTCCCAAAAACGTTTCAATAATTCATTGTCGTCTGTTCGGCAATGAAAAGTTTTTTGTTCGTTAAATTCTTTCTCTCTAGGTGATGTATTTACCTCACCGGAGACTATCCATCCAAAAGATGTACATTGAACTACCGGTGAACCCAAAGGACCCTTTTTGATACCTTCCTGAATTATCTTGTCGTAGACCTCAGCGCCTAGCAAAACATCAATTTTATTAGGCGTGTGATAATTCGGATCTGCTAACTCTATATCAAGAGTTTCGAGCCATTCCAATGCATCTAGTTTCTTAGCGGGTAAAAGACTAGTGATTGTTTTTAATACATAAGCTTTCACAGTGATATTATAACTTGGATCGACCATTGATTTGAGGTTTATGAAAACCATTGTTTTTGGCGATAAGTTACTGTCTCCCCCTAAAACTGAAACATGTTCCCTTATAGGAAATTTCCTTAGTCCTAAGTATTGGACTACTGATTCAGTCACAAAGGACGTCTGCGATCCTTGATCTACCAGCGCCCTGATAATAAAATGCTGCCCAGTTTTTGAAGCGGCTTTAACCAATGCAGTAGCTAGTAACACTTGCTTACGAACACGTCCTAATGAAAATAATGTGGCCAAGGGGGTGGGATTTTCCGTTTCGTGCGTTAGATCCTTAGAGTCAGAACCCATCGATCGACTATTGCTTTTATTGTCGTTATAGGATACAGCGTTCTTATTAATCTTTGCTATAGCGTTGGTCTCAGAAGTACCTGTATTACGCGGATGTAATAACGAGTGATGATGTCGTTTGCATATGCGACACGTATTTGAATTTTGACAGGATTTAGCAGAGTGATTATTTCCTAAACAATTAAAACAAATATTGTTAGCTTGAACAAAATTGCGTCGGGCGTCTACACTTTCACCTGAAAAACGTTCACAATTAATGATCCTATGATTCTCATCACAAAATGGGCATTGAACTTTATAAGATGAAGCATGGAATGTCTTAATTTTATTTACATTATTATTACTAGTATTTTGCAAGTTTTTTTTTCCAGGTGTTGTTTTAGTATCTAAAAACTCTAAGGCTCTGTACCGATTTGTGATAAATTCGGTAAATTGAGCATAAGTTGGTAATTCTTCGGAAGAATTATTATTCGTTACGGAAAACTCCCACTGTTTCCTGGACTCCATGTCTAATTTTAAGGTAATTATGTGAATTATAATAATATCCCACGTGCTGACGTCTATGCCTAAGTTTTTTAATGAACTCAGACAATCGTTTGTTGTGTCAATGAGATTTTTCAACCCAATCGCTGACTCAGAAGTTATGTTTCTTTGACTCAATAAACGTTTTAAAATAAAGTGTGACAAGTATTTTTTATTATTGTATCTAGAATTAAGCAACGACCAACATCTTTCATAATTTGACTCTGCTATAGGTATCTGTCGAAGCAATTGCTCTGCCTCGCCAGATAAATATCCCTTCAAATAATGCATCTTCTGAACGTTATCTAATTGACTGTTATTGTGAACAAGAGATGTGAATAAATCCCTAAAAGTGGTCCATTCTGCATATTGACCACTAAATGTGGGAATTATTATACGTGGCAATTTTATGTTTGAACAATTAGTACCATTGTTTACACTTGAAACAGTCTTGTTTGCCGCTTGAAATGAAGTTAAAACTTGTTTTAATTCAGACTTATGTTCTATATATAATTCCTCAACCGTCCCCATTACATCATCTTTTAAATATGGAGAATCAAACTCTTGCGACAATTGAATAACATTATTATGATTGTTACAAAACTGTGACCAAAGCTGTTCTAGTGTTTCGATTCTAGTCTCTATATATTGTTGAGTTATACGCTCCTTTGGAGACTTTCTATAATTCCTTTTTGCCTTTACCATTCGGTCATAAAGGCTCATTTGAAGTTTAATTAAATTTTCCATTTTTAGTTTAATATAAGACACTCAAGAAAAATATAATAAACGAATAAGTCTAAAATATAATTTAAGGCTTAAAAATAAATTACAAATATATTCTACTTAAGTTAACTATTACAACCCTACTAACATTTGAAAGAACTGACAAGACAAAGTGAAAATATTTACGGAGTATGTGAAATGCCTCAAATATTCTAAATAAATACAACTAAAGTTTAAAATTTAACAAGTTTTTAAAATGCAGTAAGTATTACAAGTCAATAATTAAAGATCAAATTTTTACAAGTGTTTGAAACTTAAATTCTAGGGAAAATCGGGCATAGGTTCCCCGTCTCAACCACTTTTGCTTATAATCTAATGTTAGTATATCTAAATTAATTCTAAGTGTTAGAAACTGAAACATGCAAATTTTCTAAGTCCAAATTTGAGTGGTAACCGTTTAAGTTAAAGCACTCTTAGTAATAAGGTTCAATTTCACTGAATTTGTTTAAAAGTCAAAGTTAAATTACCGATGAATTTAAGATTCAATTTAGCTTGATTTCTTTTGTAAATATAAATTTTAATCACTCACAGTTTTTTGTAGATCACCTTAATGGACTGTATCACTGATGAATAGACAGACGCACAATGCGTCTCTCGAACCGCCGCCGTTCCTTTTCGCCGTGAAGCTCCTCTCCTGACTGGTAACCACTTCCGGGCACCGTCTGCTGCAGCCAGTCGCACCCTTGCGAGTAGCTTGGCAGCTGCTGCTGATATTCGACCAGTCGCACAAGCGAACCACTTGTCCAGTCGAATGTTTATTCGTTCAAAAAGGGCACAATTTCGTGTGCTTGCGATTGACTAGTTTCTCAGTGCGGCTCGAAGGGCTCAGTGAATTTGGCCCCACTTTTTTTGATTTTCAGATTTTTGATATTTTTGATTATTTGTTCGTCGTTCGTTCTTTAACGTTCGATTGTAAAAATTGTTTGTCCGTCTTTTATTTATTTATAATTAATTAAACAAATGATCACCCTTAAGTTGGCCCCCCTTACTAGATATCTTTATTTTTATCACTTAGATTAATTAATTTTGATTAATTATCGTTTGTTCGACGACTATTGGTGATTGTTCGATCATAATAACAATTAAATTCCCAATGAAGAATGTTAACTAATTTTGATTATTAGCACTCCATATTCTCTGTGAAAAATAAAAAATACTAGTGAAAGAATTACTTCGATACGTCAATTAGTTTCCGATTTAGAAGTAAAATAAGTTGAACCGCACGACGCTGGCTGCCGTTGACGCTGTGACGTCATCTCACAACACGCTCAGTCTAGTTCGCTCGGCGGCCGGCGCTCGCGGTCGCGCGCCCGTGCCGTCGAAATTACACCTCAATACTTTTCCAAAAAAAATGTCCAATCCAAATACTAGGAAATCATGAGTTGTACCTACTGAACGGATCTGGACGAAGTCTGGAATAACTCACGGCTCCTTTTAATTCTGGGAAAATGTACAGTTCCCGAGGGGTTTTTTTTCGGAATGTCTCAATTGCTGTTAGCCTTATGGGCTGTTACAGCTTCACCGGTCGCGGGGGCGAGCAGAGTGCTCAGCCAGAATTTAAAGGTGTAGGGCTGTACGCCCTCCGCCCTCAGGGTGTCTCCTGTGAGACCGAACCTCGGCTTAGAGTGGGGTCGTGATTTGCGATGAGAGGGCTAGTGGCATTGTTTTGTCCGGTCGCCGAACCTTGCCCTTGGGCTCGGTTCGCCGAAGGGCGAAACAGGGGTCCTCGTCGCCGCCGGCGGCGACGGTGTCGCGAATGTAGGTGTGTAGTGTTATCGTGTAAACCGTTGGCCAGAGTTATCGGGTCATCGGGATCGGTAAGAACGTGGCGGGGCCTACGTAGTTTGGGATCGGGATTAGGGTATGGGATGTAGTCAGCCGCGGCTAACACCAGTGGGTTCGGATGCGAGATGGCACGATCGAAGTATCTTTCAGAGAAGTCTTTGAAATGCTTTGCTAAGCTCGGCAATTCAAGATCGTTATGGAGGTCTACGTTGCGCATATACCACGGTGCTCCCGTGGCAATACGCAGGAATTTATTTTGTACCACTTGCAACGGATGCAAGTCCGTACGGGGGAGATGGGCAAATGCTATGCAAGCGTATGAAAGGATGGAGTTCCCGAGGTATTTATTTAAATTAAGAAGAACGGTAGGTACCTATACACGTACATATACCTACGTCCTACGTACCTACCTATAGCTACAAAACTAATTCATATTTGTTGTCTTTAACGTAAAAATTTAATGGTAGGTAGGTCCTTCTATTATTTGAGTTGAATTCTTTCATTACGACATTAGTTGGGTATTTTGTTTTGATAAAATAATTTAGAACAGATAAACTATTAAGCATAAGTAGTAGCAAGGAAAGTTTTCTTACCTTTGCATTTTTCTTCCTCGCATTTCGGCGCCAACGAAATGACCGCCCCGTTGGTCGAGTGGTTAGCGACACTGACTACGCAATCAACGGGGTTCGGGTTCAATCCCCGACGGGGACAAGCATTTGTGTGATGAGCATAAATGTTTGTATTTCCGGGTTTGGGTGTTTATTATATATATTCTGCTATTTATATATGTATTTCTATGTATTAGTATCGTTGACTAACACCCATAACACAAGCAAATATTTGCTTACTTTGGGGTTAGATCAGTAAGTGTAATTTGTCCCGTGAATATTTAATTATTTAATCACTATTTGTTGATAAATAATGCGCAACCATTAATCCATCTATTTTAGGTGAAATATCCGATTGCCCTTTTTCGAATCCTTCATTCATTTTATTAATCGAATAATATTTACTATTAATAGACTATTAAAGTAATACGCTGACGAAAACAACAAAATATTGCGCAAGCTATTACACCTTACTATACTATAACCGCTGGAGACTTGATTTGATACTAAGCGAGGCGCGGCGCGTTGTGTCATGACGTCACAAGCGGTCACGTGGCTGTTAGCGAGAGTTGATATTTTTCGAAACTTTGAATGCCTATAAAATCAAAACTACTAGGTATTTTTTACTACAACAAAAACTAGTGTATTTGTATACATACAGGCTTTACTGAGACAAAATTGCAAGCGATTTGGCATACCTAGTAACATTCTTCATTATTATTTATTTTATATCTAATATGCAAACCATTACCTCACGCCTACATTGCGCATGCGCCAGCAGTCTAATGGCGACTGAGCGATGCGTAGTGCATGTCATGTAAAAAAATGACATTATAAATAATGCTCCATTTCGAATGTTTAGTTGTAAAAGAATCATTATTAATAAATTATGTACTTATTAATAATCATCGAAAAACATCTAATGTCTATATAGTCCATTTACATGCATTACGTCCAATATATGTACTTAACTCATAAAGCCACATAAAGCTGTTTGTTGAGTAAACAAAAAGAGTAATTACTCTAATTAAATATGAATTTCTTATATATGTACATATGTGTGTGGGTGTGTATATCATACAACTGTTTTTAATTTGTTTCTTTGCTAAAATGATAGGCCTATTTATAATTCTGTTAAAGATGTATATATTAGATGTACTATTAGTTAACCTCAAAAAATGTGCAGATTTTTTTTTTATGTATCGTGTTAAATTTACCACTATCGGAACTACCTACAATATTTCCTAATAAGAATTAAATACCTTTATATTTAATCGAGGTACTCACACTGTTGAATAAATACTTCATTCAAATCGTATAATTTGATGATATTCGAAATGGAGCATTATTTATAATGTCATTTTTTTACATGACATGCACTACGCATCGCTCAGTCGCCATTAGACTGCTGGCGCATGCGCAATGTAGGCGTGAGGTAATGGTTTGCATATTAGATATAAAATAAATAATAATTGGGAATTTAATTGTTTTTATGATCGAACAATCACCAATAGTCGTCGAACAAACGATAATTAATCAAAATTAATTAATCTAAGTGATAAAAATAAAGATATCTAGTAAGGGGGGCCAACTTAAGGGTGATCATTTGTTTAATTAATTATAAATAAATAAAAGACGAACAAACAATTTTTACAATCGAACGTTAAAGAACGAACGACGAACAAATAATTAAAAATATTAAAAATCTGAAAATCAAAAAAAGTGGGGCCAAATTCACTGAGCCGGCTCGAAGAACCATGTACAAATCCACTATAAACTATGGGAACTCCCTCTGGTGTCTAAATAAAACAACCAGTGTAGTGGATCGTGAGAAAAAAGCTTTAGTCAAAGAACACCTATTTGACATATGTAATTCAATATTGCAACACGATAGCGCGACGTAATAAGCTTCAACGCCATCTATGTTGCCGTGGAGTTAACTTTCTTACATTGTTATAACGTTTTACGAGGCTATTGTATACATTATTTTATTTATTTATTTATTACATTTATGGCATTATACAACAGCGGGTGGTCTATTAAAATTTGTAATCATTGGTTTTATTAAACTTAAAAATTATAACGTTATTATTGCTTCACTAATATGTTGTTCGTCGGAAAGAAACTAGAAATGCACGGAAATTGACGGCGGTCGGTTAGTGATCCCAATAAAATTAATGCAGCCATCCCCTCTCTCAAAGTGGTAAATAGTGTACCTACGATTAGTCAACGCTATTAAGTTGAATGATATGATATGACAGGTGATCAACCTTTTAACAAATCGGCCAAATATAAATCGGCGAAAGAAAGTCACCGAATTCAAATAAAAACAAAATTGTTTATCTTGTTTTTATTTGAATTCGGCGTCGTTCTGTTGTTTTTCTTTGTATGTAGGAATCATACAAAATAAAATCTCCCACACTGCATTTTAATCGTTTTATTCATTTTTACACTCGTAAAATGTTAAAAGTAGACCACAACAATTCACACCAAGTCACCAATAAGCGACACATTCATTTTGCCATTTTAAGTTGACGTTGAGATTCGTTAACATTGCCATATAAAAAGTTTGCAAAAAATTTGAGTGCCTACTTTCGTTAGCCTGACTCTAACCAAGTAAATGGAGTATCCAAGCGACGATAGTGTTAAAAAAAGATAAATCATATCAATTCTTATCTAAAATGCCGAATATAATTACGAAATTGACGTTGGGGTTCGTGAACATTGCCATGTAAAAAGTTTGCAAAAAATTCGTGTGTCTACTTTCGTTAGCCTGACTTTAACCAAAGAAATGAAGAATCAAAGCGATGATCGTGTTAAAAAAGATAAGTCATATCGATTATTATCTAAAATTCCGAATATAATAACGAAATTGACGTTGAGGTTCGTGAATATTGCCACGTAAAAAGTTCGCAAAAAATTCGAGTGTCTACATTCGTTAGCCAGACTCTAATCAAATAAACGAGTATCCAAGCGACGATAGTGTTAAAAAAAGATAAATCATATCGATTCTTATCTAAAATGCCGAATATAATAACGAAATTGACGTTGAGGTTCGTGAACATTGCCATGTAAAAAGTTTGCAAAAAATTCGCGTGTCTACTTTCGTTAGCCTGACTTTAACCAAATAAATGGAGAATCAAAGCGATGATAGTGTTAAAAAAGATAAGTCATATCGATTCTTATCTAAAATTCCGAATATAATAACGAAATTGACGTTGAGGTTCGTGAATATTGCCATGTAAAAAGTTTGCAAAAAATTCGAGTGTCTACATTCGTTAGCCAGACTCTAATCAAATAAACGAGTACCTAAGCGATGACAGTGTTAAAAAAGACAAATCATATCGATTCTTATCTAAAATGCCGAATATAATAACGAGATTGACGTTGAGGTTCGTTAACATTGCCATGTAAAAAGTTTGCAAAAAATTCGAGTGTCTACTTTCGTTAGCCAGACTTTAATCAAATAAATTGAGAATCCAAGCGATGATAGTGTTAAAAAAGATAAATCATATCGATTCTTATCTAAAACGCCGAATATAATAACGTAATTGACGTTGAGGTTCGTTAACATTGCCATGTAAAAAGTTTGCAAAAAATTCGAGTGTCTACTTTCGTTAGCCAAACTCTAACCAAATAAATGGACTTTCCAAGCGATAATAGTGTTCAAAAAGAGATGCATCATATTGATTCTCATCTAAAATGCCGAATATAATAACGAAAAACATTCGCATGTCTAGCTTTGAATTTATACCGAATACTATCGTTACAAGATCGACAGTAACGACCGTGACGTTCGGTAATTGGTGGCGGCGAGCGCATGGGAAACAATCCGAATCAGTGGCACTGTGGAAATCTGTGCGCGTACGCGTATATTTCGCGCTCCAATGCTCGATTGGCGCTAACCAAGAACACAAACAAATTCTCATTAAAATGTCATAGAAAACGCGGCGTTTAGTGTGTTCAGTGTTAGTGGATGTGTAGTGAAAACAATGGCAGCTTTACCTACATCGATAATGCCCGGAGTGTCAATTTCCATCTCGACCGGCGAGGTAGTTTTGTGTTTGTTTTTGAATGCGTTATTCTTTGTGTATCCGCCGAGATAACGTTGACCCACATCAGGTTGCTGATGTTTCGAAATGCCTTTGGGTTTACTCTGTCTCGTTAAATACTAGATAAGGTTTCGTTTGTTCCTTCTTTAAGCGCCGGGGAAATTTTCGGCTGTTTTGATGAAGTAAATGTCATGTACTTATGGTATATTATTGTATGAGTTGTATAAATAAATAGTATATATAAATTAACCAGATAATGTTATTCAATAATATCTTTTTAAAAAACAAGCTTAGCTACTAGTGTTTCCCGAAACTGGCATAAAAAATATGCAAAACACTCTTTTTTTAAAGGCAATATTGTGTTAAGATTTTAAGTCGTTAAGTATAGCTTGTATATTTCGTACCACCGCCTTAGGGGGCGTCCATAAATTACGTGAGGTGTTTTTCTACATTTTCTGTCCCTCCCTCCCCCCTGGTGAGATGTCGTGAGATTTTATTACACCCCCTCCTCCATCCCCAAATCTCACGTGAGATTTTTCAAAATGTGGGTTTCTTAAATATGTAAAAGCGTTGGATTGTTATTGTAAAAATAAAAAAACAATTGCTTCGTGCTTTTATTTACTACTTAGTTAAGACTAGTAATCAATTAAAAATTTAACAATAGAATACTTAACTCGTAATTATTGCGATTAAAAAAAGAATATCTACTGTAATTCCGTCCATGGAGAATCATGTGTGTTGTATTATATAGTGGTTTGACAGTCAGTACAAAAGTATAACGTCGAAGTATGAATTAAATTATTTTCTTTCGAACGAATTAGTGAATGATCAGACAGAAAAAAAATTGCGTGATATTTGCCGAGACCCCCCCCCTCTCCCCAACGTAAGATTAGATGAGATTTGACTCAATCCCCTCTCCCCCATAAACATCTCACGTAATTTATGGACGCCCCCTTACCTATTCCTGTCGCAATAGTGTCAATGCTTGTCATTGTCGTGTCCCGGTTTGAGAGTAAGGTAGCCGGAAAACTAATGTATGTGGCATTAAACCTCGCCACAAGATAGGGATGCACCATTATCATCTATGGTGTCAATAGGCAATGGTTTATCTTTACATCAGGAGAGGCATTTGGTTGTTAAATGCTATCTTATGATATATAAAAAAGGTAAAAATTTATATCAAAAATTGTAAATTAGTGTGTCAATTGCTTGCCATTTATATATGGCGTAACTTTGTGTTTCCTTATCACCATTTATACTATTCTAGCTGATAATAGTGCTGTTTTTCCCTCGAGTAGAGTTACATATCGCCTCTGTGGTCTAGTGGTCCAGCGTTGGCGTCGACCACATGAGGACTCAGGTTCGATTTCCGGGTCGGGCGCTTAAAAAAAAGTTTTTTCAGTATTCTGATAAACACAAAGTTGCCCGGGATTGGAAAGTGCCCTTTTGGCGATAGGCTTGCCACCTATCACATTTGTGGGACCAAGTATCTTCGGCTAATCGTGGGTGCCCTTGTTGTACCTCTGCCTCAGCCTACCCCTTCGGGGATACGGGCGTGAAGATACTTTTTAGAGTTACATATCTTCGGTATAAAAACTTTGATCACTTATCATCAGGTGAGCCTTTTGCTCGTTTGTCCCTCTTTTGTAAAAAAATGTGGTTAAAAGGATTTCTAAAATATATATAAGTACAAGCACTAGCTGTGCCCGCGACTTCGTCCGCGTGGAAAGATTTCTAATGACAGCACCGTGGTTTTACCCGCATAGGTCCCTAAAGGTAAAAACTATCCTACGTCCTTTCTCGGGCCTCAAACTATCTTTGTACCTTTCATCCAAATCGGTTCAGTGTTTTAGGCGTGAAGAAGAGACAGATAGACAGTGTTACTTTCGTATTTATAATTAACCAGCTGACCTGCGCAGCTTCGCCCGCGAGCATATTAGTAAATCATCCAAATAGCTTTTAATAAAAATTTCATCCCCTATTTCAGCGCTCCAGGGACTAAATTTTGAATAAAAAAATTAGCCTATGTGTGACCCCGGATCTTCAACTATATCCATGCCAAATTTCATGAAAATCGGTCCAGCGGTTTAGCCGTGAAAGCGTAACAGACAGACTTTCGCATTTATAATATTAGTATGCATAATATGGATAGGATTTTTTTCAACCGACTTCCAAAACGGAGGAGGTTCTCAATTAGGCTGTATTTTTTTATGTTTGTTACCTCAGAACTCGGTCATTTATGAACCGATTTTGATAATTATTTTTTTTTGTTCGAAAGGATATACTCGCCGTGTGGTCCCGTTTTAATTTGGTGAAGATCTGATGCAGGGTTCCGGAGACACTGGTAATGGGAAGCCGGTTGCTGTAGTTTTACTGCGTTAAAAATATTCTTTATTTAAAAGTTTCGTCGAATATAAAAATAATTTACAATAGGTACATTTTATATTTAAATCCTGAAGAAAACAATTATCTTCAAGCATTCATCAGTAAAATACAATGTATGCATTTTTAAATAAATGCATGCGATATACTAAAAAATAAAAAAGAGAAAAAGAATAAAGAGACTATAATTATACTTATTCAAATAGTAGGAAATTATGCTGTTATAATGGTTTATAAATATAATCATAATATTATTTACTATCTATATATTATTTATATAATCTTATTATTTATTATCTTAGGCTTGCCACCTATCACATTTATAGGACTAAGTATCTTCGGCTAATCGTGGGTGCACTTGTTGTACCTCTGCCTGCCCCTTCTGGAATACGGGCGTGAAGATACTTTTTATAATAAATAAATAACATCAAAAAAGGGAAAAAAATAGTTTGTAATTGATAATTATTCTGTATTAAGTATCTATGTAATCCTAGATCAGATCTATATAATTTATATGGGACTAACGCAGAAGTATACACTCCTATATAGAAAATCAATAGTTTTTCCATATCGCTTGATAAATGAACGAGTTTTGAGGTAAAGCGACATGAAAAAACAACGTTCAAAAAATTAAAAAATACATTTCTTGATTTAGGCATTATTTTCCGGAAATCCATAATTAAAACGTGAAAGGTGGATGTAGATCACTGATTCCCAAAGTGGTCCAGATGGCCCCCGGTGGTCCACGGGAGACTCGACGGGGGTCTACCTTGACGTAACCAAAATGAGGGTCACAATTCGTAAGCGAAATAAAAATATCAATTAATTACCCATCCACTTCTCATTTTTTTGAAAACTGTTAATTCATGGTTGGAACTTGGCTGCAATACAAATTCTATAGTTAGACCTAATCTTCGTATTTTTTTAAGTTTTGGGAGTATATTAGAAATTTTGATTCAAGGGGGTCCACCAGAACCAGCAAAATTTTGAAAGTGGTTTATGAGGAAAAAAATTTGGGAACCTTTGATGTAGATGGATAATTGTGCCGCTGGGCTTTTTGTCCGCATCATCGATGAGTTCCATCCATTTACTAAACCGGCATACCATCGCGGAGGTCACATAGAACTGTTCACGGATAATAGCAAATTTAATTCCACCTTTTTTTAATAAAAAAATACAGTCGAATTTAGAACCTCCTCTTTGTTAAAATGTCAACAGAAAAGAAAGAAGTGTAATAAAAGTAAACGTGCATTTTGACTTAAATATGTTTGTAAATAGTAAAATCAAGCCAAGATCCGAGGATTGAATCTGTAGCCATTGGTCAGACCATGATAAGTGCACTTTTTGCTAAACAATTTTAATAATACAATTAGCATTGCGAAAAACGGATCGTTTGATCAGATATCTTCATCAACACTGTACTCTTCTACAGTCTATGAACATTTTAAGATAAGTTAAAAAACAGAATATTACGTTAGATCATAATAATACATATGCATTGTGCATAATACATGTAAAATTATTTTTTGTAATTATCACTTTCTGATCTAATTAAAATATCTCAATGATAGGAAAAAAATATATATAATTGTTCGTATCGATGACGAGAGTAGGAAATACCGTAAATTCCTGCCATTGCATTGCAGTAATGTTGCTTCGATTCCGTTATCTCGATATCCTTGAGGAGAAAACTCAGACGAGTGCATAATGATGCCGTTGAGATGAATAGAAGTGCTTTTATATTTATTGTTATGACTACTTTATGGGACCTCTTTATCTTTTGTTCGGATCTGTATATTTAGATTTAGAAGAATAAAATGACTGAAAATTTTATTATAACTGAGAATCCAAACCCATCAATACTAATTAGTTGTATTCACTGTAGTTTTTATTAATGCGGCTGTATAAACCAGATAGTGCTATGATTTGATATGATTTATTTTGTTTTCATTTGTAAGCCCGGGAATAGATAAATGCTCGGTTGGCGATAGACTGGCCACATATCACGTTTGTGGATTTGTTGGACTGACTATCTTCGGCTAATCGTGTGTGCACGGGTTGTACCTCTATCTAACTCTTCGGAAACACGGGCGTGAAGATACTTTTTACTTTTTTTATTTTTATCTTAAACATGATTATTACTGAAGTTTTGAAATTTACTTTAGCTGTACGTGAAGTTTACTTTAGTTTTGAAAAAATGTTTTCTTTAGTTTGAAAAAATTTTAAACCGGTGGGAGGGATGCGCTGGGCCGCGCTCCCGGCTGCATGGGTACCACAATCTTGCCTATTTCTCCCGTGAAACAGCTTTGCTGTGTTTCGGAGAGAAGGGCAAGACAGGCAGTATAATTACTGGCACCGAGACTTAACATCTTATGTCTCAGGATAGCCAACACATGAATGGAATACCTGGGCTAGTTCCAGCCCTGGTATCCCATTTTTGTTCATTGGCGACGTCGATCACTTACCATCAGGTGACACGTCTGCCAGTTTGCCTATCTCAATAACATAAAAAATACATTAGTTTTTTATGAATTTTTTAAGTTTTTTATAAAATAACTTGGAGGTCAAAATTTAAAAAATATTCGGTCTCATCGGTTTAATAAATAACGGTTTAAATCTATCACTGATCACTTATTCTGTCTTGTTCATTCTCACATTTTGATACGTCGTGGTTGATGCGATAAAATGAGAATTTATAAACACACATGCTTAAATAGGTTTTTTAATAGTTGAAACTAATTTATAATGCACTTGTACGTTTATTCCACTGTTATTTTAACCGTCCTGTTTACGCTTTGAAAAGCGAATTCGGTCGATTATTTTAAAATAATTTGTCTATTCTTACATTGAAATAAAAGTACAAGTGCATTTTAAATGAATTTCAACTGTGTTGTGTTGAAAGTTGAATATTTAAAATCTAGGTTTTTTAATAGCACTTATTGAATCTTATAAAGTCATCGACATCGACACCTTTCGCTGTATTAAGTGAATTGTGACGTAAGGGTTTCCTGTGTTACGTTAAGGTGAGACGAATGAATGTTTCAAACCATCCATACTTTGATTGTTAAAAAAGTATATCCTTCATTGCTTTGGGCAGTTTTAGGTAAAAGGGGATATTTTAATAGAAGAAATTACCGCTCTCTTATTTGAATACTTACTAACTTCATGCTCTATGAGTTGAGACAAACGTTCAAAAACAAAAACAAAACATTAATATATTGAAAAAAGTAATTCTTTCATAACTTTAAGCAGTTTAAAAAGGTTATATTTTAAGAGAAAATTTATTGTCCTGTTATTTAACTGATTATTTGTTATTTAACTCACTGTCTCGTGCTCTACGAGTTTGCACATAAATGTTCAAAACCTTCGATACATTGATTGTTAAAAAAGTATTTCCTTCATTGATTTAATTAGTTTTAAGTTTTAGAATAATTGTAAGGAAAACGATGATGTAAAAAGGAAAAAATAACCGCCTAGTTATAACGCTCTACGAGTTCAATTCTTGAAAAAGCCAAGCTTTTGTGTTTTGAGGACAGATGTTAGTATTAGAGTGTTCACTAAATATGACTTAATATTTAATAAAAATGTAATTAAGCAAAAACATTTGTATTTTTGTATTGGTGTACAAAGAGCTTATAATATTTAAAGACCCACAACGCAATGAAATACCTCTGGTAATGCGGCTGTCTAAGATCGGTGGCGACCTCTTACCATTAGACGACGACCTCTTATCTCCTGCTCGTTTGCCCCCCTTTTCTTTTTTAAAAAAATGTTTTCATAAAATAATTTGTTTCTTTTTAAATTTTAAAAATAAATTTCATCACCTTTCGGCAAAATCACCTTTATTGTGATAGATGAGTAAATTGTGCTTAGTTGTAGTTACATTACATGTTGATTCATTGGTGCATAATATGATATATAATTATGTATTCTTATTTTACATAATGTTCATTATATCGTTACGTCATAAAAATCACACGGTTTTGTATTTAAAATGGCTACTCCCTGGTGTATTGTCTGACCACAAGCTACAATTTGATTTTGAGTTTATATAATACTGCTGTTACCCGCGATTTCGTTGGCGTGACCCGAAATCATTACTTTCCTTTGTTCAGTCGGGTAAAAAACTAACCGATTTTACTCCTAGACAGTGTAAATTTCTATTGGTAATATAAAACTATAAGATCGGTCTAGCTTTTAATAAATTTTAAGAGAACTAAAATGATATAGTAAGCGAGTCGCCGTGTTGGTCCCGGCCTCCTTTGTAGAATAGGCCAACTGCCGTTCTGCCAGGCGGGTCGTTAAAGGCGACCGAATGGCTATCGAGTCACTACCATCGTGGCTACTAGGTGGTAGAGTTCTGCATTGTCTCGCCCGGGTCAGGTACTACCACCTTGCCTATTCCTGTCGTAATAGCGTCAGTGCTTGTCGCTGTCGTGTTCCGGTTTGGAGGGTAAGGTAGCCGGTAAACTTATGCATGTGGCATTAGACCTCGCCACAAGATAGCAACACACCATTAACATCTTTGGTGTCTTTGGTTGACACTTTCCATCAGGAGACCCATCTGCTTGTTTGCTATCTTATGATATAAAAAAAAAAAGACTTCCATTTACGCTCACACCGGTGCATCGCGTCCACCGGTCCTGTGTGTCTAT
This sequence comes from Apodemia mormo, assembly GCA_036924255.1. NCBI lineage: Eukaryota > Metazoa > Arthropoda > Insecta > Lepidoptera > Riodinidae > Apodemia > Apodemia mormo. The sequence continues at coordinate 29,322,413 of JAUPFN010000017.1, forward strand.
ATACCAAAGATATTAATGGTGCGTTGCTATCCATGTGGCGGGATGGTAATGCCGCATGCATATGTTTACCGGCTACCTTACCCTCCAAACTGAAATACGACAGTGACCAGCACTGACGCTGATTTGAAAGGTTAGGCCTTCATATCGGAACAAGACCGTGAAAAGTACTAAAGCTATTGCGTTAGGAATAAGTAAAGTAGTGGTACCAGATCTGGACGAGATATTGCAGGGCTCCATCTTCAGGATACGATAGTGGTGATATGTTTATCCAATCGTTCGTCTCTTACTAACTGCCTGGCAGAATGACACATTCAAAGGGGGTCCGGGCAACCACGGGGAAAATATTATCATTTGTGTTTAGTTACTATGAAATTACGCTCGAGTTTCGACCAGAAAGCGTAGTAGTGAAGGTACATGTCTATGTACGATGGGTAAGTAATATCAGACTATTTCTTTTCTTGCTTAGTGACTTGAGTCTGTTGAATTGTAGTAAAAATAATTAAACAAGAACAATACATTTCATATGTCAAGATTAAGTTTTCTTCCAGGAACACGAATCTAATCGAGGTTAGTTAGATGTCTTGGCCTCTTGAAAAATATATTATCTGCCTTCCTGCCACGCTGTTCGTAAAAGGTGAATGTTTTACCTCAGCACCACCTAATACCTGTGTTGTCTCGCCCTGGTCTATTACCGCCGCCTTACTATTCTTTCCATTATAGCGTCTGTACTTCTTACTATTGTGCACCGGTTTGGATGTCAAGATAGACTGCAAATTTAATGTCGACCATGCTCTATTTACATAGGCGGTTATTTCTCGTCGTCAAGAAAACGATCTCTTCGTTTTTTACCCCGTAATATAAAAAAAATATTCAGTAGCATTTTTTCTTTTTGATTGTAGCAACATCACCATTGAGGTAATGGGATCCTGTAATTAACACATTTTGATATTATTTTCCTTGATTCCCCCTAGCTGATACGCAAAGCCCAAGGTCAAATGGTTTTTTGTGTCCAACATAAATATTAATGTATTAACTTGATTCGCATGTAATTTTATGTGGCGTTGGCCTTATTTCGGCCAATAGCCTTCTTAGCAGCAGCCTTGATCTCGGCGCGAAGCGTGACTCATGTGGGTACAAACTAGGTTCATTTTGAATTTATAATGAACAGGAGGCATAGATGTGTTCAACCTTTGGTCCGACATAATTTTTACTAACCATTTCTGTGGATTTTAATTGGAACAAATTCTGATGTGCATTGCGTATCAGTCATAAATTGAAATGTTAAGATACAGCACATGTATGGAGTAAGACGTGGTTTTAATATTTAAAAAAATGTAATTTTCCTTCGGTTTGGGCCATACAAAGTTCTAATATTTTTATATTCTATTATAAATATTTAAAAATTAATAGTCTAAGGTAAATGCACCTTTTTTCTACAACCATGTACCAAAGTAGTAGACAAATTAATAAAACAAAAACGGGGCCTTTATTTTTTGTTTTAATATAATCGCGATGGAGCTAGATATGAGTACAAAAAAATATATTGGCGGATGCGCCTTTTCTTTCTGATTTTGCAAATATATATAACTCAATTTAAGAAAAAATTTTAGATGCGCCCTTTTAACTAACGAGGGCAGACTAGTTTAACCCGGCAGACGTTGTATATATAATACATATACCTATTATAACAGCATTATAACAGTCACAGTTATACTATACATTGTAATGGCATCAGAGGGTGTTCAGTAACCGATTCTGATACCAAATATGTAAAAAAATAGGTACCTACTTAAATTTAGACCTAATTATTCAATAAAAATTTTAGATACGGACACTCGCGCATAGATATCGAAATTCTTTGTTTACAGACAGCGGTTTGCCGTAACTCTTGACTATACTTCCTCCCGCGCGATGGCTATACCTTTTTAATATTACTACACTAATTTCGTTGAGGCTTACTATGTAATTAGTTACGTAATATCAAATTTTTATTGTACACCGGGAGTATTAAATTGAACTTTACTGATAAGTGCCAAGTGGCCTTTTTTATGATTATTTTGAATTTGTAATGCACCAAAAACCTCCACTAAGTAAATAATTTTCCACAATATTAGTATGTGAAGTAGCAGCACAGTTTTTTGAATAGGTTTTTGATAAACACAAAATAATATTGAAAAGACTTTATTTCACTTACCAATTATGCCCATTTTTTTCCTAAAGACTTTTTTATTTACCTAGTATATAGTCGGTCTAACTCGCTATACATGTTTCACTTCAAAACACTAAGGCCAAGGTCATCATTTTGAATCAATTATTGTGATATTTTATAGATCAGGGCTATTCAACCTTCAGCTTTATATATTAATAATTCAATTCTCACGACGTATATCTGGATATATTTTAATGTATTTCGAGAGATAGCCGTATAATGTAACAAGTTATTAGTAGAAAATGGAATGATCACAATATTTTAATGTAATTGTATGTTCATGCCCGTGTCAGAAGATACTTGATTCCACAATGTGATAGGTGGCAAGCCTATCGCCAACCGGGCACTTTCGAATCCCGGACAACGTTGCTTTTTTTTTTTTTATATATCATAAGATAGCAAACAAGCAGATGGGTCTCCTGATGGAAAGAGTCAACCATCGCCTATAGACACCAAAGATGTTAATGGTGCGTTGCTATCTTGTGGCGAGGTCTAATGCCACATGCATAAGTTTACCGGCTACCTTACCCTCCAAACCGGAAAACGACAGCGACAAGCACTGACGCTATTGCGGCAGGAATAGGCAAGGCGGTGGTACCTGACCCGGGCGAGACAATGCAGAACTCTACCACCTAGTAGCCACGATTGTAGTGACTCGATAGCCATTCGGTCGCCTTTTACGACCTGCCTGGCAGAACGGCAGTTGGCCTATTCTACAAAGAAGGCCGGGACCAACACGGCGAAAAAAAATTATTATTAGAAAACATTTTTGAAATGTCCTACAAAAAATCGAACTCGGGCCTCATAAGGTTATCAACGACAAGACACCGGACCAATAGACCACAGAGGTGATTTAAATATATATAAATAATTATCGCTGGACTAATTACCCGAATCTATCTAAAACCAATATAACCAATTTGTTGTCATACAAGTGTTGGTCGAAGATAATAAATAAAACATAGAAATATATACCTATATAAATACTTAAATATATTGAATACCCAAACCCAAAAATACAAATATTTGTGCTCATCTCGTTTTGTTCGTTTTCAGGGTTCCGTGCTCAAAAGATGACAAACTCTATTTTATGCCTTTGGTATCTGTCCGCGCGAACGAAGTCGCGGGCAACAGCTAGTTTTAAATATTATAGACCGTGGTCCCACGAACAAACTTTTTTTGATTAATAACAAGCTGAATTTTTGTGAACAGCTTCGTTTTAATGAGACAACCATCTTTTCTATCTTCGAAAAATCTCGATAGCTAATACAGTTATGGGGCTTTGAAAATTTTAATTCGGTGAAGGAAAAATGTTTATTAATAGGTAACAATAATTAATTTTCGACTTTTTCGCTTGATTACATTATGAAAAACACGATGAAACTTTTGTCCTACACATTCGACGGTTTTTCTGACGAGTCCTCCATTCTAAAATTTCGGAATTATGTGATTTTTAAATTGATATATATATATATATATATATATATATATATATATATATATATATATATATATATATATATATATATATATATATATATATTATAAGATAGCAAACAAGCAGATGGGTCTCCTGATGGAAAGAGTCAACCATCGCCTATAGACACCAAAGATGGTAATGGTGCGTTGCTATCTTGTGGCGGGGTCTAATGCCACATGCATAAGTTTACCGGCTACCTTACCCTCCAAACCGGAACACGACAGCGACAAGCGCTGACGCTATTGCGGCAGGAATAGGTAAGGCGGTGGTACCAGACCCGGGCGATACAATGCAGAACTCTACCACCTAGTAGCCACGATGGTAGTGACTCGATAGCCAATCGGTCGCCTTTTACGACCTGCCTGGCAGAACGGCAGTTGGCCTATTCTTCAAAGGAGGCTGGGACCAACACGGTTTAAAAACAAACCTATTTTCTCACAACAGCGTGTTAATTATTATTGTAATTCAAGGGTAACATTGTAAAGTGGAAACTTTTCTTATTCCGATACTCTAAACTTTTCTTTATCTATTTTTAGTAGTACTCGATTCGACATTTTTCGAAGATAGAAAATATATCTTCTCTTCTTCTTTATAATATTTTATTTAACACAAACTCTCCATACTATCTTCGTGAACGCTTTAATTTTCTATACGATTTTGACTCAAATTGTCGTTCACATTTACGCGGAATTTTACAATATCCATCACATTCTTCCATATTTTATGGTAATTCTTTCACTATCAACTCTGTGAAACTTTGGAATTCACTTCCTTTTCATATCAGGAGTAGTTAGTCAATAGTAAGTTTTAAAAAGACATTAAAGGAATTTTACCTGTCTGCATAATTTTCAATAAAAGGGCGCAGTAAAGTATTATTTATTATTCATAGTATTAAGTTAATTAAAATAAGAATTTGTAGTTTTTCTTTTGTCTTTAAATTGTATGTTTCTACATTAATAATTTGTACACTGTATATTCTACATTTCTTTTACGCATTCTCATTCTTTTGGGTTTGCTGGAAGAAATCTCTTGCAGAGATAAGCTCGCCTTTTGTAAATGTTTCAAATTAAAATGTAATATGACTTTTAAGTGTACAATAAAGTATTAAATAAATAAATAATTGTCTCGTCAAAACGAAGCTATTCACAAAAGTTCAGCTTGTTATTAATAAAAAAAAAGCTTGTTCGTGGGACTACTGTCTTAAGAGACAGCGGTCCCACGAACAAACTTTTTTTTCTGGTTTCTGCAGTCATTCGCAATGTAAATTTTAACTGTAATACATTTCATACTTCACTGTTCGCACAATAGTCTTAAAAAGGGGAAAGTTTTTTCTTCACGTATTAATATATAGATAATTTGCTTAGGGTCTATATAAATTACGTCACACAAATGTTAGGTATAGTTATTTGACCCCTCACCCCGTCTTTGTCACAGATGGTTGTACCCGCGGATTAAACTGGATACGCCTTTCAAGACAATTTCTTAGAATGTCGCTTGAATTTATACCTCGAAATACAAAGTTATAATACTTACCGATAAAATAAAACCACTCCAGAGATATTCTTTAAGCCCAAGCCTTTTATTCGACACTAGCCACAATATGGCATATTTCTATTTTTTTCAACATATAATATATCTACAAGGTTTTAAGATTACTATACATTTGCTCATATGAGCAGCTTAGCATTTTCCGCCCAACACCGTGTCAATTAGTATTTGTGTGGTCTGTGGTCGTACCCATGAAGTATTAGGTAAAGGTGGAGTTAGTAATCGTATTAATCACTTGAAATAAATACCTACGTTATATATCAGTCTTATAGGTCTCGCTATCTCTTTTTATACAGCTGTGTTAGAAAGAGAGGTGTTAGAGAGAGAGACCTCAGAAAATGACAACAGTATTTAAATTTTTGTTTCAAGTAGGTGGGTCATTCTTCGATCGTAATATATTTTCAATGATTTGGTGAAAAAAATAAAAACCTCGTGGCACAACAAGTGATCAGTACTAGAACTGTTACTTGATTCAAATCTTTGATATCGGTGTAAGAGGCATCTTTGTATTATTAATATTTAGGGAGATATTCGAAAATTTTAAATATGCTTGCTCAGGACAATGACAACTTTTTGATGATAATGACAATTTAATTAGGATAAATGACTTTTGTTGAGGATAATGATTTTACACCTGTTTTATTGCACTTATCATTAAATAAAACAAAATATTAAGAATCAACATAATTATATTTAGTCGTAAAGTCACGCATTGTTAAACACAAACATAAATTCTTGTGTAATTAATATAATTTAACAATATAATGTTAATCAAAAAATTACATATTGATGAACAGAAATATAACTTCTTGTATATAATTAAAATATAACAATATTTTTATTATTTTTCAATTGTTATATCCTGCATCACATTATATTAACTAATAACTATCAGCTCAAAGAAATAAAATCGAAATAGATAACACTTAACATTGTTAAGAGTATAAACACTGGTTAAATAGGAAGAAAGGATATTTGTTTTTCTGAGATTTGGATCGCGGCTCTCTTCTTTATGTGTACTAGATAATGAAACGACAGGATTTGGATTAATATTCTCAGTCTACTTACAGTTATTGTTTGGGATATGGTTTTTATTATACCTATGGATGTACTTTTCATAGATATTACAATCAAAACAACTAGATTTGATTGTAATATCGATGAAAAGCTCGTCTGCGTTCCTGCGGAGCGTTCCTGCTGAGCGTTTCTGCGCTCCCGAATAGGAAGCTACGTGAGTTATGTTCTGAAATTGGAAATCTGGTCAAATCTTCTAAAACCAAAAACAAAGCGAATTCCTATATTCTGTAAACGCTCGAGTTTATTCAGGCCTTCTTCTGTGATATCAAGATAGCAAATATCAGCATAATCTAATAAAGGAAAGATTTATGTTTGCACTAAAATAACTCTAGTCTTAAAAGGAAGAAATCTTTGCAAACGTTTGATAGCATGAAAGGTGGAATGAACTTTTTTGCATACTTCTGATATATAAGCATTCCAAGGGAAATCTTCACTTATGATTTGACCTAAATTTTTAGCTGATTTGCTATACAGTATATAACACTGCTGCTATATACGAGATCAGGAACATTAGCATTTGCACTACCTATAATTAAAAACTGTAACTTTTGGGATTTACTAATAAACCAGATGACTCCGCTCATGAGTGAATACGCGACAGATCCTCATATATAGCGCTGATTGCCTCAAGAACATCCGGAGCAGAGAAAGGACGATACGATTGCAGATCATCCGCATATGATCCGCATCCGCATATGATGATGACGAATGAAAACTGGAGGACATGGCATTGGATGTTATGTTGATAAACACGAAAAATAGGAGTGGAGCTAGAACACCCCCCTGTGAAATACCAACTGTTAATTTACTAAAACCTGAGAAAGAATCCTCGAAATGAACACATTGAGAACGATCTCGGAGATATGAGTCAAACCAGGATACAGACTGAGGGGAAAGATTCAGCGAACGAAGAGTACCAAGCAGCACATCAAAGTCCACAGAGATAAAATCGTTACTGAAGTCAAAGAAAACCAATAAAGTAGGTTGTTTATTACCAATAGCATGTCTTATGTCATCAGTGACTTTAACAATAGCAGTAACAGTACTGTGCCCCGAACGGAAACCAGATTGATACGGATTGAACAAATTACTATCCTGCAGGTAAAGGCTAAACTGCGTGTCCAAAATCTTGGACAAATATGGAAGAATTGGTATAGGGCGATATTTAGAGAAATTAGTAGGAGCTGAGACTTTAGAAAAAGGAGCTGAGCTGTCTTCTAGGCTTAAGGAAAAGTGCCAGAAAAAAAGGAAAAATTGATAATATATGTTAGGACGGGGAACAGTGAAGCCACCATGCGCTAACTGATATTGTCGTTACCGATGGCATAGGAAGAGATACATTTAATGTGTTTGGCAAGGGCAATTACTCCTAAAGGGTTGGCAATTCTGAAAGATTCGCTTCGGCTGGTCTTTTAGTTTCTTAATTAATCTTTCCATTGTTTTATTTTATAGTAGAGGGGGCCAATGAGCAAAGGTACTGCACCTGATGGTAAAAGCAGTACCTTTGTATATTTGCAATACCAGGGGTCTTGCAGATGCGTTGTCGGCTTTTTAAAAATGAGTAAGCTCGTTTCTTGAAGGTCCCCAAGTCGTAATTGATTCCATAAAGGAGTAGTGCGAGGCAAACAGTGCCGACAAAGGCGCACTGTTGTGGTTTTCCAGGCATCGAGGTGGTGAGGATGGAACTTTAAATTTTGACGCGATGTCCGATAGTGGAATTTAACGACAGGAATTAATCCGAACAATTCGACGGAACACTCCCCATTATGATTGCGGTAAAAGATGCAGAGCGAACCTACATCTCTGCGCAACGCCAAAGAGTCAAGCCAATTAGAAATAGCCTGGTCGTCGACGATTCGAACCGCTCTACGTTGAATGCAATCAAGAGGAAGAAGCTAGTACTGAGGAGCTCCGGCCCAAAGGTGGGAGAAGTACTCCATGTGAGGTCGAATTTGGGTCTTGTAAAGTTGGAGGCGATGGACTGGGATAAAGCTTTACTCTGCTGAGTACTCCAAGCTTATTGGGGGCTAAGCCTCTCCTCCCAAATGACCGCTGAAATGAACGTTGTTCGATATGAGCGAGTCTTAGTTTATATATGTTCTTATATAACTAGACGTAACCTAGCAAGCGAAAATCGCGCGGTGCAGCAATACTCGTCAGTTTACGCTTTTCTTTCTTTTTTTATATTTTCTTGATCAATAATCATTTGTTGATACCTCCGTTTCTGACACATTTTATATTGGACTTTACGATTCTCATAGGATTCCTTACTTCTAGGCATGCTGATTTTTTTCCCAAAACAACTGCAGAGACATTACGAAAAAAATTAATCAATTGATGTACCAGCTTACTTTATTTTAATGGTTATATATGCTAATAATTGTGTTGACGTCATTATTCTCAACGTTTGTCATTGTTCAAAATCCGCAAATCATTATTCTAACCCATACATCATTATTCTCAACAGTCATTTTCAGGATAATGATGTCAGCAATAATGACGAATTCCAGAAAACATCTCGAAATTTGTCTTAAAAGATTAGATACAGCTAATAAATATCTATGGGGAGTTATTTGCAGTTCCGATACATAAATAAAGCCATGAATAAAATCAATGAACATATTATTTACCACGATAAAGTGAATAAGGAGAATGATTATAAAGATGACAAATTTCGAAGAACCATATTCAAGCTTACCTTGAGAGAAATATGACCTGTCCAATCCGTTCAAAGTGTGTGGCCTAACCGAAGAGTACCGAGGGGCATCCGGTAGGCACGAAATATGCCCCAAAATTGCAATCATCGTGGAAAAAATTTGAAAACTATTCCTGTTTTTACAATGACGCTTTTTTTGTGACAAACTTTTGAAAGAGTGTTTTACTATTTTAGAATTAAGTTAATACTTTAAATTGTTAAGAAACAGAAACAATAGACCTTTAAATACCATTTTTTACTATAAATAATTTTAATAAGTGGTATTTGAATATTTTAGAAGACCAAATAGCCAAGAACAGGTGATCTGGACACGCGAAATAATGACGTTTTCAGTAGATTTTTGCGTTTTTTTGTTAATTAATTATAAGAAATGTTTTTCTTTTACTTGTTGATAGTTAAAAAAGTAATAATGGAATAAGAAAACATTGTTTTTCTTCATCGTAGTTATAACAGTAAAGAGAAAACTGCCTGGAACCGTATTATCCTCAACATTGAAGAATCACCCAGGTATTAGACGTGATAAAACCCGCTGCACCTTGGTAGGACGTCACTTAATTTTCAATTTGCATTTAAAATTAAATAAATGAAAACAAACAGCTTTTCCAAATTATTTTTATTTATTTATTTAAATTTTATGCGCAAACTGTACAGAGGTGGACTTAACGCTATAGCAGCATATATGGCTTTCTCTACCAGTCAACTTGAATCAAATGAAACCATTTTTGAATTTATTCTATTAGCGATCGCCCTCTAGTCGATATTCGACCATTCTATGACACTATTTGACCATAAACTAAACAATAAAATCTCTTTTTTTTGACTACAGAACTTATATACAATCTAAACTAATATTATAAAGATGAAAGATTTGATTTTGTTGTTTATTTATTTATTTATTTATACTTTATTGTACACTTACATAAGTAAAATTGTACAAAAGGCGGACTTAATGCTAGTTGCATTCTCTCCCAGTCAACCTTTGGGCTAACAGAAAGAGTAGTATGTAGGTACAAAGAAAATATAGATATATAAAATTTAAATAAGGATACATATTTAAATAATTATATAAGTAACTAGCTGTTGCCCGCAACTTCGTCCGCGCGGTCTTCGTTTACTCCGCACAGCTCCTCCACCGTAGGTGATAGCGTGATAATATGTAGCCTATATGTTGACCCAACCTATTAGTAATATTCATGCAAAATTTGAAGTAAATCCATGCAGTGCTTTTTGAGTTTATCCCGGACATACATTGACTTTCCTACGATTTTATTATATGTATATAGATAATACATAAATACTACTAAGAATAAAACATACTAATATAATATACTTATACTTAAACGGATATACTAATATAATATTAAGTAATAACATAGACTACATAAACAAATTATATAAAATAAATAAATACATACATACTATAATACACTTAACAATAGTTAACTAACCTAATTTGTTTGTTCGTTTGTTACGATTTACACAAAAACTACAAGACAAAAATAGGCTACATTTGCCCGACTGATCAAAGGCGCGTAATGATTTTTAGTGACGCGAACGAAACCGCGAATAACTGCTATGAGATGTATGTAAAATTAATGGCAGTGTATTTCCAATCTATATTATATAAGAATATCACATTTCTGCGCTCATTCACGATGTAAACTTTAACTGTGCCAAATTTAAAACGTCTCCGTACGCATAATTGTCGTTAGTTAGTAATATTTTTAATGGTTTACTTATAAATTCACGGTTTAAGTATTTTAGATGACCTATGACGTCACATGTCATCTTTTTTTATGTTAGGTGGATAGGCAAATTGGCAGACCTGCCACCTGATGGTTAAAGTCGTCGACGTCGCCAATGACCATAAACTAGTTTACCTCGAACAAGCCCAGGTAACTCATTTAGGCGTTCCCTATCCTGAGACATAAGATGTTAAATCTCGGTGCCAGTAATGAGTAATTACACTGCCTGTCTTGCCCTTCTCTCCAAAACACAGCAAAGCTGTTGCACAGGAGAAACAAGCAAGATGGTGGTACCCATGCAGCCGGGAGCGCGGCATCCCTCCCACCGGTAATATCTTAACCAGTATGACCCTTAAAATCAGTTATGACCCATGTCCACTTGTCACACAATGTCACAATCCGTGCATCCTCCCCTGCCTTTAATGCATAATTAATGGATATAAGAATTTGGCGTGGATATAATAAGTGTGTACGTCTGTTGTCTATTTCTAGTTAGACCATTAGACCATATAAAATATATTTGGACTATCACAGGTACCCTAAGTAAGTAAACCGGTTGGTTTTTTTGAGAAAAATGCTGCGTAATATTTGTGACTTTTGTTGATTTGAGAGTTAGTTGAGTAATAAATGCTATCAACTGAAGAATAAACGGAGATTATAAATTTGATATGTATGTAATATTGATTGAATTTCATAATATTTGAGTATGATTATCTATTTAGGCGTCAAAGCACGTGTACTATATTTTGTAAGTGTATATATGTTTGTCAACGAATTTCGCGGGAACTTAAAGCAAATTGAAATAATTCTTTTTGACTTAAATCAGCTATATTTAAACTTAGGGAACTGTCTAAGTTCCTTTAAAATCGGTTCAATAGTTTTTGAGATATAGGCATAGTTAACAGATATTTGGACTCGGTCTAATTTTTTTTAAATTACTTTTATTATTTGTCGCTATGTTTGGTTGTCACTTATTTTACACGAGATGTTCATAAGATAGTTATACTAATTTTCTGAAATACGTATCTATCTATGATGATCCGGATTAGTACCTAAATTTAGTTTTACGATTAAAGGTGAACACACACTTATCGGAGCCGAACGCGTCGAACGAAACGAATTATAGATTTTTGTATATAAAATCTCATGAATTCGACGTCGATTCGACGCGGAAAAGTGTGCCAGGTTTCATGCGATTTCATATACAGAATTCTAAAATTCGTTTCGTTCGACTCGTTCGGCGCGTTCGGCTCGGATAAGTGTGCGTTCACCTTAAGCTAACGTCGTTCAACTGGTAAGCAATACATTCTTTACAGAACATAAGTTCATGAGTTCCAATCCCGATTTTGTAAAAAGTTAACGGAATTTATCTAGAAAAATCTAGTAAAAATATAGTAGAGAATGAAAAAAAGCGGCAGGTAGATGTCGTGACGGCAGGCAGGTGAGTGGCATGGGATAGGCGTAAAGTGGGTAAACGTGCTGTCGAGATCATCCATCTCGACAATCCACAAAACAGTGAGTCATGGAGATCATAAGGTCCTGGGCTTAAATCCTGATTGGGCAAAAAGTTAATAATTTTTTTTGTATAAATCCAAAGTTTGTTGGCGGTAACAATGCCTCTGTGCCTTGTAAAGTACGTAAAGGAATTGGAAGTTATTGTGAAAATTAGTGTCAGTTAACGTTTGGTATATACTCCGTCTGCCCCGGAAGGAAACCGGCGTAATGTTTTTAGTATATATAGTAATATTTAAAAAAAGTGACGTAGATACCTGATGTTATTTTCGACATTTTAAACACATTTCAACAGCTCGTTAAAGTCTATTGTTGAAGATTAGCCTCTCTCAACGTGGCATCAAAGACGATCTTGGGTTTTAATTTTGCACTTCGGATGAGGGATTATTTGCACATAATCGCCACAATCTCATTGTGGCGATTATGTACGACTTGACGATTGCTGACTGGAGCTTTTTTTACCTATTTCAAAACGTATATTAAGTTAATATGGCGATTTTAAAAAATAGTTCGACTGTCTCATTAATCTAGTGGTGAGCCTGTTCGGCTTAGATCAGGAGGTCCCGGGTTCAAAAGCCAAGTTTGCCTTTTGGGGTTATTTCTATTTGGAAAAATCTCAGCAGTAGAAGTTTGGTGAAGCTCTAGTGTTATTGAGTTATTTAAATTTGGAAAATTCTCAGTAGAGTCTGGTCAGTGTTAACTCCCTATTGTATCAAAGAAACATATATCGGTTATGGTTCACGCAAATTCCTTTATCCAGATCACTGCCCTACTTCATATGAATCAGTTTTTTCTGAGATAAACATGAAAAGAGCTGATAGTCTTCAAGTCGGGTTATATACCTATATCATTAAAGTGACAGAATACCAAAATTTGTATCGATCAGGCCTGAACAACTTGCTTAATCCTTTCGTCAAGTTGAAAAGAGTTAATGATCTTGAAACAGTTGATTAGATTTTAAATGGTTAAACCGACTAAAGAGGGTTTCCTTAGTTACTTGTAAACTTGTAATTGGCACCAGTAGTTTCGTTGCGTAAGTTTCTTGCCTACATATTTAATAACCATGACGGGTCATGTGCTGCACGGGTGCTGCACGGGCGGTAATATGGACCATGGCTTTGTTTAAGATCACCGTACACTCGTATCATTGACGCAGATATTTTGTTATATAGTTGTTTTGATTTAAAGGATATATATTCCACAGATATAGAAGACGCTAATATATACACTGCTTGAAAAACTTGAAAAGCACTTCCTTTAAATTTGGACTGTTGACAACGTCAAACTGTTTTAAAGGAAGTTTCTTGTAAATGAAAAATACAGACTACCTCTCTACTAGATATTTGCTCTGTGAGTAGTAGGTACTAATTGCGTTTTTATTTATTCTGTACTAGCTGCAGCGTACATCCCGCTGCATTATAAAAGTCTTTGGCGAATTCCGCGGGATCCGCTAATTTTTCCGGGATAAAAAGTAGTCTGTATGCTATTACGAGTCGTCATCTACCTGTGTGCCAAATTTCATTCAAACCCGTTCGGTAGTTTTTGCGCGATTGAGTAACAAACATCCATCCAAACATCCAAACCCTTGCATTTATATTAATATAGATTCTGTTCGTTGACAGTCGCTTAGACTGAACAATTCAGGCCATGATGATTCCCGGGCCGAAAGCGTTATTTATTTTCCATCATCCATCATTTGCCAGCCAACAAATAGGTGTGATGATTATTAACGTCTATTGATATTCAGTTAACGCTGACTACTCCAAACAGGTACAAACGATGTGATATTTTTTTAATTAATTTACATGTAGATCCGTCTAATAATAGATTTACACACACACGACATATTTTTATAACGATATTATATCATGCTGATAATTTCATATATAGTCAGTTCGTAAATAATCAATTGAAATGTTAATAAGTGTTTTTTGAATGTCAAGAGGGTCAATTCAACGTTAATTCGAAGTTTGTGGGAGTGCAATTCTTGTCTCGCGGCCGTAAACTTGTAAAAGTTGTTTTTACGCTGTGTCGGCCAAACTATCAGAAATTTATTTTACGTCTACCAAAATTGTAGATAATTTAATTTGCCGCGAAAAACGTTTACATAACTCTTATTTGTGATGAATAAGAAGTACTATTTTTTACAAGAGGATGGGTGCGGGACAAAGGTTCTGACCTCACAAATATGGATTTAACTTAACACTGAGGTTGGCGTTGACATCCAAAAAATAAAATTACGTGCTCTTATTTTGCAACCCCAAATGTGACTTAAATGGACTAAAGTTTTTTATATTGCTGCCAATGGGTTAAAACCAGCTGTTTACCTAATTATCAAACACAATTTCGTCAGAAATCGCCCGAGAATAGATCTTGATTTATTTCTATATATATATATTTTCATATATATATTAATTTACGCAACAAAATAGGCTCAAGCGCTTCAGTATAATGACTTCTAGCAAGCTAAATTTACTGCATAATTTCCTTTAAAAATATCTCTAACTGATTCTCCAAAAATCGCCTTTTGATTTGTATTCAAACATCCAAAATAACGTTAAAATGTTAACGGGAAAATATTTTATGCATGAAAATATTCAATTGGAACGAAATTCAACGGACAAAGCGTCATCAAGTGCGCAAGAAACAACAAAGGAGGCGCCATTAGACACCGTACGATGCCATAAAGGCTGAATTAATCAAATATTTTGCTCCATTCAGTTTTTATTCGGATCAAGATAGGAAACGGTTTATTCCGATGTAACTATGGATAATTTTGATTAGAATTAAATGTTCTGCGTTCAAAATACAAGCTTGGTAAGCTTTTTATGCTGTCATGAGAAAGAGAACGGCAACAATGATGAACAGATTACGTGGGAGTACCAATGGCATTCTGAAGACATTGAGTGCTAAAGTGATATCCGGTCGTCCACGAATTTCTTAAAATTAGTTTTTTTTATATATACAATGACATATATTTGACAGATATTTTTAAAAGTATTTGTGTATATAAAAGGGTTATTCTGTTTATAAAAGGGTTATTTAGGTTTATGTGTGTGTAATTATATTATGTATTTGTGAAATATGAATACAATAGATAGGTATAGAGTCCAGAAAAATGCACACAAAGTACATTTAAGAGTAGATCGTTACCTAAACGCGTCGCTTATGAGGCGTTCAAAAACGTAGCCAATGTTTGAACCCGGGTCTTCAACTATCTGCTTTCCATATTTCATCAAAATCGCTAAGCGGCTTAACCGCGAAAGCGTTACAGACGGATAAACGACAGACTTTCACATTTATAACATTACAATGGATTTATACATTTTGTGAAATTAGATGTTTTAAATGCTAATAATACATGCAGATTTTGAACTAGATAGTAAATACATACGCAATATGCAGATTTATAATTCTTTTTTGCATATCATATTACGATCGTCTTAGACAAGTAGCCAAAAAATTAAATATATTTTTATTAGATTCTTGAAATTCACTGCCAATTACAGTTATATTCAAAATACATAATAATTTTAAAGGAGATTGATGAGGTCGATCTCAAAGTCCTATGAGAATATAACCTCAGCCAAAATAAATTAATTTAATGAACATCTTACTGTACATTAAAATAATTTGATTATTTTGGTCCTATATTACAATTCAACATTTTTTTATCAAGTTAGTTTTAAAAAGGAATAATTTACGGAAATAATGATCTCCTCAAGGTCACACACATTTTCTTACTTTTAAAACAAGCAAAGATTTATGAAAAATGAAACAAGTTAGAAAAATGTCGGATACACGTTCGACATGTCTACATAGAACGTAAAATACTAAACGAAATATTATTAAAAATGTAAGAAAAAGGGAATATTTATTACTAGCTGTTGCCCGCGACTTCGTCCGCGTGGACTTCGTTTACTCCGCACCGCACCTCCCCCGTAGGTGATAGCATGATAAAATGTAGGTATTATGTTGACCCGACCTGTTAGTAATATTCATACAAAATTTGAAGTAAATCCATGCAGTACTTTTTGAGTTTACCCCGGACATACATACAGACAAACAGACAAAAATTCTAAAAACTACATTTTTGGCTTCGATATCGATTGTAGATCACGCCCCAAGTATTCTTTTAAAAAAATAATCAATGTGCAGTTTTGACTTTTTTACGATTTTATTATATGTATAGATATTATATGTATAGATAAATATCTAAACTTAGAATAAGCAAGGCTGTGTGAACATAATCTCCTTGGTATCTTCTTACAACAGAAAAAAAAACAAGTAGTGTCTATTTAATCTGTGAGTTGCATAAAATGTTTTGCATCCAAGTTTAATAATTTTCATCTATGAACTTTTAAAATTAAATAATTTTATGAGAGATCTATGTTATCGTCGATATATTACGACGTGAATGGTTAAGAATTGCATATTTTATAATATGCATATAATAATAATTTATATTATTATTTGTCCAAATACAAGTTGCTCTAATCCTTGTTGGTTTTTCATGAATTGCAGCATTTAAGAAGGTGTCCGTGGTATAATTTGCATGTCAGAAGCATTGATATAAGAAACCCAAGATACACAATCAGTGTCTCAAGAACGTCCTCTAAAAATGAGCGCAATATTTTAAATTGTGCGCTCATTTCAAATATAAGTTTTTGTGAATAGAAAAAACAACAATTTAAAATTTTACGCGATCCTAGATTTCAATCCTGTATCGTATCATCTACAACTGATTTAATTAACCAGACAAGCATATGAAGGAAATAAATCGAAAACTGTTTTTTTTTCTAAAACTGTTTTTAGAAGAAAATCCTGGTTTGAAATTAGGTCAAGCCGTGTAAGACGTCCAATTAATTGCACTAAGTTTAAGTGCTGGATAAAAGGCTTTATTTAGTTATTCGAAAATTTATAGTGGCCGCAAATATTCATTATAGTGACGAGATAACGATCAAAAATATAAACGATCATAAATTGTATAATTATTAAGCTATAATTTAAATTAGGGTAATTTTATTAGCAATCTTCCGCGATTATAAATTTTACTAACGACCCCCTACGCAGTTTGCTACTTGATTAAAGTTTTTGTACCCTTAGGAACAATTCATTTTCTGGGATAACCTTGTTTTAAATTTGAGCATAGACTGTGTACCAAAACACCGATTGAGCCTAAAGTAAGAAAGACAGATATACACATACTATTTCATTTGCAATATTAGCAGGATGTTAGTCTTGTACTCGTAAATTAAACAGGAAAGGATTGAAATTTGTTCCGATAATAAATGAAACGAACTCACCGATTATTTGGTACCGAGTCCTAAGAAAACTTCAGCAGCTAGCTGCACAGTTTACTACCCTCTTCCAATATCCGGTTTTCAATTTCACACCATATAATTTAGATACGATTTATTATTTAGTGCTTTATGTGTCAAGTCGCGATGGCGTAATTTTAAGATTAGGTTATTGAAACTTTTCTTACAAACCTTATGTCTCGGCAAACCCTTGACAAACTTGGCTCATATTTGAATTTAAAAATTATTTTTGTCTTAATAGTTCGCCTGCTAAATTTTACGACGTTTCGATAAATTATACGTGAGTTAAGGTCGAACAAACATTTATACATATATACTGTTCCAGTACACTTGGAGATCTTAACTTACTCGCTTAGTAACCGAAAAGTCTCGTGTTTATCAAGACCCTGGTTTTTATTTATGTGTACGTTTGTGTGTGTGTTTTTTTTATTAGCTTGTGTGTGTGGGTCCAGTTCAACTTTTTATTAAAAGTGACGTCAACTTTTTACAAATTTACACAATTGGTAAATTGGTAAAATCCTACCAAGACCCTCAAACTCTTAGGAAATAATGTCGCTTTCATTCATTAAATTTAAAAAAATATATATTTTTAATAAGTTTCTATTTTCAACCTTCCAATACTGATATGATTACCCTCATTATCAACAAACTTTTGCCATCTAGTTTGCAAATTTTCAAACCCCACCGATAAAAATGAATTGCTTTTTGAGTAATATATCTAGAAACGGCATTTGGCCATCATCCAAATTTTCAAATTTTTCGCCACCAAGAAAATGTAGGGATCGGAATTAATGAAAATCCGAAGATTGCACCTTCAGTCAAGTAAGTATAGTGGCTGAGGCAGTACTTCCCTCCCCAATTCATTAATTTTGTCCAGAGTTCGCTTAGTACAGGGCGGTCTTGCTGTCGTGTTGCAGACTGACACCCTTTCTGTTGACAATCGCCGAATACTTTTCAATTAAAGATTAGTTGAACTCGAGCCAATTGTTCACAACGAAGGTCCTTTAACAAACAACGAAGTAACAATTTAGCCAGGTTTCAGCATTTTAAAATGAACAGTTCCTCAAATACTCCACCAGACACATAGAAGTCCTTTTTAGGGATGTAAACCCGGCTTCGCGGTACATGGTGGTGATTCATTTGAAGAGAGCCATTGCTTTTTGCGTTTTGGGCCCATATAGGACCTATTTTTCATACCCAGTAATCAAACAATCAACGGTTTCTGTATGGTGCCGTTGAAACAATAAGTTGCGTGTGACGTCAGTTGACTTTGTTCTCTTCGGACAGATTATATCCCGCCGAATATGCTGTACTGATATACATTTCGCCCTAAATTGCAAAAAAATATAAAAGTTTAATTTTGAATTATTTAAAAGTTAAAAGTCACGATAACCTTAAAAAGACTGGCATGCCTTCGAGATACATAATGATTAATGAGCTAATGAGCCCTGCATCTTCTATCGGACCTATCATGGGGGGTGTTCCGAGGAACTGTTAGGAATAATTCCTGCCACAGAATTTCACCATCGGACATCGCGACAGAATTCAAAATATCATCCTCACCATCTCGATGTCTGGTAATCCACAACTGTGCGATTCTCGAGGCACTTTTTCCCCGAACTATTCCTCTGTGGAAGCAATTACCGACATTGGTTTTTCCAAGCGGATACGACTTAGGGACCTTCAAGAAAAGAGCCTACTCTTTCTTAAAAGGCCGACAACGCAACTGCAAATCTGATTAGTATAGTTGTCTATGAGCGGCGGTGATCACTTACCATTAGGCGAGCCTCCTGTCCGTTTTCTCCCTTTTTCTATAAAAAAAGCTGTCAAACGACGAAATAAATATTAACATACGCAGAAACGGCATTTTTTTTCCGCCACTCGCCTTTTATATATGTGTTGCGTTTGTTTTTATTATTAAACTTGCTTATGTGATTAGGCCTAATTGAACTTTTCGTTAAAACTTAAAAGTGACGTCACTTCATTATATCTACTGTGACATAGCTATCTTTCCACAAATTTACAAAACAGTAAAGGGTTTTCATTCACTGTTTCCAAGCAAGAATTGTACGGAATGTTGAATCTATCAATCAAGCTAATATAATCGCCTTGTGTTCCGCTATTTTACTTTCACTCAAGGTCGACATCAAACTTGGTCGCGCAGAAACAACCTTTATAGTATTGTAATAATGATTAATATTACCTAGTACAATTAAGAACTTCATAACGATAAAATAGAGTTCAGATTCGATTACCTAATATTTTGTAATATATATATGTTTTTGTCACTTTCTAACCGATTGTGTTTATAAAGGACAGAATGAGTGCAAGTTCTAGATAGGTAGTCTAACTTGCTGGTGTAGAGAAAGTCTTGTAACTTAATCGATGGCTTTCTATTTGCTTATGTACATATTAAATTCCTTTTAAATCATATTTTGTAATATTTGTATCCGGTTTTCTGTCTGTGTAAGAAACGAATATTGAATACCACGGAGTAAGTAATAAGGTATAATAAGAGTTGAGACTGTATTGTATAAACTCCAAAACTACTTAACAAATTTTTAAAAAAAATATTTCACTTATGGTGAGCAATTTCATTTAAGAGCAATATAGGCTACTTTTTATCCTTAACTTAACAAAAGGGAGTAATGTTTTTAGGTCACGCGTATGTAGCAACTTTCTTGAAGGGAAGGGAGATGGTTCATTTGTCAGAAGGGGTTCAAAGCTACACCAAAAGGGTACCAAGCATGAAGAGCAGCAAGATCAGCTGGCAAGAAAGCATCATCTGTTTTTCAAAAAGAGACCCGCTACTAGTATTTTGTATTTAAAGGTTTTTCACATGGTTGCATCAGGATACAAATTGAGAACGAATGTAATTAACCTCAATCAAGTCTCGCATATTAGAGGATATCCGTTAGTATAGGAAGTCCAGATTTACTCATAGAACACTGACGGGTAAATAAAAACGAGGCCACTGCGTGCTCGGGTCTCGTGAGGACATTCAATCGCGTACTGCCTTTTGTAACAAGCTTGTATTAACTTGCAGTTTTTTCATGTTTAACAGACGCCAAGGAGTGAAATTATTGAATTTTAGTTTGATCGCTATTGAAAATATGTGGTGTAACATACGCGCACCGGATTCACACAGGTGGTAGAGTTCCGCAAAAGCACGAAACTTCGATGTAGGGCGATAATATAGCCGCAGCATTAAATATCATTGCCTCTGTGGTCTAGTGGTCCAGTGTTGGAGTTGACCACATGAGGTCCCGGGTTCGATTCCCGGGTCGGGCACTTAAAAAAAAAAGTTTTTTCAGTTTTCTGAGAAACACAAAGTTGCCCGGGATTGGAAAGTGCCCGGTTGGCGATAGGCTTGCCACCTATCACATTTGTGGGACCAAGTATCTTCGGCTAATCGTGGGTGCACTTGTACCTCTGCCTACCTCTTCGGGGATATGGGCGTGAAGATACTTTTTAGCATTAATATATATATATATATATATATATATATATATATATATATATATATATATATATATATATATATATATATATATATATATATATATATATATATATATATATATATATATATATATATATAAATTATAACCTTTTTTCACAGTATTTGATGTCATTGTCTTCCTAGCAAGCTGTTGGTACACCAAGTGTTGTCTTAATATTTTGTGTTAGTTAATATATTTATACGTACAATTTTATCATGATTCTTGATTAATCTCATTTTAAGTCTCATGATGTTACAGGTGACCAACTAATCGACAAATCAACTGATTTCTTATATCATTTGATAACAAGCAGGTGTTTCTCTTAATAAAAAGAGGTAATCGTCGTCTATACACACCAAGGAATTTTTTGTGAGTGCCGTCAATTTGGCGGAAACTTTTACCAGGTGCAAAGCTTTACCGTCAACCTTACTCTCTAAACTGGTACCTTGCAATCACAAGCATTGACGCTAACGCAACAGGTATATATATATATATATATATCTAACTGTCGTTAACTTGTAACCACAATAGCTAGTAGTCATGATATTAGAGGGACGTCAGGCAAAAATGTATGAACTAGAAAGCAGGAAGGCAGATGGCCAATTCTTTTAAACGAATCCAGTCTAAACACTTGGAAACAAAAAGCTTTACAAATGTGATACACAGTACAGCCACAGACTCGGAATCTATAAGAAAAATTTAACACAGAACAAATTGTCCGATCTGGTATTCCTACTAAGGACTTCGTGAGTACATATTTACAGAGGCCCTATTAGATAAGATGTAATGGAAATAAAATGCTGTTTTTGGTAAGCGCACCGCTTGATGCCGACTGAACTGATATATCTATTTTTTATGTTTAATTCTTCATATTTAATAAGAATCGGAATTATATTTAATAAGAAAAATTGGGAAAATTTACGGGCATTTGGAAATGATTAAAGGACCTTTTCTATAGGATCGCCAACAAGACACATATAAAATGACCGCCCTGTTGGTCGAGTGGCAAACGAAACTAACTACGAATCTATGGGGTTCGGGTTCGATTCCCGACAGGAACAAACATTAGTGTGATGAGCATTGATGTTTGTATTTCTGGGTTTGGCTGTTTATTACGTATGAAACAGTATTTATAATACATTTTTTGACATTTACCGCCCCGTTGGTCGAGTGGTTAGAGACCCTGACTACGCAATCAACGGGGCTCGGGTTCGATCCCCGACGGGGACAAGCATTTGTGTGATGAGCATAAATGTTTGTATTTCCGGGTTTGGGTGTTTATTATGTATGTATGTGTAGTATTTATATATGTATTTCTGTGTATTAGTATCGCTGACTGACACCCATAACACAAGCAAATAATTTGCTTACTTTGGGGTTAGATCAGTAAGTGTAATTTGTCCCGTGAATATTTGTTATTTGTTGTTGTTTGTTATTTATTTCTATGTATTAGTATCGTTGTCTAACACTCATAACACAAGCAAATAATTTGTTTATTTCGGGGTTTAGAACTATTCGTGTAATTTGTTTATTGATATAAAAAATGTGTAAACAGTTGACCCTACGGGCCATCCCTGAAACTTCCCACTAAATTAAGGCATTTTAAGCTCAAAATGGCACAGATTTTTCAGTTCAAACATCTATTTTGTTTAAAATGGCAGTATATTAATTTTTGAAAAGCTGTATATTTGAAAACGATGATGGTATTCAACTCAATTTTTGAGATCTAAAATATTGCTTTAGCTAAATAATTAATCGATAGGTTGAAAAATTTCGATGCTATGTTAAAAATCATTTTATTTTTAAATTTCTTCATTGATAAATCCCAAACAAATTGGTCGATTTTGATTAAATTAACAATATTTGACGTAGTTTTTAAAGGAGAAAAGCTAATAAGATTTTTAAGTCAATCGGTGAATTAACTTGAAAGTTATTTAAAAAGAAATAAGTTTGCTAAAAACAACGTAATTTTAATATTTGAAAAGCTGTAACTTTTGAAAAAAAGATTCGATTTTAAATTTTGAAACGGTATTAGACGTAGTTCTTTTAGTACGAAAATATCGTACACTACCAAAAAATATTGGTTGAAAATTTTCGGAGTAATGTCGAAAAAACACTTTTCAAAATTTATCGTCAACGACTACTGCCAAACGGATAAACCGATTTTGATAAAATTTATGTATTAGACGTAGTTTATTGAAGAATAAAGCTGATTCGTTTTTGTACTCAATAGGTACATAAATCTGGAAGTTACATTAAAAAAATACTGTTTCGTCAAAAATATTTTTTAGTGTTTTTTCATAATTACTCAAAGTCTCCCGGATCGAATCGGTTCAAGTTTTCAGGAAAACTAAATTGGCAGAATCAAATCGAATGCCATCAACCGCGTTTCGATCGAGTGTATATCACTTACACGTGTATACTACATAGACATGTATAGATACTATTATTATCTTTACGGCCAAAGCATGTTGTCAAATTTAAAAAAGATTTTATTGCTTACTCTGGTCAAATTTCGCTAGTATTGATAAGTATGTTAATCTCTACATATATGTAACAGTCACACTTGTGCTACAAGGTCTGTTACTGACAATGACAGTATGTACTTACATAATGAATTTCAATATCAGTTACAGTATCATATACGCGTAATAAAACGTGAACAAAGACGGCGAGACGAGATGAATTATTTTATTTTCATAAAAACACATGATTAGTATTCATTTTATTAACAATATCTGGTTGACCGAGCTTTGCTCGGTTTTTCACATACCCATATCTTGGGAACCGAGCTTTTCTTGGACCTGGAACCTTGATAAATCGATTCCTATAGAATAAATAAATTTTTTTCTGTACCTGGTTGACCGAGCTTTGCTCGGTTTTTTACATACCCATATCTTGGGAACCGAGCTTTTCTTGGACCTGGAATCTTGATAAATCGATTCCTTGACCCGAAAAACCCCTAATTTGTGACTTTCATGAAAATCGTTGGAGCCGTTTCCGAGATTCCAATTATATATATACAAGAATTGCCCGTTTAAAGGTATTAGATTAGATTACATAGATTCTAGCTGTTGTCCGTAAGTTACTTGTGTTCAATTTTTATCGCCTAAGTGGTGGAATTATGAATACGAGGGTGGATTGAAAAGTATTCGGTCTAACCAAGTAAATAAACACATACTAAATCAGTTATATTTTTATTTTTCTACATAATCACCAACAAGTTTGATGCACTTTTGCCATCTCCTATTCAAAGCATTTAGACCGTTGAAAAAAAAAAATGATTTTTCCTTAGAGTCAAAATATGCGTCTACTACTACGTTTTGACTTCGTCGTTTGTCGAAAATATTTGATCTCCCAAGTGCTTTTTTAGGTTAGGGAACAGAAAGAAGTCTGACGAAGCCAGATCAGATGAATAAGGCGGATTGGGTAATAGTTCAAAGCCACAATTGAGGATTTCAGCCATTGATTGCACAGACGTGTGAACACGGACGTTATCTTGATGAAACAGGACTTTTTTTCTGAGCATTTCTGGACGTTTTTCTTTTATTTCCTCTCGTAAACGACGTCTTAGGACACAGTAGTTATCAGAATTTATAGTCTGACCCCTTGTAAGATAATCAATCATATTCATACCCTTCGAGTCCCAGAATACTGAATCTTACCTTATTTGCCGACAAAAGCGCCTTAGCCTTTTTAGGGGATGATGAACCAGGTCTTCTCCCGTTTATATTTTAAAAATTATAGCAGAAACCCTTAGTTTAAAAGTTCTTGTGAGGCAAGGAATTATTGCTAAAAGTATTTAGTTTGCCAGGTAAGTTACCCTACAAACCTGAAGAATAAGCACTACACCAAAGACCTACAAAAAATATAGACGTAGCCATTGTAAGCAATTAGAAACAAATCGGTGAAGATAACTTTTGTACATGTGTGCGTAAGACAACGCCAACACTTGCAAGCATCGTAAAACATTACGTACGTGTGCTAGAGAATAGTGTTGCAAGCATTGGCTTTCCAATTTCCATTTACTGGTTTAATATTTTACTACATTTTATAAATTATAATGCGTTTTACTTATATTAATTATATTTGGTATTTTATTTGTATTACTATTTCCTACGTCAAAAACAAACAAATTTAGAAGGTCTTGAAATTTATTTATTTTATCTACTGTACATATGCCATTATGTTAATGCATATTTACACATGTAAATATGCACTAATTACAATATGAATAATATTTTTACGAACCTTTTTCAGCATATTTTACATTTTTACTCTAAATAATTACAACTAATAATTCAATAGGTTTTTAATATTTTTTTTTACTTATAATGTAAGTACACACAAGAATGATAATTGGCAAACTAACAAATAAAATGAAAAATAAAATACGAGCTTATTTATTTATTTATTTAATTCTTTATTGTACACAGTAAACACTAACATAACAATAATAATAGAAAACAAGTATAATGGGCGAGATTATTTCTAGTAATAGAGATTTCTTCCAGCCAACCCATAACAAGAAAATATTAAGACGCTGTCAACACCAAAATCGCTCATTCTGTCTGTTTAATCGGAGTAAACGAGACCACACTATCAGTATAACTGGGCGGCCAGGGTCTTAAAATGTATAAATATTGAAATTTAAAAAAAAGTGTAGATTATTTGTCAAATATGATTCGGTAGCGGTTTAGATATGAATATGATGACTTCTAATTTTCATTTGCAGACCCATACGTCAAAGAAATAAAGATATAGAACCGTTAATGATGATTTTAAGACCAATCTGCGCAATTATTTTCTATCGAGCCAATTTTTTTCAATTATGTATCTCAAAACAAAATAAGCCCTTTAAAATGAAAATACATATTTTTTTGTAGTTTGAATGGATAGTTAAAGTTAAAGTTTTATTAATTATTAAAAAAAGTAAATAATTTAAAAAATTACACACAAAAAAATGAAAAAATAAAATTTACCCTCAAAAATTCGAACTTCACAAGTTTTAATTTTTTACAAAAATTAATATTGATGGTTACTCAGGGGTGTCTTTGACAAGGATTTATAATGTTATAATATTGATACGTTTGCGTCATCGCGATTAGTTACGATATATGATTTTATAACGTTATCCTCTAGCGCTAGTTGGCGAATCAATCACGAAACAGCATGAAACACGGCGAGCCATGTTTTATAAACATGTATATATGTATTATATACATATATAGTACGGTGAATCCAATTAAAACAATAAGTCTAACATTAACATATATTTTCTAAATAAAAGGGACGTTTCCCCAATGTTTGGGGAAATTTATTCGTATGTTAACTTACCACACTGTCACAATGTCGCTTCAAATTTTTGTTCTGAGAAATTATATCAAATATTATTTCAGTTTTGTTAAATTTATGGAAATTTGGATACTTACTTGTGAAAAATGATCCCGGGAGACTTTTTTCAAAACATGAATTGTTTTAACAATTGTTTATCACACGGAATGACATGATTTCAAAATAAATATTGTCACAAAAAGAACGTTTCTCACTCTCTCTAGCTCGCGGCCGACTAGTAAGCCGCCGGCTTCATATTGCCGCATCGTCATCACATTCGTGACTCACGATACGAGCGCTTGGCTACGTCTATATTTTTATAGGTCATTGCACTACACCCAGAAGTAAAAACATTTGTGCTCATCACAAAAATGCCTGTAACCGTTGGGCATCGAACCCGAGCTCCTTTAATTTCGTAATCAGGGTCGTAACCACTCAACCAACAAGATTACATTTTAGATATTTCAATCTATGTAAGATAAAAGCGCCACGATATGGTGAATCCGTTTGTTTATTTCGTTTGATGTACGGCAAGTAAAGCTGGTTTAAACACGATTAAATAGCCGGATGGCTTTCGACTGTCTGTTTAGATCAGTCTGGCTAAATCTCATTGTGTTTAAGTGAAATCCCGGAATAAACGCACGACCGAAGCCAGCTTGTAATCAAATGAAAATCGACTCTACAGTTCATTCTACAGTCTACTGCTGAAATGGAGGATTGGGTCTTTTAGTGCTATTATTCAGGGCTTGAAACCAGCTTAAAATATACCGGTTAATAGAGGCTTTTAGCTGTTTTTTATAAAAGGTTTCACTCGAATCTGAGATGAGAGCGCTTCATAAATCTAAATAAACCAAAACCCTCTAATGGTACGTAACACAGTGAAGAGCCGCAAATTTTCAAAAAAACTGTTTCGACTCAAGTCTTCGTAACCATACACTTAAGGCCAAAAATGACAAGGACTTTTGTTGTAGATATATTTTTTTTATCCAAAATAAATTAACATAATCTAACTTGTTTATTATTTTTTATTAACGTGTAATTGGGGTTATAGTTCGTTTAACTTGCGTTAGGCAGTAGATTTTTGCAACATATACCACAGTGTACGATCCAAATCGTACATCAAGCATTTTTAGGGTTTTTTTAGGAGTCAGCGTTTGTGATGCACTCGTTATTCATTAATTATTGAATTCAGTTCGTTTCGATCTATCAAAGCGATCGCACGTGCTCGCACACCCGGGCCATTTGATCATATCAAGGATCAATAAATATCATTATCAAGTTAATAGTTTCATTACAATTTATCAAGTAAAAGTGTGTAGTCAATCAAGGATGCTACATCTTTTATGGTCCTTCGAGCCGAATTCGGGGACGCTACACACAGTTTTCGTACCATCGCCTTACCTGTACCTTTCATAATAGCATCAGTGCTTGTCACTGTCATTTTTTGGTTTGGAGAATAAGGAAACCGGTGAACTAATCTGTGTTGCTTAATTCTTTATGTCTTTTGTTCCGGTCTCTGAGACCAATAGCTTTATGTAGCCGGAACATGCAATAGGTAACGATGTTATTTCAGCGCGTTAGTTTAAAAGTTAGGAAATTGGCCCGCTCGAACTCAATGTGCTATGGACCTTACGGATAATTGGCCGCAATTGTCTGAATACGTCTGATGATCTGGACACACAACATTCTTATTCTTTTCATTAGTCATAACAATATATATATTAATTAATGCAATGATGGTGTTTCGCTTATGAGTGTGGTTGATTTCTGTCGCGGCCAAAAAGTTCATTGAGTATTGTCCTATCTAAAAATATTTCAGTAGTAGACACATGTTTAGAATATTGTGGTTTTATGACCGTTTTGGTCTTGTATTTTGGGTATTTTAGGTCACCTGAACATTTTTAAGTTACTTTTGGACCTGGTAGGTGTTGCCATTTTCGGAAGCCTACATTGCGCGTGGCCCGACACGCACTTTACCAATTTATTTTATACTAGCTGTTGCCCACGACTTCGTCCGCCCGGACTTCGTTTAATCCGCACAGCTCCTTCCCCGTAAGTGATAGCGTGATAATATGTAGTCTATATGTTGAATAGGTCGGCTATTAGTAATATTCATGCAAAATTTGAAGTAAATCCATGCAGTACTTTTTGAGTTTACCCCGGACATACATACAGACAAACAGGCAAACAGACAAAAATTCTAAAAACTATATTTTTGACGTCGATATCGATTGTAGATCACGCCCCAAGTATTATTTTAAAAAAATATTCAATGTACAGTTTTGAATTTCCTACGATTTTATTATATGTATAGATATCAACAGTTCCAAATACAATCATTGATCTAATTTAGTAAGTCGAAAGTGCGTAATTCTCTAATTTCCACCGACTTTCCTTTAAAGAGGAGATACTCAATTCGGCTATATATTTTTATATTTGTTATCTCAGAGCTCATTCATTTATTAATCGATTTGGAATATTATTTTTGTTTGGAGAGTATACTAAGTCCAATATAAGTTAAGTGAAAATCTGATGATAGGTTACTGAGATATAAAAGATTGATAGTCGGATAATGCAGTTTTATGTGTGTATATAAATTGTTTATATGTGAATTAAAAGCCATATTACTAGTAGATATATAAGTATATATAGGTAAAAGGATTGAATCTCGGAGATTGCATTGCGCCATGGAAAATGCTAAATAAATATTCTGTTCTTTGTCTTTCTGTGTATCCCACACAGCTTGTACTATTATGTATTCTGTGACAGCGGGCTGTGAGGTGGGTAATTTGTTCCTTACACGGCGAGTACATCCTTCGTGTTGGTCCGGGCTCCCTTTGAAAAATATAGTACATCTGCCATTCAGCCAGGCAATTCGTAAAAGGCGAACAATTAGCTATACGTGTCACTACCATCGTGGCTAATAAGTGCTAGAGGTCCGCTACGTATCGCGTATGTATAAATGCTTGTCACAGTCGTGTCTCGGTTTGTAGGGTAAAGTAGCCAGTAAACCTATGGAAGTGGTATTAACACCTCGCCACACGAATAGCAACGCACTATTAACATCTTTGGTGTCTATAGACGATGAGTTCTCTTTCAATCAGGAGAGCCATCTGCTTGTTTGCTATCGTATATAAGTAACAATAACCCTGTCCGGTCCTGCCATATAAGACATTATCGAGCATGAAATAATCATACATGTATAATTATTTTTTGAATATTGGTAGACGTATTTTTACAATATATGCTTAATTGGAAGAAAAATTAATTAATCAATTTTAACATTAAACTGGTGTATTTTAAAATAAATAAACATATTTATTTATATAAAATTCTATTTATTACTAGCTGACGCGGCAAACGTTGTTCTGCCTTTTTAACTACTCTTTTTTTCTATATTTTCTCACCTTTTAAACCTTCCCTGGACTTCAACAATTAATTAATTTATATAAAATTAATATATATATATATATATATATATATATATATATATATATATATATATATATATATATATATATATATATATATATATATATATATATATATATATATATATATATATATATATATATATATATAGATATATATAGATATATAGATTTTGTCATGTTTTGTAATGCCATTAATACATTCTATTTTTGAGTCAGACAGGCTTTTCCTTAATCGCCTTATACAACTGAGTGTAATATTTCCCGAGCCCCTTACATATTATCGTACGAAATCTAAAATCGAAATGATATTTTCAAATAACTGTCTAAAATATCGGATGAGCTTCAATCATTCCATATCAGTGGTGTTAGCGCCGAGATGGAATCGTAAAATGGAGACTTACTACTTTCGGTTGGAAGCGGGAAATTGCCTAAATAAAACCGTGTTCACATTCGTTTCTTACGGCCGGTTTATATTGGCGCGGCTACGAAACATTTTATTATTTTAGGAAAAAACATTGTACAAGATTTGCAATTGATTGGAAATATTTGCTACGAAATTCAAATTACTTTTATTTTATATTAAAGGCTAGATGAAATTTCGTTTATATAAGTATATGTATACTTACGCTTAATTATTTACATTTTTAAAAAATAAACGGGTCAAAAACGCGTACATATTAGAACTTACTTGTAAAGCCACGAACGGACTGTTTTTGACCTGTTTATATTTTAAAAAATGATTGTAGAACGCGTTAGTTTAAAGTTCATTATTTATTAACAATTTATTGTACACAAAAAAAATTACATGAGAAAAAATAACAAACGAAAACAGTACAAAAAGCAAGTTGATCCCTAATAAGAAATATCTTACAGCTAACCCAAGACAGTGAAATCCAAAAATTAAAACAGAACAGGTTGATAGTGTACAATATTAATTAAAACAAAACACTAACTCTAATTGAAATATATATACATATTATGTACATAAAAAAATTAACAAATAATTTAGTTTCATGGATACTAATTCTAACTTGCTGATAATCAAAATAAAGAACAACAAATACAATATTAATTCAAACAAAAACACTATCTGTAATTTAAGTACATAGGTAGGTACATATGTACATTGTACATAAAAGAAATTAACAAATAATTTAGTTATATGGATACTTATTCTAGATGAAAGGTTAACAAAACAGATATACAATGCGATGTAGGTACCGGGGAAGACCAAGACTGACGTACCATGATCAGATTAGTCGAGTACATTCCGAAGGTGGTGTCAAGAGTCTTCGCAACCGGTGTGTGTGTATGAAGAGAGTGATGAATGTGGAGGAAGCGAGATAAGCCTGCAAGGATCGTGATGTATGGCACTCGGTTCTCTCTGCCTACCCCGTAAGGGATCTGGCGTGAAGTTATGTATGTAATTATGACTTGCAGATAATAAATAAATAAATTGACCTGAGGATAAATAGTGTAAGCTTATTGTTTTTCTTAAAACAACAGAGTGAGAAAAAGTATCTTCACGCCCGTATCCCCCAAGAGGTAGGTAGAGGTACAACATGCGGAACCACGACTAGCCGAAGTACTTAGTATGTGCTATAATATAGTAACAAAGTGTAATACCTATTAAAGATGTGATGTGGGTGCGGGAGCGAGTTTCAAAGTCTGAAAAATGCATTTATTACTGTTGGATTTACAAGAAAAAATTTTTTATGCAGCGAGCTGATGGGCGGATCGCTACATTTCTAGGTTGCTGGTATATATAGGTAGATTGTTAAGATAAAATAGATGTAAGGGGCCATCCATAAAGTACGTCACACGAATTTTAGGACTTTTGAACCCCTCCCCCCGTCCTTGTCACAGGTTGTCACATTTTTATAACCCCCCCCCCCCCCCTCCTGATGTGACGTCACAAATTTCATAAAACCGAAAAAACAAACAACTAGTTAGAAAATAATAAACGATTAATTATATTAATTAAAGATAAAAAATTTAATTATCGAGTGTCCATGGACTTTGGATCCACTCTTTTATATCAGCTATTACTGGTAAATCAGGCACTTTGCGTTTTAGTATTTTAAATTTTAACATGTGACGTCACAAAACTATTGACCCCCCCATACCCCTTGTCACACGATGTCACACTTCGGTGATACCCTCCCTCCCCATTAACGTGTGACGTACTTTATGGATGGCCCCTAAGCTAAATACATTTTTCGGTGTATTTTTTAAATCACCGGTAAACAAATATGATATTGATAAAATTAGCAATGTTATCAGTGCCGTTAATAAGACGCCATGTTGGTGATCATCTGACGCATCTAGCGTGAAAATAACGTTAGCTGTCAACGAAGTAAACCTTACGTTAGTGCTTTATTTATCAAATAATTGAGTTGTTTAAAATATATCTGTGAAAGTAGCTTTGCTTCAGTGATCTTGTTTGGTATTAGATAATTGAATTGTTGTAAAGAAAAATAAAATTAACATTAACGTTTAAACTTGTTACTAAATAATTATGTGCATGCATTTTATTTAAAAATATCAAGTTTTTACGGTCCCCCGCAATGTAACACTTTCCTTAAACGGTAAATTTATGCATATGGCATTAGACCTCGCCACAAAATAGCAACACACCATTAACATCTTTGGTGTCTATAGGCGATGGTTGACTCTTACATAATATATTAAACAAAGACCATAAATAAGACCAAAGACCATAAATGTAAACACCTATAGACACATATATATATATATATATATACATATATATACATACATATATATATATATATATATATATATATATATATATATATATATATATATATATATATATATATATATATATATATATATATATATATATATATACAGTAGCAGACGCCAAGTACCATATTTTAATTATACTAAATTATCTAGTGTCATATATAATACCTAAAACTGTACTTTAATACTTTAATCGTTATAATTTTTTGGAAATAAATTTATATTTGTGTTAAAAACTTGCTGGGTTGTAGCTAGTTAGGTAGTTTAAACTGCCTTCTAGTACAGTTCTATGATACTTTTCTAACTTCCGCGTAACTTATTCCTGTGTTCATTT
The DNA here is from genome assembly GCA_036924255.1 of Apodemia mormo. NCBI lineage: Eukaryota > Metazoa > Arthropoda > Insecta > Lepidoptera > Riodinidae > Apodemia > Apodemia mormo. The sequence goes on from JAUPFN010000017.1 coordinate 29,355,395, forward strand.
TACTATTACTAGCGATCGCCTGTGGTCGAAATTCGACCATAAACAACAAATTCTCTTTTAAGTTTCACAGCTGACTTTAGCCGTAAAGAAAATATGTAGTTTTGTATCCATGTGTGTATATAATATCATATATGACACATAAATATAGTACGCGTAATATTTATTTTTTTAATCTATCTATCTTTATTATATATATAAAAATCAATCCCTATTTTCCTTGGTCATGACATCATGCCTGAATGGCTGGACTAATTTCGGTAATTTTTTTTTTGTTGTGGTTGTAATTGTAAGGAAAAGGTTCTTATAAAAGAAAATATTAAGAAAATTGCGCGGAAAATTAGAAAATTTAACTTTACTTAACCACTACATAAAGTTTAATCCCGTAGACTTAAATAAATTAATCTATCTATATATACAAAAATCAATCCCTATTTTCCTTGGTCACGACATCACGCCTGAATGGTTGGACCAATTTCGGTATTTTTTTTTATTGTGTTTGTAATTGTAAGGAGAAGGTTCTTATAAAAGGCGGAAAATTAACCACCATATAAAGTTTAATGCCATTTTGGCTGTGTGGAAGGACAATCCCGTAGTCTTATATAAATTACGTGTCACGTTGTTTGTCCGCTGTGGATTCCTAATATGAATGGCAAAACATTTGCCGGGTCAGCTAGTTTAATATTTCTAATGCATTTTTGAGCGGAGGAGGAGAGAGCAGGAACTGCAAAAACAAAAATAATAGGTTTCTGCAGTCCTCCGCAATCTTCATACTCCACCGTTCGCGCAATTAATTGTCTTAAAAAAAGGTACACACTTTCCTTTCACATATTAATATATAGATTTCTTGATGCATAGAAGACGCAATCTAATAAATGGCGTGAGATGATAATAATTGGCGATTGGTTGGCGAATATTTACATCAAAATAAAGATTATTTTTAGTCATCCATTAAGGAGTTACAAAACAAAGCTTAGAAACTTCACACAATTTTGGAGGTCGCCGTTAAGTAGCAAAAGAGAAGAAAAAAGATAAACATAGTGCTTATTTGCTGTGTGGGTGATGTAAAAGTTGTTAGGAATTAGATATATGATCTACCACAAACTAATAACATTGTGCGGTGTTTGAAGACTTTGTAAGTTCTCAGATTCTTTCGTCTAAACTGAAGACGGTATCTCTGCTCTACCGCATCGCCTTTTCGCATATAATGCTGCGGCCGCACTTGCCTCTTTTGTCACAAAGCTTTGCGCAACGCGATACATGCAGATGTGATCAACCTATTATCAGCTATCGATGCAAACATTCGGATTTCGTGTGCCCTATTACGGGATTGGTGGTGTTATGTCAGTGTTTTAGCGCGGAAATATCGTCGGGACTATACACGCAGGGCGGCCGAAGGGATATGGTCAAAAGGTCTTGGGCTCGAATTCTAAATCCAGCAATTTCTTTTGAATAAGTATTTTAGTCTTTCTGGATCTAGGTGGTGGAGTACCGCACTATCTCGCCTGAGTTTGGTACTACCGACGCCTTTCAAGACAATTGCAATTACATACAGAAATACAGTTATCCTACTTACCAATGAAATAAAATCATTTCAAGGGTAATTTTTTAAATCTTGTTTGATACGATAAAAACAGTACAACATGGTTTATTTCTATTATTTCACAATATATTATAACCTACTAATGTGTGAAATTTTTGACAGTAATAAGAACGTTTGCTCATATGCGCGGCGACACGTTTTCTTCCCATTGGCGTGTCTATTAGTATTCATGTGGTCTGTGGTACTATCGGTTTACCTATACCTGCCGCAATAACGTCAATGCTTGTCACTGTCGTTTACCAGTTTGGAAGGTATGGTAGCCAATAAACTGATACATGTTGCATTCCAACACGGATATAAACGCGCCATTAACATCTATGGTGTCTATAGGCGACAGTTATGTCTCCATCAGGGGAACTATCTGCCTGCTTGCTATCCTGTGAAATAGATAAATAGTGAAAGCCCTTACGGTTTAACTTATACATAAGGTTTTTTTATGTTGCGTTTTTTATAAGCCCGCATTTCCTATAATTAGTTTTACTAAAGATGAAGAAAATGTAGTGTTTAATTAAATCAACTTCTAAGTTTACGGTGTAATAGGCTTAATTGCGACCCGTTTAAAACAGTATAATAGAAGCTGACCTTGGAGAGGCCTTGTAAGTTTAAGAGGGCAACCTTGTACCATTACCATAACAATTAGCGATGTATTCAGAGTTGTGTGAATGTTTGTGTATGCAATATTAGTCGAGTGGTAATTCTATACGGTCATTCAAAGGTCATTTGCATAGAATTTGACTTCCTTTGTTGTTGGAATTTGGTAATGTAAATTCCACTTAGGCGGAGAGATGATGTCTGTATTTATAAACTTTTATTTAACCTTTACTTGAGCAAATTAAGCACGTTATTAGATGCTTAGGCTAAACGTATGACTTACTATGTGATCACTATATTTATTTTTATTTATAATCGCCTGTGTGATCTATGTCTTACCTATTCCTACCGCAATTGCGTCAGTGCTTGTCACTGTCGTGTTCCGGTTTGGAGGGTAAAGTAGCCGGTAAACTTATGCATGTGGTTTTAGACCTCACCACAAGATAGCAAGGCACCATTAACATCTTTGGTGTCTATAGGCGATAGTTGACTCTTTCCATCAGGAGACCTATCTGATTTTTTGCTATCTTATAACATAAAAAAAATATTGAATACTTCCGTAACTAATTTAACAAAAGGGCTTCAAATTTTACCTTACATCGCAATGCATTGATAAATTGTCTTCCAGTCAAACAATTCGTTGCTGCTTGCTTATTATACTGCTTCTTTATTATCTCATAAAAAAAACTAAATACATGTGTTTTTTAATTTTTACTAAAAAATCACGTTGTATGGGAGCCCCCTTAAATATTTATTTTATTCTGTTTTCAGTATTTGTTGTTATTAGCGGCAACAGAAATACGTCATCTGTAAAAAATCAAACTGTCTTAATATTACGATTCATGAGACACAGCCTGTTAACAGACGGACAGGCGGACGGGCAGCGGAGTCTTAGTAATAGGGTCCCATTTTACCCTTTGGGTACGTAACCCTAAATAGGGTTTCTTATAACAACTTCTGCTGCTGTCTGCTTATTTGGAGTTATTACTTTACTAGATGGTAGAGTTATTCTGTCTCGCCCTGGTCAAGTACCACTGCCTTACCTATTTATGCCCCAGTAGCATCAGAGCTTGTCATTGACAACACGTGTATTTATTTTTCGTTGAATACTCGATTCCAACCGAAAAGCGCCGAGTGACTGACTTGCCATCAACGATTTCCCCGCCCGGCCACCACTAAATAATTTTCAGAATCAAATTTGATTATTGAACAATAAGATTCTTTCTACCAAAAAAGTGATCTTGGGTGAAAAGTTAGAGAGGGGTTTTTTAAAACCATCATGAGATTAATGGACGTTCCCTAACCAGTAGTTAACTAGCCTTCACTTCAACTTCTCTTACCATTACGTGTTGGTAGGTCGATGATGACTAGAAATCGGCGCCGAATGTTCGGGTCTTCGGCAAGGGCCTTGACGGCTATTCACTATACGACAAAATCACTATTCTCTCTAGTCAAGAAGTTCTTGCCTCTTGGTGGTGAATATCTTTGAATGATTTGAAGCAAAGAAAGCAAGAATTTAATTGTAATCAATTAAAACTCTTGTTTAACTCTTGACACAATAATCAAGAAAAAAATACTGATAAGTACACATATTTTTTAAAACATATTCTTCACGAAATATATACAAAGTGTATATGTAAGCACTCATATCTATTGGCGTCACGGCACATGATTTTTTAGACGGTAATTTTATTTCTATGGCACAAAATAGATGTTTCACATTAAAAAAGTAATTAAATTTGCATAGGTCCATTTAGATGAGGAGCTAATGCCCATATCCTTGGTTTATTTTTATAAGTTTTTAGTGGAAGTAATTGTGGCATTAGACCTCGCCACAAGATAGCAACGCACCATTACCACCTTTGGTGTCTATAGGCGGTGGTTGACTCTTTCCATCAGGAGACCTATCTGATTTTTTGCTATCTTATAACATAAAAAAAATATTGAATACTTCCGTAACTAATTTAACAAAAGGGCTTCAAATATTACCTTACATCGCAATGCATTGATAAATTGTCTTCCAGTTAAACAATTCGTAACGGGCTTAAAGTGCCACTATTATTTTCACATTTTTTTATAGTAAAAGAGGAAAACAGACAGGAGACTTACCTGATGGTAAGTGATCTCCACCGCCATAGACAACTTCCATATCATAGGAATACTCATATTTTGTGTCTACTTTTTAGCATACTGTTTAACCCAACAGCTCCTCAATACCTTCGTGAACGGCAGGCATTTCACCTAACGTTTGCAATTCGCCAGCGACCAGCGATGATTTTTAAACGTAACGAAAAATCATCAAAAACGTTGCCAATTGTTTGCTGGTCACTAGATTCACTTTTTGCAATGTCACAGCATCAAAACTAATCAAGCGGCAACGACAGCCACTAATATACAAGGCTGTCATATGTCTTGCAATAACTAAACAATTACGATAATTTCGCATTGTGAGTTACGTGATAACCCCGCGGTTCTCCTTTTTACATTTCCCTGATTCTCCTTGTTGCAATTCTGTGCGGTCGTTATTGAAGTTTCCTGAATCTCATTCTCAAGCTTATTCTCGCTCGTTTAGTGTTCAGGGCGTCAAGTTATGGAATTCACTCCCATTTCACGGCCCATCCCTGCCAGTTTTTAAATAACGATTAAGAAATCACTATCTGTCTTCTCTTTTATAATTTAGTTATTTCTGTGTATGTTTTTTTTTATTATTTTTTTATTTCATAATTTCGTAAGTAATTCTCATTTGTTTTGCTTATCTCGTTTGTATTTTAACTTTAAGGTTGATTGTGCACAATGTCTGCTGTTTCTTTGTAATCACTTCATAAGCTGGTAGGCTGGAAAAATATTTTTTTGCCTTAGAGATAATTCTACCTTTTCTACGTTTTTAATTATATTTATATTAAATAAATAAATAAATTATATACATATATAATAATTGAGATTTGATTGATGATTGAGAGATTGAGATGATTATCTTTTTCCATCAAGTAAGAATTGGCTGATAACTTATCTTATCTTATGAAAAAAACTTTAAGCTAATAGATTTTTAACTTCAACTGTACGATGCACACGGGGCAGACAAAGAAAAGAGTACACCTTTTGATCGCTTTTAACTCGACCGCAGCTTTTATCTGAAAAGAATTCGAAATAAAATTTCATTGGTTTTCAGTGGCAGCCTTTGCCTTGAATAAGAATGTCAGGTACTGTTTGTGTGTGAACAGCTGTGTCGGTTAAGTAAAATGGTGAACTTGTGTGATAGAATTTGTAGTTAATAATGGTAATGTTTAATTAATTGATATGTGTAGTATTTTATTTACTTATTTATGTAGTGGTAAAATTAGTTTAGGTGGTGAATAACTTAGGAAGGTTGGGTAGAAAAATGTACATACATACATATATACATATTTTCACGTTAGACCTCGATGCAACAGATATTCGTCACGAAATATAGCACCATTGATTCACATAGTAGTATTAGATATATTGGAGTTTGTAAGCGGTCGTCATAAAGAACGCATTTAAAACTTTTGTGTGAGTTAATAAAAAAAATATCACCAAATATATATATGATGAATGAGTTTTATTCGATTAGTTGATTTTTTATATCAAATTATAGAAAACATGTGGTTGATTTTAACTAAAAAAATATACAGTGTTATGCAACTAATCACTATTAAATATACGTCGTTTTGTCAATTCGTCGTTTAATACTAACAAACATACGTAAAATTGACTTTGATAAAATTTTCAAATTTATTGATTTACTTAATATTATGTATTGTCTTAATAAAATCGTAGTTGACGAAAAGACTCACTTTCCGTAAAGAACTATTTTCTCCGAATTTTCTGGACAGTCTGAGTCTGTAAGTTTTGTTGAGTGATTATTTCTTTTCAAGCTTACATTCGATTTCGGCTTTCTTTTCATCCAATGATTATTGTTAATTTTAAGTAAATTAACATAACACCCAACAACAGTGGCTTGCAATACGTAAGAATATTTGAACTGAATGTTGAGACTGTAAAATATTTGCGAAGATTTAGCGTTTAGATTTCATCTTAGGAACAAGAACCTCCATTAACTATTGGCCAATCGACCTCGCGGTCATATTGAATGCCTCATAGCCGAATCAAATGAGATGTTATGGGAAAATTGTAGCATTATCATTCTTATATATGTATATTCTTTTAGTGCCTTGAAAATTCTTCCTAAACCGTCTTTCGCGTCGACCTTTAATCCCATTCCACTTTGCAACATTACCACGATTTAGGGAAGAGTCGCGAATTTTATGATCTAATCGGTCAAGGGTAGGCGAAGTATAAGGGTAACAAGAGGGTTCAAAAAGTTCAGTGTTAACTATGCCAACGCAAACTCACAGTTCGGACTAATAACTAATTTAATTATAATGATGTTATTTTTTACAAGTAGACAGTTATGATCGTTTGCGACGTAAGACCTCGAGCGAAGCTCGGTCGCTTAGGTACTTACCATTAAAGGAGCAAGTGTATTTCGCTTCCAATACAACAGTGTATTAAAAATCATTCAATTCTCTAAGCGAATAGATGTTAACTTCAACTATCGTGCACACAGGGTTTCAAAGAAAAGAGCACACTTTTTTAACGCTTTCAACTCGATGGCAGCTTTTATGTGGAAAGAATTCGAAGTAAAACTTCGCTGATTTTCAAGTGAAAGCCTTTGCCTTGCAAGAGTATCAGTCAGTCACTATTTGTGTGTAAACAGCCGTGTCGTTATAGAAAAATGGTGAATAGTTCAAAACGATTTCGTAGGAAACCAATTTTTATTCGATTTATGCAACTTAATAGCTTTTGTGCGCGGTTTCGCTCACGTTAAAAGTTATTCTTATATCCCTCAGGAATAGTAATTTTTATGGATGAAAGATAAATTATGTTTTGAACGTGTATGTCGAATTTGTGATTTATCGGTTAAATAACGAAGATGTGAAAGCGTAGCAAACAAATTGACTTTCGTGTTTATAATAAAAGTTCACGTTTCCCGCGGTATAACCTGCGCAGGTCATAATCCCGACTGAAAATTTGCACAAAATATAGCCTATGCCGTTCAGGAATAATGTAGGTGTTTTAGTGGTAAAATAATTTATGAAAATGCTTCTGTATAGAATTCTGTAATAGAATTATGGGTTATCTATATTAAGTGTTGCTTTAGACTTTTGACACAGGTGTATGATGATTTCTTGTAAAAAGTGGTGGGGCAATTTTTTTTTTCAGTAGCAATTAACTACTCTTCATTCAACTAAAATAATAACATAGTGCGAACTAGGCTTTACTTCCATATAAATTTGATAAGAATAAATGTAGGGTTCTGATACAAGTGTCCAAATTATGGACCAATTCAATAATCAAAATAACCTTAAAAATATTATTACAATAACTTACCTACTCTTTTATTGAATATTTTAAATTATTTACGCGAAGTTAAGTTAGAATCCCTATCAATAAGTAGACATAAGTCAAAAGTTTGTAAGTTGACAGGCTTTACTTCCATATGAATTTGATAAGGATAAATGTAGGGCCTGATACAAGTGTCCAAATTATGGACCAATTCAATAATCAAAATAACCTTAAAAATATTATTACAATAACTTACCTATTACTTACGCGAAGTTAAGTTAGAATCCCTATCAATAAGTAGACATAATTAAAAAGTTTGTAAGTTGACAGGCTTTACTTCTATATGAATTTGTAAGGATAAATGTAGGGCCTGATAAAAGTGTCCAAATTATGGACCAATTCAATCATCAAAATAACCTTAAAAATATTATTACATTAACTTACCTACTCTTTTATTGAATACTAGCTGTTGCCAGCGATTTCGTCCGCGCGGACTTCGTTTACCCCGCACAGCACCTCCCCCGTAGGTGATAGCGTAATAATATGTAGCCTGTATGTTGACCAGACCTGTTAGTAATATTCATACAAAATTTGAAGTAATTCCATGCAGTCCTTTTTGAGTTTACCCCGGACATACATACAGACAACCAGACAAACAGATAAACAGACAAACATACAAAAATTCTAAAAACTATATCTTTGGCTTCGGTATCGATTGTAGTCACGCCCCAAGTATTCTTTTAAAAAAATATTCAATGTACAGTTTTGACTTTCCTACGATTTTATTATATGTATAGAAGATTTTAAATTTACTTACACGAAGTTAAGTTAGAATCCCTATCAATAAGTAGACATAAGTCAAAAGTTTGTAAGTTTGCTACACAATCACGGAAGCTAGACGCTTTGCGTGGTATTTTTGTGTAATTTATATTATTCTCTTTCTATAATAATTTTCACGTCGGTATGCCGACATTGATTAATGCCATAGAAAAATACCTGTTTGTGATAGTAATATGATTCATATATATTCCGTTAATGAACGTTACGCCAATTCCGCTTACTTGTCAAAATTTATTTAAAAATCGATTTATTATGTTTGTATAACACGTATTTAATTATGTTTAATTATAAACATTGCCATACCGTTCATCCAATCAGGATGAAACTTTGTAATTTTATTGCTTGTGGGAAGGTTATAGGCAGTATACCATTAACTAGCAATAGGTGGCGCGGTGTCCGGTAAAATTATGTGCAAGAGCATTTTTGCGATAGCAACGAGCCGGATACCAACACAATCAATATTTTTTCTATGTTTGTCATTTTAGATTGCGCAGGAAAATATTCGTTCACGTTGACTTGCTTTTATTGGACTGTATTTACGGGAGGAAATAAAAATATTTTAATTAGTCGATAAAACACATTGATACTTTTACAAAATTCAATTGATGCATTTACCGTTTCATACTTTTAAGCACTGTTCAATTTTTCAAATCCCTGCCGAAACCGCTTACGAACTGAGCTGCAAGCTCTAACGCACGTAATTATATTTCAAATATCCTTTCAGAACTAAGCTAAGAGCGAGCTTCAGTACCTCTGATAACATTTAGGTGGCTGGTAATTTTATCACGGCGCCGCCGAGACATAGTCGCTTTATTCCTGGTGACAGATGGGGTTTAACGCCCCACCTCTACTATAAAGGCAATCTCGCCGTAGATAAGCTTTATGTTTTACCTAATTTTCCTGAGGTTTAGGTTAGGTACATGATTAGATTTACGTTACTCTTTCATTATTAAAAATTTTGTGAGAAAAACATGCAATCACTCGTACGAAATTGCGTTATTATTTTGAGGAATTTAATTGTAAGTAGAATGCTTATTTAGGCGTCTTTTAAAATAATTCGATTTGAGTAGGTATTGTTCTTTTATTGTTAACACATTCTAAAATGCTGAAAAAAAACATGGGATTACTTTTTACATGAGATTGCGTTTTTTATGCTACATGCATTTGAACTTATAAGAATAGGAAATGATTTGCTAGGGGACTAAAATTTACCATACCAAATATATTCTCATTAAAAAAAATACGTCAAAGCATATGGTAGCAGACTTATGTCTAAAAAAAGAAAACAAAAAGTGCGTACAATACAATCACTTTATTTGCACAAAATAGATTGAAGAAGAAGAAAATATTGTATATGCATGTAACTTTAGTCCATTAAAAGGGGATAACTCAGAATATATTGAGGCTTAATGCATCTGAACACTGGTTTTCAGTATTCCCAATTTAATTGTTTATGATTCACGTAATGTTGGTGCCATTAAGAAAAATACTTTATAATAAACTGTCTTATGATCTTACAGGATTCTTGTTTGATGAAATTTTGCTGAAATAATAACTGTATAAAAAAAAATAACACAAATGAGTAGTCTTTAATGACAATGTAATATGATCTTAGCCTAAGAATTTCCCTGAGGGAAAAAATCGTAGAAGTCAATGTTACAATCAATCATATTAATTGACTGCACGAACAACAGCTCTTCAACATCAGGTGGTGCTTTGTGTTGCCAATTTATTCAATAAGATTTTTTACACTCGATTGCAGTTTTATTAAATCACAATGCATACTTAAAATAAAAACGCGTATTTTGCTGTTTAATTTATTCTTATATATGCATATGTTCAATACTCACGTCACACATTTTATCACAATGTAACTTTAAATTTCTTGTCACATTTTTAAAATTATTTGGAGCGTGAATAAAAAGGAAGCTTTGAACAATCGATGTTTATATTATAAGCGTACTCTCGCTTCGTGCACTTCAGAGCCATTTATAATACCATCCGTTTATTGTATTAGCTATCTTGTATAAATTCACTTAGTAGAGCAATTCCAGAATTTCCTAGTTTCTTAAATAATGTCCAGTTTTCCATAAATAATGCATTTGCATACATTGTCGTATCGTAACAGTATTCTGTTATAAATGCGCTTAACTTACGGTCAATATCCTCAACACAAAACTACCTCGTTTGTTCAGTCCGGAATATCATCAGTGATATAAATATGGAATGCAGTGATGGAATTTTTAACTTGTGTTCGCACTTCGAAGATTGTGAAGATGATCGTGCTGTCGAATATGTTCCGTGGGAGTCATGGGCAACATCTAAATAATGATGTTGCAAGGAGGGTCAAGCAAAAACAATCAAACTTAATAACACACAGTTCACTTAGAATAAAACAAAGGACAAAAACTCAAGATAGTGTTGATTATCAAAATGATATACCCAAAAATGTTAATCCAAAACGGTGTAATAGCGTCGATACAATTGCAACTAATAAAGAAATTGATGATAAAGTGATATGCAGTGCCAAAGGTTTATTAGAGACAAATTTAGATGATATAATATTTAATGATGTACATACTGTAGAAACTTGTAATATTGAACCAAAGAATTTAGGCGCCAGTGAACCGACGCTGCCTTTAAAAGAGGATAAAAATACTGAGAGTAAGCGAGAGTCATTGATGTCTGATGATGACACAGATGAAACCGTGACAGACAGCGATTGTATGGACGACGTGGCCAGTGAACAACGAAAATGCATGGGTGCTCGTCGCTTTGGACATATTCTCAGAAGGGTATTGTCTCGAAACGGTAAGTTTAAACTTTCCTCGTTTTGAATGTTTAAGTCCTCAATATACGACATTGCAAGGGACAAATATCTTTAAAATTGCAATAAAATGGTAAATCCATACTTCCATACACATCCATACTATATATTATTATGAATGCGAAAAATCTATGCGTCTGCCTATTACGCGTTCACGGCTAAATAGCCGATCCGATTTTGATGAAATTTGGCATGGAGATATTTGAAGATCCCTGATGGGGCTGATATAGATGATGAAATTGTATGAAAAACTATCTCGAAGGCATGTAAATATGCTCGCGGGAGAAGCTGCTACTTGCTAGGGTCAGCTAGTAACTTATAATTATTAATTTAAATAAATAGCTGCTATCGGATGCACTCTGGAAATATTAATACACGGAATGTTTCTGTATAATTTAAAATAAAATGTTAAATGGTTTTAGAGTAGCATTGATAAAAAGCATCGACTGAAGTATGTGTTAGAGTTCAAGAACATTTCGCCCGATCTGGTACCCACTACTTTAAATAGATATTCTTGCTGCAACCTGACACTAGAGTTTGCTTATCAGCAACCCTATCATGCAAACCGGTATACGAGACAGCGTCAAGTGCTAATGCGATTGCTGCAAGAATAGGTGGCACCAAATCCGGTCGAGACGTTGCAAATCTGTTTCACCTAGTTAGTAGTCACAATATTAGCTATACGTATTAGTTATATCTCCTTTTCCGAAATGCCTAGCAAATCATTTGATTTATCCTTAAAAAGGGCGCAGATCAACACGGCGCGATAATCGTTATAAAGGGGCAAATTGCGGATATTTTAAAATATCGTCTACTTATTTAATGGCTTCAAAACCAGCCAGAAACAAACGGTATAAGCAAAGAGATTTTACTGTATTTTTTATTTCTAAAATACGGAAAACCTTTTACCTCGACTCTTTCAATTTATCTCTCTCCTATTTCAATCAAGTTTAAATTTTACTTGGAATAAAAAAGTAGCCTAAGTTACTCCCTATCACATCAGCTATCTGCCAGTGAAAGTCCCGTCAAAATTGGTCCAGCCGTTATAGAGATTAGCCGAAACAAACAGACAGACAGACAAACAGACAAAAATTGTAAAAAATGCTGTTTTGGTATATGTATCGTGTATACATCCATACGCATTTAGTAAAAAGCGGTTATTTTAATATTACAAACAGACACTCCAATTTTATTTATTTGTATAGGTTAAATGCACTTGTACTGTTTTACTTGACTTTTTATTTATTAAAACCAACCGGTTTCGCGTTTTAAGACATCATCAGGGCAAAAGTTAGTATCTCGCCGTGTTGGTCCCGACCTCCTTTGAAGAATAGGCCAACTGCCGTTCTGCCAGGCAGGTCGTAAAAGGCGACCGATTGGCTATCGAGTCACTACCATCGTGGCTACTAGGTGGTAGAGTTCTGCATTATCTCGCCCGGTTCTGGTACCACTGCCTTACCTATTCCTGCTGCAATAGCGTCAGTGCTTGTCGCTGTCGTGTTCCGGTTTGGAGGGTAAGATAGCCGGTAAACTTATGCATGTGGTATTAGACTTCGCCACAAGATAGCAACGCACCATTAACATCTTTGGTGTCTGTAGGCAATGGTTGATTCTTTCCATCAGGAGACCCATCTGATTGTTTGCTATCTTATGATTATGATTGCTATTTTATAAAAAAAATGGTATTGTTTAGTACAATTGACAATTTGACAATTAACAGTATATACTGAAGTTAGTATGAAATTTTTTAATTTAAAAATATGTTTGACTTTGACACATCAGAATTACCCTTTTAAGCAGGGAGAATTTTTGTATAGTGCTTTATTAATTACTTTATTATTTATTATTAGTATTTTGTAATTAATAAAATACTATATAAAAATTCTTCATGCTTAAAAGGGTAATTCTGTTGTGTGGGTATCACCAATATTGTCAAACATATTTTTAAATTTAAAATTTTCATACCACCTTCAGTATAATACTGTTGTCAAACTGTCAATTGTACTAAACAATACTAACTTTTGTCCTGATGATGTGTTAAAACGCGAAACCGGTTGGTTTTAATAAATAAAAAATCAAGTAAAACAGTACAAGTGATTTTAATACAATATAAATCCAAGTTAACATGGAGTTTTACCAAGTGTCAACGATATTCAGTGTTCAGAGTTTAAATTTTACCTCGTGTGAGCTTACACGCATTTTTTCCCCCTATAATCTATAATATGACGTTCTGGGAAGTACATACGCCATTAACAGCGTAAAGTCGAATGTGATATTCAGAGAACAAAGACCATTATGGCTAACGGGAGAAAAAAGTGCCGATAGTCTGATTCGAACTGAATTGAGATGGCGTCGGTCATTTATTTGTTTCCAATTGTAACAAATTGCTTCTCCCGCTCTGATTGAGACGGTTGTCGTGAAATCTCGTTACGTTCGTGTCTTTCGTACGCTTGCGATCTTATCGCATCATCCTGAATTGTTTTGATTGGGCTCATAATGTGTTGTAACTATAACTTTTATTTAAACTCTTGCAAATTTTCAAACAATTTTTTAAAATGTTTCAAATAAATTAACTGGTACTTCTAATACTCGTCTTTATTATTAACTAGGTGTTACCCATGACTATGTTTGCGTGACCCATACACACTACTTTCTTTATTTGGACGAGAAAATAGCGGCTTAAGTAACTCGGTGACAATGTAGCTTTATTTTGAAGAAAGTTATTTTTAAATCGGTCCAGATTTCAAGTTTCTCCATTACAATTCCCCGTGTTGGTTCCGGGCTTCTTTGAAGAATAGACCAACTGCCGTTCTGCCAGTCAGGTCGTTAAAGGCGACTGATTGGATATGCGAGTCACTACCATCGTGACTACTAGGTGGTAGAGTTCTGCATTGTTTCGCCCGGGTCTGGTACCACCGCGTTACCTATTCCTGCCGCAATAGCATCAGTGCTTGTCACTGTTGTGTTTCGGTTTGGAGGGTAAGGTAGCCGGTAAACTTATGCATGGCATTAGACCTCGCCATAAGATAGCAACGCACCATTGACATCTTTGGTGTCTATAGGCGATGGTTGACTCTTTCCATCAGGAGACCCATCTGCTTGTTTGCTATCTTATGATATAAAAAAAATTACAAACAAACAATCTTACCTCTTTAGTGTAGATGTTGCTTATTGCGAATAAACTCAAAAACTGCTGGACCGTTTAAAAAAAATATCATATAAAATTACACTATCCATGAGTAACATAAGCTATTTTTTATCTGAGCTGAGCAAAAGGAAGTAATGATTTTGGATCACGCGAATGAAGTCGCAAGTAACAGCTAGCCTTATATAAACTGGTACACATACACTCATCTATCTTCACGCCAAACCTTTTACGAGTTAGGCAAAGAAAATTGACTACCATATATATCTATATCACTGTCGAGACAGACTTTCTTCCTTCACATTCATGACTCTCTTCATGCAAACACGCCGGTTTGAAGACTCTTGATGCCACTTTCGGACAGCACCGACTAATTTGATCATGATTAGGGATTACAATCTAGCAGCATTTTCAATCCAGCTGGATTTTTGCAAGACTAGCCTGAATCCAGCTGGATCCATCGCGGATCCAGCAAAATATGGAATCAAAATAAATACATCATTTATATATTTCTATTTGCTTATTTATTATTTAAGCTTTTTAATACAAACTAATAAAATAATCATTTGGTGTTAACCATATCAATTTTGATTTGGTTTCTTAATTCTTTAATATCTGAGATCTAAATAATTGACTCAAAATAACAATACAAATACAATCAATCACTTATTCATTATGTTCTATGAAGTAAATAAAATAAACTATAGTAATAATAGTAATCAATATAAAAAAAAAAATATTTAGATTTTTGACTTTTCTGAAAGTGAGACCTTAAAAAACATATATCAATAGTTATATTGTTTAACCTACTTCGCACAGAACTGCATAACGCTATCGTCATGCATTCACCAGCTTACTCCCCAAGTCAAGCGTGCGTATAGAACTTTTTACTTCAAAAAGCTGCTAATGAAGTCATAAAGTAACTTTTTGAATTTGTTATTTTTGCGGATCCGCGCTGCTGGGTCCAGCACGGTTTGCTGGATCCAGCTTGTCAAAAAAAGTGCTGCTGGATGCTGGATCCAGCAATTGCAATCCCTAATCATGATACTTCATTTTTAGTCCTCCACTAGTAGTTTGATCCACATACGCATTGTATATATCTGTTCATCTGCCATTCTTTCAACATATTCAAACCTACGGAGCATGCCCATTCTTATTTTTACACCGATATTGTCCTTCAATCCCAATATCTCTCCAACATCGGTATTACGAACACGATCCGCAAGTGTTACACCACAGATTTATCGAAACGCTCATATTTGAACGCTCATGTTAATTCTACATTCATGTCCTTTCTGACATAGCCAGCTCTTATTTATATACAATAGCGTTGAGGAAAGCACAGAATTATGCAGTGCAAAACCGGCACCCCGACACAGAACAGTACTTTGAAGTCATTTCCCCAACGATCTATTCACATTGTTTCCTGCATACACCCTCTTTTCTTTATCACCGGTGTACCTTACATCCTTACTAAAAGCACATCACGTCTTTATTATTAACTAGAAGTTACTCCTTCGTCCGCGTGACCAAAAATCATTACTTCACTTTGCTAGGTCGGGTAAAAGTATCCTATGTCACTTCTGGATAATGTGGTTTGCTAAAGCTAAAAGAATTTTTAAAATCGGTCGAGTCGTTTTTTTTTAAGTTACGAGACAAACAAACCAACAAACAATCTAATCTTTCCCCTTTGTACTCGTAATATTTATTAATCAAGACCAACTATTACTCACGACTTTGTTCGCGTGATCCACACACATTATTTTCTTTTACTCTGTCAGGGAAAAATAAGCTTATGTTACTCCATGATAAGTTGACCGCCCCTTTGGTCGAATGATAAGCGACTATGACTACGCAATCGACTGGGTTGGGGTTCGATCCCCGACGGGGACAAGAATTTGTGTGATGAGCATAAATGTTTGTATTTTTGGGTTTGACTGTTTATTAAACATATTCCAGTATCTATATATGTATTTCTATGTAATAGTATCTTTGCCTAACACCCATAACACAAGCAAATAATTTGCTTACCTATGGGTTAGATCAGTAAGTTTAATTTGCCCTGTAAATATTTATAAAAAAAAAAGCGTTAGTGTACTGTATGTATGTAAATAACTTCTACGATCTACGCGATTATAATATGCTCTAGATTACCATCCGTATCCGTATATAACTGTGGCAAGTACAGCTGAGGTATTGCGATATGAGTGTAATTCCCGGCGGAACCTTGATCATTTCAGCGGAAACTTGTTTATCTATTTAGAGACGACGCCGCAATCAACCCAACCTCCATTAATATCCCGCCACGTGGCTCGTTTGTTAATACAGTTTCACGGCGGAGTTTCTGAACTGTGGGCTTCATCAATATTACCTGAAGGCATAGCAAGGACATTAATCAAAATCGAATCGACAAATACTCGCTAATAACTTAGAGTAGAAAAGCAGGACGATTAATTTAATTTACTATTTATTTATGTTTTAAGACAAAATGTATGAAATGTTACGGTATAAAATATAAATAAGCGGTTCCCAACCCTGAAAATTGTGTAAATACCTATGCATTTGGAAACGCAATAAATTATTATTATTATTCTCTTTATTTACATTTTTTTCTTATTTTATATACATTTATCATTATAACATTATAAAAAAAAATCACAATATTATAAAAATAAATATATAAAAATAGCTTTTTCGCCGATAGGAACCTTGCAGCTAAGCCATCGGTGGTGAGGGCGACAGAGAAAGAAACCTCCTCACAATACGTGCCGTTCCTAACACTGCCGCCTTCGTATCTGGTCCTTGATCCAGAATTGTAGGGAGGGCCTCCGTATATGTTGGTCGAGACTCTTCGCTACAAGACCGTTTACAGAAACGACTATCGGGACAATCATTGTTGAGTCTACACCACACATGACGGTAATCTCGTGAGCTAAGTCCAAATACTTAGATAATTTTTCTTTTTCTGCTTTCACGAGGTTATCGTCATGCGGGATTGTGATATCAACAATAAATGCCCGGCGCTCCATTCGATCTACCAACACGATATCAGGCCTATTTGTGATAATACTCTTGTCCGTGATGATAGATCGATCCTAATAGAGCTTAGCATGGCCATTATCTAGAACTGACTCCGGTGCATAGGTACTTATAATATGGCACTTCAAAACTTACAAGACCATATCGAAGAGCAAGTTGTTGATGAATAATCCTAGCTACTTGACTGTGTCTCTGTAAATACTCTCCATTGGCAAGATGAGAACTATTGGAAATAATATGCCTGATGGTCTTACCAGGACACGCCCTACATATGTCGACCGTGCCATCCTTCATGATGTATTTCCGGTAATTATTCGTCTTGACAACTTCATCAGCAATTGCACAGGCAAAACCTTCAGTCTCCCCAAAAAGGCCACCAAATCGTAGCCAGGCAGTGGACGCCGGTAAATCAATATCAGGCCCATATAGACCCCGATAGAACCGTCCATGTAACTCCTTGCTTTTCCATACGTTCAAGCGGTCCTGAGTGCTGAGTAACACCGGTTTGTGCCAGTTCTCTTTAGCTAAGGAGAGTGGTGTCAGACCAATATCCCGATGCTTCCAAATTCAGCATGGAGGAAGTATTCCCTAAGATAATACACCTCACGATTATGCAGATTTTTGGCATTAAGAAAGCCACGACCTCCATATTTTCGTGGGATGTACAATCTCATTACAGATGAACGTGTATGGTGCATGTGATACGCTGTCAGTAGGTTACGGACTTTACAGTCCAGAGCGTCTCGGTTTGAGTCCACTTTAATATGCCAAAGGTGTATACAAGCAGGGGCATCACCCAGTTATTATTATTATTATCTTGTAATTGACTTGACCGGGCATGGCATCAATTATTTCTTCCTACCAACCCATTATAATAACATATTTTATGTCACCATATCTTTATTACCATCCGAACTTTGCCTGCTATGTTTTTACGTTGTAAATGTGGACAAACGATTTCTACGATTCAGAGATATTCTTTTATTATTTTGTGTGTAACAAATGCTAAAAAATATATTTTTGAAAAATACCGCCCTCGATAAAGCAATGTATGCAAAGATGAAAGGTGCGCAGCGAGCAATTGAGCGTGTCGAATGGGGAATTTTATTGAAGGACCCTATTCTAAGTGTAGGTCTCCAACAAAAACAAAGGCCGTAAGTACACTTCCGAATATTCGATAGTTATCTTCATTTCTACTCACAAAGCCCTCCGTCTATTTGATTCCAGACTATGTAAAATTAATTAATACGTTTTCATAACCTGACAGGGACAAACATTTGTGAGAGTAAATGTGCATAGATATTTGTATTTCTGGGCTTCGGTGTTTGTTAAATACATTGTAGTATTTTATCTTTACGTAAGATCCGTTACGTAATAGGCAGAGAGATCCGTGTCTCATAATAAGTACATTCCTTACTTGCTTTTTTATATCATAAAAAAACAAACAAGCAGATGGGTCTCCTGATGGAAAGAGTCAGCCATCGCCTATAGACCCCAAAGATGTTAATGACGCACCATTATTATACTATCTTGTGAAGTGGTCTAATGCCACACGCTTAGATTAATCGGCTACCTTACCTTCTAAACCGGAACACCACAGTGACAAGCACTGACATAATAGCGGCAGGAATAGGTAAAGCGGTGGTACCAGACCCGGGCGAGACAATGCAGAATTTTACTACCTAATAGCCGCGATGTTAGTGACTCGCACAGCCAATCTGTCACCTTTTACGATCTGCCTGGCACAACGGCAGTTGGCCTATTATTATTTAAAAGAGCTCTGACCAACACGAGGAAAACTTTCTCCTACATTCATGCCTCTCTTCATTCAAACACGTCGGTTGCAAAGACTCTTGACAGCACCCGATGTATCTGATCGTTGTATGTCGGTCATAGTTTTCCCCGGTCCTACATTTTTTCGCTCATTTCAGATATTATGTTGTTTTTTGTTATATACGTACTCCTATGTATCTTTGACTAACATTTATGTCACAAGCAAATAATTTGCTTATTTTAGAGTGACATCAATATGTTAATTTTTTCAGTTAAAATTATTATTTTTAAACATTAATATGCAACTGTTAAAACCTTCATGAGCATGTAAAGGTTGTTGGTTATCAAGGTGTGGCTTATCAGGACGGTAGCATGTGACGGTTTGGATCACTCCATCGGTTTGGATGTCCCATCTCGTCAACCAACTAACCTGGGAAACGTAGTGAATCAGAGCATCTACTGACGTTCAGGAAAACACGTCCTGCAATAGGACTCGCATGACGATAGTTTTTCTGATAAATGCGGTATTTCAGCGGAATTCACAAAATATTTATAGTCATGCAGCGGTCTGCGAAGCCAGCGAGATTCTCAAAGGCGTACACCCCACTTTTTAAACCCCAAAAAATTGAAACTTGATTCCTTTAATGATAAGTAACTATAATCAAATAAAAAAATGTTATTTAGTTTTAAAAGTATATAGGAAAGTAAAAAAATTAAATATTAGGTTCAGGAAATTTTTGCCATCAAATAACTGGTAGATATCGTTTGTCAAACTGTGCGTGTTCGTGAAGCGTGACTTTCTTGACCACACCTCCTTTAAATAGTAAACGATCTATGGGAATTGTGCGGGCGTGTCGCAGTGATTTTATGATTTATAGCACTTTAGAATAGAGTCAATACCATAAGCCATGTAAGATTTAGAAAAATATCTATACATTTATACTCTATATAAATAAATAAAATTGGAGTGTCTATTTGTAATATTAAAATAACCGTTTTTTACTAAATGCATATGGATGTATACAAGGTACATGTACCAAAATAACATTTTTTACAACTTTTGTCTGCCTGTCTGTCGGTCCGTCTGTCTGTCTGTTTGTTTCGGCTAATCTCTGGGACGGCTGAACCGATTTTGACGGGACTTTCACTGGCAGATAGTTGATGTAATAAGGAGTAACTTAGGCTACTTTTCATTTCGAATTTTCCACGCGGACGAAGGCGCGGGCTCAGCTAGTATATAATAAGAATGAAGCGCAAATGTTATATGTAAATATACAAAGAACAACAGGTAAGTTGCACCTTTCGTGGCTTTTATATGAACTAATATTCGGAAAAACTACATCAACAATCTTCAATCTCTCATTTCTCTAGAAATCAGTTTTTTATTACTATTTTTACTTTTCTTTCGTGTTAATGAATACGATTTTTTTTTTCAAAATAGACACTAAGATATGTTTTTTATTTTAAAAAGTTTCATTTCTGTAGCTAATTCCCCAATAACCTACCGATACCGTTTAAAATAAACAAGAATTAATCGGAAAAAGGCTTTAGGAAATTGCTCTTGGTGAAAAGTCAGTTCGACGTGAAAAAAAAAAACAATTGTTTTTCATTTTAAATTAAATCAACCACATGAATTTTAAATTTAATAATCTTTTACATAAATGATAATATTTTTATAAGTTTTAGGTTTAAGGAGCTTTCTTTATTCTCATAAGAAATTTACATTTCACTCAAAATGAGATACAATAACAACATACATATAAATAAGGTGTAGTACATTACATGCTTGCAGCTGTATACAGCTTAAGTTTTTTTGAATACGTCAATACTTTCACAGCACTTCTGATCATTTGGCAATTTGTTAAACATCTGTGCTCCATCAAATAGTATTTATTGTCTTCCGTCCGTATTTAGTTTTTGGCGTAAGTTTGTTTTTTGGTTCGTAGGCTGCGTTTAGTATTTTAATGGGTAATTCAATATATGATTTAATTGTTTTGGTGGTTATTTTATGGATCAAAGTACATGTGTTATAATTATATATTTGAGTTAAGTTAAATAATTTAGTTGTTTTTTCGAAAAGTTGTTTAATTGGCGTATGAAATGGATAATGGAACAATACCTGAATTATTTTATTTTGTGATCTCTATAGTTTCATCTTCAAACTATAACATAGTCGCGTTATAATTTGTCTCTGTGTGGTCAAATCACATAATATCTTTAAGGGATATAATACCTTTAAAATTAGTTCTTTGAAATTCTGTTACTTATTTTTAATTCTTACAGTTCGCTATTAAAACCTATCCCGGTTTTTATTGCGAACTGTAAGCAAAGAAACGCAATTCATTATTCAGATGGTATCCGCGATCGATAGTAGCACATAATAAAAAAATATGTCACTGTAACACATTATAACACAAATAGTTTGAATAGACCCACAGACATAATAATGCATTTAAAACAATACAAACGCAATACATCCACAACTCCTAGATACAGATTGTGATTGAGCTGACCGAATGCGGGCTTGAGGCAAGGGGGTAATGCTTGCTTATTGTCATACATCCACACTAACTATTCAGCTACGATAATAACACTTTACACAGTAGAACAGTCGTAACTGTTGCGATAAAACTAGAATAAATTGTGGCATATGAGCTAGTTGATTCGCTTAAGCTAGTCGAGTATTTTGCATCAAACAGCTATTGCAAGTTTCTTCGTCTTTCTTGCTTTGTTACTACAGTCCTCTGTCAACACTGAATGACCTTTATCATCAGTGCCTAGATAACTGAGCTTTGCTCTATTTTTTTTTCAGTAAAAACGACATTTTCTAAGAATCAAATCTAGCTAGATGATTTGTCGTCCCCGAAACCCCCTACATACTAAATTTCACGAAAATCAAATTATATATTTCATTACGAGATTTAAATTATACATATATTTATATGTATACAAGAATTATTTGTTTAAAGGTATTAGTTTATAATTCAGCGTTTCTTATCTTTAGAATATAGCTTATTGGGCCTGACTGCTGCAAGCATGCGTGTGGATTTTCATTTGAGGTTTGTATAATGCGGCGATGGGGTCACCACAAATCTCGGTGAACTTGGAGTATTCATATACGTTACCTTATAGAAGTACCTTTTAATGGAAGCGGCGTAATAATACATTTTTATACCCGTTTGTTGGCTAGCAAAATGGGTTAATTTTTTTCGCCACACAAGTCAACATTCACGACTATCTTATTTAATTTGCGATAACCGGAAACAACATCTCTATGTGTTGTTCTGTGTCAAAGGGGTATTATATTATAGGATATTAATACCACATGCACAAGTTAATCGCCGGCGCCGGTTACACTTTGATGAATGCGAGTGTCTAATGTAGGTGCTTAGTATTAAGCAAAAAATACGTGTACAGCCGTTGATTAGTGCGAGTGATTATTCTATTCCTTTTTACTACGCTGATTACTAATCACTCGCACTAATCAACGACTGTCTGTCTACACGTGTTTTTTGTTTAATACTAATCACCTTCATTAAACACTCGTACTCGTACTAACCAAAGTGTAACCAGGGCCTTACTCTACAAACTGGGATATAACAGCGACGAGCGCCGACGCTATTGTAATAAAAAATAGGTATAGTGGTGGTACCAAACCTGGTCGAGACATTGCTGAACTCTACCACCCAGTAAATGGCCATAATGTTAGTGACACATATTAGCATTCCACGGCCTTTTACGAAACGCCTATTCATAACAGAGACAATCATTGGCGCTATTGAAATCATTCTACATACTTAACTCATAAGCTATTAAAATCATTCTACGTAACTCGTAAGCTATTGAAATCATTCTACCTACCTCGTAAGCTATTGAAATCAATGTACGTACCTCGTAAGCTATTGAAATCATTCTACATACCTCGTAAGCTATTGAAATCATTTTACCTACCTCGTAAGCTATTGTAATCATTTCTACGTACCTTGGAATCAGTGCAGTGGGTTTTTTTTGGTTATTTAACTTCCTAATTCAAACGACCAGAGGAACTTGGAAAGGGTCGCAATATTGTCGATCTTAATTAATTTAACGGTAGCGCTGAACGAGAATATCTAATTCTCAATTAAGAAGTAATTGTCATTGATCGAATCGGATTTTATCAGGCTAATCGGCTAATTAATTCGTTATTTATTATTGGAAAATATAGATTTTTCCGTGTTAGTCCACTTTTGATGAATAAACCATCTGCTTTTTTGTCAGGCGGAACGTAAAAGGCAACTGATTAGGTTAACGCGCAGACGAAATGAATACTAACAGACACGCTATTGGGAAGGAAACGTGTCGCCGTGCATATCAACAAATGCTCCTGTTACTGACAAAAATTTCATATATTTGTAGGTTATATTGTATTATGAAAAATAGAAATAAACCATGTTGTACTGTTTTATCGTACCGAATGTGATGAAAAGGTTTAGAAATTACCCTTGAAATTATTTTATTTCATTGGTCAGTAATATAACTCTGTACTTCTGTATGTAAATAAATGCAAGCTACAATGACAAACCAAGAAATTGTCTTGAATTAAATGGATACGCCTCCATTTAATCCGTCGGTTAACATGTATTAACGTGAAGCAGTTTGTCCGAATAAAACACTTGAATTACTTTTACATGCACAGTATAATTTTGGGCAGAGTATTGCCCTCAACAAGCGATAGAATTACAATGAATCGAAAACATGATGTCCCCGCTTATTTATACAATTCGTTATCTATTTTGTCCGTTATGACGTCATCATCTCAAACAGGTGCATAAAACAGGTGTGCCGCACATCTGGCCGGCTAGTAGTTGTCGTCAAGCGTGGTTGATAACACATGTCTCTGGTATCGTGACTAAGTTCTGCAACGTCACGTTCTGGATTCGTACTACTCCTTTATTTATTCCTGGCACAATAGCATGTTTTGTCTCCCCGTGTTGGTCCCGGGCTCCTTTGAACAATAGGCCAACTGCCGCGGGGTGATCACGTAACTCGCAATGCGAAATTATCGTGATTGTTTAGTTATTGCAATACACATAACAGCCTTGTACGTTAGTGGTAACCGTTGCCACTTGATTAGTTTTGATGCTTGTGACATTGCAAAAAGTGCATCTAGTGACCAGCAATTGGCGACGTTTTTGATGATTTTTTTCATTACGTTTAAAAGTTATCGCTGATCGCTGGCGAATTGCAAACGTTAGGTGATACGCCTACCGTTCTGCCAGGCAGATCGTAAAAGGCGACCGATTGGCAATTCGAGTCACTACCATCGTGGCTATTAGGTGGTAGAGTTCTGCATTGTCTCGCCCGTGTATTTGATACCGTCTTGCCTATTCGACCGCCCCATTGGTCAAGTGGTTAGCGACCCTGACTACGCAATAGATGGGGCTCGGGTTCGATCCCCGAAGGGGACAAGCATTTGTGTGATGAGCATAAATGTTTGTATTTTCAGGTTTGGGTATTATTAAACATATTCAATGGGTTGCCTTTTACGACCTGTCTAACAGACTAGCAGGTGGTCTATTCTTCAAACGGGACTCGGACCAACCCAGTTTAACGATTGCAAATAAGTATAAAAGATAAATATTAAACAGATTACCAAAACGTTAATTTTACGAAAAAGTTTACCCCAAATGTTTGAGACGCTGACAAGATAAATCCTCACGAAATATTTAATTACTTCATAACACACGAAGGATTAAGAGATTTATTCTTATGTATACAGTATGAAGTTTGTTTATGAATTGTTCGCTTGTGTTGTTATCTACATGACATGAAACTTTTAAACTGACGCGTTCTTTTGTAATCACGCTGGTTCCTTTGCGGGGTGGCCGGAGTGAACG
The DNA here is from genome assembly GCA_036924255.1 of Apodemia mormo. NCBI lineage: Eukaryota > Metazoa > Arthropoda > Insecta > Lepidoptera > Riodinidae > Apodemia > Apodemia mormo. The sequence goes on from JAUPFN010000017.1 coordinate 29,380,453, forward strand.
GGATTTCAATAGACGATCTAATTTACCATCAGTTTGTTGGCCGGAGAAATGAAACATGATAGCCATTGCCGTATTTTTCAACGGTTTTTTTTGTGCTTTTTTAAGGCTTATCCACCACCACTAAACTCCTGCAAAAAATCGAACCCGGGACCTCTTATTCTATGAGCTAAGCGCGGATCCGGGGAGTGATAACAAAGGATACAGTTGCCGTCGCCGTTTCTCAAAAACGCAAAGCAAACAAGCTGCTAGCTCATATCATAAGATAGTAACCAAGCAGATGAGTCTCCTGATGGAAAGATTCAACCATCGTCTATAGACACCAAAGATGTTAATGGTGCGTTGCTATCTTGAGGCGAGGTCTAATGCCACATACATAAATTTACCGGCTACCTTACCCTGCAAACCGGAACACGACAGCGACAATCACTGACGCTATTGCGACAGGAATAGGTAAGGTGGAGGTACCCGCGGTAGACCCGGGCGAGACGATGCAGAACTCTACCACCTAGTAGCTATGATGGTAGTGATTTGCATAGCCAATCGGTCGCCTTTTACGATCTGCCTGGCAGAACGCTCAGTTCTTAACGCTTTTTTATTTTTTTTTAAACACTGCAAGCAATGCCTTTCACTTTCTTTTCCCAGCTTCACTTTCTGGAAAGATATTTTTCAAAAAATGATTTGTATCTCCTGTACATAGTGAAGAAAGGTGCTCCTTGACCCCCGTGTTGGTCCCGGGATCCATTGAAGAATAGTCTAACTTCAGTGCTGCCAGGCAGAACGTAAAAGGCAACCGATCGGCTATGCGAGTTACTACCATCGTGGCTACTAGGTGGTAGAATTCCGCATGGTCTCACCCGGGTCTGGTACCACCGCCTTACCTATTCATGCCGCAATAGCGTCAGTGATTGTCACTGTCGTGTTCTGGTTTGGAGGATAAGGTAGCCGGTAAACTTACCTATGCATGTGGCATTAGACCTTGCCACAGGATAGCAACATCTTTGGTGTCTATATGCGATGGTTGTATCTTTCAATCAAGAGATTCATCAGCTTGTTTGCTATCTTATGATATAAAAAATGGGCTGCACCTACGTCAGAGCTCATTGAATAAAACGCCTAACCGCCATGAAATTCTCGGTGGATACATCCTTTTGGTCGAATATATATTATAAGCTTTTGGTCGAATATATATACGCTGTAGCCCTGCTTAATTTCGACTTTGGTTGGACGATTTATTATTATTTTAGCGCTGCAGCGAATGTTACGAAATAGACCACGACTTCTACTCAGTATAGTTTCTCTAGTAAGTTTTAGAAACATTCAACCCTCAAGGTGTGACATTATATAGCCAAAACCAGTTTCACAGACATAGCAAACTCGCTAAAAATATAACCGCGTTATTTCGAGAAAATATTTTAGTAGAAAATCTGTTGGTTCTCAATATTTGCAATTTTTTATTACAATAAAGATTTGCTTCATTCTCCTCAAATCGCCATTTCTCGTTCGTTCAAATAAAGTAACCTATTTATCTTTCGGATAGGACCTAAGCATGCTCGTATTCATAATTCCATATTGTGGAAATATACATTTTGCCAATCTCCCGTGAGATTAGGGCAATTTTGTGTGTTACATCGCTGTTATTTATACTATTTACCTACATGGTGGGGTAATATCAGACCATGGAATTTAAATATGGAAGAAATACTAATATTATATCAACAAGCAGCAAAACACATGCTCATAAAAATATATGCACAAGAATACTATTTTTTTATATCAAGAGATACCAAGCAAACAAGCAGATGGCTTTCCAGATGGAAAGAGACTTTCGCATATAGACACCAAAGATGTTATTGGTGCGTTGCTTTCTTGTTGCGAAGTCTAATGCCACATGCATAAGATTTCCGGCTACCTTACCCGCCAAACCGGAACACGACAGCGACAAGCACTGACGCTATTGCGGCAGGAATAGGTAAGGCGGTGGTACCAGACCTGGATGAGATCATGCAGAATTCTACCACCTAGTAGCCACGATGTTAGTGACTCGCATAGCCAATCAGTCGCCTTTTACGGCCTGCCTGGCAGAACGGAAGTTAGCCTATTCTTCAAAGGAGCCCGGGACCAACACGGGGGTAAAAGAGCACCTTCCGTTACTGTTGACAGGAGATACAAATAATTTTTTGAAAAATATCTTACCAGAAAGTGGAAGGCATTGCTTGCATATTAAAAAAAAGCGTTAGAACTTATCTGAATTCTAAACATTGATTACTGATATGATAGATGATTGTGAGGACATGGGCTTACAATTGAATGCTAAGAAAAAACCAAGGTCCTGTAATTTGAAAGTGTAGTGGTAGATAATACAGAGTTGGAACAAGTGGACGGGTTTGTGTATATTAGATGAGATTTTGGCAAGGCTGGAAAGTACACCACTGATATAAAAAGAAGAAGATGTGAGGGGGACAGAGACGCTGGATCCTTTGGGAAACTACTTCAAAGCACTATCTTAATCGGGGTGCTCTTCTTGCCCTGGATAATTATGTGCTTGCTTAACGCTATTGTATGGAAGTGAGAGCTAGGTATATCAGAAATAGCATGAAAGTAGAATTAAAGCGGTTGAAATGAGAGCATTACGAAAAATGTGTGGTGTAACACCGTGAATCGCATTCGTATCGGTGTAAAAATAAGAAAGGGCATGCTTCGTTGGTTCGAATGTGTTTAAAGAATGGCAGATGAACGATTAACAAAACATATATCGTTCCTCCGCTCAAATAGTACAACAATTCAAAAAATCTTAAAACTCACTTATTGTACCATTCGTATAGTGTTATGCCATAGTTTTATCTCGAATGGTGATTTACTACTGTTTTCAATTATTTGATACTATATGGCGTTAGTGACGTTAGTGGCGTTTGCCGGAAAAGCGATAAAAATAGGCAGGAGCGACTTTAAACCCCTTTTACTCGAGAATCGTTTTTTTGACTTGTGACACTATTTGAGCGGAGGTGCGATAAACAATGCGAATGTGGATGGATGTAGGCACTGGGGAGACCAAGGCTGACGTGACATGATCAAATTGGTCGGTGGTTGCTTTCAAGTCTTCGAAATGTTTGCTAATTGTTACTGCTAAGAAGGACAGAGCGTTAATTATAGAAACCCATGATGAAGCAGCATGATGATGAGCGTTAATTATAGAAACCCATGACGATCGAAATTGTTTATTTAATAAGACCGTCTGTTTGTACCTATAGGCGACCGCAATCCTGCGATTTTAAAAATACAGGCCTAACAATAGATTGCATCGTAACGAGTATAGTATAGTTTTATCAATGGACGAGATCGCTGGTATTAATGTAAATTGTAATTTGCTTCAAGCTATCATTAAACAACATTAGCTAATCTAGCTCATAACTAGAGCACTTTTAAGATTGCAATTCAATGGCATGAATGAGCTGTCTTTGAATAGAAATGATGTTCATTGTCAAGAGGCTCACGTGACAATAGAAATAATTTCTATTCAAAGAGAACATTTGATGCAATGTTAAGAATAGCATGGTATTAGACGAAGCAACGATTTTAATAATAATTTTAACTCAGTAACTGCAACAACAGACTACCAAACACCTTTATATCTGAAACCATGGATCAGATCATCACAAATTAATATGGGGATCAAATGGAAATTATACCTTCCCAAACAAAAGATTGCCAAAAAAGATTAACAAAGATACCGATGAATTGCGAACCTCCTCTTTCTTGAAGTCAGTTAAAAAGTTTAGTCATCTGGGACGTGTGGCAAAATAAGTGCTTTCTATTTTCTTGGTAGTCTAGCGTTTTAGAACTTGTTTATAAATTTTTCATTTTATAAATATATATTTTTTTATATAATTTTGAAACAAATATATTTTTTTTATAAAATAATAGCTGACCCGGCAAACGTTGTTCTGCAAACTTTGTGTCTACTTTTCCGTTTTTTTTCTACATTTTTTTACCTTTTAAACCTAACCTGAACCTCAATGAATATTTTAAAACCAAAATTAGCCAAATCGGTCCAGCCGTTCTCGAGTTTTAGCGAGACTAACGAACAGCAATTGATTTTTATATACATAGATAGATGATGAGTGAGAAACCCAAAATTCAAGCCTGGTTCGTTTGTCATGTTGTGTTTCTCTTTTGAATAAAATGGATTCCCGTAAAGTTGCATGATAAATTTCTGATTAATCTTCTTAGTGGAAAAGTTTTGGTGAAAAAATGAGAATTCAAATTTCCACAATAAATATGAAATTACAATTGGCATAAAAAATACATGCATGCGCAAATGATTTGAATTACCACGATAAATAAGAAATTACAATTGGCATAGTAAATATGCGAATTAGTGATTGTCTAGTCAACATTTGACTTAAATTTGATTATAAATTATAGCTTTCCAACTAGACTCCAAACCGGAACACGACAGTGATAAGCACTGACGCTATTGCGGCAGGAATAGGTAAGGCGGTGGTACCAGACCCGGGCGAGACAATGCAGAACTCTACCACCTGGTAGCCACGGTGGTAGTGACTCATATAGCCAAGCGGTCGCCTTTTACGACCTGCCTGGCAGAACGGCAGTTGGCCTATTCTTCAAAGGAGGCCGGAACGAACATGGGAAAATTCTCAACACTATTCATAAATTTTGTTGATATTCAATCGTACTTACTTTTTTCGGACGAAGTTCCGCGCTTCAGCTAGTAGACTACTAGAAGATGAAACATGTCTGTTTTAATATATATGTTTCGTGTTGCAAATACATAGCTCCCTCATTCCTTTGTTCCGTACAATAAAATGCTACGCAATATGAGATGAGCTCAAATGAAATAAAAGCTTCAAGCGCGTGTATTAAATGTCACAGTGACAACACTTATCAGTAAGATTTAAATATTACTGACGATTTATATAAACGGGATCTCATTGTCGTTGTAACCTTGCGAAATTTTTCGTCAAAAAAAATCTAAAAAAACCTCAGCTGTGTTAGTTAGGGCCTCTTTTGGAAATTATCCGCCTTTCTGTCAGACAGTTCGTAGAGAATATATACGAGTTTGAACACTGAATATCGTCGGCACTTGGTAAAACTCCATGTTAACTTATATTTATATCGTATTAAAAGCACTTGTACTGTTTTACTTGACTTTTTATACTAAACAATTGTTTAGTACAATAATAACTTTTGCCCTGATGATGCGTTAAAACGCGAAACCGGTTGGTTTAATAAATAAAAAGTCAAGTAAAACAGTACAAGTGCTTTTAATACGATATAAATATAAAATATACGAGTGTCCAAATGTCTGTAATATTTTTGATAAACGCCCAAATCCAGACAAACAAACATTCATGCTCATTGTATGAATGCTTGTCAGTGTCGGGAATCAAGTCTAAACCCCATTGGTTGCGTAGTCAGGGACTCTATCCGCTCTATTAACTAGGCGTTAAAACATTATTTATTATTATTTCCATTAATTGGGTTCTAAATTTAAATCACGAAGCAGGCTTCGTCACCATCTCTAGTATTTAACCAACTTGATATTTTTTAATTCCTTCCACTGTAAATAGAGTGTAGTATCTAGTCATTAATATAAAAAACACAAGATGCACAATCAGTGTCTGTATGCACATATACAAGATGCACAATCAATGTATTAGTATAGAAGTATATATATTAGTATAAGACGGTGATCACTTACCATCAGGTGAGCCTCTTGCCCGTTTGACCCCTATTCTATAAAAAAAATAGTATAGATGTCAGATATTTTTTATTCAATTTAATCTGACAGGCACTTACGTCTCTTTCTGACTGGGCTAGTCCTTAGTCGAGTAGCGAGTAATTTAGTAACAAAATGTGTCTGAACACCAAATATGTAGTCGAGTTGATAAGTGCTTAATTTAGTCAAGCCAGTCCATTTCGTTTTATTTTTCTTGGGCGAATAGTGCTCGCTACTACGCGCCCTGTTCACTGGCTTACCGACTAAACAAGTGCGAATGTTGTTATTCTGTGGTGCGAAATTCTAATTTTTGTTGAATTAGTTGATTTACGATGTGTTTTGCGTGCGCCCGTTTCTTTGCATGATGTTCACTTGGAGTAAACCAATCGGTTTCAGTTGGGAATCTAAACCATTCTCGAATCCACGTAAAAACAACAAAAATATCGTCACAATTGGTCCAGCCGTTTAGGAGGAGTTCAGTCACATATATACGCACAGAAGGATTACTATATACCTAAGCATGTGAAGATTTTGAATAAATTATGGTATAATGAAATTTATTAATTTAAATACTTAGTAGGTACATATTTAAGTGTAAAGGATATAGAAATATAACATTAAATATAGAAATTGCAGACAGAGAGAGTTGACTACAGGAGAACTGTTGTAGGTACTTTGTGTTGTGGTAAAAATACATTTTATAACACGTTTCAACTTGAAAAAATACGTATCACAAAAAACGTGAGAGGACCTCCTCACTGCAATTATCCATATCCATACTAATATTTTAAATGGGAAAGTGTATGTGTGTGTTTTGTTTGTCTGTTTTTCACGGCAGAATAGAGCGATGAATTGGCGTGATTTTTAGGTGGAGATAGTTGAAAGGATGGAAAGTGACATAGGCTACTTTTTTTTACTTTCCAACCCCCCACTTTCTTAAAATGAATTTAACTCTAGCGAAGCCGCAGGCAAAAACTAGTTTTAAATATTTTACTTTATCGCTTTTAGTTGAATGATTTGTGTGTAAGTATAAACATGAATAATTACAGCTTTCTAGGGTAGAGTCTCTAAACTAAGCTGCGGAGGACGGGTGGATATAGTCATATTATAAGGGCTGGAGTTATAGGTAAGGATGGGCGGACATAGTCAAACTATAAGGGCTGGAGTTATAAGGACTCCAGGCCTTACGGTTTGACTATGTCCGGCCGTCTCTCCGCAGCTTGGCTCAGAAACTCTTTACACTAGAAAGCTGTAATTTTGCATGTTTATACTTACACACAAGTCACTCAACTAATAGCGATAAAGTAAAATATTTAAAACTAGCTTTTGCCCGCGGCTTCGCTAGCGTTAAATTCATTTTAGGAAAGTGGGGGTTTAAGCCTTTAGGCTTTAGGGTTAGGGCCAGAACCCTAAAAAAGAAAAATTGTTGATTTTTATGTACAAGATATAATTGCGGTAATAGAAGCCGAAGCAATGCTTATTGTAATTAACCACGCTTGAAATTGCGGTGATTTGCTTTCGCTATTGTTTTTAACTTTTAATTGCTCAAAACACCGTAACTGAAACTTTTTAGGGTTTTGTAGATTACAGAACCCAAAAAAAGAAAAATTGTTGATTTTTATGTACAAGATATAATTGCGGTAATAGAAGCCGAAGCAATGCTTATTGTAATTAACCACGCTTGAAATTGCGGTGATTTGCTTTCGCTATTGTTTTTAACTTTTAATTGCTCAAAACACCGTAACTGAAACTTTTACTTGGCTATGATATAATTTCGTGCCATAGGGCCGGGCGCGCTTGTCTATAATTATCTAACTTTTCGCGTATATCCGAATATGAAATAGCTAATACGAAATAAAGATTTTACAAAATAATTGATGAATAAAATGTTTTTCTTTTTTATTTTTATTTTTATTAAATTTGTAGAAATTATCCCCCTATGTTAATCTGCCGCGCTCGAGTATATCCTAAACTCCTTTCTTGAGCTCCCCTATTATAGGATAGCAAACAAGCAAATGATGATCAACTGAATGATCTGCTTGTTGCTGTTGTATAGTAAGGGAGTCCAAGAAAGAATTTTGGGAAATTCCCGAGCGCGGCTGATTAACGTAGGGGGAATACCTCGCATTTGCCCGGGTATCTAGGGCAGCACGTCAGATTTATAAAATTCCAATAATTTCGGCTTGTGGAAATTGACAGATTTTTTTTATTAGTACATCATTTCCTTCAAAAAGTTTGTTACAATAAAATCATCAGATTTTCTAAATGTGCCTACACTTTGTACCTCGTAATTAATCCATCATGCCTTTTTTTTCCTTACATTTTTCAAAACCTGCAGACACTTTTCCCTACCATTTAAATGAAAAACATTATTAAACCTTTTATTTTGACTATCATCAAATCTGCAATATCTAATAGGTCCCCACGACGCTCGAGAAAATCCTCATTTATTCTTTTGGGCTCCCCTATTTCTACTACGATATAAAAAAATAGCAATTTGTGTCAATTTTATTAAAAAATTATCAACAATCAAGGTGGAATTATACAAACGAACCAATAAAATTAATTTTGAAATATTTGCTCGGATTGGTCAGCAGTCAGTAACCTTTTTATATATACACAGATTAAAAAAGTTTTCAAATGGTACGTGTTCTACAGCGACATCATAATTTTAGCCAAACTAGAATCTAGAAGCTGTTTCATGGGCAAAGTTTGTGTGTGAGTTTCAGACTCATTACATTAATTATCGAGACAAAGAACATCTATATCGAACACCCTCTGAGAACTTTTGCTCTGTTAGGTACCTGTACATGTATGTTTTAAACTTCACGTACTCTTTATTAATTATGATAATATTAAATGAAAGGGTTTTTGTATCGAATTATTGAGTGAAAATTTTTGATGTTTAGGTTTTTGTGTGTGGAAAAACGTTTGTTACAAATATGACCCTACCAGAAATAACCGAAAGAGTTTGGAACAGGAGTTCTGTATTTTTCCCATCTGCAATGCAGTCAAAGATTTTTATAAAGCAGCAGCAGAAACAATATATTATTTCGAAGTAAAAATTATCTTTTTACCTATCCCAGGTCACCATCTATCTGTATGGCAAGTTTCATCCAAATCAGTCTAACCGTTTTTGCATATTTGAGTAACAAACATCTAAACATAGAAACATACATTTATGACGTGTATGGGATATGTTCCGGTGTCGGTCTGAACTATTTGAAAAGTGTGTCTTTCTGTCAAGTAACTCACACATAAAACGAACATGAGTACTAGGTGTTAGAGTTTTACAAAATCTCGCCCGTGTTTGGTACTAACGACAATTTCCAACTGCAATTAATTTTTGTAGAGAAAGAAGGCCAGGTCATTATATACGTGGTATCATATCCCCAACACACACAAATAGCAACGCACCATTTACATCGATGTCTATAGATAGTGGTTATCTCTGTTTATTAGAAGAACTATCTTCTTGTATGCTGTTTTATGATATAAAAAACAGGACGTGATGTCATTGGCTATAATTATTTAATAATGAATGTCTTGGTGCCGACGTCGGCTCACTTGCTCAAAAGGCAGTCGTCCAGACCAAGAATCTAATGCAAAATGCATCTATTTTTTACATTACAATTGTTGAATATTAGAGATGTTAGGTTACTTTCGCAGACACGTGATGATGAATATGCATTATACCAAAAAAATTACAGTACTCTCCGTTTTCCCCCGTTTTCCACGTGTTGGTTCTGGGCTCATTTTAAAAATGAATAGACCAATCATTGCAGTTCTGCCAGGCAGTTGGTAAAAGGCGACCGATTAGCTATGCGAGTCACTAACATCGTGGCTACTAGGTGGTAGAGTTCTGCATTGCCTCGCTCAGGTCGGGTCGGGTCCTGTTTGGAAGGTAAGGTAGCCGGTAAACTTATGCATGTGGCATTAGACCTCGCCACAAGATAGCAAAGCACCATTTTCATAATATTTCGAAGCGTTCGAATCGTTGACGACCAGACTGTCTCCAATCGGCTTGACTCCTTGGCCTTACGCAAAGATATAATTTCGCTTAGCATCTTTAACCACATCTATCATGGAGAGAGTTTCGACGAACTAGCTCCTTGGATTAATCCCTGCCGTTGAATTTTATCATCGGACATCGCGGTAATATTCAAATTTCCATCCTCATCACCTCGATGTCTGGAAATCCACAATCGTGCGATTCTCTAGGCACTTTTTTACTACGCACTATTCCTCTGTAGAATCAATTACCGGCAGGGGTGTTTCCGAAAGGATACGAGTTAGGAACCGTCAAGAAAAGAGCATAATCCTTCTTAAAAGGCCGGCAACGCAACTGCAAGACCTATGGTGCTGTGGCTGTCCATGGGACGCTGGTAATCCCCATCAGATGAGCCTCCTGCTCGTTTGTCCCTTTTTTATATAAAAAAAACATCTTTGTTGTCTGTTGGCAATGGTTATTACTTTCACCAGGAGAGCCATCTGCTTGTTTTATTTACTATATGTTTTTTAACGTCTACCATGGGTTTGTGGATTAATGCTTCCACTTTGCCCCAATTCTTTTGTGTTTTGGATGCACAAATCGCAGCATCATCGCATTTGTCAAGGATGATATTAGTCAAGGTTATTATTTTGTAATTTATCTAATTAATATTATTTGTTTGTTTTAGGTAAGTGTCTCCTTTATTTGCTGCTTGTAACATCAGGTAAATTAAATTAGCTAATGGAAGTGGTTTCGCTTGTCAAAACCACTGATGTAAAAAGTGAGTAAAAGCATAAGTTTAGAATTGCTTGGAGTTCTTTTTAATCTCGTCTGGGTTCGGTACCTTCACCACAGCTTCTATCGCGATAGCGGTTTTGCTGGTTACGATGGTGTTCAGGTTTGTAGGGTAATTTAGCTGGCAAACTAAATGCTTTTAGTAATAATTCCTCGTCTAACAAGAACTTTTAAACTAACGGTTTCTGCTATCATTTTTATAATATAAACGGGTCATAAACGCGTACATGTACAGAATTTGTAAATCTCGACGTTTCGATCAAGTTACATTGATCGTGGTCATGAGCGGACTACGCTCGTAAAAATTGATTTCCTATGTTATAAAAAACACTTTTATCAACTCGTAGTAGTCACGATGGTTGTGACATACAATTTACATATTATGTTCGATGGCTCGTTTTTTAGTCTGCTCGACAAGTTGAAAATAGTCTAAAATAGAGATACTGCTCTTAAAATTATGTGCGATTGCTCATTGGATCCGAAATGATGCATAGAAAAATGTGCTAAAAGCGTATATTATCACATAAAAAATTGCAAAAGTTATAAACAAAGATGAAAAAAATGGCATTTCGTTTTTTTACCAATATTTCATAAACTATTAATATTTGAGAAATTTCAAAAAAAGATTCGGAAAGAGGAAGAAATTTCCAAGAAAAACTCTTAGATCCCGGAACTCTATCTCCATTATTTATAATTTTAATTTATCGCAGAAAATGGGTCTCCGTACGACATTTTTAGGTTGCGTGCACGGCCTCAAAATCGAGTACGACACATAAATTAATTAATTTAAGGTATTGAATATTCTTTTTTAAATTTGAAAAAAATATGATGTATTTTGAACACTATAAATAATTTATTTCCTTTGGAAATTTTACTAAAAATTAATTTTTCAACAAGTTAAACGATTGCTAACTAATAAAATTTTCTCGCACTTCCGTCTTAACTGTAAATGAAAAAAAAAGTGTTTAAATAATTATTGTAAAAATTTTTCGCTTCGTAGAGCCTTTATTATATACATACTTAATAATATCACGCCATAAAAGTTTTTAAAAAAACTTGAGAGGTGTCAAGGGACACCCGAATGGAACGAAGTTCCTTTTAATATTATTTACAAAAAACCTGTATACACTCAACAAAAATAATCGTCGCGACACCACACTGTTCAATGTGAAATAGAAATGAAAATATCTGGCTTGCTTTCTATAAGACACACACACACAGAGAGAGAGAGAGAAACATGCGCACGCCGCACAGCTTACAATAGCTTACTATAACGAAAAGTGTCGTGACAACTTTTCGTAAGAATTTTTTCCGTCTAGCCCCCTTTCACAACGTGCGATAAGGAACTTCGTTCCAAAACTATTCATACTCTGCTTATAATAATTATTGTACTTGAATAAAAACTGAAAAATCCACGTAATATTGTTAAAGTGAGAAAATCTGGATCAGTATTTATCTTTCTCACTATTTCTCTAGCTGACAAGAAGTGATTCGTGGTAAACAAGAGAATTAGCGTTTGAGTTTTTGCAATGTAATATTTATTTGCTATCATATTTTTTTTAGAAAATATTTAAACTATTATCGGACTAGACAAAAACTTTTTAAATATTTCAAATTTGTGATTTCTCAATACACACATAAATCTTTATGTAAAAGTTATTTGATAGTAATAAATGTATTTCTCCGTCTCGCGGTGTGAAATCATAAGATTTATAGCCAGGAATATCATATATCTCTTTGTGAATCCACTTGGTCGTGTATAAGTTGTCAAGTGAAGTAGGGAAGATCGCTTTTATGTTGAATTTGGCAAGTAACATGAACGGTGAAGAATTTCAAATTTTATTTCTAAATTTTGCAGATAGAATGGCTCTCCTGATAGAAAGAGACCAGCATCCCGTGTTGGTCTCTATTGTCTACAGTCTGTGTAACGGAATGATAATCCTACACGCATGCGTAAGTTTACCATTAAGAAGACGCCAGTGGCAAGCACTGACGGTATTGTGACGGAAAAGGGAAGGTGGTGATATGTTTGGGCAATCGTTCCCCTCTTACGAACTACCTGGCAGTAAGACAAAATAGCAGATCGTCTGTTCTTCAAGGATAGCCAGGACCAACATCGGGAAATATTTTCTTGCGTCTATATCTACTTTGTATTTGGGCATAAAGCTACATCCACGGTGCGCGGTGATTTTTGTCGCGAAAAAAGTATTTCAGCATAAGCAATGTGCGCTCGTGCGCGATAGATTTCCACGCAAAACTTCGGGTTTGAAACGTATTTTTCGCTATCTTATCATACTTTGTGCTTGATGTCATGACGTATAAGTAAGATAGAAATAACATCGCTTCCGCATCGAATCCGCATGAACCTCCTGTTGAATCCTGCATCCTGGTCCTGGCTTAGGATATGCGAGTGAGAAAATTTTGTCGACACGTTTTCTCGTCACTTAGGTTATTACCACTGCTCGTCTACTTTAGCTAACATGGCTGCACCATTGATATAAAAAACCCAAGATGCACAGTCCCGAACAAAACTGACACTGAAAACTGTCCCTAGTTTCACATAAATATTTATAGATGTTTATAGATATGAGAAAAATATATGTCTTTGCATATCCAACCTTAAGCGCAAGATTTATAGTTGTTTTTACAAAGCAATGTACAAAAAGTAATAACGACAGATGCGATTCTATTTGAAATGAGTGCACAATTTTAAATTTTGCGCTCATTTTTAGAGGACGTTTTTGTGACACGGATTGTGTATCTTGGGTTTTGTACATCAATGGGCTGCACATAAAATACGACGTTATTCGACAAAAGACGAGATAATAATACATTTAATTGTCGGTGCCTGTTTTAAAACTTCTTCTGTGTAATAAAAACATCTCCCGCAAGTAGAGTATTTTGTCATCAATATTAATCTTTCATATGCACTTTCAACCCCTTACACACTTTCAGCATCTTAGCGATTATTTTTTTAAAGTAGCCTGACCAAGGCTACTTTAAAAAAAACACATTTGACCCCGGATATTTTTTTTATTTTATATCATAAGATAGCAAACAAGCAGATGGGCCCTCTGATGGAAAGAATCAACCATCGACTATAGATACCAAAGATGTTAATGGTGCGTTGCTATCTTGTGACGAGGTCTAATGCCACATCCATTCGTATACCAACTACATTACCCTCCAAACCGGAACATGACAGTGACAACCACTGACTACTTACTACTGCGGCAAGAATAGGTAAGACGGTAGTATTAGACCGGGGCGAGACAATGCCGAACTCTACCGGACTCGCATAGTCAATCTGTCGCCTTTTGCGAACTGCCTGGCGGAACGGCAGTTGGCCTATTATTCAAAGGAGCCCGGACTAAGACAGGTAAATAGATGTTTAACTATCCCCTTGCCAAATTTCATCAAAATTGGTTTAATGGTTTAAGGCAGGCACACAGACGGGCAGACAGACAGACGGATAAACAGATTTTCGCATTTATATTATTAATATGGACATTGAAATGCATATGCATTTTACTATATTCCCATTGCTCGTCATTGTCGTGGTCCGGCTAGGTCGTTGGAATATCCAGTAAACGTGCACATGTGGATATTATATGGATTTTTGTCGCAGAAGAGCATTGTATCGCTATATTGACATATTTGTTTGTAGGCTACAATCTTTGTTTGCTGTACACTGTATAGAAAACCGCCTTATGTTTATATATCACAAGCGGTCAAGCAATTTACGGTGCTACAATACACAAAAAAATAATTAAAATCCTATGTCGCGCTATAACAGTTAATTATCTTGTGACGCTATGTACAAGTTTCAGCGCTTCTCAGACGGCCTTTGGTCTCCAGGCAGTACACTTTGCCTGATTGAGAGGATCTTCCTATTTTTACCACCAAGCTCTTTAGTGGTACCGAACTGCGAAGCCACATCATCTTTATTATTAAATAAAATGTTACATATTTGCGCACCATATTGTATTAGAATACCGGACAGCTGGACAAGTTACATAAATTGTGAGTAAGCAGATTATTTGCTTGTGATATGGATGAAGGATACTAATACACAGAAATACATATACAATTACTGAAATACATGAAATAAACATCCATTTTCAAAAAAAAACATCTGTGCCCATCGTCAGACAAAAAATATAAAGACAGAGCGCCTCGAAACTTTTTGTTGAAGTCTCAAAACCAAGCTAAGCCGTGCAAATAATTGTACTTATTTACACGGATCTGCAGGCCTACTCTTGAAAACAATATAAATCTTAAACCAATATTGATAAAAACAATAAGTTTCGAATATCGTCAAAAAACGGTACTCTTGAAACCAATATTGCCCACATTGATTCAATATAGTAACGACCTAATAATTGGAAATAGATATCATCGTTACACGTCAAGCTAGTGTTAAAAGTGGAAATTTTAAGTACCTTTTTAAACAAAATAACGAATAAAAAGCAATAATGAGTAGTTCCAAAAAAATTCGAAATCCGTGTCGCGCTGTCGCCGAATGCAATAATTGAATATAGTTATCCAGAGTACGAAATACTTCAAAATTCATTAAATATTCATTTAAAATTGAAATCGGTTTTCAAGAGTAGCCCTACAGGTTGGTTTTGAGACTTGCTCACGCACACACTCACTCTTCAAACAAAGCTTATCTCTGTCAGTGCAATGTGCATATCGAGACTCACACTCACACAGTAATTTCAGACACTTTTTTTTAAAGGGCAATGGGCCCACCTCTTGGATCCCGCAACGAAATTAATCAGAAGTATATAGGAGGAGTAGGAAAATACAATTTTAGACATATATCAAAAAACAGCGTCATCATGACATATGGCTGTGCTCCATCATAATTTTCTTTTATCTAAGCACTCATTATATAAATGTTTATCCCATTCTGGAATCGGACCCATACATCATCTATTGCGTAGACAACGTCGCTAATTTCTCGACCAATACATCAATAACACGGCCCACCCGCGTTCGTGCAAATAAACTATCGTTAAAAAATGATAGTTTGTCCAAAACAAATGAACGTGTGTAGGTGCTGGTTTCTTACTTTAAAGTATTTTGTATTTTCATCCGTTGTCCCAAAAAGGAGGAGGTTTGCAATTCGGTTGTATTTTTTCTTTGTTAACCTCGGTATGAACTCTGTTATTTATTAACCGATTCGGAAAATGCTAAGGAAGAGTATACTTCCCGTTTGGTGCCATATAAATTTGACGAAGTTCTGATACAGGATTCCTGAGATACAGGAGACTGGAAGTAGGTTCGTTGCAGTCTCCCCCGTGTTGGTTCCAGGTCCCCCGTATTGGTTCCGGGCTCCTTTGAAGAATAGATCAACTGCTGTTCTGCGAGGCAGGTCGTAAAAAGCGACTGATTGGCTACGCGATTTACTACCATCGTGACTACTAGGTGGTGGAGTTCTGCATTGTCTCGCCCGGGTCTGGTACCACCACTTTACCTATTCCTGCCGCAATAGTGTCAGTGCTAGTCGCTTTCGTGTTCCGGTTTGGTGTGTAAGGTAGCCGGTAAACTTATGCATGTGGCATTTGACCTCGCCACAAGATAGCAATGCACCATTAACATCTTTGGTGTCTATAGGCGATGGTTGACTCTTTCCATCAGGAGACCCATCTGCTTGTTGCTATCTTTTAATATAAAAAAAAGTTTACTGCGTATAAATTATTAGTAAATATTATGATACGGTCTTGCAGTTGGCAAGACCGTATCATAATAATTACTCCAATAAAACTTTTTTGTACTAAAATGTGCACCAAAATATTAGTTATTGCTGCGCAGTGACCGAATTTTTTGGTGTGATTGAAAGTGACCAATGAAAGCGGGTAATAGCGCAGAATGATCTATAGTAACTTAGGTACCAGTGTAAATAAATAGGGTTGCCAATCATCCGGAAAGGTTTCGGATTTTATGTTTAACTATAGATTGTATTATTCGTTGAGTTCCGGATTTTGTAACGTCTGCCCGGCAAATAAGTCGGTATCCGTCTATCTGGATACTAATTAGGCTTACACTTGTCTTGACAAATGAATCGCTCGTAAGAGTCGGATGGTTGCCAGCTCGAGACATCATAACCTTCGCCGAATAAGCTTACTAATAGATCACGATACAGTCTGTAAAAACTGCAAAACGGATTCGGATGGATATACAGGTAGAAAAAAATATCCAAAAAATGTATAGCCTACTTGTCGTCCCGTAAAATATTATATTTCGTATATTATATCAAGTTCAGTGTTAAAGTATGTATTATATCCCGAATTTAACTGGATATAATATACGAAAAATATTAAGTGTTAATAAGTATGCTGTTCCCATTTACCAAAAAAAAACTTGATAATCACGCAATTGCGTTTTGGAACTTGTACAAAATATTATTCTATTTATTCTACATACTAGCTGTTGACCGCGACTTCGTCCGCGCGGACTTCGTTTACTCCGCTCCTACTGGTCGTAGCATGATGTTATATAGCCTAACCTTCCTCGATATCCAACTCAAAAAGAATTATTCAAACGGTTCAGCGGTTTTAGAGATTAGCGTGTACAACCAAACAATCAAACAAACTCTACAATTTTATAATATTAGTGTAGATTTGTAGCTTTTATAAAAAATCATGACATGTCTAAAATTTAATTTTAACTACTGATACCCTAAGTATTCATTAATAGCTCAATGTACCGATTACACATTCGGTATTAACAGAATATTGTTAACACTAGAGCACAAGTGTATAATGGACGACGAGGTATAGGTCACTGAGCCAGGGGGTGGAGTCCCAGAAATTAGATATTTGTTTTCTTTATTCAGGCGTTACTTTGTGGAAATCCATAATTCATAGACGATATTAAAGTATTTAATTTGCAAAAATTTACCCTTGCATATTAGATACCTACTTGACCGCCCCGTTGGTCGAGTGGTTAGCGACCCTGATTACGCAATCAACGGGGCTCGGGTTCGATCCCCGACGGAGACAAGCATTTGTGTGATGAACATAAATGTTTGTATTTCCGGGTTTGGGTGTTTATTATGTATTTATAAAAATATTTATATATGTATTTCTATGTATTAGTATCATCGACTAACACCCTTAATACAAACAAATAATTTGCTTACTTTGGGGTTACAACAATAAGTGTAATTAGTCCCGTGAATATTTATTTATTTATTATTATATACTACTTGGTTTTTGTTACGTTACGTTTTTTGCACAGAGGTTACTGTTAATATCTCATCGCGATATAATCGGTAGTCGATTACTCAGTCAGACTTATTCCTCGTCCATCTCTAGTTCATTATTTTATTATTTGCGACCGAGTATATTTCTGGTTTATTATCGTTTGTATTCGGTGCATCTACGATTCTAGAACCAATTTTCGTGTAAATAAACAAATATGTAGTGCCAACATTTGTTTTGGCTTGCGAATTTTGCTGATTGGAGTTTGTTTATTTGAAATGTATTTCTTTGGTGTACTGGCTACATATCTGATCGTCTGACTCGTGTCACTTTTGGTGGTTCGTAAAATATCCCGGGAGAAATAGTTCTAAACCATACTTTACTGAACATAGTTCTAAACCACTACTTTACTGTCTTGATCTTTCCTACTTTAGGTTGGGTTGGCTGTCTTAATCCTACGGTTCCAAGACGGTCTAATCAGGGTTGGCGGGTTTGATGAGATATTTCTTTCTAATTCTCGTTAACGGGAGTCTTCTCTTTTTTTTCTTGCCCTACAGTAAAGAGCGAGAGAGAGAGAGAGAGAGAGAGAGAGAGAGAGAGAGAGAGAGAGCTGTGTGCATGACGTAGTCGTTGCCTTTTCGCATAATGTGGCCATAACATCTTAGGCGAGTTTCTGTAAGTTTTTCGGAAATGGGAGGTATTTTTATGTTATGGGAATATTCGTTTCATATTTTATCAAGCCTCGTATATCCACTAGATTATCAGCATTTTCATTTCGGCCACGTGAAGTTTTTTAAGGCATTTGTTTTCTTAATCGTCTAGCTACTAGACGATTAAGGAAACACACGCACAAAAGCTAGACACAGCATAGCTGGTCTGTACACCTTGCCCTTTGTTTGAGTAAACGAATCATACAGAACTAACCCCCCCCCCCAGTAAGTGTTCACCATTTTTGCCATAATTCTAAATCGTGCCCGTTTCCAGTAAAAATGAGATATAATTGCAATTTTATTGCCTAAAGAATTAGTCAAACATGTGTATAACATAAACTTAAAATTTTGACCTTGTAGGAAAATAACAGATTACAAAACTTAAGTCAGTCTTTTTTTGTTTCTAACCAATATTACGGAAAATATGCGTCTAATTGACATGAATTATATTATTAGAATGTGTCCCTTATATAATTTTGCATAAGTACAGATTATTGCGCAGTCACACAATTTTGATTTTATTTTGCAAAATAAGCCTTGAACGTGAAAAAAGGTAAAATTTTTAAAATTAGGTGAATCTACCAATTTGTATTAAAAATGAATGAAACGTTTTGAAAATGTAGATGTTGTTGAAGTGACTTAAATACACACTAAGCACGGACTCGTTAAAAACAATATGGCGACCGCGACAACGCCCATTTCCTGTATCATTAAATATACTCGTTTTAGTTACGAGTAGTAACTTTTTCTTGGAAGCTTATGCTAAAGTCGTTCCTATAAATGTCAAATTACCTAATGGCCAAACAACTTGTGGAACGCCTGGTTATTATTAAATTGGTTGATAATGGTGCTGCTACGAATGACAGATCTTTGATTTATATGGGAATCTGGCGTAGTCAAGTTAGCACTTACAAACAAGGCACTACGTTCCCTCTAAATCTACTTTTAAAAACCCTTAATAATTTCAAAAACTAAACTTCTAATCGAAAAATTGTTTTCACAAATCTACAATATTTTTCAAAAACTTATCAACGATATCACGCAATATGGGGTACAAGAGAAAAAAAATCCCCACTTTACATGTAAGTTACAGGAGTAACTCTAAAAAAATATTTTTTGAGATTTTATGTTACTACTTTGCCGCCGTGATTAATATGTACATTCATGCCAAATTACGGCTTTCTAGTACCGAGGATCTCTGAGCTAGACTGCGGATGGACGGACGGACATAGCGTACCTAACAAGAAAACTTTTTGTCAAAGTTGTATTTGTCTCATAAATTTTATTTAGAGAAGTTTGCCGTTTGAAGTGGAGACGGGCGTTCTTTCACCAGTAGTATCGTTTTCATATAGAAACTATTTAGGGAACATACCCATACTACGTGACCTATTTTTTAAGTTTTTTTGACCCCTCCCTCCCCTCGGTGACCACTCGTAGTATATGCCAAGACCCCCCTCTCCCCCTTTAGTTTTCACGTAGTAATTCATAATTATGATTTTTAATCATGAAGAAGGCATCAAAGCAGAAGGTTTTGATGTCGAGACTATTGTAAATACAGATGAAAAAGGCATTAAAGCAGAAGATTGGTCAACGGAATATTCATTGTTACTGGAGGCTAGAAAAAGAAGTATTAACTCGTATTATATTAGTAACTATGAAATTGAGAAATTAAAAAGAGCTACGTGAAAGTCGTTAGTATGTATGTTACAGTTAAAATTCATTTTAGCTGTTACATACATATTTTAAAGGCGATTTGGCCTACAAGAGTTGACAAAAAAAATCATTGGCACTGGTAGAGCAAAAAGTAGATGATTAAACCTTTCCAAGAGAGACTCTCTCGCGACATTATCACCTTCAATGTTGGGAAGCACTTCGAGATTTACATTTAATAAAAGCTTTGTACAGCCGATCATACAACGACATTTATTATAGGTCGAATAAATACTAGATTTCTCTCAGCAAAATCGACTACGTGACAAAAACCTGTGCCACCCGACCGTACTATTGAGATTTTACTATTAAGACTGACCGTAGTATTTTAAAGACTCCGCTCCCCCCCCCCCCCCCCCCCCTAAACGGGTCACGTAGTATGGGTACGTTCCCTTAGATAAGTATGGCGATATGAAGTCGAGACGGACGCTCTATCATTAATTGTATCTTTGCCATAAATATTATTCAGATAAGTTTCGCGTTTAGAAGTCGAGTTTGACTCATCAATTGTATATTTTATTTGCTGTCAAAAATGTTTTACATGTATAGCGTATTCTACATTAATATCGTAACCCCGACGAAACTAAACTACAAATATCTAGACTTTGGCTAGGTTATCGAGCAGTAAATTTCACCTAGCACAAACTTTAACAAGACCACTAAATAATAGGTAAGTTTATATCCCTGCAGATCGGAAACTACGATGCGGCGACGGTTATTGCCGGCTGAAACACGGCCGACCACTGTTTCGCCAATTCACCGTACAATTTAGGTGGGGAACTTTCATTCGAGCTGTTACAGCCATGTATTACACACTTATATGGAGTTTTATTAGCAGTTAATACTTAATACCATAATAATTATATTAATATGTGAAGGAACAACTTTGACCCATTTTTGTTTTAAAAAGGGGTCAAAGTTGTTCCTTATAATAAAAATAAACATTACACACACTACATTTATGTGACAAACATGATATTATACGTACACATGTAAACTTACTATTTTCATTACGGCTAAGATCAGGTGTCAAACTTGAAAGAGACTTTATAGTCAATAGTCAAGTTTCGGCCACAGGCGATCACGTCACGTCACATTATTGCTTTCATTCGAGGCATAAGACGCGATCACCAGACTCCGAGCTGCTACTGAAATTTTTCGAGGATAATCTTGAAAATACCGTAATACCGCATTTTCCTGACCCGAAATTTAAACCTGTAAAGCTCATTCTTTAATTACGCTCTTTGGACGGACTGATTTGTCACACTCCTAACTTTATTTTTAAATAGCTTTTGCCCGTAGCTTCTCTTGCCCTAGAGTCATTTTTCGGAATGAAATATACTCTATTTCTATTTCAAGTGTGCAAAATGCCATGATGTTCGCTTAATATGTTAAAACGTGGAATCATAACTCCTTTTACGCGTTGACAATATTATTTAGGATTTTCTCGAAGCCTTCCGGTAGGCGATCACCTAACAATCATTCTGCTAGCGATCAGCAATGACTCTTAAACGTAACGAATAAAATCATCAAAAACGTTGACAATCGCTTGCTGGTCAATATATGCATTTTTTGCAATGTGACAGCACCAGAACTTATCAAGCTGCAACAAACTGCCACTAATATACAAGGCTGTTATGTGTCTTGCAATAACCAAAAAATTACGATAATTTCGCATTGCGAGTAACGTGATAACCCCGCGGATCGGACCATACTTCTAATCATAAAATTTCACACGAATGATATCGTGTAATTGTCACCTTTCTAGAGTTTCTTATATTTTCTCTGTGCTACTATTCGGGGAGATAAACACATTGATTTAACAAAAATATTTTAAAAAAATGTAGTTACTCAAGCTCCTTGCTTTTTTGTTTCTTTATTTCTGTCATTTAGAGACAGACAATGTTGTATTTGTGTATGTTAGTGGAAATTTAAACTATGGGGTCGGCCTCATATACAATCAGTAAGAACAATAAAATCAATATCATCCTAATGACGTACACTAATGGATTGTATTCTTGTGTACATTATTTAATAATATTCCTATACGTATATTATACATACTCGTACGGAATGTTACAAGATATATATTTGGTTATTCTATTCCTAGCAATTCATGGAATCTTTAAACATTCCATAAGAAGTTTGGAAGTTACTTAAGTAGTTAATATTCAAAGGAAAATTCGACAAAGTTCGACTTGAATGACGAGACGTGTACATCGGAAATTTGATCTTATTGTTCACGAAACAAAATCCTAATTGACACGTTTACGAATTTTGTTTATTGTATATGCTTAAAATGTTTATAGAAACGTATTGCCTTATTTGATTAAGAGAATTTGTCTTATATATCTTTCTGGTAATTAAACAGACTGTACGTAGTAGATTTGAGTTGTGCCCTTCGACAATTTTCGTTTTTAAGCTTTAAAAAAACGTAGATGGAGCTTTTGGATTCTTATTTCGAAATAATTGTAAAAAGTAGTCTAATACCACATTTTATAAAATTTCCGACAGTCAATTACGATAAACTTTCAAAAAAGGAGTATAAATATCCGATGTTACACCGCAAAGTCTATAAATTCCCTCAACACTTTGTAAACTGTAAATTTAATAAAACCTCCATGGTTCCGATTTCAAAATAAAAGTTTCCAGCTTTGACAGTTTTGTTTACATTTTCGGTTAAGTACTTCTTTGATAATGGTATTAGATTTCCCCATTTGTTAATAAACTTACAAAACAAATTAATGAGAATGTTGTTCTATCTTTTAGTGATTAAAATGCTGTTACGAGTCAAACGGTATACATTTAAGGATGAAGTACATGGGCGGGTCGGGGCAGTCCGCACCGTAACGAAAAATGCTGCTGAGCTAGCTTAACACATTAGGACAGACCGCATCGCTACGCAGCGCATTACATTTTCTTTTCATTTGTTTTTCTTTGTTGATCGTCATAACAAGGATCTTGCATGTCATATAGCTCTTTGTAGTCTTGAATAGAAATTATTAATCGTTCTTCATCCATAATTACTTGACTTTATAAATGAATACTCAAGACAAGAAAGAACTAGTGCGCGCAATTCTTTACGCTAAAGCCGCTCTGGTGTCGGGGCGCAATGCGCCGGGCCGAGCCGGCATCAATTGACCGAAATCAAAAATCGTTCCGGCGCTCAAAAATCGTTCTGTAGGTAGTGGGATCTTAGATTATGAGCGGATTTTTGCAAAACGGTCCGTCCTAGGGTGCTCTACCTTTTAATAAACAAGTTTGATTATATGCGTAAGTGTTTTATTTTCCAAGGTGGATATTTAGGACTAAGGCAAGACGTTACAAAAATCTACCACCTAGTAGTCACGGTGTTAGTAACACAGGAATAAATGAACAGAAAATTAATGTGAGACAGCGAAACGTGGACGACTTTAGCTAATAATAAAATTAACAATAACAATAACATGACTAAAACAATAACGTGCATAGAACAAAGACTTCTATGTGCTAACGTTAATATTGTGCTCTCTGTATTAAACAGCGAAGAGTGTATGGGTTCAGTAAATAAAAACATTAATAATAACAATATAACTGCAAAAATAACGTATATAAAACAAAGACTTCAATGTACTAACGTGAACATTTAACTATGTATTAAACAGCGAAGAGTGTACGGATTCAGTTAATAATAACATTAATAATAACAATATAACTGTAATAATAACGGATATAAAACAAAGACTTCAATGTACTAACGTGAACATTTAACTCTGTATTAAACAGCGAAGAGTGTACAGGTTCAGTTAATAATAACATTAATAATAACAATATAACTGCAATAATAACGGATATAAAACAAAGACTTCAATGTACTAACGTGAACATTTAACTTTGTATTAAACAGCGAAGAGTGTACGGGTTCAGCTAATAATAACATTAATAATAACAATATAACTGCAATAATAACGTATATAGAAAAAAGACTTCAATGTACTAACGTGAACATTTAACTATGTATTAAACAGCGAAGAGTGTATGGGTTCAGCTAATAATAACATTAATAATAACAATATAAGTGCAATAATATCATAATATATAGGTTTAATAAAACAACCTTTTATAATTTTAGTTTGGATTAAAAAAACAATTATGATTCAAATGAAGAGTAGTTACGAAGCAGCGAAGGACAAAGGCCACACCGCCTTCCTCGAAACAATAAATAACACTTTTATTTCTATTCTCAACTGGGAAAATAGGTCAACCGCAATGCATCGGGATATGTTTTATGTTCATAGCTTTTATCACTATAGCTAAGTATTTCTTATTAACAATACAAATAAATATCATCAAGGAGGTTTGCTTGCGTTGTAGGCAGAGTGATATATTAAAATAGGACTTTTAAAATCTTGCTTTTTATGTTTACCTATGGCAAAAAATGATATAATTAAATACAATCACACCCACAACCGATTAAGAGGGAAGCAGAGGTGCAACGTACCTACCTTTTATTTTATTAGCCAACTAACTAATTAGTATTATTACTAAAAAAGTATTAAGTATTATTACTAAAAAAAGTATTAAGTCCTATGGTGGGACATTTTTCCATCCTATCGATCTGAGAATTCATTCACCTGGCGAGTTAGGTGATGACATCCATGGTCGCATTGAAATGCAACTATCGTGTACTTGTGTGTCTGGGGCTTGATTTTTCTCTCAAAGGAAAATAAGCAGAGGCAGTAAAAGAGAACCATCGTCTATAGACACCAAATATGTTATTGGTGGGTTGCTATTTGTGTGGTAATACCATATGCATAAGTTTACCTTAGCCTTCAAGCCGGAATACTTTAAAAACAACTATTACGTCGACTAAATGACAGTCACACATTCCGACACTATTGCGGCAGGAATAGGTAAGGCGGTGGTACCAGACCCGGGCGAGAGAATGCAGAATTCTACCACCTAGTAGCCACGATGGTAGTGATTCGCATAGCCAATCGGTCGCCTTTTACGACCTGCCTGTCAGAACGGCAGTTGGCCCATTCTTCAAAGGAGTTCGGGACCAACACGGGGAGAGCCCTATGTCCCTTTATGTTTCCCTGACAACGGAAAACTTTACGATGATCGTTTAGGTATCTCTCTTTCGCATTTATAAGAATAACGTTTAACGCTCTATTCAAAACTTTATTTGTTTTATAGCGGATATTCCGTACCGTTTCTTAAAATCTATTGCTGGGTAAAGATGTTTCCCTTTATTATCTTTATTAGCGTCGTATTTCGCATTATGACTTAAAAGATGACACTGTAATGGGTAATAAAATATGACGGAGGCCGTAAATTGGGTAGAAATCTCATGCATCTCCGGTAATTGCTTTGTGGATGGCGTCCTCTCACCGAGTTTAATCCGAAGAATTATTTATCCATTGAGTCATACCACACAGGATGTTACTCCTGCGAATAAGCAGATCTTTGTTTGTTCAAAGCCTTATATGAAACTTTTCTGTAATGAATTATGATTCTACTAAATCTTTATCTTTACTTAATAATTTCCCCTCTGTTGGTCCGGGCACCTTTGAAGAAAAGACTAAGTGCCGTTCTAGCGGGCATGTCGTAAAAGGCGACCGATTGGCTATATGTGTTACTACCATTGTGAAAACTAAAGTGGTAGAGTTCTACACCGTCTCGTCCGGGTATTTGGTACAACCGCCTTACCTATCCCTGCCGCAATACTTGTCATTGTCGTGTTTCGATTTGGAAGGCAAGGTAGCCGGTAGAATTATTTTTATAATTAGTAGCATGTGGTATTGCCATGCCGCCACACGGATAGCAATGCACCGTTAACATCTTTGATGTCTATAGGCGTTGGTTTCTTTTCCATTACGAGAACCATCTGTTTGTTTGCTATCTTATGATATAAAAAAAAACTAGGTAAGGCGCGCAGCTACACCCGCGAGAAGAGTAACATATCATCAACATAATGTTTCATACCCGTTGGTCGAGTGGTTAGCGAACCCGACCACTCAATCAATGCAGCTCAGGTTCAATGTCCGACAAACACAGACATTTGTATGACATATTTAATAAACACCCAAACCCAGAAATACAAACATCTATGGTTTGTTTTTCTGGGTTTGGGTGTTTGTTAAATATGTTTAAGTATGTATATATTTATTTCAATGTATTAATATCGTCGACTAACACCCATAACACAAGCAAATAATTTTCTTACTTTTGAGTTAGATCAATTCGCGTAATTTATCCACCAATATTATTATTATTATTATTATTTATGTTTTCGCTCGATCTAACGTCGGTTTTAATAAATACCCCGTCCCACTACCTGCAGGAAAAAAGGTATTTATGTCCCCGTTATTGTATGTAATTTTGCCTCGATAGATTTTGTGAGTAAGCCGTTGCATTTGAATCAGTTAAGCCAATTAGATATTCAGAATCGGGTGTTTGATTGATATATAAGTTGTTGCGCGATTCGCGTATTGAGTCTAGCGATGTTATATCATTTTGTGTCTTCTGGCTATGAGGGTTCTCCGCAAACACGTTATCTCCTAGCACCTTACTTATTATAATTGACGAATGTATTGCAGCCTGTTTTTGTAAAATACTGATGTCAATATTGGCGTTTAATTGATCCGTATATTTTGTTATATTTTTTGCAACTACTCCAGTGGCGCCAATCACCACGGGTATGATAATTGCTTGCGTGTCCCACAGCCTACTCACTTCCGCTTTTAATGGGTGGTATTTACTAAGTTTTTCAATCTCTTTTGATCCTATGTTGTAGTCAGATGGTACTGTAATATCTATCAAATATGTTTTATTATTTATTTTATCTATGTATATTAAATCAGGCCTATTGTGTGTAACAGTTTTATCCGTCTGAACGGGAATTTCCCAAAGAATTTTGGCTGTCTGATTTTCAATGATTTGAGGTTGTTTTAGATTTTCTGTCCACCAAAAATTGGAAACTTTAATGCCGTGTTTTTTAGCCAGACACCAATAAACATACTGAACGAGGTTATTATGTCTCTTGACATAACAACTCCCTGCAAGGTTATCACATCCAGTAATAATATGTTGTGTGGTCTCATCTTTGCGTGCACACAGCCGGCATTTTCCATCAATGGGTTCTTTCAAAATATCACGTCTGTGTTGTCTGGTCGTAACAGCTTGATCTTGAATTGCAAATACTGATGATTCTACTCTCGGAGATATATTTTGTTTCTTTATCCACTTAAAAGATGATTCTATATCAATGTTGGCGGCATCTAATATTTTTTTAGGAAATTGTCCATGCAAAGATTTATATCGCCACGTTTTATTATATTTGTCAAATATTGCTTCCTTTATGTCAGTGTTCGTATGTATATTTCCCTGTACTAAATTAAGCTCTTTTTCAATATCTCGTGCTTCATTAATGACTGAATATTTTTCTTTATGTATATCATGTTTAATAATTGCTTTGATTAAATTATCACTTTCATTTTTTAAATATTGATTATATTTAAGTATCTGTGTTTTGTACATGTATTCTATATTTAATAATCCTCTTCCTCCTTGTGTTATTGGTAGATACAATCTATTAACTTCTGCCTTATGCTGATGTGCCTGTTTTGTTGTTAGTAATTTTCTTGTTTTACTGTCTATTTTCTTTAAGTCGTTATTTTTAAAATTTATAATACCAAATGTGTATAGTAAAACTGGAATAGCGTAAACGTTTATAGCTTTAGTTAAGTTTCGTGAATTGAGATGTGTGTTAAGCAGTTTTCTAACTCTCCTAAAATATTCTTTTATAGCCTGATCTCTGATTATATTGTGTTCAATTTTCCCTGATTCGTGTATTCCTAGATATTTGTATGTATCTTCTATATTAAGTTTTTTGATTAACTGTCCATCCAATAATATATGACCTTCTCCCACTACTCTATTTCTATGTCCTGAGTTAATATGAATAACATTACACTTATCTAATCCAAATTTCATTCCTATATCTCCTGTGAAGATCTCTACACTATCCACTAATATTTTTAAGTTATGTCTATTGTTAGCATATATTTTTAGGTCGTCCATATATAACAAGTGGTTGATGCAGAAACTATCTCTAAGTTTGTAACCTTTTATACTGTATTTATTTAATATAAAAGAAAGAGGATTAATAGCTAGACAAAATAATAACGGTGAAAGGGAATCGCCTTGAAATATTCCACGCTTTACGGAAATGGGTTCTGTTGTTATAGAGGTTTCAGTACCGCGCGCTGTCATGATTACTCTCCACGATGGCATAACAAGCTGGAGAAATTTTTTTACTACTGTTGGGCATTTGTACACATCCAGTACTTTGACCAGCCATTCGTGTGATACACTATCAAATGCTTTTTGATAATCTATCCACGCCATGCTTAAGTTTTTTTGGAATCGATGTGCATCCTCTAATATGGCTTTGTTTACCATCAAATGATCCTTACACCCTCTAGCACCTCGGCGACATCCCCGTTGTTCTATTGCTAATATATTATTTTCATTACAGTGGTTATATAAAATGTCTGCCAAAACCGATGTAAGTAATTTATAAATTGTAGGTAGGCATGCTATTGGCCTCCAGTTTTTTGGTTCTTCTGTATCCTCATTTTTAGGTATAAGGATAACAAGTCCAGTTGTAAACCACTCTTCTAGAGTTTCTTCGTACTTGATTATTTTGGTAAACAATGAAGCTAAATGTCTATGAATACTGGTTAAATATTTTATATAATAATTTTGAATTTTGTCTATACCTGGGGTCTTCCAGTTTATTAATTTTCTAATTGCAGATTTTAATTGATCTTCTATTATTTCTGTTATATCAATGGTACTAACTTCTTTTGTTGTCATTTCAACTTCCTTAATCCATTTCGACTCACTACTATAATCTATGGTATTTGATAAAATTGATGTCCAAAATTCTTCAACTTTCTCTTTATTAGGTATTTTAATTTCTCTGTAATCGCTGCATTCTAAACTTTTGTAAAATTTGTGCTCATTGTCTTTAAATAATGTGTTTTGCTCCTTTCTAGCATTAATATCATTGTATCTCTTTATTCTACCGGCAAATGCTTTAATTTTTTGTTTTAATATCTCCTCAGCATTTTTATGATCATTATTACTTTGAATTTTATATTTTCTATATAACCTATCCTTAATTTTTTTCATCCTTCGTGTGTTGACACCTTTATCTATTTCTATTAGTTGCCCCAACTCTCTTCTAAGTAATTCTATTTTTGACTGGATTCTTTTTTTCCACGGTGGGTCGGTTTTAATTTTAAATGTTTTTTTAGGTAAGTACGGTGTTTGATTGTTATTAAGTATAAGTGTTTTAGCTGCCGCATATATAATATCGTTGATATCTCGTAAAGAATTATACATAACTAATATATTCGGTAAATATTGATTGAGTTTATGCAGAAATTTCTAAAAACTTTCTATTTATTTTCGCTTTAGGTAAAAATAGACGGTTTTCAATTCTTGTTTTTTTGTTTCAGCTAATGTTTGTAAAAAATTTAAAATAATTGGATCCTCATCTTCTTGTGCATGTGCATGTTGTGTGTCCTCTATACTTTCAAATTCTCTATTTGTGTCGTCTGTGTGTTGAATTTTACGTGACATAATATTTTGTGGTACCGTATCAACCAAGTCTTCTCCTTCAATCCCGTTTCTTTGAGGGCTTTTTACTGTTTCTTTATTACCTTCTGCGTGATTTTGAATTCGGTTGAGTAACTCCTGTGATAAAATGTTCTGTTTTATAACTCTACGTGCTTGAGTAGCCAGAGTGTTACCATTAAATTTGTGTATCTTTGAGTTATTAGGATTTCTCTCTTTAAATAATTCCTGTAATCTAGCTATGTATCCAATACCACCCGACCTCGCTTTGAAATAACAAAACATTAGTTCGTGGAGTTCGTCTGTTGACCACTTTCTTCTTTTATCGTCGTTAGCATCATTATTCGTGGTCATCATAGACGAGCCGGCAGAGCCTTGGGATGTTGCCCTACTCTGCAAAGCATCATCTATATCCCCCCTACCCCAATTTTCGGCTGTAATATGTTCGGGTCCCCCGACTCTCGCCCGCCTGCTCAGCTGAGAGCCGCTGACGGTTTGCATGCTGTCACGTCCAGCGCCAGCTCCAGACGTGCCCCGACGATCACCCTCAGGAAGCGGCCCAAGTCTACTATTACGAAATTGTCTCTTCATTATTAAGAAGGTTACTAGTGCTCCGTTAGTCATTGGCTAAGTGTCCAACCCTATGAGTTTCCAATGTCCGCCCCTCACGTGGTATAGATGGTCATACCGGACGTGGAGTTAGTTTTGTGAAGGGCTTATTATTATTATTATTATTATTACTAGCAAAAAGCAGAGCTTTGTAAGGGCTCGCAAAGATATACTATCTAGTAATATTTTTATAAAAGTATTTTTATGAGAATTACATCTTTTAATGTATGGACTTTATTTATAATTATCTAACCTAAAAAACTCAGCGTATTTTCACCTAAACATTTGCATCAAAGGCCCGCGTCGTCAGGCTTTGGACTAGGAATATTTGGTTTTTGTTTGTTGGTATTTTCAAGGAAAAATATGTATTAAAAATAAAAATGAAGGTTGATCTTATAAAAACACATTTTTGTCATTTTGCTGAAATAATTGTTTTTTTTTTTTCGAAAATTAGGAGGTTCCTGGTTTTACGTCGATTTACGAAATCAAAATCAAAAAATGTTTTATTTAAATAAACCTTCAAAATTTTTGGACTACGCAGGCACGAAGAATTGACGGTAGACACTCAGCGAATACATTTTTCGAATTTTTCTCTTAGAGAAACCCTCGGAGTTTGATTCCAGAGTCAGGCAAATGAAAAAATGTGTTTTTTCAGTTTTCTGATAAAACAACTTTGCCTGGGATTGGAAAAGTGCCCTACTGACGATAGGCTGGCCACCTATCACATTGTGGGACTTAAGTATCTTCAGCTAACCGTGGATGCATACGTTGTACTTCTGCCTACCTACGATATGGGCTACGGGCGTAAATATACCTTTTTTTAGCCTTTTACCCTCGCCCTCGGGCTAAGATTGGAAATTGATCTCAATACAATATAAATCAATTAATACATCTGTACTGTTTTTCAATAAGCATATTGTGAAACTCTTTAACGCTCTATTTACTCTGTTCCCAGCAAACATCCCTGCTCTAGACCTAAATTCTCCTTGTGCCTCCCACAATATTACTTCGAACTTCCCTTGCATTCTCCTTTTAATGATTTTATCATTCACCTTCGATGCCAAACTGATCAAACTGATGACCCTATAGCTATTGCAGTTTATACTTGAACCTCGCCTTTATACGAGGGCACGATAACCGCGCGCCGCCAGTCAAATATGAAGAAACAATTCACGAAGTAGGTAGTCTCTTAATAAGTTCGAAAATTCTAATAGAAAATGTATCTTCTATCAATTTTAACTCGTTAATTTAATAAGAGATGGCGTTAGTAGTAATAAGATTCTAATACAAATTATACCTTCTATTTTTTTATTTTTATAAAATTGTATTTTTATGGTAGATAACAAATCTAGATATGAATATAAACTACCACGTCGAAGCTCAAACCTAAAAATGCGATATTTTTTCAGTAAAATGTACCACAAAAGTGCATAGAAAGTGGCCTAGTGTAGGGCTCGCTTCGCTCGCCCTGATTATTATTATTATTATTATTATTATTATTATACAAACTTTCAGCCTGTTAGAATTGATCTTTGAAAAAATAGCCTATATTTGAGCCTGGGTCTTCAACTATCTCCTTTCCAAATATCATGAAAATCGGTTCAGTGGTCGAGTTTTTAAAGCGTAACAGACTGACCGACAAACATACTTTCGCATTTATAATATTAAGTATGGAAGTATGGATATGGATTATAATATAAACTTCTATGATATGTATGATCTATCTATGATAAAAATTTACCGCGAAAACGCTCTGGACTAGCGTCTAAATGACATCACATCGTGGTAATTTTTCATACATGCATTACATACTCTGTGGTTTCTATGAAAATATCTAAAACAATATGACGTGATACAACGTTGTGACGTAACACTTCCAGATTTGCGTTCACTATCACGTGATTTAATGTCCATTTTTGTCGAAATTATATCGTAAAAATATTATTAATTCTTATATTTTAAAATAAGTATTTTAGTTTTTTTGTTACATCCATAACCATAATTAGTCTTTAGAAACTACAATATAACCGATTCAAATTTAGAAGAAACAAGACTGTTATCAGAAAAATTTTACTAGATGGTAAAGTTCTACATTGTCTCGTCCGGGTCTGGTACTACCGCCTTATCTATCCCTGCCGCAATAGCGTCAGTGCTTGTCACTGTCATGTTCAGATTTGAAGGGTAAGGTAGCCGGTAACTTATGCATGTGGCATTAGACTTCGCCCCAAGATAGCGAGGCACCATTGACATCTTCGGTGTCTATTTTATTTAAAAACTTGAAAAAATTGTGAAAATTCCTGCAAAAAGTCCTTTTATTTGATATGATTTTACCTAAATCATGGTACAGTTTGCAATTGTTTAATTTTCTATTTTACTCCCAAAAATAGCCCCAGTTTTTAAAATTAATTAATTTACGGTAGACGTCTAATCAACTTACATTTGTATACCAAATTTCAACTCAATTGGTCCATTAGTTTCGTCGCAAATTAGCTAAAATAGATGAGATAGGCAGATAGACACGGGGATGATTTTTTTAGATCTACGGAACCCTAAAATTAAAAATCTAATTTGTGTGTCGGATTAAAATGCAACCTATCAAACCTACTTCATGTTTATTACTCCATTGAAATGTTACATTCTTTTGGTCTTAGCATGCGTTAGCAAAAAACGCAATCTTAAATGTAACTTTTCAATGGACTGTATGTAACAAGTCCAGTTAGGCTAACTTGGGGTTATTTAGAACCAATTATATACTTATTTGAGGCAATTTACGGCACTTTACATAACAGAGTTAAAGCGTTGTTAGTGGCACTCTAACTTTCATGAAAAATAATACTTTCATAAATTTAATTATATTTAGAAACTAGCTGTTGCCAGCGACTTCGTCCGCGCGGACTTCGTTTACGCCGCACTGCTATTCCCCCGTAGGTGATAGCGTGATAATATGTAGCATATATGTTGACCCAACCTGTTAGTAATATTCATGCAAAATTTTAAGTAAATCCATGCAGTACTTTTTGAGTTTACCCCGGACATACAGACAAACAGACAAAAATTCTAAAAACTATATTTTTGGCTTCGATATCGATTGTACATCACGCCCCAGGTTTTTTTTTTTAAATAGAAGAGGGGGCAAACGAGCAAGAGGTGCACCTGATGGTAAGTGATCACCGCCGCCCATGCACATCTGCAACACCAGAGGTCTTGCAGTTGCGTTGCCGGCCTTTTAAGAATGAGTAAGCTCTTTTCTTGAAGGTCCCTATGTCGTATCCGTTCGGAAATACCCCTGCCGGTAATTGATTCCACAACAGAATAGTGCGAGGCAAAAAGTGTCGGGAGATACGCACAGTTGTGGATTTCCAGACATCGAGATGGTGAGGATGGAACTTCAAATTTTGATGAGATGTCCAATGGTGGAATTCGACGGCAGGAATTAATCCAAACAACTCGTCGGAACACTCCCCATGATAAATACGATAGAAGACGCAGAGTGAACCTACATCTCTGCGTAATGCCAAAGAGTCAAGCTGTTTCGAAATAGTCGAAATAGCTTGGTCGTCAAGTGTTCTTTTAAAAAATATTCAATGTACAGTTTTGACTTTCCTACGATTTTATTATATGTATATATATAGATGTCCAAATTAGTTCAAAATAGAACTTTTTAGATGCCTCTTACAAATATTCAAACTCTCACAAGAACGAATATCTGTATTGAATTGGTTTTAAAATTACTGTCAACCGTAACTACAAAATGTAGTTGAAATGCGGCGTTTTCATCAATTGCTTCTGTATTACGTTCCCGTTCCAGGTTTTCAGGGTAAAACGAAACTAAGGACACGCGTGATTGATGTTGACGATGCGGGCAGCGGGTTGGGTGGAGAGCAACGGATTTAGATACGTCATTTTGCTTATGTTTTGTCTATTGTCAAGAATATTTCACATTGGATTTATATTGATTCTGTGCATTTGTATTTATTTGTCGTAAACTAAAGTATTAAAAAGGTGTAAAAGTTCTTGACATATTGTCAAGAATATATTACATTGGATTTAATATTGATTCCGCGCGTTTGTGTTTATTTGTCGTAAACTAAAGTATTAGCATGGTGTAAATGTTAATATTTTACATTGGATTTAATATTGATTCCGCGCGTTTGTGTTTATTTGTCGTAACCTAAAGTATTAGCATGGTGTAAATATTCTTGACATATTGTCAAGAATATTTTATATTGATTCTGCGCATTAGAGTTTATTTGTCATAAACTAAAGTATTAGCATGGTGTAAATATTCTTGACATATTGTCAAGAATAATTTACATTGGATTTATATTGATTCTGCGCGTTTGTGTTTATTTATTTGTCGTAAACTAAAGTATTAGCATGGTGTAAATATTCTTGACATATTGTCAAGAATATTTTACATTGGATTTATATTGATTCTGAGCGTTAGTGTTTATTTGTCATAAACTAAAGTATTAGCATGGTGTAAATATTCTTGACATATTGTCAAGAATATTTTACATTGGATTTAATATTGATTCTGCGCAGTTTGTGTTTATTTGTCGTAAACTATTTTACATAGGATTTATATTGATTCTGCGCGTTTGTGTTTATTAGTCGTATTAGCATGGTGTAAATATTCTTGACATATTGTCAAGAATATTTTCCATAAGATTTATATTGACTCTGCGCGTTTGTGTTTATTTGTCGTAAACTAAAGTATTAGCATGGCGTAAATATTCTTGATATATTGTCAAGAATATTTTACATAGTGGCGCGACCAGTCACCGCTAGCAACAAAATATATATACATACACAGAATACTGGAACAAACTGTCCCGAGCCATTCCGAGATATCGCGTCCGTGAGAGGTGTCTATGTGTACGTTGCTCAAATATTATTTGTATGTAGATTGACATCTGTTAGTTTCCAGTATTCTATAAAGAGTTACTCACCTGGTGTCCGTTTGGTAGCGCAATTTGGCGGCGCGACTGGTTATAGGAACTGTATATATATATATATATATATATATATATATATATATATATATATATATATATATATATATATATATATATATATATATATATATATATATATATATATATATATATATATATATATATATATTTTATGGAAGAGGGGACAAACGAGCAAGAGGTGCACCTGATGGTAAGTGATCACCGCCGCCCATGGACATCTGCAATACCAGAGGTCTTGCAGTTGCGTTGCCGGCCTTTTAAGAATGAGTAAGCTCTTTTCTTGAAGGTCCCTATGTCGTATCCGTTCGGAAATACCCCTGCCGGTAATTGGTTCCACAACAGAGTAGTGCGAGGTAAAAAGTGTCGGGAGAAACGCACAGTTGTGGATTTCCAGACATCGAGATGGTGAGGATGGAACTTCAAGTTTTGACGCGATGTCCGATGGTGGAATTCTGCGGCAGGAATTAATCCAAACAACTCGTCG
Organism: Apodemia mormo; assembly: GCA_036924255.1. Lineage (NCBI taxonomy): Eukaryota > Metazoa > Arthropoda > Insecta > Lepidoptera > Riodinidae > Apodemia > Apodemia mormo. Next base: position 29,416,306 of record JAUPFN010000017.1, read on the forward strand.
GAACACTCCCCATGATATATACGATAAAAAACACAGAGAGAACCTACATCTCTGCGCAATGCCAAAGAGTCAAGCTGTTTCGAAATGGCCTGGTCGTCAACGATTCGAACCGCTCTACGCTGAATGCGATCAAGAGGAAGTAGCTGGTACTGAGGAGCTCCGGCCCAGAGATGCGAACAGTACTCTATGTGAGGCCGAACCTGTGCCTTATAAAGTTGAAGGCGATGGACCGGCGAAAAGTACTGTTTCGCTCTGCTGAGCACACCGAGCTTTTTGGAGGCTAGTTTAGCCTTGCCTTCCAAATGACCGCGAAACTGAACGTAATTCGATATGTCAACTCCCAGGATTCCGACACTAGCTGAGGCTGTCAGGAGAGTATCCTCAAATCGAGGTGATACGACAAAGGGCGTCTTTTTTGCGGTGAACACGCAAAGCTGTGTCTTCTTGGGGTTAAAAGTAACCAGGTTTTGGCGACCCCATTCCGAGACATCGGTAAGTCGATTCTCGACTTCAGACACAAGCTTGTTTCGGCACTCTTCGACGTGTTCCCGAGAAATACTGCTTCGGCCGGAGTATGTAGCATCACCAGTACTGTCATCCGCATAGCAATGTATGTTGCTAATTCGCATCATATCATTGATATGCAGAAGGAACAGTGTCGGTGATAGCACGCAGCCTTGGGGAACACCAGCATTGACAGATTTAAGGTCGGAGCACGCACCGTCGACAACGATCTTGATGCTCCGGTCAGCCAAAAAACTGGTGATCCACTCGCATAATTTCTCAGGAAGCCCATAGGAAGGCAGCTTCGCGAGAAGCGCTTTGTGCCAAACCCGATCAAAGGCCTTCGCTATGTCCAAACTAACTGCCAATGCCTCCCCCTTGGACTCAACTGCTTCCGCCCATCGATGAGTTAGGTATACTAGAAGGTCACCAGCTGAGCGGCCGCGACGGAAACCGTACTGACGGTCGCTAATCAGCTGGTGCTCTTCTAAATACTTGAGGAGCTGAGAGTTGATGATTGTCTCCATAATTTTGGAGAACAAGGAGGTTATGGCTATTGGCCGATAGTTAGACGGGTTAGAGCGATCTCCTTTTTTAGGGATGGGATGCACCAAAGCTGTCTTCCACGAATTCGGTACCACGCCGAGTGAATAGGAGAGCCGGAATAGGCGTGTTAATACTGGTGCCAACTCTGGAGCACACATTTTTAGCACAATCGGAGGGATGCCATCCGGCCCACTCGACTTGTGGATGTTCAAGGAAAGTAGTGCTTTACGCACAGATGATTGCCGAAATTGTAGTTCTGGCATACAACTATCACACTGCGGGATGGTAGGCGGTGCGTTCCCTTGGTCATCCAGAGTCGAGTTGGCCGCAAAGAAGGAGCCCAGGAGATCGGCCTTCTCCTTTGCGGTATGGACCAGAGAGTCATCTTCTCCGTGCAAGGATGGAAGAGAGGGCTGTGAGAAATTCCCTAAGACAGCCTTGGCGAGAGACCAGAACGCACGAGTGCCCGAAGGAAGGCGAACTAATTTCTCACCAATTCTGCCAATGTGTTCCGATTTTGCCTTGGCGATAGCTCTTTTGAAGTACCTCGAGGCGAAATTGTACTCCTTACGTAATGTGCTGGTTTTTCCATCACAAGATGTGGACGCTGCAGCCCAAGCCCGGTAGCACTCCTGCTTGCGGCGCGAAGCCGTTTTACAGGAGCGACCAAACCAAGGCTGAGACTTACCACCAATTGGTACCGCAGAAAATGGAATGAAAAGTTCCATGCCCTGCAGCACCACATCGGCAATAGAGTCAGCGACGACATTCGGATCATCCAGCGAGAAGCACAACCGCCCCCATGGGTAGGACGCAAAAAAGACCGCATCCCGTCCCAATCTGCTGACCTAAAGTGCCAAACGCGACGACAGCCTGCTAAAGGAGGCCGTGATAGGCGCGAAACCGGCACTTTACTCCGGATCAGGCAGTGGTCTGACGAACCAAGTGGGACGTCCACCGATACCTGATAATGGTCCGGATGAGAGGTCAGCAGAAGGTCCAACAGTGAAGGCATATGGTCATCCACATCGGGAACTCGCGTGGGCGAAGTTACCAGTTGTGTAAGACCATACGCCAAGGCAAAATCGTGAACAGACCTCCCCACATGATCGGTGGTGCGCGAACAAAGCCATTCGGCGTGGTGGGCATTAAAATCGCCCAAGATCACGATCTCTGTGGAGGGGGTCTGCTCTAACACGGAATCTACAGCCGTTTGTAAATGCTCAATGAGCCGGTCAACTTCAGTATTCCCGCCATGGGACCTGTATAGGCACGCGTAGCTGCGTGGATGGTCGTCGCAAGCTACGCGTAACCAGAGGATGGATAGGTCCTGACCTTCAAGTCTGCCGAGGCGCCGGTAACAGATATCTTCTCTGACGTATGCGCACACCCCAGCCCGCGGTACAAAGGAATGTTCCAGTTTGTACCCCGGGTAGGAGAGGTAAGAAGTATCAGCCGGAGAAGATATCTGCGTCTCGGTCAAAAAGAGCAAAGCTGGCTTCGCCGTCTCGAGATGGTAGTGGACGGCGTTCAAGTTGGAATGAAGCCCCCTGACATTACAGAAATCCACAGTAAGCGTGGTAGGGGGTGCCATGGCTTTCTTGCCCTGTTTGCCCCGGACAGGATTGTCTATGAGCGCAATTTTGCCCCCCCCAGAATACGCAGGGCAGCCTGAGCATCCATGACCTGGCAGGATTCCAGAGCACGGACGCTCAGGGGGGGATTCTCCACTGCTGGTGCAAGTGGTACCCCCCTGGGGTAGATTCTCTTTTGATTGCGCATTCATAGTGTGCGGGGGGGGGGGGGGTTAGGCCTCCGGGACTCTCACAAACCAAACGAAACGCAGCAGCTGGGCTGCTACTTTACGTCGGTGTCAAGTGAGAGAGTGGTATCTCCCCGGGCGTGCCGGCCTATTCAGTTGCAAAAGCAGTATGGCACTACCACTAATTTGGTTGACTGACTGCACCGGTGTTAAATAATTTTTGTCACAAAAATTATTCCACCAGTGGGCGATGGGGTCGTCACATCCCTACGCCTAAATATATATATTTATATATATATATATATATATATATATATATAAGTTACACTTGAAATACGTCATTAGTTCATTATACTTACATACATTCTGCTAACTTGTAAAATAATAAAAGTGGGTACGCAAAAAGTACCGACGTCTAAGAATGTTTCCCCGTTCATGGGAAAACAAAAAATACATTTATATATATATATATATATATATATATATATATATATATATATATATATATATATATATATATATATATATATATATATATAACATGTCAAGCGTATAACTACTACCAGTTACAAACTACATGTTGGTTACATATTTTTCGCTCTTTCTCTGTTATATATTTTCGTTTTCCAATGAATAGTCGTCTTAAGAGAACGTCACATCGTAAATAGACGTTCCAAAATACAAACATATTAGGCGTGTAGTTCCTACAATCAATTACGGCTGTATATTTTTCGCTGCTTTTTGTGATATATTTTTCGTTTCCCAATGAATAGTCTACTTTATAGAACGTCACATCGAAAATAGGGGTTCAAAAATGTACAGTTGCGTTTATGTTGCCTTTATAGGACGTACCATGTCAGGCGTGTACCAGTAACCAACTATACGACGGCTATATATCGTTCGCTACTTCGTTAGCGATACCCGGATCGAGAGTGGTGCGCGTAAATTTTTCCACTCTAACCATAAATCCTATGAAAAGAGAAGTGAATGTACTGTTGAATGTCGAAAGCATCGTGTAATGTAATTGGTGTTATTTTGCTCTCGGTTTTGAGTATATTATATTACATATAATAAAATCGTAGGAAGGTCAAAACTGTACATTGAATATTTTTTTAAAAGAATACTTGGGGCGTGATCTACAATCGATATCGAAGCCAAAAATATAGTTTTTAGAATTTTTGTCTATTTGTCTGTTTGTCTGTTTATCTGTATGTATATCCGGGGTAAACTCAAAAAGTACTGCATTTTTTTTTATATCATAAGATAGCAAACAAGCAGATGGGTCTCCTAATGGAAAGAGTCAACCATCGCCTATAGACACCAAAGATGTTAATGGTGCGTTGCTATCTTGTGGCGAGGTCTAATGCCACATGCATAAGTTTACCGACTACCTTACCCTCCAAACCGGAACACGACAGCGACAAGCACTGACGCTATTGCAGCAGGAATAGGTAAGGCGGTGATACCGGACCCGGGCGAGACAAAAATGCATGGATTTACTTCAAATTTTGCATGAATATAACTAACAGGTCGGATCAATATATAGGCTACATATTATCACGCTATGACCTACGGGGGAGGTGCTGTGCGGAGTAAACGAACTTCGCGCGGACGAAGTCGCTGGCAACAGCTAGTTAGCAATAAATACGAACATTTGTGTGCATTTATGCATATATGTATGTAAGTTACTCCTTAAAGGTGAAACAAATATTTTTTAATATATAGCGAGCAAGGGACGGTCTGCCTAAAAATTTAGAGAATATGCCATTATTCATAAAAAAAACTATAATCACACAACAAGCTGCTAGACGTTGCTTGTAATGAATGAAAATAAAATTAATACAACATTAAGAAAAAAAGTTGGTATTTTAAAGATAATAATAATTTTTATTTTCTTAATCATTTTTTCTTCCTCTTTACATCGCTGTAGATCTCGAAATGAATTTAAATTGACCTATGAAGTCGTATAATTTCATGGCTCATTATTTTAATAATGATGAGGTTGATTTTGGTTAAAATAAGCGATTTTATCGTAAGTGAAATTTGGACACGACAGAATTTTACATTTAACTGTTCGGCATGTGACTGTTAGATAGAGAGCCCGGTTAGATAGAGAGACGCAAGGTCGCAGGTTCAAATCCTGTCGTGTCAATTTTTTACTAAATTTTTAAAGTTTTCCCTATCATAGGATAAGTGCTAAAACACATTATATTGTTTAATTTTGGGAACTTTTTAAATTGCAGAATTTCAAACAAGCAGATGGATTTGCAAATGGAAAGACACAATTATTGTCTTCAAAAAATGTTAATGTGTTGCTATCAGTTTACCGTTGATTTAAAATTTTTAATACGAGTGAAGAATGTGTGATTTTTACCTCAGTTTTTCTGGAAACCATTTTATATAACAATATATCAAAGAAGCAGATGGCTTCCCTAATTGAAAGAGACCACGACCGCCTTTAGACACCAAGTATAGCTCGCCCGGTGGCATTCCCCGCCTTGTCTATTCCTGCTACAATAGCATCAGTGGTAATCACTATTGTTTTAATTTTTAATTTGCAAAGTAGGGTAGCAGGTAGGCATGGATCATTTAACAGTTAACATATTAAATTTCGTACTAATTTTTTTTAACAATTAACAACTGTTATTTATATTAAAAAATACTGTTAAAAGTAATTTTTATGCATCACTAAAATTACCAATAACTTGATATATGATAATAATGTTATTAAAATATTTGAGAAAGCGTTTTTTTTTGCTCGCTAACTTGATTTATGATAATATTGATCAAAAATATTTCGAGAGACCGTGATAATAATAACTGTTAAAAGTTATTAAAACTATTCTAGAGGCCCTTTTTTTTGGTAGCTTCGTGTTTTTACTGCTTCTAATACTTATTATATATAGGCTACTGATATAATATAACATAAATAAATAACTGTTAAATATTAATTAACTTTAACAACATAACAGTTAATCTAACTTAACGATAATTTCCATGCCTAGTAGCAGGTAAATTACGCATGTATCATTTTACCCCGCCACATGGATGGCAACGCGCCATGAACGTCGTTTGTGTCAATAAGCAATGATGGTTTTTTACCTTCAAAAACGCCATCTGCTTGTTTGTTATCTTACAATATACAAAAATACAATAACTCAGCCATTCTACAACATTACAAAAACAAGCGCAATTCTGTATTTCATACTAAGTCCAACCCAACAGCACGAAATTACGCTAAAATATAAATCGTGAGTAAACTATAGCGAGTGTTGGGCCGGTTGTAAATATCACAATAACTCTGTCCGGGTCTCTGCGACCCCGTAAAATTTAATGGTCAAATTAACCGCGCAGTCGCTGTTATTGTATACATAATGCACATATTTGCCGTTGCAATGTATGAGCGCGTTATCTCTTTTTATGCTGCGTCCGCTAACACGTTCACCGCTGACGGATCACGATCGCAAATATTTTCAATCTTTGAATCAAACATCTTATAATTTTTATCGGTAAATAATACCACAGATTCATTTTTAAATCAGATATTTAATACATTTAATTTTCTGGTCCAATATCAAAGGCTTTATTTATACATATATATTCTATTCTCGTTTACGTAATTTGACTGTTAAGTAATCAAGTGGTAAGTGGTTGTTTCCACGATTACTTAACTATGACCAAATTGAAAATTTGTTTACATGCCTTCATATTAAAGCAGACGCACAGACACACACACACACGCAAATACCCATACATACACACACACACACACACACACACACACACACACAAATAAAACTCTGTCGAATGAAGTAGGCAAGGCAAGAAGTAGATGGTCTGTTTTCTATAAAAGACCAACTGGAAGCTGGAAGCCGCATCACAAAATAAATAGGTGCAGAACTCAAACTCATGTATGTACTTTTCATAACTACACTCGGTGGTCGCGCCAGGATTATTAAATTTGGCTTATGCACAAAAAAACTGGTAGTGGTACTCGTATCTAAGTGTTTGATTTATTTTTGAGAATGAAACACGAAGGACGGAAATGTAAAACAATAATTACTGAAATAAAATTATTGTTATACCTATTACAAATTTTCTGCTCAATTTAACTGACGTTACCGCTTCGATAGAAAGCGGGTGGCACTCGCGCTTGCACTATTTCCAACCATTCCGAGATAACGTGTCCGTGAGAGGTGTCTATGTGTGCGTTGCCCGAACGCCCTTTGTATGTAGATTGACTTCTGTACCTATTTGTTGTGTAGCCGCGGGCAGTGAAGCGGTGAACCATTGTCTAAATTGGCATAACATTCTAAAATTATGGAAAATGAACGCACACAATCACTTGAACGACCTAAAGGGCTGGTTGGTAGACGCGTACGACAATTTCGCAGTAGCGGACAATGTCGCGCGCCTTCGGTGTGTATTAACTTTAACAATAAGTCTATGTAAGGTCGTTTATTGATGTTTTGTACTTTTATTATTATCTTGTACTTATATATACAATTACATGTAAGTGAGTGAGTGAGTGAGTGAGTGAGTGAGTGAGTGAGTGAGTGAGTGTGTAAGTGTGTATGAGTGTGAGTGAGTGTGCGTGTGCATGTGCTCGTGTGCGTGTGTGTGTGTGTGTACGTAAATATCTCATAACCGCTCAACTTAGACTTCCTGAAAATTCTAACCAAATCGGTCGAGCAGAATTTGAGAAATTTTGAAAAAACTTTTCAACCAATCATTTTTTGGTATTCTATAATATTTTAGTACTAAAAATATTGGTAAAGTGCATATCGGGCCACGCGCAATGTAAGGTTCCGAAGCTGTCCATCACAATAATTCAGACTAATAAGAGACCTCTTATTGATTCATACTATAAATAGTACTTGGGTAAAAATAAAACCTGGCTAGATCGATTTATCGCTCCCGAAACCTTCTGCATACTAAATATCATGAAAATCGGTGAAGCCGTTTCCGAGATTCAGATCATAAATTATTAATACATGTTAAATTAGACTGGCGGATGCCAGTGCCAAGTGCCAACATGCATTAAATTCGCCTTTTGGCCGAAAATGTATATTTTTCTCGACTCTATGGTCTAGTGCTCCGGTAAATTAACATCCCCACTTTACATGTAGGGGAGCTACCCTGAAAAAATATTTTTCAATATTTGATTGTACCACTTAGGTACCACTAGTCACAGCTAGTATGTATATTCGTGTTAAATTACAGCTTTCTAGTACTGAGGATCTCTGAGCAATCGTGCGGACGGACGAACGGACGGACGGACGGACGGACATAGCGAAATTGTAAGCGAAATTGTAGTTAACTTTGGAACCCTAAAAATTACGTCAGATGGTATTTCAAGAATCAAAATGGAATCAAATTTGCAAAAGTTACAGCTTTTCAAATATTAAAATTACGTCAGTTTTAGCAAATTTACTTTATATTTTTAAAATAATTTTTAGGCTAATACACCGATGCACTTAAAAATCTTATCAGCTTTTCTCCTTTAAAAACTGCGTCAAATACCGTTTATTTCATCAAAATCGGTCAATTTGTTTAGGATTTATTAGTGATGAAAATATTTCAAAAAAATGTTTTTTGACATTGCTACGAAATTATTCAACCTATCCATTATTTAGCTAAAGCAATATTTTATATCTCAAAAATTGAGTTGAGCGTTATTCGAAAGATCAAATTAAATCCGCGTTCCCAAAATATACAACTTTTGAAAAATTGAAATACTGCCATTTTAACAAATAAATGTTTGAACTGAAAAAATCCATGTTTATAGTTTATACTTTTTTGAGCTTAAAATACCTAAATTTAGCGGGAAGTTTCAGGGATGGCCTGTAGGGTCAACCGCTTACACATTTTTTTTTTTAAATACGACACAAATATACTTAATCGTAATTCATTAATTTGTCCCCTATTTGCCAGAGTTTATGACATTTCTTTTAATATATATAACAAAAGGTTTTAGACATTTTCATTACCGGGCGGGACTGTTGGTAATATTTTGTAATTTAAGGGTTTTTGTCGTGACTTGAAATAAGAAATGTCGTAAAATATATTTTAAATTAAATCGCGGCGAAAGGTCGAATAAAACAAGATTTGCCCCGCAGCTCGCTACGTGATTGATTATATTTTCTCCAAAATAAGGCCCCTCGCCCACGGCGACTTTTTGTAGCGATGTTGCAAATGCGACTAACATCGTTACTAACGCATGTTAGTCGCATTTGCAACGCGCTACTGCATCGCGACTATCGATGAAAACACGCGACCGTATCGCACGATATCGGGGAGAGAACGGAGGGAGGGTTACGTGTGAGTGCAGAACTGTTACTGAATCGCGCGTTTTCATCGCGACAGAAGTGCGACAGTATCGCGTTTACATCGCGACTGAATCTGGGCTCGTGGGCGAGGGCACACAGCTAGCGACCGCTTCGCGACTGTATCGATGCAGACGCACGACAGCATCGCTACTGCATCGCTACAAAAAGTCGCCGTGGGCGATGGCCCTAGATACGTAGTAGTTTTTATCTAAAGTCTGAAAATAGAGTTGCTGTTGTACTAAAATTTGATCAAATCCGTCCAGCTTTATATATATACATATATATATATATATATATATATATATATATATATATATATATATATATATATATATATATATATATATATATATATATATTGGGTTGACATGTCCCAAGAACAAAATCGTACGGAGAGATCAGACGAAATTGGTTTTATAATAAAATTCGCATTAAACACTAAACACGCATAAAGCCAAAAGACAATATATTTTTTTATAGTTATTGGTCTGTTGTTTTTGGAAATGCTCAAGTGAACATCATCTTGTGTACAATGTACTCCCACAAACAAATATATTGTAATTCGGTGGTTTTACAGATACGATTTTGTTCTTGGGATGTGTCGATCCATACATATAATAAAATCGTAGGAAAGTCAAAACTGTACATTGAATATTTTTTTACTTGGGGCGTGATCTACAAACAATATCGAAACCAAAAATATAGTTTTTAGAATTTTTGTCTGTTTGTCTGTATGTATGTTCGGGTTAAACTCAAAAAGTACTGCATGGATTTACTTCAAATTTTGCATGAATATTACTAATAGGTCGGGTCAACATATAGGCTACATATTATTACGCGGAATACATTATACAATACAATAAATACTTTTTACCTAGCGGAAGGTGCTGTGCGGAGTAAACGAAGTCCGCGCGGCACGTCGCTGGCAACAGCTAGTATATATATATATATATATATATATATATATATATATATATATATATATATATATATATATAGCGTAAAGAAATTACAACCACTTAAGTATAATATCACACACACCCATACATACATTTATTTTAATATTATAATGGATGGATGAATGTTTGTTACTCAATCATGCAAAAACTACTGAACGGATTTGAATTAAATTTGGCACACAGGTAGTGGATGACCTGGAATAGCACATTACAATTATCATGGAAAAATCAGGTGATTCTTTGGGATTTACCAAAACTTTTACAAAATCCTTGTAATACTTTTGATCAGTAGTAAAAAAAATAGTAAACTATTACAACGCAACGGGCTGCACGCTGCAGCTATATTATATGTTTATGGATTAGATTTTCAACAGATTTATATAGGATCAATAAAGAAGTATACTATCCCAAACAAAAACAAATTTTTTAGGGTTCAATACCTCATAAGGAAATAACGCAACCCTTATAGGCTCACTTCGTTGTCCGTGTGGCAAGACTTTCCAGGAGCGCGTAGAGATATCAAGTTGTTTATCACTATATAGTATAAAACAAAGTCGCTTTCCCTGTCTGTCCGTATGTATGCTTAAATTTTTAAAACTACGCAATGGATTTTGATGCGGTTTTTTAATAGATAGATTGATTCTTAAGGAAGGTTTTAGTATATAAACCTTTCCGACATTCCCACTGGATCAAAAGCTACGCGGGTGAAACCGCGGGCAGGTCACTCGTATCAAATACTCGAGTCTACGCTCCCTCTCAGCTGTGACAAATTCTAGTTTGTAAATCAACGCGATTCATGACCATTTATGTCTCGTACTTTCAAAAGGGAATCAAAACCTATATTCTTTAATTTAGACATGCGCAAAATGTGTCAATGAAATGAAATGAATGAAGTATATCTTTTCGCCGAATGAAGTACTTCATTTCATTCATTTCATGGTTTAGTTCAGTACTTCATTTCCTTCAGTGAATTTTATCTAGTCCATCTAATGTATGAATGAATGTCAGTGTAAAGTATTATGAGACATGCGCAGAATGCTCCTTCACTTCGTCAATGTTAATTGACTTCACCTACTTCAGTAGTCCATTTAGTTCAGTTGATCATAACGTGGCCTTTGATTTCGTTTGGCGTTTGTTGTCATTCAAGTACAGAATTGTTTATTCAATAAAAAAAGAATCACTACAGTATCTTTTGACAATACTTTTCAAAATGAATTAGGTTAACAATGTACAAAATAGTAGTAATGGGATTATAAATAAATATTATTGTCATTTATTAACAAAGCCAGTAATGAAATCGAAATGTACTTTAACGTAATGTAATAAAAGTCATAAATAACTTTTCGTATAAAATCCGATGACTGAGAGGTATCAGTACAAAATATAGTATGTGACAGCAAATCGCGCGCGTGTGTGTAGGTGCTCGGTTAGATTCGTTTAATACGATCAGCCATCGCCAGTGCTTGGGTCAGTCACCGTACTTCAATTCGTATTTCGTTCACTTGTCTGACGTTCGGCGTTCCTCGATGGACTAGAACTAGATGAAGTAGTGAACTAAATGAAATTCAACTGAACTAATGAAGGAAAGATGTATTTGAACTGAAGTACTTCATTTAAAGGATTCATTCGTGAACTACACACGGCTATTCTTTATAATTATTAATACCTGATTATTATAAATTAAATTTCACAATTCTAGGTCCCAGTTGACCTAGAATTGTGAAATTTAGCAAGAAACAATATCTTATAGCACGTGTTAAGGAAAAATTCGAAAACTGTAAATTTTTAGTTACATCACAAAAAAAATGCGATCGAAAGACATGAGCTCTTATGTTGCATATTTTGCGATTTCGCAAGGGAAATAAAACCTGTAGGGAGTACTTTCTATTGACCTAGAATCATGAAATTTATGTATAGCTAAGTTTCTCTACAAGTTTGGACGGAACCCTCGGTATGCGATTACAACTCGCACTTCACCGGCTTTTATTTCAAATAGTTTGTGAATTAACGAGCTCTAAGGTTACAAATATAAAAAAAATATGTACGTAAAGACTACGAACTCCCTCCTTTTTTGAGGATTTGGTGGAAAAAACGTATTTCTGTAAACTTATTTCTAAAGCTCATTGTACTCTTTTCTTAGATTGGCAATGAATTTCGTATTCACCTACCTTCTATTCACAATGATCACTGCCCAGAAAATTCGTTTTCTGGTAGAACCAGCAGACCCCACCACCCGTTTATCGAAAAAAAACTTTGACGAAATACATCACATGCAAACTTCCTAAATACTTCACACATATATATAGAAATGAAATTCATACGGAGTTTTCATCAATATTTTTAATTCTTAAAGAATCTAGAGAGTACAAAAAAACAGGATATGGATGGTAATGTAGAAAAATCGAAGAAATAAGAGCTAAAATTAATGCCTACGTATGAATAAAAACTTACTTGTTAATTTTATACTGGGACCAAAATAGACTAAACAAGGCTATTTTGGTCCCAATATAAAAGATTGAAAATCGCTGGTCATTGGAATAAAGTTAGACCTCCTTTAGTGTAGACGAAGCGTTAAGCTTTCTCGTAAATATAAAATATAACTTCTCTTTGCTTCATCAATATCAATAAAAATTTAATAACCGACTATAAAATATTTTAGTGCGATAAAAGAAATATAGTCTTCATATGAATTGTAAATATGAATGATATTTTATTGATACTTAAAAGTAGACTAATGGTTGTTTATTTTCTCGATACCTAAACGAATCGAACAAATATGATTTTTTTTAAGTAACGGGCCGTTTATAAAATACGTCACGCTAAAATCAGCTTTTTTTGACCCCGTCCCACGCTATTGTCACGCCGTGTTACATTTTCTGTGAACTCCTAGAAATATTTGGTCACAAAAACTAAGACCCCTCTGAATATGAGAAACTTTACACTATAGTACACAAATTTTGACAATAAAAAATATTTAGTTTAATATTAAAATTTAAATAAACTAATAAATATATTTTATAACAAAAATGACCAATATTTCTACAAATTAGAGTTCAAGGATTTTGTAAATTTACAAAAAAATTATTTGGATATATGCAAAATCATATACATTTAAAGTCTATATTTTTGCTTAATACGAAATGAATGAATGTCATTATTTAAATTGAAAAAAAAAAGAAATTTTCGAAAAAATACTAGATTTAAATGTTTTAATGAACGGCTAAATTCACGTTGCCGTAGACCGCCCCGTCCTCCTTTGTGTCACGTCTTGTCACACTTAGCGAGCTGCGAGACCCCTTTCTAAACAGCACATTTAGAAAGTTTCTTTCTAAAGGTGCTGTTCCAAGTCCTCATCTGTATGTGTGCCAAATTTCTTCCAAATCTGTTTAACCGTTTTTGTGTGAAAAAGTAACAAACGTCTATCCATACATCAATTCAGTAATCGCATTCATAATATTAGTAAGATTAGTAGGAAATAGAATTGGTATGTACTAACCGCGTAAGTTTCAAATCTCTCAAGAAGAGGGTGGTTTTCACCTACAATTTTCTCTTCTTTTTACGGATAAGTACAATATAGTAAGTTAAATTGTATTTGGTTGCAGGTTAAGGCAATTCATGTTATTACTGCAGTAAATAATAAATAATAAATATTCATGGGACAAATTACACTTATTGATCTAACCCCAAAGTAAGCAAATTATTTGCTTGTGTTATGGGTGTTAGTCAACGATACTAATACATAGAAATACATATATAAATACTTTTACATACATAGTAAACACCCAAACCCGGAAATACAAACATTTATGCTCATCACACAAATGCTTGTCTGCGTCGGGGATCGAACCCGAGCCCCGTTGATTGCGTAGTCAGGGTCGCTAACCACTCTACCAACGGGGTGGTATATCTCATCTGTGCAAAACTGAAATAAATCGCTAGTTTTGTTTAAAATACAGCTTGGTATAATATTGCTCGTTTAATATCCCCAAGATATTTTGCAAAGGCGCGAGAGCTTGTTATGATAGAACTGAGGTGAACGAGAATTTCGCGCTTTAGTGCATTCCTAAAGTGCAAATCCACCAGCTTCGACGCTTTTACATCAAAGGTCCGGTAATCTGGCTTAGGGTTAATTGGCCGGAGCTGACTGCGCACAAATAATTTTAAATTGTCCGTTAAGAGAACATTTTTAATAGAAATTCTACTTTGAGTTTCGTGTTTGTTGACTTAAATTATGCAAATAAAAACTAAGTAATAAATCCACATTAATATTATTAATGCGAAAGTGTTTAATTCGTGCCGATTCGTAATCAAATTTATGCATACCTAGTATCGTTTACGATTCTCGTAGCGCCACAAACCACACCATTACTAGTAGCGTACTATACGAATTTTCAATCGATTCAATTGACAGTTGATGTTTATCCGTAGTTTTTTTTTTTCGAAATGGCTGTTGCAGTTGACCTTATGGGTCGTTACCGGTCACCGGGCTTTTTGGGCGAGCAGAGTGCTCAGCCAGAACTTAAAATATTAAAATTGGGCTTATAAACGCCCGCGCTAAGGGCTGTCTCCTGTGAGACCGGATCTCGGCTTAGTGCGACGTTCGGACTAGTGGTGATGAGAGTAGTCGTGGTATTGCGCTGAATTCATTTGATAAAGAAGTCTTCGTCGTCGAGACCGGCGACGACGGTGTAGTGTTGTGTGCGTAACATCTGAGTTGATCTTGTTATTTGTGGTGGTAATAGGATCGTCGGGATAGGAAGGTACATGGCGTGGCCTCCTGAACCTGGGTAGGGCGGCCGCGTCGGGCTCATAGTCCGCCGCGGCTTTTATAAGGGGATTTTTGGGATGTGTTATTTTCTCGAAATAACGTATCGATAATTCTTTCATATATTGCATAATTGTTGGGAGTTATAGGTCCCGGTGAAGGTCTACATTGCGCATGTACCATGGTTATCCGTGGTAGTACAGTATTATAAATGCATAAGTTTGACTGTTTATATGTCTGTCTGTCTGATATGCCTTCACGGCTAAACCACTGATCCGATTTTAATGAAATTTGGACAAGCAACAGTTGAAGAACCTCAGTCCAAAATACTTTTATTTCAAAAATCAACCTTTAAGTGGCTTTTCAATAAATATTTAAGGATCATGATATGTGGCACTCGGCTCTCTCTGTCTACCCTGTAATGGATCAGGCATCAAGATATGAATTTTACACTAACGATATGAATGGTAAGTAGGCGAAGAAATAGTTGACCCTGAGTACAAAATACTTTTGTTTCCACAACCACCAAGTGATATCTATACATATAATAAAATCGTAGTAAAGTCAAAACTGTACATTGAATATTTTTTAAAAGAATACTTGGGGCGTGATCTGCAATCGATATCGAAGCCAAAAATATAGTTTTTAGAATTTTTGTCTGTTTGTCTGTATGTCTGTTTGTCTGTATGTATGTCCGGGGTAAACTCCAAAAGTACTGCATGGATTTACTTCAAATTTTGCATGAATATTATTAACAGGTCGGGTCAACATATAGGCTACATATTATCACGCTATTACCTACAAGGGAGGTGCTGTGCGGAGTAAACGAAGTCCGCGCGGACGAAGTCATGGGCAACAGCTAGTATTAATATATATTAATTTAGGCTACTTGCGTGGGAATACTAACTAAATACGTAAAAAAATAAGATCCTTTTTGAGAAATTATTTTCTTAATTATTTAGTACTAGCCGTGGCCGCGACTTCGTTCGCGTGAAAAAAATTCTAAAATAAAAACCCGCATTGTTCCCGTTCCTGTGGAATTTCTGAGATAAGAACTACCCTATGTTCTTTCTTGGGTCTCAAACTATATTTGTACCAAATTTTATCCAAATCGGTTCAGCGGTTTAGCCGTTAAAGCGTAACAGACAGACAGAGTTACTTTCGCATTTATAATATTAGTATGGATATGTTGCGATAGCGGCCACAGTAACACGAATTCTGTACAAATTTCAGAGGTCCACCTATGTAATAGTAAAATAAGACGCTTACTTACTTACTACTACTCTCGGCGTGAAGAGGAGACGCAATACAAAAGTCTAAAGTAACTTAAACTGTAACAAAATAGTCAGTTTTCGTTAGCTTGCTAGCGAAATTAAATTTGTTGAACAGAAAACTCGTAAAATTGGCAATGCAGTAAATTGATAAGGATTTACGGGAATCGACGCGAATGTGTTTACTCAAACGATATCTAATATATAATCGATTTTCGGTGTAATATTGTATGACGGGCATAAATAATTGCATCTTTTTATTGACGTCAAATGAGGAAGAGTATGGTTTTAATACGACTGTATGTTTGTAACGCGACTTTTCCGCCAATTATGATTTTGATGATTGACTTTTATTTGGTAGATCATACTTCAGAATCCCAATATATGTCAGCGTAAAATTGCGAAAACCGTAATTTTATAATGTAACTAGGATACTCCCTAGTAATAATTTGGTAAGTTAGGTTAGCAGTTTTTTTTTAAATAAGCTTAAGAACGGTAGATTATAATCTAACGGTATTTACAATTTTACGATGACACATATATACGAAGGAAATTAATACAGAGCTTTTTTTAAAAAATTAACAAAACAAATAACTAATTAATGACTAAGTTTTCGTTCGTCGTTCTTTTGACCAAAAAATTATAAATTTGGTGATGAAGGACACATGAGTTTGGAAGCCGGTTAGTGCAATTGTGCTGCGTATAATTTATTTGCATTATAGGATAGCAAATTCGTGCATTTGTATATATTTTTAAACAGAATGAAGTAGAAGTCGAAGAATGTGGAAGTATGTAGGTACCGGGAAAGACTCAAAGATCAGATTTATCAAGTACTTTCCAAAGGTGGTGTCAAAAGTCTTCGCAATCGGCCATCGGTGTTTTTGTATGAATGTGGAGGAAGGAAATCACATATTTAAGGATCCGGATATGGCACTCGGTTCATTCTGCGTACCCCGTAAAGGATCTGGTGTCAAGATATGTGTGTATTATGAAGTAACTGTCGCATATTTTACACTAAATATATCAATGATATGTAGTGATCCGTTTAAAGTTTAAAGGAAACTTGTGCTATAGAAAAAGGCTTAAAAAGCTCCCTTTAAAGATGCCTAAAATATTTATTCACGCAGAGTAGGTACATAAACATCGTTGCCAGTTATCTGCGGGTAAATGTAGTTACTGCATAGTGCGGGCGTTGATACTCAGTGATATTGGCTTTGCCCCAGTAGACATAATTAGCTAACACTGCAGCTAAAGCAATTTCGGAGCAACAATTTACGAGGGAGATAGCGACTGACCGTGAAACTGTTTGGCTGGTTCATAACGAGCATTTAGTAGACTATTGCGCGGTTTAAACTTAATAATTATATATTTTGGAGCTGTTTATTTGAAGTGAAACTTCTATAGAAACGTTGTAATTTGGTAACTCGATGAAACTAAGATGCGTCACCGATGAACAAATGAAGTAATAGAAACAAAAGATATTCACTGCTTACATACCTAATAAAATAAATAATATATAGGTAATAGGATTGAGTCGGCGAGATAAAAATGAGAATTTGGATAAGGATACGAATGTAGGTAAGAATACCGAAAAATATGTGGATAAAGATAAAGAAAGATAGGGTTGGCATGATGAAAACAAGTTCTTTACAAACCATACAAGTACATAGATTTTACTACAACTACGTTTCACTTCTACCGCGTGTGAGCTCACACTTGATGTTTTTTTTAACTTATTTATTGTGTAACAAATAAGCAGACTGCTTTTTAGACGATAAAATATATCTGCCGCATAGACTAACGGTTTTATTTATTACCAGCTGCCGGGACCCGGCGGCGTGGCTCGGTTATATTAAACAAAAAATGAAAAAAATATTGTTCAATTTTTGAAGTTTTAATTTTTTTACTTATCCGTACAATTTTTCAAATATTTTCTTACTTACATATAATTTTGTCCTGAAAAACATAATTTTCTCATAAATAATTCATTCACTATGATAATTGGTACTAATTTTATCTAGTATGTTTTCATAATTTTTAAATCCAATTCTGTATGCAAAATTCGCGCAAACGGTGTTAGGGTAATTGTTAGCCAAGAAGCTGTAGCTTAGTGAAAGAAAAATGGCTGCTTTGAAGTGATGCGCAGAGAAACATTTAGGGCAAATGATTTTAATTCATATTCGTATCGTATGTACATTCATATAGACACCATTCCCTGTGCTAATCTTGCACACAGATTTGGACCTTAAAAAATTATGCGAACAACACTAGATAAAACTAGTTTTAAGTAAAATACCATCAATTTAAATTCAACTTTTATGTAATGCTAGTATATGTTAGTATTTTTTATAAATACATATTGATAAATTGATTTAAATAAACGGCTAAATCTAACTTACGTAAGATTAAAGTTTAATCGATGAATAATTGACAAGTGCAGTACTAAATTTAAAAAATAATATTTAAGACAGTCAATTTATCCTACGGTTAACCGTTGAATAAATGACAAGTGCACTATTAAATCTCAATAATTATATTTAAGACAGTCAATTTATCCTACGGTTAACCGTTGAATAAATGACAAGTGCACTATTAAATCTCAATAATTATATTTAAGAGAGTCCCATATACCCTACGGTTAACCGTTGAATAAATGACAAGTGCACTATTAAATCTCAATAATTATATTCAAAAGAGTCCCATATATCCTACGGTTAACCGTTGAATAAATGACAAGTGACTACTAAATCTCAAAAATAATATTTAAGACAGTCAATATATCCTACGGTTAACCGTTGAAAAAATGACAAGTGCACTATTAAATCTCAATAATTATATTTAAAAGAGTCCCATATATCCTACGGTGAACCGTTGAATAAATGACAAGTGACTACTAAATCTCAAAAATAATATTTAAGACAGTCAATATATCCTACGGTTAACCGTTGAATAAATGACAAGTGCACTATTAGGTAAATCTCAATAATTATATTCAAAAGAGTCTCATATATCCTACGGTTAACCGTTGAATAAATGACAAGTGCACTATTAGGTAAATCTCAATAATTATATTCAAAAGAGTCCCATATATCCTACGGTGAACCGTTGAATAAATGACAAGTGACTACTAAATTTCAAAAATAATATTTAAGACAGTCAATATATCCTACGGTTAACCGTTGAATAAATGACAAGTGCACTATTAGGTAAATCTCAATAATTATATTCAAAAGAGTCCCATATATCCTACGGTTAACCGTTGAATAAATGACAAGTGACTACTAAATCTCAAAAATTATGTCTTAGAGTTAAACCAACCGACTCTCCTATATTAACCGATGAATAAATAAGAAGTACACTACTAAATCTCAAGAATTATATCTGAGAGTATATACCAAACGACCATCTTAAATTTACCTATAAGTAAAACACGAGTGCACTACTAAATATCAAGAATTATATCTCTCTAAAAGTCAAAACCAAACGCCCCTCTTAAATTCATCCATGAATAAATGACGAGTACACTATTAAATCTGAAGAATTATATCTAAGAGTTAAAACCAAACGGCTCTCCTAAATTTAAACCCATAGAAATACACGTATGAAAACTGAAATATATTTAATAAGCACCCAAGTCCAGAAACGAACATTTATGCTCATCGTATAAATGTTTGTCCCTGTCAGGAATTGAACTCGAAGCTCAATTGTTTGTGTAGTCAGGTTCGCTAACCACTCGACCAACGCGACGGTCAAAGTTTATTTCTTACACTTTTATTTTCTCTCTATAATATTAGTTAATATGTAGATTAAGTCTGTATGTTTATATATTGTGATGGTTACGCAAAAACGTAAGATTTATAAAATAATATATATCACCCATGGGAACAGCGTACTATTCATAGGAGATTATTAAATGAATCTTAGTCCCAAAACATTGCTATTTTATTGCGTTCATTTCCGTGTTAATTTTTGATAATTTTTCCCCTTGTTGGTCCGGGCTTCTTTAAAGAATAAGCCGACTGCCGTTCTGCCAGGCAGGTCGTAAAAGTCGACCGATTGGCTATACATATCACTACCGTCGTGATTACTAGGTGGTAGAGTTCCGCAACGTCTCGCTCGAGTACTTGGTACCACCACCTTCGCTATTTTTAACCGACTTCAAAAAAAGAAAGAGGTTCTCAAATCGGACGGTACATTTTTTTTAATGTATGTACATCGATTTCTCCGAGGTTTCTGAACTGATTTACGTGATTCTTTTTTTGTTTGATGCGGAATAGCTTTGAATTGGTCCCATAAAATTTTGATTCAGGTAGGCCCAGTAGTTTTTATTTTATGAGCATTTTTTATTTATTTTACCTATGCCGATGTCTGAAATCAAATCTTGCAAGTAAATTTGATCGACTTTCCGTTTACCGATTGAGCTGAAATTTTGTATACGTATGTAAATTGGATGACAATAAAAACTTATGAGATAGACCTGATCCGATGATGGAATCGGAAGGCGACAACATGAACTCAGTAACTAAATGTTTAAAAATCGTTTAATAACAAGACTCTATCGAGTTTGGGCTCGTTTGATTCGTGTTAACGAGCACTACGGTGCTTGGTGGTAACTAGGATCCTCCAAGTTCCGATGATGAAGCCAGAAGGTGGCCAGAGGAGCTCAGTACTAAAATGACACAACTCTATCGAGTTTGAGCTCGTTTGATTGCTGTTGAGGAGCACTTTGGTGCTTAGTGGTAACTAGTTATAAAATCTTGACACAAAAGTCTTTGTTCTACGTCTGTCAATTCGGTCAGTTCAGGAGATAGACATGACTTCCATGTTGTTCCAGTTATGAAAAGGAACTTTTCTTTTTTTTATGGTAGTCGAGCAACGGCAGCTCCTTCGGAAGGAAATCAAAATGTGCTGTGGCTAATGACGTGTCTTGTTTTGGATATAATAATTTCTTACAGATTGTGCATGGTACTTCAGCATATTGACGTACGGTAGTTATAAAATTACGCTCAGTCATTGACGAAGCCTTTGTGACGTCTGACGCGTTGCCGCTAGCCGGTCCTCATGTTGCTGTGCAGACTTGGTTGCTGTACGGTGTCGTAGCTCTCTACTCGGTGGACTCCTTAGCTAAATGCTCCTTAATGAGACCAATTCTATGAGCTTTCAGCTCGGCAGATTCGTTCGCTAGACGCTCATTATTGAGACCAAGTCTATTAGCTCTCCGCTCAAAAGACTCATTCGCTATACGCTCTTGGATCTTACCGAGTTTAGAATTATACCGTACAAAAATTTCTTGACGTTAGCGTAATTTCATGTATGCTTTCATGGCCAACAAACGTTTTTCATGATCTTTAATAGCCTCATAAGAACGTGACATTGTGTTTCGAATAGCATTTTTACGGAGACGACTACTTTTATCCGTTCCGGTTTCTTGAGATCTATATTTTTTAAGGCGCGCAGCATCTGTTGGTCTATCCATAAATAAATGACAATACACCAATACACTAAAAAGTATTAAATAAAAATAACTACGTTAAAAAAACCGACTTCAAAAACTATAAAAATAACTATAAAAAGCCGACTTCAAAAACTAAAATGTAAAAAATAATAAAGATTTAATATTAATTAAATACTACCTATTATTTATATGTGCTATTTACTAATAGGTTTGAAGTCGGTGCCAAGCCAATTCGGCACGCACGCGGCAGTCGTTGTTGATGGACGCAGACGTCTTGAATACATAAATTTTTGAAAGAAAGAAAGAAAATATTTATTTGCAAGAATATGGGTGCTACAAGTTGTTATAAAAATAACTACGTTAAAAAAACCGACTTCAAAAACTAAAATGTAAAAAACCACCTTCCCTATTTTGGTTTGAAGGGTAAAGTACCCTGTAGACTTAGCATATGACATTGCCGTCCCGCCACACGGATAGCAACCTATCATTAACATCATTGCTGTATATAGGCGATGGTTTCTCTTACCATCAGGAGAGACATCTGCTTGTTTGCTATCTTATGATTTAAAATAAATCAAAAAATCTGTTAACGGTTGGCCCTGCAGGCCATCCCTTAAACTATTGAGGTATTTTAAGCTCAAAAAGTAAAAACTATAAGCATAGATTTTTAGGTCATAAAGTTAAAACAATATCCATTTTAAGAGGGGCTTTTTGACTTAAATTCGTTTGAATACTAAATGGATGTTTATCCATTTAGTTAAAAAAGGGAGTATATTGATTTTTGAAAAGCTTTTTTTTATAACATAAGATAGCAAACAAGCAAATGGGTCTCCTGATGGAAAGAATCAACCATCGCCTATAGACACCAAAGATGTTAATGGTGCGTTGCTATCTTGTGGCGAGGTCTAATGCCACATGCATAAGTTTACCGGTTACCTTACCCTCCAAACCGGAACACGACAGCGGCAAGCACTGACGCTATTGCGGCAGGAATAGGTAAGGCGGTGGTACCAGACTAGTCTTGGGTTATAACAGGTCAAATCAGATATCTGTTGATCCTGTTACTGTTACTGAAAAATAACAGATGTCATTATCTGTTATTAAAGAACAGCCTGTTATTTTTCCAAGCACGGTCTCAGTAAATAATTCACGTACAATCTATACATATAATAAAATCGTAGGAAAGTCATGTATGTCCGGGGTAAACCCAAAAAGTACTGCATGGATTTACTTCAAATTTTGCATGAACATTATTAACAGGTCGGGTCAACATATAGGCTACATATTATTACGCTAGCACCTACGGGGGAGGAGCTGTGCGGAGTAAACGAAGTCCGTGCGGACTAAGTCGCGGGCAACAGCTAGTACATAATATGTGAGTAGCATATTACGAAGTACTCTGTGGTGAGTAGAGAGTATTGAGTACTAAGGCCATTTTAGTAGACGACATTTGGCAGATGCCAGACACGTACAAGTTTATATGGAGCTACTGCGTTTTAGATCCCATTTCACATTCCTAGATTTAAGATCTGACAGATATGACCTTTTAAATTAGCCCTACTTTAGTTGATTATTGTTTGATATAATCTTAAAAAATGTGTAAACGGTTAACCCTGCACTCTGCAGGCCATACCTGAAACTTCCCGCAAATATGAAATATTTTAAGCTAAAATGAGTAAAAACTATAAGCATAATAATATATTTTTTTAGTTCAAACATCTACATAGAGAGTTAAAAATCACAGTAGGATATATTGATTTTTTAAAACCCGTGTAGGATTTTGGAAACGATCAATTTTGATTTTTCAAATGGCATTCAATTTAATTTTTGTGATCTAAAGTTCTATTTTAGCTACATAATTTATAGTCGATAGGTTGAAAAATGTCGAAGCAATATTAAAAAAACATTATAATAAATATAACTAGGTACCAGTTCTGCTAATCACCCGAACCATGGGATGCTTTTTATTCATAAGTTTTTGCAAATACGGATGATCAAAAGGTAATTAAGCCTTAGATAGATATATTGCAGCTCGCATAGTGCCCACCTACATCTACTAAATAGTCCCACACACACACAACTCTTACTTCTCTTATTTACATTTGCCATTTTGCTGAACTATGTAATATTATAAAAATTTTTATACAACTTAAACCTAAATTATTTAAATTTAATAGCTAAATATATCCTATCAGAACTGCTTAATTTATTACCTATATATACAAAAAGAATATGAATACCTAAGTATTTTTATTCGCACTAGTAAACCTTTTGTTTACAAAACAATTTTTTGTTTTCGCTAAGCGGAAAACGGGATAGAAAACAAATTACCAAAGAAACGTTATGACCTGGGTGTCTAATTAATATCACCTTTATAGTTAAATCATAAAGTCGTAGTTACGTTGAACATTTTGTGGCCAATGGCGTCAATGCTAACAAAGACGTTCGGAAACGCGCTATTAATAAACGTTTCGAACTTTCAAATAATTTCTGTTGTAATTTTACTACGAAGAAAAAAATATTTTACCGTTATTTAGATTTTATACGAGTGGATATTGCATAAAATTATCCATATATACCTATATGGATAATTTTATGCAAATAATTGAGATCGACCTTTTTGTTTTTACATACCTACAAAAGGACGTAATATTTCAATATATCGTTAGAAGTATTCTTGCAGTGTTTCCGAATTGAAAATTAGGAACAGGAACAGATAACAGATTATACGACTAGAAATAGTTGTCACTATTCTAGGAATATATTTTGTTATAAAAGATTACTATTTGAATTTTCGGATAATAAATACTAGGTGCTTCTCGTTTTAGCAAGATTCAATTAAGCGGGTGTGAGCGAGAGAGACTAATACATACGAAGAACAGGTAACACGAATATCTGTTATTGAGTAGGTACCTAGTACCTACTGTGACTGAAGAACGTAGTGCAGATTGTGATTCAGTATTGTGACTGATATTTTTCAACAGATATTTGATATTATAGGAACAATTGTTATCTAGTATTTACGAATACCTGTGATTTGTATCTGTTACGATAAATACGCCTCACTACTATACCAGGCCCGGGCGAGACAATGCAGAACTCTACCACCTAGTAGCCACGATGGTAGTGACTCGATAGCCAATCGGTCGCCTTTTACGACCTGCCTGGCAGAACGGCAGTTGGCCTATTCTACAAAGGAGGCCGGGACCAACACTTTGGAAACAATTATCGATTTTGATCTTTCAAATGGCATTGAACTCAATTTTTGAGATCTATAATATTACTTTAGCTAAATAATCGATAGATTGAAATATTTCGAAGCAGTGTCAAAAATATTTTTTGATGACCGATTTTGATGCATTTAACGGTATTTGACGCAGTCTTTAAAGAAAAAAAGCTGATAAGATTTTTAAGTCAATCGGTGTATTAGCCTAAAAGATATTTCAAAAATTAGTATAAAGTTTGCTAAAAACAACGTAGTTTTAATATTTGAAAAGCTGTAACTTTTGATAATTAGATTCGATTTTGACTTTTGAAACGGCATTCGATGCGGATTTTTTAGTACTAAAATATTGTAGAATTACAAAAAATTATTGGTTGAAAAATTTCGATGTTATGTCGAAAAAACACTTTTTTTCAAAATGTTTCGTCAACGATTACTCCCAAACGGATAAACCAATTTTGATGCAATTTATGCATTTGACTTAGTTTTTTTGAGGAATACAGCTGATTAATTTGTGTACTCAATTGGTACATAAATCTGGAAGTTATATTAAAAAAATACTGTTTCGCCAAACATTTTTTTGAGGTTTTTTCAAAATTTGTCAAATCTTATTAACCGACTTAGTCCAAATTTTCAGAAGTTTAAACTTCTTTTTTCAGAAGTTGAGTGAAATCCAATCGAACGCCATCAATCGCGTTTCGATCGGTCCTGCCGTTCACATAACACATAAATACATACAGACATACTGACGTCATCGCGAAAATAGTCGCTAAAGGTTTCCTAAGACTTCAAAACGTGGAGATCTAGTGAAAACTCGGTTTTCGAAAATCGGGGCAAAATCAGTAACTTCCTTATACGTAGCGGGTATCTATATTTATATTAATTAATTTATATTAATATTATAAATGCGAAAGTTTGGATGTTTGGATGGATGTTTGTTACTTAATCACGCAAAAACTACCGAACGGATTTGAATGAAATTTGATACACAGGTAGATTACGATTTGGAATAGCACATAGGCTACTTTTTTTTAGGCTTTTAGGCTTTTTTTAGGCTTTTATTCCGGAAAAATTAGGTGATCCTGCGGAATTGACCAAAAACTTTTATTATGCAGCGGGCTGCACGCTGCAGCTAGTGAAAAATAAATTTAAAAAAAAAGTAAAACTAGGTAAATATATAAAATTATAAATTGATAAAATATATTTAATTGTTACTTATTATAAGTATCGTGTCGGTCGGACATCGCACCCTCTTTGCGAAAAGTCTATCTGCCATTCAGATAGGTATTTCGTAAAAGCTAATGATTAACTGTCCGTTTCGCTACCATCGTGATCACTGGGTGAGTTCCGCAACGTCCCGTCCGCGTTTTATTAAGAGCCATTTCAGAAAATCGCCCAACTGAAATTTATATATTTTCTAATCGATGCGAGAGTTGGACCTCGTTGTCCATATAGTAACCTAGTGCTAGTAAAATGAAAATAGTATTGATACTTTAATATTTTAATTATTACTACGCGGTACTAATTTTCACACACGGATGTAGCGGATTTTATAATATTATCTTTTATTTATTTTTGAAAAAAAAATATATAAATATTATTTAAGTGACTTATTTTTGCATAATAATAGAATATAGTTTTATTCTATGACAATTTCTATAGGAAAATGTAATTTTTTTATAACAAAAAACCCAGTTAATGTTTCGTTAGTTTTCGTTGAAATAGGCATATTTGCTTAATTAATTAGATATAGTTCTAGATCTTTTAGGAAAATAATCCATTCAGACAGTTGTTGGATGTTTCTAGTAATTTAGTTTTTCTAATCAAGTTTGTTGATTCTAGCAGTAGCAATACGATTTGGAAAAATAGACTTCTTGCGTAATTGTCGAAACTTGATTTCGGAGAACATTTATTATAAGAATTAAAAAATTTAATTTAACATTTATTATAAGAATTATAAGAATTAAAATTATAAGAATTAAAAAATTTGTTTCATTGAGGGAATATTTAAAAGATCAAACTATCTAATGGTACCATTTAATTAAATAAAAGTACCTTGTAATATGAAAAATTAGGAGTTGGAAAATTTTGATTTCTCGACAAAAGTTGGTCTAAAAAGTGAACTGCCTTTTAACGCCGCCGCTTTAAGTATCAAAAGCGTGAATGCGACTAGCATTGTCACACTGTCGTATTCCAGTTTGGAAGTTAAGGTAGCCGGTAAACTTATGCATGGGGCTTTACAATCCCCCCAAACGGATAGTAACACATTATTAACATATTTTGTGTTTATAGAGACTTTTCCATTAGGAAAGCTTGTTTGCTATCTCATGATATTTAAAAAATGTAAATTAAAAACAAGATATAATACTCAATGTAGCAGTGTGTCAACTGTCAAATTCATGGCAGTGTGTGAAATATGTTTTTATTAATTTAAATAATTTCTATTGCATGTTATAGAAAAATATTAGCTTTCTCTTCTATAAACTTTAGTTATGCTAAATTTCATACTTCTCTAGTGGCGGACTAGAGAAGTATGAAATTTTGTAAAAAGGGAACAAAGTTTTCCCTTAACGTACATTTGTATGTGGTTTGATCTCACTTGTTGTGATCTCGTGAAAACATTGTACTTCATAAGATCATTTCTATAGCTTACTATAGAAATGATCTTATGAAGTACGGTCTATATCATAGTTGAAACCATCGTCTACGCCAAAATGTTAATGGTGCTTTTGCTATCCGTGTGCCGCGTTGGTAATGCAACATGCATAAGTTTACCGGCTACCGTAGCCTCCAAACCGGAACGCGACAATGACGCCATTACGGCAGGAGGAATAGGTAAGATGGTGGTATCAGAACCGGGCGTGCCACAGAATTCTATCTTCTAGTAGTCACGATGGTAGTAAGAGATTTGGCCAATCGTTCACTTTTTACGAACTGCCTGAAAAAACGGAGTATGGTATATTCAAAGGGGCTCGGACCACCATGAGGAGAAATATATGTATAGATTTATAAATATATACTTCTTACACGTATTTCGTAAAAATAAAAAATAAAGGTTAATCGCACAAAATTGTAATTTTATTGTTTTTATTCACGCAAAAATCTTGTAAATTACCAAATACCTCGAAATAAAAACCAAAATGCGTGATATATGTGCAGATTAAGGTAATAAACCATTTCGTTCCCAAGTAAAGGCTAAGCTTGCTACTAAATCTCAAGAATTATGTCTAACAGTTAAACCTAAAGTTACTAACAGCTGGCTACGTCCTATTCGGCGCATAAATCAGACTTGCATATCTCGATTGCAAACTCCACACCCCGCGCTCAACAAAGAAACGATTCGACCTATTTGGACGGCGACCAGAATCCCGCTTGAGCGCCGCATTACAATACTACTTATATACGGATATTTTTATGTATTAACACAAGGATACTTGTATCCTCGCCGTCTTTTCAATAGCATTGGCGAATGTAGATCATATGTTTCTTTTATTCTTTTCTCTTAAAAACTATTGCCTCGTTTGTGTTGTGTTACCGGCCTTGGTACTCAATTCATATATATGAGGTATGGATATTGAATAATTCGTTTAAAACGAGGTTTTTTGTGAAGATATTAATTATCTTGAAAATCGATATGTTTCCGATTAGACAATATGTTGACCACCATATTATCATGACTTAGTTTCTTTGGGAAATCGTGGGTGCACCATGCACCAGTTGCAACTCTGGTTAAACTTCTAGGGATATCAGCGTGACGATATTTATTTGCTTTGGTCAAATTCTAACTTACACCTTGGCTAATAGCGAATGCTTCGTGTGACCTGTAATTATAATCTCAACAGTCGGCTTATTAATGCCATTTTTATACCACGATTTTGAAGACCTTTCGAGTTATTAAACTCAGCCCGCTTAGTATATTATGTTAAGGCGAATACAGACATTGCGAGGCATGTGCAGCGGACGGATATTCATCGTTTGTTTCGTAGTTTGTAGACGTTTATACTTCATAGTCACGGCGAGGCATGAGCAGTCATATTGAAGACGTGCGTTGCGATGCTTGTGTGGCGCATGCCTCTGCGCAATGTTTGTATCCACTGTATGGCCTGTGCAGACGAGAGACTTTTGTCCACAGAGGACAAAAAACCCCGCATGGTGAATAAATATTCGCCGAGAACTTGCCTTTGGACTCAACGCACACGATGTGCGAACATTTGTTACCTGAATTTAGTGAATCCACATTATGGAGGCAAATATCATAAGATTACGTTGTGATGTAGTTTATATTAAGTTTTATAAAAGCATTGCATTGGCCCAGAAGAAAAACTGTCTGTAATTTTAAAGTAAATCACACTCGAGTGCTCAACGCAGACTAAAGTTCGCTACGTGCGTTGGTGCTCCTAGTCACGTTAGTTATATTTTTCGGGAACCCCCCGTACTTTTGTCCAGTCTGATGTCTCGGCGTCCTTAGTTATTCAGGGGACATTTTGTACGAGATACTTTTAAATCCTCTGTGTGCGTTATTAGATACAATTTATTAGGGACCTATATTGGTGGACAAAAAAGTACCCCGTGAATAGTAGATACCTCGTCTGCTCAGACTATTAACGCCTAGCATATCTTTTATCCTAACATATTTGTCATGGTTACGTTTTCTCGCTGAAGACATAAATTACCAGAGTTGTAAATATTGTCTTTGACAATATCCTGTATGTACATTTGTGAATTGTAATTCCGGTGCGTTTTATTTATGCTATCAACTGATACTTATTGCCAATTTGCAACATAAAACCTCCAATCAAACGCTTTGTTTATACACAGTTAACGATAATACGAGTAAAACAATTATATCTTAATGAAGTGTTGAATTCGATCAAATTGCAGATTAAATAAATACTGACATGTAAAATCTCTGCTTTTGGCGGATGAAATCGAATTATGTGTGCAGCCACGATAGTTACAGTCATTGATATAAAAAACCCTAGATGCACAGTCCCGAACAAAACTGACACTCAAAAGTGTCCCTAATTTCTTTTAAGTAGTTATAGATATGGCAAAAACATATGTCTGCATATCCAACCTTAAGTGCAAGACTTATAGTTGTTTTTACAAAGCAATGTACGAAAATAAATAAAATTGACAGTGACGCGGCCGACGCGATTCTATTTGAAATGAGTGCACAATTTAAAATTGTGCACTCATTTTTGGAGGACGTTTTTGACACACTGATTATGTATCTTGGGTTTTTTATATCAATGGTTACAGTAGACAAGAACAGATAGTAACTTCAATGACTTGAAAACGACACAGACAAAATTTTGTCAATAGGATCTTCTGGAATATATCCTGTGTAATAAATTTTCTCTCATTACGTAGTGCGTATCCTAAGCGGGATAAATAATACTTTAGTTCTTTGGTTTCGAAGTTACACGTGTGTTAAATACCTCAGCCGCACTAGCATCTATCGTCACAAAGCTTCGTGCTTTGACCCGATAAATGCAGATATTGACTTGACCTCTACATTTATCGTATCATTGGACGAAGCTTTGTGACGATGGACGGAAGGGCGGCCCCAGCAAACGCGATAAATGTAGGTTTTTTAAGTGAGTTGGCTGACGAGCTAACCGGCAGGATGGGAAGCGGTCAATGTTGCTCATAGACCTCTGTAATATCAGAAGTGTTACGCTGCCGAATTTTAGAGAGTCCCATAGAGAGTCCCATATCGTCGTTGATACAGCAATACCGCGTAACTACCAACAGACAGTACCGCGTAACTTAAATGTGGCAAATTTTAAAGGAGAACGAAAAAATTGTAAATCTTCTCAATGCTAATCAAATACGTGTTTTAACTTTTAGTTATTTAGAAAAGTGTTTTAGTGAGCTTATATAATAATATCTAATTGAATCCAATCAATATTAAGCTAAAAAATACATCATCATACAAATAAAAATCTAAAATTTGGTTTTTGTACTTCCGCGGTATTATCCACTGTTAGTTACGCGGTATTGCAGTATCAACGACGATATCAAAATTTTGAAAAATTTGAAATAAATTCAAAGCACTGCTAGGGCTAAGAAAACACAAAAGGGCGTTACCAATCCTCAGCGAAACTGTGCTGAATTTTGCAACCTAGTAGTCATGACGCTAGTGTTACGCTTGACCAATCGGTCGACTTTTACGAACTGACTTTAACAATGCCCATTTTTCAAATAGAACCTAGACAAACACACAAAAGGAAAAATCCTTAAGCCCCATTAGACAGTTAAAGTACGCAT
The DNA here is from genome assembly GCA_036924255.1 of Apodemia mormo. NCBI lineage: Eukaryota > Metazoa > Arthropoda > Insecta > Lepidoptera > Riodinidae > Apodemia > Apodemia mormo. The sequence goes on from JAUPFN010000017.1 coordinate 29,447,393, forward strand.
TTTTCTAAGCTGATGGCCTTGTAACCGATAATATATTGTAGACGACCTTATATACATGAATTCACTTGAGTACATAGTTTTAATATCTGCTGCCTTACTTTTTCTACCTTATATAGAGAAGCATCAATCATCGTTAAATGTTTCTTAAAATCTGTTTATACTCTACGATCTTTTTAGCAAAATATATTTAAAACACTTAATACTTTACGGTTGAAAAAAAAACCTACACATATTTATGTAACTCTTATGCTAGTCCGGGCCTCCTTTGAAGAATAGACAATTTTCCATTCTGCCATGCAGTTCGTAAAAGACGAACGATTGGCTATTAAGACCATCATGACTACTGGTACTGGTAGATGGTAGAGTTCCGCAACGTTTCGTCCGGGTATATGATAACACCCCCTTAACTATTCCTGCCTCGATAGTGTCAATGCTTGACATTGTCGTGTTCCGGTTTGGAGGTTAAGGTAGACTTACCGTCCGGCCACGAGAACTAGCGCCGGCGGCGGCGGCGCGAAAATTCGCGCGGCGCGGATTTAGAAGTCACGAGAAGAAGCGCTTTTCGCTGCGACCAGATAGTCCGAGAGCGAGATGTCTTTTTCAACTTCATCTCGATATTGCTTGGAGGGGAGTAGCTTTGTACTTCAACACTTACCATTCGGAAGAGAATGTATGGAAATGTAGTACATGATTTAAATAAGAATCAGGGTATAGTAAAGACGTTGAATTTCATATAGTATAGACATAATGTACAGACATAAATTTTTAGAATGCGTGTTGAATCCTTTAGTTTATAGTGTTACTGCTTGATAGTCTATTATCGATAGCGTTTAACCGTCTCAGTAAGTACATTTTTATCATTAAACAGCAATACAATCGATAACATCGATAGTATTCATGGTTTAAAAAATAAACTATCGAAAGTATTGATATAGTATCAATTGTTGAAGATAAACAAAGTCGTTTATCTTCAACGATTGGTACTACATTATACATTTTATTTTAAGAATAACGCCGGTTAGCTTGCGCAGTAGAAAGAGTGGACTAAACAGTGTTTCATTTTCGGTTTGTCGACCCGCGGCTGGCTAATTATCGGTTGGCGAGATAGGTGATGGTCTCATTGCTACATTTTACTGACACTAAGGACTACCGCTTGTTTATTTCGTGAATCAGGACCGATACCAGTTAATCGAAAGCTCATGGGTTAGCTTACCACCACAATTTACGAGAATACCCTTGTAAATTTCCATAACACTTTTGGCCTGGATCGAATCTGGAACCTCCAGTCATGTGACGTTTGAATCGAATAATTTAAACTACGAGGCAATTTCGTAAGTAAAAAATATATTTTTTAATTTATTTAATAAATGTCGTGCCTATTACGTGTCGGAAGCTGAAACAGCACTCAAAAGCCAGAATATTCACCCGACAAAATCAGAGCGCGGTTGAGACTAACGAGATTATAAGGCGGAATAGCCGATGTCTTGTGACATTTCTATCTTTTTTCTCTTCAGCCAAAGGACATTTATACTCGCTTTTTTATTTAGATCTATATCAAATGAAACTTAAATGTTCAGTTTTTAGGGCACGGATAGGAATTGTCTAAAAGGTCGACCAGTGTTCGCAAATTTAATTATGATTTCAAACGCAATAGCATTGTTTTTTTTTATGAAAGTGGAGGCAAACGAACAGGATGTTAAGACTTGTCTTGAAGATCTTCAAGTCGTATCTGTTAGAAAAAGTTCCTGCCCGTAATTGATTCCACAAAAGAGTAGTGCGAGGCAAAAAAAAACCCACGGTTGTGGATTTCCAAAAAGCGAGATGAAACTTTTTCACCGTCGTGTTTAGGTTGTAGAATAGTAGAGTTCACCGGCTGGTGAACTTACCATCCAGCAACACGGATAGCACGGATACGGGGCGTAAGCAAAAACTGTTGCTTTATATGTATAACTAGCTGTTGCCTACGACTTCGTCCGCGTGAACTTCGTTTACTCCGCACAGCACCTCCCCGTAGGTAATAACGTGATAATATGTGGCCTACATGACCCGACCTATTAGTAATATTCTTGCAAAATTTAAAGTAAATCCATGCAGTACTTTTTGAGTTTACCCGGACATACATACAGACAAACAGACAAAAATTCTAAAAACTATATTTTTGGCTTCGATATCGATTGTAGATCACCCCAAGTATTCTTTAAAAAAATATTCAATGTACAGTTTTGACTTTCCTACGATTTTATTATATGTACAGATAATAAATGACCAAATGTCTAAACAACTTGTGTAAGTAACACTTCGTTATCATTAAATTGGTTGCTAATGGTTACAGCCAGGAATGAGAAATCGTTGATTAAAGAACTCGACAACAGACGCATTAGGTCCTGCGTTCGAATCCCGTGTCGGGCAATTCGATCGAAATGTTTTTGTTTTCCTGAAATATATAAATTGTCTAAGACTAGATATGTGCCGAATTATTCGATAAATTGCCTAGTTGTCACTATAAAATTTTACATCGTTGACTCATTATATTTGCTCTAGTTGCATATCTGCCAAACTCTTAGGGATATTATTGTGTTTTTTTAACTTCTCGCTACATATGTAGATAAGGAAGTTACTGATTTTGCCCCGATTTTCGAAAATCCAGTTTTCACCAGATCTCCACGTTTTGAGGTCCTAGGAATCTTTTCCGACTATTTTCGCGATGACGTCAGTATATCTGTATGTATGCATGTGTGTGTGTGTGTGTGTGTGTGTATGTAAACATCTCACAACTTTTTAACGGCTTGACCGATCGAAACGCGGTTAATGGCATTCGATTGGATTCCGCTTAACTTCGGATTCCTGAAAATTTGAATCAAATCGGCCCGGGAGATTTTGAGAAATTTTAAAAAAATCTCAAAAAAAATTTTGGCGGAACAGTATTTTTTAATATAACTTCCAGATTCATGTACCGATTAAGTACAAAAACTAATCAGCTTTATTCCTCAAAAAACTACGTCTAATGAATAAATTACATTAAAATCGGTTTATCCGTTTGGGAGTAATCGTTGACGAAAAATGTTGAAAAAGTTTCTCGATATAACTTCGAAATTTTTCAGTCATTTGTTGGTATTCTACGATATTTTAGCACTAAAAAAACTACATGGAATACCGTTTCTAAAATTAAAATCGAATATTTTTTTCAAAAGTTACAGCTTTTCAAATATTAATATTACGTTGTTTTTAACAAATTTACTTAATGTTTTTGAAATAACTTTCAGGCTAATACACCGATTGACTTAAAAATGTTATTAGCTTTTTCCTTTAAAAATTGCGTCAAACACCGTTAATTGGATCAAAATCGGTCGATTTGTTTGGGATTTATCAATGACGAACATTTTTGAAATAAATATTTTTTGACATTGCTTCGAAATTTTTCAACCTATCGATTATTTTAGCTAAAGCAATATTTTATATCTCAAAAATTGAGTTGAATGTCATTAAAAAGATCAAATTCAATCAGCGTTTCCAAAATATACAGCTTTTCAAAAATCAATATAATGCCATTTTAACAAAATAGATCTATCTATGCTTGAACTGAAAACATCTATGCTTATAGTTTTTACTCTTTTGAACTTCAAATACCTTAATTTAGCGGGAAGTTTCAGGGATGGCCTGTAGGGTCAACCATTTACACATTTTTTGACTAGCCGTTTTCCGTGGTATTACCCGCATAGATCCCTATTCCATTATAGACATTATCCTATGTCACTCAGAAATAATGTAGCTTTCTACAGGTGCAAGATTTTTCAAAATCGGTTCTTCAGTTACAGAGATTACTTCCCACATCATGAACTTTTAAACCTTACTTTTATATAATACTAGCTGTACCGTTTATTATATGTATTCTAACAGTTTTAAGCGAATTCCGCGGAAACAACTTATTTTTCCGTAAGTAAGTAGCCTAAGTGCTATTCCAGGCTATCATCTACATGTGTGCCAAATTTCATCCAAATCGGTTCAGCCGTTTTTGCGTGATTAAGTAACAAACATCTATCCGTACATTCAAACTTTCAAATTTATAATATTAATACAAATATGTAAATTAGTTTAGATCAAACTAATTCGCACGTGATCGAAGTTGCGGGAAACAGGTAAGTAGTGTACGCTAAATAAAATATAGAATATATTTTCGCGTTAATTCATACGCACATTTGGTTCATATCGAATTACCATTTCGGAACATGAATTGCGCTCCGTAGCCCCGGTATTGGTTAATATCTGCGCCACTGATTTATACGCACTGGATAAACTACAAGACTTAAATAAGCTTTATACATTTTAAAAGGTCTGGTAATTCTCAATATCTATGCCTGTGTAATATACATATATAATACCTAAGCCTACGTCGCAATTGATTCTATTGATAATTTGATAATTTGCATCCAAATGATAATTAAAAACTTTAATAAAATCGAATATACTAAAGTAAAAATAAATAAAAATCCAAAAAATGATTATTCCTGTGCCATTCATCGTAGCTTCTCAGCTTTAAGTAGACAATAAGGCCACAGGTTAGGTTAAGGCAAGACTAAGCTAGACAAATTATCCCAGAACTCTACCACTTAACCGATTAGTTGCGGCGCATACTTTCCAAAACTTTTAGTTGTAGCAGCATACAAATATTTCATAACACGGCTGCCCTGTCAAACGGCGAATAAGTTGATGTCACGGTTATCGTATCACCCGCCACTTGTAAAATGCAATTTGATGGATTTATAATCGATTTAAAAATGACACGACTCCCGTGTCATACGCTATACGTCGAAAACAAATATGACACGGTTGCCGTGTCATCCGCAACGAACCGGTCGTAGTATAACATAGTCTCGCCTCTTCCGAAATACCTGCAGGAATAAATATTACATATATACAGCTTTATATATTTTACTACAAAAAAAAATCCAAACATGTTTTGAATTTTTAGTAACCGTTTTTGAAAATCGGGATGTAAAATTATACTACAATATTAAAGATTACAATTCGATCGTGATAATGTCATTGGTCGAAAGATTGCGGCTATTTTATTTAGGCATGTATTTCAATGACCTTTTTAATTTGATAAAAACTGCAAAGATAAAAATCTAAATGGATATCTATTTTAATGATTATCCTCTTTTTTTGAGACATAAAATAAATGAAATCAATCGATATTATAGTCTCTTTAAAAACACGCAAAACAATTTGATATGTAAAAATTTCATCAGATCGTTACTTGTTGGTCCTCAAAACTAAGAGATTTTTTTATATCATAAGATAGCAAACAAGCATATGGGTCTCCTGATGCTAAGAGTCAACCATCGCCTATAGACACCAAAGGTGTTAATGGTGCGTTGCTATCTTGTGGCGAGGTCTAATGCCACATGCATAAGTTTACCGGCTACCTTACCCTCCAAACCGGAACACGACAATGACAAGCACTGACGCTATTGCGGCAGGAATAGGTAAGGCGGTGGTACCAGACCCGGGCGAGACAATGCAGAACTCTACCACCTAGAATGAGCATTAAATATTCAATATTGTGATATTTTTTTAAATAATTTGATTTAAAGTATCTTCATGCCCGTATCCCCGAAGGGGTAGGCAGAGGTACATACTTGGTCCCACAAATGTGATAGGTGGCAAGCCTATCGCCAACCGGGCACTTTCCAATCCCGGGCAACTTTGTGTTTATCAGAAAACTGAAAAACAATTTTTTTTTAAAGTGCCCGACCCGGGAATCGAACCCGGGACCTCATGTAGTCGACGCTAACGATGGACCACTAGACCACAGATTTATATAAATTATTTTTTGTCTATAACAAATAATCTTCAATGTGATTATGTTAGGGTACTTATTTTTATTATGTTGTAGTCAAAGGAAGGAAACAATTTAATTTATTGATATTTTCTTTTGTTTTCTCATCGATTCCATAATTGAGATTCGTTGCCGATCGATATATATATATATATATATATATATATATATATATATATATATATATATATATATATATATATATATATATATATATATATATATATATATATATATATATAATATAAAATACCATATATAAATAATAAATATATAAACCTGTGCTGCAAATGGGGGCCGCGACGTTTGACTTTTTTAAATCGGTAAATTGCTTTTTCCCGTTCTCCGGCATTTCTAGAAGTTAGTTAGATTACAAAAAGTTGATTCTATCATCAAAAATACCAAATTATTACCCATATAAACTTGCGGCGCGCAACAACAAAAAGCTACAATAATCTTAGAGGAATAACGCTTCAGTAGTCTGTAATAATGTAAATTGTAAACAAACAAGGCAATCTACCATCCTGCTTGCTCATTGGCCGCGAATAACGAACGACCAATGACGGACGAACGGACGAGTAAATCGAAATGTATTTATTAGGTAATCAATATTAAATGGCAAACTTGACATAAAAATCATCAAATGAACAAAATTAAAGGTAAATAACTAAAAAGAGGATCAAATATTATTTTTGTTTACCAAATTTTAAAAGAGTATGTTTAAACATAGTTATTATGTTACCTTAAATGAAGTTCATTTATAATTTATCCGTAGATTAACTTATATAAACGCAATAATTAATATAAATATAAAATAACATATCATTTATTTTTAAAAGTGCACATGTAAAATAGATCAATTAGTTTTTAGAGGATCAAATAATATTGTCCCTTTTGTTTATAATAATCGTCTGAACAAAAACAATGTGATATTAGAGAATATTTAGATATGTATAGTTTTTACTTTAGAATTTTTGTAGATTTTAAGAAAACTTTAAAAACAACAACGAAAAATATCGATACACAGGAATTGAACCTGCGACCCATTTACCAAAGCCGAGATGCTCTACCGCTGAGCTAGTGTTGACAGGCTGTAACACAAAATAATTAGAAACACGAAAGTACTGATCAAAATTATAAATGTGAATATGATCTGAAACGATGAACTCATTTAAGGCGATTACAGCTACGAACGACCTTGAGTTTCTAACAGGAGTAGCGCAAATATTATTTAGCGCGCTGGCGCGGTCCAAACTCAAAGACTATTTACAGTGGATGCAGATACCTACGTTTTAACATTTTTGTTCACCTATATAAACTTTTATCATCATGAATCGACTGAATGTTGTCAAACTCAAAACCAATAACCAGTAATCGCTTATTTATCGATTACATATACATTCATTTTAGAAAAACGATAAATATCTAAAGAAAAAAAAATATACCGAAAATCGACAAAAATTTATATAACAATTTACGCAATAATAACAGTTACGTATCCTATTTCTTTGAAAGTGTTGTAATATACAATACATCCCGTGTAGCACTTTATTTCAATACATACAATCAACAATTAATATTTAACAAAACCTTTCAAAATTGATTTTGTAAAATGTAATCTCTTGAATAATATTTTAAAACTAACTAGTTTCTTAGTTTTTGTTTCAAAATCTCGTAATAAAAAAGAAGATATATAAATTGATTTAATGTTTATAGAGGAAACTACTAAATAAGTTGGTTTATTTAGACTATTTGTATGTATAATATATTTAATTTATTTATTTTTAGTTGCGAAGTCCTTACTACCTTCAAATAATACCAGTTTTTTTTTTCTTTACAGTTTTGCTTTTTATTCGCTTGCTTGAATTATCTTCGTTGTTTATATGTTTTAATTTTTTTATTTTTGTACATTTATACAAAATATTGACAAAATCTTACTATCTATAGCTGATAAAAAATTCAAGCGTCTACTCGCAAACAAAACTATTTATAAAGTACTAGCTTTCAGCCCCTTTAATACCCTCTTTTACCTCTTTAAGAGATAAAACTCACAGCATCCTTACATGCACGTTTATTTAATTGAATTAAAGAACATGACTAATAAATTTGAAGAGATTTTGATTAAACATATTTTATTTTTTTTACAAACTTTACCACTTATTTGATCGTTTAAAAAATGACATTTGAAAACCTTAAACTCGTATTCACTTAATTGTATTAAAAATCATAAATACTAAGTTTTAAACAATTTCTACAATATTCTACAATAAACAGTCTATTTTTTATACAAACATCAATGCTTTTTTTACCCTTTAAGGAATGAAATTTAAAAAAATCCCCAAATATATGATTCTTAAATTGTGTTGAAGAACGTAAGTGCCGAATTTCAAGTTATTTCGACCATAAACGTTTGATTTTTCATATAAATTGTAACACACATTTTTACTCCTTTAATGGTCGAAACTTCTAACATTACATACAGGTTTCTTCAATTTCGATTGAAGAGCATAAGTACTAAAAAATCCGAAAATTCGTACATCTTAATTGTATTAAAAATCATAAATACTAAATTAAAATAATTTAGATTTTATAGTAATGCAATAAATAAACAATTCATTTTTGATACAAACGTTAAAGCCTCTTTTAACCTCTCTATGGGCTAGAATTCAAAAAAATATTAAATTTGTATTTAATTTTTTTTCAGTTAAAGGATAATTTAATTACGGCATATCATTCATTTCAACTCAAAAATGACAGAGTTTCATAAAAATTTTCACCCCCTATTTCACCATCTTAGGGGATGAATTTAAAAAAATCCTTTCTTATTCCTTGTCTATATCATAAGAACAATATCTGTAAAAAAACAGCCTTCTCGGTCCAAGCTCATTATCTACTATAAAAAAACATCCAAGCGTAAACGAAATGTTCAATTTCCAAACGGCACAACCTTACTATTGTGCCAAACGTTCTATCTGTACTATTACTCTTTGACTCGAATATGGAGAGCGGAGCACGCTAACATGCGACACAGCCTCCCCGTATGAACGCCACCGGGAGACTGACTTTCGACGCGAGCGCTGTCCGCGAACTAAATAATAAGGTTTTTATTGATTTAATAGCACACTATAATGATTTTGTAAAATTTTGAACTTAAATTTTATAAAGCAATAAATTGTCTGTAATAAAAAGAAAAAATCATCAAAATCGTTACATAAGTTTGGAAGTTATAGGCAAATTTTTGCGTAAAAATAAGAAAGATATTCGATTTTTTTCCGTCAAAAATAACAATAAAATTTAAAAAAACGAACTTAAAATTTAAACTTAATTATATTATACGTATAATGCATATTTTTTTTAAATTATTGGACCAACCGGTTAGCAGTAGTAGGCTTTCAAAGAGGTGTCTATTTCGTAGTTTGGCATTACCTATCGCCTTAACTAGTTACACGTATGTATATCTAGCGATCAGTACAATCGATGGAATCGATCATATAGCATAGAAAAATTTCGCAATATATATCGAATTTATCAAAATGTATCGAACATATTATAGAAATTTTGCAAGGCTTATAAGTTTTTTATATTGTCCATTCTCCGGTCCATTCTACACAGCGAAATAGATCAGTCGGAAATCTAAAAATTAAATATTTTTTTAATTTTATATAACTACTCCATGCATTTCTTGTTCCAGGCCAACCGATATTTGACAAGATCGTTGGTCATTTGATTATAAATATTAGCTAAGCGATAGAATATTTGTTTAATAATGATTTTATATCACAAAATATTAACTAACATGTACTTACCGAAAGAAAGTCACTCCTGAAATCTTACTGTTACAGTGATTATTTTCGCAGTTTTTTAATTGCACACTGAGGTATTTTGACACGTCCGCGGGTTGTCAGTGATTGGACGATACTAAACTCAAATAAGACCACACATTTATTTGTGCTCTTATTTCGTTAGCCACATTTTCTCAAATCATTCAATTCAAGATTCAAGATCGCGGCCTCCCGCGATCTTGAATCTTGTTATTCTTGATCGAAGTGTCATTGTCTAATCGTGCTTGTTTGCAATCTATGATATAAACAAGTGGTCTATGCATAATGAATATATCGGTAACGTAAAGACTTTTCCTAAGAAAAGTGTTTCGTTGGAGAGGAGAATGCGAACGTGTTCAGAGCTACTACGGCACCTCTTACTTTCGTATTCAAAAGCCGTTCTTGAAGCCAGTTTGTGAAATAATGCAGCGATATCGAAGATTGTAATTTTATCGCTACGATCTCAGTGGATTAGGTATTCGTGCTGTATAGTAAAAATATAAATACCTATCGGATTTTCGTTATACGGGAGAGATTTGATGGAGGTTTTTAAGAATATTTATTAGGGATTGGTTTTGATCAAAATATGGTATGGTATACTATATTAGGTGTATAAATATAGCTGCACCCTGCAGCCGGCTACATTATATAAGTTTTTGGTGAATCCCACGGGAACTTATTTGACCGGGATAAAAATATGCTATGTGCTGTTCCAGATCATCATCTATCGGTGTGCCAAAATTATTCCAAATCGGTTCACATACAAACCTTAACATTTATTATTTTTATAAGCACTAATCCCGTACTAGGGAAACCTTCGAAGACTACCCTCCCTGTGTTAGTGCGGGTTCCCTTTGAAGAATAAATAATCTGCCGTTCTGCTAGGCAGTTCACAAGAGGCGAATTTTTGGCTATACGAGTCACGATTATCATTGGTAGAAGGTGATAGAGATCCGCATTGTCTCGCCTGGTTCTGGTAGCACCGCCGTACCTGCTCCTGCCCTAATAGCGCCAGTGCTTGCCACTGTCGTGTTTCGGTTTGGAGGGTAAGGTAGCCGGTAAACTTGTGCATGTGCTATTAAGACTGTCACAAAGACAGCAACTTACCATTAACAACTTTGGTGTCCCTAGACGACGTTTGTCTCTCTGGACAGGAGGAGAGCCATCTTTTTTTCAGCTATCTTACAATATATAAAAAAACTTAACTAGGAAAAACTTGGTCACGACGGGATCGATTGAAAAAAATGACAAAGCATAGAAAAATTTACGCCACATTGAATCACCGACACGTAGCTCAGCGCGGTCAGCGCGTTCCAGTCAACGCGACGACTGCTGAGCTACGTGTCGGTCCGAGAAACGTCACTAGTTCAAATCTGGTCGTATGAAATGTTTCTTTGTTTCGTTTTTATTAAAATTTACTTACGTCAAAAATACATATCTTAATAATTTATTACGCCAACACTACAATGGGGAGCAAATACCTTGCTTGACTGGGTAAATATTTTCCAATGTGATATTTTAAGTCTTTAACAATGGTAATATCACCTCGGTAACTATCACTTATACCAACACCTACTCCTTGTTCTTACACATAGCCTAAATCACTTGTGTGCAAGAATCTATTGTCTTTTATAAAAAATACAAGTCATAATAATTTCTTATAACGTCTGTAACATTACGTACGTACGAGAGATAAATCGGTGCGTCGTTTTTTGTCGCTCAAATTTACTGCCCTCTCGGCGCCAGACTCACCTCTTATCGCCAAACGACCTTACCTTTGCTTGTTTGCTGCATATTTTTTGTAGGTTGACCTTATTTTTACCGATTCTAAAATAAATATGTAATAGTATTTAATGTACGCAATACCATATATTATATGTTCTGTGTGTAAAATATATAAACTAGAATGTGCTGTGCCGTTATCTCCATAATACTGGGGCTACACTAACGGGAAACGTCGAGGTCCATCTTCGCGATAAATATGGCGTTAATTATTAACGCGTTAAAAAGAGTAGACACACTTGAACGGTCAAAGTCAATGCCTAGAATATTAAGTAAGATGAACGTTGTTTTGCCATACAAATTGATTATTTGTATTGAATATTTCGGTGGGGTATTTTGTAAGAGGGGGATTGTCACGAAAGTATCCTGTCTTTTAAGTTAGACCACATAGTACATATCTACAAAATTTCCCTCTAACGAAAATGTTAACCATAATGCAGAATCATTCTGAGATGAAAACCGTTGGAAATTTGTGTGAGAATTTTGTTTGATGATTTTCTTAACTTAACTTTGTAAATTTTGAATTATTTTAGTACAATACAGTGCTTATTCTTAAAAAATAGTAAAACGTAAGGAAATACACAAAATAAGCAATGTGTTATGCGTCACATACGGCACAAAATAAACAGCAGTTCGAGAGTTCTGAGAGTGCGGCAAGTCGAAGTAATGTATGCTTTACATTGCGTGACGTAAAAATAATAATATCTTCAAACGCAAATTTTGTATTTCCTACAAGCAAAAAAGAATTGCCATTAGGACTAAAACGTAATAATGGTACGTTTCTACTTTTTCGTCACACACGACACAGTCCCTTACACGCGGTATTTTTTTCTAATCTTTAAAATTTATTGTTGTAATTAATTATGAAAAAACTGAAGAAAAAACAAGCTTGCTGTGTTTCTTCCTTTGGATCTTTTAAGTATGTAGCCGCGTTCCTATCCGGTAGTAATTCTAATTCTAAGTGACACAGCGTTTTAAGCGAGTTGAACAGTCCGCTACGCTATTTCTGCATTTCATTCTTCTTTCTTTTTTTATTGGGGATAAAATTTCAGATAACATAACAATCAAATAGTTCAAACAGATCTATATAGGTTTATATTAAACCAAGATAGCAGCTTTGCCGCGTACACTTCAGCACTCACCAAGGAAAGCCTTTGATACTGGTTATATTGGTTATTCAATTGAAATAGAATTGTATCCTCATCACATGCAGATACCGCGACTAGCTCCTCTGGCGGTATCGGCTTTGTGGCAATCATTTCGCAACAGTTTACTAATGCCACAAAAGCAAAGCAATATACACCGCCGTAAGAGCCTTCCTTCGCCTTGTTATCTAACTGGCTTACAACCCAGTCATATTACAAATTAGCTTTAAGAGTCTAGAACTAGGGATTGCAATGAATTAAGATCTGTGTTGTCTTAATGTGGTTAATACCATATGCTTAAGTTTACCGGCTTGTGGTTAATACCATATGCTTTACTTTACCCTCCAATAGGGATGGGAATTATCGCTACTTTTATTTCACTGTTCAGTCGTGAAGTTATTTGTTTTTTTGTCACTGTTATATCACGTGTGAATGTTCTTTTTACATCACTCACCAGGAGAGTCATCTTGTTTGTTATACGTTGATCGTAGATCAAAATAGGCAGCGCAATTTGGCGGGATAAGTGACGCTATCTAGTATGATTACGCCATTGAATCAGGGTTCCTAACCGTCCGGTTTTGTAGGAACTTTTATTTCTTAATAAATAATATAAAAGATAAAACTTCCTACAACAATCTTCATAAATTTATCACTTCTTTTATAGATCATTAGTTTTTTTATGCTTTGTATGCTATAACTAATGGGAAAGTTGTATTTAATTGCGTATCCATACTATGCTAGCGTCACTTAATCCCGGCATTTTCAACTACCTGCTACATATTCCTATCTGGACTATGATATAAAAAATCCTCTTATTAATACAACTACGTGAACAGAAAAGTTTGCCATCGTAAGATATGAAAATACGTCCATACTAATGTACAAAAGTTAAACTTAACTTAATAAATACGAGTATATTCTCTTTGCAATATTAAACTCGTAGTACAGCAAACAGCCTTTACCATATGTCGACAGAGTGTCTGAGAATAAAAGTAATTTGGCTGGAGTTTTTATTTCACTGACAATAAAAACAATTCAACGATATTTCCATTGGAATAAAAACTACCACTTCTCTTTATTCATCACTAAGTGTTCCCAGTGACTTCGTTCGCGTGACTGACACAAATTAATTTCTTTTACTCAATCGGATACGTAGTGATACTGTAGTTTTATATTGGTGATAAAATTTATTAAATCGGTCCAGTAGTTTCTGAGTTTATTCATTACAAACAAACAAATCCTACCTGAGTAATGTTAGTGTTAGTAGTGTAGACATATTTAAAAATTATCCTTTCGATTGATCATAATATACAGTGAGTAACAAAAATCCCGTTCGATCGTCAAAGGCATTATTTGGTAGCTTGTTACGAGTACAATTGGACGTAGTTAAACGAAAAGGATCCAATCCACAATATGGTCAAAAGTGAGTTAAGTGCACCAAACTGATGCTAAACATCGATACAATTGGCCAGTAAAAAACACCCAAGCATAAATAGCTCTCTATCACTTTATTCAACGTCAGAACTAGTCCCCTGTATGGCACGTTAAAAAATTAAAAAATATCCAACTTCAAACTTCAATATTTCTAAACTGATTTTGTGTGGATTGGATCCTTTTCGTGAAACTACATCCAATTACATCTGTGTTATAATATAACACCAATCTCCGAGTTGCTTTTGATATTTTTGATCATCGAGAAAACCCTCGGGAAACCGTAAATAACTTATTTGACCGATTCGAGGATCGAACTTGAGACCTCATGATCCAAGCCGAATAGGCCCAAGAGCTAGACTTTACCGATTAAATCCCATTCAATATTACACAGACATTTATTATTCCACTTAGATTGCGTTATTGAAATGAACGCCTTTTCAACGACGCGAAATAATTCCCGCTATTCATACTAAAATATTAGAGGTCGTTTCTTTGACTAATGAATTCATTTCAATAGATTCTCTGCAATCTTTACAATTGGACACAGCCGATATAAAGAGATCTTAATTTCTTTTATCATTTGAAATACTTGTAATTTTTATAGTGAAACAAGTGTTCCAACTAAAAATGTACCACACGTATAATAATGTATTTCTTATTGCCACCACTTTGGTAAAACTTTATAACAATACTTTACAAGGGATACTTTACCGCGTATTGGTCCGGGTTCGCCTTTTACAAACTGCCTGGGGGCAGTTGGTAAAAGGCGAACATTTGACTACTAGGCGGCAGAGTTCTTTAACGTATCGCCCGGGTATTTGGGGGGGTAGGCATGGCACATTTCATGCATCACTGGTTAAATCACTCGTTATAACCTAATTCACGTGCCACACCAGTTACATGCATTGAAATCTGTTACATATAACGCGAGCGTGATTTAACTTCACGCGGGCCAAGTCACTACAGAGTGCTAAGTGTGAGTTTTTCTTTTCACATTAGATCGTGAGCGCGTTTCGAGTTTACTAGGAATTTGTATGTGATTTGTAGAGCGCCACCTAGTGGTAAACTGGAATAAAGTTGCGGAGAGAACGGATCCCTGAGGGACTCTGGCATTTATATCCATTTGGTTGGACGAGCAGCCGTCGACGACTACCCTAATCGACCGGCCACTCAGAAAATCTGAGATCCAGGCGCAGAGACCAGTAGGTATATCGTACGAAGGAAGCTTGCTAATAAGACTGTCATGCCAGACCCTGTTAAAGGCCTTAAGAAATATCAAGGTAGACAGCTAGCGCTTCATCATGATTTTCGATGGCTGCACTCAAGACGTAGGTGACATACGTTAAATAAATACGAATTAGAAAATACCTTACGCCGAATAAATTGTCGTCGTTATATGATATGCATGATATTTACCGC
The DNA here is from genome assembly GCA_036924255.1 of Apodemia mormo. Taxonomy (NCBI): domain Eukaryota; kingdom Metazoa; phylum Arthropoda; class Insecta; order Lepidoptera; family Riodinidae; genus Apodemia; species Apodemia mormo. The sequence goes on from JAUPFN010000017.1 coordinate 29,462,833, forward strand.
CGCCGCAAACAAATTGCCGCGGCATATTGTTTTAATTACTTGTTGTGTAAATAGGTTTTTTATTTAGAACTAAAACCATAACCAGCTTCTTACATAAAAAAGTAGTAGGTTTGTTAGGTTGCCTTTAACTCTCTTACTAGGTAAAAGGAACCTGTCGACCGTCGGCGACATCGGAGTTTAAGTTGACATTGATGCAATTTATGTTATCAACAATTTGTATTCAACGTTTACGTTTCTAAAATGACGGCACCGTTTGCGTAACGACGAAACGTACAAATTGCCTGCGATATATCATCAAATGAATATATCTGTTATGTGCAAAAAGTATTTCTTTGTGATACGTAGCAGTTTTTGATTGACAATATTACTGTTGATGCACATAGTATAATATATTGTTTTAGCAATCATAATTCAGTATTATCACTGAACGAATCATATAGCAGTTATTTTATATGAAAATCTGCTATGTAAACTAATAATAGTAAAAATGTAGAAGTCTCCAAAAAGTACACATAGCAGATATTAATTTGATAATATTTTTATCTACAACAGTAAATAGTTTGTAGAGAGATAAACAAATTCCAGGAGGGGGCAGCTGCCACTCCCTGCCCCCCTCCCCCACATTTTGACCACATGAGGTTCCAGGTGCAATCCCGGGTGGGGCAATTAAAAAAATGTGTTTGTTCAGTTTTCGAACAGAAACAACGTTGCCCGGGATTGAAAAAAAGCTCGGTTGGCGATAGGCTGACCACCTTAACAAATCGTGGGTCTAACGGCCGGTTTCCGAAACGCAAATTATTTTAACAAGCAATTTATCTTTGTTTAACAGAACATTTGCTTGTAAAAATTGTGTTAAACACAAACTAATTGCTTGTTAAAATTGATTTGCGTTTCGGAAACCGGCCGTAAGTATCTTCGACTAATCATGGGAACACTTATTGTACCTCTAACTACCTCTTCGGGGACTATATCACTTCGGGGAATATATACTACTACTATACGGTTAAGTTTCAACCATAAAGCGATCAATAGTATGTATATATTTTCATTTGTCGTAGTTATAAAATGTATTTTACCCAAACTGAAACTTCCCTGCTTCATATTTCAAGCTTTCAACGAAGTAAAGTTGGAAATTCCAAGTTATAAAAATTCGTTCCGAACATTTAGCGGCACGAGCGGCGAGTATTCCCGGGAGTGCTTATGTAAAGAAGCGGGACGTGCGTTGTTTACCTGATAGCTCGGTGTTGGGAAATCAGGCACGAAGAGGAACTTGCAAACAGCATGTTAGCTGAGTATATCTGTCATTTTCTGATATTATCATTAGACTTTTAACGTATATTTTTATAGCATAGGATAGCAAGCAAGGATAAAGAAAAAAATTCGTAAACCGGTTGACCTTGCAGGCCATCCCTAAAACTTCCCGCTAAATTGAGTTAAAAGGAACAAAAACTATATTGAGCATAGGTTTTTTTCAGAGTTCAAAAATCTAAAATAAATGACAGTAATTTTAATTTTGAAAAATTGTAAATTTTGGAAACGATGACCGATTTTGATTTTTCGAATGGCATTTAACGCAATGTTTGACCTCTAAAATGTTTTCTTAGCTACTTATAATCTACTAGCTGACCCCCGCAGCTTCGCCCGCGTTTAGATTAGCGTGTCGTGTAATAGTTTTTCATACAAATTTTATCCCCCTATTTCAGCCTTTTAGGAGTTGATTTCAAAAAGTAGCCTATGTTTGACATCAGATCTTCAACTATTTCCATGCCGAATTTCATGTAAATCGGTCCAGCGGCTTAGCCGTGAAAGCGTAACAGACAGACAGATTTTTACATTTATAATGTTAGTATGGATAGGGTAAAAAAGTAAAAAATAAGTATAAAAAATATTTTTAAAAAAAATTTCGTTATTGATAAATCCCAAACAAATCAACCTATTTTGATTAAATTTACGGTGTTTGAGGAAGTTTTTTAGAGAGAAAATCTGATTAGATTTTAAAAATCAATGTTTGTTTTGCTATAAACAACAAAATATTAATATTTGAAAAGCTGCAACTTTTGAAAACTTGATTTGATTTTAATTTTCAAAACTGCATTTGACATAGTTTTTTTAAGTAGTGAAATATTGTAGAATGTCAAAGCTATGTCGAAAAACCACTGCCTTTAATAATTTTCGCCAACGATAACTCCCGAACAGATAAACCAATTATGATGCAATTTATGCATTGGACGCAGCTTTATGAGGAATAGAGCTGATTAGATTTAGTACTCAATCGGTAAAGGTACATTAATCTGGATATATAAAAAATCTGGCTATATTAAAAATACTGTTTCGTCAACATTTGTTTTGAGGTTTTAAAGATTTCTCAAAATCTCCTGGATAAATTGGTTCAAATTTGCAGGAAGTCTAAGTTAAGCGAAATCCAATCGATCGGTCATCGCGTTTCGATCAGTCAAGCCGTACAAAAGTTATGCGACGATTATATACACACTCGCACACGATGACGCATACGCGCACACACACACACATACACATACATACATACATACATACAGACATTCTTAAATCATCGTGAAAATAGTCGGAAAAGGTCCCTAGGACCTCAAAACGTGGAGATCTGGTGAAAAATCGATTTTCGAAAATCGGGGTAAAGTCAGTAATTTCCTTATCTACATACGTAGTGGGAAGTTAAAAATGTTTGGCTAATTGTTTTTACATTTGTTTGGTGTCATAGCGAAGGTCTAACAAAATGTTGATAATTTTAAGATTTATTTCTAACGGGACAACATTTTTATAGTATAAACAGTATTATTTCCAAATTTTTGAATTAATCTATACATATAATAAAATTGTAGGAAAGTCCAAACTGTACATTGAATATTTTTTTAAAAGAATACTTGGGGCGTGATCTACAATCGATATCGAAGCCAAAAATATAGTTTTTAGAATTTTTGTCTGTTTGTCTGTATGTATGTCCGGGGTAAACTCAAAAAGTACTGTATGGATTTACTTCAAATTTTGTAAGAATACTAATAGGTCGGGTCAACATATTGGCTACATATTATCACACTATCACCTATGGGGGAGGAGCAGTGCGGAGTAAATGAAGTCCACGCGGTCGAAGTCGCTGGCAACAGCTAGTATACTATAAAATTAGTAACTTATCTACATACGTAGCGGGAAGTTAAAAATGAAAAAAATATATATTCGAAGGTTATCGTGTTTATAAGAGGGTAATTCGTACCATCTTGGGCGTAAAGATAAAAAGGTGATAAATAGACTCGTGCTACAGCATAAGCAAAAGCGAAGCTCGATATCTTATTAGGTACTTATAAATAATTAACAAAATGTTGTTAGATGCTCCGATCTGACACGATTCACCGGATGATGGACAGAACTTAAGGACTTTCTTTTTTATCATAGGATAACGTACAACCAGATGACTCTCCTTTTGGAAAGAGTTGATAATCGTCTGTAGACACCAAAGGTGTTAAGGTTGCGTTGCCATCCATGTGACGGATTGAATTGGCACGTGCATAAGGATACCGGCTATCTTGACCTGACGCCGGAATACTTTCGTGACAAACTGACGCTCTTGAGGCAGGAAAAGATAAGGAGCGTAAGAACGACTGGAACATCCTTCCTGAGTCTGTGTTCCCCCGACGAGCTCAATCTGAGGATCTTAAAGAAAAGAGTGAACAGGTACGCTCTGGGGAAGCGCGTTCCATCTTGGGCCTCATCTTAGCTTACCATCAGACGAGATCGAGGTCAAGCGCTTACCTATCCACAGTAATAAAAAAAAGAAATAGATAATATCTAAATATATATATATATATATATATATATATATATATATATATATATATATATACTAGCTGCAGCGTGCAGCCCGCTGCAATATAAAAGTTTTTGGCGAATCCCGCGGGATCATCTAATTTTTCCGGGATATAAAGCCTGTGTGCTATTCCAGGTCATCGTTTACCTGTATGCCAAATTTCATTCAAATCCGTTTGGTAGTTTTTGCGTGATTGAGTAACAAACATCCATCCAAACATCTAAACTTTCGCATTTATAACGGCTCCTACGATTTTCATGAAAGTCACAAATTAGGGGTTTCTCGGATCAAGGAATCGATTTATCAAGGTTCTAGGTCCAAGAAAAGCTCGGTTCGCAAGATATGGGTATGTGAAAAACCGAGCAAAGAAAAAAACTCGGTCAACCAGATATTTTATATTAATACGTTAAAGAAAAACTTTGTATTCCTTTTAAAGATAATTATGCGATCGGTGGAGAATGGAATTTGTCACAGCTAGTTTAGGATAGGCAAACTTGCAGACGTGCCACCTAGTGGTAAGTGGTCGACGTCGCCAATGAACATAAACTAGTTTACCTGAAACCGGCCAAGGTAACTCGTTTATTTGTTGCCCATCCTGAGACATTAGGTGTTAAGTCTCGGTGCCAGTAATTACACTGCTGGTCATGCCCTTTTCTCCGAAACACAGCAAATCTGTTTCACGGGAGAAATAAGCAAGATGGTGATACCCATGCAGCGGGGAGTACGGCATAGCGCATCACTCCCAGTAAAAAGTCGATGGTCGAATTTAGATCATAGAGCGATTGCTAGTATATATTAAAAAAACACGCCCACTGATTTTTTTCGATGAAGTTTTTCACTTTTTAGCCGCGTTCTGATCCCTTTGTAATTATAAAAAATTTTACTCGTCAAAAATATCTCTAAAGGTGTATATGGGTACTAGCTGTTGCTAGCGACTTTGTCCGCGCGGAGTTTGTTTACTCCGCACAGCCCCTCCCCCGTAGGTGATAGCGTGACAATATGTAGCCTTTATGTTGAGCCGACCTATTAGTAATATTCATACAAAATTTGAAGTAAATCCATGCAGTACTTTTTGAGTTTACTCCGGACATCCAATCAGAAAAACAGACAAAAATTCTAAAAACTATATTTTTGGCTTCGATATCGATTGTAGATCACGCCCCAAGTATTCTTTAAAAAAAATATTCAATGTACAGTTTTGACTGTCCTACGATTTTATTATATGTATAGATAATTAATATTTTTTTCTTTGATTTGATTTATATTGTCTATAAATATAGACTTTAACCTAGAGAGTCCTCAATTCCCTATCTTCCCACGCTATAAAAACAACTTCCATGCTATATTTCGCCTTCATGTAATAATTATTCTTGTTTTTAATATGTAACACTCGCAATATAACAAATCGCTGAGATTGTTTCTCCCTCTCTCAAATATGATATCTTGGAGCCGACTAACGCATGTAATTATTTTCCCGGGGACTCGTCTGTCGACGATATTTTTCTATGTGTAACGGTGAGGCTAAGATTTTCTGTCAAAACTGGGACATTTTTTTTTATTTTTATTTTTTTTATATTATAAGATAGCAAACAAACAGATGGGTCTCCTGATGAAAAGAGTCAACCATCGCCTATAGACACCAAAGATGTTAATAGTGCGTTGCTATCTTGTGGCGAGGTCTAATGCCACATACATAAGTTTACCGGCTACCTTACCCTCCAAACCGGAACACGACAGTGACAAGCATTGACGCTATTGCGGCAGGAATAGGAAAGGCGGTGGTACCAGACCTGGGCGAGAAAATGCAGAACTCTACCACCTAGTAGTCACGATGGTGGTGACTCCCATAGCCAATCGGTCGCCTTTTACGACCTGCCTGGCCGAACGGCAGTTGGTCTATTCTTAAAAGGAGCCCGGAACAAACACGGGAAAAATGTTTTTCTGTGACATTCTAATTTTTTTTTTGATTTCTTAATTGTTCAGTTAAAGGCTAGACTTAAATTGGAAACATTTTAAATGCCAATCAAAATAACATGAGAGTTCCAAACAACAAGGCGGCTATTCTGATAATAAAAGGTGATTGTTGCCCTGTTGATTGTTAATGATTGTTAATTTGTAAGGCTCACTTTATGGAAAGTAATCATTACCGCCTCAATACCAGCGGTATTGCAGTTATGTTGGCGACTTTTAAAAAATGAGAATGCTTTTTGTTGAAGTATCTGTTTGGAAACACCCACGCCGGTATTGATTCCACCAAGGTAAAGTGCGAGGCGAAAAATGTTAAGAGAATCGCACGGTTGAGAGGATTGATGTCCAGACATTGAGGTGGTGACAATGATATTTCGGGTGCAGTGTCCAGTAATGGAATTCAACGACAGGAATTAATCTGGACAATTCCTCGGACTATTTTACATGAAAAATGCTATAACAGATGCAGAGCGGACCTTCATCCTTCTACGCAATGCCAATGTTTAACTTATCCTGATCTTATTCCTGATCAAAATTAGTTTCTAGAATTGCGTTTTTAACAACTTTCATGGCTATTAAGGGGTACTTATTTTCTAAATAATTACTCCCGTAACATTTGTACTACTTCATTAAGCATCACAACGCATTTGTTTGATTGATTATATAGTATTGAATAAAAGGTATTAATCCTTGCACAAAGTTGTCAAAGATGGATTTTGATTTTTGTAACGAGTTACGACAAAAGTTTTTACTCAGCAGACACCCACGACTTCTTTAGAAAATACGTTACGCTCTAACATCGCAATCGCTAAACTCAGGCTCAGTCCTACGAGTGCAAAGTGATGCTACGAACGTAACAAACTACATTCTATCACTTACTTTTGAGTTTTGTATTATACTAAGCTCACTCTCACAAACATGGACAACCAAACAATAATTTAATGTTATTTTCAAGCAAATTGGCCGTACTTACGAATGGAAAGGAATCCCGTGTGTCTTATTTTTTTCCTTGAGTAATTATACCACTGGTTGAATACACAAGAAGGCATTTGTGGCAATTGCATATCGTGCGTGCCAAAAAGAAGAAGGCATTTTGATGCATGTTTATTGTTTAATGGTAAAAACAGTCAGAAATTATGAGCGTCTGACATGATGTCCCGCGCGTGATTGACTGTCACTGAGTTCACTGGGCCTAGTTTTGTAGGACCGGGCGCTGTGACTAGGTAATGTATCCTCCCTTTTAATATATCAATGGGGAACTCACAATACGCATAACTTTATATTGTAGCATATCTATTATTTTGCTGCTTTGCTACAAATTTATCTTAAATCAGTTCTGAAGTTTTGTTTAAAGGCTTAGTAAACATCCATACTCACTATGTTTGATACGCTAATATAAAATACTTTTTCAAGATTCTCCTACATTTCATTTCCAAATTTACATAATACCATACCACATGTTTGCCAAACTTTGATAAGTCATCACAAATACAAACATTTAGACAATACCGTTTGCCTCGACTTGTGTAAACTTGCAACTGTTTGAGACTCATCCGATAGAAAGTCGGGATTTAATGCCCAAATCAAAGAATGCTTGCGGATCGTCTATACATTTGTATGGACGCATTAGTGTGCATAATAAATAGCTGGTTTAATGAAGACATTTTACAATTTATTAAAAGTTTATACTATTATCTGTATTTCGAGTTTAAATAATAAATAAAATAAAGATAGTGTCTGATGCTTAGAGTCCTCTGAGTCAAGTTAGGAATAAACTATCTAAGTAAATTAGAAGAAGGAAGAAGTAGAAGTAGAAAGACATGTTGGTCCCGGCCTCCTTTGTAGAATAGGCCAACTGCCGTTCTGCCAGGCAGGTCGTAAAAGGCGACCGATTAACTATCGAGTCACTACCAACGTGGCTACTAGGTGGTAGAGTTCTGCATTGTCTCGCCCGGGTCTGGTACCACCGCCTTACCTATTCCTGCCGCAATAGCGTCAGTGCTTGTCGCTGTCGTGTTCCGGTTTAAAGGGTAAGGTAGCCGGTAAACTTATGCATGTGGCATTAGACCTCGCCACAAGATAGCAACGCACCATTAACATCTTTGGTGTCTATAGGCGATGGTTGACTCTATCCATCAGTAGCCCCATCTGCTTGTTTGCTATCTTATGATATAAAAAAAAGGCTACAAATATGGTTTGAACACTGGGTATCGTCGACACTGGTAAAACTCCATGTTAACTTGGATTTATATTGTATTAAAAGCACTTGTACTGTTTTACTTGACTTTTTATTTATTAAAACTAACCGGTTTCGCGTTTTAACGCATCATCAGGGCAAAAGTTAATATTGTTTTTGTTAATTGACAATTTGACATTTGACAATTGTCAAATTGTCAAATGTCAAATTGTGCTAAACAATATTAACTTTTGTGCTGTGATGCGTTAAAACGCGAAACCGGTTGGTTTTAATAAATAAAAAGTCAAGTAAAATAGTACAAGTGCTTTTAATACGATATAAATATAAGCTACAAAATATGGTCTTTAACCGCCCTGCTGGTCGAGTGGTTAGCGAACCTAACTACGCATTAATGAGGCACGGGTACGATTCCCGACAGGGAAAAATATTTATGTGATGAGCATTAATAATAGATGTTTGTATTTCTGGGTTTGGGTGTTTATTAAACCTGTTTGAGTATTTATATATGTATCTTTATGTATTATATATTTATACCAATTTATTAATGTATATATTTATACCAATAATCAATTTGTTATAATAATAATAATAATTCATGGGACAAATTACACTTACTGATCTAACCCCAAAGAAAGCAAATTATTTGCTTGTGTTATGGGTGTTAGTCAACGATACTAATACATAGAAATACATATATAAATACTAGAATATATTTAATAAACACCCAAACCCGGAAATACAAACATTTATCATCACACAAATGCTTGTCCCCGTCGGGGATCGAACCCGAGCCTCGTTGATTGCGTAGTCAGGGTCTCTAACCATTCGACCAACGGGGCGGTCTATGATATAACATTTGCTTCTATATTTACTTAATTTTTATATGTTATTTTCAAAATATTTAAGCATAAGTCATTTCTGTAGACAAAGAATTCTCTTAAGCTGACTTTATTTTTCTGTATTTTACCTTAATGTATTTTATAACTATTGTATAACTTGTCATGTATAATTTTGCTTTTATATGACGTCGATAAGTGTTCCTATGTGTACCTACGTCTAATAAAATATTATTTGATTTGATTTGATTTGATTAGTATCCTTGACTTACACCCTTACTACAAGCAAATAAATTGCTTACTTTGTGTTAGATCTATTCTCGTAATTTGTCCAGTTATATTTATTTATTATTTGTTAATAAGAATAGGTTGAGTTGTGTTCGAACTGACACTATCTTGACGTCCGTCGTGCATGCTTTTCCATAATATAAGTATACTGATGCACTTTGAAGCGCGTGAAATGTTAAATTATCCAAAATTAGACATTCGTTTGTGAAGATTTAGAGTTTGTGCTAAGTATTTTTTTTTTATCAGAAAATATTTTGCTACGTATTTCATTATGATTTTATAGAAGATATTCTCCTCGCGTTGAATCCGGACTCCTTTTAAGAATAGACCAACTGCCGTTCGGCCAGGCAGGTCGTAAAAGGCGACTCATTGGTTATGCCAGTCACTACCGTCGTGGCTACTAGGTGGTTGAGTTCTGCATTGTCTCCCCCGGGTCTGGTACCACCGCCATGCCTATTCCAGCCGCAATAGCGTCAGTGCTTGTCGCTGTCTCATTCCGGTTTGGAGGGTAAAGTAGTCGGTAAACTTATGCATGTGGTATTAGACCTTGCCACAAAATAGTAACGCAGTATTAACATCTTTGGTGTCTATAGGCGATGGTTGACTCTTTTCATCAGGAGACCCATCTGCTTGTTTGCTATCTTATGATATAAAAAAGGTTTCAATTTCACTATGGGGCTACGAAAACATAGTATGAAAAACGGAACAGTCCTGTGAAATCCTAAAGTATAGACACATGACACACCCTTATTATGTTTCTACAATATAATTCTGGATTTCCACGTGTTGAATAAAAAAGGTTTAGCTTATATTTTTCCCTTTTGTGCTTGTGTTTTTAGTGTCCATGTATCATTTCTTTAGACGTGCGCTGAATTTACAAGAGAAAAAATCCTTACAGAAGGATTTTAATATGTTAAATGTTTCTTCGTGTGGTTTGTATATTTATATAACTACTAGCTCACCCGGCAAACGTTGTTTTGCCATCGAATATTTTGATTGGGTTCATGAGAAGGGGGGGGGGGGGATTAATTGAGATACGAACTATTCTATCGATTAAGTTGGACAGATGGCCCGATGGTTTATTCTTCAAAAGAGTTTTATACAATACGGAAAGTCCGTCTGTCTGTTACGCTTTGACGGCCAAACTGCTAAACTGATTTGATGAAATTTGGCATGAACATAGTTGAAGATCCGGATTTTTTTAATCCACCTCTAAGGGGTTGAAATAAGTGATTTAAGTTTTTATGAAAAACTATATCGACGACATGTAAATTTCTCATGTGAATCTGCGTGGATCAGGTGATAAACCTTATATATTTCAATATAAACACGCTAATTTCAGCATAAACACGCTTAATACAGAACATTCTGTCTCACTCTAGCATACGTTAATTGCCTACTATTCAAGGTGTTGGTACAGCCATGGTATAAATAACGTTCTAAATTCTAGTTAGACCTCGTGTGTGTGATGGTGAGGCCATCGCTACCCTTCACGTAATTTCCTCTAAATTCATGCAGTTTGGTGTTCTATAATTACGAAATATGCCGTTCGCGTGACTGTTATGGTGGACGTTAATCGGGCCTAATTCTAATTGCCGACGGGTTTTGGTTTAGGGCTGTGTATTATGTAAGTATTAACATTTATTTATGACACAAAATTTACAACGCTTAATCCATACTAATATTATAAATGCCTGTGTGTCTGTCTGTTACGCTTTCACGGGTAAAACGCTGGATCTATTTCGCTTTAATTTGGCATGGAAGTAGTTGAAGAGCCGGGGTCAAACATAGGCTAATTTTTTTTCAGAAATCAAACCTTAAAGGGTTTAAATAGGGGATGAAATTTGTATCAAAAGCTATCTTGACGACATGCTAATCTACTCGCGGGCGAAGCTGCGCGAGTCAGCTAGTGCTAAATAAATTTAAAAATGCTGCTAAACCTGCGGCCAATTATAGATTAACATTATATTAGCGAGCGTGTCTGAACACCAAAAATTTAGTCGAGTAGATTAGTCCGTTGGGGGTAGACTGTAAACCGAATGTGTTTAGACTTTCCGGTTCACAACGATTCACCGTTTTGTCAGGGGTGATCCCTATCGCCGCATTTTACCGACCTGATAACGATTATAAACTGTTTCTGGTCTTTACTTGAATTTAATGAAACTCCTTTATAATGGTATCTTTAAAACAAACCACTTGCAATGTATTACGAGTCACGACACTCAAACTAACGGTCTAACTAATTTACCCTTCAAACCAGAATACAATGGTGACAATTGACGCTATTGCGGCACATACCAATTGTAATGCAGTGCCGGTGGCATAAATCCCGACCGACACGTTGAAGAACTATACCACGTAATAGTCACTAAGATAGGTACATGTTTAGCCAACCGTTTACCGTTCAAATACCTAACTGATATGAAAGCCAATTTTTCCAAACGAGCTTGAACCAAGGATTTAAATATCGGTATTTTGTCGTAAGTTTATTGCTCGCGGCATGGCATAAGGTTATTTTCAAGCATAACGTTATCCAAAAATGATACAGAATTTGTTACTTTCTAATAACGTTATTCGTTACGTTATACACTACGAATTAACGTTATGGTATATGGTATTTTGATGTAGTCTTTTAGTGCTAGTTGGCGAACCAATCACGAAACAATATAAAACGCGCATATATATATATATATATATATATATATATATATATATATATATATATATATATATATATATATATGCGCGTTTTATATTGTTTCGTGATTGGTTCGCCAACTAGCACTAAAAGACTACATCAAAATACCATATACCATAACGTTAATTCGTAGTGTATAACGTAACGTATTCGTTACGTTATACACTACGAATTAACGTTATGGTATATGGTATTTTGATGTAGTCTTTTAGTGCTAGTTGGCGAACCAATCACGAAACAATATAAAACGCGCATATATATATATATATATATATATATATATATATATATATATATATATATATATATATGAGTGGTTACGCAAAAAGGGACCTCAAGGGAAAATAATTGATTTCGAGTAAATCACGTTTAAAATGTTGAGTCGAAATGAGAGAGGCGCGGGGTGTTTTATGTTAGTGTCGTTAGTGAGCGACTTCGTCAGTGAGAAATAGCACGTGTTTGCGATAGCTGTATTATTGGTGACTTATTTATTCGTCTTTTACTTGTCTTTATGTGCGCGCTAGAAAAAGAAACTAGTGTGCGCTGTGTATAAGGTGTAATATTTTCAAAACTGCCTCGGCTTACATAAAAAATCATTAAAAAAAAACTACGGCACCTAAAATTATTTTGATTAGAACAAAACAAAGATGAAGGACCATAGAATCAGAATTTATCAAAAAACAAAAACCGTTTCCAATCCCTTCAGGTCCCTTTTTGCGTAACCACTCACATATATATATATATATATATATATATATATATATATATATATATATATATATATATATATATATCGATATTATACGTTATTTACCATTAACAATTTCGTCTTGATATTTCATCATTAAGCAGCGATACATTTAGTGTTTGAAAATAATTTGATTACTGAGGTATCGCTTATACCGTTATAACGTTAAGTATCGTAACAGTTATAACGTTAAGTATCGTAAAATAAGTCCTGTTATCTGATAACGTTTTAAATCCTTGGTTTGAAACAATGTGGGGAAAAGGTGCCCAGGACAATATGGGGCATACTAGTTATTACAATATAACTTAGATTACGTAACATTTTGTTATCGCGGAAAAATACATTTTTCCAGTAGGATTCTCAAAAACTAGTAAGAAATATATCCTTGTCCCAGATTGGCATCATTTTACATAACGGAACAGAGAGGGGGAGAAAATTACACGTCACTGGTTAACAATGAATTGCTGACTACGTGTTTGAACCCTCAGGATAGCGGGGTTCAATGTTTGTATTAGGGTGGATTTGCACTCAACACTAACAGAGTAATCAAAAGCATCAACTATGAAGACTTGATCAACAATTACTGTTTAAATGAAGTGTGCGTTTTTAAGATTTGAAAAGGCATACTTGTTTTATTTTCAACCGACTTCCCAAAAAGGAGTTTTGCAATTTTTTGTTACATCAAGCAAACAAGCAAGACAAGGCTCTCCTGATGGAAAGAAACAACCATCGCCAATAGACACCAAAGGTGTTAATATTGCGTTGCTATCTTCTGGCGAGGTCTTATGCCATGTGCATAAGTTCACCGGCTACTTTACCCTCAAAAGCGGAACATGACAGTGACAAGCGCTGACGCTATTGCGGCAGGAATAGGTAAGGCGGTGGTAGTAGACCTGGGCGAGGCAATGCAGAACTCTACCACCTAGTAGCCACAATGGTAGTGACTCGTAAATCCAATCGGTTGGCAGTTGGCCTATTCTTCAAAGGAGCCCGGGACCAACACGGGGGAAAATTATGTTGCTGATTCTGAAATCAAATAACAAAAAATCAGTAAAGTTCATGTCGAGCCACGCACAATGTAGGGTTCCATTACATTACATTTTATAAGTTGGTCGAATATTACTCAAAAACTTGTAAAGATTTCTAAGCCGTGATAGTTTTCCTTTTAACTTCATTATATTAACTACTTCCACGATTTTCCCACCCTCAAAACCAACCGTTTAGCCTACAGAGGGGGGGACACTTGACTCTTACACAAATTAGTACTGAAAAGCTTAATATTTTACAAAAGTGTGCCTTAATTGAAAACTTGTTTACATAAACCTACAATATTTTTCAAAAACCTACCCAACGATACCCTACACAATGTGGTACGTGGGAAAAAAATTAACATCCCCACTTTATTTGTCGGGGAGCTACCCTAAAAAAAATATTGTTCAATATTTTATGGTACCACTTTGTTGATGTGACTAATATGTTTATTCGTGCTAAATTACAGCTTTCTAGTACTAAGCATCTCTGAGATATCGTGCGGACGGACGTACAGACGGAAGTACGCACGGACGGATTGACGGACATAGCGAAACTATAAGTTTTCCTAGTTTACTTCGGAACCCTACAAAAGAGAGTAAAAGGTTTCATTATAATTATTACGCATGACAATCGCCTGTGTGGTCTAGTGGTCTGGCGTCGACGTTGACCGCATGAAGTCCCGGGTTCGATTCTCGAGTCGAGCAATTTAAAAAAATGTGTTTTTTCAGTTTTCTGATGAAAATAATGTTGCTCTGGATTGGAAAGTGCCCGGTTGGCGATATGATTGCCACCAATCACATTGTGGGACCAAGTATATTCGGATAATCGTGGGTGCACTTGTTGTATTTCTATCTATCTCTTCAGCGATATGGGCGTAAAGATATTTTTTATTACTTAGACATGAAAAATGCACAAATCGCTCGGGGTCACCACATGGCCAACCGAACAGTCGAACAAATTCGGATAAGATAATTACGTATATGGTAAAACGAGCTAGCCATACCAGTAGTAGAACCAGTAGTCGTATGATGTGTAATATTTGACATCTTAGTGCAATCTGAGGGCCAGCTCTACCGTTGCGCGCGCACATTTGACAATTCAAATAACGTCCTGGCTTCCTGTAATACATGCTTCCGTCGCATTTCACGACATCTCTAACCACATATTGCAGTAAACCGAGAGGAAAGATGTTACACATCGAAAACACTAGCTAGGCGACTGAGCTTCGCTCAAAAGATATTTTTGACGTGAAAACGGATTATCACGGAGACGACACTCACCTAGACCATTTTTAATAGTAAAAACACGAAATCTAAATAAAAAATATACAAATTGCAATGAATTTAATTTTTTTAAAGTATTTCTTTGTTAGAATTTTTTTTGCACACCTTTCTCGTCACTTACGAAGTTATTGCAAAATGCGGAGCAATATGTCATCCTGACAGTCCTATTCTTATTTGGAACGCATAGTACTTATAAGAATTGCTCTATCAAAATCAAATTAAAGCATAGAATTTATATCGTGTGTATTTAAAATATTACACAAGAGAACGTGGCTGTAAATTGACACTAATTCTTGGGTTCCACTACATATAGATCGAAATAGTATGACTTAGTCTAGCCGGTAGATGTTGACATCAAAGTGACAGCCCTATTGTCGTTAAGCGTTCCATTTCCTACATTGAAACAGTCTTTTCAACATAACTATTCTTTCCTTTCAGGTAAGTGACTGGCCTGATTCTTTCAGTAAATTGGCACTTGGTGTGACAGCCCTGGCCGATAAATGGTAAGTGAGACGTAATATTTATGTAATAGTAAAAAATATTTTATGGTGTTTTTCTTTGATTTTGTTCGTATTATACAAATATAATAAATTGTATGCTCTTTACCCAGGATTGCCATCATAGTGGCAATTTGGAACTATGTACCACATGGGTAAAAAAGTTATTCTATAGTGGTAGTGAGAATAAAAATGATACATTAATCATAAGATAGCTAATAAAGCTATCCTAGTAAGGGACTGAATGGACAGAGTATAGGTGTTAAAGTCCTATAAATAAATGCTAGCTCGACTTTGATTAATGATAAGCACAATTTGTGGTTACGTCCTTTATTGTAATGAACAAGTTCGGTTTGGGTATACCTATTAGATATATTTAGCACTTACAGTTTTGCTCGTCTGTCCTTTAGGTAGTTATTCACCACAATAACACACACACACACACACACAAAACACTGTTCAATTTACTAATTATTAGATCACACGCGAGAAATAATTTAATTTTCGAAAGACACCTAGTTTTAACGCCGGTAGTTCGATGCGCGCTCGCTAAATGATTTTTTGAATCTGAGACCGTTCACGCGATCGATGCGTGGACGCAGGACTGCACGGTCTACGTGTATAACGTTGCACTTGCAATTTTGCTATGTATTTTATTAATTAATTTATTATTGATATATTTTTATATTTAATATTTTATTTATTTGTTTATTAATATTTTAGGTTTGTAGCTACGCTACAAGAGAATGGAAGACACCAAAGATATAAATGGTTTTTTACTATCCGTGGGATTGGTGCGCCACATCCATAAGCTTACGGGCTACCTTACCCTTCAAACAAGAACATGACAGTGACATGCACCGACGCTATTGCGGCAAGAATAGGTAAGGCGGTGGTACTCGACCCGGATGAGGCGTTGCGGAATTCTACCATATAGTTAATAGTCCCAGCACTAAATACTGAACACTAACAACAGTCAATCTACATACAAGTAATATTCGAGCAACGCACACATAGACACCTCTCACGGACGCGATATCTCGGAATGGTTCGGGACAGTTTGTTCCGCACCAGTCCAAGATATCGCATCCGTGAGAGGTTTCTATGTGTGCTATGCTCGAATATTACTTGTATGGAACATTGACTACTGTTAGTCTCCAGTATTCTGTGGTGACGGTGTTATTGACACTTATAGACCTCTCTCGCCTTTTACGAGAATCCTAGCTTAAAGATAGCTCATCTATTCTTCAAACTTACCCGTGGCAACATGGGGGTTAAACATACCCTATATGTTTGTATCTGTTTAACTTTACTGTTGCATATCTAACATTGTGAGTACTAATTAGTTAGTAAAGTTCTGCAACACCGCGATAAGGTTTACTACCACCGCCTTAGGTCGGCCTGCCGCAATAGCATCGTTCTTTGTCGTTGTTATGCTGCGGTTTGGAGGATACGCTAACCGATAAACTTATGCATGTGGCATTCTAAAAACGCCACACAGATTGCAATGCACCATTAATATCTTTGATGTCCCTAGCCAAGGGATATTCGTTCCATCCGCAAAACCGTCTGTTTTTGGTGTCTGTACGCTATAGTTATAATTTTCTTATAAGAAATCTATCTTGTATACTATTAAAGGAAAAAATGTGGATGCGATAAGTGAGATAACATTTCAACGGGTTTTCAACATAAGTATGACAATCGTCACCTAAAGCTACAATTTTGTGTTTGGAAAAAGAAAGAAAACATACGGAAATCCCCTATTCAATAAGAAACCGCGTCCGTTGTAATAATATTACCACATTTCTGTCAAATCAGCGTATTTTAATATGGGTTTCTCTAAGGGCGTAGATCTCGTTCCGAGTATAAAATGTAAGGACAAACATTTTTATGTTTACTTACTAAAAGTGAAAATAAGCGTAAAGTTTCCTATAGATTTTTTCTCCTATCACGCTGCGGATTTATCAATGATGAAAAATTTTGAAAAAAATATTTTTTTAACAAGCTTCGAAATTTTCCAACCTATCGAATATATAGTTAAAACAATATTTTAGATCTCAAAAATTAAGTTGAATGCCATTGAAAATCGATCATCATTTCAAAAATATAAATCTTTTCATAAATCATAATACTGCCATTTTTAACAAAATAGATGTTTGAACTGAAAAAATCTGTGCTTATAATTTTTACTCCTTTGAGATTACTTTAATAAGAGATTACTTTGAACCTACCGATTTTTTAGCTAAAGCAATATTTAAATTGAGTTGAATGCCACTTGAAAGATCAAAATCGATCATCGTTTCCAAAATATACAGCTTTTCAAAAATCAATATACTGCCATTTTTATCAAAATAGATGTTTATACTGAAAAAACCTATGCTTATAGTTTTTACTATTTTGAGCTTAAAATACGTTAATTTAGCGGGAAGTTCAGGGATGGCCTGCAGGGTCAACCGTTTACAGATTTTTTTGTCTATTAAAAATAATTTTGTCACTATCAATCTAACCACTTCTAAACGTTCCAAAACGTGTCAAGTGGTTTAGCCTTAGCTTGTAATTTTACAATAACGTCATTGCTTATCACTGTCGTGTTAAGTTTTCGATGGTAAGGTAATTAAAACTGATGTATGTGTCATCTCTGACACTGACAGATAACATCTTAGGTGTCTATAGAGGAAGATATACTTTATCACGAAAGCCATCTGCTTATTTGCTATCCCATCACTGATGTTATGAAAGATGTTAAAATATAGTGCGAGAGCTGTGTAACACGCTACGTTTAAGAAGGACGAAATAAATTTATTATTTTTCACAATTTAATTTAAAAGTAACAACACCGCAACTTCAATCATTTCGATTTTTCCAGGTTCTCCTATTCGAATTCTGACCCGACATTTAGGTTTACGTTGAAAATATTCGTTACAAACATAAAAAGAATTTCTCAAGTCGTTTAAAGTATTCCCTAATTAGGGAAGGCATTACATACATAACAAGTATAAGATTTGGTATAAGGTAGTAAATGGCTCCTGATCGGGAGAGAAAATCATCGCCTACAGACACTAAGATTATTTATTGTGTATTGTCTTCCACGTGACAAGAATGTAATGCTACATTCATATGTTTAACAGCTACCATACCTTCCAAGTCGAAACACATTAGTTACAAACACTGTCGCTGTGCGGCAAAAATAACCCATTCCTGCCGTAGTAGCATCATTGGTAAGATAGGTCGTTGTAGTAATTTGTAAGATCGCGACGGACTGATACCTCTTTCCTTTATCCGAAGTCGGTTGAATATAACAAAGGTCAGGTGCACACTTTGTGAATATTTTATTTTCAATTCACTAGAATTGAATCGCTCGGTATTTTGTCAGAGCCGAGGCCGAGGGTTCAAAAATGTCTGTAATAGTGCCCAAGTCTCTCATATAAACGTACTAGCTGCTACCCGCTACTTGCTGTTGTAATCTATATATATAAAAATCAATCCCTATTTTCCTTGGTCACGACATCACGCCTGAATGGCTGGACCAATTTCGGTAATTTTTTTTTGTTGTCTTTGTAATTGTAAGGAGAAGGTTCTTATAAAAGAAAATATTATTGTAATAAATATATAAAATAATTAAATATTATATATAATAATTAAATTGCGCGGAAAAGTAAAAAAAATTAAGAATACTTAACCACCATATAAAGTTTAATGCCATTTTGGCTGCGTGAAAGGACAATCCCGTAGACTTATATAAATTACGTGTCACGTTGTTTGTCCGCTATGGATTCCTAATATAAATGGCAAAACAACTTTTGCCGGGTCAGCTAGTATATTATAGTTCTATGTATTATGCCGTCAATGACGACAGCGATTTTTATTCATTTAATGTCTTAGAGTTGTACCCAGGCATGTGACTTAAGTATTTGAAATACAGATACAAGATACAAAAAACATATTTTTATCTTGTATCTAAAATACTTTTTTAGAAAGGTTTTTGTATCTTATATTTAAATAATTTTATTTAGTACTAGCTGTTGCCCGCGACTTCGTCCGCGTGGACTTCGTTTATTCCACACTGCTCCTCCCCCGTGGGTGATAGCGTGATAATATGTAGCCTATATGTTGACCCGACCTGTTAGTAATATTCATGCAAAATTTGAAGTAAATCCATGCAGAACTTTTTGAGTTTACCCCGGACATACATTAACTTTCCTACAATTTTATTATGTTTTTGCATATCTTCAATATTGACGGCACACTGAAACGATTGAAAAAAGTTTCGGTTTCCTAGGTGATCGGGAAATACCTCGAAAATCACAGCAAAATGGTCGTTTTTTGTATGTAATTTGGTGTCAACAAAAATTGTTACACTTATTTCGATCTAGCCTACAAGACTTCTATGAAATAACGTACTAGACAAATCATGCGCCACGCCACGAGTTCAACTAAAGTGCAGTTCATGGACTGCACCTATGTTTTTTATATCATAAGATAGCAAAAAAGCAGATAGGTCTCCTGATGTAAAGACTCAACCATCGCCTATAGACAACAAAGTTGTTAATGATGCGTTGCTATCTTGTAGCGATAGACCTCGCTGAATTTCGTCTAAGACTATCTATCTTGTTTAAGTGTGAGGGAAGTAACAAACATACATACATAAACTTTCACATTTGAAATATTAGTGGGATTGAAATAAAAATGTCATTTTTTATATCATTAGATAGCAAACAAGCGGATGGCTTTCCTGATGGAATGAGAAGCTGTCGCCTATAGACAGCCAAGATGTTAATGGTTGCAACTCGTTTGGCGGCATGGCAACGCCACCTGCATAAGTTTAACGGCTACCTTACCCTCCAAACCGGAACACAACAGCGACAAGCACTGACGCTAATGCAGCAGAAATAGGTAGGGAGGTCTTACCAGACCCGGGCGAGATAATATAGAACTTTACCATCTAGTAGCCACGATGGTAGTGACTCACATAGCCAATTGGTTTTCTTTTGCAACCTGCCTGACAGAATGGTCGTTGTCCTATTCTTCAAAGGAGCCCGTACCAACACGGGGGTTTCAATGTCAAAACTCATTGAATGAAACGCGTAAGCGCCATGACATTCATGGCGCTTAATTTTAGCCCTTGTATATTATACGCCGCAGCGCTGCTAAATATTGACTTTGGTTGGACGATGTATCACTACTTCAGCGCTGCGCTGTAGCGAGTGCAAAATGGAACATGACCTCTACTTAGCGTTGCTTCTTTAGTGCGCAGCACATTAAACTCTCAGATCTAGCTCTCAGATTGCAAACGATAACGTCCGATAAGAACCTCTGTTCCTGTAAGTTTAACAAAATGAACATTCGCAGGCTAATAAGGGTTCGCGACCGCGACCGCTGTCAGCTTGATAAATAGCTGTATGGAAAGTAGAGGTCTATTGATCATGGACAAACGAATAACAATTTGTTGCATACACATGCCTACTTTCCGTCAGGTTTTTGAAACCTTAGAAAAAAATAGTAATATAGAATAGTGTAGTAGTATGGATTTTTAAACGACCGTTTTTTTTATCATAAGACAGTAAACAAACAGTTGGGTCTCTTGATGGAAAGAGTCAAACATTGCCTATAGACACCAAAGGTGTTAATGATGCGTTGCTATCTTGTGGCGAGGTCTATTGCCACATACATAAGTTTACCGGCTACCTTACCCTCCAATCCGGAAAACGGCAATGACAAGCACTGACGCTATTGCGGCAGGAATAGGTAAGGCTGTGGTACCAGACCCGGGCGAGACAATGCAGAACTCTACCATCTAGTAGCCACGATGGTAGTGACTCGGATAGCCAATTGGTCGCCTTTTACGACCTGTCTGGCAGAACGGCAGTTGGTCTATTCTTCAAAGAAGCCCGGAATCAACACGGGGAAAGCATGTTCCACTATCATTATCAAGCGACTTCCCAAAAGAAGGAAGTTATCAATTTGGCTGATTTTTTTCAATATTTGTTACCTCAGAACTCTGTCCTTTATAGACCAATTTTGAAATTCTTTTTTTTTGTAAAGAGGGTATAATTGATGTGTGTTAGCGTTACCATTTTAAATTTGGCGAAGATCTGATACATGGTTTCGAAAATATAGGAAATGGGAAGTTAGTTGTTGTAGTTTTAATGTGTTAAGATTTATTAAAAAAAGTCCAACCTCGTACAAAAGAACTAGCTGTACCCGCGACTTCGTCCGCGTGGAAAAAAATCTAAAACAAAAGTAGCCTAAGTTACTCCTTTTTACCGTGGCTTAAAAGATGTACAATCTCTGGGTTTTACCTACATGATACCCGTTCCAGTGGGATCCGGGATAAAAACTATTTAATGTCCTCCATCTTTCATTCAAATCGGTTCAGTGGTTTGGGTGTGAAAATGAGACAGACAGACAGGCAGAGCTACTTTCGCATTTATAATATTAGGATGGATTTGGCCCACTAGTGACTACGGTTAATGTAACTTGGCCGAAATATTAGTCTTTACAAGACGTAAGTTTTATACTGACTGACCGGTGAAAAACTATATACTAACGAATGGTATTCAGTACTTGATTCCGATACCGAATATGTAAAAATTACGTACTTCAATGTTGACCTCATTATCCAATAAAAATGTTTTAGTGCGGAAACTATTTTGAAGATAAAATATATATATAAGAAATCATATATATCAGAAATATATATCGAAGTTTATTGTTTACAAACAGCAATTTGTTAAGTGCGCCTCTATTGCCCGCGCGGTGACCACACTTTTTAAATATTATTATCCATTTCTTTGAAGTTAGCTGTGCAGTAAAGCAATATTCTTTTTTTTAATATATTTTTCTTGGTTTTGTATCATTATTTAATTTATTCCTTCCATTTGTACATTATTTTACCAGTCAACCTGTGTCTGACACGTTTTTGATCTGTTTCTTATTAAAAAATATAGTAATTAATAGGGAAATACTGTTATGTTCCAAGTTCAAGGGATAATCCTTATCCCTTGAACTTGGAACATGGAGGGAGGACGGGCGACAGGTCCCGACCTGTTAAACCCGGCGACGGGTCTATTAACTTTCGGTTATTTCTGCCTACCATATAAGGAATCCGGCGTACTTATGTAAAGAGTATCTTCACGCCCGCATCACCGAAGAGGTAGGCAGAGTTACAACAAGTGCACCCGCAATTATCCGAAGATACTTACTTCCACGAAGAGATAGGTGGCAAGCCTACCATCAAACGTGTACTTATCCAATTCCGATTAACATTCATTTTATCAAAAAATTTAAGAAACACATTTTGAATTTCCCGACCCGAGAGTCAAACTCGGGACATGTGGCCAACATTTATGTCTATTTTAAATGTGTATACCCTTAATATGACAAAAAAAGATGAAATTTGCCACACATATAGAAGACGACCTGGAATAGTACAAAATATCCTTTTTGTCCCGCAAAAATAAGTTGTTCACCAATAAATAGGTTTTACGATGCAGCGGGCCGCAAGGGGCAGCTTGTAATATTAAAAATGCGTGTCTGTTTGTCTGTTATGCTTTCACGGTGTGACAAACTCTCCCGAAGACCCTCTAAACTCACATTTTTAATATAACAAAATTGTCTGTTATATTTCGTTTATAAAGGAGTCAACAGAATTATAATCATATTATCTGGCCAAATGATTCATCTAGTGTTAAATTGAAGACCCATTTTGTGTTATATAGTTTACCCATTCATTCTTTTCAAAGGTACATTTCATCTCTTATAAACAACCATACTTTATCAGGAAATATAAGGACTAAAATTTAATATATTGAAGATATTTGGCTTAAGAAAGGGAGTAATATATTACATAAATACATAATAAAAAAAAAAATTTGAATTAAGAAAAGGAGTAATACATTACATAAATACATAAATACATAATAAAGATATTTGACTTTAAGGAAGGGAGTAATATATTAAATATATACATAAAATACATAACAAAATATATAGCTTAAGAGAGCAATATGATGATATTAATAATTACATTGACTTCATCTAAAGGAAAGAATTACGGTAGTATGAATATATGGACAAAATTATTGTAATATTTAGGTTGGGAGTTGTAAAGCACTTTAGTGCCGCAATTTTATTATTGTGGGATATGTAAGAGGCACCGCCTCGCCTCACATGTGTGAATACCAAGCCAGCTGAAGGCCTTCCTAGCGTATTCCCCAGAAATATATTGAAACTAAAAGGAACTAAGGTCCTTAATCTCAAAGAGAAAATCAATATATTATGAAGAGCCAAGTTAATGGCAGATAGGCATTACTGTTGTGGGGTCACAAGGTGATAGCCATATAGTTTTAATGTCCAAATATGTAAATACATTGTTTGGAAGTTGATGAGTATAGGCATGACCAAGGTGCTTCATTAATATTGAACACAGCCAAAAAGCCAAATAATAAATATAATTCTCAAGTATACAATTAAGCATTGACTTGAAATAAGTAAATGTTGATAAAAATATATACTGTTGCTATTTTTGTAACAAACAGTTTAATAAAATAATAAATAAATATTGGCATGATCAAGGTGCATCATTAATATTGAGCACAGCCAAAAGGCCAAATAATAAATATGTTTCTCAAGTATACAATTAAGCATGGACTTGAAGTAAGTAAATGTTGATAAAAATATATACTGTTGTTATTTTAGTAACAAACAGTAATAAAATAATAAATAAATATTGGCATGACAAAGGTGCATCATTTGTATTGAGCACAGTCAAAAGGCCAAATAATAAATATGTTTCTCAAGTATACAGTTAAGCATGGACTTGAAGTAAGTAAATGTTGATAAAAATATATACTGTTGTTATTTTAGTAACAAACAGTAATAAAATAATAAATAAATATTGGCATGACAAAGATGCATCATTTGTATTGAGCACAGTCAAAAGGCCAAATAATAAATATGTTTCTCAAGTATACAGTTAAGCATGGACTTGAAGTAAGTAAATGTTGATAAAAATATATACTGTTGTTATTTTAGTAACAGCCAGTAATAATAAATATTGGCATGACAAAGGTGCATCATTTGTATTGAGCACAGTCAAAAAGCCAAATAATAAATATAATTCTCAAGTTTACAATTAAAGTTTGTGCAAGTTTGTTTTAACAATTACTTGACAAAACTAAGACAAGATAATATGTTGTCTTCAATCACAATACCGAAACATTAATAGCCGGTACGCGATAAATAAACATATATAAAAGTAATCATTGCTCGCAATGAACTTCAAATAATCCAAATCATAAAAATTTCATAAGTAAAATCAATTAAGATAATCCTTATGACGAAAGTCAAATGAACTCAGGTTAATGTATAAAAATACATTAAAACAAGCAATTTAATATATCCAGCTCTGTGATGTAGCTCATACCTGGTTGAAGATTTGATTAGTTATGTAGATAGAGCAACTTTGCTAGGCGATAGATGGTTGGTGTTTATCTGGGTTAACCCTCTGAATACACTGTTTGCGGTAGGGCTTATCCGAGTACCACGCACTGGTAACGAGAAGATAACCATAACGACAATATTATATGTGCTTTTATATAGATATACACAATGCATGCGACATGCATACAACCCTGATGCCTTCGCAAAGTCGACACTACCTTGTGACGAAGGTATGGTCCAATCAAAAAGCCAAATAATTAAAATAAATTATTACTGAACTAGAAATTAACCTTTGTTCTAAAGATATTATAATCAAATTTCCTCCTATAACCCTAATAATTTATAGTCACCACAAACAATGAAATATTACTTATTAATCGAATTTGAAGTTATAGTTGAAATTTAGTAAGATCTTTGAACTCTTTAATATTGTGATTGAATACTCAATACATCTTAGAATCCAAACAATTCGTCTTATACTCGTTTTCTAATGAAACTAAATTATTTATGTCTTCTCCAGACTATTAGAGTTCTATTACTCTTATTTCAATTTCTCTTTAATCAAATTTCAGAATTTAATAAGGTCTAAACTTTTAGAAATCAACGCTTATTAGATCTATTGTTGCTTTAAGTGAACAGTATTATGAAACATCTAGCCACCCGAATAATCATAAGTAAAGTTCATTTGTACAATCCTTATGATGTAGAGATTCAATCATGGAATCCAGGTTAATATATGAATATATACAGATAAACAATTTAGACAAATAACTCTAGTTCTGTAAAATAGTTCATGTCTGAGATGATTAGATATGAAAATGGATCAACTTTGCTTGGCGGTATAGTTGGGTGTATATCTGGGTTATCGCCCCAAACACCTTGCTCACGACAGAGGGACATATTAACCGTGTGTCTGCACTGGTGAAGAGAAGATGACCATAATGACAACATTACATGTGTGTCTTTATATAGATACACCCAGCACAACTTGTTGCCTTCGTAAAGTCGATACTCCCCAGAGATGAAGATGACATGATCTATTTACCAAGGTAAAAGGTAAAAATATCTAATCCAAAATTAGTAATTAACCTTAATTTCAGATTTATTTAGTAAACTTCCTATCTTACTAAAAGATCTGTTATGCACTGTCACTATAAACAATAATATTTCAATTATCCAAAAGAATTAATTTGATGAAGAAGTTTAATATTATAATTCCTATCCTCCTAAATCCCTATATAAATAATATAAAATAAGAATAAAATAAATAAATAAATAATTAAATTAAATAAATAATTTATACAAAATTTGGTTAAATAAACATAATACGTTTGGACTAAAGTTCATTCATTCCTCTCTTGCACTCTAACTCCCTGAAGCTTTATTAAAGTCATTTAAGATTTTCGCTCCAAATTTAATTCAACAATTCAGTTTATATTAATTATTCCTTTGTTAGATACGAAGAGAGTAATTTGTATTAGTTTGTGATTATCTCGTTTAATATTTGTACTCGGTTTTAAATTTGATTGTAAATAAAATAATGTTTTATGAAGATTTGATTTTAAGGGACTGGCCTATGCAATTAATTTACGTATTAGTTAACATTTAGTTTTATAATAGGATATAATAATTCGTATTAACATTTCATAATTTTAATAATTCATATTAAGGTAGGTTTCTTGTGAATTTTGTGTAGATTTATGCCCCCGCTTATTGGTTATAATATATTATTCCTACAATGACAGACCTTCTGCTTTCAACTCCTAAAAGATCCCATTTCCTCCTAACAATATTTCCAATTTGAAGCATTAATTCAAATAATCATTTAAACTAGAGAAAGTTTCTATAATAAATATTTCCTAAGCTTGAATCACCTAGTTTTAATTGAAAGTCAATAATAAACAAAGTATTCCTTAAATTCCTCAATATATTAAAGCATCAGTTCTTCCACCTAATATCTACACGCCCTACCCTATCACCTAATTGTTCCTTCATAAAAAAAAATTATAACTGCCCAAAATTATAACAATGCAGAAATTAAAATCGTATTTGCCATACCTCCAACTCTGCAACAAACCTACAGTAACTCTGCATTCAGCTCCGACGACAGCTAAGAAGTCACCCCCACGCGGCCTCGAAGACTCCAAAGGAATCAGCTCTCGATCCCTAAAGTTTAAATAACAAGCAGGATCAACTGTACTATGGAAATTATTCTAGGAACTTCCTTAGCCGGTTCTCATCTATAAAGATATGTGGTAGTTATCACCAGTTAGTAGATTTTAAAAGATAAAAACGCACACAAAACTTACGAAACGGATTTGAATGAAATTTTACACACAGATAGTTGATGACTTGGATTAGCACATAGGCTATTTATTATCCCGGGAAAATCTAGTGATCCAGCGGGATTCGCTTCTATAATGTTGCGGGTTGTACGTTGAAACTAGTTGATAATATTAATTCAGGTGCAGTAGTATTAGTATCTAATAACAATGGAATCCCTTCAAATGACGAAGAGGAAAAGTATAGTATAAAGTAGTTAAAGCACTTAAATCTATTCCTAATTAATAAGCTATTTAGCCAACATGCTTTTGAATTTGGTAATGCAAAGCCATATCTTACTCCTATGAAAAATAAACAAACATAGCAATATCGGCCATTTGTAAGGTAAAGATGCAATAATGATAGTTCAAATGCATATGGTAAAAGTATAGTATAAACAATTAAAGCACATAAATTTATTCCTTGTTAGTTAATAAGCTATTTAGCCAACATGCTTTTGGCATTTGATAATGCAAAGCCATTACTTATTCCTGTGAAAAATAAACAAACATAGCAATATTAGCCAATTGTAAGGTATAGATGCAATAATAAGTGTCTAGAGACAACGGGATTCCTCCAAATGCCGACGATAAAGGTATAATATAAAGTAATTAAGTCATTTATTTCTATTTCCTAGTTAAATAATAAACTGTCTTGCCAACATGTCCTGAAATTTGATAATATAAAGCCTTTTCTTTATATTATATGAAAATTAACAAACATAGCAATCTTAGTCACTTGCAAGGTATAGGTATAATAATAATAGTGTCTAAAGGCAATGGGTTTCCTTTAAATACCGATGATGAAAATCTATATACATATAATTAAGTCCATAAATCCATTTCCTAATTAATTAATAAACTGTTATCCGTCAAACACTGAAATTTGATAAAGTAAAGCCATTACTTAGTCTTGTATAGTTATACAAACTTAAATTGTAGTCTTGTATAGTTATACAAACTTAATTTAATTTAAATTGGAAAACTACATCACCTGTGTTGTTTAGAATTCCGATTTATCCTGCGTCTTGATTAGCAGCCCTGCTGCAAAACTGTAAAACAGCAATTGCTCCACAACCATTGCCCACATTTTTATGGAAAGAAAGAACATTTAAATAACAGCATAAATTATGGTTTTATTTTCCTAAAATCAAAATAGACTTCCCTAATAATAATATCACACAATTTCTATAAAGCAAACAAGTCCACGTTTCTCCTATGTTATTAAACATATTTTCAACAGCTATTCCTTAAAATAAATAATTTCCTTTCTTCATACAACAAACATTCTTCACTCAGTCAAGGATCGATCCACCTTTACACAACATTTTGAACAATTTCATTCTTGTAAACCTAATCATATATTTATCGGTAATATGTTTATTAAAATTGTATAGTCAACATTCAAAAGATTTACCTTCTAATAAAACTACATTCTACCAATACTGCTAGATTTAAATAAACTCAACGACTACCATATCAAATACGAAGTTTCATAAATACATACGTAATCCCTGAATAAATCTCTATTCTACATACTCACGGTTTTGATCAATAAATTTTTTACAAATTATCTTTTCTCACATTAAGAGTATTTATATTATTATTTACACTCCGGAATATCCCTGATATATCTATATTATTGTCTCAAACGAAGAATCTCTTTTATAACGTCCAGAACTTTTAAACCAATCCTCCGTTTTTCTTTTCATTTTTCCTTTTTTCAAAAACCTGTCATTATATTTTTCCATATTCGTTCCCCCTTTTTAAGGTTTTATATGTTTATATGTTAGGTCTTATATATTATTGAGAATTAGTTTTTTTTATTTATTTTCGTCTTTAATTCCATTGATATTATTTATTAAACCTAACACTGACATATTTTAATTAAAAAAAAAAAGTATAGGTTCTTATTATTTTCTTTTATTGCACTAAACCTCTTAAGGGATAGATGAAGTCTGTTACAACGGCTACACTGCATAACAGATTGTCATAAAATTTGGCATTGAAATAGTGAAAATTCGAGATCAAACATAGGCTATTCTTTTCAAAAATCAAACCATAAAGGATTGAAACTGGGGATGAAACTTTCTATGAAAAACTATATATGTGTATGTATTAAATTAATTATTTCTGTTCTGTTTAATTCTATATCGACGATATATTAATCTATACGCAAACAAAGCTGCGCGGGTCAACTACTTTTAAAAATAAAAGTGAAGCAAAACTATTGAAATATGTGTTTTAAAAATACGATGTTTGAATTATTTAACGCAGCACGTTTTGTACAGATAAGTGAAATTAAAAAATATCTCGTTTTATTCGAAATGAAATTTATATGACAGTGAAAAACAAAGCTATTATTTTTTTTGTTTAATTTTTTGATACTATAAAATAACAAACAAGCAGATGTTGCTCCCAGTCGAACAAGACAATCGCATATAGACACAAAATATGGTAATGGTGCGTTGGTGTCCGTGTCGTGAGTTTTTAATGCCAAATCCATAAGTATACCTTATCTTCCAAATAGTATTGCTCAAATAAACTGTTTTATAATAGCGCGTTATAGACTATTTTTCTAGCGCGCTACGTTATAGACTATATTATAACGTGTAACTGCAACATAAATTGCGCGAGCCGGCCGAGATAGCCTGTGACTCATCACAACGTTATACAAGCGAGCGCTAGCACACTGTGACTGAGTGCTATAAGGCGCTTTGCACACGACGGGGCGGGGCGGGGCGGGTCGGTCAATTTCGCTGCGAACGATACCACAAAGGGAATCCTATATTAACAACGCACGCAGAGGGCAAAAAACCGCATGTCCGCGGCTGCCCGCCGTGGATCACACAAACCAGTTCATATGCAGTAACGCAGACGGCGCCGCGGGGCGGCTAGCTCAATCCGCGCCACGCGCTTTTTAGTGATGGACGTCATTGATGTAGATGATTTAATTGCTGAAGTGCAGAAAAGATCGCCCATATATGATACGTCGTTAAAAGAATATCACGACGTAAATGAAAAAAGAAATGGTGGTACCAAAAATATGCCAAATAATTTATACTCCTGCAGTATGGGAACGTCCTGAACTGACTGCCTCCGCCCGTCGTGTGCTTTGTGTACGCGGCGAGGGCAGCTGCAGACATCGACGGGCAGACACGGTCTTTATTGCTTCGCGGACAAAAAGCCCGCCCCGCCCCGTTGTCTGCAAAACGCCTAACGCTATAAACTATGTTATAACGCCTAGCGTCTACAGTCTAGCACGTTACTCGTTAGATCGCGTAGTTCGTAACTTCGTAGGTTGTAATATTATAACTACGGCCTACGCTAGGCGCTAGGTAATTAGCGTGGCGTTATGTTATAGCACCGAATACGAATCTAAATAGCATACGCTATACGTTGAGTATACATATCGTGCTATAATTTAACGCTTTGCGTTATATCAACCACCATTACTTCCAAACCGGAGCACGGCAGCAACATTTTTGTATCAGGAATAGGTTACGACCTAGGTAGAGTTTTGCAATGTAATCACGATGGAAGGCACATGCGTGTAGCATGCTTGTAGATTTAGTTTATTATATACTAGCTGTTGCCAGCGACTTCGTCCGCGCGGAGTTCGTTTACTCCGCACTGCCCCTCCCCTGTAGGTGATAGCGTGATAATATTATTCTTTTTTCTTAGTATTCTTTTAAAAAATATTCAATGTATAGTTTTGACTTTCATACGATTTTATTATATGTATAGATGTAGTAGATTTAAGTTTATCAATAACAAAAGATAGCTTTAAATACGACAAAACGAGTCGACAAATCTTTAATTATCATGTTGCATATATCCTAAACGGGCTGATATTAGTTAAAACGTGTAAATGTGCTAATGACGCGTTCTTATCTGCTCGTGCGTAACTTCAAAGACCCTACCCTCCAAACCGTAATACAACGATGGCAAGTAAAGAGAAAGGCACAGGGCATTTCGCTTTAACTTACTTCTCAAGGAATACTTGTCAAAGAAGGTTTATTCTTAATAAGGTGCACACGACTAAGGCTTTTTTTGTTTAAATTTTTTTGTTTAATATTTGTTATCATAAACTTTCGCATTATAAATGCGAAAGCTTATGATAACAAATATTTTTTTACTTATCATTGTAATGTACTGTTTCACCATGTACTGTGAGAACAGTATAATTTCTGTGGCTAAAATAGTAAATATGATGAAGTTTCACCAAACATCAACATGGAGAATATAAGTTATGTATTTTTATATGACAGAGTCTGAAGAAAGTATTTAAGAAAACCTGTATAAATAATTACAGGTTACCAGCCGTTTCCCTCCGAAATAAAATATAGTATTCTTGTCTAAACTAATATTATAAAAAAGGAAAGATTTGTTTGTTTGTTACGATCCCAAACTACTCGATCGATTTGAAAAATTCTTTCAACTTTAGAAAGCTACATTATCCAGGAGTGATAAAGGCTATTTTTTTTTTATCAGACTGAGCAAAGGGAAGTAACGATTTTTGTTCACGCAAACGAAGTCGCGAAAAACTGCTAGTATACTATAAATATAACTCAGTCTTTAGCAGCGACTGTAGATTGAATATTTTTTTTAAAAGAATTCTTGGGGCGTGATCTACAATCAATATCGAAGCCAAAAATATAGTTTTTGGAACGAAGTTCCTTACGGCAGGCTTGGAGCGGATAGCGATTTAGCTGCGCGACCGAACTGAAAAAAATGTGATAGTAAGACCGTAAGAAAAAATCCGTGGTAAAAAGTGCGTGGAATAAAACCGTTAAATGACACCTGCGCAGGCGCAACAGTCGCATACACAAGCGAGTAGTGCTGTTTAGCCGAAGGAACTTCGTTCCTACCTGGTGTCTCACGACACCACATCATTTTTTAGAATTCCCCGAACATACATACACACAAACAGACAAAAATTTTATATTCTATTCTATTCTATGTCTGTTTGTGTGTATGTATGTTCGGGGTAAACTCAAAAAGTACTGCACGGATTTACTTCAAATTTTGCATGAATATTACTAACAGGTCCGGTCAACATATAGGCTACATATTGTCACGCTATCACCTATGTGGGAGGAGCTGTGCGGAGTAAACGAAGTCCGCGCGGACGAAGTCGCAAAAAACAGCTAGTATTAAATAATGCCTATTTAATGAATGCATGGGTGTATTCCTTTGTGAATGAACGTTAAAGTTTTGGTGATAATTAAACCCCCCGTTATCTATGTAGCATATTGGTGGCAACTGATTTTAGGGGTGGGGTGCATGTAAATAAATAAAATTGGAGGGTCTGCTTGTAATGTTAAAATAACAGCTTTCTATTAAATGCATATGGATGTGTAAACGTTACATATAAAAAATAACATTTTTTACAATTTTTGTCTGTCTGTCTGTCTGTTTGTTCCGGCTAACCTCTGGAACGGCTGGACCGATTTTGACGGGACTTTCACTGGCAGATAGCTGATGTGACAGGGAGTAACTTAGGCTACTTTTTTTTCGAAAGTTACCACGCGGACTAAGTCGCGGGCGCAGCAAGTAATTTAATAAATATCTGTTTTCTTATTTACAATATCTGGTTGACCGAGCTTTGCTCGGTTTTTCACATACCCATACCTTGGGAACCGAGCTTTTCTTGGACCTTGAACCTTGATAAATCGATTCCTATAGAATAAATACTTATATATTTTTTTCTTTACCTGGTTGACTGAGCTTTGCTCGGTTTTTCACATACCCATATCTTGGGAACCGTGCTTTTCTTGGACCTGGAACCTTGATAAATCGATTCCTGAACCCGAAAAACCCCTAATTTGTGACTCATGAAAATCGTTGGAGCCGATTCCGAGATTCCAAATATATATATATATATATATATATATATATATATATATATATATACACAAGAATTGCTCGTTTAAAGGTATTAGATTAACATTGATTTTAATTATGAACTTTTTGCCAGTTACGTTTGTAGAAGATGAAAAATCATTTTCTTGTCTCAAATGGATATTTTCGAGTAGGAAGCAAAACCTTACTTTATATAATATAATATAATATTATAAATGCGAAATTCTGTCTGTCTGTCTGTTTGTCTGTCTGTGTCTGTGTTACGCTTTCACGGCTAAACCGCTGGACCGATTTTCCTGAAATTTGGCATGGAAGTAGTTGAAGAGCCGCGGTCAAACATAGGCTAATTTTTTTTCAAAAATCAACCTTTAAAAGGTTGAAATAGGATATGAAATTTGTATGAAAAGCTACCTTGACGACATATTAATCAACTCGCGGGCGAAGCGGCGCGGGTAAGCTAGTACTATATAAATGTCAATAATATTTTGTAATATATTATTGACATTGACATTTATTTAGTATGTATAAATAATATATAGAAAACAGAGATTTATTTAATTATAACTACCCCATCCCTAAAATAAGTTGCCACCTATCCATATCCATACTAATATTATAAATGCGAAAGTCTGTCTGTCTGTCTGTCTGTTACGCTTTCACGGCTAAACCGCATGGCTAAAATTTAGCATGAAAGTAGTTGCAGAGGCGGGGTCAAACATAGGCTAATATTTTTTTTCAAAAATCAAATACTTAAAGGGTTGAAATAGGGGATGACATTTGTATGAAGAGCTATCTGGACGACATGTTAATATACTCGCTCAGGTACACGGTCAGCTAGTATGCTATATATGTAGATAACGGGGTTTATTGATAATGAACAATGGTGTTTATCTATATACCTTCTGTAAAACACAGAGAAAATAATAGTACAATTTCCTTGTCAAATTATTCAGCGGCTTTTCGTGATGCGCTTTAAAAGACATCAAATTTTTATAGATATAATATAGATTGTCATGCTACCCGTGAAGTTGAAACTCGGGCTGTTACACAAAAGTTAACATTATTTACCGTTTGTATTTTCTAGTCTTAGCGACTTATCTCTCTCGGCGGACGGCGAAGCACTCGAGGGGCTTCTAAATCCGTTTTGGATAGCTGTCGTGGACTCGGAACAATGGAATAAAACTATTTCTTAACATTTTTGACTGAATTTTTGGTTGCTGTGTTTCTATTGAAATATTTGATAAACGAGCAGACTTTGTAACACATTTGTTTACATTGTGAAATAAATCTATATTAATATTATAGATGCGAAAGTTTAGATGGATGGATGGATGTTTGTTACTCAATCACGCAAAAACTACTGAACGGATTGGAATGAAGTTTGGCTTACAGGTAGATTAGAACCTGGAATAGCACAGCTATTTTTATCCCGGAAATGTTAGGTTATCCCGTGGGATTCGGCAATAACTTTTATAATGCACGCTACAGCTAGTTTATTGTATTTGTTTGTGTAAAATTCTCGCACACTTATGTCCTGGTACATTTAGTAAGTTTCTGATTAATAAATAACTAGCTGGACGTTAATAAATAACTAACTAACCCCCCGTGTTGGTCCCGGGCTCCTTTGAAGAATAGGCCAACTGCCGTTCTGCCAGGCTGGTCGTAAAAGGCGACCGAGTGGCTATGCGTGTCACTACCATCATGGCTACTAGGTGGTAGAGTTCTGCATCGGCTCGACCGGTGGTACCAGAACCACCGCCTTACCTATTCCCGCCGCAATAGCGTCAGTGCTAGTCACTGTCGTGTTCCGGTTTGGAAGGTAAGGTAGCCGGTAAACTTATGCATGTGGCATTAGACCTCGCCACAAGATAGCAACGCACCATTAACACCTTTGGTGTCTATAGGCGATGATTGACTCTTTCCATCAGGAGACCCATCTGCTAGTTTGCTATCTTATCATATATAAAAAAAAACGAGCGAGCTTCACCCGGATGATAATTTTTCATATGAAAACGAATTATCATGGAGATGACACTTGCCTAGTACAATTTTAGAAGTAAAAAACTTTCTAAATACCCGCCAAAATCGTTAAGAGACTTATCGAAAAAAAACAATTTACATACAAGTATATGTATATATTTACAAGAATTGCTCGCTTAAAGTATAGAATAATATTTGGAAATTATTGCCAATTCGTGCTTTTTCACGTTCTCTCCTATCCACGTTCTACTTTTTTAATTTAGAGTGCCAAAGGTTCCCAAATTTGATGGCCAGCGGCACTCTACGACTATCGTTTCAGAAAAGTAAAACGTGTGCACGTTACCTTCGTTCAATGACGTGTATAATATTACTTATACACGTAATTGCCTTTCCTTGCACGGGAATATTTTTTTATATCATAAGATAGCATACAAGCAAATGACTCTCCTGATGGAAAAAGAAATCATGGCCTATAGAAATTAAATATGTTAATGGCGTGTTGCTATCCGTGTGGCGGGATGGCAATGCCACACACATACGTCTACCTTACCCTCCGAACCTGAACACGACAATGATAAGCATTTACACTATTACGACAGGAATAGGTAAGACAGTGATGCCAAATACACAGGCGAGATGTTACGGAACTCTACCACTTACTAGTCACGGTGGTAGTGACACGTATAATCAGTCAGTCGCCTTTTACGACCGGCCTGGCAGAACGGCAGTTCATCTTTACTTAAAAACTGATCGGACCAATTTTTGTCTTTTTTGTTATTATTATTTAAATTGATGCTAAATTAGTTGCACGAAATTTGATAGATATTTTGCTACGCTTTTACTTTTCAGGCTATAGATATTTCGTAACATTTGTTTATAATTATAGAGTAGATTAAGTTTATTATTAGATTACTAAATAATAATGTTATTTAAAAAGTTTGGAAATATTAACCATGACAGGTATATGACGATTGTATAATTATTCTAATTTATTGTTGGTTCAAATACTTAAATTTTTGTGCCGAAGTAATATTAAATTAGTAGTTTTAATTTATAATTATAGTTGTTTTAAAAAAAAAATTGCATGCCAATTTGGTAGAATACGCGGATGTATTATAACTAATGTAAACCTATAAAACTGTACCGTATTCTGAGCAATAAATAAATTTCATTTCATTTCAATATCATTTCATTTCAACCCAGGGATCAGTGTTAAACATAAATTATTGATCTGTATTAAATCTAGTTTCACCAAGTTCAGACAATAAGGCAAAACTACCCGCACTAACTTTAATACAGAGAAGTACGGTTTTGTTTACACTTTATTAGGTATGTGTTGGGAATAACATCTTGATTTCACCGTCTTGACACTATTATTCCATAATGTTCCCCGCTCACGATTCCAATTACGCAAACTTCATAAAACAAAGTAATCTAGTCGTGATATAGTCTGTGATGCCAACATTTCATTACACAGTCCAATTTTATGTTGCACTGACGAATAGATTAGACATTCGGATCAAAGAGGTCGTTCTAGTTTTGGTGCCTAAACAATAAATAAGATTTGAATTTAACCGTCTTCCCAAAAAGCAGGACCTTAATTCGACTGTATTTTCAACCGACAAAAAATGGAGGGTATCAGTTTGACATGTACGAGTATGTATGAAATATGTAGTATGTATGAAGTATGAATCCCTACAGATTAGATAATATTTAAGTAAATTTATTAAGTGTAAGTTTATTTGTGTATATGTGCACGAATTTCTCGAGAGTTAAAAGCCATTTGGAGATAATTCTTTTGGATTAAAATCATTACTCGGATTAGAATCATTATTTCGGATATTACAAGTTACAACTTAGAAAAAGTTTCATCAAAATCGGTTTAGGAGTTTTTGAGATATGAGTATAATTGGCAGATATTTGAATTTGGTTTATTTTTTTCTTAGTATCTTCACGCTCGTAACCTCGAGGAGGTAGGCGAAGTTCAACCAGTGCAGGTTCAAAATTGGATTGACAAACGACTGCGCGCGAGGATTTATAGTGTTTTTAAAATAATTCTTCTAAATAAATGTGTTTATATAACGGACTCAAAAAGAATCAGTATATTGAGCACTACTTTAATTCACATATTATTATATTATAATAAATATTTTAGGTTTCTATTGAAATACTTACTAGTGAAAAAAAAAATTATATGAATTTTTTTATGTTTTATTTATTAGTTATATATAATGGGTTAAATAATAAAATACAGTCAGAAATAGTCGATGTATTAGTGTATACGTGTACACAGGCTACTGCGCGTGCGCTAGTCTGGCTCTCCATAGCTATAGATATACTATTATCATTAGCATGTCGGTGACGCGAACCGAGGATTTTACCCTCTACCAAAACGCTCAACGCGCCTAAAGAAGTTTTCACTTCAAAAATGTATAAGTGAACTGATTTTGTAATTTTTTAATATCTAACAACAATATTTTCGTGATGTTGGCTCTGTGTTGCACTTCAGAACCATATATGCTGTTGGAAAAATTTATGAAATAAAATATTTTGGTACATTACAATGGTTGTATAAGTCCTGAAAGTTAACTCTGACGCCCGTTTTTGTAAAAGTCTATGCAGGAATTGTCTTCGTTTTAAAAAATCGTTATCAAAATTTATATTCTTGCTCTGTAGTGCACTAAATCAAGACTTAATCTTGCAAAAACTGTAATATCCTTCGAATAATCTGCTCACATTATTACGACATTACTTTTGAAAAAATTTGAAAACATTAAGTTTTCGTTGAGAATCGAATACTCGCTCGATACTCGTGCAATACATACATGCAACATACATGCAACGCATGCATTTGAAATATGCAGTTATTTCTTTGAACTGAGTGAACACTACATTCAAGTAACATACAACAAACGTATACTAGAGTCTAGACTATTTTCTTTACGGCTGAAGTTTAATAAAATTTAAATAAAATTTCTTTTAAGTTTGTCAAACTTAAAAGAAATTTTATTGTTTAGTCTGTGGTCGAATTTCGGCCACAGGCGATTGCTAGTAGTGAATAATGTGTGTTTTTCATTACTTTTTTTTATTCAGTTGGATAAAAAAATAGCCTGGACAAATATTATTCACTGATAAGTGATAATATATTAGACCAGGGCCGATCCCTTTGAAATTAATCAAAAACTTTTGTTTTTGATTAATTTCACTAGGATGAAAATCACTAGGATTTGAAAATTACAGTAGGATGAAACCCATTGCAAGTGGAAGAAAATAAAGCCAAAATAAGAGGAAAAATAAAATACGGGCGATTTGAGTTCGGGAAGTGTGAGGGAGGGGGGGGGGGGGACGGTTTATCACGATTTTCGGCAAAACTACGAGTCCTATCGACAAAAGTTAAATGGCAAAGTTATCGGCAATAAGAAGATCTACAACTTTTGTATTTGCACTTTTTTCATATAACCTTTAAAATTATGCGAAAAATTTGAAAAACTGACTTTTTGGTTTTTTATTTTTGTCTCCTACAAAAATATATTTTTTTCACGAAATTTGGTAATAAGTTGCTTCTTTATATCCCAAATACACTGTATTTTTTTTTAAATTTAAAATATTAATTTTTTCTCCTTATTTTGACTTAATATTAAGAAATCATCACCATATTCAATCGAAAATTCACACGTCAAAATATGTGATGTTTTTAAAAAGTCGGTATTAGTTTTTTCTTTGAAATCTCTATTTTCTGATGGTATCAAAAAATATACAATACTATGGAAAATTTTCGCAGAAAATGGAAAATAATGAAAAAACTCGGATTTGAACATTATTTTTTCAAATTTTTAAAATTTCAAGCTATTTATTAAAATTTACATTTTAATTATTCAAAACTTGTAAGTTCCCTCACCATTCCCGAACTCAAATCGCCCGTAATTTATTTTCCCTCTTAATTTGGCTTTATTTTTTTCCATTTGCAATGGGTTTTCATCCTACAATAATTTTCTTTTGTAATATTTTATGACTTATACTGTTTCACAATAAAGTTATTATCACTTACTACCAACCGGTTTCGCTTACACAAGCATCATCAGGGCAATTTATAGGTACAAACTAAACACATAATTAAACGAAACCGGTTGGTAATAAGTGATAATAGCTTTATTGTGAAACAGTACAAGTGTATAAGTGATAAAATATTACATTAAAATGGAGTTTCACCAAGTGCCGACGTTGAAAATTGTAGAATTTTTTTTTGTTTCAAAAATTATCTACCCTAGTCTTATAAGCCTTTATATTGTTAAAATATTTTTTATAATCGGTCCATTAATTCTTGACTTAATTCATTACAAATAAACAAAGAAGCAAATCTTACTAACCTTGTGATATACCAAACTGTAAATATCCAATTTATATATGTCACAGTAATGTTACAGATAGAATTTACATTTCTTACTGCCGGCGGGCCGTATGCAATCACAAACCAATATATCACAAGCATGATATGGGTACGGGTCACAGAATTATGGCGCAGTACAATGGCGAGCCAATTGGAGCGGAAAAGTGGATTAACGGACCTACCACTTTGAAAACACCCATCGTTTTTGTTATGATGTCTGGTATTCTATTTTACTTAAAGGTTTAGTTTTGCTGCGAATTTTGCGACTACTTAAGGTTGTTTGTATATTCCCGCTGTAATATTGACAATGCTTGTCAATGACCTGCCCCAGCTTAAAGTATAAGATACACGACAATAAATAAATATTCACGGGACAAATGACACTTACTGATAAATCCCAAAGTACCCCCAAGTAAGCAAATTATTTGCTTGTGTATGGGTGTTAGTCAACGATACTAATCCATAGAAATACTGCAATATATTTAATAAACACCCAAACCCGGAAATACAAACATTTATGCTCATCACACAAATGCTTGTGCTTAACTTTACTGTTTATATCAATTGAGTACAAAATCTAATTAGATTTTATTTCTTATAAAACGTCCAATCCTGTAAAACGGAGTTATCGTTGACGAAACATTTTGAAGAAAATTATTGTTTTTTGACATTACTTTGAATGTTTTTAACCAATCATTTTTTGTCTTAAAATATTTTAGTACTTAAAAAACTACACCAAATGCTGTTTCATCAATGAATCGTCAAAATCGATTCAAATTTTTAAAAATTACAGTTTTTCAAACGTTAAAATTACGCTATTTACACTGTACATTTCAAATAACTTAGAGGCTAATAAACCGAATTATTTGAAATCTGGCCAGATTCCCTGCTTAAAAAACTGCGTCAAATAACGTAAATTGGATTAAAATCGGTTGATTCATTAAGGATTTATTAAGAGCGAAAAATTTTGTAAATTTTTTTTCACATTTTTGAACCTATCGACTTTGTAGCTAATAAAACAATTTAAAGCTCAAAACTTGTGTTGAATACTACTCAAAAGACCAAACTCAATCATCATTTTAAAAATATGCTTACATATTTTCGAAAATTAAACTACTATCATTTTTTCAAACTTTAGATTTTTGTACTTTTCGAGCTCAAAAATCTATGCTTAGGTATAGTTTTTGTTTTTTTGAGCTTAAAATACCTCAATTTATCGAGAAGTTTCAAGGATGCCTCACATGGTGAACCGGTTTACAGAGTTTTTGTTTCATTTCATCCATTGAAAATTATTTAAAAGTAGCAATTATTTCCATGCTTAATTTCTTGCACCAAATTAATTTTCTCAATTATCTGAGGCGCGGGAAATAGGAACACAGTGTTTCGATTGGCTAATTCAAAAATCGGTATTTTGTCGTGCGTGTTTCTAATTCACTTGATAGGTCGGTACTAATTCTTGCGTTTCGGTTGGGATTACATATTATACTATTAGTCTGATGTAATGACAGAAGAATTTGTCTGTTATGTAATCTCTAGTCTGTTTAATCAATGCCTTCCACAGATATGCAAGTTTAATTTTTTTGTAATTTACCGATCTACCTTCATTTTACCCAATCTAAAAATTAATCCTGATTTTACGCGGCTTAACGAGGTTTCATTTAGTATTCAGCGTAACATTTCACCTGTACTGTGGTCATATTGACACGATCTTGCATTTGATCCTGTCGACCTGTCTGTTCTGAACTAACTACGTGATAAGCTTAACAATCTTGCTAAAGCGAGTTATCTCATAAAATATTTATAAATTTCTTAAAGCAAAAAGGTGTTTTTTGAAGTAGTAAAAAGTTTGATTCACATTAATTTTAATAGTGTATCACAAGTCCTAAATTATTGCCTGTAAAACTCAATACATTTCAAAATTTTATAGTATCGCCCCTACATGCACTATACGGACGACGATGTCGTGCTCTCGGACCGATTAGAAAATACCTAAATTTGAGAGGGAGGGCGATTTTGTGAAATGGCTCTTAATGGTAGAGCATGTATCTAAGTGCAATTGGTTCGAATTTGAGTCGGGTAAATCGTTCGGATTAATTTTTTCGGATTTACTGAAAAACGTAACTTGCCGGAGGGACATGTTCTTTGTCTATACGTTGCCCACCTGCCGCATCACGGATCTCAACAACGTTCGCTAATCGTAGGAAGTTATTGTTATTAATTTGTTGCATTTCTACCTATACTTCTGTACTATGCCGTTGTTCGAATGTAGAGCGACCCCGACTACTCAATAAAATGGAGTTCGATTTCCGACAGGTACATTTGTGAAATAAGCATAGATGTTTAATTTCTTTGTTTTGATGTTTATTAATTGTCAGTATTTATATGTTTCGTTTATATGTAAATGTGTATTGTATATTATATGTATTATTAGTGTATTCGACTAACACCCATATCACAAGCAAATAATTTGTTTACTTGTAATTGGAAGGTTGGATTCGTGTATTTATTTATGTAGCTATTTGTATTATCTTTCCATGGATATGGGTGTGCCGGTATTTATATATTTATAGAATAAATCTTTCTATCTTAAATTTTTAAATTGTCCAGTAAATATTAATATGCTGGTTCCCTTTCATTTGATGCAGTTTTACGAGACAAGAAACATTTTATTTTAGAGTCATTGTCAATATATTCAAAGTAAATTTGATTTGGACTTGTTTAACACTACCTTTGCGACTGTAAGAAACTTAATCAGGAGCTCATTCTTTAAGAACACCTAGTTTTGTAATAAGAGTAGTAAGAGATTTTCCCCCATGTTGGTTTCGGGCTCCTTTGA
Organism: Apodemia mormo; assembly: GCA_036924255.1. Taxonomy (NCBI): domain Eukaryota; kingdom Metazoa; phylum Arthropoda; class Insecta; order Lepidoptera; family Riodinidae; genus Apodemia; species Apodemia mormo. The sequence goes on from JAUPFN010000017.1 coordinate 29,505,045, forward strand.
AAAATAGGCCAACTGCCGTTCAGCCAGGCAGGTCGTAAAAGGCGACCGACTGTCTATACGAGTCACTAACATCGTGGCTGATGGTGGTAGAGTTCTGCATTGTCTCGCCCGGTTATGGTACCACCGCCATGCCTATTCCAGCCGCTACAGCGTCAGTGCTTGTCACTGTCGTGGTCCGGTTTGGAGGGTAATGTAGCCAGTAAATTTATGCATATGACATGGGACCTCGCTACAAGATGGCAACGCACCATTAACACCTTTGGTGGCTATAGGCGATGGTTAACTCTCCACCAGGAAACACAAGTATAACACAGCAAACAAGCAGATGCTTGTCTGCTATGTTATACTATAAAAAAAAGATTCTCCGTCACTATTAGTGGAAAATTTGTTCAGTCTTCTGATGCTTATTTTAGTTTTAACTTTATTTTTTATGCTGTTATTCCTCCTAAATATTAAATAAATAAAAATAAGAAATATTAGTCCGGAAGTTATTTAAAAAACATTACCGTAACTTTATTATGAATGTTTTTTTTTCTTAATTTTTACTGGGCAGAATCGCTTCAATTTTTAGGATATCTAAGCTTGGTAGAATTCAATCGATGCCGTCATTTGATCGGTCAAACCGATCAAAGTTGTAAGAGATTAACCAACAACTTCCCAATTTAATAAAAATCCTAGTCTGCTCGACAAGTTGAAAATGGTTAAAAATAGAGATACTGCTCTTAAAATTATGTTCAGTGGATCTAAAATGACGTCTAGAAAAACGTGCTAAAAGCGTGTATTTGTACATAAAAAAATGCAAAATTTATAAACAATTAAAGATGAAAAAAATGACATTTCGTTTTTTGACAATATTTCATAAACTATTAATATTTAAGAAATTTCAAAGAAAGATTCGGAAAGAGGAGGAAATTTCCGAGAAAAAAACTCTTAGATCGGCAAACTGAAAAATCCACGTAATATTGTTGAAGTACAATAATTATTATAAGCAAAGTATGAATATTTTTTTAACTTGTATGGCGTAATATTGTTAAGTATGTATGTATGTATATATATATATATATATATATATATATATATATATATATATAAGAAAGTCTCCACGAAGCAAAAAAAAATTACGATAATTACTTAAACTTTTTTTTCATTTACAATTAAGACGGAAGTATATATATATATATATATATATATATATATATATATATATATATATATATATATATATATATATATATATATATATATATAAGAAAGTCTCCACGAAGCAAAAAAAATTACGATAATTACTTAAACTTTTTTTTCATTTACAATTAAGACGGAAGTACGAGAATATTTTGTTAGTTAACAATCGTTTAGCTTGTTGAAAAAATAATTTTAAGTAAAATTTCCAACGGAAATAAATTATTCATAGTGTTGAGAATACATCATAATTTTTTCAAATTTAAAGAAGAATATTCAATGCCTTAAATAAATTAATGTATGAGTCGTACTCGTTTTTGAGCCCGTGCGAGCAACCTAAAAAGTCGCGCGGAGACCTATGTTCAGCGTAAAATTAAAATTATAAATAATGAAGATAGATTTTCGGGATCTGAGAGTTTTTTCTTGGAAAATAATTCCTCCTTTCGAACCGTTCTTTGAAATATTTTAAATATTAATAGTTTTTGAAATATTGGCAAAAAACGAAGTGCCATTTTTTAGTAATATTTGATTATTTATAACGTTGCAATTTTTTATGTGCTAATACACGCTTTTAGCACATTTTTCTTGGCGTCATTCCGGATCCAACGAGCTATCGCACATAATTTTAAGAGCAGTATCTCTATTTTAGACGATTTTCAACTTGTCGAGCAGACTATCCGATTTTATTAGCGGAAAGTTAAAAAGGACTGTTCCCGCGGATATATATAGAAAAAAAAAATACCGCGAGTAAAACCGCGGGTAAAAGATAAAATGATTTACATATTATATTCATAACTCTACTGTAGAGGAGTAACGTTTTATTGTAGGAAACATTAACCACAAATCACAATGAATAAAATAACAAAGATATAATGTTTCCACACGCTGAGTACATGTAGAAAGACACGGATGTGTTTTAAACTTATATAAAAAAGAATAATTACTTAACAACTGCACGGGGTGCTATAAATATTATTCTCATGCTCTGGAAAGTTGTAATGTAGAGAAGTGTCTCACGTCTGAGGCAGGACGTAGTTCGAAACACTCGTAGCAATTCGTAGCACGTCTACGAGCTCTAATATCGACCTGTACTTACGGAAATTCAATACAATGGCCTTTTCGTTTAAACCTGTTTTTGTTAAAGATTAATAATTATCTGTATTTAATCTATTCTATACTTAATATTATAAAGCTTACGAGTTTGTTTGTTTGGCTGAACGCGCTAACTTCTAGATGTAACAGTTGGATTTTAAATTTTTTTTTGTATTCATACACCACATTCACGAAAAAAGCTCGACTGAACAAAAGTAAGAAATATTATTGGGTCGCGCGAAAGATGTAGCAGAAACAGCTACTCCTATATACCTGTAAAAGCTAGGAGTTAGGAGTCCTATATACCTATAAAAGCGCCATGTTGGTCCCGGCCTCCTTTGAAGAATAGGCCAACTGCCGTTCTGCCAGGCGTAAAAGGTCGTAAAAGGCGACCGATTGGCTATCGAGTCACAACCATCGTGGCTACTAGGTGGTAGAGTTTTGCATTGTCTCGCCCGGGTCTGCTACCACCGCCTTACCTATTCCTGCCGCAATAGCGTCAGTGCTTGTCGCTGTCGTGTTCCGGTTTGGAGGGTAAGGTAGCCGGTAAACGTATGCATGTGGCATTAGACCTCGCCACAATATAGCAACGCACCATTAACATATTTGGTGTCTATAGGCGATGGTTGACTCTTTCCATCAGGAGACCCATCTGCTTGTTTGCTCTCTTATGATATAAAAAAAAACTATAAAAGCTAGAAGTTTTTTTATTGTTAATTTTCGTGAAGTCTTAACTGCTCAATCGATCATCATGAAAGTTTGTATTAGGTGTCAGAGGTACTGAAATAGGCGGAAGTTATATTTTATTCATAAAATAAGGACCGTTCCCAAGAAATAAAAAAAAATAACTTAATGGGGGCAAGTAAGTCAAATAAATTGTGTTTTTAAACTTTATTTTTTTTTGATATTTCTAATAATTGCTGTTGAATGAATCCACTCAGAACGCTTAATTTAGGTTTAATATTAAAAGAATTTTATTAGTCTATGAAAATAAATAATATTGTTGATAACAAAGTGAAAGACAATGTTATTTTTATTTTTTCAACGGAAATTATTCAAAATAGCTTAAAAAACAACCTTCTGGGTAATTTATTAATGTTGACCTTTACAGTTCCGGGAAGTGGTTCCGTTCCACGTTGTTTTTGAATCTTTTTGCAATCTTTGAAAAATGACAAATTGTTTTTGAGATGTTTGATAAAAGCCAAACCCCATCTTTTTTCACTTAATTGTTTATAACTGTTGCAATTTTTGCAAGTAGCTCAAAATATTCCTAGTCATTCAATTCGGATTATCTACATGATAATCCGAATTGAATGACACCTCGTTCTTATTTTTCAGAGGCGGAGAAAACTTTGACCCAAAAATCACTTGTTAACTAGAGTAACCGAGTGTAACGACTATCACTTGCTTCTTGAGATAACCGGAAATACATTTTTACGTGTTCATCCGCGGTACGAGCGTGAGACTGAGACTTTTTCGCGAAAAACCCTTGTAGTTTTTTTACTCGGCCAAGGTATCGAACATGGGACAGGTTATTTTAAGAATTTGTGATTGTTGGCTGAATATCTCCTTTTTCGTAAATTACAAACGACATTCATTGTCGTACCAATATAAAAATACACATTGCTATTTTAAAATTGTGCTATCTTAAAATAGCAATTTTTAATGGATTACTGTTTAAGTATAGGAACTAATACCTGCAGAGGATTTACTCGTGATTTTTTAATTAATTTTGCATCCCCTCGAGAGCCCGCTTCGATATCTCGCTGTATGCACAATGTCCTGAGTCGTTCGTCGTCGTTTTCAATGTTCCGTTGTAAAGAATCATATTACAGTACAGTGTGTATAAATACTGAAGTTCGTTTTTTGCTTGTTCTTTTAAAAACAATACTGGTTTGTAACTTCCTGCTGCGTATGTAGATAAGGAATTTGCTGATTTTGCCCCGATTTTCGCAAATCGAGTTTTCACCAGATGTCCATGTTTTGAGGTTCTAGGAATCATTTCCGACTATTTTCACGATGATGTCAGTATGTCTGTATGTATGTATGTGTGCGTATGTGTGTACGTAAACATCTCATAACTTTTAAACGGCTGGACGGATCGAAACCCCGTTGATGCATTCGACTAAATTCCGCTAAACTTAGACTTCCTGAAAATTTCAACCAAATCGTCCCAGGAAATTTTGAGAAATTTAAAAAAAAAACCCAAAAAAGTTTTTGGCGAAACAATATTTTTTTAATATGGCATCCAGATTAATGCACCGATTGAGTACAAAAACTAATCAGCTCTATTCCTCAAAAAAACTACGTGTAATGAATAAATTGCATCAAAATCGGTTGAAAGAAGTGTTTTATCGAAATAACTTCGAAAATTTTCAACCAGTCATTTTGTGGTATTCTACTATATTTTAATACTAAAAAAACTACGTCGAATGCTGTTTCAATAATCAAAATCGAATCTAATTTTCAAAAGTTACAGCTTTTCAAATATTAAAATTACGTCCTTTTTAGCAATCTTACTTAATATTTTTGAAATAACTTTCAGGATAACACACCGATTGACTTAAAAAGTCTTATCAGGTTTTCGTCCTTTAAAAACTACGTTAAATACCGTTTATCGGATCAAAATCGGTCAATTTGTTTGGGATTTATCAATGACGAAAAATTTTTAAAAACCTATCGATTATTTAGCTAAAGCAATATTTTAGATCTCAAACTATGAGTTAAAAGCCATTCGAAAGACCAAAATCAATCATCGTTTCCAAAATATATAGCTTTTCGAAAATCAATATACTGCCATTTTTAACAAAATAGATTGAACTGAAAAAGTCTAGGTATCCTAATAGTTTTTACTCTTTTGAACTTAACATACCTTAATTTAGTGTGAAGTTTCAGGAATGGCCTGCAGGGTCAACCGTTTAGAGATTTTTTAAGTGGAGATAGTTGAAAGGATGGCGAGTGACGTAGGCAATTTTTTATGTCTTTCTAATCCCCACTTCCCTAAAATAAATTTTAATTGTAGCTAGGTCTAAAGCTAGTAATTTTATAAATGGGAAAGTCTATTTCTCTGTAAAGGTTTTACAGCTTAATCGATAATTAATGTAGCGATTTTGACGAAATATAGTAAGAAGATAAATATAAGAAGTTGCACACCCAATGTCAGACTTCAGATATTTTCTATAAAATCAATTCCTATAGAGCTAAAAAGGGGCTGAAAGATTATATTTGTGATTTTTTACTATATTTACGAGCAAAGCTACGTGACTTAGCTAGCAAATGAGTAAATACGTCCGTTTGGATCACGAATAAAATTGGATACGCCCTTTAAGGGAGTTTCTTAGTTTGTCAGTGTAGCTTGCATTTACACCCAAAAATTATAATATTTACCGATGAAATAAAATCACTCCAGGGGAATTTTTTAACCCTTGGCTTTTTATTCGGCACGATAAAATAGCATAGCACTATAGAACGAACTTCGTCGAGCTAGTAAAGGGATGAAAAGTATTTTATATCCAATTAAATATGTCAATAAATAGATCGCAAATGGATTGATTTAAAAATGTCAGTCCAGAATACGAATAATTAACTTTTTTTTTTAATTTCACTGATTTGGTTAATAGAAAAATTCCACACCAATCGAAAGTATGAAAACTATAGAATATGCAAACGTTAGGTTGACTGTTTTTCCCTTCGCAACTCCTGGGTAGGCATGTATAAACAGCTAAATCGATACTAGTAACTTGCACCGGTTTGGTTAATGAATTGTGTTCGTGACGGGGAAAAAAATGGTCAACCTAACGATTGCACTAGGCTTCATACTTTTTATTGGTATGGAGTTTGTCTATTGACCAAACCAATGAAGTTAAGAAAAACAATCTAGACTGATATTTTTAGTCAACTCATTTGCAATGTATTTATTGACATATTTAATTAACGTATTAATACTTTACATATCGCCTCTGTGGTCTAGTGGTCCGGCCTTGACATTGACGTTGAGGTCCCGCCTATCACATTTGTGGGACCAAGTGTATTCGGCTAATTGTGAGTTTACTTGTATCTCTGCTTGTCCCTTCAGGGATACGGGCGTGAATATACTTTTTATCCATTAGCCAGCTCGGTGAAGGTCGTTTTATAGACAAGTCTCATACTAGCACATCGTGGCATTATTGTATTTTACGATATAATATACATCTACAAGCGTTTGACACAAACATTTGATAGTAGTAGCGGCTAGGCTCCATGTTCCCCACACAACACCGTGTCTATTAGTATTTGTGCGGTTTGTGGTTTGGATGGTTACTGTATCTTACATATAATATGAAACACTTCAATGATTCTTGTTATTACTGTTTGTAAAATGTCTACTGATAAAAGAATGAAAACAACATTATCAGCAGCAAGTTAAAATTTTATTGGAATATATTTTTATATCATAAGATGGCCCGCTTGATAGAAATAAGAATTACTTTTAATCTATAAATACTTTTTTTTTTAAATCTATATATCAATATGATAATGGTATAATGCTATCTGTGTAGCGTGGATATAACGTTAGATGCATCGTCAACTGTTCATGGGTGGCGTATATCACTTACTATCAGGTTAGATTCCTCTTCATTTGCCTCTTATTCTGTGAAAAGTAAGTGTATAGTAATAAGAAATGGTATAGTACCTTGCTTGGACAAGTCGACGTACTCTATATTGGTCAGAATGGCATTAACACTGTTAGCTTTTTTATTTCATAGGATAACAAACGTGGTGATGGTTCTCCTGAAGAAAAGAGACACCCATTGCCTAGATACACCGAAAATTGACGTTGCGTTCTATCCGTATGGCAGGGATGGATGTCCAAAATGCATGTGTTCCGGCTACCTTAACCTCCAAACAGGTACACGATAATTTGCTTTGAAGCAGGATTAGGTGTGGCGGTACTATATACCTGATCGATTGCGGAACTCTACCTTGTAGTCACGATGTTAGTATCATGTATTGGCCTTTTATCGCCTTTTACGAGATGCCTAGCAGTTAGACAGTTGATCTATTTTTCGAAAGGTCCGTATCTATTCGTCCTTAACTCATTGCCAAACCGAAAAACAGGTGGTGGTAGATTTATCATAAGAGGCCCTAACAAACATACATAAACATATAAAATTGGCATAAAAAGATCACGCATACTGGTTGATTGTACTAGTTTGAATTAGGGTGCGCTTAGAATAAAATAAGTCTATGACGTTATTATTAATATATCTACTATTTTTGTCTTTATTAAATAATTAATCATTAAATTACGATGTGGATATTTTTAATTGTCTATACAAATTTAATCCTTTTTTTTTTCATTTTGCCTGTTTAGAATTTTATAAACATATATAATATTTTTTTTATTTCATAGGTACTTTTATAAATAATGTATGTTTTGATATTATAAGATAGTATGATGTACGTAAATAGGTACTATCAGTGTACGTGTTGAGATCCACTATCTTGGACCCCCATTTTCTTTTCACGGACCCCCAATTTTTTTTTCGCTGACGTAGACCTTGCAGGTTTTCATAAACCCCTAGGGGTCGATATAGACCACTTTGGGAATCACTGGTTTAGATAAATATCTTTATTGCTCTTCATCAAAACAAACGATAGAAATATCTTCTTTAATAATAATAAATTTATTAAAATTTTAATAAATAATAATAAATTTATTAAAATTTTAAGACCATAGGCTTGTTATTACACGATGAGCGAATTGCATTAACTTAAAATCAATTTAGACGAAGTCGGGGCTGTTGCTAAACATTTCAAATTACATATCAAAGTCAATAGGGTTACCTATGTGCAAACATGACGTTTATTATTTAGTTATTTTTTAAAGAGACAACCCTAGCTAAGTTTTAGATTTTTATCTTTTGCCCTAACAAGGTGCACGTTGCTTTTGCCTTAAAGAAAGCAAAAATATAGGTGCTCGTTAGCCTCAGTAAAAAGATCCGCACCTATGCGGCACTCCTTGCATATAAATAAAAAGAAAATATAAGTACTGTGGATTTTTAAAGTTTTTGAAGAATATAGTATCTTCACGCCTGTATCCCCGAATAGGTAGGCAGAGGTACAAGTGTACCCAATATTAGCCGGAGATACTTGGTCCCACAATGTGATAGGTGGCAAGGCTATCGCCAACTCATCTCATGTGGTCAACTCCGACACCAGACCACTAGACCACAGAGGTGATTTGAAGGACATAGTACAGAATTTAAAACATTAAAATTCAAGATTGTAAAATATTCGTCAGTAAGGAAGATAAACTATCCGGCTTTCCGCCAAGCAGTTTGAAAGTGGCTATTGAGTGCTAGGTAGTAGAGTTCTGCGGTATCTCGCTTGCGTGAGTTTTTTTTATATCATAAAATAGACAGCAAACAGATGGGTCTACGAAAAGAGTCAACCATTGCCTATAGACACGAGAGGTGTTAATTGTGCATTGCTATCTTGTGGCGAGATCTAATGCCACATGCACAAATGCATAAGTTTACCGGCTACCTTGCCCTCCAGACCGGAACACAATGATAACAAGCACTGACGCAATTCCGGAAGAAATACGTAAGCCTGTACCCTTGCCTTATGTATTCCTGCCTGAATGGCGTCACTAGACTCGAGCTAGACAATGTAAATGGTACCATCTTCTTTTTGCTCTTGCAGCACTTGTGATTGACGTGTTCCTGTTCAGAGCGTAATGTAGCTAGTAAAGTAATAAATCTGAAATTACATCCTCGCCACGTAGATGGCAATGAACCATTAGTATCTCTAGTGTAACTATAAGAGATTTTTCTTTTAAGGGTTCCGTACCGAAATGTAAAACGGAACTCTACTATTAAGCCTCCGCTGTCTGTCTATCTGTCACTAGGATGTATCTCATAAACTGTGATAGCTAGAAAGCTGAAATTTTCACAAATTATGTATTTCCATTGCCGCTATAACAGCAAATAATAAAAATTAAAAAAAATAAAAATATTGAGGATGTACATACATAAACGTGTTTTTTTCGTTTTTTTAAAGATAATGGATACGGAAACCTTCGTGTGCGAGTCCGACTAGCACTTGGCCGTTTTTTTTATTAGTAGAACCATCTACATGTTTACCATCTTATAAAAATAAAAAAAATGAAAAGTAAATTTGTTGACCCACTAATATTATAAATGCGAAATTTTGTGTATCTGGAAGTGTGTCGTTGCTACTTTATAGGTTACAATGGCTAGATGGATTTAAGTAACACTTATTATACAGAATTCGCGCGAACGCAAAATGAACCTACTCATGAAAATGTGCTCGGACCAACACGGCAAAAACACACACAGTACGACAGTGCGTATAATCTAAACCTAATATTATCTATACGTTTCCCCCGTGTTGGCCCAGGCTTTTTTGAGGAATAGACCAACTGCTATTCTGCCAGTTAATGCGCCCGTTTGGCTATCCGTATCACTACGATTGTGACTACTAGGTGGTAGAGTTCCGCAACGTCTTGCCCGTGTATATAGTAAGCATGAAGTGTTAGGTATAGGTGGAGCTAGCACTCGTATTAATCAATTGAAATAAATATTTACGTTACATCTCTGTCTATGAGGTCTCCCCGTCTCTATTTATACAGCTGTGTTAGAAAGAGAGAGTTAGACCTCAGAAGATGACAGCAGAATTTGAAATTTGGTTTCAAGTAGGTATTAGAAGTGCTGCCTCCATATATAATACAGCTTCATGATAGTAAGTACCATTGCCTAATCTATTCCTGCGCAATAGCGTCAATGCTTGTCATTGTCGTGTTCCGGTTTGGAGGGTAAGGTAGCAGGTAGATTTATGCATGTGGCATTGCGATCCCGCCACACGGATAGTTTTATTATTTAATAACTTTTAACTCCCATATTCTGGCAAATAAATAATTTCTTTCTTCTAGTAACACACCATTAACATATTTTGGGTCTATAGCCGATGGTTTCTCTTTTCATCAGTAGATCCGTCTGCTTGTTTGCTCTCTTATAATGTTAAAATAAAAACATGTTTTACATATATACTAGTAATGTGCCGGATATCCGTATCCGTATCCGCGGATAAGAAAGATCCGTATCCATTACTCTTTAAGCGGATCTTGAACGGATCTTTTATATTATTAGATTTCATCACATGTACAAAATTCTAAACAAAGAGTGAAATTCAAATAAATTCCATTTAAAATATTTGTTATTTTATTTGTTTATTTTATTAATCAAATTATTCCCAGTTCATTCTTACATTATAAAAAACCCTTAAGTCGTATTAGCTCACGTTCCTCACTAAATTTCATCAAATTATTCCCAGGTCATTCTTATATAAAAACCCTGAAATCACATTAGCTCACGTTCCTCTTTAAATTTTATTTATTACAAACTATTCCCAGGTCATTCTTATATAAAAAACCCCGAAGTCACATTAGCTCAGGTTCCTCTTTAAATTTTATTTATCAAAGTATTCCGAGGTCACAAAACCCTTAAGTCGTATTAGCTCTCTGTCCTCATTAAATTTTATTTATCAAATTATTCCCAGGTCATTGTTATATAAAAAAACCCGTATTATCTCACGTTCCTCTTTAGATTTTATTCATTAAGCTATTCCCAGGTCATTCTTATACAAGAAACCCTTAAGTCGTATTAGCTTACGTTCCTGATTAAATTTTGTTTATCAAATTATTCCTAGGTCATTTTATATAAACAGCCCTTAAATTGTATTAGCTCACGTTCTTAACATCAAATACGATAAGACGTGGGCCAAATCATAATTTTTTCAATTTTCGTTTATCTAGACCTCCGTTCGCAATGCGAACACATAAATTGAAACAGGGACCTTCATAAGGATTGTGGCACGTTTTAAATTTAGTTTTGTCACGGTCGCATTGTTGTAGATAATCTAATATTATTTTATCAGTTGATACTCTTCAGTTTTCTATGTTCGCAATGCTTTTCAATTCGTTAGAAATATTGGTAGCGTGTTAAAATTCTAGCAGTTTATGTATATCAAGGCATTAAAATTGGTAAATACGGCCTGTAACAAATATTGCCAACCAGTGATTTATAGTAAACTGGAATGTCTAAGCTCAGTTTACCTTGCTTAAGTATGTACACGCAAGGGAAATGACGTTACGATAAATAAATTATCGCTGGACAAATTACACGAATTAATCAAACCACAAAGTAAGCAAATCATTATAAACAGTAATTATAAAACGCATACCCTTGTGTTTAAAATATGGATTGTGTTTAAAATATTGATGAAATAAGTTTAAACAATTGAAACGCAGTAGAACCGACGGCCAATTTCTTATATTTATGGACCCGTAGCTCAAATCTTCACCAAATTCATATGAAGCCAAATGGAAAGTCCCACTCCCAAACAAAAAAACGTGTGTGTGTACATACTTTAACTTAATGTTTAAATTTGTTTCCTGTCGTTGTGCGCGCCCATCATAATATCAACTAAATTCAGGTCGTTGACTGCCGGTGTGCGCGCACATCGTAATATCAACTGACTATGACAACTATGTCAACTAACTATGCCGGTGTCCGCGCACATCGTAACAGACATCGGCTAACTTCATAATATCGTTTTTTATGTCGGCAGCCGGGTATGCGCGTCCAACGTAAAAAAAATCTCTCATAGTTTTTTCATACGTCCCAAAAGAGTTACTAGAAGCATTCGAAGTATAACTTCAAAAAATCCAAATTGTTTTATAAATTAACGAGTCTTGAGATGACAAACAAAAAATAAAGAACCTCCTCCGTTTTGAGTTGACGTTGTTTTCCGAATTTAACTTGGCAACCGACAAGAGTAAAAGTGCTTTTAAAACCTTAATATTTAACTACGTTGAAAAATTCGCGAAACCCAAAAAGTATACGTGCTTTAAAAACTTTAATAATCATTATTTTATTCCCAAAAGTAACGTGGATACTAATTCGTTGTGACGTGATGAATAAATAAACAGTACATGCATTTTATTATTATTGTTTTGTTTTGTCTCAACGGTACGTGAGGTTTCCATGAATAACGTATCATGCAGTTGGTTAGTTTGTTGATTTAAAAAACAATATTAAATATTAACTAGTTTGAGCCTATGCATATTATATGTATGTTTTTTACTAGCTCATACGCGCAGCTACTCCCGCGAATAGATGAACAGGTCATCAGTTTAAGAACTATCAGAATTATCTGATTACTTTCATCCCCTATTTTAGGAGTTAAAAATATTTGAACCCAGGTCTTCAGCTATCTTCTTGCCAGATTTCATGAAAATCGGTTAAGCTGTTTAGCAGTAAAAAGGGAGCAGATAAACAGACTGTCGCATTTTATATTAGTATGAATATCATTGAATAGCAAACAAGCAAATTGCTCTCCTGGTGAAAAAATATACCAAGGTGTGTAATCGTACGTTGCCATCCGTGTGGCAGGAATCAAAAATATTACAGTTCACGACGTTATGTTGATTTAACGTGGTGTAGTCACATTCAAAATAATCGCTAAATTAACGGGAAAGTGAAGGGTAAATACGAGCATTTAGATATACAATTTTAATTTTATTAATAAATAAAATGTTTATTAATATTTTAAATAAATATTTTATTTATAAAATTGTGTTTCAAAACGCTCGTCTTTACACAATGAAAATTCATCGACCTCCTTATACTATGCCCCTTTCTGGCCGGACAGAATTATGATTACTCACTGTTTCTTCATTATTATTTAAGAATAATTTTTAACGGTCAAAGCAAAGTCTCCATACTCACTTATTATTTATTTTTTAAAAAATATTAAATTATTATTCGTGTTTATTTTATTATTATACTAATACGTATTTATTTACTGTTTTACACTTTTTATACAAAAAATATGTAAACGGTTGACCCTGTTTTCAGTTCAAATATCTGCTTTGTTAAAAATGACAGACATATTGATTTTTGAAATTCTATATGTTTTGGAAATGGTGATCGATTTTGATCTTTCTAATGGCATTCAACTCAATATTTGAGATCTGAAGTATTGCTTTAGCAGTTTAGCTAAATAATCGATAGATTGAAACATTCTAAGACTGCAAAAGGTGGAGATCTGGTGAAAACTCGATTTTCGAAAATCGGGGCAAAATCAGTAAGTTTCTTGTCTACATACGTAGCGGGAAGTTAAAAATAGTAGATCAAGTTTACTTTTTTGACCATCTTGTGGGCGCAACACAATTAGAGAAAGTCAGTGTTATAGCAAATGTTGCTATAGTGTATGCTGGGATGAGCATCCTATTATCACATCATTATCAGAGTGCTAAGTGTGAGTTTTTCTTTTCGCATTCGATCGTGAGCGCGTTTGGAGTTTACTAGGAATTTGTATGTGATTTGTACAGCGCCACCTAGTGGTAAACGTGAGAAACCAGTTTACCACTAGGTGGCGCTGTACAAATCACATACAAATTCCTAGTAAATTCGAAATGCGCTCACGATCGAATGCGAAAAGAAAAACTCACACTTAGCACTCTGTATCACAGCATTTTTCCCGTATTGGTCCGGGCTCCTTTGTAGAATAGACTATTTGCCGTTCTGCCAGGGAGTTCGTAAAAGGAAAACGATTGGCTATGTGAGTCACTGCCATCGTGGCTCAAGGTGAGTTTTGCATTGTCTCGTCCGGGTCTGGTACCACCGCCTTACCTATTCCTGCCGCAATAGCGTTAATGCTTGACACTGTCTTGTTTTGTTTGCATGGTAAGGTAGCCGGAAAACTAATGCATGTAATATAACGCACAATTAATACTTTGGTGTTTTGTGGCGATAGTTGCCTATTTCCATCAGGAGAGTCATCTGCTTGTTTGTTATTTTATGATAAAAAATGGTTTAAGGTTACATATTATTAGGTTTTATTTTATTTTTTTCTCATATTTGCAGCAGTAGTTTTATTTTAAACTTTTAATAACCAATATTTAAACATAAAATGTTATAAATCGTATGCTGTTATTACTTTGTGTGAAAGGGTGGTACTTATTAATATTATATTCTTTTATTTTCATATGTACTATATTAGAGTAAAATGTAAGTAATTTTTAGTCTCGTCAGCGAATCCAACGACAAACGTCATAATCATATGATAGGTGCGGCGCATTGCGCCCACCTGTCGCCGCGCGTGCGTCCCGCGGTGACGTCACGCGGCACGACCGCGCCCGACCGCGCCGGCTCCGGCCGATCCGGCAACCGACGGCCGGATAGATTGATCAGGCCACTAACTTCTCTAATCAACTTAGTTAAACTATTCACTAGCATAACAACAAACTTATACATATAATTGTTTTTTTTTCTTGTTAAACGCAAAACATTCAGCTTAAGTTAGAGAAATATGGTAATGCTGTTAACTATTTACGTAAGATTGTGATCTCGTAGTGTGTCTCTGGCTTCTTATCTAGTTCTTAATCCCAAGATAAATATTACATCAATCGGGGGTGGAGACGGTTCAGGGCGCAGGCGCGGCCGCCGGTAGCCCAGTCCCGGTCCGGCCGTGCTGCCCGCCGCACGTCGCTCTCGCGGGCAAACGACCCGGCGGCGACTCGCCCGTTGCCTTTTATTAAGTCTCCAATACATTCGGAAAACATAGTTCAATATATTTTGTAAAAGTGTTGAACTTAAGCCGTGTACAGGATACAAAAGCTTACCTCGCCGCAGCCACGTGCCTCTTGCGTAAGTCGCGATAACACGAATGAACCTACTCTCCTTTGACACGTTGGAAAACAAACACACATACAAATCGATTGTATGTATAAACAGTTTTTACGGTTATTCAGCAGTGTGTCGAATTTAACGTGTTTTATGCTTCCGTTTTAAAGGTTATCACGGGTGCGGTCTTAAATATTAATACGAAAATAGTTGACCTTCCGCTCGCGCCATTTGCTTTATAAACTTTTATTTCTTTGCTTTATTTTCTCGAGCCACTTAACCTCAATGGAATGTAAACATCCCTTAATAGCTAAAATAACAAATTGTTTTTGCTACGCTGAATTGTGATAGCGCTACGTTGAGCTGAAGTACACCATGACTTAAACGTACTGTTACATTAAGTGCTGTTCAGTATAACAATTAATAATACACCCTGTCGTTGTAGTTTTTTTTTGCTTTTCTATAATAAGATTTTGTTAAATTATAAAACCTTGTTATTAATATAAAACCATAATTCACAAAAACTTTTTGTGTTAAGTCTTTAAAGTTCAGTCAGCCCTGAGACATTTAAATGACATTACTTCCTTAATACCAATTCCATTAGAAAATACGAAAATATGAATCTAATAATTCCATAAGGAAAAATTGTTATTTATCGGGCGCCAAAAGAATTTAAGAATAATGGTTATTTTATCTTGAATAACTTTAAATCTGCTTTTAATAAAATTATACATTTTTGAACTGACGTTCTCATCTGTGTAGAGTGTAGACTAAACCCTTATAGACCGCCCCGTTGGTCGAGTGGTTAGCGACCCTGACTACGCAAGCTACAGGGTTCGGGTTCGATCCCCGACGGAGACAAGCATTTGTGTGATGAGCACAAATGTTTATATTTCCGGGTTTGGGTGCTTATTATGTATATAAAAGTATTTATATATGTATTTCTACCTAATAGTATCATTGACTAACACCCATAACACAAGCAAATATTTTCCTTACTTTGGGGTTAGATCAGTAAGTGCAATTGTCTCGTGAATATTTATTATTTATTATTATTTTTTAATATTTTAATTATAGAAGCTCCGTACCCAATGTATGTAAACGGTATGGGATAATAAAAATAATTTGTATAAATTGTTAATAACGCTGTATACATACGAAGTGATATACAAATGAAGCAAAGTTTGAGCAGAGGCTACCTTTGTACTGTTTCTCACTATTGTTGAAAAAAAAAAAAACAAAGTATCTTCACGCCCATATCCCCGAAGAGGTAGGCAGAGGTACAACATGTGCACCCACGACTAGCCGAAGATACTTGGTCCCACAAATGTGATAGGTGGCAAGCCTATCGCCAATCGGGCACTTTCCAATCCCGGGCAACTTTGTGTTTCTCAGAAAACTGAAAAAACACTTTTTTTTTATGTGCCCGACCCGGGAATCGAACCCGGGACCTCATGTGGTTAACGCCAACGCTGGACCACTAGACCACAGAAGCGATTATTGCGACTATTGTTGAAATCGATGTTTTAATTAAATTAATTAAATCAGAACAGTCTTGGATGTAATATGTGAGTAATGTTGGTTGGTCATAGCTCCCTTTGAAAAATATACCATCTGCCATTCTGCAGGCAGTTCATAAAAGGTGAACGATTGTCTTTATATGTCACTATCATCGTAACCACTAGGTACATTTTCGAACTCTATCACGAGTTCGAAAATGTGTCGCCCAGGTATATGGTACCACCGCCTTACAGTATCTTAGGCGGGGATCCCAGGAACAAACTTATAAAAAAACTAATAACTTTTATAAATTATAAACAAAATATAACTGATTTACTCTTAGTGTGTGTTTATTTTCTTGGTTAGGCCAAATAGCGTGCAGCCCGCTGCATTTTAAAAGTTTTTGGCCAAATCCGCGGGATCACCAAGTAGCTATTCCAGGTCATCATCAAGTGTGCTATTCCAGGTCATCATCTACCTGTGTTACAAATGTCATCCAAATCTGTTTAGTAGCTTTTTCGTTGAGTTACAAACATCCATCCATCCAGAAATCTAAACTCGCATTTATAATATTAATATAGATAGTAACAACGGGCGTAGTGTAGCGTTTGGCTACGATATTCTACGAGCGTAGCATGAAGTGTTCATGTAGCACACGTTTAACTACTTCACGTAAAGTAACTTTTGGTTTTGTACTCTGCTGATAAATTTTTATTAATAAAATCTGCCAGCCCTGAGTCGGACTCGCGCACGAAGGGTTATATACAACCATACCATAGTAAAAACAACACATTTTTTTTAATACTTCGGCGACACGTTTCTTATATCCTTTAATTTTTATCATTATTTTGTTACTAAAGCTGCTGTAGTATTATACCAAATTTTAATTTTCTGGAGATACAGCCCTGTGGTGGACAGATGAACAGCTCAGGAACAGGTTACCGTTGACACTGTTTTGGGTTTTGATTGTGGTCTCTTTATCTCATATTTTATGGTATTGTAAGAATTAGTATCAGTAAGTTACACGTTTGTAATAAGAACCTTTTTAATTCGACTATTCCTCTCGTTAAACATAATATGTTATACTGATTTCACATATTATGTGAAATCGGTATAAGGCATTGTTTCCTACTCCCTATGTTTTATGTAACCCCGAAAACTCACATGTTCCCCGAAGAGGTAGGTTAAGTTGCAACATATACACTTCCGGTTAATCGACGGTGTTAAGCACCGTAGATGTGGCAGGTGGCAAAGCTGTCGGCAATGTCGTTACATGTCCAATCACGATCCAGCTATTTTCAAACAAAAAATATTTTGAGCGAATTATCGAAGAGGGATCTGAACCGAGGAGCTGAGCTCATACGACTGTAACGATGCCGGTACGGCTACTCTATTGGCACCCACAACAAACTAGACAAGCAGTTTTTGTTATATAATAATCTATACATATAATAAAATCGTAGGAAAGTCAAAACTGTACATTGAATATTTTTTTTAAAGAATACTTGGGGCGTGATCTACAATCGATATCGAAGCCAAAAATATAGTTTTTAGAATTTTTGTCTGTTTGTCTGTTTATCTGTTTGTCTGTATGTATGTCCGGGGTAAACTCAAAAAGTACTGCATGGATTTACTTAAAATTTTGCATGAATATTACTAACAGGTCGGGTCCACATATAGGCTACATATTATCACGCTATCACCTAGCGGGGAGGTGCTGTGCGGAGTACACGAAGTCCGCGCGGACAAAGTCGCTGGCAACAGCTAGTTATTATATACTTAAATTTTATTATATAATAACTAGCTGTTGCCAGCGACTTTGTATATAGCCCAGAATAGCAAGTTTTTAATATTATATATTAAAAACTTGCTATTCTGGGCTTCCTTTAAAAATAGACTATCTGCCATTCTGCCAGGTAATACGTAAAAGGTGAACGATTTGCTATACATGTCATTACCATCTCGACTGTGGTGTGTACCAGGTGGTGGGGATTTACAAAATCTCGTCCGGATTTTGTACCACCGTCTTACCTATTCCTATCGCAATAGCGTCAATGTTTGTCGCTTTCATATTTCGGTTGAAAGTGCAAGGTAGCCAGTAAACTTATGCATGTGGCATAAATATTTCGCTGCCCGGATAGCGGCGCGCTATCAACATGTATAGGTATTTGTAGGTGATGGTTGTCTCTTTCCATCATATAGCCATTTGCGTGTTATAATCTTATAAAGGGACATCCATAAATTACGTCACACGAATTTCATGATTTGTTGACACCTTCCACGTCCTTGTCACAGCTGGTCACATTTGTGAGACCCACCCTAACTAGTGTGATGTCACCATTGATATAAAAAACCCAAGATACACCATCATTGTCTCAAAAACGTCCTCTAAAATAAGAGCAAAATTTCAAATTGTGCGCTCATTTCAAATAGAATCGCGTCGGTCGCTACACTGTCAATTTTATTAATTTTGGGTACATTGCTTTGTAAAAACAACTATAATCATAAGGCTTAAGGTTGGATATGCAAATATTTTTGCCATATCTATAACTACTTTTGTTAAATTAGCTTCGATCATTTCTGATCGAAGGAATTTAGCGACAGTTGTTAGTGTCTGTTTTGTTCGGAACTGTGCATCTTGGGTTTTTTATATCAATTGATGTCACATATTTTACAATTTTACATTGGAATAATGATCTCATTCGATTATTTTTTATTTATACAGGTAGCTTTTTAAATTTAGTGTTGTAATGCTTAGATATAAAAAAAATATTTTGAAAAAATTTGATGTCACATAATTTTGGGACCCCTCCCCCTTGTCACACACTTCGTCGACCCTCTTCCTTCCTCTTCACATGTGACGTAATTTATGGATGGCCCCTAATGTAAAAAATAAAGATTTTTACTAGAGAGCAATATTTTGTATTACTGTAAACTGTAAACTTTTAATAAACTGCTTGCACAACGAGACACGATAGTCTGAATATAAATTGACATTAATCTATATTAATGAACATGCTTCAAACTTCGTTTCATAATCTCAAAGGTTGCAAAAACTTTATTCACCGTCCTATTTAAATATCAGGCAGCTACTTTATTTTTTTAATCGTCCCTAATGACTTCTTTCCTTAATTTATGGAGAGGCGCTTAAGGAATTAGGAATTTCAACAAAAAGTATTAATAGCTTTTACTCGAGCTATTTGCCTTATTCTGAAATATTTTGATAGATATTAGCCTAATAAATTATTGTCTAAGAATACTTTAAATTGAATAATTAATGTGCTTTCGTTCGGAAATTTGTAAAACTTTAATAAAATATTTAAAATATGTAGAGACCCGCCTCTATTTCGCGCGTACAAATTATATATGAGGAGAATCAGAATTGAAGGAATGGTAACCATTTCCTGTTATGTGATGGTTTCTAGAAGTATACATGTTTTTTATGATACGATATGATACTGAAACATAGATTTTAATTAAGACTTCCAGGTAATACTGCGTCCAACTTTGTGCAGTAGTAACGCGTATACAAACATGTAGGCAGACATACAAGCTAACAAATATTTTTAAAATGTTTTACGATAGATTTGCACTTAGAACGTCTCCTTGTTTTATTTTTCTTAATATTTATGATACATGGACCAGTTAGGATTTTATTATGCACTAGCTGTTACCTGTGGCTTCGTTTTCATGACTCAAATCATTATTTCCTTTAGCATTTTCGAGCATAAAAAAGTATGCTATGTTACTCCTGGGTGTTATATATGTAGGTATTTTTAAAATGATTAATAGTAATGTATGCATGAGGCATTACATCCTCTTAACGCGGATAGCAGAACATTATGAACATCTTTCGTCTCTATGGGCAATGGTTGTCTCATTCCATCGTAAGACCGATCTGCTTGTTTATAATTCTATGACAAATACACCGATGATTACAAAAGGTGTTAGGAAAAAAACTGAGCACAGTTAAGTAGTGACATAGAGCCTTTTATACAATTATTTTGAGTTTTAAAGTGAAACAAAACACCACTTAAATATTTGTCTATAATATTACTACGCGAGGTGTTAACAAAATTATGCTAGTACGTTTTTATGACTATAAAATATTAAATATAATTATTGATGAGGCTTCTATCTGTATCTTGATTCGCTATTAGCAAATTTATACAAAGGGCTTAATTCGGCTATTTTTTGTTTGTTAACTCCAAACTGAAGAATATTTTCTTTTTGTTTAGCAAGGTATTTTTTCTTTCTTTAGTCCCATATACATTTGGTTGGGATCTGACCCATGGTTCCAGAGAAGAGGGTGATTGATTTTTTTTATAGAAAAGGGGGCGAACGGACAGGAGGCTCGCCTGATGGTAAGTGATTACCGTCGCCCGTGGATAACTACACTACCAGAAGACTTCCAGTTGCGTTGCCGACCTTTTAAGAAAGAGTAGGTTCTTTTCTTGAAGGCCCCTAAGTCGTATCTGTTCGGAAAAATCCCTGCCGGTAATTGGTTCCACAGAGGAGTAGTGTGAAAAAGTGCCTCGAGAATCGCACAATTTTTTCTATGTTAAAATTATTTCTTAATACCTTTAATAAATATCCCTATATAGGTTTAACTAAGAATATCGTGTTAAGTGTTAGATTTTCCTTATTTTTATCTACACGTAAAAAGCTAGTTTTTATTATCTGACCTATTTTCTTTTAAGTCGAATTACTCATTGCTGTGATTCATAGTTTCCATATCGATTAGCTGAATTTTGTGCTTACTTTTGTGTTCAGATTTGAATGTTACCCCAAATTTTATCTCAAATACGAATTCATTTGAATTAATTTTACCTTATCCCTACGGACGCTGTTTTTTTGTGTTTATTTAATGAGTTACTTAACTTCTTCTTACTTGATATTCCAGTAACCTTAAAGTAATCCTAATTAAAAGATAGACATATCTTCACGCTATATACCTTACGCTGTACGCAGAGAGAATTAAATGTAATAATTTTCACATAGACTTCTTGCCTTGTTTCTTCCATATTGATAACTCTCTTTATGCAAACACGCCAATTCCGGAGACTTGACGCCATCTTCGCACTCGACTAATTAGATCAAGGTACGTCAGTCTTGGTCTACTACCCCTGTATCTACATCCATCTACATTCGTATTGTATATCAGTTTTCTTTTAACATGTCCGAACCAACGAAGCATGTCATTTCTCACGCTTAAAAATATAAAGTTTATAAGTTTATCAAGCCGGTTGCCTTGCGGTGCGGCGATCACAGACTGATTAGAATGTCAATAGACGTCCCATTACACCGTTATTTATCGATTTGTCAGTTGATGAGATGATGGAGTAGTAATACCCATTAACGTTTCTATCGACCTGAAACTGGGACCGACACCTTTGATAGCTAATCCGTGGCTAGGAGATATTTGACATAACTCTAATATTAACATTTGCCCGGGGAACGAACCAGGGGTCTCATAATATGAGTCGAATAGCCTGGCTACAAATCCAACACAACAATATCAATGATTGTTCGTGTAACTTCAATCATATATATATATATATATATATATATATATATATATATATATATATTAGTGGTGGTCGTTAAAAATTAATTTTTTGCGGCGCCCCCTAAAAAGCTTCTTTTTGATGAAAAAACACTGGGATTTTTTTAATTCAAAACAACACGTCCCTCTATACGGTCTAAGTTAATTTTTCTTCTTTTTTGGGGAATTTTTAAAATATAATTTTATTCGAAATATAAAAAATTATAGTACACAAATCAATAAAAATGTCAATATTTGATCAAAATAACAATAACCAAAAATCCAAATTTAAAAATTTTCCCATATTTTCTGAAAACGAGTTTCAGATTTGTACTTTTAACTACGTGCCATTTTTTCAAATATTTTTTTTTCATATTAGTTCCGCCGATAACTCTACTTACATTAATTCAAAATCTGTCATTTTTTTTAATTTCAGATCAAAGGGAAAGATCAATCGACCCAGTCAAGTCTAGCAGGACCGCCAGTCAGGTCCATTTTTTTAAGAGAGGGGAACTTCAGCGCAATTTTTCTAATTTAAAAAAAAATCATTTTTATGTAGTTGATAAGTAATAGAATAAGTGTAAAAAATTTTGAAAGGATTAGTCATTACCTTCATATAGAAATATTTTTTTTAAAAAAAGCTTAAATTTTAGACGCTAGACCACCCGGTCCCCATAATAGACCAAAATCAACGGGGAAAATTTTTGAATTTGCATTTTTGGTTATTGTTATTTTATTCCTGAAAAATTCCCCAAAAAGATGATTATACCCAAAAATTGACTTAGATCGTGTAGAGGCACGTGTTGTTTTGAATTGAAAAAAAAATTCCCAGTATTTTTTCATCATAAAGAAGCTTTTTAGGGCGCGCCGCAAAAAAATTAATTTTTAATGACCTCCCTAGTTTATAGTTCATTATCACGCCGGTTGCCTTGCGGCGCGGTGATCACAGACTGAATAGAATGTCAATAGTTCACCGTTAGTTATCGATTTTTCGGTTGATGAGATGATGGAGTAATAATACCCATGACCGTTTCTATTGAACTGAAACTAAGACCGACACATTTGATAGCTAATCCGTGGCTCGGAGATATTTGACATAACTCTAATAATAAAATTTGCCCGGGGTTCAAACCAGGGATCTTATGAGTCGAGTAGCCTACTACAAGACCAACAATATCAACAGGTAAAACCTTTGTCAATGCCACTTTTCGTTGTAATTTTATAACTCAGAACGGGCTCACTTATCCAAACCAAAAGTTTAGGCTTTGTTCGGACTATTTAGTAGAGGATTTATGTGAAGTTTGCAGAAAATCGGTAGAGTGGTTCTTAATTTATCACATTTTTTTTAACAAACGAATTAAATAAATGGCGATACGTAGCGAAGCACGGCGATGGCGATAAGTAACGGGTCGCTAGATATATATGTATATTAAAGTTAAAGTCAAAACTATTTTATTCAAAAATAAACTTAGTTGACTCGTCAAAAGTAGATACAAAAGTGTAATATTACCCGCTGAGTATCTTCTCTCGGATTTTCTTAGTGAGTAGTCTTGTAATAAATGTATAAAAATATGTATTTATTACCAGACTACTCACTAAGAAAATTCGAGAGAAAATACTCAGCGGGCAATATTATATTATTATCAAAGAATAAATCTGTTTACCTTTGTATTTATTAGTAACCCATTGTAGGACCAAAATAAATCGGGTCAATAACTTCAATATCAAACATTTTATTTAATAAGTCGATTATCCTTTATAAACGACGTCTGTAAGATCTGCAATATTAAAATACCCGTAAAAGGTAACGGACCGTTCCCATTTTACTTTGCCGTAATTTGTTATACACTCAAGGGTTACCCGTTTGCTAATTAAATCATAAAATAACTTACAGATACTTTAATATGAATCTACTAATTAGCAGATTTTTCTATCTAGTTTTGAGATAGTATTACACTTAAATCTACTCAACAGATGACGCGCTCATTGAAACACAGAAATGTATTATATTGAAACTTTTAGAAAATAAAACCATGACTCGATTCCTTGGTCCAAGAAAACCCCGAATTTGTATATTGTTATAGAAACTGCTCCAGGGTTATTTTACAAACCAATGTATTCTGAATTTAACTTACAACTTAACTGTAGCATACGACTTCCCTTCTCCTTTAACTCTGAAACCCCAAATCAGATGTTTACCAAATTTATGTGGGACCGAACGGAACGTATTTTTAACCTTTTCGTCTAAAAACAAATTCCAAAACTGTTAATTAATTACCAGTTTCAGAGGTAACAGGCATAACAAATACAGATGAATTGAAACTTTCTATAAGACACTAGAGTTGTGGTGGTTAATATAATGCATAGCGTTATATAATAACGCGCTATGTGTAGTCAACGTAAAGCATAGAAAAATATAGATTATAGTCTATAAAGCGCTATCATAAAGTAGTTTGTTCAAACAATACACAACACTCTATTAGACACAATTATTATTACACGTATGTTCGCTCCACTTGGTAAAAGGGTAAAAGATTTATAAATTTAAACAACAACTGGTGAAATATTGAATTATATTAAATACAAAATACAAGACTGATGACACTTTATTGTATGTTACGTCACTTCACTTCTCAGTTTCACAAAACGAATGCCTGGAAACATATCTGTCAGGCCTTTTATAATATTTTATTCTAATAGTTTATTGACTTTATAAATACCTTAATCAAATAGTTGACTTTATATCAGTTCAAAAATCATATTAATTTTAAATATGCTAAATAATTAACAAATTTTAATATTTCATTAGATATTTTAATAATAAGTAAAAATTATCTTTATCTTGACATAACAATTTAGAAATTGATGGCCGCATATACTCATTTTAAATATGAGTGTGTAAAATATTGATAACACGTATACTTTAAATTGGTCTTTTCCTAATTTCTTTTTTCATATCATACGATACCAAACAAGCAGATGGGTCTCCTGATGGAAAGAGTCAACCATCGCCTATAGACACCAAAGATGTTAATGGTGCGTTGCTATCTTGTGGCGAGGTCTAATGCCACATGCATAAGTTTACCGGCTACCTTACCCTCGAAACCGGACCACGACAGCGACAAGCACTGACGCTATTGCGGCAGGAATAGGTAAGGCGATGGTACCAGACCCGGATGGATGGATGGACCCGGGCGAGACAATGCAGAACTCTACCACCTAATCGCCAAACTATTTTGCCAAACTGATTAGGTTACAAGAAATTACATATCTTTATAGCCAAACTACTAATACAAATCGTGGCTACTAGGTAGGTACTATAGAGTAACTAGCTACCTGCCCGCGGATTCACCGGCTTAGCTTTTGTTCCCGTGGGAATATCGAAAAATTTTATGTACTAAAACCTTCCTCGAGAATCAATCTATCTATTTAAAAAAACCGCATCAAAATCCGTAGCGTAGTTTTAAAGATTTAAGCATACATGGGGACAGACAGAGAAAGCGACTTTGTTTTATACTATGTAATGATTTCTCAACAGTCTGTACTTCCATATAAGATTTATTTTTTATAGCTAACATATATATTTATTTTTGTTTTATAACTTTTTCTATATATATATATATATATATATATATATATATATATATATATATATATATATATATATATATATATATATATATATATATATATATATATATTCGCGCGCGCGCTGCGCGCAGATTCTAGGCATCGCCATATGGTGGACGTTCCACGTACCCGGACAAAGCGGTTCGACTCAACATTCTTAATAAAAAAATTTATTTCATAATAAAAAAAAGCTTAAGAAAGAGGGTTGTTTATGCATAAAAGTAAGCTACTCTTTTACAAAAATCAGCCCTTAAGGGACTGGAATTTTTTATAAAATATTATGTTGACATGTCACTCTATTCGCAGCCAAAACTCCGTGGATCTGTTAGTTATAATTTATCAATTATTTTGGAAAGATGAGTAAGTTGCTTGTTCGTTTTAATTGTTTCATAGAACAATTAAAAGTTTTGGCAAATATTTCAATTGCGAGTTACGATTAATATACATTAATTAACATATTTTATTTGCGATATCCAATTAAAAGTTTAATAGCAATTAATTTATTCCGAAATACTTTTTAGTCACTTAAAGCATTGATTAAAAAATAATTGATTTACGCTCAGCGCTGCTGGAGACGGTGGTATAGAACAGTGTTCCGCAAAGTGTGTACCGCGGCACACTGGTGTACCGTGATGATTAGTTGGTGTGCCGCGGAAAATAAGGTTATCTTATAAAAATATTTTAGTAAGTCAGTAAGGGTACGTAAAATACCTACACAAATCACGCGAGCGAATGCAATATCTTCTGCTTTCAAAGCATGCTATTGCAATGCTTTTGCCATTTGCAACGACCTATTTGAGCGAATTAGGATTTTCGACTTTTACCACAATAAAAACCAAAAAAGGGAACGCCTCAGGACGACCGACGAAGAAATGAGAGCAGCCCTGTCAACGATTACTCCAAATTTAGACCGTCTATGCTCAATTAAACAGTCTCATGTTTCGCAGTAATACCTGTTCTGAAATTTAAAGTTTGGGTTTGTTGATTAAGAATAAATGTTGATTAATAGTACTTAAAAACGAACTTTTAATTTGTAGTGTACCTCCAATAATTTTAGTTTTCCTAGATGTACCTTGAGCACAAAAAGTTTGCGGAACACTGGTATAGAATACAGTCTACTCTGGCATGGAAAGAATCATGATTTTTTTTCATAGGATATTAAACAAACAGAAGGTTCTCGTAATATAAAAGGATAACCATCGCTTATAGACACCAGAGCAGGGCTTGAAAACGATTTCGAAATACCGCCAAAAGTCTCTACTAAATTTTAATTAAATTTACTTTGTAGAGATTTTTAGCGCTTTTTGTAAAAGCAATCGCTCGGAGTGTATCCATAAGGGATCTTACGCGAATATAAACACACATTTTATGTATATCTCGACCACCCTGTTGGTCGAGTGGTTAGCGGTCCTGACTATGCGTACCCAAGCCCCGTCGTTTGCGTAGCTACGCAATCGACGGGGCTCGGATTCGATCCCCGGCGGGGACAAGCTTTTGTGTGATGAGCATAAATGTTTGTATTTCCGGGTTTGGGTGTTTATTAAATATATTCTTGTATTTTTATATGTATTTATTTCTATGTATTAGTATCGTTGACTAACACCCATAACACAAGCAAATAATTTGCTTACTTTGGGGTTAGATCAGTAAGTGTAATTTGTCCCGTGAATATTATTATATATATATATATATATATATATATATATATATATATATATATATATATATATATATATATATATATATAGTGTCTATGTGAGTATGAATAAATAATTTTGTACCTTTGCATCAAATGTGACTTGGAATAAAATTTTCGTTTGCTTTCACGTTCAAGAGTAAAATTATTTGCGTGAAAGGCTAACAGAAATTGAACCCCATACCTACTCCAAATAAATATTACACTGTCGGCTGGATTACGGCTTATTTATGTTACTCCAATAGGAACACGTGTGGTTTCGGCAAACGTCTTTAATATAACGTATTGTTCGAGATTTGTTTTTAAAAAGGAATTAAGGTAACTTATTTTGCAGCTTATAGGAAAGAATATTATGTTTGTCGAATAATGTACTTCACTACATAATATATAACAAAGTCGCTTTCTCTGTCTGTCCCTATGTTTGCTTAAATATTTAAAACTACGCAACAGAATTTGATTCAGTTTTTTTTATTAGATAAATTGAATTTTGAGGAAAGTTTTAATATATAAATCTTTCTGATATTCCCACGGGACCAAAAGCTACGCGGGTAAAACCGCGGGCAGGTCGCTAGTACTATATAAAAATACTACTAAAGAAATCTGTGGTGTCTGTTTTTGTTTTTGTCCAATTTTGTGATAAATATTAGTTATGAATCAGTGGTTTAATTGGTCCGGCGTTGGTGTTAACTACATGAGGTGCCGGGTTTAAAAATATGTATTTTTTTATAAGTTTTCTGATATAAACAATGTTGCCTGGGATTGGAAAGTGCCTACTTAGCAATAAGCTTGCCACTATCATATTTGTGGAACCAAGTAGCTTCGGCTAATCGTGGGTGCACTTCTTGTATCTCTGCCCACCCCTTCGGGAATTCCGGCGTGAAGCTGTTATAAATTAGTAACATCAATTTATACCATTTCAAACAGTTTTGTATGACAGATTTATCGTTCCGTTACTTGAGAACGGTTTGATCTATCTTGAAAATTGTTATATGGTTGTTGTATTGTTATATGTTTATTTATATATTTACCAAATATAGGAACATATTTAAAAAACTCCCAACCCCAGATACACTGACAATTACGCTCATCACACAAATACTTTCCCCGTCGGGAATCGAACACGAGTCCCGTCGATTGCGTATTCAGGGTCGCTAACCACTCGACCACCGGGGCGGTCAACTGTATCTCAATCAATTACAAATTTCTTCATATTAATAAATCTTACGTAAAATGTCTTAAACAATACTTGTTTTAAACATTGTACTTATCCGTACGTCCGAGATGTGTAATTAAAGTGTCTCCTTTAAGGGGGTTGGCTGAAACGAATCTTTTTAAGCAGAGATAAACTCGCCCATGAACATGAAACTATGTAAACGTAATATTCTCTTAAAGTCGTAATAAGCAAAATTTTTCAAAAATCAGTCCCTGGAGGGTTGAAATATGGGATGAAATTTTTATTAAAAACTATTTGGACGACTTACTAATATACTCGCTGGCGAAGATACGCGGGTCAGCTAGTCGGTTTATAAATAACCAATTTCTGAGGTACCAAACATAAAAAACAGCCGAATTGATATTGGACGTCGGTTGAAAACATGAATTCACGAAAGCATTTAGATTTTTTCCACGTCTAATTATTATTAATGAAATTTTGCTAAGGTCCGGCGGTGGAGACAATAGAATATTATTATATCTACTTTGGCTCTCCTGTAAATAAACAAATTATCTAGGTTATCCGCGTGAAACAGCTTAATGCAAACAGCTAAGCCGCGTATTAAATCTCTTTGTTCACTAAATCATAACTATCACGGCGTAAAACACATATATCACACAAGTTTCGAAAAGCTTGGACGCTGTTGATTTACGATTGAAAATGCAGGCATTTTAAAAGCTGCTATGTACAGTCGTCTATGATTATATGGTTGTAAGTTTTCATAGATGTGAAGTGAGAAATTTCTGTGTTTTGTAAACATTCAAAACATGGTTTCTGTATGAACTTTAAAACTCACGCGTTGCACTATTTTAGAATTATAAATGGGTTTTAAAAATGGTTTCTGTATTTTATAAGTATTCAAAGTATTCAAAACATGGTCTAAAATGACGATGGGTAAGCGATTAGTTGTTATCATTATATTAATAACTAGCTGTTGCCTGCGACTTCGTCCGCGCGGACTTCGTTTACTCCGCACAGCTCCTCCTCCATAGTTGATAGCGTGATAATATGTAGCCTATATGTTGACCCGACATGTCAGTAATATTCAGTCACGCAAAAACTACTGAACGGATTTGAATCAAATTTGGTACACAGGTAGATGATGACTTGATAATACTTTTTATACCGGAAAACAGAGATGATCACGCGGGATTCCCTAAAAACTGTTATAATGCAGCGGATTGCAAGCTGCAGGTAGTTAAGTTAAAAATATGTTAATTTAGGAAAAATATTGGTTAATAAAAACAGTTAGTTTTTTACTTCAATCGCTTGATTATTCTATGAAAAACACAAAAAAACTTTTGTCCTACACATTCGTTAGTTTTTCTTATGAGTCCTGTACTCTAAAGATGTCGGAATTATGAGATTTTTAATAACAATTGATTTATAAAAACAGCTAGGTAATTATTAATATAATTCAAGGGTAACTTTGTCCTACGCGTAAAGTAGAAACTTTTTTAGTCCGACACTCTAAGTTGTAATTTTTATGGCTACTATTTTCTTTGTTATCTATCTTTATACGAATCGAGATTTTTCGAAGATAGAAAAGATAAGTGTCTTGTCAAAACGAAGCTGTTCATAAAAAAACAGCTTGTTATTAATCAAAATATTCCTGAGACCACGGTCTATTATTTGTAATAAATGACATATATGTAAAACAAATGCCGGTGTTCGTGCACCGTTGCAAAGGATTATGACATGTTTTAATAAACATTTCTTAGATCTTGAACTGTTCGCATCCTCACTATCATCATCTCGAAAACATGTAATTAAAAAATGTAAAATTTAGCCAATTCATAGATTTTTGTATAATTACATATATGTATGCATGTCCGCATGTTTTCATGTATGTGTGTGTATGATTACATGCCAGCAAGCGTCAGTATGCATATGCATGTAATAAATAAACATCAATTAAATTCAAGTTAAACTTACTAAACTTATATCGTCGTGTAAATTAGGAACTACTCGTAGTAACCTGAGAATAACGGTGTAGGTTACACTATTAATAACTTAGTTACTTAATATCAATTTTGTAAATCCTTAATGTAAATGTTTGTTGTCCTAAATAAAAAATATAATTCCAGGTGACTGTACAACCTTTTTGATTGTTAATATTTCTCAGAACATTAAATACTTCCTAAACCACACCCTACTTTGCTTTCGTGACTTCGTGAAATATTCCTCTATGGTTTTTCCACTTAAGCCAAGGCATGCCCGTTCAGTGTATTAAGTTTCTTCTTTCTAATTACGAAAATGTTAACGATAACTTTTTACGAAACACAATATAAAGTATGTTAGTAGGTTTTATACAAAAAATTACACCTTTTATTATTGACGAGTTTCGACTAGGTATAGATTAAAATTCTAAATTTTCCTTTTAAATATAGACTCAATCACTGCACATTGCAAACATTTGATTGAAGTACGAGTATATCTCGAATAGAGGATAAGAATGTGCATTTCCGGGAACAGCTTTTCCGGTTTTGTGTTATACTGTACACCATATATCTTATTCCCACGGTTCAGATGAAAAAGAATAAAATGTTTCCGTAATCATGCACAGGCTAATGTCTATAAAATATATTTAATGACTAATGCAGTAAGCTACGATAAACGATTTCGTGTAATAATGTGTCCTGTGTCATCTCCATTTTTCCTGTGTTTGCCTTTTTGTAGAATAAACAGTTTGACTTTTTGCTAGATAATTCTTAAAAAGCGAACAGTGGCCCAAATGTGTCACTACTGTCGTGTAATTACTAGATATATTTTCCTTACAGGTAAAATAATAATTTTAATTTTAATTTTTAACCATTCCCATGGTAATATATCGGCAACAGAGATCGTTTCTGTGTTTTATCATCGTAAATTATTTGATTTTATTAGTTCATTGATGAAAATTATAAAGAAAATTTATACCACTCATAGATTACATAGATGTCACTTGCTTTCTTTTTCTAGTATAAAAAGTTATGTTTATACAGTTTATACAACACGCACGGTGTTGCAAGTTTCGAGTATTTTATAATAAATAATTCCCTTTTCCTTACATTTTTTAGTATTTTTCGTCCTACATATTCTAAAGGATTAATTTAATGGCAGAAAAGAAATTCTTTGCTTGTTTGAAAAATAAAAAAATGTATATGAGTTTGGAGAGTTTTCGACTTCCGTAAATAGTTCCTTTTTAAAACGTTATTAATTCCGTTGAATTCTAATATATGCTTATTATACATTTAATTAATTTGATAATTTCGCCTGAGATAATATTCTTGTAGTAATTTTAGGTCGGCTTCATCAATATCCTTTCACACAATATTTGTTTTCCTGTTTCACCATTAATTAATTAAGGGAATTAATTTCGAAAAATCTTTTTTAGTTCCTCGTAATTATTGTTTTAAAAACAATAATTATGACGGAGTTTCACCAAGTGCCGACGATGGAAAGTATAAATTAGTTCCTCGTCTAAATCGTAAGAACTATCCCCATGAAAATTTTTAACCTTCTTAGTCCAAGGGTTTAAGACTTGGCATCGATATGTCATTCAGTCAGTTTTCCTATTCCGGTCTTTCCTATTCATGTTGCAATAGTATCGTTTCTTGGCACTGTCGTGTTCCAATATGGAATGTAAGATAGACGAACTTTTTAGGTAGGTGGTTTATAGTGTATTAAATGGCAACACACTATTAATATCTGGTTATAGTTATCCCTAAAACGTAAGACATCTGCTTAGTTGTCCTTTAATAATAAAAAAACTAGTAAAAATCTAAATAATATCTGTAGTAATATTATCATTAATATAAATTTTGTTAAAAATGAAATAAAAAACATGAAATACCTCAATTTTTCCTAAAAATAAATATATAAAAATTGGAATGTTTATTTTATGATTTCGTTACATTCTAAAATAATTTGTAATTGTTTTAAGCATTTGTTCCTTTATAAGTACTAATCCAGACATTAAACTACCTGTGTCAAATGCATCGAAATTTATTTATTAAATTTTGCGTGATTAAATTATAAATATGTTAAACTAACAGACTTTTATGGCATTTTAAGAATAATTCGTGATATTTTTCTGTATTTAAACTTGTCTCTTTTTTCATTTTTTTCATGAAAATCTGTATATGATACAAACTTCTAATTACTGTAGAATTTAGTTTCTTATTGATGTGATTTCGTAATATCATACCAAATTTTATTATTTGATTTCTCGAAGTACGAAATTAATCAAATAACATGAGTGAACTTAGAAATAAATACCGTTCAAAAAATTCGGTTATTTTAATAATTAATTACCTAGCAACCCTGGTCTCGCTGCATGGGTAGCAGGTGGGTTGTCATGCACGATATGAAACTCTTGGTCCGAATATATTCTGATGAGTAGAATAAGAGAGAAAGCGTTAACGAAAATATTTCATGCCGTGTACGCTATTCATCATCATTAAAATTCAACCTTTAGTTTTCATATTTTACTTTATTCAAAGTTTTATGATTATTAAAGGCATAGAGATTTATGCCTTTTGTCCTTAGCTTCTTCCACTTACGAGCTATTATTAGAATTATCCCAAATTTACACTCCCTCGGATGCCAGTATTCTTAAATCCGTTCCTTTAAGTATTCTTAAATCGCAAAAATCTGAATTTCCGTTTTGTTGTTTATTATACAGGGTAACAATTATTGTTTTCATAAAACTTATATTTAAAACCATACAGATTTTGTATGTTGTAATCATGCCCAGTCTCAGGTTTCCTTATTTGTCTCCAAGCCCTGCCACAATTCTAAAAATCATGGTCTCTCGAATTATATTATAAAAATCTCAGCATAAAAAATATTTTATCTGTACTGGGTTGTATTAATTCAAATATTTAAAATGAATTTAAAATGAAAACATAACAGCTCTAGCGCCAAATTATATAAATAGAGAAGCTGTATAAGCGGGGTTTTAATTAAATGGCTCAAGTATCTCAGTCAAGTTATTGAACGTTGCGTGCAAAGAGGCGGTATAAAAAATAATTTAAAAACTTTTAATACTGCTTTCATCAATTTTATTATAACCTTGTTTGTTTGATAGACGGCTGTTAAATGTCGTGTTTGGAACTTATAATTAAGTATTGCTGCTTATGGTGAGCTATTATTTTTTTAAATTAATATGACATCATTTTGACGAATTCTAACAACTCACAACATATCAATTTTAATGGTAGTATGACTTCTTTGTTATAAAGTCTAGTAGTAACAACATGTAAATTTTGCTGGTTAAATTAATTACTCACAAAATGACAATTTTAATGGTACCCTCTATGACGTCTTTGTTCGAAAGTCTAGTAACAATATGTCAATTTCACTGGTTAAATTGTTAAAATTTTGACCCGGCCTGTTAGTAATATTCATGCAAAATTTGAAGTAAATCCATGCTGTACTTTTTGAGTTTACCCCGGACATACATACAGACAAACAGATAAACAGACAAACAGACAAAAATTCTAAAAACTATATTTTTGGCTTTGATATCGACTGTAGATCACGCCCCAAGTATTCTTTTAAAAAAATATTCAATGTACAGTTTTGACTTTCCTACGATTTTATTATATGTATAGATTTTAAATGCGAAAGTTGGGATGTTTGGATGTACGAATGGATGGATGTTTCTTATTCGATCACGCAAAAACGTTTGAACCGGTTCGGATGAAATTTGGCACACAGGTAGACTTATGCATTTGATATTCCACCCCGCTACATGGATAGCAACGCACCAATAACATATTTGGTGTTTATAGGCGATGGTTTCTTTTTCCATCAGAAAAGACCATCTGTATGTTTACTATCTTGTAATATATATTAAAAAAGCGAGTAATACATAAAAAAATTCTCGACAAAAAGTACGAGGAGCAAAAAGAAAAAAAAAGGGAGGCCCACTTTGTGTTCCACAGATAGTTTTCACGAAACAGGGCCCCGTTTTTAGACATAACAATATTATTGATGAAACTGAAGTCTATTACTGTCAATAACAGTGCTAGTGAAAGCGAGGTCCCGTTTTGTTGAAACTAGGCTCCGTTGTAGCCCCGTTTCTTGTAAATCGTTGTAATAGGGTATCACTACTACGGTAACATGACTGCCGCCATGGCACGCATTAATTGTATAAGAGTAAAATAGGTTTTGTGTGCATGGGCTCTACTCCTTGTATCGCTCATTGAGTCCCTATCAGCATTTTTTCTTACCAATCGTCACTTTTTAAGTATTAATATCTGGTTGACCGAGCTTCGCTCGGGTTTTCACATATTTCTGCAGTTTTCACACACACACACACACACACACACACACACACACACACACACACACATATATATATATATATATATATATATATATATATATATATATATATATATATATATGTGTGTGTGTGTATATACAACATCTGGTTGACCGAGCTTTGCTCGGTTTTTCACATACCCATATCTTGGAAACCGAGCTTTTCTTGGACCTGGAACCTTGATAAATCGATTCCTTGACCCGAAAAACCCCTAATTTGTGACTTTCATGAAAATCGTTGGAGCCGATTCCGAGATTTCCAATATATATATATATATATATATATATATATATATATATATATATATATATATATATATATATATATATATATACACAAGAATTGCTCGTTTAAATGTATTAGATAAAGTCAAAAGAATCTTGTTACATAGTTAATTTTCTAATAATTTTTAAGTATAAAGGAAAAACTTAGCAACCCTAGAGCCAAATTATATAAAAAGAGAGAATTTATAAGCAAAGTGAATTTTTAATTAAATTGTTCAAGTATCTAAGTCGTTAAGTGTTGCGTGCATGAAAAATAATTTAAAAACTTTCAGTATTACCCTCATCAATTTTACTATGGGTAACCTTGTTTGTTTGATAGACGTCTATTAAATGCGGTCGCGTTTGGAGCTCATAATTAAGTGTTGTTGCTGTTGCTTATGGTGAGCTATTTTTTCCTTTAAATAAATAAGCACGACCTCTTTGTCACAGTTTAGTCAGAGTATAACAGGTAAAATGTTTGATAAGTAAACTATACTATTTCTTAACGACTATTGTAACTAGGTATATGAAGTGAGTAAAAAAGCCCCGTCCTCTACTACCGACCCGAAAACTAGAGTCGATGAAATAATCAGAAAAAAGTAATTACATATTTATATTTATAAAAATAAAACATTGATAATACCACAATTTCGTTAAAATTTTGCGAATAATTTAAACTAGAGAACGACATGCCGAGTCAGCAGCGGTGCCGAGCTCAGCAGGGCAGCGGTGTCCTTGATGTTGTAGCTGCCTATGTGTCTGCCAAGATGTTAATTACTCAGATCAGGCTAAACGTATCTATAAATATTCACAAATTAAACTGGGTCAAAGCGAATTGACTCGACATTCTTGATCAGAACCGCAAGGGATTGGAATATGCTTCCTGAGATTGTGTTTCCCGACGGGTACAACCTGGGGATCTTCAAGAGAAGAGTGAACCTTCTAGGGAAGCGCGTTTCATCTTAGGCCGCATCTAAGCTTACCATCAGGCGAGATCGTGGTCAAGCGCTTCCCTATCGATAATTTAAAAAAAAGAATAAATATGATTGCATTAAGCTACCAAACAATGCATTTGACGATCAGACAGGGTTTTTATAACTGTACTCGGATTAGCCCCTACAGGCTTTAATTGTCACCAGGGATTTTTGGGGCGAGTAAAGTGCTCAGCGAGAGTTTAAAATTAAGTTTGGTCTTCTAACTCTATTTCGCTACATTGAAGCTCTGCAATACTCGTACGTAACGTTGATTAGTGTGTCGTTTACGTAAAAGACGAGTTCGGTCTCTGGTGTAAATCCTGCTGAGTTAAATTTCTTTTGTTTAAAAAGTTTGTATTTGATTTATATTTCATTTATTTAACCTAATATCCACAGTTTATTGTTATGTTTCGCTTATATTGAGCAGAATAAAGAGATTCAATTTTGAATGATTACAGACAATGCCACCTTAACCATCAAATGTATTATAATGCATTATCATATGTGTCATATGTGTGTAAAGTCTATGGTAATATTACCACTAATTTAGATCCAAAAAAAAAGAGTAAACAGATGCAATTCTGAATTATTAAAGACAATGTCACCATTAAGCATCAAATGTATTGATGATGCATTGTCATGTGTGTAAAGACTTTGCCAATATTTTATCTCCATTTTGATCCAAACAAATTGAAATATTTCATTAATGTTGGATCGGACTGAAGAGGAACTCAGTTATAAATAAAATAACGTAATTTAATTTAGTAAAGGCGAGTGGGGCACACCTAATTCTTTATACGGCTGGTTTAAAGTTTTATATAGCTGTTAGTGGGCGGTTCTTTATTAGGGATCATCGCAAGTTTATTACTGTGCAAATTTTGTACCAGAAATAAAGATTAATATATACTGAGGTAAACATGCCGTTAGAAATTTTAAGTAAAACGTATAAAGATGCCGATTTGGCGTAATTCTAACGAAATAAACTATGAAATTAAGTGAAGTTGTATGATCAACTTATCAAAAAATGCTATGCTGTTTTATTGTTTAATTAATCAATGTCATCACGAATGTATCCCATTTGTGACGGAATTTATTGATTAAACGTATCAGGAGTCATCTGGTTGTTTGCTATCTTACGATGTATAAAAAAACGAAATTTCAGTAGCTGCTCGGAATCTGGTAGTGGTGTGTCTCCATGATGTCGTCTTTCCTAACATAATAAAACCTATCTGCCCCCCAAGACAAGTGGCATCAACGCTAGGAGAATAGAAAACAAAATGTATGGATTTGACATAAGCTGTTGATACGAGCGTAAACGAATTTGTAATTGGTAGCCAAGTGTCATTCGTGAAACGAAACGTTATACTGTATCGATCATTTTTGATCAATTTCGTACAAAACCTTAGCCAAGTGGCACTTTTGACAAGCAAAATTGGTGATCCAATGATTAGCGAACGCTAGAACCCTGTAAATTACGCTAAAAATGGCGGATAATCACTATTATTTAATCAGCTGTTCTAAATCGTGGATAATATCTGTTAGAATTTTTGATAATTTTAAAGTAAAATGAACGCAAATTGCCATAATTTAAGAGTCCTAACCTAACTAGGGGGTTTTCAATACATTTTCTTTTTTTTAAGTCGCAGACGCCTTTGTAATGAATTTCGGTTTTCATCCCCTAACTCCACGGGGAATTAACTCAGAGCAAAGTGACCTTGACAAAAGTTGGTGTCCCTTACCCCCTCCACGTAATGGTGCAACAAAAAAGGGGTGTTATATAGGGTTGAAATTTTCCATCAACATTTTTCTAAGTCCTGCGCACGCTCTGACCGCCAACCGAGCTCTCTGTTCATTCTAATATAACGCATTGGCGTCATTTCGACCAAATTGGTAGCCAAGTGGATTATGGCTTGTTTAACGTTCGTTCCATACGAACTTTACGAATTATATCGAATATTGTCTCTGAATTGAATATAATAAAAATAAGAACAGAGTCGCTATATCTGATTCAATTTTGATTGTATGTACCGCGTGAGTGCGAATAAGATAAAATATACTATCTTTTCTTCTTAATTACTGTCATGCCGTAAGTTTCTATATAGCTAACATGTTAATTGAACTCTGTCAGTACTACGGACTACCAATTTAAAGAGTTATAAAATTAAATACTGTCACCAAGATTTATGTATTTATCTTCATTGCTATCAAATTTGATTGTTTTAACATATTTTAAGTAAATCCTCTTTACCTACCTTACAAGTGAACGTAGAATTGTGCAAAATGTTATCGATAGTCACATTTTAAAACTTATGTTTCAGATTTATGAAAGCTGATGATAAATTTATTATTAAAAATGAACAAAAATATGCAAAACTGAACATATAAAACTTCTTTTTTACGTATTTTTTGGCATATATATTTACAGAAATGTAAAATTGATCGAAATCTATTGCTACACTGAAAAATAAACTATCTTTCTTTGTTTCATTAAATTTACAAAATACAAGGGTTGTAACAAGAATATAGTGTTTATAACTTGAACTTATAGTGTCTGTAAAATATTTAAAGACGAAATATTATATTTATCATCATTAAGACATTGTCAGCATTTTGCAAACCTATCACTACTTACAATGTGTCTAGGCAGTTCGTTAGAAGCGAACAATTGGGTAAACGAGTCACTAGTATTGTGGCTTCTAAGTGGTAGGGTTCTGCATTGTCTCGCCCGGGTCTAATACCACTGACCCACCTATTTCTGCAGCAATAGCAACAGTGCTTGTTACTGTCGTGTTCCGGTTTGGAGGGTAAGGTAGCCGGTAAATGTATGCATGTGACATTAATACCCCCCCCCCCCCCCGCCACAAGGATATCAAAGCACCATTAATAATGTGCCACCAAAAGCCTTCTTAATTTGCGTTAATTTTACATTAAAATTATCAAAAATTCTCACAGATGTTATCCACGCTTTAGAACAGCTGATTGAATAATAGTGATCAACCGCCATTTTAAGCGTAATCTGCAGGGTTCTAGCGTTCGCTGATTATCGAATAATTCGCTACTATTTTGCTTGTCAAAAGTGCCACTTGGCTACGGTCTTGTACGAAAATTGACAAAAATGATCGATGCAATATGACGTTTCGTTTCACGAATGACACTTGGCTACCAATTACAAATTCGTTTACGCTCGTGTCAACAGCTTATGACAAATCCATAAATTTCTCTTTCTATTGTACTAACGTTGATGCCACATCTTGGGGGGCAAGTCTTTTTTGCTTTTAATGCACTTTTCATATAAATAAAACTTATAACCTCGGTGAAAATAATACTTCAAAGTGACGTTTACCGTCAATTCAGAGACAATATTCGATATAATTCGTAAAGTTCGTATGGAACGAACGTTGAACAAGCCATGATCCACTTGGCTACCAATTTGGCCTAAATATCGCCAAAGCGTAATATTTGAATAGTTACTGAGCGTTTGCCACTTGTCTAGGGGGGCTGTTTATTTGCTAATCTTTTTTTATGACTTTCGTGTTGGAACGAGGAGCTATCGCCTATAGACACAAAGATATTAATGAACCACTGCTATCCATGTGGCGGGATGGCAATGCCACATGCATAAGTCTACCGCCTACCTTACCCTCCAAACCGGAACAGTCCAATGACAGGGACGCTATTGCAGATTATTAATCTATTAATTAATTAATAAACATAAAAATATGAGTATTAGACAGTGGTCCTGGGAACAAACTTTTTTTTGGATTAATAACAAGCTGAATTTTTGTGAACATTCCCGTATTGGCGAAACGCCCGTCTTATTCTGTCTTCGAAAAATCTTGAATCGAGTAGCTAATAAAGATAGACAAAAAAGAAAACTTTCGAGTGTCTCAGTAAAAAAAGGTTCCACTTAACGTGTAGGAAAAAGTAATCCTTCAATTATTGTAATAATTAACAACCTGCTATGAGAAAATTAGATTGTTTTGAAATTGATTAATATCAATTTGAAAATCTCATAATTCCGAATCTTTAGAGTGGAGGACTCGTCAAAAAAACCATCGACTGTGTAGGACAAAAGTTTTTTCGTGTTTTTAAAAAAATAATCAAGCGATTAAAGTACAAAATAATAATTATTATTAATCAATAGTTTTTCTTCATCGAATTAAAATTTTCGAAGCCCCCTAACTTTTTTAGTTACCCGATTCGAGATTTTTCGAAGATAGAAAAGATGGGCGTCTCGACAAACCGAATCTGTTCACAAAAATTCAGCTTGGTATTAATAAAAAAAATGTTCCAGGGACCCACGGCCTATATCAGATATTATAACCTGCGATAAAAAGCAGCATCTCACCTGTTGCTTAATAGATCCAAAATCATGTCAACCAAACTAAATCTGGTCGCTACGGTACTTTAAGGTTTAATTAGCAAACGTATACTCCTTGAGTGTATAACAAATTACGTCAAAGTGAAATGGAAACGGTCCATTTCCTTTTACGGGTATTTTAATATTGCAGATCTTACAGACGTCGTTTATAAAGGATAATCGACTCATTAAATACCTACTAGCTTTTACCAGACCGCTTTGCTCTTCGTTAATTAATTGGCGATAAAAAATTAATGTGTACGGACTACGGACATACAAAAATATATGACCCATTATTTGTGCTTATATTTTTGTGTTCTCACTGCATACTATTTTTTATTAATATCTATCAAGCCATTCTTGAATAAAAAGTATATTCACGTCAGCCCTTACTCTGCCGAAGAGGCAGGCAGAGGTACGCAACAAGTGACCCACGTTTAGCCGAAGATACTTAGTCCCACAATGTGAAAGAATGTTAGTATATTTATTTATTTAACGTTATTGTATACCATTAAATATGTTTGTACAAAAGGTGAACTTATTGCCTATGGGCATTCTCCAACAGTTAACCTTTAGGCCAACAGAAAGTATGCATATGGTGCCTAACAAAATTTATGTCACTTTAGGACATAGGTCTTAAAAAAAGTATCTTCACGCCCATATCCCCGAAGAGGTAGGCAGAGGTACAACAAGTGCACCCACGATTAGCCGAAGATACTTGGTCCCACCAATGTGATAGGTGGCAAGCTTATCGCCAACTTTCCAATCTCGGACAACTTTGTGTTTCTCAGAAAACTGAAAAAACATTTATGTACCCGATCCGGGAATCGAACCCGGGACCTCCTGTGGTCAACGCCAACGCTGGACCTTAGTAAATTTAAAAATATACTTCACACCGTACACTAAATATACATATTATTATATATTTAAATGACAATTGCATAGTATATAATAGTAAAATGTATAATGAAAATTAATTTAACCATGTTTAAAATCATTTAATAACTATTTAAATAGTTTGATGAAAGCGGACCTAAATGGAGTCAATTCAATACGTTGCAATTTGTTGTTTGTGATATGTATTTCCAAATAACTGTTCCACCCATTTGCCTATATTCAGAACCGTCAAAACACAAGTTATAGAGACAGCTCGTTATGGAGACAACTCAATCAGCTGAAGTCAATAGATGTACATACCGACGCGGCGTCGCGAAGTCGCAGAGTTAACTTAGTAATACAAATCTCATACATCTTAAACAGGATCAAGAGGGTTTCGCGCGGAGCCCTTACTCTGCCGTCTCTAAATATTAACATACACGACATTCCCATTCGCATCCGTTGTTCTTGTGGCGGAAATTGAAATAAATGTTTTATTTGCTGTTCTTGTTAATATATACCGGATGTTTAAGAAAAGATGATAGATTCAGGAAATTATAGCGAGATATTCGCATTGAAAGATAAAGTTTTGTTTATTGAAATTATGTAAATTTTTCAAGGGTTTTGATCAAATTCACGGAAAAATCTTTGATCGTCTCCGTACTTAACAATAACATAATTAACAATACATAGAAATATTATTAGTTCAAAAGAAAATAATTTTCTAAATCTATTAATTAAAAAGCAGGCGGTTGGGAAATAAGGTAATTTATAAAAAATAAAAGTGATGTAAAAATTTAAAACCACTTCAAATGTCAACTATACTCATCACAAAAACTAATGAACCGATTTTGATGAAAGTTTGACTGTGCTCTAAATTAGAATACACCAGTAGGGCTACTCTTGAAAACCGATTTCAATTTTAAATGAATATTTAATGAATTTTGTAGTATTTCGTACTCTGGACAACTAACTATATTCAATTATTGGATTAGGCGACAGCGCCACACGGATTTCGAAATTTTTTGTAACTACTCATTATTGCTTTTATTCTTTATTTTGTTTAAAACGGTACTTAAAATTTTCACTCGTAACACTAGCTTGACGTGTAATGATTAGGTCGTTACTATATTGAATCAATGTGGTCAATATTGATTAACTCGAAACTTTTTGTTTTTATAAATATTGGTTTAAGATTTATATTGTTTTCAAGAGTAGGTCTGCTAATTTAAATCAGAAAGAATTATATTGATGTGGCTTTTATTTCCCGAAAAAATCGTGAAAAAATATTCAGACATACAAATACGAAATTTAGTGTACGTACTTGACCGCTTAAATATTTTATGTAATCTTATTTTATCTAATCCTAACAATATTACACACATACGTGTTAAACCGATAACCTCAGTTTTTTCGTTGATTGAAAAAATACAACCGAATTGACAACCTTTTGTGGAAAGTCTGTTGTGAAAATTACTTAGTTATTTTAACTGTTCCAAGATTTTCTCACGTAGTATAATTCTCTCACATTATTATATATATTATATATAGATATATATTATATCTCTGGGTAATAATAATATAATAATATTGCTGGACAAGTTACACAAATCGATCTAACCCCAAAGAAAGCAAATTATTTGCTTGAGTCACGGGTGTTAGTCAACGATACTAATGCGTAGAAATACATATAATATTAATACTGTTACATCTATACATATAATAAAATCGTAGGAAAGTCAAAACTGTACATTGAATATTTTTTAAAAGGAATACTTGTGGCGTGATCTACAATCGATATCGAAGCCAAAAATATAGTTTTTAGAATTTTCGTCTGTTTGTCTGTTTATCTGTTTGTCTGTTTATCTGTTTGTCTGTATGTATGTCCGGGGTAAACTCAAAAAGTACTGCATGGATTTACTTCAAATTTTGCATGAATATTACTAACAGGTCGGGTCAACATATAGGCTACATATTATCACGCTATCACTTAGCGGCCAGGTGCTGTGCGGAATAAATGAAGTCCGCGCGAACGAAGTCGCTGGCAACAGCTAGTACATAATAAACATCGAAACCCAGAAAAACAATATCTATACTCATGAGTCATGAGCATAGATATTGTATTTCTGGGTTTCAATTCGCTTCTTGATATGGACAATCATTTCTGTC
This sequence comes from Apodemia mormo, assembly GCA_036924255.1. Classification (NCBI taxonomy): domain Eukaryota; kingdom Metazoa; phylum Arthropoda; class Insecta; order Lepidoptera; family Riodinidae; genus Apodemia; species Apodemia mormo. The sequence continues at coordinate 29,548,547 of JAUPFN010000017.1, forward strand.
ATGAGTCATGACACAAATGATTGTAGATGTCAAGAAGCGAACCCTAGTCTCATCGGTTCGTAACTAGGTTCGCAAACCACTCGACCAACGGGGCAGTATATTATAAAGAGAAAAAAAATTGTTTTTGGTGTGCCTTGACCGTGTGCGTAAATCAGTGTTTCTTTTTTTATCTGTTATCACGTATTGCTACATCGTAATCAATGCGATTTTAGTGATACTCAAATATGTTTAATGATTGCAAATTTCCAAATGTCTAAACATTGGAATATTCTAATTTTCATCCTTATAAGGATTTAAAGGTCTTTTCTACTGCAAAGCTACAGCAGGTCGCCTGTATCTGTATAATTTTACCGTGGCACAGTGGACTGAAAGAAGCTTATACTGTCAGTCGATATTGGTGCGGCCGCCGCATCACGGCGATCGAGTCGTACCAACACGGACAAGGAAATTTTACGCTCGGATAAAAGTACTTGGTTTTACTGAAATTAAATACTACTGCAATACCTTTGCACACTCTTTATTGGTATTTTAAACCGATGAGAAAACTGAAGCCATTACTTTTAACATGTATGTTTGTAATATTGTTGGAATTGGATTACATTTGAGTATGATGTTCTCCTTAGGTGGCCAAGCACATGTACTAAATTTCGTAAATGTATGTTTATGTGTTTGTCCACGAATTTCTCAGGAACAAAAAGCCATGTCCAGATATTTCTTTTTAATTTAAATTACGTATATTCCAGCCTAGAGAACAGTTCAAGTTTTATAAAAATCGATTCAGTAGTTTTTGAGTTATGGGAGTTGCGATTAATGAATAGTAATAATTTAATAGTAATTGTTAATAACAATTATATTTGCAAGAAATTTATGCAGCGATATTGCCTAACCTACAAAAAAAGAAACAGGAAGTATTTTCCTACTTCTCCTATATACTTCTGATTAATTTCGTTGCGGGATCCAAGACAGCTTAGCTTTTCCCCAGGGCACTCTGAGCTCGCAACTCGGAGGTTATCAGGACGGTTGCCGCTGTTGATTCCGGTCTACAGAAGTAACAGTGGCGAGAACGAGAGGTGGGCCTATTGCCCTTTAAAAAAATCTACAAAAAAATTCGAGTTAAGGTGACACTTGCGGCAATTTTCCTCCGCGTTGGTCTGGGCTTCTTTGAAGATTAGACCAACTGCCGTTCTGTCAGGCAGGTTATAAAAGATGACCGATTTGCTTATATAAGTCAGATAAGAGGGAAGTCATATACTTCCGCCGATTACATAACAAAATGGTATCCATACAAGATACAGCTAGAATAAAGATGTTTCTGTTGAGTTTCGCAAATAAAACGGAATAACTGGCTTATCGGATCCAAATCGCGGTTGCCATCAATGAATAGACGCCCCCTTGTTTATCTCCATTTGCCATTAGAGTTTCCATCTCATTTAGTGGCGCCCGAAACAACTCGACTCGAATAAGCCTGGCTTTTGTACAGTCAACGTGTGACTGATGCCTAATGTCTAATAACAAATGGAATTTCGTACTGAAGTTAAAAAGTTACCACACTTACACTTGTATTTTAAAATCTAAAAATTATTTAAACCAGTGCATCTGATCAACTACAAGTGTTTTTTTTCCTCCGTGTTGGTCCCAGGCTCGTTTGAATAGGCCAACTGCCGTTCTGCCAGGCAGGTCGTAAAAGGCAACCGAGCGGCTATGCGCGTCACTACCATCGTGACTACTAGGTGGTAGAGTTCTGCATCGGCTCGACCGGGTCTGGCACCACCGCCTTACCTATTCCAGCCGCAATAGCGTCAGTGCTAGTCATTGTCGTGTTCCGGTTTGGAGGGTAAGGTAGCCGTTAAACTTATGCATGTGGTAACATATGCATTAGACCTTGCCACAAGATAGCAACGCACAATTGACATCTTTGGTGTCTATAGGCGGTGGTTGACTCTTTCCATCAGGAGACCCATCTGCTTGTTTGCTATCTTATAATATAAAAAAAAAGTAATATGAAAAGATAAAATGCGGTCTAGAACAGTTATTATAAATATGTTTGTATGTTTGGCTGGATGGATGGATGTTTGTTACTCAATCACGCGAAAACTGCTAAACGGATTTGAATGAAATTTGGCTCACAAGTAGATGATGACCTGCAATAGCACATAGGTTACTTTATATCCAGGAAAAAAGTATCTTTACGCCCATATCCCCGAAAGGGTAGGCAGAGGTATAACAAGTGCATCCACGATTAGCCGAAGATACTTAGTCTCACAATGTGATAGGTGGCAAGCCTATCGCCACCCGGGTACTTTCCAATCCCGGGCAACTTTGTGTTTCTCAGAAAACTGAAAAAGCACTTTTTTATGTGTCCGACCCGGGAATCGAACCCGGGACCTCATGTGGTCAACGCCAACGCTAGACCACTAAACCACAGAGGCGAAAAATTTGGTTATCCTGCGGAATCCGCCAAAAACTTTATAATGTTGCGGGATGCACGCTGCAGCTAGTAATAAATAATATTATTTCTGAGTATTGATAGTTTAATGTTGGAGATAAGACAATAGTTTTAAATTTTAAAATATTTAACATAAAAAAATAATTACTTGAATAAATCGCACAAAGACGATACAGAAAATGGAGCTACGTTTTTGCCGACCTTTTTGTATTTTTTTTAAGAATTCTTGACCTTAACTTTAAATAATTTGAATTATTATAATACTCTACGGTACTTTTTTGGAAAACACTGTAGATTATTATAAAATACAAAAAATAAGCTAAATAAATGCCTGATTCGAGAGTTCCGCGGGCGTAACGAGTTGGGGCAATATATAAGTCGAAGCAAGTGTGGGGTGAAAATAAGAAAAATCATGAAACGCAAATTTTGTATTTCCTAAAAAAAAAGGAAATTGTCATTAAAATAAGAACGTACAAATTGCATGTTTTTTTATTTTTCTGTACACCGTCTCCTGCACACTTTATGATAAATTGTGTATCAGAATTAAATATTTTGTTTCAAAGTATTTTTTTAGGTATACGGCATGACAACGAATACTGAAAATTACAACATCTGGAAGCTAATTCCATTACGTTTTTGCACTCAGTGAAGAACGATCACGTTCCAATTAGCTTCAACTGCAGTTTTTCGATATAAGTTAATTTAGCTGTTGGCAATGTCTACTCGATGTAACTACTACGAAATACAAAATTTTAAAACTTATATCCTAATTCAATTTGGTTAACAGACAGAGTTTTGCTAATGAAATGCGATTTTAAGTCAAATATGTAAGATAATTATAATATCCTTGTGGTTTAAGATTTAACCAATTTGGCTCAGGTCATAAGGTTCGTTCGGTGCGTTTTCGTTCGTGCGTTAAATTTTTGTATTTTAGTCTAAGCTGGGAGCTCAGACAAAAATACAAAAAGTTTTTTTTCGAAAATTTAAAAACGCAATAGCATCCCGGATATATACATTATGACGTCATCGTGAAATAGTTGGAAAAGGTTCCATGACCTAAAACGTGGAGATTTTGTAAAAAAAAGAAATCTTGTGAAAACTCTATTTTCGAAAATCGAAGTGAAATCACTAATTTTGCCTTATACTACTAATGTAGCGGGAAGTGAAAAAGGGGACAATATACAACTTAAATAGACTGTGGTCCAACAATTTTTTTTATTAATGTTATTAATTAAAAAAATGTGGGACCACAGTCACAGAACAGAACAAATTTTTTTTACTAATAAGCTGAATTTTTATGAACAGCTTCGTTTTAACGAGACCTCCATCCTTTCTGTCTTAGAAAAAATCTCAAATCGGGTAACGAATAAAGATAGATAAAAAAGAAAACTTTAGACTGTTGGACTAGGATAAGTTTCACCTTTACGTAATGCATAAAATAACCCTTAAATTATAATAATAATTAACAAGCTATTTGTGAGATAATTAATTTTTTTTAAATTGAATAATATCAATTTAAAAATCTTATAATTCCGAATCTTTAGAGTGGAGGAGTTGTCAGAAAAACCATCGAAACTTTTTGTTATTCACATCGAATGTGTAGGATAAAAGTTTTTTCGTGTTTTTCATTAAGTTCGGAACTCTGAATAAAATGTTCACCAAATTAAAATGGGACTAGACGGGAAGTATACCCTCTCAAATAAAAAAAAAATCAAAATCGGTTCATGAATGACCGAGTTCTGAGGTAACAAACATAAAAAAATACAGCCAAATTGATAACCTCCTTTTGGAACGTCGGTTGAAAAGGAAAATCTTATCTTAATACGAAATTACATCCAAATCGTTTAATGAATGAATTAAAGATTGATGATATGAGTCTGCGGAAGGTCTCAAACTGAATTGATTAATTCGTTTAAGGTACGAATATTTTATTTAGTGAGATATAATCTCGACCTTCAGTGCTTGGTAAAACTTTTTTTGTATTGTAATTTGGCAAACATGCATATAGATCTCTTGATGGAGAGAGAGAATCTTCGCCTATAGACACCACATACGTTATGATGCGCTGCTATCCATGTGGTAATTAGTAATGACACTGCCATGAGTTTACCGTCTACCTTACCCTCCTACGGCAGTCACAAGCACCAACGCTTTTGCAGCAATAAGTAAATTTATACAAAGAATTATAAAATAGTACAATTTAAAATATTCATTAGTTAGAGCTGTTTCCGACACATGTGCACGAAGTAAATTTGTACACAAATATGAATTGCCCATTTTAAATATATTTTAATTTAATTTTTACCATTATCAAAAGCGAAATGTCATCAAAAACGTGAATCTCGTATTCCATTTCACCGCTGATTAAAATTGAAAAGGTCGACAATGATGTCTGCATCGCAGACCGCACCGTGACGCAGTTCCATCGCGATAACGTCACTGGTGATTTATAAATCTACGTTTATTTGTGCACATTTATGATTGAAAACAACTTTTATAACCGGATTTTATCTGCATTGGTTCGCATTTACTACCGATTTAATAACTACAAATTAAAAAGTTGAACGCCGACGCATTACACTGTGTATTTTTGTCATCGATACTTGATGTTCATCCTTTTTCATTAAATACTGATAAATATTATAATTATACGAAATATAAATATATATTTTTTAAATTATTATCCATTTAAAACCCAAGATGCACAGTTCGGAATAAAACTGACACTCAAAACTGTCGCCAATTTCACATAAGTAGTTACATATATGGCAAAAACATACGTTTTTGCATATCCAACCCTAAGTGCAAGATTTATAGTTGTTTTGACAAAGCAATGTACAAAAAGTAACAACATTGACAGTATCGCGGCCGACGCGATTCTATTTGATTTATGCCGGGTCCCTATAATCTACAAACTGTCATTCGTAACAGTAACAATTCGTAACTAGCTTAGTAATAAAACGGTCTGTCATGCTGTCCCACAAGTTTTTTGGACTATGTATTTACGACAAGCATCCGTAGCTTGACTGCTTACCGATGACCCTCTCGAATATAGTGTGTTATCTGTGGATGGCCCTCACTGCGTTCCATTATTCAGAAAGTTTTAAAATAGTCTCGAAAAAATTAAGCCCTATTTATAAACTAATTGATGTATAGTATAGAGCTAGATACAATGGATAGCCGTGTATGCATTTAATGCGAAATATAAATGATGTATACAAATAATCAATGGAAAAATTTTATCATTCAATATCAAAGAAAGAGTCATAAGCGTGAAATGGTTCACAATACTGACGTTAGCCGCCATCAAAGTTCAAACTGTTTTTTTCAAAATAATTTATTAATTATAAAATTGATGCGACTTACTAATGTTATAGACACATTTTTACAAGAAGCACAATTTTTAAAACCAAAATGGAACAATTTAAGAAAAACAAAACCAGAAAATGTCCCAGCAAAATTCACTATAACTTAAAGGTATAATATATATTACAAGAATTACTTTGTTTACATTGTAGAATGGCAGATATCTCTTTGGCTAATCTCAGATGGCTCAGAGACAGCCACCACCAAGAAAGTAACAATTGCATTACAATCCATGTGGCAGGTAGATGTGCCGAATGCATACTTATTAGCTATTAGCTACCTTACCTTTCAAACTAGAACATACGTTACAAGCACAACGTTAATGCAGCAGGAATCGGTGAAACGACGGCACAAAACCTAGGTGAGACGTTGTAGAACTCTAATCTCGGAAAAATTATTCAAATCATTTTTTATTTATTCATTACTCAACTATTTAGATCTGATTTTATCAGTTCTTATACATTATGAATATTGGGTATGTTCTATAGTCTATACAGTACGTGGCTTCGGCTAAAGGTATACTTTATTTTATTGTGTGTATATTTTTAAATTCTTGTAGTCAATATTTATGTTAACTAATTCACTTTTTTTTAATTATACGATATCAAACAAGTAAACGAGTCTCTAGATCAAAAGAGTCAACCATCGCCTATAGATACCACATATGTTAGTGGTGCCTTGCTATCTTGTGGCGAGGTCTAAGCCACACGCACAAGCTTACGGGCTACCTTACCTTTCAAATTGGAACAGGTCATTGACAAGCACTCACACTATTGTATGCGCAATATGTAAGGCCTAGTAGCCACTATGGTAGTGACTCGAACAGCCAATCGGTCCGCTTTTTACGACCTGCCTGGCAGAACGGCAGTTGGCCTATTTTTCTAGGGAGCTCGGACCAACACGGGGAAACGTCAAATGCAAGACTGTGTGGCAGTATGAGCCAAAACTTACAAACTAGAAAAGATGCTATCTACATTTAAAATTTCTATCTAGTTTAAATTAATTTTAAAATAACTATGTCTCCTTTAATAACACAGGAGAGAACTACAAAATGAATGATGGACGCCAGGAACAAAACTTTGCAATAGCTAAATATGGCCACCGAGCAAATACGGCAATTTTGGAATAGAATTACTTAAAACTGAAATAGCGAAATCGCCATGACTAAGCTTAAAGTGAAGAAATTATAATAGTTGAAAAATAATGCTTATGCCGTGGAAGAGTTTGTGTTGGAGATCTAAGCTGCTTTTTAGTTGTGCTTCTTTTTTCCAATTTTTTGTTTCCTTGCTAGTTATTAAGGCCTAATTATAGTTTCTTCGCATGTTAAACTTAGTATAAGTTATAAAATAAAACTTCAAATTTAAGCACTTTGGTTTTATTCATAATGAGGTGATAAACAAAATCCTATAAATATCCCCACTTTTTGTCTCACGGCTGTATCTGAAATAGAAATAAATGAGCCCCTGAAATATTCACAGAACGTCTGCCGTTGTGGTCGCTAACACGACAAACAATAAGGTAAAAAAGTTAGAATCCAAAGGGGTTCCTATACAAGAAACATTAAAAATCTGTTTTCTTCGTCTACCTTCCTGCATTCTTGTACGGACCGTATGCGTATCCAGCTTCATTGTTGCAAGCTGAAAAATAAAGAATTAATGATAAAAAATACAATGTTATTAAACATTTTTAACGATTTGTCCAATCACGTATAATAAATTTCGTAAATGTATGTATATTTGTCCACGAATTTCTCGGGAATCAAGTTATAAAAGATTTACATCAGGTATAATTCAACTTAGGGAATATTTTTTTTTATATCATAAGATAGCAAACAAGCAGATGGGTCTCCTGATGGAAAGAGTCAACCATCACCTATAGACACCAAAGATGTTAATGGTGCGTTGCTATCTTGTGGCGAGGTCTAATGCCACATGCATAAGTTTACCGACTACCTTACCCTCCAAACCGGAACACGACAGCGACAAGCACTGACGCTATTGCGGCAGGAATAGGTAAGGTTTTTTGTGATATGGGTACAGTTGACACATATTTGAAGTCAGTTTAATTTTTAGATTGCTATGATCCATATCTTTGAGATAACCATTGCCTATAGATACCAGGTACCTATATTATTGTTACCCAGATAGGTATGTTAATGGTGCTTTGCTATCCATATGGCAAGGGTTGAAGTCAAATTTATGGTTCATTTCCGTAAGATTACTAGCTACCTTACCTTCCAAACTGAAACAAGACAGTGACAAGCATCGACACTATTACGACAGGATTAGGTAAGTGCGGATGTTGTAGAACTCTACCATGTTAGTGATTATAGTTAGCCTGAAATTATTATTATTTATATTTCCCATATTGTTCAATACCACCTTTGAACAATAGACCATCTGTCATGCAGTTCGTAAAAGACTCGAAAAAGATTGATTTTCAGGTCATGACTATGGTGGTAGAGTTCCGCAACTCCTCACCAGGGTATATGGCACCACCGTTTTACCTATTTCTACCGCAATAGCGCCAATGCTTCTCATTTTCGTTTCTCGGTTCGGAGGGTAAGGTAGCTGGTAAATTTATACGTGTGGCATTGCCATTCCTCCAAACGGATAGCAGTGCATCAGCATCAGTAAGAACTTTGGTGACCATAGGCAATAGTTTATCTTTTCCTCGGGTGAGATATCTGCTTGTTTGCTTTACAATGACAAAGATTGGCTGGCTTGTGAATTAAAGTAATTCGTAGGCGAAGTAGGTGACCAACATGACGTATATTTATTCAAATTTGCACAAATTATAGGAGATTATATTCTAACGTGTGTTCCATCAATTGCAACTAGTACTCGAGGAAAGCGGGCTATTTGGCAACGTCCTTGTTATGTATCATTTTTGATTTTTATGTAGTCCGATTGCAAATGTGCTATTGCAAAGCTGATATCACGTACTGTCCGCCTGGCGCAAGACTGTCACACCAATAAAGTCTTCTGTCAACAACACTGTGCCTATCGCATGCAATCGGAGGGTCAATAGCAGCTGGTGCAATGGAGATTATTCCATGATTTTTTGAACAAATACGAAGAACTATGAAAGTTTATTTATCTTGCAAGAGTCTACGAATAATAATTAAAGTTTGTCAGCTAGGAAATAAGAAAAATATCTACCTGGCTCCTGTTATTCGTAAATGGGGATATATTTCAGACAATAATTGCTCTTCTGCCGTTATATCAAGCTGAAACCGCAGCTGGAATTATATGTAGTTTCCACTCTTTCCTTTATACTCTGATTGTTGATTTTTCGTCGGAACTAGACGTCACATACCAGTCTGATAATATGTAAAGCATTTCCGTGTCACTTTCTGAGCTTGAAGTGGTAAATTCACGCTAAATATTTTTTAAATTATTGTTCAACCGGCCGAAATCCGGGGGTAGCTATACGAATGACGGATGATGAAATTTTGACAGATTAATGACATTATATTTTTTATAGGGACATACTAATCTGTCATTTCCATACAATACACAGTAAAACCTTAACTGGCAGCCCTCCCACCCGTTAGCAACGAACCTTTGGTAATTTGACATAAGAGTCGTGTTTTTTAGGAACAGTTTTAGCTTACGCCTCGTAGAAAATCCTACTATTTGTCACTAAAACGAGTCGTTTTGCAGATATAGGGACCGGGCATTAGAGGACGATTTTGAGATACTGAATGTGCATCTTGGGTTTTATACCTATATCAATGTTATTATCGATAGGGAAGCACTTGACCACGATCTCGCCTGATGGTGAGCTAAGATGCGGCCTAAGATGGAACGCGCTTCCCTAGAAGGTTCACTCTTCTCTTGAAGATCCCTAGATTGTACTCGTCGGGGAACAGAGACTCAGGAAGCATGTTCCAGTCCCTTGCGGTTCGAATGAAGAATGTGGAGTCGAACCTCTTTGTCAGGGTACGTGAAACGTCCACCATACGGCGATTCCTAGAATCTGTGCGCCTCGACGATCGATAGAAAAAATCGATACACAATATGTATTTGCGGCTAAACTCTATTGTCAAACTTAAAATCGAATCGAATTTCGACCAGAGGACAGAGACCATGGGCCAGGATCTCTGAGAGATATTTTGGGGAAGTACCAGGACGAATGATTCAGAGCATGCGGGTAAAGAAAAAAACCCGTGAAAATGTAATATTTCCAAGTTTTCCAGATTGAAATTTTTTTTGCTATTCTTGTTCCGCTTTAATAATGGTCAGATTAACTGTAAGACATTCTAGAGAAGAGCCAGGGTGAATTTCATGGAATTCCGCGTATGCTGGCTGGCAGGTCGTAAAAGGCGATCGATTTGAGATCGTGATAACTAGGAGGTAAAGTTCCGTTACATTTCTTCCGGTTCTTTGGTACCACCGCCTTACCTATTCCTGCCGCAATAGCGTCATTGCTTATCATTGTTGTGTCCGGTTTGAAGGTCCGGTAGGGTAGCCAGTAGACTTATGCACGTGGCATTACCATCCTGCCATACGGATCGCACAGCACCATCAACATCTTTGGTTTCTATAGGCGATGTTTATCTTTCAATCGGGAGAGTCATCTGCTTGTTTGATATCTAATCATATAAAATATTAATATTAATTTAGAAAGTTCGTATTAACTACTTACATGGCGTAATGAAATTTTACATACTACCCATATCCACTTACATATTACCCCGTGTTGGGCTGTATTTCTATTGAAGAATAGACCGTCTGTTATTCCGCTAGACCAGGGGTCGCCAACTTTTTGAGTCGGAAGAGAAAAAAATATAATTTACAAAATTTCAATGTTTTTGAAGGGTCACAAAAATTTTTCTTGTCAACAATACGTAGTACTTGCATAAATAAAGTTTTTTGATAAAAAAAAAAAAACTAATCTATTTAAATGCATAATTTAAAAAATATCTATTTTAGAAAATATCTATTTATTCATATATAAGTAGTGGGTTTTTTACAATAATATGATTATTCAAGTAGATTTTTTTTAAATCTATATCTATACATATAATAAAATCGTAGGAAAGTCAGAACTGTACATTGAATATTTTTTTAAAGAATACTTGGGGCGTGATCAACAATCGATATCGAACCCAAAAATATAGTTTTTAGAATTTTTGTCTGTTTGTCTTTATGTATGTCCGGGGTAAACTCAGAAAGTACTGCATGGATTTACTTCAAATTTTGCATGAAAGTTACTTATAGGTCGGGTCAACATATAGGCTACATATTATCACGCTATCACCTACGGGGGAGGAGCTGTGCGGAGTAAACGAAGTCCGCGCGGACGAAGTCGTGGGCAACAGCTAGTAATTAATATTTGCGTATGGAACTTAAGAGCCACAGCTTCAAATCCAAAGAGCATGTGGCTCGCGAGCTGCAGGTTACCGATCCAAGCGCAAGACAGTTTATAAAAAGCCGACAGTTGACTTAACATGTCACTTCCATCATTACAAATCTGTGGTGGAGCTCTTAGCATCTCTCCTGAATTTGGTACAATTACTTAACCTGTTCCCGTAGCAAGAACATCAATGCTTTTCGCAAACTTATTCCTGTTTAAGTTTTCAGAGGATAAAGTTGTCGTTGAAATTATGCATATGGCATGACGATCCCGCCACACAGATAGCAGCATACTATTAACATCTTTGGTGTGTATAAGCGATGGTTGTCTCTCTATGTCATGAGAACGACCCGCTTGTTTGCTATCCTATGATGTTAAAAAGAGGTAACAGACAAGGACATATATTAGGTACATTAATCTCACAAAAACAGTTTGTGCAGCCAACAAACCTATAGGTTAGGTTAGGTTAGGGAAAAAATCTGATGTTGGCAATACTGTATATGAAGGTACTTAGCAAATAATTATTGTCTATCTACTTTATGTACTCGCATTTTAGTTATTAAAGTCTTTGTGTATGTATAATGTTAAGTTTTACAATAGTATAATGTAAAAAAAAGTTAATGTGAAAGCCCCGATGATGCTTAATAGGCGAAACCGGTTGGCTGTAAGTTCAAAAGTGATGTGTAATAAATAAAATTTAAATTACATTTGTGAAACAGACAAGTGTTTATATTACATAATCAATATGATGCAGTATCACCAAGTGCCGAAGATGGAAAGTACAAATTATAACAAACCTATACATGCAACACGTCACCGTCTACACAGATCTCTACAACGAAGCACAATTCTACGACTCCTCTCTCAATACGTAGTATACGTACGGAAGCCGCCACTATGCCGAAGTCCGGTCATCCAGGAGACAACCCTTAACGCGGACGTTTGTAGCCCCAACTTAATTGTAATTTCTGAACTTTATGCTCTAACTCACTTTTCCCCCGTGTTGGTGCCGGGCTCCTTTGAAGAATAGACCAACTGCCGTTCTACCAAGCAGGTCGTAAAAGACGACCGATTGGCTATACGAGTCACTAATATCGTGACTAGGTGGTAGAGTTCTGCATTGTTTCGCCCGGGTCTGGTACCACCGCCTTACCTATTTCTGCCGCAATAGCCTCAGTGCTTGTCAGTGTCGTGTTCCGGTTTAGAGGGCAAGGTAGCCGGTAAACTTATGCATGTGGCATTAGACCTCGCCACGAGATAGCAACGCACCATTAACACCTTTGGTGTCTGTAGGCGATGGTTGACTCTTTCCATCAGGAGGACCCATCTGCTTGTTATTCTATCTTATGATATATAAAAAAACGCATAGTCCCATGTCACAGTTACAGTAGGGCTTACTGTAAAATAGTAATTTCGCCAAAAAACCAGTTAAAGCCCCTGTGTGTTCCTCCAAATGTGTTGTTAGTTTAAAGTTAAACATTTTAACTTCCGTTAAATGAAGCGTATCATCTCGGTAACTATAACGGCGTAGAATAATGCTAATTTAACTTTTGCTACAGCGATGCTGTTAGCTACATAATTTACTTAGTTTTAGAATTGCTCTGTTGTCCTAGTCTAGAGGTTGTCCGGGCTACTTTGAAGGATAGGCCAACTGTCGTTCAGCCAGGCAGTTCGTAAAAAGCGACCAATTGTATGTGCGAGTGTGCTACTATCGTAGTTACTATGTGGTAGAGTTCTGCATTGTCTCGTCCGGGTTTGGTACTACGCCTTACCTATTCCTGCCGCAATAGCGTGCTTGTCACTGTTGTGATTCGGTTTTTAGGGTAAGGTAGCATGTACGCTGTGCAGTATTTTACTAATCAACCTGTATATAAATTTGTGATTTTCACAGCAGTACCCGTGTCTTCCACACGTTGATCGGGCCCCTCTTAAAGAAAATACGAACAATTGGCCAATGGTAACAATCATGACTACTAGATTGTAGAGACGTTCAATGTCTAGCTTTACCTTTTTCTAGGCAGGAATCAATCAGGATCATCCTCATTTGGAGGATAAAAAAATAGCATCACGTCCGGGTAGGCAGAGTAAACCGAACGTCTATAATAGACTTTCCAGTTCACCACGATTTACCATTTTGTCGGTTGCCAAGATTAGGGGTGATCTATATCGTCGCATTTTAACGACCTGATAACGATTGTCAACTGTTTTTAGCGACAATCGGGACCGATGGCTTTACGTGCTCTTCCGAGGCTCAGAGTTGCTACTTAGATTTTAGATTTTTGACAAAAACTCCAATAAGTTTTTCCTTCCTTTATTTATTTTTAATTCCTTTTGCCCTACACGGGAGTTGAACCCGGGATCTCATGATCTGAGCCGAATATGCTGACCTTTAGACCACGCACCACGCAGTCTCAGTTTGGAAGATTAATTAATAAATAAATATTCACTAGTAAAATAACAGGAATTTTAAGTCAATTATTTGCCCTTTGTAAGTCAATTATTTGCTCGTGATATTTGTTAGTCAACAAAATTTATACATAGGAATACATATACCATGAGGATTGAAATATATATACAATACCGACACCTAGAAATACAAACAATTATGCACGTGATGAGCATGTTTGTCTCCGTCGCAAATTGAACCAGAGTCTTGTCGATTGCGTAATAGAGTCGCTAACAACTGGAGCAAGAATATTTTCAAGTAGCCGATAACTTATGAATTTGACATTAGGTTAAAACCATTCGGATGTTACATCTTTGTAACTACAGGTTATATTTGTGTCATTTTTTTATCAAGAGAGCCGTCTGCTTGTTCTAAGCTGTGAAATTATTAAAACTAACATTGCAAGCCTCCGCGAAGCGAGGTTAGTGTTCTACTCTCACCTTACAAAAATCAAGTAACATTCGATGAACATTTCTTACTTCAACAAAAAATTGAATCCTAGGTATAAAGATAATTTGAGAAACTAATTTTTCGAGGCCTGTACTTTTGGATGATTTCAACTATTCAGTATTACGCTTATCGTCAAAGTTACGCCTTCTATAAATTAAAGCTAATAGATAGTTGGTATTTAGTGGTCTCGTGGTGCAGATGAAACCGCGATGGGCCTGTCAGTAATTAATATACTATGCACTCCGCATAATTGATGGTCCAACTGCGTACAGCTATGTGCGCGTTAAACTAATTAATTAATCATAATAATTTACCATAACCAGCTGCGTCTGATACGACTTTATTAATATATCAATATGAAAAATAAACTTGCTTACTCTGCAGGCCATCCCTGAAATTCCCACTAAGTTGAGGTATTTTCAACCGACGAAAAAACTAAGATTATCGGTTTGACATTAATGCATGTAATATTGCTGGAATTTGATAATATTTGAGTATGATGGTCTGTTTAGGTGTCCAAGCACGTGCGCTTATTAAATTTCGTAAGTAAACGTGTGTTTTTGCACGAATTTCTCGGGAACTAAATGCTATATCGAGATAATTCTTTTTGGTTTAAATCGGGTATATTCGAGTTTAGGGAACAGTCCATTTTGTCAAAATCGGTTTAGTAGTTTTTGAGATGTGGGTATAGTTGACTGATATTTGAAGTTGATTCGAGTTTTTGATTACTTTTATAGATGATTTGATTTTAAAACCAATTGGTAAATTTGTTGGATTCTACTTTAAAAATTACATTGTTTTAGCAACGTTTAATCTAGTGTTTGGGTGAGTTTTTTTTGTGATTTCCTATAATCTGCCCCCGGCCTATTTTTAGCAAATCTGAGTTTGACGGAACTTAAAACGAATGCCGCGTTTCGTTCAAGTTGTTTTAGTTATGGTAGAATTACATACCTACACACACACACACACACACACATATATATATATATATATATATATATATATATATATATATATATAAACGTTTTGGTAATTATAATCTTCCAGTAAATAAAACTTTCCAGGACCTCAGAATGTCCAGATCTGATAAAAACTCGACTTGGTATAAATCGTGGTGCACGCCGGAATTACCTGATTTTTGAAAATTTTAATTTGCTTTGAGGAAAGTAACGAAAATACGCGAAATATGAGTCGTATTCGAACTAGAGGTTTTCATGCCGGTGCATAATATCCTATACTTTAAACAAGCAATGTCCCCATGTCGGTCAGGGCTTCTTTGAAGAATAGACCAAGTACCAACTGCCGTTCTACCAGGCCGATATAAAAAAGGCGACCGCCTAACGCAAGGATCATGCTTTTATTTTTCCAATATACTTTTATTATTATTATTAAAGTAGAACACATTGAAAATTTTAATCACATCGAATTATTTACCTAAACAAATATTCAATTAATTTAATATCCCTATTTTGCGATCTAGCGGAGCTCAGCGCGGGGCATAAATAATATAGATTTAAATGATTTGTGTAATTCTGGTAATGGGAGTAAATTAAATTATCCTATAGCCGTAATAATAATATTATTACGGCTATAGGAATTAATCCCTTTCACCAACGAATTTAATTTTGTAAAACGCGGCACGGCCGAAACGCCCACGACACAACACCAGAGCGGAATAAATGAGCAACGTTTATCCTCAACAATTTATATTTTACACAACTGAGAAATAATATAAACTGAAAAACTATTTAATTTTCACCTACTTGAGAATAGGGATATTCTCAATGTCACCGTTGCTTAAAACCCTAGAAGATCGAGTTTAACAGTAAAAGATTATTTTTTTATCTCATTCGGTAGCAAACAAACAGATGGCTTTCTTGATGGAAAGAAAAACCATTGCCATTAGACATCAAAGACATACAAAGTTAGTGATGCGTTGCTATACGTGTGGCGAAATGGGCCATCTTGGTCCCAGGCTGCTTTGAAGAATAGGCCAACTAACGTTCTGCCAGACAGGTCGTAAAAGGCGACTGATTGGCTATCCGAGTCACTACTATCGTGGCTTGGTGATAGAGTTCTGTATTATCTCGCCCGGGTCTGGTACCACCGCCTTACCTATTCCTGCTGCAATAGCGTCAGTGCTTGTCACTGTCGTGTTCCGGTTTGAAGGGTAAGGTAGCCGATAAACTTATACATGTGGCATTAAGACCTCGCCACAAGATAGCAACGCACCAACGCATTTAGCGCCTAGTATTCAATCAAATACAATTGAAGGGCATGCAAATAATTAAATCTGTACTTCTGACTGTAATCAGTAAATCAATAAACACAAAAACTAGACCGATTTTAGAATTTCTTGCAACAGTATAAAGAGGAACAGAGAAACGAGTTTTCCAGTTTTCCATCAGCGCGGGAAACGACCTTGTCGCAAGCAAAGGGCTTGGAACCGCGTACCAGACAAATTCAGTGTCAGAACCGGAACTCGACCTAAAATACCGTCGAGTCCAGAAGATATAATTTAAGTAATGCTTCTTCAAACTATATGTCAGTACTTAAACTACAAAGCTCTACGCTTTGCCTACTTCTTGATTAGTTGGATTAGGCAGCATTGCTAGTGGCAAGAAAATGTCGTGTGTGGAAAATAAGGCCTCAGCTACTATTTAGAGCAACTGGATCACCAGTAAATGAAAGGAAATGAAGTGTTCATTTGCAAGAATATGGGTGCTAAAAGTTATAATAATTAATTAAAAAACCAGGACATTCTACCATTAGGTATATGATGTGCAAATATTTAAAAATTTAAAAATTATCATATATTCTATGTATGTTAAGAATTTTTGTAGGCATTTTTTATTTACACATTACTATATATTTACATTACTTATAAGTTATAATATATTGAAATGTTGTCAAATTATTTTTATTTACATTCAAATATTAAGACATATTTTACCAACAGATTCAAGATATATCCTTTCCATGTATCTATTCTCGATGATTCGATTTCTTTAGAATTACTATCGGATCGGAGTGCTGCCTCACACTGAGATCCGGTGGAAGAAACTCAGCGGGCTTGTCTTGTTTTTCTTACAATTTACAAAATCCCATGTGTTTATTCAATCAAAACGTTTACATTTATACATACAGCATAAAGCGACATTATCATTAGGCTACTTTTTACCCGACAGAGTAAAATTAAATAATGTGTGTGGGTTACGCGAAGCCGTGAATAACAGCTAGTTTTATATATTAACAATTACACTATATAATTAAAATTGCTTCTCAAATAATAATTTCATTCTCATTTTACATTTTGCTTAAAATAAATCGCTAATGACTAAGTGTATAAAAGATATAACGGGTGAAAATTGCTCAATAACGTCCTGGTAAATATTTACTTTCGAACAGCTCTAATATAGTGGCTCTCAAAGGCGTAAACGGTAAACGTATTATGCGGTTCCGTAGGCATATCCATTCTACGACGATACCGCGACGGAAACTTCCGCTGCAAGGCGCTAAAGTTTTCCCATTCAAAAGTTACGATCGTGTAATCAATAAAAAACCGTACTGATTGAACGGATGCCACGCCCTTTTTATAGACTTCGGCCGGATTTACGTTAGGTAGTTTACACGCAATGATTTATTATTCGTGTAGATAGGTTACAGAAAGCGATTTCACTTAAGTGGCACGTATTGATCTCTTTTTTATATCATAAGATCGCAAACGACTTTTTTATGTTTTCTGACTACTTAAATTTAGTTTGTCTTAATGACAATGTCAGTTAATCCAATTCTTTTGATGAAAATAGATAACCGTCGTATACAGGTACTAAAGCTGTCAATGCTGCGTTGCTATCCGTGTCTATTTGCTTGTTTGCTATCCTATAAAATAAAAAAAAATATATAATTTATACTAAATAAATTACGACAAACAAGTGATCGCATTTCGAAAGTAATTTAAGTGATTTATAAATGTGATATTTTAAAATTCCATGTATAGCTGTATGACTGAGTATTCGATATGCTACATGTAAGAGGCTGACTGACTAATCTAAG
This sequence comes from Apodemia mormo, assembly GCA_036924255.1. NCBI lineage: Eukaryota > Metazoa > Arthropoda > Insecta > Lepidoptera > Riodinidae > Apodemia > Apodemia mormo. Next base: position 29,566,672 of record JAUPFN010000017.1, read on the forward strand.
AGCAGTGCGTCAGTTTGCACGCAGCTTTCCTTTGAACATTGAATCAGTGGCTTAATTAAACACGCTAACTGCGGCATAAATGCGGCCTCAATTAGATTTCTTTTATGGGGTCAATCAGATGTTTTGAAAAATGCACAAACATAGTAGACATTTCATTTCTAAAATTTTATTAAAAAATATATTTTAAATTTTAAATAAAGAAACAAACACTAATATAATATATTATTATCTTTACAATGAAACTTGTAAGTAATGCATCGATATTAAGCTTTTTTTTTTACTTTTAAATTAAATAATACGTACTTATGTCGCATATTGTGGATGTCAATATTTTTAAATGTGTGACGACTATTCCATATTTCATGTATTTTTTAATTTTGTTTTAGAATTTTTCATAGAAATGAATAAACTCGAAAAGGAGAGAAAAAAATGATTATATTAATGAGGTTTATTAATCTGGCTACATAATAATGTTGAATAAAGCTAGTGGGATTAAATAATAAATTAAATAGATTAGGCACATATAGTATTCACTGCAGTACAGTACCTAAAATCATTTGCAGATGAACGTAATATAAAATGTGCTATTCATGGAACTTTTAAAATTAATTGGGTATTTGTATAAAGCGAAATATAATTTATACATAAAAGAATATTAACATAATATTTTTCAACATATTATGTGTGTCTAAAATTGCGTTGGAATAAAAATACCGCAATGCTTACTTTTCATATATCCGTGGTTAACACAAGGCGGGAGCCGAGAACGAACGAAACGGAACTCCATTCTCGAAATAATATTATATATGTAATATAGCCCGACAAGTACGCGGTCACGCTGCTGCACAGCGGTCAAGTCAAAAGAGATTAGGTTCATACTTGTCTTTCAATATCGGTCCCTAAGACCGAGTTCACTAGACTGATACAATTTAGTCTTCCTATGAATTCAGTGTTAAAGTGATAAAATGGCGTGGGGTTATTGGTCTGCGTCGTCCGTGCTTCCCGATCGTGGTCGGAGTCCACGACGAGCCGGAACTTCCGTGGTACACTCGCATCCAAATCCACCAACCGCGAGAGATGTCATGGAAACACACGATGAAAGTATCATCCATACGGCGTCTACGTCTCGGGACAGTCGTGATCACTCAGCTTCACCTCACTCATCCTCAAATGGAGGTCACTCCCATCACCATGAAGTGAGACATGCAGTGCCCGCAAGCGCTCTTTTCGGCGAGAGTTACGGTGAACTTTCTAGAAGACCGTCATTAGATCTCGGTTCAGTGCGCAGTGCTTTAGCGTCATGTTCAGGCGGTGGGACGCTCAGTGCTGGCTCGACATTGACTCGTGGTGGGACACTGGCTGACTATCTGCCGCCTACGCCGTGTCCTCATCATCACCGTGTATACGTGGACCATCATAAACATTACGAGCAACCGATCCAGCCGGTGCACGTGGGTGTTCCTCACCATTCACATTCGCACGCTTCCAGTAGACACCACACGGACGACGAAGATGACTTAGAACCAGCGTATGCTACAGGTATGTGTACTTTAGACTTAGGAAATAATCTACACATATAATGATATAAGCTTTGCATTTTTGTGTTTCTTTGTAATAAGTGATAAACTACGAATGGAAATGTTTGATTTCAGGATAAAATAGAAGTATATCTGTTTACACTTTTCGTTGATTAAATTCTGCTTGTTTTTTTATCTAGATAATCTTAACAGAAATCCGGAGTCTGGTGGTGGCCTATAAACACAACACTCATGCCTTGATAAACCACGTAAAATCTCAGAAACTTGTATATACTCGTTCATGTCCAGTTAAAAAAATATTTTTATAGTCGCCTCTGTTGTCTAGTGGTCCAGTTTCGATGTTGACCATATGAGGTCCCGGGTTCGATTCCCGGGGCAATTCAAAAGATGTTTGAAGTTTTCTGGTAAAAACAACGTGGCCTGGGATTGGACGAGTGCCCAGTTGGCGGATAGGCTTGCCACCTATCACGATATCTTTGGCTAAGCATTGGTAAACTTCTTGTACCTTTGCCACCTCTTCGAGGATACGGGTGTGAAATATATATTTTTTTTAAATAAATTTAATCATTTACTTGTAGAGTATATATTAAGTAAAATGAACGTCACACACGTCACAGACGTCACACACGTCACAGACTACACAAATACTAATCGACATGGTGTTGGGTGTGGATACTCTTTAACAAATTAACTATCTAGAGCAGCGATGGGACTCGAGCCGTGTTTTACTCGGGACACTAGATAAGCTTTTATTCTTCTTCCACTCGTGTATAATATATGATAATTCGGATTACGAGTGACTCGAGTAAACTTGAGTCACTCGGACCACTCAAGTCGATATAGACTCAAATGAGAAATTCAAGTTATGACAGATTTTGCCGATATCTCTTCCGTTTGAAATTCAGTACAAATCTATGCAGGATGATGACTAATGTAGTAAAATATTTCATTTCATTATTTTTGTAATACCTGGCTATGTTATTAAAGTAACATTATTATTTAAACTAACATTAAGTATTAGACTTAATATTTTTAAATTTATGTAATCTATTATAGCGACTATAAATCACAGAAGAAGCTGGCAAACATTACAGATTTGATTAATTTATATTTTATATATTTTTGTATTTTATTTACTTTAAAAAAATCTCATCTTTTCTTCAGCATCTCGAATCATATCCTTCACTCGAGTGAGAAAAAGACACTCAAATCTCATCTTTAATGCCTCGGTTTTGACAGTTAAGTGACTCGAGTGAAAAAAAGACACCCGAGTCTTATCTTCACTCGAGTGGCACTCGAGTGAATCAGTTTTCACTGGCAAGTGACTCGAGTGAAAAAAAGTCACTCGAGTCCCATCACCAATCTAAACCACTCAAATACTAATTAATAGACACGATTTTGATCAGAGAACATGAAGATACTCAAATGAGCAAATGCTTGTAATTGGTAAAGGCTTGTAGATATAATATTACATCGTAAAAAATAGTAATATGCCATAATGTGTTATTTTTACTTACCCAATAAGAAGCTAAGGCTTAAAAGATAGGTCTCAAGTGATTTTATTACATAGGTAACCATAACTCTATATTTCTGGGTATAAATGCAAGCTACACAACACACAATCTAAGAAAATGCCTTGAAAGGCGTATCCAGTTTAATCCGTGTATTTGACGGTCAGTTTCACGTCAATTTACCATTTGCCGGCTAGAAAATGGATTGTGTCGATTGGCCAAATGTGAGATATTTACCATCGTGACTACTTGGCGTTAGAGTACCGCAACGTGTGCGATTTTGGTACCACGGCCTTACCAATACCTGAAGCAATAGCGACAATGCTGTCACTATCGTCTGCAGGTTTGAAGGGTAAGGTAGCCGGTATACATATACATGCATGTGGCATTATCATTTCGCCCCACGTATATCAATGCACTATAGACGACCGTTGTCTTTTTCCATCTAGAGAGTCATCTGATTGTTTGCTATATTGTAATATGAAACAAAATATAGTCACGCTTTCTCTTTCCGGGTTGGCAGGTAAAACATTTTCAAAAGTTCCAGTGCACCGCGATTCACCGTATTTTCGTAGCCCAGCGTCAGTGATAAGACTCGGTCGTTAGCTAAATGAAGTCCACGCTACATTAGAAGCTCAATGGAAACACCGCCTCAACTAGGGCACCGACCACAAAATACATTACACCAACAACAAAGTTTAATTAACACGATACTTGGAAATCGATCATTTACTTTGTAATGTCGGTAAATCGCGATTGTTAAAGGTAAAATATTTCGTTAGTAAAAAAATTATTGTAGATTATCCAATATCTATATTATAGATGTGAAAGTCTGTCTTAATGTCTATTATGCTTTCAAACATAATGAATTTTGGTCCTTAATTGCATTGACACTATTGCGACAGGAAAAGGTAAAGCGTTGGCACCAGACCCGATCGAGCTATTGCAGAACTCTACCACCTAGTAATCACAATGGTAGAGACAAGTTGGGTCAATCATTCGTCTATTACGAACTGCCTAGCACAATGGCAGATGATCTTTCAAAGGGGCCCCAAACCAACACGGATATTGCGATACTACATAATAATAATATAATAATATCACTGGACAAATTACACAAATCAACCTAACCTCAAAGTAAGCAAATTATATGCTTGTGTTATGGGCGTTAGTCAACGATACTAATACGTAGAAATATATAATATATATAAATAATGTTACATACATAATGAACATGCAAACCCAGAAATACAAACATGTATGCTCATCACATAAATGTTTGTCCCTGTCGGGAATCGAAACCGTGCCCCTTGGATTCATAGTTAGGATGGTTAGCCATTCGACCAACGGGTTCGGTCAACACGTATATAACATTTATCTTTATTATGCCTGTAGGCAATGGTTATTAATTTCTCTTAGGAGAGTGGTCTACTTGTTTTTGTGCTTTACTATATTATATACGTTAAGAGGGCACCGAGCATTTAGAGCGACTCGATATTTTGGCCTTCTACGGGATAGGGGGATCGTGATGGTTCTGACTAGGATGGGTGATACTTTTTTGATATTTCCTTTTTATCATTAAAATTTGAACACATTTTACAAATATAAAGTGTATAGTTATAGAAAACATGTTGTTTTGCTATTATTTAAAAATTGATGACCTTCCATTTAGTATATACGCCATACTAAGGGTTTTCCTTTTTGTTCAGAGGTTGTGTTTTTCCGCCGTGTTGGTCCCGGCCTCCTTTGAAGAATAGGCCAACTGCCGTTCTGCCAGGCAGGTCGTAAAAGGTGACCGATTGGCTATCGATTCACTACCATCGTGATTGCTAGGTGGTAGAGTTCTGCATTGTCTCGCCCGGGTCTGGTACCACCGCCTTACCTATTCCTGCTTCAATAGCGTCAGTGCTTGTCGCTGTCGTGTTCCGGTTTGGAGGGTAAGGTAGCGGGTAAACTTATGCATTTGGCATTAGACCTCGCCACAAGATAGCAACGCACCATTAACATCTTTGGTGTCTATAGGCGATGGTTGACTCTTTCCATCAAGAGACCCATCTGCTTGTTTGCTATCTTATGATATAAAAAAAAGGTAACATTGAAATTTTTTCTATTGAGAAAAATACAAGTTATCATGTTTCCAAGTTACATCATTTATGGCATGAATCCTTTAGTACCTTACTTATGATTTGCAAAGATAAATTTTTAATAATAACGATATAGCAAGGAAACTACCGAACGCATTTATTTCAAAACTAGCTGTGCCCGCGACTTCGATCGCGTGCAAAAAATTCTCAAATAAAAACCCGCATAGTTCCCGTTCCCGTGGGATTTTCAGGATAAGAACTATCCTATGTCCTTTCTTGGGTCTCAAACTATATATGTACCAAATTTTGTCCAAATTGGTTCAGTGGTTTGGCCGTGAAAGCGTAACAGACAGACAGACAGAGTTACTTTCGCATTTATAATATTAGTATGGATTAGCTCGGCGCAGGCTTAAGTATACCAAACCTTCTTTCGTACGTGCAATTTTGTTAAAAAGGCATCAAAAGTGTTTGCTCCATATATAATCCAATATTATTAAGAAGTAGCGTATGTGTGTTTGTCTGTGTGTGAGTACTTCCTATGTAATCTCTGGAAATATTTAACCGAATTATAAATTCTGTTATCAGTAGAAAATTAAATTATTCCTGAGTGTAATTTTCCCTAATTTCTCGCGGTTTCGGGAACAACATTTTTTTACGCGGCACTTCTGTTTGTCTCGAAGTATTCTGTGGTTTAATAAACTACGTTCTAGAAAATCTATACTAAGTAGTAGTCGTGTTCCATTTCGTTAACACTCACTGCAGCGGTGAAATAATAATAAATCGTCCAACCAAAGTTAAAATAAGCAGCACTGCAAGGTATAATAGCGTATGATATATATTTACGACCAAAAGGTGGTAACCGCCGTTTATTTCATGGTGCTTATGCGTTTCATTTAACAACTCTGACGTAAGTACAATCCATGGACTCCATATTAGTGGAACTCAAGTGGCGCGGCGCACTTCTTGTCTAGTACGTTAGTACATGGAAGTCTTTGACGAATATAATTGAAATGACAATATTTTTCGCCCTACCTTAAGTAACTTACTTTTACTCTACTCCATGCTAGGCATGACGAAATTCAAAAGTTCGAAATCTCATATACTAAAATGTTATTGCGTTCAAAAACCATTATTTATTGCGAAATCCACAAAATTCACGCAATGCCTCATTAAATTTTCAAAGTTTTAACACTTATAATATCTGCTTGTATGTAGTATTTAGATAAATGCATTCTGGAATGGAGTTTTACCAACTGTGGACAAAATTTAGTGTTAAAAGCAATTTATTATCAATTTCCCATCTCTCTGTTTAGTTGTATAACTACAGTTCTGGCTGGTTGTGCACCGCACAGATGTGTGGCGATTCGGAACGACGTAATGAGGTCCCCAGTCTGACCCCCAGTGACACTCAGTGTTATTCAAATGGTTTTTCACGCAATTTCCTTTATATTGGCCTACTTACTATACTTCCTTCTTGTTTTATAACTATTTACAGCTGTTTTCTGTTGAAAAGCAAGTTGATAAGCAATGATTCGTGTTATTGAACGAAATAGAAAAGCGAGAGAAAGTTCTAGTTTAAATTAACAATCTATCGTTCATCTAATGTACCTACCAATGTGTATGTATGTATAAAAATATAAAATCATCCATTTTGTATTTTGTATGTATGTATTTCTGTATAAATATGCAGCTTCTCCCGCGAGCGGATAGATTAATATGTCGTCGATATAGTTTTTCATACATATTTTCATCCCCTTATTTCAGCCCCTTAAGGTAGTGGTGGGCGTTTAATGAACGAACAGTTTTTTAAGACTGTTTATTTAGCGTGAACGAATAAACAGTCTAACGTTATTTGATAAACTAGTTTATGAATGAACTATGCAACGCGTCTTTATAACGTTCGCGTATGGACTGTTTTCGTGAAACTGGTTTCATGAAACGTTTAGTTAGCGCAACCAAAATAGGTATCATATCCACAACGCCGACGAGTGGAGTGGAACTCGAAAGTGGCCAAAATATATGTACATAAAATGAAATGAACTTCTAAATACGCCAGGTTTATGTATATCTATTATTTAATATTTAATTTTTAAATGAAACATTTTTAAGAATATAAATTTTATAATCATAAATAAACCTGCCAGTCCTACGTCTGGAAATAGTATGGAGGGCAGTTCAGTTCATTTCTATAAACAGTTAACAAGTAAATGATAATCTTCGTAGACCGATAACTACAACGTAATAATCATATTCAGTGTAGGAAGTAAACTAGTCGAAAATTAAACTGTTTTTTCGACTAGTTTATCGTTCACGATAAATAGTCTCGTTACGTCGACGAAAAATACGTCAACGACCCACCACTACCTTATGGTTTGATTTTTGGAAAAAATAGCCTATGTTTGCTCTCGGTTCTTGAAATTTGTTCATGGCGAATTTCATTAAAATCGGTTTAGTGGTTTAGCAGTAAAAGCGTTACAGACAGACATACTTACATTTATAATATAAAAGTATGGAATATAATATTTGTATGAATTTAAATTATTCTTTACGCACAGTTTTGAAAGGTCAATAGGCAACTGTATGTTTATAATTCACAAATACCTTATTAGAAGTCCTTTATATCGGGCGGATAGTTTATATAAGAGGCACTGGAAACAAGAAAACTAGTTTCATATTTGACGGCGCCATTTTTATGAAAAATCATTCGGGAAAACCCGTATCTAGCCACGGAATATATATGAGATCACGTAGACCTAATAAAGATTGAATGTAAAACCTGATGTTGCTGAGAATATATTACCGGAGCCATTTTTATGTTGCAGAATATTGACAGATGGTAGTAATACATACAAGTAAAGCTAATATTATTTCCCCGTGTTGGTCTGAACCCCCTTTGAATAATAGACCATCTGTCATTCATCTAGGCAGTTCGTAAAAGGTGATTGACTAGCCAAATCTGTCATTACCGTCGTGATTCTAATAAAGACTAAAGTGGTAGAGTCCCGCAACCTCTCGCATATGTTTCGCAGTATTGTTAATGCCTATTTCTGTCGCAATAGCGTAAATGCAATATTAATTCAGTGCAATGATATTGAGGTTATTTTCACCGTGTTGGTTCCGGACACCTTTGAAGAATAGAGCAATTACCGTTCTGCCAGATAGGTCGTAAAGGCGACCGATTGGTTATGCGAATCACTACCATCGTGACTACTAGGTGATAGAGTAATGTATTGTCTCATCCGGGTCTGGTAACACCGCAGGCATATTACCTAACGTTTGCAATCCGCCAGCGATCAGCGATGACTTTTAAACGCAACGAAAAAAACTTCAAAAACGTCGCCAATTGCTTGCTCGTCACTAGGCTCGTCACATCACCAAAACTAATCAAGCGGCAACGAATGCCACTAATATACAAGGCTGTTATGTGTCTTGTAATAGCTAAATAATTACGGTGATTTCGCATTGCGAGTTACGTGATAACCCCGCCGTGTTCCGGTTTAGAAGATTCAGTAACTAATAACTTATGCGTGCGGCATTACCTCATTGCCACACGAATAGCAACGGACTATTAACATCTTTGGGCAATCGTCGTCTCTGTGTATTAGTTGAACTCAAAATTCAAAATTCAAATAGCATTTATTCGACATAGGTAAACTCGGTTACACTTATCGACCTCAAAAACATGGTTACTTTATAACTATACAAGTATATATATAATAATTAATTCATATAATTAATACATATAACACAAAGTTTGCAGCTGGCGGATTGCAAGACGACGATTGCTGTCGTGTGATATAAAATAATCTATTATGAGATTATGCCGACCCGTCAGCATTCTGCCGTAAAAATTGTTTATTATTTCTATGCAGTGCAATGATATTGCATGTATAAAAAGACGTTATTGATGCAGGGTGTTTTAAAACCTATTTATTTTTAACCTAGGAAGCAGGAATGAAATTTAATACAGTTAAAGTTTATATGGAGAAATAGTACAGAAAGCTAATAATTTTTTATATAATATGCATTTGGTTTAAATTAGAGAGTTTAATTCACTATGTACTAGAATCGTAAAGTCGTGTTCCATTTCGTTAACACTCGCTCCAGCGTTGAAATAAAAAAAATCGTTACAACAACATTAAGCAGTGCTGCAGCGACAGAAAATTCGTAACCGCCGTGAATTTCATGGCGCTTACGCGTTATATTCAATGAACTCTGATGTAGTGTAACACTAATAATAATAATAATAAATATTCACGGGACAAATTACACTTACTGATCTAACCCCAAAATAAGCAAATCATTTGCTTGTGTTATGGGTGTTAGTCAGCGATACTAATACATAGAAATACATATATAAATACTAGAATATATTTAATAAACACCCAAACCCGGAAATACAAACATATATCCTAATCACACAAATGCCAGTCCCCATCGGTGATCGAACCCGAGCCTCGTCGATTACGTAGTCAGGGTCGCTAACCACTCGACCAACGGGGCGGTCAAACACTAGTAGTGTGGTACATGCCTTGTCTAGTACATAGAAGTCTTTAAAATTAGTTTAATAAAACAAAAAACATTACACACACTACCATGCGTCTAATACACACATGGTGAAAGTCTGTGGTCAATCTTACAAAAGATTTTAATTGCTAAATCTATGGTCATACTGATTTACATTGTTTCTTATATAATTATTCCAACATATATTATATAGAAATAATGTAAACATTATTAGAATAATGCCATTTGACCAAAAGACAATCGCTACTTATTTTAAAAGACGTGGAATATAAAATAAACATAAAAGCAACAAACATAAATTTACCGGCGACCTTACCCTCTTTACTTAAACATAACTGTGATTAGCACTGGTACGATATTGGCAGGAAAATATACGGAGACGCTGCTCCTCTTAACCCAGAGATAGTGCAGTTTATTACTCTTCATCCTCTTAGTCACAATGGTAACAAACGGTATTTTTCAATCTGCCTAGCAGAAAAGCAGGTAGTCCATTTTTCAAAAAGATCCCAACCCAACACGAGACGATATAATTCCTTAAAATGACCTACAGGTTATGATCTTTCTTCAAAATCAAAGCCAAAATCTTAAGCTTTAGGTAAAGGTATTTTCTGTTTGTTTATTGTTGACTCTAAGATATAAACTGTGAATGAACGCAATGTCAAAAATGCGTCAAGCAAATGTAATTATTCGTTCCATTCACCTGAGGGACAAATATAACTTAACAACGACCCAGTAGCGACCTAGTTTGCGTAGTTCATTCATTCTTTATACACGTACAGTGCGCCGCACCCGTACTTGCATTTGACTGTAGGTCCAATGCAAATACAAATAAAGTTTATAATGCAGTATCAAGTGCTATGTTGCCCTTCGTACGCATATTATAAATAGGTTAAAGAGCTAAATATTAAAAGTCGTACCCTAGTTGCGAATAAGTTATACCTGCTGTTATGAAATTGACTCCAACCACTAGAACTTCAAGTACGCGATGCTATCGCCCAACGTAATTTTTCTTCGCCATATCGACATTTTAAATGAATTCCATTTCTCTCTACATTAAAGTCAAGTTTTTAGGGCTCCGTACTCAAAGGGTAAAAAGGGACCCTATTACTTAGACTCCATTGTGCTCTGTCTATCCGTCTATCACCAGGCTGTATCTCATGAACCCAGTTAGACAGTTGAAATTTTCACATATGATATATTATTATTTATTATTAATATAAAATACTAAAAAAAAGAATAAAATAAATATTTAAGGGGGGCTCCCAATGCAACAAACGATGAACAAACGTAATGTTTTTTGCAGTTTTTTTTTCCGGTCTCAATAACGGCAATTGGTAAAACGCTTAAATACAAGTGGTACATCCATTGATATAAAAAACCCAAGATGCACAGTCTCGAACAAAACTGACATAAATCTGTCCCTAATTTCACATAAGTAGTTATAGATATGGCAAAAATATATGTTTTTGCATATTCAACCTTAAGTGCAAGCTTTATGGTTGTTTTTCAAAAGCAATGTACAAAAATGTAATAAAATTGACAGTGTCGCGATCGACCCGATTCTATTTGAAATGAGCGCATAATTTAAAATTGTGCGCTCATTTTTAGAGGACGTTTTTGAGACACTGATTGTGTATCTTGGGTTTTTTTATATCAATTGGTACAACACTTGAAATTTTTACAGCATATTTAGTTACAATTACATATTCACTTTAAAAATAAATAATTAAATTAATAATAATAATAATAATAGTTTATTGACCAAAAGTAGTTTACAACATAAATTATGTCATACATTGTCCCCACACTAGGTTACCCTGTGTCGTGGGTAACAATTCACTTCCAGGGATTACTATAAAATACGATGTGGTGCGTGTAAGACCCAGAGAGAAAAAAATAATACATCTAAGTAGACTTACAGTGAACAAATCAAATACTGATAAATAAACATTATACAAACAAAAAAAAATTATAATAATTATAATAATAACGATTTAGCAATCTTAAATCTTAAAAATAATTTAAATATTTAAAGGCTCCCATACAACAAACGTGATTTTTTACCGTTTTTTAAAGATGATCGTAAGAAACCCTACGTACGCGAGTCAGATTCGCACTTGGCAGGTTTTTATTATATTACACTATTACAAACAAGCCGATGGCTGTATTGATAGAAAAGAACAATATATGAGTTAATAGTGTGTTACAATCCGTCTGACGGGATAGAAATGCAACATGCATGAGTTTACCGACTACCTTACCCTCCAAACTGGCACATGTTTGATATTAACGCTTTTTGGAATAAATAGATAAAGCGTTGGTTCCAAGCCCGGGCAAGACGTTTCAGAACTCTACCACTTGGTAGTCGCGATGGTAGCGACAGGCACCTTCTAGGGAAGCGCGTTCCATCTTAGGCCTCATCTTAGCTTACCATCAGGCGAGATCAAGGTCAAGCGCTTACCTATCGATAATTAAAAAAAAGTTTGGTCAATTTTTCGCCCTTGAAGTGGCTGAACAGTGTTTTTCAAGGGGGGTCGCTAGACCTTTGCAAGGGGGTCGTAGACGATAGTATCACTAAAAAAAACAAAGACAAAATATTTACTTGATAATAAAGAAAAATTTTAAAAGGACTTGATTTTTTTAATGTAAGTTAGGCGGCAGTGGGTTGCAATTTTCTGTACCATGCTAAGTGGGTCGTGTCTTGGAAAAGATTGAAAAACACCGGGCTAGAGATGGTTTATTCTTCAAAGATGATCCGAGCCAACACGGTATTGTAAATTAAATTCCTTGTTATATTTGCATAGTGCGCCAAAATAAGCAGCATAATATTATATTAAATTATCTTTGTCAAAGGGAATTTTTAATTTATACCTTAGACCTTTATAAGGCAGTAATGAATCTCACAATATCCAGTTTGTGTAGAGAACATTCGTGAAATTATTAATTATTTATCATTTTACGTCAAGATTGCCTTTATCGCATAATGAGCGATCGCGTCAAGGAACAAGTTTAATTAAAATTTCTGTTAACACGTACCTAGACTTAATATCCTTCCAGAATTTCTTACCAGGGATTAAATTTTGATTATATATCACTTATAAATAGAATTGAAGTGTTTGTAATGACGCATTAACTGTATTTTACTAAGTGCATGTGTATGCAAATATGCCCACAGATGTTATAGATACCAAAAAAAACGATTATAAAAATTTTATCAGTCCAAAACGACTACACTGATTTGACGCTATCGTAACTAACAAGTAGAGTTAAGTTCTTCTCCTTCTTTAAAAGCCGGCAACGCAGCTGCAAGACCTCTGGTGATGTGGCTGTCCATGGGCGGCGGTAATCACTTACCATCTGGTGAGCCTCCTGCTCGTTTGCCCCTTTTTTCTATAAAGAAAAAAAAAGAGTTGTGGTGGTTAATATAATTAATACATAGCGTTATAACAATAGCACTCTATGTGTACTCAACGTAAAGTGTAGAAAAATATAGTTTATAGTCTATAACGTGCTATCATAAAATAGTTTTTTCGAACAACACCACACCTCTACTAACAAGTAGTTAATTTTGTAAGAGGTACCTTAATACAAATTTTTAAAACTCTTGCAAAAAAATTTAAATCCAGACCTAAATCCAGATGAACAAAGTCGAGAACATAGCAAGTAAAGTATATGATAGTCTAGTTGTGCCTGCGACTTCTTTCTTAAGACAGTCTCAGGGTTTTACTCGCATAGTTCCCGTTCCGCTGGAATTTCCGGCATAAAAAGTATACTATGTCCTTCACCGGGTCTCAAACTATCTTTGTACCAAATTACATCCAAATTGGTTCAGTTGTTTAGACATGAAGAAAATAAAAAGATACAGGCGGATAGACAGACAGTGTTACTTTCGCATTTATGATATTAGTATGCATATAGCTTCTGGCGTAATAATACTTTTGTCTAGTCATTCATCATATAATATAATGAGTTATCTTTTGAATATAAACATCTTTTGGTGCGTTTCGAAAAAAAAGAGTAAAGTAAAAATTTTACGATGAGCGTGCACACCGACAGCCAAAGAGCAACATCATGAAGTACGCTGATAACTGTCTCTCAAGTTTCGTGGAAAACTCGGAATTACACTCGAAGTTGTTTCTCAAATATTCTCGTCGTAAGAGGAGACTGATTGGCTATACGCATTACTACTATCGTGACTACTAGGTGGTAGAGCTCTGTAACGTGTCGCCATTTAGTACCACCGCCTTACTTATTCTTGCCGTAATAACGTCAATGCTTGTCATTATCGTGTTCCGGTCTGGAGGGAAAGGTAGCTGGCAGACTTATGCATGTGACATTGTTATCCCGCCACACGGATAGCAACGCACCATTGTCATCTTTAGTGTCTATATGCTATGGTTTCCCCTTCTATCAGGAAAGCGATCTGCTTATTTACTTATCCAGTGTATGTATAACTTGTACATAAATTTAAAAGAAATAGAAAACATATAACTATAAAGAAGATATTGTATGCGCGTCTCTCTTACACTTAATTTTTTCACCTTCAGTCGAAAATTTGTTTAGTTTTTTTAAAAAACTCATTTTTTGTTGGAAGTGCGATATGTGATACATAAAGTGCATTTTATAACAATCTTATATTGACATGATCTGACTTAACCTCCATTTATTGCATCTATTTTGTGGTTTCAAAACCAGCCAGATACAAACGTTAGAACCCAAGAGATTTTACAGTAAATTTTTACTTATAAAATACGCAAAATCTTTTTCCTCAATTTATTATTTGTATTTACAAATGATAAAGTTATTTACGATTAATAAAATGATAAAAAAGTAAAACTTTTTAGTATGGTGTTGGAATAAAACTTTATCTTTTAAATATAAGAGTTTTATTTAAAAGAATAATCTTAACTTTAATCACGCGTAAAAACTACACGCACACACTTTTTTAAAAACAAGATCTTATTAGAATTTGGAATCAATTGATGGGTGATATGTGGTACATTGATACATGGGGCACATAGACAGTGGTGGATTTACACTAGGGACAGACGGGGCAAGTGCCCAGGGCGGCAAATGTTTTAGGGCGGCAAAATTTTGAAAGTGATAATTTTTTTTTAGTCTTATCGAGATTCCCCAATATAATTAATTAATTCTATTAATTTATAATTTTTGTTTAATTGATAAATCAAGAAATTCAATTCATTCATTATTTATGAATTATAATTTTGGCACTTTTTTAGTAAAAATTAATAATCAAAATGATTTAATCAATTTGTTTCCTTGGAGATTTCAAATAATAATCGATTTTTCTATTTTCTGGAATTAAAGAAATTTAATTAGTATTTATTTTTGAAAAATTGAAAAAAATTCGGATATATTTTTTGCATTTCTTAAAACATCAACTTTAACAATCAATCAATTAAAAAAAATGTTATAATTTATCGATTTCACCAATTAATTTTAATTTAAACGAAAAATCGTATATTTTTATACGCTTTTTAATAGCTTCACTTGAATGTATGTTTGTATGTTTGTAACCGACTTCTTTGGGCGCGATTTTGACCCACTTTAAATGACCAGGTTTCGTTCAAACTTTGTAAATTTTTTTGAAGACTGATGACAATACACTAATTTGATAAAATTATTCCATTTTTCAATTTGCAAAATATGATTTTTGTTAATTTATATAATTTTCATCTATAGTCGATAAGGTAAGAAACTTAATTTTAATTTTTTATAATTTTTCTCTACAGTCGATAAGACAGGACTTGATGTTAATTTTAATTTCCAATAATTATCTTTAGCCGATTTCTTTAATATTGACAAATTTTCGGATACGGAATACGGAGAATAATAAGAATTTTAATTCTACAAAACAAATAATAGTTTAAAAAACTAAAAAATCACGCTTTTATAAATAAACCTAACTAAAAAGTAAAAAATAAATAATAGTTTAAAAAAACTCTAGTTTAAAAAAATAGTTTAAAAAAACCTAACTAAAAAGTAAAAAATAAATAATAGTTTTAGAAAATCAATCTAAAAAATAGAAAATAAATTTTAATAAATTTAAATTAAGAATAATGTTAAGAATTTCAATAAATATGAATTAATAATAATGTGAATAAAAAAATATATTTTATTTAAAAAAAAGCGTGGGGTGCTTTTTAAGATATTATCAAAATGATAATCGCTCTACTCATATCTGTCAATATAGTATTTATAACTATTGACACCATGCACCCCATGCTTTTTTAAAATAAAATATTTTTTTTTATTCACATTATTATATATTATGAGTATTTATTCGTATTAAACAACAATATTACTTATCAATAGCACAGAAAAATTGTTTAAATAAAAATGTCGCTTATGATGGAGGTCCATATTCAGCGTAATTGTATAAAGAAAATTAATATTTCTGTGTCATTGATTTCAGATATAAATTATAGCTTCTATAGTGCACACCAACTGTTAAGTCGGAAGACAACCTACGATGTGTATCAGCTGAAATCTCCACTACTTTTCAAGTTATATTGTCGTAAAACATGGAAAAATATAAATATATGTATGAAATAATCTGATAGTTTCAATATATAACATTAGTTTTCATACCTTAAAGAAATTAACAAAAAATCAGCATGAAAACGTCTTTCTATAATAATATATTTCCCCCCTTAAGTAACATTCTAGTAATAGGGCGGATTTTTTTCCGGTGCCCAGGAGCGGCATTGAGTTTAAATCCGGCCCTGCACATAGATACAGTCAATATACATCGAAAACAAAACGCGTTAGAAGAGCCGTCCGCTATACATAGGAAGGTATACGCACACTAACGCGGAGCAACGCTAACTCAACGATTAGCGCTTGACACGTGTAAACCTGTTTCTGTTGTCCGCAACAAAATTTTCAGTTTTGTTTCGGATGTGATTCTTCTAATATGTTTAGTATTTACCACTGACATATTAAGATATTTGGTAAGTACATATCTACCCTTACATTATGTAATTTTATAAAATATTTATTTCGTTGGTAGTATTGCAGGGGCACTTCAATAAAAGTGCTGTCTGGGCACATAGAAACGTACTTCATAAAAACAAGTGATGACTGATTAGGCCAAATAAAGAATGATTATATCTTTTTGTATATTGTATAAGTTTAAAAAACGAGTAATGAATGATTAAGTTAATTGAAGGAATAAATTTAAAGTTGAAGTTAAAATCCAGTCCTATCCGGAAGAGGCATATAGGTTGGTTAAAGGCATTACTGAAAAAAAATTTAACATGACTTTATTTTAGAAAATAAAAAAGATATCGTTTTTTTTGAAGTGAAAACTTCTTTAGGCGCGTTGAGCGTTTTGGTAGAGGGTAAAATCCTCGGTTCGCGTCACCGACATGCTAATGATAATAGTATATCTATAGCTATGTTTTGCATATAGTTTTAATTACTCTCAACTTAATAGTTCCGTTTTCACTTCTATCGGCAGTCCCACGACTGCTACTGTTTTTTTTTTAATATTGGTATTTTTACTTATATTTCCCTTGTGTTGAGCAAATATTTTAAAAATGACAACACCTTATCGCTGTTTATTTCATTGTATCAATATGGGGTGTGAGGTACATTGATACAAATTTCAATTTTTAGTAAACAGGCTCTTATATTTTTTATGATTTAATCTAACGGTTAATTTGTATTTGAAAAGAAGTCACACACACTTACATACATATATATGTAATACATACAGACACACATATAATTGGTGCGAAACCAATAACTTCCCGATTATTGAAAATTTTAAATTTTTTTTACGTAAAAATAAAACAACAATATGTAGGTACGTTGAAGTACCATTACCTTTTATAAGATGCCTAATAGGCAGTTGATACATTCTTCAAAAGGGATCCGTATCAATGCGATGAATTCCACCCATTCCGTCCTCATTCATTTCTTGACCCTACTTGTGTCGATATTTATCGATCCAAAAATTTGGAATCACCCGATGCAGAAAGCGAATATTTGATAAATCTCAAGATAAGGTTGTTCAAAACAAAGCGCTTATAAAATCTGTTTCAGTTCACTCAATTTCCACTAGATGTTATCTATCAACAAGTTCATGCTTGACTGGAGCAAGCGCCAATATACCCTAAATAAAGGTTGATACCTATCTAAATATTACATTGAAAACCCGTATCAAATATAATATTGTATTGAATTTTCAAATAATAATACCGCCTTATTATTCGAATTGTTAACGTTTTCGTCAAGCGATGTTAATTGGGACGATTGGGGTCAATCTTTGTCAGATATTTGTATGATAAGCGTAGCTCAACAGCTGAAAAAAAAACTTTTGAGAAAAATGTTTTTCAGTTTATTCATGAATAAATCAAAAACCGCTAGGCCTGTCACATTTAAGTATTATTTTCACTCGTTTCGCTTTTTTTTTTCATTTTCACTCGTAAATGTACAGTCCTCCAATTCACGTAACAAAAAGTCAATCCAGTCGAAACGCGTAGGATTCATACACACATAAACAGGACTACGATGCGACATAATGTATAAGAAAATGTGTAAGAGCCCTGAACGCTTCGACTCCCAGGTAGTCTGGTAAAAGACTACAGTTTCTGACTCCGAATACCTAAAAAATAGGTACCTACTTAAACTTTGAATCTATCTTATAATTTTTTATTACGTACACCCACGCATAGACGTGGAAGTTCATTATTTACAATTAGCAAATTGCCCTCGCGGCACGTGTTACTCAAAGCGCGCGATTTATCACCGTCCGGTGACCGTATTTTTTAATATTACGACACTAATTTCTTTGAGGTTTATTATATAACTGAGAGTATATGATTAATTATTTGTGTGTAATGGATAAACCTTAAAAAAATACCGAACCGATTTTAAACATGATTTCACCAATGTGAAGCTAAATTATCACTGAGTAATATATGCTACTTTTTTAACCAACTCAGTAAAAGAAATTAACGAAATTGCGGACCATAGCCAGTATATTCGGTCAAAATATATTTTCGTTTATGTAAAGTAGGTAGGTATGCATAGAAACTTGCTAAGTACAAGGGATATGGGAGGTACAGCTATTTTTATTTCAATATAATGTCGTGAAGTTATTTGGTTTTTGTCACTGCTATATCACGGGTGATATATTACGACCGTTATATTTTATTAGTGACGATTATTTTCACTGTGGGTGCATTTTATTCCGTCTGTTCATATCGCAATGATAATAATGACCATATAGTCATTTATACGATACAATTTATAAGTGGTTTGTAAAGCGAAATAGCGGTGTCGCTCAAATTATGTTTTGTCTTTTATGGGATCGATGGGATTCTGCGAATTATAAGCTTAAGCAGAAGCTTGGTCCGCGTGAAATTAAATCACGCTCACGGTATATTATTATGTAGTAGACGGTTTCGGTGCATATAACTGGTGTGGCACGTGAATTATGTTATAACGGGTGATATAATCAGTGATGCGTAAAATGTGCTGTGCCCACTACGTATGGATATTAATTAATTAATTTTTTTATGTTATAGAATAGCAGACAAGCTGATGGTTCTCCCAATAGAAATAGACAACCATTGCCTATAGATACCAGATATGTTAATTGTGCGTTGCCATCCGTGTGACAGAGATCGAAGCCAAATGCATAAGTTTGCTGGGTACCTCTTAGAAAATTATCTTTGTAACGAGAATGTTGTAGCATATATTTTAAAATAAACAATATATTAATTTTTCTATTTTGATTAATTTATCTCTGCGATGAGAAAACGTTTGTCGTGGCACGCATAATAAAATAAACGAAGTACTACTTTTTGTCTGTGTAATTTATCCCTGTAACGAAAAAATGTTGTCGTGGCATACATTTTAAAATAAACGGGATGTTAGTTTTGTCTCTTTGAGTTATTTATTTTCGGGACGAGAAAACATTTGTCGTAGCATCCATCTATTGTGTATTTATTAATATTATGAAGACAAAACCTTTGTATTTTTGTGTGCTTGTAACGAATTAACTCAAGAACTATGGAACCGATCTAAAATAATTTTTTCCATTAGAAAGCTACACTATTCTATTGGCAAAATATTGTTTTAGATCGATTCCGTAGTTTTGAGTTTATTCGTTTTGAGGAGTGACATAGGGTACTTTCCCGAATGAGCAAAAGGAAGTAAGGAATTTTTTTCACGCGATCGAAATCGCGAGTAATAGCCATTATTAAAAAAAACGAAATGTTAGTTTTTGTTTATTTGTGTAATTTATATTTGAGACGACAAAACGCTTGTCGTGGCACACATATATAAAATAAACGAGTTGTTGGTTCTTCTTATTCGTCAAATTTATTTTTCGCAGCGGCATATCAATCACACGCTGTTAATCCTAAGTATACAATTTATTTCGTTCACATTGAAATGTATTGCGTCTATTTGTCAATTATTAGGATTACTGTGAGACCGACAAAAGGAAACGTAAAAATAGGTTGTATATATTCAGCGGCCGTAACTCCGAGGCGGGCCAGGCCGTAAAGTCGTGACGTGCCTCCCCTTTAATTATACATCGACTCTAATTGTGACTGAATCACGCTTAAACATGGACTCAATTTCAACTTTATTACTTTTATCTGAGCGGTAAAAACAATTTGACTGGAAAATACAATGAATTATGAGTTACAGGCGTCATGTTTTTATATTCATTGTAAAAATATGTAATATAACAAAGGCAGACTGATATATATTCAAGTTTTGGATGTGATTCTGTTGATCACCTTGGTAGCTAAATTGACTCGAATGCCGTGACGCTAAACGACATGATGCTCTCTTATGTCGTCATGCGTTTTAAGGATCACCTTGGTAGCTAAATTGACTCGAATGCCGTGACGCTAAACGACATGATGCTCTCTTATGTCGTCATGCGTTTTAAGCTTGAATTAATATTTTGTTTAAGTTTGACAAAGGTTTATTTTCTGTAAAAAAGTGTGTATTGAAACAGTACAAGTGCATTTGCATAATTATAATTAAGTTTATTAACCCTTCACGCTAAAACGACTTAACTGATTGGTCTAAAATTTGGTATATAGATAGCTTAGAACTTGAAAATTAGGGTGATTTTCAGACAGTCGAATCGCGACGCACAGCTTGTAATATTTTGAAGATATTGTAACTGCAATTTGGGAACTGCTGTTTTCACCACTCTTCGCCTTTGAGTATTGTCAGATATATTGAATTTATTAAAATGTATCGAACATAGGTATTTTAGAATTTTTGCAAATCTAGTAAAATTCTTCTCTTCTTTCTTGCGCGACTATG
This sequence comes from Apodemia mormo, assembly GCA_036924255.1. Classification (NCBI taxonomy): domain Eukaryota; kingdom Metazoa; phylum Arthropoda; class Insecta; order Lepidoptera; family Riodinidae; genus Apodemia; species Apodemia mormo. The sequence goes on from JAUPFN010000017.1 coordinate 29,587,654, forward strand.
GATATTTGCACAGCGAAATGAATCAGTCGAAAATCTTGAAAATATAATATATATTTTTTAATTTTATATAATCACTCCATGCATTTTTTGTTCCAGAACAATCGATATTTGTTGAGATTGTTGGTTATTGGATCATAAATATTAGCTAAAATATGAAATATTTGTTAAATAATATTTTTATGCAGTGTGAAATAGAAACTAGCATTTACTTATCGAAAGAAAGACACTCCTGAAATCTCACTCTTACGGGGGTTATTTTGGTTTTCAAAAGCAAATTGAGACATTTTGACACGTGCGCGCATTGTCAGTGGCTAAACATACTAAATTCAAATAAAACACAAATTTATTTGTGCTCTTATTTTATTAGCCACATTTGAGGCCGCGATCTTGAATCTAGTACATTTCTGATCGAAGGTGAGAATGCGAAAAAAAATTAGAGTAGTGTACAGATTATTATTTATTTAAAATATATAACATATATTTTATTTTAATTAACTTAATTCTGATACGTTAGATGTCTTTCAATCATAAAATCTAAACAGATCAATGAAACTTCTTATAAAGTTTTTTAAACTTTGTTGTTGCTAACGACTGAATACAAAAATGAAGTGAATTTCAAAGTTTTAGAGTTAATAATGAAATAATAATTTTATAATATGGAAGAGTTCGTAGGGTAACTGTAACTAGGTATAGATTTCACTAGTGATATAGTTATACTTACTTACAGTGTCTACGTATTTACCAATATTCTTTGAATAATATTCCTTGAACAATAACTCGAGATTTTGAAACTTTGAAATATTCCTCTCTAAAAGATTACAAGAGGCAACTTAAATAAAATTATATGAATAAATTAAATGTGAGGATTAGTAGAATAATAATTTTGCTAGAAATGGAATTTGGCTTTCCGTAGCTAGAAATCTCAGTTGGCAGACAACTGAGTATTTGCATATTCAAACCCACTCGAAGTGATACGACGAGATGTATGAGGATTGTGTCTACAGTGTCGAAGTGATGTTGCGGGCACGAGAACTGCAGGCTTAAAAGAATTCTTAAAATATATTATGTTACATAAAGTTTACTGCTCCCGTCTGTAATAGATTTTGCGTTGACTGTTTCTTGATTGTGTTCTAATCAAAACTAATCAAACACAAGCAAATATTTGCTTACTTTGGGGTTAGATCAGTGAGTGTAATTTGTCCCGTGAATATTTATTTATTTATTGTTTATAATCAATTAGTGATTGGATTAAAGTTCATTATCGCTTGTTTTTCGGATTGCTGCTACACCGGAAACAGTATCTTATAGACAATTTTATTATAGTACTTTACAGACATTAGAGTTATGTGGTTATATGATAGAAAGGGTCAGATACAATAGAGGAGAAACAATGTGATAAGTAAGCTATGTGCCGCGCAATACTGTTATGTTATACCATTCCTTCTTTATTGCTTGCTAGCTGTGCCCGCGACTTCGCCCGCGTAGAATCCACATAGTATCCGTTCCCGTGGGATTTTCGGGATAAAAACTATCCTACGTCCTTTCTTTGGTCTCAAACTATTTTTGTACCAAATTTCATCCAAATCGGTTCAGTGGTTTAGGCGTGAAGAAGAAACAAGACAGAGTCACTTTCGCATTTATAATATTAGTATGGATTTTAATTGGCTTATTTAATAAGCACTTAATGTGTAGCGAAAGAAACTTGGTTTCTATCTGCTGTGACAGTGACAGTTCTTGACACTTCGTGTGACACTGTGGCACTTACTGTGACAGTTCGTGTGTCATAATTACCCTGTATTAGTTGGGTATTCTACGAAGGCTTACTTTATTATTAAACTTTTTCCCCGGCTTCGTCAGGGTACCTTCGAAGAATAAACCATCTGCCTTTGTGTCAGGCAATTTATAAACGGTGAAAAACAAGCCAAACGTGACATTATCATCGCGTGCAATGTCTTGCCCGGGGTTGATTCAACTGCCTAAGTAAACGTCTTACCGCAAATCGCAATAGCATGGTGTTTGACAGTTTCTATAAACACATAGTATATTAATAGAGCCCGCCAGCTGTATGATGGGCATGTATCTTACAACTTGTATTAAGGCTTATACTACACGGGCGGTTCTCCCGTAACGCTAATCTGCTCGAGATGCTGTGCATCAAAATACACGAAATATAGTTTATCGATAAATTTGTTTATTACTCGACATTAATACGCCGATCGTTGTTCTTCCTGCGCTTATTTATCTATAATAATAATAATACCTTTAAACGAGCAATTCTTGTATATATATATATATATATATATATATATATATATATATATATATATATATATATATATATATATATATATATATATCATTGGAATCTCGGAATCGGCTCCAAAGATTTTCATGAAAGTCACAAATTAGGGGTTTTTCGGGTCAAGAAATCGATTTATCAAGGTTCCAGGTCCAAGAAAAACTCGGTTCCCAAGATATGGGTATGTGAAAACCCGAACAAAGCTTGGTCAACCAGGTACAGAAAAAAAATATTTATTCTTTAGGAATCGATTTATCAAGGTTCTAGGTCCAAGAAAAGCTCGGTTCCCAAGATATGGGTATGTGAAAAACCGAGCAAAGCTCAGTCAACCAGATATTATTAATAGAATTATTAGAAATAAAAACCGCTATCGTGTAGTTTGAAAGAGCTGTAAATAACGGTGGTTTGACTGCATGCGGCGGCAGTTGATTTCCCCCGTCTGAACCCAGAAGGGAAAACGTGGAGTGTTGTATGTGTTAACTTTCATATTAAATTGTTTCAGGAGCGGTTTGCCGCAGCGGAAAAATCGCTAGTGTAGCTCGGCCTAAGCTCTCAATGGTCCTTTTCTCTTAACCTTAACAAGATACTGCCCATTACTGATACAATTTCGACGAGAAAATATAATACGATGTAGTAAACACGCGTGATTGATCGATGACGCGTTCTATTTTGTAAATATTCGCGATGTAGGAACCGATTTGGCTTGTATTTCGTCTTTTACGAATTGCCTGTCAAGAAAGCAGATGGTCTATTTGGCAAAAGGAGCCCAGATCAACACTGGGGAAACTAGGCAACTGAAGACTGGTCAAGCGAAAAACTTAGACTATTAAAAAATATTGCGTATCGATAGCAAGCTTCATCATTTATTTTTAAATATCTGCCGGCCATAGCCAGCTGCGTGATCAAGTCTTTTCGTGACAAAGACTCTGTCCGACCCAATTGGGACATATAACGACATTGACTTTTCAAATTGACATAGTGTCAAAGTCTGCATTGTCTCCCCCGAAGCTTGTACCACCGCCTTTCCTATTTCTGCCACAATAGCGTCAGTGCTTGTCACTGTCGTATCCCGGTTATCGCGGTAAAGTACTCGGTTAACGTATGCATGTGACATTAAAACTTCGACATAAGGATGACAACGCACCATTAACTAGCATCTTATGTGGGTGGGTATAGGCGATGATATTTTCATCAAGAGAGCCATCAACTTGTTTGCTATCTTATATTAAAAAAAATTAATGATTCAATTTATAAATACTAGCAATCGCTCTGTAGTCGAAATTCAACCATAATTTTATAATTCTGTTTGACCATAGACCAGGGGTCGGCTACCTGCGGCTTGCGAACCACATTCGTCTCTTTGTAGGTGAAGCTGTTGTTCGATAGTTCGATACACAAATATTATTTATAAAAAAACATTTCTTTTCATCGCTTTCAAACATAATACCTAGTATACATGTGTGTAAGTTTTTAAAATGAATGAATAGGTATGTGAGTTATGTTTATTTTTATTAATTTAATGTATTTATAATTCTATTATATATAAAAATATACCTCCGCAAAGTAAAATTTAATTGTACCAAATATCGTATTCCATCGTTCGCGTAATTGCCGTAAAAAGGGGTGCAAAGTTTTTCCGAGATAAAAAGAATATATCTTTCATTCCAGGTCCTAATTTATCCTTACCAATGTAGCATTTTTCGAGTGATTAAATAAATATCTAAACACACATATAAGCTTGTGGGACAATATTGATCTTTCGATTAAACCATATTCTCGTTTGTTGTCGTAACACAGTGAAACCGTAATATCCTACTCTAAACTTCCTTTATATTTGGAACTCTCGGTTATATACTTACTTAGTACTTCCCAAATTTATAAAGGACCAAATGTAAAGTATAAGCTCCCATACAAAAGAATTTGAAATTCTTTTCAAATTAGGTAATAAATGACAAAATTATAACATTAAAATATAACCAAACTGAGATCTTCCTTCTTTTTGAAAGTTATTTAAAAATAAATAAATTGAAGATTGGCAGAATAAGTATTCTCACTAGCAATAGAAATTGACTTTCCGTGGCTTAGAGCTCGGTCGTCTAACGGCGATGAAGTTATTTGCATATGCAAACCCACTCAATGCGACTCTTCAAGATGAACGAGAATTATATATCTGGAGTGATGTTGTAATATTGTGAAGATGAGGTTTTTATATGATTAAACTTTTATTTCTGTGTATTTTACACTCTTTGTCATCGGCATTTGGTGAAACTTCATTTGTTATTTTACCCATATCGCCAACCAATTTTGCTTTTTACGAAATAATGAAACCGATTGGCGATATAAATATATATGGATAAACAATCAAATTTCCATTTGGATGTCTGTAAGTCCACTGCAGTGCGGTTTTCAAGGCATTTTATGCCCCGCACGACTGCTCTGTGGAATCAATTACCAGCGGATGTGTTTTTGAACCGATACGACTTGGGGGCCTTCAAGAAAAGAGCGTATTCATTTCTTAAAGGCCGGCAATGCACATGCAGTACCTCCGGTGTTGCAGCTGTTCATGGACGGCGGTGATCACTTACCATCAGGTGAGCCTCTTGCCCGTTTGCCCCCTATTCCTTAAAAAAAACAGGTGTTTTGTGAAACAATACAAGAGTATTTACATAATTTTATCACTGTGTTGATCGGGGCCTCCTTTTACAAAATATATCAAAAGCTTTACTGCTAGGCATCTCGTAAAAGGCAAGAGAAGATTTAAAACGTTATCAGATAACAGAATTTATTTTACGATACTTAACGTTATTACTGTAACGACAACTCAGTAACAAAATCATTTTCAAACACTATATGTATCGCAGAACGAAACGGTTATAGCTAAAATAACGCTATAATATGTATGCGCGTTTCATCCTGTTTCGTGACTGGTTTGCCTTGTTTCATGCTGTTTCGTGATTGGTTTGCTCACTAACGCTAGAAGACAATATCATAATAACATATACTATAACGTTAATTCGTAATGTATAACAGACCGTAATAAATAACCCTATTAAATAGTGTTACGTACTCGGGTTCGTAATTATAAGAAAACACCACTTATATTAAATCCGTGTATTTAGTATACAAATAGACAAGACAACACAATGTAATACTAAAATACACTTTACACACTAGTCACTCGCTGAACTTAGAACACTCCACAATAAAACACTTATCGCTTCGCACTGGTCACTTGATGTATCGCTCTCGATCGCTTGATAAAAACTGCCCTGTATTTGTCAACTCATCTCTATTTATAGCCAGGGTAAAGTTCTACCTGGATCCAGAAAAATCTAAATGTATCAGGAAACAATGAATCACTTCTTATCGTAAACATGTTATGAGTCATAAATCCTAGTACACGCTACTTTCAACCTTATGCCATATCCCACAAAATCCATTATGACATAGCCCAGGTCAACTATTTGTTTGTCAATAGAAGTAGCTATCTCTTTCTTTTATTTCTAGATCTCTCCAGCGCTCCAACTCTACACGTTTCTAGATTATTCGTAACAATAGTAACAAATTCTGTATCATTTTTGAAGTTATACTTCTTTAGTCGCGTTATGAAAAAATTAAGTGATGAGTCAAATTTTAAGATGCGCGCGCATCACCGTAACGCAAAAGTTACATGTTGAAGTTGTCCGCTAAATCGCTCGAAATCCTTGATTATCCTTTTCCAGTCCTATTATTATTTAATTGTAATTAATTATTCGCATGCAATTAAAATCTATTTATAATGACGCCAAAGAAGTATAACTTCTCACGTGCGTACATAAATACACGCACCCATTTTTGGATAACGCTACGCTTAAAAATAACGTTATGTCATGCCGCGAGCTATAACGTTACAACATAATACCGACATTTAAATCCTTGAGTAATTTCCCCGTGATAGTCCGGACCCCCTTTAAGAAATAGACCATCTGCCGTTCTGCCAGGCAATTCGAAAGAGTTGCACGATTCTATGCGAGTCACTACCGTCGTGGCTACTAGGTGGTAGATTCTGCATTGTCTTGCCCGGGTCTGGTACCACCGCCTTACCTATTCCTGCCGCAATAACGTCAGTGCTTATCACTGTCGTGTTCCGGTTTGGAGGGTTTTTTTATATAGAAGAGGGGGCAAAGGAGCAATAGGTGTACCTGATGGTAAGTGATCTGCCGCAACAGCGTCAGTGCTTTTGGATTTGGAGGGTAGGGTAGCCGATAGACGTTTGCAGACCTCGCCACAAGGATAGTAATGCACCATTAATATTTTGGTGTCCATAGGCAATGGTTGTCTCTTTATCAGGAGGGGCATTTGCTTGTTTGGTATCTTGTGATATAAATAAAATACGTATCCACTAACAACGTGACTACTCATTAGCCTTTCCTGCCCATTCCTGTTACAAAAGCGTCAATCTCTGTCATTTTCCGATTTGGTGTATTCGAAATGGTGTGTTGGTGGTGGTAAAATTCAGCAAATAATTTAATAGGATAATTAAAGAATAATTAAGTGCATTTTAAAATACCATTATATTTTTGTTTTTATTAACAGACTCATTTCTTTATTTTTCTTGATTTGAATTATAATATACCCCTGCGCAATAAAATAAATTAAGAACTGTATAAATATATTAAGTATGTTACAACTAGCTTTGCGCCATCATATTAAAAAAATATTTCGTAATTACATACAGCAACTTCGTGATAAAGCTACCCTACCATACATCTTGCCGATGAATGGAGTGGCCTATGAGTAATGACACTTCCTTTTCCGTACGAACCTAGAGTAAATATTAAATTTTCTGGCGCCCAACTAGTCTACACAATCTACGCTAACATTATAAGAATGTGTAAGATGTAATTAAGATATGTGTGTCTGTAATGGATAAATACATACAAATACATTAATATTATAAATGCAAAAGTTTGGATGAATGGAACTCATGAATGGACGTTTGTTACTCAATCACGCAAAAACTAGACGGTTTTAAATGAAATTCGGCATACAGGTAGATGATGACCCGGAATAGCTAATAGACTACATAGATATAGGAGTTTGGAAGTCGGCTGTTATAACAGACCACACAAATACTAATAGACACGGTGTTGGGTGCAAAATGTGGAGCCGCTCATATGAGTAAATGTCAAACGCAGCTGCCATGCAGGTCGTAAAAGGCGATCGATTGACTATGCGAGTCATTACCATCGTGGCTGCTAGGTAGTAGAGTTCTGCATTGTCTCACCCGGGTCTGGTACCTTCTGCCGCAATAGTGTCAGTGCTTGTCACTGTCGTGTTCCGGTTAGGAGGATAAGATAGTCGATAAACTTATGCATGTGGCATCAGACCTTGCCACTAGATAGCAACGCACTATTAACATCTTTGGTGTCTATAGGCAATGGTTGTCTTTCCATCGGAAGACCCATCTGCTTGTTTACTATTTTATGATAGAAAAAAAACCGCCTTACCTATTCCTGCCACAATAGCGTCAATGCTTGTAATTGACGTGGTTCGGTTTGGATAGTAAGGTATTCAATAAACTTATGTATGTAGCATTAACACCTTGCCACATGAATAGCAACACACTATTGACACCTTTAGTATCTATAGGCGGTGGTTGTCTCTTTCCAACAGGAGTCATCTATTTGTTTGCTATCTCATAATATAAAAAACACAATTTTAAACAAATTTAAGTGCCACTAGTCGGTAGTAGAGGACAGCTCACTAGAATTAATTAAGATATCAAGCGACATGCTGTCGATGTGTTCATAGATAACGATTAACTTGCCGGCCCACCTGCCATACAACAAATTACCCGCCAATTGGCCAAGGTTCCGGCCGAAATATTAAGGTGGTTGTGTGGTACAAGTGGAAAGGATTGCCGGTTTGAATTTTAAACTAATCATTTTAAAAAGTAACCGAGTCAAATGGATCTCAATCCGTCAGAGCACACTTTACAAGTAAATTAATAATCTATATTATTACATATAATAAAATCGTAAGAAAGACAATGTATGTCTGGGGTAAACTCAAAAAGTACTGCATAGATTTACTTCAAATTTGAATGAATATTACTAGCAGGTCGGGTCAACATATAGGCTACATATTATCACGCTATCACCTACGGGGGAGGAGCTGTGCGGAGTAAACGAAGTCCGCGCAAACGAAGTTGCGGGCAACAGCTAGTAATACTAATATCGGTGGTTAAGTTACACGAATTGATCTAACCCCAAAGTAAGTAAATTTGCTTGTTTGATGGGTGTTAGTCAACCATACTATGTACATAGAAATACATACATATCTTCACGCCTGATCCCTTACGGGGTAGGCAGAGAGAACCGAGTGCCATACATCACGATCCTTGCAGGCTTGTCTCGCTTCCTCCACTTTTATCAATCTCTCCATACACACACGCCGGTTGCGAATACTCTTGACACCACCTTCAGACAGTACTCGATCAATCTTATCATGGTATGTCAGTCTTGGTCTTCCCCGGTACCTACATCCTTCCAGATTCCCATTGTATATCTGTTTACACAGAAATACATACATATATAAATACTGTAGCATACATAATAAACACCTAAATTCAGAAATACAAACATCTATGCTAATCACACAAATGTTTGTACTGGTCGAGAATTGAACCCGAGCCCCTTCGATTCGTGATTTGGGTCGTTAACCACTTTTTTACACTTATTTATATATACGAGTTTTTGATCCGTTTACTTGAGGTTTATCTGTGTTTATAGATACCTGAAATGCTTTATAGCCTGGTAGCTGCACGCAGCCCGCTGCGTTATAAAAGTTTTTGATGTGTCCCACAAGAACATCTATGTGTTATTCCAGGTCATCATGTATCTCTTTGCCAAATTTCATCTAAATCGGTCCAGCTGTTTTTGCGTGATTGAATTAGAAAGATCTAAACATCTAAACTCTCTCATTTATAATATGTATGAGATTTACCCTCTATACATCCCGCCGCGGGATTAAATAGCTTGGTGTATTAATTTTTTTATATTTCATATCACAGAATATCAATCGAGTAGATGGCTTTCCTGTTCTTTTTTATTTTTTTATTTATTTAATTTAAACGAATTAAATCCATAAAATTTAGATCATAAAAATGTATTCTTACATTTTGTTACTATATTGACATGTAACTCTATAGTATAATTTTTTTTTCTGTCCTTATTTTTGTTTTGATTTTTTTTCTTAATTTTGATGATGTCTTTAATTTCTGTAGTGCTGTGGTGTATGTCTTAAATAAGCAACTACTATTCTCTTCTGAAAGAAAGAAACAATAACCGCCTATAGACACCAAATATGTTACTGGTACGTGGCTATACAAGTGGCAGGGTCGTAGTGCCACAAACATAAGTTTACCGACTACCTTACCCTTCAAACCGGAACCCGACAGTGACAAACACTAACACTTTTGCGACAGAAATGGGTAAAACGGTAGTACCACAATCGCGCAAGACGTTGCGAAACTTTTTTCTAGAAACTAAATAAATAAATTAATAAATTGTAAACCAAATAAACTGAATTCCTTAATCTATACTTTTATACAATAGCTGAAGAGTAGAAGAAGGCTGTTTTTCAAAAATGGTCCGAACTAGCAGAGGAATAAATGTAGTATCTTCTACACAAAAATTAATCTCTGGCTGATTTTTTATTTGTTTAAAAACTTGCTATTCCTAACACGAGAACAATCTTACCTTAATAATGTTATAAACAAGAAAAGATTTGATTTTTTGTTTGTTTGTTACTTTTTAACTCAAAAACTAATGCACCGATTTTAAAAATTCTTTCAATTTTAAAAAGCTACGCTATTTAGGAGTTACATAGATTACTTTTACCCGGCTGGGCAAAGGGGTTAATTGAGAATACTATCATGTCTTTTAAGTTGGACTAAACAGTAGATATCTACAAAATTTCATTGAAATCGGTTCAGTACTTTCGGAGTCTTTCGCGGACAAACAATGTGACACGTAAATTATATATATTACAATTTGTACTCAAAATTAAGCAAGTCTCTTATGTCTTAAACCAAATTGAATGTCATGGTTTATCCATACTGCTATCGGCATGTCATTAGCCTTTACGAATAATGTGGCGTTATCCTATTGGAGGATTCATATGTCCTTCCATATTATATCAGTAAATCACTTCATACAAAATTTATCTCGGTTGTAAATACAAATTCAAAAACGTTTATTAATCCGAGTACTGTTTTAAAAAGCGTGTATTAATCTTTTTTTATACAATTTACCCTCGTGGTCCAAATTGGACCAAAATTCTAATATTGCTTAAGCTCAAATATCTATTAAACAAGTTCGTCTCTTAGGTCCGTTTGTACCAAACTATTTGAATAATTTTTAAATGAGTTTTACGCAAACTTAATCTTACTTTTAAATGAATCTTAAGTTTTATCAAAATCGGTTCAGTAGTCTGAGATATGGGTATTTATTGACAGATATTGGAAGTCGGTTTAATTTTTTAAATTACTTTTATATACAAATAAATACAGCATGTTGAATAAAAGCAAAAACAATAATATAAAACGTACTCGCACCAGAGGCGTCGTATCGGAGTGAGGACGGAACGTTTCAGAACAAAACAATAGGCTTTTCGACTGCCACATTTAATATTACTCAGCCGAGGCCGCGCCTCACCGTATGAAATATCCACACCTTGCATCATCCATTGCTTACAATGCTGAATTTTTAAAAGCTTTTTGGTATTCACAATTTGTTACAGACCTGTAATTGTATATTTTACTACATATGTGAGTTATTATTGACAAGCTAGTAGTATCCTATATGTCCCTTGCGGAGTAGCGATGGGCTATTGTTTCTAAAAACAATAGAATTTTACGTTTGCGCAATTTATTCGAATGCAATCGAATAACTACTCATTTTCTTCGATAGGCCTTCGATTGTGGTCATGCACGAATAAGTGCCTCATTACTGCCTGCGTAGACACAACATTGATTGTACGCGAATCTATAAAGCAAATTATTCGAATGGATCGAAAATGTCATCGATTTCATATCTGTGTATGTCAGACATTTTCATATCTGTGTATTTCAGTCATACACAGATAGGGCACACGATCTACTAATCGACTTACGTACTCACACCGCACGGGGCGCACACCCTGCTGCGCTACGCAAATAACGCACATAATTGTTATTCGATTCGATCATTTAATTGTTCAATCGAACCAAGCCATTCGATTGTTTTATCGTGTCAACAAATGAATCGACATTCGAATATACCTACGCATCTAGGATTGTCGATTCATTCGATATATTATTTAGGAACAATCGCCCATCAATATTGCGGATATTAGTTAAACTTGATGGAAATATATTTTTTTTATGTTGTAAGATAGCAAACAAGCAAATGGGTCTCCTGATGGAAAGAGTCACCCATTGCCTATAGACACCAAAGGTGTTAATGGTGCGTTGCTATCTTCTGGCGAGGTCTAATGCCACATGCATAAGTTCACCGGCTACCTTACCCTCCAAACCGGAACACGACAGTGACAAGCACTGACGCTATTGCGGCAGGAATAGGCAAGGCGGTGGTACCAGACCCGGGCGAGGTAATGCAGAACTCTACCACCTAGTAGCTACGATAGTATTGACTCGAATTGCCAATCGGTCGCTTTTTACGACCTGCCCGGCAGAACGGCAATTGGCCTATTCTTCTTAGAGTGATTTCTTTTTAGAGTTCCGAACCTAAAAGGTATTTAGGTTCGGAACTCTAAAAACTAATTAAATTTTCTAAAAAAAAAATTACAATACAAAATACAATTATAAGAATTAATTTGATTTTGGATTAGGAATTGTATCATGATATCGCATAGTTTATTCTTTTAAATCTATTTCATTTACCAATATACGGAAATTTGCCATGATGATATCCAATAAGCCTGCTGTGATTGACATTGAAACTAGTTAGTTACTCACGAAATAAAAGAGATGTCGCTGTCATCTTTATTAAACGTCAGTTACTGTCACTGTCCTGTTTACGTCCTGGCATAAATATTTGCGTTTATTGGTCTGGGTGTTTATTGAAATATACTTCAGTGTAATTGAGTAAAAAAATTGTCCGATGCGAAAAGGGCATATAGGTAGTTCGGTGACTGTATCAAAAATAATAATTAAAAGATTTTATTTATAAAAATAACATATTATGGTATTTTAAAGGCTTATTTATACTTCAATTTCCCTAAAATTTTGCAAATACCTGAATAATACACGTCACGTCAGCTTCTTTAAATTCATAGCCGCCTCCCTGACGGCCTAAGACTCCACGGGATTATAAAAATGCCGGCATTTTGTTGCCATGGGTGATTAAAAAATTTAAATATTTTTTAATGTTAATTTTATTTTAATGGTAAAATACATCTGTGATTATGTTAAAATGGTTCTATCGATATTCGATATTCACAAGCTAATTACACATAATATATTATTATGATCATATTTGACGGTCACAATTATTTAATACTATAGTCACAAAGATAGTAACAACGTTTGCCGGTTGTTGGTTGTGTGTGTGTTGGTTTCAGGCTCCTTTGAAGAATAGACTAACTGACATGATGCCAGGCAGGTCGTAAAAAGCAACCGATTGGCTATGCAAGTCACTACCATCGTGACTACTAGATAATAGAGTTCTGCATTGTCTCACCCGGGTCTGGTACCACCGCCTTACCTATTCCTGCCGCAATATCGTCAGTGTTTGTCACTGTCGTGTTCCGGTTTGGAGGGTAAGGTTGCCGGTAAACTTATGCATGTGGTATTAGACCTCGCCACAAGATAGCATCAGGAGACCCATCTGCTTGTTTACTATCTTATGATATAAAAAAACTTTGATAATTTATTTGCCTTTTACAAGCTTTTTAGCAGAAAGGCGGATGGTCTATTTTCGAGTAAAATGTATTCGACACATTCATAACATCAATATGCCATCATTTACCACCTCCTAAAACCGATGAACTTTACTATCAAAGTTGGAAAAGTAAATCTCTGAAAATACCTGTGAAACTTTCGTGTAGCCATTTTTTAGTCTTTGAATCGCGAATTAAAACGAGGGATGTTGGGGAATACTGGAACTGAAAATTTAGTTGAGATTATGGTAATATTACTTCAAGAACAATTAGGACAAATCTTGTAAACTTTACTTTTTATGCGTAGTAAGATATTAAAGAGCAAGTTATTTCGATGAAACCAACAAATAAACCTAGACCACTAAACAAATAGGCACAGAAGTCAATTTATATACAAAGGACATTCGGGAAACGCATACATTAACACCTCTCGGTTCTCACAGACATGTTATTTCGGAATAGTTGGGAATAGTGCAAGCGCGAGTGCCACTCGCTTGTAACACGCGTCAGTAAACTTTTTTGTGCAGAAAATTTGTAATAGGTGTAACAGGATAAAATATTTTTTTAAATTTTTAAATTAGAATACGTAAAAAATAGAGTTGTTAAAGAAATGGGTTGTTGTAAACTCGCCACAGTTGTAAATTCGCCACCGTTTTAGATTTTCCATACATTCAAAGTAAACTCGCCACAGGTGTTAAAAAATATTAAAAAGTATGTGTAAATTCGCCACAGCTACATACTAGCTATTGTAGATTCGCCACATGTTTTAATTTTGTATAAATTTTGTAAAAAGTAGTGTTAGCAAGCAAATTCTAAGTTTTAGCGCCCCACTTTTTTATCATATTTCACTAATCTACTGGTGCTCCACATCTATTTATCTCATACTGGTTGTGTCTTTTTCGAAAGTTAAATTTTTTCTATATCAAAATATAACAAATAAGCAGATAGCTCTTCTAATGTTAAGAGACAACCATCACCTATAGACACCAAAGATGTTATTAGATCGTGGCGGAATGATAGTACCATGTGTATAAGTTTGCCGACTACCTTACCTTTCAAACCGGAACACGACATTGACAGACAGACATATTTTTTTAATTAGGTTAAAACATTACGGTGATTGTTATATAATTGTTTTTTAGTTTACTTATTAATGTTGTGATTATTATATATTGAATATAAAAATATATTATTGTATTTGTCATTTGATTTTCCTGCGTACTGTACTAAAAAAATCAGTGTGGCGAATTTATAATAGTTAAAAAAGATGTGTGGCGAGTTTACGAAATTATAGTTGTGGCGAATTTACACATATTTTTATGTCATTTTTGTGTGGCGTATTTACAACTGTGGCGAGTTTACAACAACCCAAACTACTGCCGAGCTTAGGTACGAAAAATGAAGTACATATATTCGTTTGACTTCTGTACCTATTTGTTTTGTGCCAGACGCACACACACACACACACACACACACACACACACACACACACACGCAGTAAGGGGTATCCGTAGTCTATTGACGTCTGCACACTTAAAATTTATAATTTAAGGGTTAGGGCTATTACATGGCGTGTGGGTTAATCAGGTAAGTACAAAAACGAAGAAGGTTTGCGTCAATGTAATGCGCATTGCTGTTGATCCCGAAAAAAATTATTTAAAAAAAATTAATTGATTGCATCTCAAAGCTAATTTTGTACTAAATCGATTACCTTTTTCGATTAATCGATTAATATGAAATCGAGTTATGATCTTAACTCGGTTACTTGGTTGAACTCATTACGTGCACTGCTCGTCTCTAATAGAAATACTGAAATGCTCTTCACATAAAAATACTGCAGTGTTGAAGTCCAGCGTTAATTTGACGTACGTTGAATGAAAAAAAAACTTTAGAGCCGCGCTCGTATCTCTATTTATAAAAGACCAAGCTTTTTCGACCGGAAACCTCACTCCACGTTAGGTTTATATTCAATTCATGGGTTTTCTAAAGAAGTAATTTATGAAGAAAATTTTTAGCATTTTTTGGTGAGATCTAAGGCTATTTTTTTATTCAACGTGCATTTTAAAACAAGACAAACATTCAAACACACAAATAGACCAACATACCAACGTACAATCTTACAGACGCACAGACGTGCAGACGAGCAGACGAAAATAGCAAACAAGCTGATGGCTCTCTCGATGGAAAGAGACAACCATCGCATATAGACATCAAAAATGTTAATGGTGTTACTATCCTTCTGCCGAGATCTTATTGCCACCTGCATAAATTTACCGGCTACCTAAGTTTCCAAACCGAAACATGACCACGAGGTACCAGACCTGGGCGAGACGATGCAGAATTCTACCACCTAGTGGCCACGGTGGTAGTGATTTGCATAGCCAATCGTTCACCTCTTTCGAAATGCCTGACAGAACGGCAGATCGTCTATTTATTAAGAAGAGTCCGGAGGAGCAACATAGAGAAAAAAGTATTAGATTTTTTCCATCATACTTTGCTCGATTTTCCATCATACTTTGCTTGATCACATTCTTAGTTTATCTATCTAGTCTAGTATATATAAAAGGCAAAAGTGACTGACTGATGTATCAACGCTCAGGCCAAACCCTTAGGGTTAGGAACTTGAAATTTCGCACACGTATTTCTTTATGATGTAGGAATCCACTAAGGAAGGATTTTGCAAAATTCAACTCCGAAGGGGTGAAATAGGGGATAAAAATTTGTGTGAAACTTTTTATTCCCTGGATATATTTGCATGAAATTTCGTATGAATTAATTACAAAAAAACATGAATTACGTGTTTAAGCGTTTTTCTATATTTGATCCCTAAGGGGATAAATTAAGGAAAGTAGCTTATAAAGAAAAGTTAAATAGGTTCTAATGTAAATATGCGCGAGCGAAGCCGCGGGAAATAGCTAGTTTATACATATAAACTAAGAATGTGATCGCATACCTGCATAGTAATTCAGTAAACAAAATTCGCGTCATTGTTTTTGGTTTTGTTAAATTTCCTCAGTCAAGTGGCGAGCTCGGAGCACCGAAATCTAGGTCAAACGTTTGAACATAATTATTAGGAGCCTGGCAACTGCAAGTTTGTTGGGTTTCACCGTACAAAATAATGTTATTTTACCGTTGTTACACTTGACGTCTTTTTGGACCTTTCTTTCAATACTTGTATAAAAGTTACATTTTTTACTTAACTTACACTTTGTCTAATACATCGTAGCATTACGAAGATGTAAGGTTTGTTGGTAATGGATAAACTCAAAAACTACTGGATCGATTGTAAATTTTTTTTTACCAACGTAAAGCTACATTTTCTCTAAATAACATAGCTTATTATTTTACCCGACTTAATAAAAAGTGTTAATGTTTGTGGGTCACGCGAACTAAGTTGCGGGGAACAGTTAAATAGATATTAAAACTAAAGTATTCATTTGAATTTAGAATTTTTTGACTGTGATCGAATTATAATACGCTAATATAAATGATACCAATATAATTGATAAAATTGTATACATGCATGTTTTTTTTATATCTTAAGATAGCAAATAAGCTCTCCTGATGTAAAGAGAAACCATCGTCTATACACACCAAAGATATTAATGGTGCATTGCTGTCCGTGTGGTGGGATGGCAATGCTACATGTCTATCGGATACCTTATCCTTCACGGAACACGACAATGACAAGCATTGACGTTTTGCGACGGGAATAGCTAAGGCGATGGTACCGAATACCCGGGCGAGAACTCTAACACCTAGTAGTCAGGATGATAGTGACACGCATTGCCAATCCATCGTCTCTTACGACTTGCCTAGCAGAACAGCAGTTGGTCTATTCTTTATAGGAGCCCGGACCAACCTCGTAACTGACTGTCAAGGCCGGTGAGCAATTTATCTAGATCCAGATTACCAACATCTTTTAATATACACACGAGGAATAAGCTTTATCTATAATAGTTGTAGGGAAACGTGCACTGCGTGTATATTGTCGCAAAGAGCTCTGCAGAACCGTCCAGTTAATATTAAATAATGCAAAACATCTGTGTTTGAAATCTCGTCTCTATAAATCAAACAAAAAAAAAATAATAGGAAAATATCGCTGGACAAATTACTCACTCAAATTGATCGAACCCCAAACAATTTACTGGTATAAGCAAACAATTTACTGGTGATTTAGATATTAGTCAACGATACCAATACATAGAAAGAAATACATATATAAATACTGAATATAAAAAAAAACTGTAAATGGCCAGCCCTGCAAGCCATCCCTGTAACTTCCCGCTAAATTAAGGTATTTTGCTCAAAGGAGTAAAAATTATAAGCTTAGGTTTTTTCACTTCAAATATTTATTCTGTTAAATGGCAATATATTGTATTTTGAAAAGCTGTATATTTTAGAAAAGACGATTGATTTTGATCTTTCGAAAAGCATTCAACTCAATTTTTGAGATCTAAAATATTGCTGTAGCTACATAATTGATAGGTTGAAAAATTTCAAAGCAATGTTAAAAAACGTATTTTTCAAATATTTTCGTCATTGATAAATCCTAAACAAATTGACCGATATTGATCTAATTAACGGATTTTTAATGCAGTTTTTTAGGGAAAAAATCTGATAAGAATTTTAAGTCAATCGGTGTATTAACCTGAAAGTTATTTCAAAACAAAAATATTAAGTAAGTTTGCTAAAAACAACGTAATTTTAACTTTTGAAAAGCTGTAACTTTTGAAAATTAAATTCGATTTTCATTTTTTAACGGCATTCGACGTAGTTTTTTAAATACTAAAATATCGTAGAATACCAAAAAATGATAAATTGAAAACTCGAAGTTATGTCGAAAACTACTCATGAACGGATAAACCGATTTTTATAAAATTTATGCATTAGACGTTGTTTTTGAGGAATAGAGCTGATTAGATTTTGTGCTCAATTGGTTCATAAATCTGGAAGTTATATTAAAAAAATACTGTTTGGCCAAACATATTTTTGAAGTATTTTCAAAATTTCTAAAATCTCCTGAGCCGACTTTGTTCAAATTTTCAGGAAGTCTAAGTTTAGCAGAATCCAATCGAATGCCATCAACCGCTTCTCAATCGATCAATCCGTTCAAAAGTAACGAGATGTTTACATACACATATACACATACACACACATACATACAGACATACTGACGTCATAGCGAAAATAATCGGAAAAGGTTCCTAGGACCTCAAAACGTGAAGATCTGGTAAAAACTCGATTTTCGAAAATCGGGGCAAAATCAATAATTTCCTTATCTACATACGTCGCGGGAAGTTAAAAATATTTAATAGTCTCAGAAACCAAACTCAGAAATTTTAATACAAACGTTCATGCCCATTTCACAGATCCGAGCCCTGTCAAGTCAAAATACTTGATAATATTCATAAGATCTATAACTTAAACAAGTTTGTTTTTTTTTATATTCTATCGATCTGAATGTATTTTTAGAAAGGGAAAAAAGATCTAGGAACTCACGTCTATGGATGTATCAGCTTAAAATTTGTTTATGGGTTAGTACTATAATGTATGCGTCGATGAAGAATTTTTTTTCAAACTGGTCCTAGTTAGAAGGCGGTAAACCCGAATTTAATGCGGGCGAAATCTTCGGCAACAGCTGGAACGGTATAATCGTACTTGCAATAGGTTTTTTTAAATTACCAGAGTCGTAAAAATCATTTTTCTGAAACGCTGCCAATTGTTTCTATCTACACGCCCATATCCCTGAAGGGGTAGGCAGTGGTACAACAAGTGCACCCACGATTAGCCGACGATACTTGGTCCCACAAATGTGATAGGTGGCAAGCCTATCGCCAACCGGGCATTTTCCAAACCCAGGCTACATTGTTCTTCTCAGAAAACTAAAAAAAAACACTTTTTTTTTTAATGTGCCCGACCCGGGAATCGAACCCGGGACCTCATGTGATCAACGCCAACGCTGAACCACTAGACCACAGAGGCCAATTGTTTCTTTTACTCGAAAAACACCAAGAATACAGTGCGAAATGCTTAAGTATGTTCACGTCTTCGTATACTGTTAATAACGTCGTGAAATTTGGTTGGCGTATTAATGAGACAAAAATATTTTTTATATTCAAATATAAACTGGTATTGTCGAAAACTATACCGTCGCAAGTTTACAGCTCACAACCAATGCATGTGTGTTATATAAAACTAGCTATTTGGTAGAAAAATTCTCCGCGATCAAAAAAAATGTCAAATGATATTTTATACTTGTTGCAAACGTTGTTCTGCCTTTTTAACCACTCTTATTTTTTTTTCTATATTTTCTGACCTTTTAAACCTTCCCAGGACTTCAACAATTAATTCAAAACCAAAATTAGCCAAATCGGTTCAGCCGTTCTCGAGTTTTAGCGAGACTAACGAGCAGTAATTGATTTTTATATATATATAGATACATTACTATGACAAAGAAAAATATCGGCTGAAAATGTTGACAGACACAGATAAGAGTCGTCTACGACATCAATATCGCTGGGGCATTTGATTGATAAATTTCCGCGAACAAAAAAATTATTTTAAATACTACCTACTTATTTTGCGATAGGTATAGCTACTATATGTTGTAGTTTTTACAATCACATGTATTGGTGTAAAATGGGCCGACACAGGGCGTCTAAAACAGTAATAAAACCGGCCAAGTGCGAGTCGGACTTGCGCGCGAAGGGTTTCGTACCATCATAGCAAAAAAATAGAAAAAACCACGTTTATTGTGTGGGGTCCAATAAACGTGGTCATTTTTAGTATTTATTGTTATAGCAGTAACGGAAATACATAATTTGTGAAAATGACAGCTTTCTAGCTGTAACGGTTTATGAGATACAGCCTGGTGACAGACAAACAGATGTACAGACAGACTCTAAAAACGCTGCCGCAACTGATATAACATGATTTTGTCCATTTTAAAATATTACCTAAATTTTAGGGAAATTGTAGGGCTAATGCAAAAATTTAAAATACCATAATATTTTTATAAATAGAATCATAAATTAATAGAAAAATATCAATAAGTATCATGAGCAAATTCAAATTTTGAAATATACGGTTCCATCTTTTGCAATGTACGGAGCAATAGTTTTTCGAAGTTTCCCTGGTCGTAACGGGCACTTTGCTAGTAGTATCTTGCTGGAACGCCGCCAAATATTCGGTAATCTCGACGGAATGCCGAGAACACAGTGAACAATGGTCACTAGTGTGTACATTTGTACGTATTGTCGACTGTAAATCATTACAATTGCCTTTAAGGGTAAATTCCCAATATGTTGGATATGTTTTTCACAAGCTCTTCCCTTCCACGCCTCTTTGTATTCATAGAACAACTAGTTGTAAAGCTAAAGAAAATACTGGGCTGACTATATCATCATTATCAGTTTAGATTTTAGTTAAGATAAAAAGGCATTTGTAACATTAGTATCTTTTTTGTATTGTATATTTCGTAATTAATAAAATCCCCTACATTTCTTTCACGCATTCTCTCTCTTTTGGGTTTAATGGAAAAAATCTTTTTTTTATCATAAAATAGCAAACAAGTAGATGGGTCTCCTGATGGAAAGAGTCAACCATCGCCTATAGACACCAAAGATGTTAATGGTGCGTTGCTATCTTGTGGCGAGGTCTAATGCCACATGCATAAGTTTACCGGCTACCTTACCCTCCAAACCGGAACACGACAGCGACAAGCACTGACGCTATTGCGGCAGAAATAGGTAAGGCGGTTGTACCAGACCCGGGCGAGACAATGCAGAACTCTACCACCTAGTAGCCACGATGGCAGTGACTCGATAGCCAATCGGTCACCTTTTACGACCTGCCTGGCAGAACGGCAGTTGGCCTATTCTTCAAAGGAGGCCAGGACCAACACGGTGAAGATCATAATGATTAAAAACATGGCTCGAGGACCATAATTAGTAACTCTAGTATTTTTGACCGATATTATCGACCTTATTAAAATCATTTTGGTCCAGCGAGACGGATTTGAACCAGTCTTCTTTCTGTTATCTAAGGTGTTACAAATGTCCTTTGAGTCATTCAGTCGCGGCCGCTCAGCTGGTGATCTTCTAGTATACCTAACACAACGGTGGGCGGAAACAGTTGAGTCCAAGGTGGAGGCATTGGTAGTTAGTTTGGACATAGCGAAGCCCTTTGATCGGGTATGGCACAAAGCGCTTCTCCTAAGGGCTTCCCGGAAATTATGCAAGTGGATCACCGGTTTTTTGGCTGATCGGAGCATCAAGGTCGTAGTCGACGGTGCGTGCTCTGATCTTAAGTCTGTCAATGCTGGTGTACCCCAAGGTTGCGTGCTATCACCGACACTATTCCTTCTGCATATCAATGACATGATGCGAATTAGCAACATGCATTACTTTGCAGATGACAGTACTGATGATGCGTAGCGGTATTTCCTGGGAACACGTCGAAGAGTGCCGAAACAAGCTTGTGTTCGAAGTTGAGAATCGGCTAACCGATGTCTCGGAATGAGATCGTCAAAATCTGGTCACTTTTAACCCCAAGAAGACACAGCTTTGCGTGTTTTCCGCTAAAAAGACACCCTTTGTCGTGTCACATCGATTTGGGAATACTCTCCTGACAGCTGCAGCTAGTGTCGGGATTCTGGGAGTCGACATATCGAATTACGTTCAGTTTCACGATCATTTGGAAGGTAAGGCTTAACTAGCATCCAAAAAGCTCGGTGTGCTCGCACTTCTTGCCGGCCCATCGTTTTCAACTTTATAAGGCATAAATTCGGCCGTGGAGTATTGTTCTCATCTCTGGGCCGGAGCTCCTTAGTACCAGCTTCTTCCTCTTGATCGCATTGAGCGTAGAGCAGTTCAAATCGTTGACGACCAGGCTATTTCGAAACGGCTTGACTCTTTGGCATTGCGCAGAGATGTTGATTCACTCTGTGTCTTCTATCGTATTTTTCGTGGGGAATGTTCCGACGAGTTATTTGGATTAATTCACTGCAGGGATGTTTCCAAACGGATACGACTTGGGGGCCTTCTAGACAAGAGCTTACTCATTCTTAAAAGACCGGCAACGCAACTGCAAGACCTCTGGTATTGCGGGTGTCCGTAGGCAGCGTTGATCACTTACCATCAGGTGCACCTCCTGCTCGTTTGTCCCCTCTTCTATAAAAAAAAGAATAGCAGATGGTATATTTTACAAATTGCGGCCAGACCAACATGAAGTATATATATTTGACAAAACTTTATATTATTCTTTTACATTAACTTTTCCTATTGAAATATGGCACGCAGGCGAGAAGCCACTTTTAAATTACTCTTTAGTGAGAGGTTTTCAGGTCGTTCCCGTCCCGTTCCCAACATTTGTCAGAATAACGATCGACCGACAGACCGCTAAACTATATTTCACCGTTTGAACCTCTCCGCTAAATGACTATTAATTCCCGAAGCCGTCCAGTTAACGGTTGAACTAAAACATTTGGAAATTACCGTGCTAGTATTGATTTGGGATTGTCATATAACTGGAAAAGCAAATTTTGATTAAAATTGGAATTGTCATATAAATGGAAAAGCAAATTACGATTAAACTAGATGAAAACCCGGCTTCGCTCAGTGAAATGTGAAACTCATAATAGACAATCTTATATGCTATCTCAAATAGCAACACTGTAATGACGGTTTCTTTCAACTATAACGTTGATTTGAAAGGGACGAAACTACAGGGTGGCTATTTCTTAATTTCTAATATTTTATGAATGAAGATAAAGTAAATTGAACGATGATCTACACTCCATTCTAATACTTAATAAATGCTCACGCCATCTACACCCTATCGCCATCTACATCTACAATCACATATTTGTTACCTTTAAAGAAATATGGCCGATTTGTCTGTCGGCACCGTTAGAATTTTAACCACGATTTTAACAAAATACTCGACATTCCGAATTTTACGGATATATGTTGATTCGAAATAATTATTTTTTTACGCTTTATAATTCAGGGAAAATTTCGATCGAGTCTACCATACGCCTTGAAGAAATTATTAATGTAAAATTGGAAATTGTTATATAAATGGAAAAACAAATTATGATTAAAGTCAACATTTGTTAGTTTAATCGTATTTTATGCGTTACTTTACTATTATTGGTGCTATAGGGGGCACACTAAAAGTTTTGCACTTCTAGCTAATCGGAACTATTTGAATTTCGAATGTTATATTTTTAAAACGTTGCAACCTTCTTAGTAATAAAAAAAAACAATTGGCGGGAAATATTTTGTCAATTGTTTTTTATCATACATCAAAGTTCTACGTACGCAACGAAAATGGAATTAAGTCGACAAGATTTTAGAGCGATGATTTTTATTATTTTAAAAGTTCTCTAACTCCGCAAGACTTATACCGCTCGTCTTCAAAATGCTTTTGGGAGAGAAGCACCTTGTTTGAGCACCGTGAGTCGATGGTTTGCTGAATTTGAGAGAGGTCGAGTTTCTTTACATGACGAATTTCGTGACCTTCAACTGCCGTCAACGAAAATAATGTGGCTACTGTTAAGCGGTTAATTGAAGAAAACCCCCGGATTACCTGTGAGACAATTCGAGGACTATTGGGAATTGGTATGAGCCAA
Organism: Apodemia mormo; assembly: GCA_036924255.1. Lineage (NCBI taxonomy): Eukaryota > Metazoa > Arthropoda > Insecta > Lepidoptera > Riodinidae > Apodemia > Apodemia mormo. The sequence continues at coordinate 29,611,512 of JAUPFN010000017.1, forward strand.
ATTCAGAAAATTTTACACGAAGAATTGAAAGTTCGGAAACTTTGTTGTCGTTGGATTTCTCATGAACTGACAGCGGAGCAGAAGCGGGCTCGCGTGGAATGGTGCTAACAGATGCTAGAAGTACGACCACGGTCATTCTAATGCTGTTTATGACATTGCCACAGGAGACGAAACGTGGATTCATTGTTTTGAACCCGAAAAAAAACAGCAATCTTGTGAATGGGTGTTTGAAATTAATGAGAACAGGCCAACAAAAGTGAGACAGGCGAGAAACGTTGGTAAAAAAATAATCGCGTTTTTTTCTCAGCTACGGGTCCGATCTGTACAATTCCACTTGAAGATCAAAAGAGTGTTAATGCCGAGTGGTATTCTACCATTTGTTTACCTAGGGTGTTAGAAAAATTTCGTGAAATACGACCCAAAAGCCGCATTCTCCTACACCATGATAACGCTTCTTCACACACGGCCAACAAAACAAAGTCATTTTTAGCTTCCGAAAAAGTACATCTCGTCACTCATCCTGCGCATAGCCCCGACCTAGCACCCTGAGATTTCTGTATTTTCCTCAAAATCAAAGATTTGATGAGAGGTTTTACTTTTACCAACTCCGAAGAGGCAGTGATAGCGTTCAATCAGCACATAGAAAACATTCCTTCAGATCTGTGCTCCTCCTGTTTTAAAAAAATGGTTCGATCGCATGAAAAAATGTTTAAAATGTAAAGGAGATTATTTTGAAAAGCAATAAACATAATATTTTTGTTATAACATGTTGTTTTTTTAAGTTACGCAAAACTTATAGTTATTAATAAGTATATCCATACTAATGTTTTAAACTGTCTGTCTGTAAAGCTCTCACGGCTAAACTACTAAACGTATTTTGATGAAATTCGGCATGAGGATAGTTGAAAATCCGCGATCAAATGTAGACTAACTGATTTTTCAAAATTCATACCCTAAGGGGTCGAAACAGGGTAAACATTTTGGATGGCAAACTATATTGGCGACATGTTAATCTACTCGCGGCATAATAACTTTAGATTGGCGTTCATTTATCCTATCAACTGCGACTTAGCAATACGTGATACTGTACTAAATACAATGTATACTGTATACAATACGTATATTGAAGTAAACAAAATAAGCGCTGACTTACGCATACGATAAAAAAAAAATTTGTTTTTTACTATCGTAAAAAGTTAATTCTGCCACGTTCAGTATTTGCTGGCATTTTACGAGCTGCCTGGAAGTAAGGCAGGCGGTTATCTCTTTCCATCAGGAGAACCATCTGCTTGTTTAATTAACACTATAAAAACCGTTGTATTTCTTCGGCTTACGTCGTTAATAAGAACGAAATAATATAATGAACATGTTAATAACAAATGGCTAACGCAATAAAACTGAATTATCGACTTCAATTTCTCTGTTTCTCCTGAACGCTGCACTAAATATTTTGACGAGACCTCGCTGTTATACCTTACTTGTCAGGCTTGCAAACCCACACGTATTAGTGCATATCTTGAATTTGATTTGGCAATGAAATTTAGTAGATGTAGATATCTACTAAATTTCATACAACGTTTAGTGCAACTTAAAAGATAGAATAGTTTTTATCTCAATTATCCCCCTTTCCTCTCCTCTCAAGTACCCCACCAAAAATTAGTATGGTTAAACAACGTTTGCCGAATAAAATATAATAATAACGTATGCCGGGGTAATAATAACGTGTGCCGGAGTAATAATAGCGTATGCCAGGGTAATAATAACGTAATATTCTTAATATACGTTATTATTACCCTGGCGTTATTATTATTATATACGTCTGCCGGGTAAGCTTATTACTAGCTGCAGCGTGCAGTCCGCTGCATTATAAGAGTTTTTGGGGAATCCCGCGGGATCACCTAATTTTTCCAGGATAAAAAGTAGCCTATGTGCTATTTCAGGTCATCATTTACCTGTGTGCCTCATTTCATCCAAAATCCGTTCAGTAGTTTTTGCGTGATTGAGTAACAAACATCCATCCATCCAAATATAGATAAAGATAACCGACTTTGATAAAACTTGTGCTGTTTCCTTGAATAGAGTTAAATATAAATCGAAAAAAAGGAGTCGATTATGATATAGCGGGAATGTGGACAATTCTTTTAAAAACGTTTCTGTTAATATATGATTATTTCTGCGTTGTTTGTTCAAACTTTAATAGTTATATATTAAATCAATTATGTGAATTTTTATATCAAAAGATGAAAATGTTATTTAATTATAATTCACAAGAGTAAGATGCCTGATGAAGGCTCAATTTCGAGTCGAAACTTCGCACAAATATTCATGTATTAATAGTAACTTTTTTGAAAGAATTATCCGTACTCCTGCTATGTCATAATTAATTAATACCGAGATGAATGCTATGCATAATAAAAAAAGCAATGATTACAATGTGATTAACAGTTTCGGAAAATGCGAAGACACACATACTTACCTATAACACTAACTTACCTATAACATTTTTTATATTTGTTTTGAAATCCCTAATATCATAATATATTCTGTAGCAGTTCGTTTAATAATATAAGCATACGTATTGAATTGATGACTTCTTTTTAAGTTCAGTTAAAATATATTTCATGTCAAAAAATGTTTTACAAAAATATCTGTTTCAAATTAAATAAATGCTACGAGTTGAAAAAACCTAACAAATACCATTCACAAACGTAATGCAATTATAAAAACGTTATATACACGTTGAAAGGCGAGCATTTTGAAAAGGTTTGGGCGGATGTAATTCGGAACTTTCCAGGTATAAATCGCTTTGAGGGAATGCTCAATACGTGGTTACTGGTTAGGAAAATATAAACATTAACATTCAAAGGAATTATACTATAATATCCCTGCGCAGCAATTCTTTAAGATAATCCGGTTATGACAGGACCTTTTCACATTGGGAAACATTTCGTTAAGGAATCACCACTCGACCAACAATTCAGTCAACCAATTATACGAAACTTATTCTTTTGGAAATAGTAATTCTGAATTTAAATTTCATTAATTCCGATTAATTTATAATATTCCTTTTAATCCGTTTTTAAGTTATTGTTATAATTTTCTATATTTAAAAAATAAAACGTAATTGATAAGTTTGTTCATCAATCAATCAATGATTTATTGCATTAAATATTGTACATGATTGGTAGTCTCAAACACTTGATCACAGCAGGCATGCAAAATTATTTGTGAAAGGCAGGAAAGAAAATTCGATTTCCTTTCCTTTAACAAAAGAACTGTTTCACGTATTTGTTACAAAATTTTCTTTTATATACATCATATATTCACTCACTTTTTTTTTCAAAATATTAGCATTTCCAATGCAAGAGTATCGTGGAGAATCGATAATATTTTGAAAAATATATAATATTATGAATAACTTTATATATTTTATTATTTTATTATATTATATTTTATTATATATTTTAAATAACTTTATTATTTTATTAGGAATTTGAGTGGTTGAATTAAAAATTAAATATTTTTTACTTCAATGTGAGTATACCCCTAAAGTAGTTGTGGCATATGTAATTTAACGGTGGTATGGTTTTTTTTAGGAACAAATCTTGCTTACTTGAAACTTGCCTGAATACACAAATATTCTTAGGTGAATTTGATACATTGAGGGAGTCTTCAGTATTTTAGCACGAAAGTGAATCTAATGTATCTTCACGCCCGTATCCCCGAAAGGGTAGGCAGAGGTACAACAAGTGCACCCACGATTAGCCGAAAATATTTGGTCCCACAATGTGATAGGTGGCAAGCCTATCGCCAACCGGGCACTTTCCAATCCCGGGCAATGTTGTTTTTATCAGAAAACTGAAAAAACACATTTTTAAATTGCCCGACCCAGGAATCCAACCCGGGAACTCATGTGGTCAACTCCGACACCGGACCATTACAACACAGAGGCGATAATGTGGTATTTAAAAAATTGCTACGATGTGTTATCTATATAGGTAGTGTAAGGTTCGATTTTAATAATAGACAGTTTGACGTACATAGATGTTTATTCTTTCACGACTTATAGCAGAATGACCTTCAATCTTCAAACATATCAGTTCAGATGGCACCACTTCCAAGTTTATAATTTGATATAAACGATTCCACGATGTTGCGGAAGTGGCGCCACTGTAGTGCTGCAGCATTTTGATAACAATAAATTTTAATATCTAATATGCGAGATAACGGAATATTAATATTACATTCAAGCATTATTTACAATATTATTCATATTACAAATAAATATACCTAACAGTAGGTAAGATTTGTTTGTTTATCTATACTAATATTATAAGCAGAAAATATTTGTATTTTTGTATATTTGTATGACGTATATAAACGCAAAAGTCACTGAGGAAATCTTAAATTTATTTTTACCATTAGAAGTTACTCTATCCTGGAGTGACGCAGACTACTTTTTTAAATTGGATTGTTTCCATCGTCGGCACTTGGTGAAACTGCATTTTTAAATTACGTATTACAACAAAACTCACTTGTACTTCCAGTTCACGTATATTTTTAATTTTTTACTATTCACATCCAACCGGTTTCGCTTATTAAAGCATCATCAGGGATGTTTTACACATATTTTATAATATCTTAACATATTTTTTTACATTTCAAGTTATATTATTACTACTCTTTATAGGTGGGTATTAGACAAATATTTCAATTTGACACAAACGTCTGGCTGTCTGGGTTACCAACATTATATTTTTTCCCCAAAAAGCGGAGATTAGGATTAGATACATCTCCTATTTCAAGATAAATTTAGTTAAATGTCAAGCTACATGTACATTAACCTATTTTATTCAATTATTTACAATTATTTTTAGTTATGACATTATTTTTAACTTTAGCTTGACATTTAACTAAATTTATCCCTTGACTTAATATGTATTTATTGATTATATCGAAATACGAAATGTATCTAATCCTAATGTGTTGAAATAATTCTACCGTGCATTTTATTCAATTATTTAAAATTATTTTTAGTTATGACATTATTTTTAACTCTAGCTTGACATTTAACTAAATTTATCTTGAAATAGGAGATGTATCTAATCCTAATCTCCGCTTTTTGGGGAAAAAATATCATGTTGGTAACCCAGACAGCCAGACGTTTGTGTTAAATTGAAATATTTGTCTAATACCCACCTATAAAGAGTAGTAATAATATAACTTGAAATGTAAAAAATATGTTAAGATATTATAAAATATGTGTAAAACATCCCTGCTGATGCTTTAATAAGCGAAACCGGTTGGATGTGAATAGTAAAAAATTAAAAATATACGTGAACTGGAAGTACAAGTGAGTTTTGTTGTAATACGTAATTTACTACTTTTTTAACCAACTTAGCAAAAAGAGATGATGATTTTGTTTCACGAGAACGAAGTCCCGAGTAACAACTACTAAAAGATAAACTCAAAATTCTATTGGATCTATTTTGAAAATTCTTTCACAAATATAAAGTTACATTATTACTCAATATAAAGTTATATTATCACTTAGTAACATATGCTTTTGTACCCGATTGTGTAAAAGGAAGTAATGTATGTGGTTCACGCAAATGAAGACGCGGGGGACAAAAACTGCTCGACTTAATAAAACATTTCTTTTATCATTAGAAAACTATACTATCCAGGAGTGTTATGTTGTTAATATTGTGCTTTTGTCTGACAGAGCATAAAAAAACTTTGGGTCACGCGAACAAAGTCGCCGTAACAGCTACTTTATTATAAGTTTTAATTACAGAATATATATACTCTAATTACAGAATATATATTGTTCTATATACTCTTACTATACATACGCATCTGAATTTATTTCATAGATAAAACGCAACCGCAATATTTCGTGTTTCAAACACTCACGAATAGTACCTGTGTCTTTGTATTAACCATTATATGTTTCACATTTAGTCACTTGGGTCGTTATACGTACTTTGTTAAAATGACTCCTGCCATCTTAACTCCTCCCAGAAGCTTTCAAGGCGGCTGATAATTTCATAAACTTTTTACTGTGTCATCACTTACCCATTTTTTTTTATTAAAAGGCAAACATTTCGCCAAATTGCTTCCTTCCTTAAAAATGGGATAATTTTGAGTTCATATTATTATAATTGTACGTAATCCATCCTTCACTGCTAACTTATACATATAAAAATATAATATAACTAATTTTTATTTTCCTTTTTCAGGTAAGCCATTGTTTTGCTTCAGAATCGTCACAATAAAGGCAAGTCGTTTGTACTTTGTTGCATGAAGAAGCATTTAGTGTGTTATCTGTAATTTGAGTTAGCGATTTAATCTATATTATATATTATAAATGCAAAAGTTTGGATGGGTAGATGGATGTTGGTTACTCAATTACGCAAAAACTTTTGAATTTTTGCAACGGATTTGAATAAAATTTGGACTTATTTTATTAAATATATATATATATATATATATATATATATATATATATATATATATATATATATATATATATATATATATATATATATATATATATAAAATAAAATTTGGACGGATTTGAATAAACTTTTGCAACGGATTTGAATAAAATTTGGCACACGGGTATATGATGACCTAGAATAGCACATAGTCTACTTTTTATCTCGGAAAAATTAGGTGATCCTACTAGAATTAGGTGATCCTAATAGAATTAGGTGATCCTACTAGAATTAGGCGGGATTCACCAAAAACTTTTATAATGCAGCGGGCTGCACGCTGCAGCCGCTTGCAGCATTATATAAAACATCCAATTGCAACTGACGAAATTTTGACGTATACATATTATAATATTGTTGGAATTGGATAATATGTATTTTAGTATGATGATCTGTTTAGGTGTCCAAGCATGTGAATTAAATTTCGTAAGTGCATGTATGTTTGCATGTTTATATGTTTGCTCACAAATTTCTGGAAAAGAATTATCTTGATATGACGAAGGCATATATAATATAATTCTTTTTGATTCAAATCATGTATATTTCACTAGTATATTTCATTTGGGAATAGATTAAGTTTCATCAAAAAAGTTTCAGTAGTTTTTGAGATATTATGTGTATAGTTAACATATAGGTATTTAAAGTCAGTTAATTTTTTAAATTACTTTTATTTTAAGTTTAAAAAAGTAGTTGAAACAGTCAAGATATCAGCATCCAGTTTCCTTCCTAAGGATTTTTTTCACAACCTCAGGAGGCGGTGAAGTCGGGCGATTGTTAATTAAAACCCAACCGGTCTAGTGCGTTACTATTCACTTATAGCGCTCACTGCTCGTCGTTTTATACAACTGACGCTTCTAGTCGTAGCTTTCTTCCTTTATTTTTACTTTAATCTTTCCAACCGAAGTACAAAACGGAGGATGTTCTTTATTTATCTGAATTTATATTTCACTATGTATCTGCTGAACGGTTTCTAGAATTTCATAGAGTTTCGTACTTCAATAAGAAAAACGAAGCCCTTATAGAATCACTTGCGCATCTGTTTGTATGTCTGTCCGTCGGTCACACCCAATTCACTACGTTTAAAGTTGGCACACATGATACCTTTGTAAATTAGTGACCAAAGTGTAACGTAATGAAATGAATTTTAAATATGGAGGCTTCTTTTAGGGCGATAAATAAAAAAAAAATTTTGTAAAATATATTGTGTAATATCAAATGAAAGGGTTTTTGAGAGAATCCCAAATATATTTTTCCTTTTTAAGTGAAAAATAAAGTATCGTCAAGCCAAGTGGGATTAGTGAGCTGATTTTAAATAGACAATGTGGCTTTTCATTATTCAACCCGGGTGTTGGTTCCGGGCTCCTTTGAAGAATAGACCAACTGCCGTTCTGCCAGGCAGGTCGTAAAAGACGACCGATTGGCTATGCGAGTCACTACCATCGTGACTACTAGGTGGTAGAGTTCTGTATTGTCTCACCCGGATTTGGTACCACCCCCTTACCTATTCCTGCCGCAATAGCATCAGTTCCGGTTTGGAGGGTAAGGCAGCTGGTAAACTTGTGCATGTGACACAAGATGGCAACGCACCATTAACATCTTTGGTGTCTATAGGCAATGGTTGACTCTTTCTATTAGGAGACCCATCTGCTTATTTGCTATCTTATGATATAAAAAAAAAAATTATCTGTTGGCGAGATACACAATCGCAATTTTTGGTTGTTTGTAAAACCGGAAACGCAGTTTTATTAAAGAAACGGCAGCGCATATAATACGTCGTGTATATACGCCCTTAACTGTCACCTAAGCTCATGGAACGGGTGTTAGTCAATCGTTAAATCCCGTTAAAACCTAAGCATAGCTATTTATTCTATAACTGATTTAAAAACGACTCCTATAAAAATAAAATCGTATTAACAAGTGCTCTTCGAAGCGGATCAAGCTCTTCAAATGTAACCAGATACTGTCTGGGCACCGTGCCAGTCAACCAGGCTTTAAGATCACGAGAAAAGCTTACGCCATCGAAGAGTAAACTTCGATATAGTGGATGTTGAGTGGTAAACAAATATTTTGTAAAATCTCGGATATTTTACTCGAATACAAATGAGAGGTAACCTTTTGCGTATATATTTGACGGTTTCATTTATCAAGCGGTTGGTGGTTGTGGTGATTCGATACGCGAATGGGACAAGCGTTTAAGTGATGAACACTGACGATTATGTTTTTGAATCTGTGTATTTATTATCTATGTAGTATTATAAAGAGGAATTAAGTTTTTTGTTAGGATTTAAAACAAAAAAATTACTCCACGGTTTAAAAAACTATTTCACCTTTAGGAAGCTACAGTATTCAGGACTGACTTTAACTACTTTTTTACTCGATTGAGAAAGGCAAGTAATGTTTTTTGGCCTCGCGAACGAAGTTACGAATAACTATATTCTTTATGTGCATTCAAGTGGGTTTTAATATTTTTTGACTGGAGCCCATATAACAAAAAAATAATTCAATTATCAACTCAACATAATTATTCAACAAATTATCAATTAAGATAATTTGTTTTCAATAGGCTTTAATAGTAAGTAAAGTATCTAATAGTCGCAACCTCGTCCGTGTGAATTCTATTAATAATATACATGCAAATCATATCCCGGTATATCCCGGTTTTTATAAGAGGTTTCGATCGGAGACTATCTGAAATTAGAGCGATTCACATACCTATATAAACCGTTTTAAGCCAAAACCGTCGAATTGCACGTCACGCGCAATGCGGGCAAAAATTGGGAGCGGCGAACATCATAGAAATATTTTTAAACGCATAATTTTTATTTTTTTAAATTTTTAAATATATATATATATATATATATATATATATATATATATATATATATATATATATATATATATATATATATATATATATATATATATATATATATAGTAAATTCCCTAGCTAGTAAAAGCCATACTTATTATTTTAATAATATTTACGCTTTAAAAAATCCCGGATTTTCATGCAGTTTCATAAGATAGAGTTTTACGTATGATAATGATACAGACCATGTTGAAATTAAGCCCACCAGCCGTTACAAGCCATATAAATAGTGGTCTCATGGACAAACTTTTTTTTTTATTAATAATAAAGTAAATTTTTGTGAACAGCTTCGTTTTGAGGAAACACCCATCTTTTCTATCCTCAAAAAATCTCGAATCGGGTAACTAATAAAGATGGATAAAAAAGAAAACTTTAGGCTGGCGGAATAAGAAAAGTTTCCGTTTTACGTGTAGGACAAAGCACCTGTTGAATTATAATAATAATAACGAGCTGTTGGGAGAAATCAGTACTTTCGTATTTCTTATTATTTTTGTGTTATAGCACTCACCCCGTGCTTGGGAAAACTGGAAAAACTTTAAAAACAACAAAGAAAAATATCGACACGCAGGGATTGAACCTGCGACTGTAGGCTCCCGGCTTTAGGGAGACAGTCGCAGGTTCAATCCCTGCATGTCGATATTTTTCTTTGTTGTTTTTAAAGTTTTTACAATATTTTGCCTTCATCGAATTAAAATGTTTGAAGCCCCGTTACTTTATAAGTTACCTTATTCGAGATTTTTCGAATATAGAAAAGATGAGAGTCTGGTCAAAATAAAGCTGTAAAAATTCAGTTTGTTATTAATAAAAAAAGTTTGTTCCTTGGACCACTGTCAAATACTTTTTACTATATTGATAACTATCTACTTTTCGTAAGAATCCTGTCAGTACACGAGAAAAACGATTTTTCCATGTTTTTCTTCTGATTGTGTTTTACTCATGTTGGTAGCGCAGACAATGATAAAGTTAAAGCCATTAGCCGTTGAAAGCCAGTTTTTTATGAACTTGATCTCACATTACCTTAGTTGGTCAAAGGAATTTATTAACTTTTATTACCTCTATTTTCCCATATAAGCACTAACGGAAAGCACATTGAACATAAAATGTTTATTGGTGATAAATTTCTTTTGGGTAAGCATTTTACTTATTAAAGGATAGGTAATAGTTATTGGAATTTAATGTGAATAAGTTTTTGTGTTACGATTATTTTTATATATCTTAGGATCGCAAATAAGTAGAATAGATATTTTTCTCCGTATTGGTCCAGGCTCCTTTGAAGAATAGACCAAACTGCCGTTCCGCCAGGCAGGTCGTAAAAGGCGACCGATTGTTAATACGAGTCACTTCCATCGTGGCTACTAGGTGGTAGAGTTCTGCATTGTCTCGCCCGGGTCTGGTACCACCGCGTTACTTATTCCTGCCGCAATAGCGTCAGTGCTTGTCACGGTCGTGTTCCGGTTTGGAGAGTAAAGAAACCAATAAACTTATGCATGTGGCATAAGACTGCGCCACAAGATAGCAACACACCATTAACACTTTAGGTGTCTATAGGCGATGGTTGGCTCTTTCCATCTGCCTCGTTTGCTATCTTATAATATAAAAAAAAAGATAAGCCTCCTAACAGAAAAAGTCTTCTCATACGAAATATGTGGCGTTGCTATCCATGAGGTGTGTGGTATGTTAGTTTAACGGTTACGTTATCCTCCAAACCGGAACACAGCAGTGACAAGCACTGACGCAATTTGCAACAGAAATAAGGCGATATTGTATGGCGTTGACACCAAACCTTCGAGAGACATTGCAAAACTCTACCATCTAAATGACACGATGGTAGTGATATTTTTAGCCAATCCGTCGCCTTTATCGAACTGCTTGGATAATGGCGGATGGTCTCTTCAAAGGGGAACCGCATCAACCAGAGGTTAAACTATCCATACTAATATAAATGCGAAAGTAACTCTGTTTGTCTGTCTGTCTCTTCTTCACGCCTAAACTACTGAACCGATTTGGACGAAATTTGATACAAAGATAGTTTAGGACCCGAGAAAGGACGTAGGATAGTTTTTATCCCGGAAATCCCACGGGAACGGGAACTATCCGGATTTTTATTTTAGATATTTTTCGACGCGGACGAAGTCGCAGGCACAGCTAGTTATTTATACTTTTACTTTATTTTATAGTTATTGGTACATTAACATACATATTTGAGCGTGCTGTTAAGTTGCACCGCTTAGCACTTATAAAACAAAGCCCTTTATCGGACACAACTGTTTATTGTTACTTTTTCTTCACAATTTATTAGCTAATTGACTTGGCACACATTTTTGTTGTTAAACTTGGATCACACTTCGCGATTTCTGATGAACTGCGGTTTAAATCCGGGGTATTATGAACTAGTTTTCTTGCTGAAGGCCAGCCAGCGGGCAAAAGCCAGATTTTTAGCCAAAAGCCAGAATATTAGACTTGTTAATATCTCACTGAACGAAATAAGGGAGACGGCGAGTATTTATACAGTAATATTGCTGACTGAAAAGCAGCAATATGGTATGGAATAACTTAACTGAAAAGCAGCAATGTAGTATAATACTTGCATGTAATATAGTATTAAATGCAAGTCCGCATTATAGTATGAAAATCAGGGATGTAGATGTGCCTGTAAATTAACTATTACATCGACTACGACGTAGCACTACATGATATTGATCGAGATAGAACGAGAACTGACCTAAACTATCAAAATCAAATATCACAAAAAAGGCTGTAAGCAAGAAGAAAAAAACATTGGATATTAATATCTTATTAGTTACTACTACAAATATTTAAAAAAAAATAACAATAATATTAAATATCATTCTCACATCTCGTCATCATCATATATACAAATCACTTGTAAAAAAATTATATCATTACATCACATCTCGTCATCATCATATATACAAATCACTTGATAAAAAATTATATCATAAGCATTGAAGAAATACTATTTTTTGATATCGTAACTGCAAACTAGCAGATGGCACTCCTGATAAAAAGAGAATCCATCGTCTATAGACACCAAAGATGTTAATGATGCGCTGATATCCGTGTGGCGGGATAAGGATAAGTCTACTAGTTACTACTACTACTACTGGTAACACGTGGAAAATATGTATGCGAATTGCTTAAAAAAAGTATCTTCACGCCCATATCCACCCTGAAGAGATAGGCAGAGGTACAACTAGTGCACCCACGATTAGCCCAAGATACTTAGTCCTATAATGTGATAGGTGGCAGGCCTATCGCCAACCGGGCACTTTACCAATACCAGGCAACACTGTTTTCATCAGAAAACTGAAAAAACACATTTTATGTCAATGCCGACACCGGACCACTAGACCACAGAGGTGACTCAGTGAATTGTAAACTTTAAATAATCATTATGATCAAATTACACCGAGCGTCGACGATGAAATGTATAAATTATATAATGCTTATGTGTAGTATAATGATAGGCCAAAGCCATTAAGGCTGATTCAAAAACGTTTATTCATGCATGTTTAAACTTCTAAAATACGTTCATTAGATCGAGGAAATAATGAAGTGACCGCCGGAATGCTCTTTCTACGAGAAACATTATGACAAGGTATTACGACTTATAAAACAAACAAAAAAACAAGGACATGTTTTTGACAATCACATTTTACAACGGTAATTTATAATATACGCATTATATATATACGCCTATTCAGCTCAGATTATGAGGTCGCGGTTTCGATCCCCGAGTCGGACAAAAGTGTTATTGAGGTTTTTTTCAAAGGTTTTCTGAAAAATTCAAAAACTCATATTAGCAGCTCGGAGTTTGGCCGGTGGTGTGTTACCACTTTCATGCCCGTGGCACTCCCGTGCTCCCGTGTCTCGGGCACAATAGTGCAGTGGTAAGCACTATGAGCATGTAAAGCCGTCGATTCCGGTCATCGCTATAAATAGTCTATAATCGTTATGTGGTCGGTAAAATGCGGCGATGGGGACCAACACTCACCTCGCCAACCGGCAAATCGGTGGATTTTGGTGAATAGGAAAGTTCAGGAATCGGGCGTGATAATACTTTGCATAATATACAGTAGGTACACAAGAAAAACTTTTTTCGCAATAAAAGTTTTATCAACATAAATGCAACATTCTTATACTGCTTATACTTTTATGCACGCTACTTATGTGCTTTGTAGAAAAGCAAACTTTTTAAGTAGCTTTACGTGCAAACGCTCATCTCTGATCTCGATGCGTAGGTGCAGGTGAGGGTAGAGATGAGCGTTAAGTCGACAAGCTACTTAAAAAGTTTTCTTTTGCACAAATGCATATAAGCATACTTAAAAGTATAAGCAGTTTTCGTTTAAACGTAAAACGTACGCTTTTTTCAGCGTAATAAAAAGTGACCTTATTTTAATGTTAGTAAAGCACAGTTGATAAAAAAATCTACTAAATTTAATTGAACTAATACAGTAGCTATCTAGCGATATATAAATATATATTCACGCACAGAAAAACATTACTCTCCTTTATGCACAGACAGGAAAAATGAAAAGCAAATAGGTGGATTAAGTCAAGGTTAAAACTGAGCGTGAGTAAGCGGTCTACATTTTTCAGAGTCACATACCGGAGTTGAATGTTCATCTAAGCTGTGTTTTATCTTAAGCGCATCCGCCTGAGGCGAATTATAAAGGTCAGCACGTTGCCCGTGACGCCTTTCGCCGTTTGTGGGGCTCTGAAGCGGTAAAACAAACGATGGGGAGTAAAACTATACGAAAAATATTCGGAAATGGAACTTCAAATAAAGCGTCGTCATCCTTAAACATATATTGCGGTCTTATTGAAAACCCATACTAATATTGTAAATTATGAAATTTTGTCTGTCTGCCTGTTTGTCTGTTACACTTTCAATGCCAAACCGACAACTGATTACAAATAAATCTGTCGTGCAGATAGTTGAAGATCCGGAGTCAAACATAGGCTAACATTTATTTCAAAAATCTACACTAAGAGAAAAATCTACACAAATATGGGAACGTTTGTATGAAAATGGACGACATATTAATAAATTCACGGACGAAGCTGCCCGGATCAGCTTATGATTAAATAAAATATGAATTAAGATTGTTATTCTGTTCTAATATTACAATCTTGAACCCGAAGATTAAGTTACTACACTTTTAAACTCGACTGACATTAAACATCAGTCGAAATAAATATAGCAAATAGTCATTTAAAATAGAAATCCATTATAATGATATAATCATGTTCTTCAATCTTCTGGTGTTCCTTTTTTTATATTTAAATGGCTTCAATCAAGCAAATAGCTGTCCTGATTTTTTTTTTTTTCGGAATGTCACAATTGCTGTTAGCCTTAAGGGCTGTTACAGCTTCACCGGTCGCGTGGGCGAGCAGAGTGCTCAGCCAGAATTTAAAGGTGTAGGGCTGTACGCCCTCCGCCCTAAGGGTGTCTCCTGTGAGACCGAACCTCGGCTTAGGGTGGGGTCGTGATTTGCGATGAGAGGGCTAGTGGCATTGTTTTGTCCGTCCGCCGAACCTTGCCCTTGGGCTCGGTTCGCCGAAGGGCGAAACAGGGGTCCTCGTCGCCGCCTGCGGCGACGTTGTCGCGAATGTAGGTGTGTAGTGTTATCGTGTAAACCGTTGGCCAGAGTTATCGGGTCATCGGGATCGGTAAGAACGTGGCGGGGCCTACGTAGTTTGGGATCGGGATTAGGGTCTGGGATGTAGTCAGCTGCGGCTATCACCAGTGGGTTCGGATGCGAGATGGCACGATCGAAGTATCTTTCGGAGATGTCTTTGAAATGCTTTGCTAAGCTCGGCAATTCAAGATCGTTATGGAGGTCTACGTTGCGCATATACCACGGTGCTCCCGTGGCAATACGCAGGAATTTATTTTGTACCACTTGCAACGGATGCAAGTCCGTACGGGGGAGGTGGGCAAACGCTACGCAAGCGTATGAAAGGATGGGGCGTACGCACGACTTGTAAAGTGTCACCTTGTGTCTAAGTGACATTTTACTGCGTTTATTGATAAGATGATATAACCGACCTACAACGAACTTAGCCTTAACTTTCATTCTTTGTATGTGCGGTTTGAATGACATTTTGCTGTCCAACGTTACCCCGAGGTACTTGACTGTCTTTTCCCACGGGATGACGTTTCCGAACAGGGTAATGTTGCCTAGTTTTCGCAGACCGCGCCTTTGTTGTCGCGGGTGTTTACCGCGGCGAAAGTACACGGCTGCACTTTTTGAGGGATTTATTTCGATACGCCACTTTCTGAACCAATCACCGAGGGCGTTGGCCGCAGCCTGCAGCCGCTTGGTGATTGTTACTTCGGAAAAGTTGGACGTATAGAGGGCGGTGTCGTCGGCGAACAACGCGAGCTCGACGTGTGGCTCGCGTGGTACGTCGCACGTGTAGAGGGAGAATAATACGGGTGACAGTATGGAGCCCTGCGGGACACCTGCTGTAATCGATCTGTGGGTGGAGAAGGCTCCTTCCACGCGGAATTTGAATCGGCGGTTGGTGAGGTACTCTCGTATGATGAGTACGAGTCTGTCGGGCACGCCCATTTGGTATAGCTTGTATATTAAGCCATTGTGCCAGACTACGGACCAGAGACGGACGAAGCTGCCCGGATCAGCTTATGATTAAATAAAATATGAATTAAGATTGTTATTCTGTTCTAATATTACAATCTTGAACCCGAAGATTAAGTTACTACACTTTTAAACTCGACTGACATTAAACATCAGTCGAAATAAATATAGCAAATAGTCATTTAAAATAGAAATCCATTATAATGATATAATCATGTTCTTCAATCTTCTGGTGTTCCTTTTTTTATATTTAAATGGCTTCAATCAAGCAAATAGCTGTCCTGATAAAAAGAGGAACCATCGCCTATATACACCAAAGATGTTAATGATTTATTAGGGTGATTTATACTAATTTCTTTTGAAAATTTCATCGACATACCAATACGCCTCTTTCGTATCGGTTTTGTTGCTCATTTTATATCTTATTAGCTGATCTGTCAAACGTTGTTCTGCCTTTTTAACTACTCTTATTTTTACTATATTTTCTCGCCTTTTAAACCATCCCAGGACTTCAACAATTAATTCAAAACCAAAATTAGCCAAATCGGTTCAGCCGTCCTCGAGTTTTAGCGAGACTAACGAACAGCAATTGATTTTTATACATATAGATATAGATCTAAAAACCGCAGAGGTCTAGATCTATGCTAATTGCTAAAAACAACGCTGATTCGAAAAGCAGTCATGCTGAGTTCTTTGCTAGATCATATCACTGTGGGGCCGTATTGTTGATCCGATAGTAGCAATAATAGTAAAAAAGCGAGCAACGAAAAAAGAGTAATTCCAAAAAAGCTAGTTCTTTTGTATTTGACCTTTATTTCTTTCTTCTTATCTGCGAAAAAGCGATCTGGCAAGCGGAAAATTGGTTAAGCCGTCCTCGAGTTTTAGCGAGACTAACGAACAGCAATTGATTTTTATACATATAGATATAGATCTAAAAACCGCAGAGGTCTAGATCTATGCTAATTGCTAAAAACAACGCAGATTCAAAAAACAGTCATGCTGAGTTCTTTGCTAGATCATATCACTGTGGGGCCGTATTGTTGATCCGATAGTAGCAATAATAGTAAAAAAGCGAGCAACGAAAAAAGAGTAATTCCAAAAAAAGCTAGTTCTTTTGTATTTGACCTTTATTTCTTTCTTCTTATCTGCGAAAAAGCGATCTGGCAAGCGGAAAATTGGTTCAGCCGTCCTCGAGTTTTAGCGAGACTAACGAACAGCAATTGATTTTTATACATATAGATATAGATCTAAAAACCGCAGAGGTCTAGATCTATGCTAATTGCTAAAAACAACGCAGATTCAAAAAGCAGTCATGCTGAGTTCTTTGCTAGATCATATCACTGTGGGGCCGTATTGTTGATCCGATAGTAGCAATAATAGTAAAAAAGCGAGCAACGAAAAAAGAGTAATTCCAGAAAAAGCTAGTTCTTTTGTATTTGACCTTTATTTCTTTCTTCTTATCTGCGAAAAAGCGATCTGGCAAGCGGAAAAGCTTCGGTTCCTACAAAGGATCGAATTTATAAAGGTAAAACAACAGTAAATCATTTTAAGAAGATTTTAAAAGGTAATTTTCTTTTTACTAATCTTAATAATCGTCGGACTCTTGTATGTTTGTTAATAATGTGCTAGATGCAATAAAACTTGACTTCTTGAAATTATCTCCGTTGAAAGCGTTGCTTTTTGATGATATAATAATTGACTTCAAAAGTGCAGGAAAAAGTTTATTTTAATGGGATAATGGAGATTGATGAGGCCCCATACAAATTTGGCCTAAGACGCAACACATAATGATGGCTGCTTACAGTATTGTAATACATTATTAATTTCTTCTGAAATGTAAATTGTATCACGGGCACTATTTATAACACTAAAATTCACGAAACTCCTTCAAAGATTAATATTACTTGATTTTAAAATTGTTACATTCCATTTTAAGCCACTCACACCGCAATATATCGTCAATACAAATATAATTCATTTTTGTGTTACTTATCATGAAGATTATTTGATTTTAACCACATAAATACTAGAAAACGATAAAACTTTTGTTTATATAAAATGTTTCTTACTCGCTCACAGTAAATAGATGACTCTTGTTTTTTTTGTTTGTTTCGGATGATACTAAGAGTACTTATTTATACGGCTTTCTATGTTGTAGATTTCGATTCTAATACTAAATATTTTCATTTTTGTTGGATTTTATACAATAATTTGTCTTATCTATCCAACATTTTTATAATTTGTTTGGTTGGTCAGAAATAAAAGAAAGTGTTAACTTTATGGCAGTAAAGAAAAATCTTTGTTTGAATTAAAAATAAGAAAAAGCGTACAAGTTTGATTGGTTTTATGACTTTCAGACTAAAATCCTTTTAAATTTAATTTGCTATTAAAAGTGTCCGTTGAATTCTAATATTGACTTATTGTGAATAAAATTAATCTAATAATTTCTTAATATTATTAATAATTTATTAATATTCTTGTAGTCCATTTAGGCCGATCCCGTCACTCTCCTTTGATTTGATTTTTGGTCTAGATTTAACATTTGGATTATCTCGGAAAATCTTCTCTCAGAATAACGCATTTTCTCGCTGAGATTCAACAAGTTTAATCACAAAGCGGGCTGCTTGGCAGGTAGTTAGAGCATTAATAAACTTATACGAAATTTACAATTCGCAAGTTTTGTACAAGTGCTTAAGACAAGGGTAGCGCTGAGTTATGGCGCAGAACTGTAAAGCTAAACTTGGAACTGTCGCCAAATAAATAGAATCGTGTGTTGTCTCGTGAGTAATAGAATACACACAACTTCTCCGAACAATAAGAGTTATAGTACTATATTTAATCTGAGCCTTATGTCTGTGCCTTTTAAAGGTAAACGATTTCAGGGATTACTTCCAGCTCTCTAATTCACGTAACAAAGTGTCAATCGAGTCAAAGCTTTTAGGGCTCTTACACACATAAACACGATATAACGTCGCGTCGTGCTACGACGCAACATAATATTTAAGAAAATATGTAAGTGCTCTAACGCTTAGACTCGATTGACGTTTTGCTAAGTGAATTGGACCCCTGAATTGGTCCGAGTTCCCTTTGAAGATAGAGCATCTGACTTACCGTCAGGAACTTCGTAAATGGTGGACAACTGGCCAGACAACATGTATGCAAATTTATATTTATCAAAATACTGTGAAAAATTTCTGTGTTTTTTAATGCCACATAGGCAGAAAGAATTGTACGGAATTTTAAATTATAATAAATCTATACATATAATAAAATCGTAGGAAAGTCAAAACTGTACATTGAATATTTTTTTAAAAGAATACTTGGGGCGTGATCTACAATCGATATCGAAGCCAAAAATATAGTTTTTAGAATTTTTGTCTGTTTGTCTGTTTATCTGTTTGTCTGTATGTATGTCCGGAGTAAACTCAAAAAGTACTGCATGGATTTACTTCAAATTTTGCATGAATACTACTAACAGATCGGGTCAACATATAGTTCGGGCCAATGTTGTTGTCTGTATAATTTATGCTATGTTAATTGTAATGGGATTATCGCAATTGTTTAAGAACAGAGAAATACGAAACTTACACCCACACATACTTAGATTAAGACATGGCTGCCGATTACTAGTTTAACTTAAGACGAGGCATCGCGACAAACGGGAAAAAACTGGTTTTTTTAAATCACGTTTTTGTATTGATTGTTAAATAACAATTTTACAAAAATTACACGATATACCTGAAGATATTATATAAAAAATGTGTTAACTCATTACATGATAGAATGTACTTTACTCGATCATATAAAAATCCGAAAACAGGCTTAAAAATACAAATAATTTGTTAATAATATTTCTAATCTTCCACATGATTTTATATGGTGATGTTTAGTTGTAAATACAAAAAAGAATGTGCTTAATTTTAGTTTTCAGCTGATGTCCTATATTTATTTATTCGAAAATTAACACGTTTCCCAGCAGTTTCAGAACATACCGCGCCACCCATTTTCTATAGAATTGACACGCGTCGAAATAACTCGCCTTAACGGACTCACCAATGAACTATGACAGTCATTTTAGCCTTCAAAAACTTCTATTCTGAAATAAAATACAAAACTAAATAAAGAAATCTGTTTCTGCAGTGGAATCAAAATTCCTCAGGTATTACGCGAATTTATTTCTTGAAAATTAATGCAACATTTTAACGTTGTTCCGCGGAGGCTCGCCCTTGATATATTATCGCTAGTTGGCGAATAAGAGTCCTTGTGACGCGAGCCAACGGCAACGTCTCCACTTGTAAATCGCTTTAGGGCCTTTTTGTTACATAAGTGCCAATAAAGTGTAACTGAAATTTACATATGAATTCTGAGTTACTATCGAAATACTTCGAAATGTACATATTATGAATTCTGAGTTACTATCGAAATACTTCGAAATTTACATATGAATTCTGATTTACTATCGCAATACTTCGAAATTTACTTATTATGAATTCTGAGTTACTATCGAAATACTTCGAAATTTACATATTATGAATTCTGAGTTACTATTGAAATACTTCAAAATTTACATATTATGAATTCTGAGTTACTATCGAAATACTTCGAAATTTACATATGAATTCTGAGTTACTATCGAAATAACTGAATAACTATAAATAAAGTAACTTTAAAGTTATAAAGTAAGGTTTTATCTAGACAATCTATACAAATAAATAAAATTGGAGTGTCTGTTTGTAATATTGAAATAACTGCTTCTTACTAAATACATATGGATGTATACACGGTACACATACCAAAATAACATTTTTTCAATTTTTGTCTGTCTGTCCGTCTGTCTGTCTGTCTGTCTGTTTGTTAGTTCCGTGTAATCTCTGAATCGGCTGGGTCGATTTTGACGGGACTTTCACTGCCAGATAGCTGATGTAATAAGGAGTAACTTAGGCTACTTTTTTTTTAAATTTACGCGAACGAAGTCGCGGGCACATCTAGTTAATAATATAAATATAATTGGATGACTGCTTCACGGTCTAGGGGTTAGCGTATTTGACTCAGATCACGAGGTCACGGGTTTGAACCCCGGGTCGAGTAAAAGTGTTATTAAGGATTTTTTGGAGTTTTTTTTTTGAAAGTACAAAAATAGCTCGGAGGGTGGTGTGTTACTACTCCCGTGCCTCGAATGAACTCGTTAAGCCGTTGGTCCTGATTGTCGATAAAATAGTCGATAACCGTTTTTAGGTCGGTAAAATGCCGCGATGGGGATCACCACTGATCTTGCCGATTGACAAACCGGTGAACCGTGAAGCCTGTAGACATTCGGTTAACTCAGCCTGCAAGAGAAACGGGCGTGTTGATACTTTTTTTATTGATTGGATCGTAACTATTTTGTGATTGTAGTCCTATTAATACTCGGCCTGATTCCTGTTTTTCAAATGTCAATTTTAATGAAAATAAAAGACAAGATCAGCTACAAGATGTAGACGTCTACGTCTTCTCTTTTTAAAATATATATTTATCGTCTCCGATAAATATATGTTTCAAAAAGCCTTCGTTAATTTCATTCAGTATGTAACCATTCTTAGCGTGTTTCAAACGTTTTTTTTTAAAGAACCTCATCCCATGTTTTTCCGGCCCTTTTGAAGAACAGACCATCTGTTATTCAGACATTACGTAAAATGCGAATCATTGGATATACGTGTTACCATCATCATGGCTACTACTAGGTGATAGAGTTCCGCAACGTCTCGCCTAGTTATTTGGTCCCTCAACCTTGCCTATTATTGCCACAATAGCTTTAATACTTATATATATATATATATATATATATATATATATATATATATATATATATATATATATATGTCGCCGTGAAATTGTCAATATTGTTAGATTATAATCTACCTAATTTGGTTAGGTTAGGTTAGCTGTTAAATTATAATATCACTTAGGTGGATTATAATGTAACGGAATTGCTCTCTAGGTAGATTATAATCTAACGGAATTGACAATTTCACGGCGACATATATAAGATAACAGATAAGCAGATGGCTCTCCTGATGAAAAAAACAATCATCGCGTATAGACACCAAATATATTAATGGTGTGTTGCTGTCATTGTGGGGAGGTGCTAATGCTACTTGCATAATTTAGCGGCTACCTTACCCTCCAAACCGGATTACGACAATTACAAGCATTGGGTAAGAAATAGGCTAGGCGGGTGGTGCTAAATATTCGGGCTCGCCCGGGTTTATTATACCTACACTAAAAAATAATCTTACAGGCTGTGTCTAATACACAGCTTGTAAGAGGTAAGGGGTAGTTTCAGTATCGCTAAAAAAAAAGGAAAAATCAAAAAAAAATTAAAAGGAATAAAAAAATAGGCATAAAAAATCATTGCAAGATAAACCTAATTTAGTACTTACTAACTTAAGATAGCAAAGATACTAACTTAAGCGTTTAAAATTAAAATTGATTCTGAAAACGGCTCCGAACAAATTCGTTTTTTTTTAACTTTTTTGAAGGTATTATTGTATTGGTTCCTTTATTGACACTGAACTCACCTGAAGCTGTGGCACGCAATTTCTTTAACATCCTGTATACTAGGTTGATCAGAAGGTCAGAAGGTTAAATAATATTTTGTTTGCCATGCAAATAAATGCGTAATGATAATATTATGATATAATAGGTGTGTTTCGCGTGACCCATAAACATTACTTCCTTTTGCTTAATCGGGTAAAGGAGCAAGTCATTACAAACTTACAAACAATCAAATCTTTCCTCTTTAATTGTAAAGAAAAAAGATATGATTCTTTCTGAACAGGAATTATTATTTAGATATAGACTAGATAGGAAAGTCGAATAATATTTTGTGCTCCTTACAATTTTGTGGAAATAAATTGGTACTATTTCCAACGTGAAACTGACGCTACAACCTCATCGCCCGCTACAACTAACAAATCTTAACAATAAAGCACAATTCCATGTAATTTTTCAAGTGATGGCACAATTCTCGTAACAATTAATAACGCTAATGAGTTTGCAAATTGCCAGCATCTTACTGTGGTCCAACTGTCTCTCTCTTTGTTTCCGGCCGCTCGTTAATTTCAGTTTTCTTCCAAACGGCCTGTCTACACGATGCGTTGAATCGTCGTGGCATAGCATTTATCGTTGAAAATACGTCTGGAAGTTCTCTGTATCAGCGCGGCGTTGCTACTTCCCGGTGCTCCATTAGTTCAATAACTTGCAACTATAGCCATGGTGTGATACACACAAATAAAAAATACAAATAAACCCAAAACCTTGGGATGTAGACCGACGTACAACAACAACTTGCGACGTATTTCGAACGTCAGTTATAGACGTTCCGTTTCCCCGCGATTCACCAATTTGTCGTTGCTTGTTTGTAAATCTCTATCGCCGTATTTTACACATCTTTTTTTTATATCATAAGATAGCAAACAAGCAGATGATGGAATGAGTCAACCATCGCCTATAGACACCGAAGATGTTAATGGTGCGTTGCTATCTTGTGGCGGGGTCTAAAGCCACATGCATAAGTTTACCGGCTACCTTACCCTCCAAACCAGAACACGACAGCGACTAGTACTGACTCTGTTGCGGCAGGGATAGGTAAGGCGGTGGTACCAGACCCGGTCGAGCCGATTAAGAACTCTACCATCTAGTAGTGACGCGCATAGCCACCCAGTCGCCTTTTACGACCTGCCTGGAAGAACAGCAGTTGGCCTATTCTTCAAAGGAGCCCGGGACCAACACGGGAGAATCTAATAACGAATAGCGCTTGTATTTTGCAATAATCGGGTCAGATAGTTTTACCGGACTCCAAACTGCTAATAAGATTTCCACTGTTAAGGGTAACCCGGAAAATCTCAATGTCATCTGCCTGACTAAGAAATCGTAATTAAGATTTTATAATCTGAACCGAGTTATAATCTGAACCGAGTAAAATAACCAATACACCAAGGGATCTTCACAAGAAGAATCGATCGAAAAAAATGTCACTTTTTAATTTGGCCCTAACACTTTGACTTACCGCTGCTTCGACTCCGTAACAACACCTAGCTCGCCTCTCGTAAACAACAAATCCTCGCAACGCGTCGTGTGAACACGCTTTAACACAGATAGCTCTTCATTATTCGGTGGCAAGAAAATAAATTCTCGACTCAACCACCACCGAAATTAATAACGGCCACTGCTACGGTGTCGATTTATTGTTCCGTAATGGGCCATAAATTTATATTATAAATACTCTTAATGTGTATGGGAACAAGCTGCGTGGACGGGTGTACTTATCCTCGCGTAATTAATGTATCTGAAAATGTGTTATTAAAATATTATTAAATTAACAAACTCTGTTAATTATCTTTGTGACTTCGCAGTCCGTGATGAGTTGTTTAAATATTAATTCTTTTAATATATTCACAAGCAGGAAACTTTCGTGAAATACAAAGTTGTAACGGTTATATATACCTGAAAAATATTTTTCGTATCAGGTTGCAAATTGTATATGTATATATTCTTGTCACTGCGTCACATAGAAACGGCTGTGCGGATTTGGGTGAAAATTCTAAAAGTGTATTGTTTATGTTCCGATCTATTTTAACTAAGAAGCTCGGCGGTTTATTTACAATAGGGCTTAGAATAATAACGCGTCTATGCAATAGAGGCTATATAAGAACTTCTAAAACATTTAAAAACCCCACATATTATATTTATACACCCATACACTTTTTGAAAACAAATAAAATGAAGACATCAGCGTAGGAAAGACTATTATTATTATTTTATACTTTTTGTCGTCGCCACTTGGTGAAACTTCATTTTTAATTCTGTAAATACACTTGTACTGTATCACAAAACATTTTATTTAATTTATATCGCCAACCGGTTTTGCTTTTTACGGCATCTTGAGGGCTACGAGACTTATTTAAATAAACATCAAATGCATCTTATAAAATCTCGTAGCTCTGAATATGCCGTAAAATACGAAACAGTTTGGCGATATAAATTAAATTAAAAATGTTTTGTGGAACAGTACAAGTATATATATCGAGGTATTATCTTATCGGGGTATAGCAGTCTTTCGCTTTAGCTTTCGTGCTATATTATATCGTATATTATAAATGCGAATGTTTTGTCTGTCTTTAACACTTTCATAGCTAAACCGCTAAAAAGCTTGTGAAATTGGCAAAATTATTCTTTCCTACAGGATCGTGCACACTAAGTCGGAAGAAATCACGTCATCGCATACTGGAGATGGGGCGGACCGTGACGCATTCACCCAAATCCGCCGCGTGAAAATCCGCCACAATTCACCACGCCAAAGTGTGCGATAGTTCATATAAAATGTATGAAAGCAGTCTTGTGCAGATTTTTACGATACGGCCCGGCTCGTTGGGACTCGTCTCAGTATACTCAACACCCGTATTCATTTTGTTAATCTATTATATGACATTCTTTGCACATGTTCGAATCACCGGAGTGTTCTCTTCCATTTCCCTCATACAAAAACTAATTTTCGTACTTAAAGAGATTTGTTTTGCTGAAATTAAGGAAAGGACGTAGGTAAAGAGTAATGCCGGCCACTTTGTTCGCCCCTCAACGACACGGCCATGATAACGCTGAATAGTTTTTGTCGTAGCTCCCGTTCCTGCGTCCAACCTTGGAGATAACTGAATAGGTACGGATGCTGGGAAACAAACAACGGTTGTCCCGGAAACGTTTCCGTCGACGTCCCAGATGTATCTAACTGTACAATGTAAGGAATATTGCGGTCTTTTGTTAATAAGTTGGTTTTAATGTAAAAAGTATTTTCTGTTTTCTATTGTATTTGCCTGTTTCGTGACCCAAGGGTTAATTAATTCGGCTCGCATACATGAGGTCTCGGGTTCAATCCCCCAGTTGAGCAAAACTGTTGTTAAGAGCGCGTACTCGATTCGCAACGAAAACTTCGGGTTTTTAAGTTTTTTTCAGAGCAATGTCGTAATAATGTGAGTAGTTTATTCGGAGGATATTACAGTTTTTGCAAAATTAGTCCCAGGAGGGCCTGGCTGATGATTTTTTTTTAAATTAGCGATTCAAAAACTTGTTAAATCTATGTTACCAATTTATTGCAACGTGAATAGTGATTTTTTTTATTATTATCGATAAAAAAGCGCTTGACCACGATCTCGCCTGATGGTAAGCTAAGATGCGGCCTAAGATGGAACGCGCTTCCCTAAAAGGTACCTGTTCACTCTTCTCTTGAAGATCCCTAGATTGTATTCGTCGGGGAACACAGACTCAGGAAGGATGTTCCAGTCCTTTGCGGTTCGAATGAAAAATGTCCTCTCCGAACCTCTTAGTCCGGGTACATGGAACGTCCATCATATGGCAATGCCTAGAACCTGGGCGCCTCGACGATCGATAGAACAACGGTGATGGCGGAATCAAGTCGTGCAATTCCGCAGCGAACCCTTCAAAGTGTATCCGATAAAAAACCGATAAACTAGCCACTCTGCGGGGATGAGCAAGGCTCTGGAGTTTTTTGCCTACCAGATCATCGTCGTTTATAAGCCTCTTGGCACGCCTCTCTATGGCCTCAAGTGTCTCCAGCTGGTATTTCCCTCCCTCCCAGAGGTGAGGGCAGTATTCCATGCACTTGTGCTTGATAAAGGTTGACCGACTGTCCCGGGCTGAAATACTGTTTCACCTTCGCTAGAATACCAAGCTTTTTGAGGCAACTTGGGCTTTAGATTCGATGTACGAACCAAAGTTAAGAGTAGGCGTTAAGGTGATACCAAGGATATCGAGGTGGTCAGTTTTCGGCACGGACACACCCTGGAAAGACGGAGATAAGTGGAATGGATTCCGTTTAGCGGAGAATAGACACGCCTGGGTCTTGACCGGATTGGCATCGCCTCAATCGGAGACTGCCTGTAAGGAGCAGGTTAAAACGATTAACCATCGCCTCCCTGAGAGACCGGATCTGTGCCGAACTGGCTCGCTCGCTGGATACGTAACTCTTCACAACAGTGCTTTGGTGTCTATAGGCGATAGTTGATTTTTTTTTACTCTGACACCAGTTAAAATATATGTTTCTTATAATGTTTACAGACATGTTCTTAATTATTTGACACATCAGGAGACCCATCTGCTTGTTTGCTATCTTATGATATAAAAAATACGAAAACATTTTTTTAAATTTAAATGTGTATATTAAAGGGTTAATATCTCTATATCTTATAGGTATTATTGCATTATTCTGGGGCCGCACTTGCGTCTTTCGTCACAAAGCTTCGTGCAATGACATGATAAATGTGGTTGTCGCACCTGCATTTATCGTGTCAATGCACGAAGCCTTGTAACGATAGATGCAAGTGCAGCTGAGGCATTAGTGAAATATGAATACAATAAAGTTTAAGTCCAGAGATATGCTTGGTCTTGACATGTTTGGAATGGAGCACTACTTCAACTCCCGCTTACGAAGCGTGCAAAAAATGAAGCACATTACAGTATTTTTTATATATATGATTTCAATTCGTAGATCTGAAACTACTGCAAATCATATATATTGTAATCTCTTACATTTGCGCACACGTGCGCTCAATAAACAACCAGCCGAGCGCCGCGCCGCCGGAATACTCTGGCTGCAAACACATCATATAAAGGTGCGTCCACATTTGTGACAACTTACCGAACATTTTCCCGTGACCGTGTCAGACACACATGTCAGTACCGATTAATGTGGAAGTATTTTATTACGCGAACAATTTTCACGAGCTGCAGTACAGTCCAATACATTCCGAACACTGAAAGAAACTACCGAACACAGAATAAACGGCAGGACAATATACGGAGTTACGATCTACTAGCCGGGCCCAGTGTGGACGCAGGTCTGTGTACTGTTATGCATCTAAGTCATGTGTTATGAGCCGATCCATCGAAAATCGGTTTTTTAAGTATTTTCGTTATTGTCCGCGGACCACGAGACGTCCACAATTGCATTTATGATACAATTTGAATTACGCTCGATGACACGGATACAGACACGGGGTAGGAGTGGATCAATTGTTGACGTATCCCGGTCAGTAGGTCCCCCGCCCGTTCATCGCAGCCGCTCATTCACGCAGTACACGCTATAAACATGGTTGTATACGTTGTTTAATTTTGTATTGTCACGATTTATTATTTAAGCATGGAGTGTACGTCATATAGTGATCCGATGCCACGCGATCTAGTTCGATACCATGCGTCTACACTTGTAACATTTCATCGTACATGGCTTGTGACCGTGTCAGTACAACCTATATCGTCTCCATTTAGCGTAACATGTCCTGTACCGATGCTACGTAGTCCGGTCCGTTGTTATGTTACAAATGTGGACGCACCTTTAGATATCTTACTTACGTAGCCCTGTATGCGAACGAATTATCGTTTCTGTTTGAAATTCAAAACAAAAGAGGTATTATTTTCATCTGAAAATTTTTTGTATGTGCGACTACTTTATATTAATTAAATGGAACTAGCGATAGCCTGTGGCCGAAATTCGACCATAAGCTAAACAATAGCATATATTTAAGTTTGACAACTGATTTTAGCCGTAAAGAAAATAGTGTGTATCCACGTGTATGTCACATTAACGTAGTGTGTGTAATGTTTATTTTAATTAATTTAATGTATTTTAATTGAATTTTATTTAAAAATATTAGTCTCTGCAGTCTTCCGCAATGTTAACTATAATTGTGCCAAATTTCATACTCCACTTATACACAAAGAAAAGCGGTTGATGGCATTAGATTGGATTTCGCCAAACTTTTTTTTTTTTATGGCATAAGATAGCAAACAAGCAGATGGGTCTCCTGATGGAAAGAGTCAACCATCGCCTATAGACACCAAAGATGTTAATGGTGCGTTGCTATCTTGTGGCGAGGTATAATGCCACATGCATAAGTTTACCGGCTACCTTACCCTCCAAACCGGAACACGACAGCAACAAGCACTGACGCTATTGCGGCAGGAATAGGTAAGGCGGTGGTACCAGACCCGGGCGAGACAATGCAGAACTCTACCACCTAGTAGCCACGATGGTAGTGACTCGGTAGCCAATCGGTCGCCTTTTACGACCTGCCTGGCAGAACGGCAGTTGGCCTATTCTACAAAGGAGGCCGGGACCAACACGGCGAAAAAAAAACTTAGACTTCCTAATTATATATATATATATATATATATATATATATATATATATATATATATATATATATATATATATATACACATATTAGTGAAGTATAAAATCTTATCAGCTCCTTTACTTAAAAATCTGCGTCCAATGCTACAAATTTCATCAAAATTGGCATAACTTCGAGATTTTTAACCTATTGAATTTGTAGCTTAAACTGCATTTTAGAAGTCAAATTTTGCTTTAAGTGCCTTCGATCGATCGATTAGATATCACGTTGAAAATATTCAGGTTTTCAAAAATTAAAACACAGCCATTTTTTACCAACTTTAGATTCTAGAACTCCAAAAGTCTACGCTTCGGTATATTTTTTACTCTTTTGAGCCTCAAATACATACCTCGAATTAGCGAGAAGTTTCTGGAATGGCCTGTAGGGTCAATTTGTCACAGTATAATTTGCTATTGAAAATAACTATATAATTCAGTGTCGTTTAATTATTTTTTACATTAACCGAGCGTCATGTGGATCACTTTTGGATCTTCCAATTTTCTCTTTTTAAATGTCCGCATATGAATGCGTATGTGTATGTGAAGACATGTGCATGTGTGCGTTCCTTTGTTATTTTATTATTTTATATAGGAACGACTGAACGCATTTCGATCAAATCGGGAATAGGCAGAGAAGTCTAAAGTAATTAATGAATTACAATTAATCAACTTATCATCTTGCGAAATGAATAATGATTAACATGGCCCCACATTAACTCACGTTTAACGACAACTGCTCATTTTTTTAACTCGCGATGGACATTATTTCATTTAGTTAGATATCCCAACTTTTAATTTTAATTTGTATACATATTTAATCCGCTATTTTTTTCGGGATTTTAGGATAGCAAACAAGTAGACGGTTTTTCCGAAGAAAGGGGTTAATCATCATTTACAGACACAAAAGATGTAAATCCGATATCATCATTGTAGCGGAGATATAATGCCACATATATAGATTTACCGGCTACCTTACCTATCAAACAAATATGACAGTGACAATATTTCCTAGAATCTTATTACCCATTTTCCAAATTAATGCAACACTGGTTTTATACTGAAATCAAAATAACTGTGAATCTAAATCACATAGAGTGTAATATACTATACTTGATGTAGTCTTTTTATTGTGTACCAGCTCTTAGCGAAATTGCCTGCCTGCCTGCGGGATTACCTAATTTTCCGGGATAAAAAGTAGCCCGTGTGCTATTCCAGGACATCATCTACCTATATGCCAAATTTCATTCAAACCCGTTCAGTAGTTTTTTGCGTGATTGAGTAACAAACACCCATCCATCCAAACATTCGAATTTATAATATTAATATAGATGAATGTTATTTCTTATATGTAACAAATTGAATTTTAATTCATGTTTATGTAAAAAGAATATATACGGTGTGTAAAGAAATCCCTGTCCGATCCGAAATAGGCATATAGATTGGATAAGGACATTACTGAAAAAAATAATTAAAATAACTATTTCTGAAAATAAAAAATATTTAAGCAAATATTTAAAAAATGATAACACCTTGTCGCTGTTTATTTCATTGGTTCGCTTTGGCGGCTTTCGCACGAATACCACTCGAAGGCGCACTATTTGTTTTTCAGCTCTTTACAAAGGATTTTTAAGGCGAGGTATTTTGGCAATTCTATAGAAAATGGGTGGCGCGGTATGTTCTGAAACCGCTGGGAAACGTGTTAATTCTCGGATAAATAAAA
This sequence comes from Apodemia mormo, assembly GCA_036924255.1. Lineage (NCBI taxonomy): Eukaryota > Metazoa > Arthropoda > Insecta > Lepidoptera > Riodinidae > Apodemia > Apodemia mormo. Next base: position 29,642,446 of record JAUPFN010000017.1, read on the forward strand.
ATAGGACATCAGCTGAAAACTAAAATTTAGCACATTCTTTTTTGTATATACAACTTAATATAATATACAATAATGTGGAAGATTAGAAATATTATTAACAAATTATTTGTTTTAGAGAGTTTTTTAGCCTGTTTTCGGAATTTTATATGATCGAGTAAAGTACATTCTATCGTGTAATAAGTTAGCACATTCTTTAGATAATATCTTCAGGTATATCGTGTAATTTTTGTAAAATTGTTATATAACAATCAATACAAAAAACGTGATTTAGCAAACCAGTTTTGTCCCGTTTGTCGCGATGCCTCGCCTTAAACGCGCCTCACACGCGCCGCTTGTCTTCGGTAGCATCTGACTTGCACGGTTTTCTTTGATAATAGAATTTACTTATTTGTAGGTGTTGTCTTACTTAATGTATGAAAATGCCATTTAAGTTTATTTTTTTTTATTGGGAAAACTAATTAATTAATATCCATTAGATAATTACACATATGTAAACGTATTAAGGCACCAAATAACACTTTTAATTATCCGGCAGGGTTTTCTTTACACACCGTATAATTAAAATGCCTTAACTTTCTTTTTATGTGAATTTCCTATAATTTTCATGTCTCAGTTCGTTTAGGTAATAGACAGATTATAAGGATAACAGTGTGTTGTTTGTTAATTAATCTATAAACAGTATTAAGAGCATGCAAATTTTATTAAGATATCGACGCGTATAACGCTCTCAACGCTCGCGCTTGATTGTGTGAGCGGCTTTTAGTTATAAGGACTGAATTATATCGAAGCAGAAATTTGCAAATATACTCTTATATGTATTTAATTATCATTTTAAATTAAGATGTTTTATTGTTTTTATTACAGACATGTGAAAGAAAGACAAAAGGAATTTATTTGTCAGAATTGAGTTTGACAATAATTATTGTTCCATACGTATTATAAATGTAAAAGTTTGTATGTTTGGATGTTTGTTACTCAATCACGCCAAACGGCTACTGATTAAGATGAAATTTACCTATGTAGATAACCTGGAATAGCACATAGTTTAAACTACGGAAAAACTTTTATATTGCAGCGGGGCTGCGGGGTGCAGTTAGTTTAATATTAAGTTACTAGCTGTTGCCCGCGACTTCGTTTGCAAGGACTTCCTTTACTCCGCACAGCTCCTCCCCTTAGGTGATATCGTGATAATATGTAGCTTATATGTTGACCCGACTTGTTAGTAATATTCATGCAAAATTTGAAGTTAATCCATGCAGTACTTTTTGAGTTTACCCCGGACATACATTGACTTTCCTACGATTTTATTATATGTATAAGATATGGCCAACGTTCGCTTCCCTACATGGGCGTGCAATTCTTTCTTTATATGTTCTATATATTATATCTTTCCATCCCAAGAGTTATCTAAGTTTTTACTATCCAATGATTTATAAAAAGTGATAATACAATGTGTCACAAGGCCACCATAGTATATAATTTCACTTAACTTTTGAAAATTACACCAGAATAGGAGGTTTTAAATCTTATATTTATCTACGGTAGCTTCAGTTTCTTACGTAACCTCAAGTACCACGGTAAAGTTCCTACACGATAATATATCTCTCTTAACCCTTAAATACTTATTCACTTTGTGAAAACACATACCTTTCCATAGAATATAATAATAATCGTTAAAAACCGTGTTGGTCCTGGCCTCTTTTGAAGAATAGGCCAACTGCCGTTCTGCCAGGCAGGTCGTAAAATGGCTATCGAGTCACTACCATCGTGGCTACTAGGTGGTAGAGTTCTGCATTGTCTCGCCTGAGTCTGGTACCACCGCCTTACATATTCCTACCGCAATAGCGTCAGTGCTTGTCGCTTTCGTGTTCCGGTTTGGAGGGTAAGGTAGCCGGTAAACTGATGCATGTGGCATTAGACCTCGCCACAAGATAGCAACGCACCATTAACATCTTTGGTGTCTATAGGCGATGTTTGACTCTTTCAATCAGGAGACCCATCAGCTTGTTTGCTATCTTATGATATAAAAAAAACACACAAATACTAATAGACACGGTGTCGTCTAGGAAACGTGTAGCCGTTCTTTTGAGCAAATGTTTGTAATGCTGGCGACGCACTTGCGTCTATTGTCGCGAAGTTATATCGCGCTAAGGCACACGCAGGCCAGAATATATGCGAGAATAGCTGATAATAGCCGGTCACATCTGCATTTATCGTCTCGTTTAGACCGCCCCGTTGGTCGAGTGGTTAGCGACCCTGACTACGCAATCGACGGGGCTCGGGTTCGATCCCCGATGGGGACAAGAAAGAAAGAAAGAAAAAAGAAAGAAATTATTTATTTGCCAGAATATGGGAGTTACAAGTTATTAAAATTTGATTAAGTTTCCGACATATTCTACCATGATATGGTGTGCAAATATTTTGAAATTATTATTATTTATTATGAAACTAAAAATGCTGTGAGTTGCGGATCTGTACGCGACCACACACTGAGAAGATCCGGCGGAAGAAACTCAGCGGGCTTGTTTTTTTAAATTATAGTTACTTAATACAAATGTGGCATTAGATCTCGTCACTAGATAGCAACGCACCATTAACACCTTTGGCGCCTATAGGCCATGGTTGTCTCTCCATCAGGAGACCCATCTGCTTGTTTGCTATCTTATGACATAAAAAATCACCATCAGCCTTCGAACTGCTAGAGATTAAAACTTTTGGGGATAAACTCGATAAAACTTGAATACCTCACCCCATCCGGAATCTAAACTCAGGTGCTCATGATCTAAGACGAATATTCTAGGAGTTAGCGATGTCAAGACCACGAAGTTTTATATCATAACAAACAAGCATATAGCTCTACTGATGGAAACATACAATTATCGCCTATAGATACTAACACTTAATAGTGCATTTCTATCCGAGTAACTTGATGGTAATGCCACTTGCATAAGTTTGTCGGCTACCTTACCCTCCAACCGGAATGCAAAAGCGAGAATACAAGCCGTTGCGACGGAATAGGCAAGGCGTATAGCCTTCTCTCGCCTTTTACGAGATTACCAATTTTCAAAATTGTACCCAGATAAGCCTAAAATACTGTTCCCTTTATGAACACACGTAAATTCCCACAAATTAGTTGGCTTCTAACTACATAATACTGTTTACTAGAATAAAATAAACCGATATATAAAACTAAATTTACTTTAAGCCAATAAAACCTCTCTAATGGTAACAGAATAGCGGGTTTTAAATCTAAGTTCATATATCTAAGGCTCAACTCCAGTTTTTCCATCACATCAAGGAGCACAGTAACGGCACTATACGGTAATATATTTCCTAACCCTATAATACTGTTCACTTTGTGAAGACACATAAATTTCCCAAGAAAGTAATATTGTTCTTTTTTCTTTCTTAAATCCTTGCATTGAAGGATAGATTAAAAAACTTGTACATTCAAGTTTCAATGGAGCTCGAAGCGAATTACGAAGTTTCGTAAAGAATGTAAATAAATAAAGAATAGTCGGACAGATTTGTTTGTAAATTAGTACCTTCAGCAGTTTATGGGTTAAGTGAATCATTGTTGTTAAGTAGTTTTTCTCCTTGTTGGACTAACAAGCCATACTTTGAAGCCAGGTAGTTCGTATAAGAGAAGCGGTTGCCTATACGTGTCACTACCATCCTAACTACTAGGTGGTAAGAGTTCAGCAACGATTTGCCCGAGTATATGGTAACACCGCCTTACTTAATGCTTGTCATGAAACAGTAATTTTTAAACCATTTTTTTACAATATAGGGCACCATAATTATCCATCAAATGAAAAACATACAACTCATCTAAATATACAACGGATTTTGTAACAGCGTCTGAATATGTCGCTGCTGTGTTTCGTTTGCAGGTCAAGGTAGCCGTTAGTAATACTCACGATGGGGGGTGACACTTTAAAGCTTTGCTTGCTTTTACGGGATGCTTGGTAGAAAGGCAGGTGGACTAGCAGATGGCCTCTTCAAACGTGCCAGTAACATTTTCTGGAACAAAACTTAAATAGTTTTTATGGAATTATAAAACACATACAATTTTTTTTAATAGCGGGATGAAGTCCAAGGATTTAAATGTTATCAGATAACAGAACTTATTTTACGATACTTAACAGAATTACTGTAGCGATACCTCAGTAACAAAATTATTTTCAAACACTATATGTATCGCTATTAAAATAACAGAACGAAATTGTTAACGCCATAGAATAATAACGCATAGAAACCAAGTCGACCCGCGCTATATTAAGCCATTTCAAAGAAGCCTGAAAAGGCTTCTTACGTTCGCCGGCCGCTCAGACATGTGACACATGCTACACAGAGTACAGCTCTCGCAATTTCAAAAAATGTGAGTTACTGTGTGGTGAAAGGACATTTCACACATAAGAACTTCTTGACATCGGATATTTTTGTATAAATTCCAAACAAATAAATCGTAAATATCTAAGTTGAACGATATTCAAAATGTTGCCAGCCAAAGAGGAAAATATTCTACCACGTATTTGTTTTTACCTATTTTCATTATAATTGATAACGTGTGTGTTCCTAAGTGTTAGGTAGTTTTATTGGCGATATTTTCGAATATTTTTTAATATTTAGTATTCTTTAATAATAATTTCGAAGTAATGTAGGGTAACGTGCCCTAAAATCGGTCTGCGCCAAATGTTGGCCTCCTAATATGTTTATGCTGATAATTAAGTTTCAATTCTACATAGCTTGAAATTTATGTTGCGAATGACGATATTGCTCATACACGACTTAATTAATTTGTGCCATGCCAAAGAGTCGCCACAAAGAGCTGTATTTTTTCCGATTCAGCTAAAAACTTTAGAGGAGATTACGCACAGGGATTACGTTTTTCTATATTCTAAGATCTGAACCAAAACAGTTGCGCACGATAAGTGGTGCTCAAGTAGTGCACAGAGCCAATAGTAGCTTGACTCAATATAGTAGTCAGAAATATTATGTTTAGCTTAAAACATTTTAACTTTTTAAACTGATTTAAATAAATAATTTGATTAATAAGCATACCTATCCTATTACTTTTTACCTCAAAGTGCTTGTAAATATTGTTCCTGCTTGCCCGCTCGTCTGCTAAAATTCAAGCTAGTTTAGCTTTCACCAAATATATACATATACATACCTACACGCACACAGACATACACATAAAGACACACAAGCATTCGCCAAGCAATGTACAAATTTGTAATAACATTTGTATTGTACAATTATATTTTAGTAGATATATTTCAATATTTTTTTTAAAGAATTACTTCAATAATGTAAACTTGTATCGGCCATATTTTTTATTTACGGTTGGTGCTGGTTGGTTACCGCTGTTTGATTACTGATATATAGAAATAAAATATCTTGACTCTTTAACATTTCCCTGTAATTCTACTCATTTTACCTCACCGGGATAAAAAATGTAAGTTTTAAGTTTTTTATGTGTCTAATAATACTATTGGAAAGAAGGACAGTCTTTATTTTATGAGGTAAAAATATTTTAAATTACAAATGAAAGCACAAAAACTAAAAAAAAATATAAGGTTAAATAGCTTTGAAATATCATCTTGAGAACATCTAGAATATTTCTCGGAATTTAAAATATTTTACGTAACCGAATAAAAGTATAAGTTTCAAGTTTATACTAAATGACTATTAATGTTATAATATGAAAGACTATTTGTAAGGTAGACCTATTTTAAATACCGTTTTGTGAAAATATTTATTTGCTAGCAACATTATTCACGCAAAAATGTGTATTTGTGTGCGTGTCAACGCAAGTAATTACACGAAGGGTGACGAAGGTCATGCACACATCGATACGGTTTTGGCTTAAAATATGAACGAAACATTGAATGCAATTATCACTCTAAGCGTTATTACTCTAAGGTTAACGCTAAATAACGTTATAGTATGCGACGTTGCCGCGTTTCATGCTGGTTCGTGGTTGGTTCGCCAACTAGCGGTAGAAGACAACGTCATAATACAATACACCATAACGTTAATTCATCTATATTTCTATATTAATATTATAAATGCGAAAGTTTGAATGTTTGGATGGATGTTTGTTACTCAATCACGCAAAAACTACTGAACGGATTTAGATGAAATTTGGCACACAGGTAGATAATAGGTGACCTGGAATAGCACAGAGGCTACTTTTTATCCCGGAAAGATTAGGTGATCCCGCGGGATTCGCCAAAAAATTCTTAAAATGCAGCGGGCTGCACGCTGCAGCTAGTAGTAACGTAATGAATAACGTTATGAAACAGTAACAAATTCTGAATCATTTTTGGGTAACGCTTTGCTTGAAAGTAACATTTTGTCATGCTGCGAGCAATAACGTTACCACAAAATACCAATATTTAAATCCTTGAAGTCTATCAATGTATGAATTTTTTTTCACTGTTTTAGATTCAAGCCATATTTGGGCTATAAATAATATAAATTACTTTTTCCACCTATCATTATAAATGCGATCGCATCACTTTGCCGTGATGTGAAGTTTATATACAAACAAAAATGAAAGCTCTCACGTTTATTGCACGTGTCTCGCAATAAAAAATAACAACACGTAACGTTAAAATACTACATTTTTAATGTACGTGTTGTTGACAAGTAAATGGTAATGTTTATATTTCTTTTGTTGGAATTCACACTGAAAGCGCTTTGATCTCGACTTTTTTCAATTTATAAAGTGCGACGCTTGGGCGTGTAGTATATGCAATGATTCGATTTCTAAATTCATTTTTTAATTTCCCACTACGTATGTTGATAAGGAAGTTACTGATTTTGATTTTCCCGATTTCCGAAAATCGAGTTTCCACCAGATGTCCACGTTTTGAGGTCCTAGGAACGTTTTCCGAGTATTTTCACGATGACGTCAGTATCTCTGTATGTATGTATATGTGTGTGTGTGTATGTATGTAAACATCTCATAACTTTTGAACGGCTGGACCTATCTAAATGCGGTTGATAGCATTTGATTGGATTCCGCTCAACTTAGACTTCCTGAAAATTTGAACCGTTTCGGTCCAGGAGATTTTGAGAATGTGAAAAAACACCAAAAAAAATTTTGGCAAAACAGTATGTTTTTATATAACTTCCAGATTTATGTACCGAATGAGTACAAAAAGTAATGAGCTCTATTCCTCAAAAAACTGCGTCTAATAGATAAATTTCACCAAAATCGGTTTATCCGTATGGGAGTAATCGTTGACGAATTTGTTTTGAAAAGGTGTTTTTTCGACATAGCTCCGAAATTTTTCAACCAGTCATTTTTTGGTATTCTACGATATTTTAGTACTAAAAAATCTACGTCAAATGCCGTTTCAAAAATCAAAATCGAATCTAATTCTCAAAACTTATAGCTTTTCAAATTAAAATTAGCAAAATTACTTAGTTTTTTAAATAACTTTCAAGATCATCTTTTTTCCTTAAAAACTGCGTCAAATACCGTTAATTTAATCAAAATCGGTCTATTTGTTTGGGATTTATCAATGAAGAAAATCAAAAATAAGATGTTTTTTGACATTGCATCGAAATTTTTCAACCTATCGATTATTTAGCTAAAGCGATATTTTGATCTCAAAAATTAAGTTGAATGCCGTTTTCAAAATGTTCAGCTTTTCAAAAATTAATATAGGTACTACCATTTTTAACAAAATAGATGTTTGAACTGAAAAATCTATGCTTATATTTTTTATTCTTTTGAGCTTAAAATGTCATAATTTAGTGGGAAGTTTCAGGGATGGCCCGTAGGGTCAAACATTTTCACATTTTTTTAATTGATTTCTTCGAGCTGACTTTACACACAATTTATGAATAATCAGTGAATTTTAATATCTATATTTAAAATATATTTTTAGTAAAAAAAGTATCATCACGCCTGGTTCCCTTTTGGGGTAGGCAGAGTAAACCGAACGTCTTATAGACTTTCCAGTTCATTGCGATTGACCAGTTTGTCGGTTGGCGAGATAAGCGGTGATCGCATTTATCGACATGTTAATGATTATCGACTATATAACCGGGACCTACAGTTTAATGTGCTCTTTCAAGGCATGGGAGTGGAGACACGAGGCAGCTCGGAGTCTGGTGGAGTGGTGTTAATACACCACTCCGCCAGACTGTGGTAATCCACTCCGCCTGACTCCGAGCTGCTACTGAGATTTTAGATTTTCAAGGAAAACCTTGAATAAACCTCAATAACATTTTGGTTCAGATTATGTTGTCCCGGGTATGATTCTCGAGTAGGGGATCGAACCTGGGACCTCATGATCTGGCAGAATAGCAGATGGTCTATGCTTTAAAAGTGGCTCAGACCAACAGGGGCAAAATGCATTTAATCGTAGTAAATGTCAATTGTAAATGTCAAAATGTCAATCAAAATTTTAATTTCATAGTAAATGTCAATGTTTAGTTGGTAGAGTTCTGCATTGTCTTGCCCGAGTCTTGGTACCACCGCCTTACCTATTCCTGTCGCAATAGCGTCAGTGCTTGTCACTGTCGTGTTCCGGTTTGGAGGGTAAGGTAGCCGGTAAACTTATGCATGTGGCGTAAGACTTCGTCACAAGATAGCAACGCACCATTAACATCTTTGGTGTATATAGGCGATGGTTGACTCTCTCCATCAGGAGACTCATATGCTTGTTTGCTATCTTATATAAAAAACAAATTAAAAAATGAAAATAAAAATATCTTTATTTCTAATTAACATTAGTAACCTTGTAATTGTTGGTTGCCTCACTCAAATAAAAATAGTAGTTTGGTGCAAGCGGACTTTTGACAACTATCTTCTTTAGTAAAGCTGTCTTTAAAAGTAGACGTTCTATTTCAGCTGCGCTCAAATCGTACTAAGCATCGTTTTAACCAAATCGATGTATTCAGCTATGGCAATTAATCGAATCGACATCAATAGTCTGGACCTTCATCAATCGATTGCAGACAGGGTTGCTATGTGGGAACCGCCCTTTCCTTGTAGCCTAGTTGTGAAAAGCTGAACCCGAAATCTCGTTTTGTTTTCGTTGGTGATGTGTTATTTATCGAAAACTTTTTATTATATTTTTATTAAGTCGATTTACGAAACAAATATATTTTTTCCGTGTGATTCCAGGCTCCCCATATGTAGAATATACAGTCCGCATTTTTACTACGTAGGTTCTGGGCCATAGACCATCTGCCGTTCTGCCAGGCAGTTCTTAAGAGGCAAACAATTGGCTATGCAAGTTAGCAAGCCCACGACTAGCCACGATGGTAGTGATTCGTGGCTATTAGGTTTCATTTCATCCATTCCATTCCATCTCAGCACACGGACAGAAATATATCATTAACATCTTTAGTGTTTAGAAGCGATGGTTGTCTCTTTCTACCAGGAAAGCCGTCTGCTTGGTTGCTACCTAGTGATATAAAAAAAGAAAAAAAAGGTATCTTCACGCCCATATCCCCGAAGGGGTAGGCAGAGGTACATCATGTGCACCCACGATTAGCCGAAGATACTTGGTCCCACAAATGTGATAGGTGGCAAGCCTATCGCCAACCGGGCACTTTCCAATCTCGAGCAACTTTGTGTTTCCCAGAAAACTGAAAAAACACTTTTTCACTTTAAATTACGTAAAATTCACTTTAATTCACTTTAAGTAACGAGAATTGAACCCGGGACCTCATGTGGTCAACACCAATGCTGGACCACTAGACCACAGAGGCGATATGATATAAAATCATTAAGGTCTATAGGATAATATACTAGCAACCCTCTCAAGAAACGAGCTGATGGCTAACTAACTGTCCATCAAAAGTGTAATCAGCTCGTTTATTTGCCTTTGATAAAAAAAAAACAAAAACAATGTCGACCATCGAATACATTTAATATTCATTATTAACGAGGGATGCTTAGCAGGCGGTGGAGTGATACTCACCGTAAGTGCCACCTTACAAAGGGCCTCTTCATTTTTCAATCTTTGTTAAGTTTCAACAGAGCTAATAAGGGGCTAATTTTTTTATATCATAGGACAATGAGCAAAAGTACTCTCTTGAAACTGAGCTCTTGATTGAACAGGAGAATAACGTCGTTTTCATTGAAAACAATCTAATAAAATTGATCTATTGTAGGAATGTCGGTTGTTGCGTTTAAATTATGTATTCTTATGAAAACTATGTTTTCGTTTTTGAAATGTGTGAAATGTATGAAATAAACGGAATGATTTATGCTTGAAATGATTGAAATAAATGAAATAAACGGAACGATTTATGCGTGAAATGTTTGATAAAAGTAAAATGACTGAAATAAATAAAATGAATGAAACGTGTGCAATGAATGAAACATATGAAATGAATGAAACGTACGATAGTAATGAAACGAATGAAACAAATGCGACGAATAAAACGAATGAACGAATTAAATGCAATGATACAGAATTGAAAAAATGAAAAAAAAGTTTTTAAAGTTTAGGTATGTTTCTTCTTTTTTCTTCTTCTTCTTATAACCTGACTAATTATTATTTTACTTACGTTGACATGTATATACGTTTTAAGTTTGAGTCACCTACAAATATGGTACCCAAACGCGCCGTATTTTACGGGTTAGCCCGTTTTTGACGTCATACAAACGGCATGACAGTGGCCCTAGGGTGGCCTTGCCCCGTGTTTTTCGAACTACCCCGTTTTTCGCACCAAAAAAATTGTACGAACGATGACAGTGTGTCCTAGGGTGACCAAATGCCCCGTATTTTACGAGCTACCCTATTTTAGGGTCACAAAATGTAAGAAAAAATAAAAGATTTTGTCTTAAAATAATGCCGCTTTAATTAAAGACAATTAAAGCGAATTATCTACAGTAAACAATCTGACACCCGTATTTTTGATACTGATAACCGTTAAATCATGGAGTGCCAGGTCGTAACTTACGATTTACGAATCTTCGGGCAACTAGAATGAATGTCTTTTTGGCTCTTTAGCCAAAGCCTTACGCTTTGATTCGCCAATTTGCCTAAATTTTCCAACGTCACATCGCATGAAGGGTCACGTAATTTGGAAATTGGAATTGCTACCAAACACTCCTGCCAGAATACATAGTATGGTAGATGGTAATCACAAGAGTTTGGTTTAGAGGGTAAGGTGGCCGGTAAACTTATGCACGTGGTATTATCATCCCGCCGCACAAATATCAACGCAATTAACACTTTGGTGTCTATATGCGATGGCTATATTTTTGTATCAGGTGAAACTTGTGTATGTTACTGTCCTATGATACAAAAATCACGTTAGTTTTGGACTGGACCCGAATTCTGTCCTTGGACACGCTGTTTGATTGGGAGCGTCCAATTTAGCGTTTTGTTCTGACCATTTCAGATTTAGGCTAATAAATGGTTAGGGCTGACCGCAACAAACGAACCGCGTAATGCAGTGTTTTGCGTCAATATTCCGCAGTCCGCATTACATCGAAGACTCATTCGACCGTGACGAATACCGCTTATACGGTAGACCGGCAATGCAGTGGTAAATTACCCATTCGTTCGCCACTTTGCTGGTAGCTTCGATTTACAATACAACTAGATTACCGTCTTTATTTACAAATGATACTAGTGTTAAAGGTCACCAGACTAACGTAACATCAAATGTTAGTTAGGTTATGAATTTTACTACCCTGTTGGCAGTGTGGTTAGCGACCCTGACCGCGCCATCAATAGGCCTCGGGTTCATTTCCCGACAGGAACATATGACGTGTGCTCACCACAAAGGCATTTGTGTGATTAGCATAGATATTTGTGTTTCTGGTTTTGGGTGTTTATGAAATATATTTCAATACTTATATATGAAAATATCTATGTATTAATGTCGTTGAGTAACACCCATATCACAAGTTAATAATTTGCTTACTTTGGTACTTGATCAGTTGTGGAATTTGTACACCGATTTTTTTTTTTTTTTATATCATAAGATAGCAAACAAACAGATGGGTCTCCTGATGGAAAGAGTCAACCATCGCCTATAGACACCAAAGATGTTAATGGTGCGTTGCTATCTTGTGGCGAGATCTAATGCCACATGCATAAGTTTACCGGCTACCTTACCCTCCAAACCGGAACACGACAGCGACAAGCACTGACGCTATTGCGGCAGGAATAGGTAAGGCGGTGGTACCAGACCCGGGCGAGACAATGCAGAACTCTACCACCTAGTAGCCACGATGGTAGTGACTCGATAGCCAATCGGTCGCCTTTTACGACCTGCCTGGCAGAACTGCAGTTGGCCTATTCTACAAAGTAGGCCGGGACCAACACGGCGGATTATTATTATTATTAAATAAGCCAAATACTTAAAATTTGTAATTGTTAGATTTTTATTTTCTGTGGGTAGTCATCAAGGACCTTTTATTAAAGTGGGATAATTTAGGCCACACCATAACGTAACGATATATGTAGGTCGTCTAAAAATGTTTCAGATCTGTATCCAAATTATTGAACTCTAAAATTATATTTTTTCATGTCCCATTGTACGGAGATTCTTTATGTAAAAAACATATATACCTTAGCTCTACAATATAACCAGATTACTACCCTTATTTACGAACGATATAACTCGTACATTAACTAATAGTAATTCATAGTAACGCTAATGTTTATATTTTCGTAGTCAATAATAAACTCTATTAAAGTGGAAGGAGTTATTTTCTCATTTATACCTTGGTGTGAAGTATCGTTGTACAGTTCATTCAAAATCTCAAAAAGGGATCTCTAAAATTATTTTTTTAAAGAAAAAGTCAAAATAAATGTCAAATATTTTTGATGATAAACGAACGATCTTCTACTGTTATGTAAGAAAATTAAGTAAATAATATCACAAAATTAACTTTCTTAAATAATAAGATATTAATTTTACTTAGCAAACATACTTAGTAATATCAGAATTTTACAGTATTATGGATTATTTTCACATTAAGCGCTTTTTTACTGAGATCCAATATGTACTGCGACATCCTCATAATACAGCTTATTTTTTCTTTTGAGCTAGGAAACAATCTGAGCATATAGGATATCTGCAATACCGAATGTTTCCGATGTGTCGTTATTGTTCAGGAAAAAGGACTGAAAATCCAAGAGGCTTAACCCTTTACGATCTTTATCCCCAATTCCTCCGTCCGTAATACCAAATTTGACAATATTATCGTAGCTATTTTAATCATTGTGGCCATTTACCTAGATTTCATCTGAAATATTTAGACAATACTGTGTAACAATAGCCGTCAATTTATACAGTTTGTAAAAAAAAAACATGTTCGATCGTCAAAGTTATTGTATTTATGATGGTACTTGCCAAATAATTATTGTTTACTAGCTGACCCGGCAAACGTTGTTCTGCCTTTTTAACTATTTTTTTTTCTATATTTTTTCACCTTTTAAACCTTCCCTGGACTTCAACAATTAATACAAAACCAAAATTAGCCAAATCGGTTCAGCCGTTCTCGAGTTTTAGCGAGACTAACGAACAGCAATTGATTTATATATATATATATATATATATATATATATATATATATATATATATATATATAGAAGACTAGCTGCGCCCGCGACTTCAGACAGACAGGCAAACAGACAGAGCTACTTTCGCATTTATAATATTACTATAAATCTACCTGGTGTACTTGTGTAGAGGTATGTACAGTGATGTTTAAATAATATAAATATAATATTACATATACAACACGATGTAGTTTCACTAAGTGGACAGTGAAAAACTTAAAAAAAGAATACATCATATTAGTGCTTTGTGTACCAGGGCTTTTTAGCACATATGGATAACTTAACATACGATGATGGAAAATAATTTTTCAGACCGTTCAAATTAACTGACAAAGTAGCAAGTACGCTTTGAACGGGGATCGCTTTTAATTTAAATATCAATCGGCTAGATTACAGACCATTTGATTAGCATTTACTTTTCAGAGCTGTCGTAGCGTGAAATGCGGACAGATGTAAAGTGGACCCGTCCGACCGCAGATTAAAATTAGGTGATTTGACTCGCTAACATGTCTGCCATTTTTAACCGAGTTCAAAATAAGGAGGCATTCCTGGAAACCTTTTTCATGTATGTTACTTGATTACTCAAAGACGCCTGGATTAATTTGGAAAATTCTTTTTTTGTTTGTAAGGGTAAATACCCTTTTTTTCGGTCCAATATTATTTTTGGCGTAAATCTGATTCAGGTTTATTTTTTTGCTGACCAGTCTCCTGTAGACTGGTAACAAATTCTTGCAATTTTACTGCGTTAACATTTTTTAACATTGTTGGTTTCCTGGCAAGTTTGACAAGATTTTGACTGTTGAAAAAATAGTATACGTCATGTGTGTATATCATCATGTATGTCACATGAACGTAGTGTGTGTTTAATGTATATTTTTATTAATTTAATGTATTTCCAATGAAAATTATTTAAAAATATTACGTTTCTGTAGCCCTCCGCAATGTAAACTTTAACTGTGCCAAATTGCATGCCGTAACGTTCACGTAATTGTCTTAAAAGGGATACAACGTTTATTTTGTTATATTACTAATAGGAAATTATGGCATAAAAAGAAAATCTAAACATTAGTTCAATCAGATCGAATTATGTAAAACGGGACATACAGACAGACAGGAATTAATATTGTTACGAATAATCTAGAAACGTGTAGAGTTGGAACGCTGGAGAGATCTAGAAATAAAAGAAAGAGATAGCTACTCCTATTGACAAATAAATAGTTGGCCGTTACCCTAAACTATGCCATAATGGACTTTGTGGTATAAGGCATAAGGTTGAAAATAACGTGTCCTAGGACTTGTTTGTTTATGATAAATTGTTTATTGTAAACAACTTATTATTGTTATTGTTTACGAGATGATTGACGAACATTCGCGATTGTTGTCGAACTTTATCTCAGGTATAAATAGAGATGTGTTGACAAATACAGGGCATACCGATCCTGACGATCCCATAACGACGGCTATAGCCGTAAATCCCTTACAAAACACACACACAACACAAACACACCGTCGCCGCCGCCGGTCACAACGGCGACGAAGACTTCTATTCCCCGCGCCTAGCGCAGAGCGAAATGCCACTACCCCTCCCCCCCCAACTATTAGTCAAAACAACGCACTAAGCCGAGGTCCGGTCTCGCAGGAGACAACCCTTAGCGCGGGTGTTTATTGCCCAAATTTAAACTTAAACTCTGGCTGAGCACTTTGCTCGCCCAAAAAGCCCGGTTACGCAGTAACGACCCTTAAGGTCAACTGCAATAGTCATTTCGAAAAAAAATAAAAATACAGGGCAGTTTTTATAAAACGATCGAGAGCGATACTACGAAGCGACCCGTGCGAAGCGAGAAGTGTTTTATTGTGTAGTCGGTTAAGTTTAGTGATAGTACAGTGAGTGACTATATTAATCAGAGTATTTAGTATTACATTGTGTTGTCTTGTGTTGTGTGTATTTGTATTCTGAATACACGATTTTAATATAAGTGGCGTTTTCTTATAATTACGAACCCGAAGTACGTAACAATACCTATAATTTGCGACATTGTGTCCTCAATGTATACCAATTTTAATTAAGATCGGTTAGGCCTTTCTCGACATACAAAGGCAAAAATATTTTCAAAATGACAGAATTGATGTCAATGAAAAAATTAATATTTATCACAAAACTTGACAAGAAATCATAATAACAATTATTAAAATATAAACGGATAACATGATTAAAGAGAGTTATAGATGAAAGAGCTTTAAAATAAACATTTCTGATGTCAACTGTACGTTTACAAAGTAGCTCCCTTGCAGTTTATTTGCAGGATCGCAGACAAGATAGCCGAGGACTCAATGGACTTGTTTGCGGAGCGGTGCAAACGCTTGATGAATTAAGTTACGGTTCCGACTTTGTGTGCGAATGCAATTTGAAAACACTTGAATCACTTCACTCTTAATCTTGGTAATATTATGAATACGAAAGTATGGATAGATGGATATTTCTCATTTCAACCCTTGTGTTGATGCCCTTTTCAACCGACTTCCCAAAAGGAGGAGGATCTCAATTCGGCTGTATGTTTATTGTTTTATGTTTCTTAACACTGAGTTTACCGGTGGGAGGGATGCGCTATGCCGCACTCCTGGCTGCATGCGTACCACCATCTTGTTTGTTTCTCCCGTGAAACAGCTTTGCTTTGTTTCGGAGAGAAGGGCAAGGCAGGCAATGTAATTACTGGCACCGAGACTTAACATGTTATGTCTCAGGATAGGCAATACATAAATTGGATACCTGGGCTAGTTAAAGTCCAGGTATCTCATTTATGTTCATTGGCGAGGTCGACGACTTACCATCACGTGGCACGTCTGCCAGTTTGCCTATCTCACTAACATAAAAAAAAACTGCCTTTTATGAACCGATTTTGAATATTCCTTTTTTTTGTTTGAGAGGGTATATTCGCCGTATAGTTTCATTTTAAGAAATAAATATAGACGGGACAAATTACACTTACCGATCTAACCCCAAAGTAAGCAAATTATTTACTTGTGTTATGGGTGTTAGTCAACGATATTAATACATAGAAATACATATTTAAATACTTGAATATATTTAATTTATGATCATCATACAAATGGTTGCCCCGTCGGGGATCGAACACGATCCCCGTCGATTGCCTAGTCCGAGTCGCTAATCACTCGACCAATGGGGTGGTTGTTTTCGCTAAATTTTAATTTAGCGAAATTCTGATGTAGGGTTCTGGAGATATAGGAAATGGGAAGTGGCTGCAGTGTTATGCAGTTTATTAAGATAAGATATAAGAAAAGCAAGGAGTTACATGGACGGTTCTATCGGGTTCTTTATGGGCCTGATATTGATTTACCGGCGTCCACTGCCTGGGTACGATTTGGTGACCTCTTTGGAGAGACTGAAGGATTTGCCTGTGCAATTGCTGACGAAGTTGTCAAGACGAATAATTACCGGAATCATGAAGGATGGCACGGTCGACATATGTAGGGCATGTCACCGTCCTGGTGAGTCCATCAGGCATATTATTTTCGGTTGTTCTCATCTTGCCAATGGAGAGTATTTGCACAGACACAATCAAGTGGCCAAGATTATTCATCAACAACTTGCTCTTCGATATGGTCTAATAACTTTTGAAGTGCCGTATTATAAGTACGCACCGGAGTCAGTTCTAGAGAATGGCCATGCTAAGCTCTACTGGGATCGATCTGTCATCACGGACAGGACTGTTATCACAAATAGGCCCAATATCGTGTTGGTAGATCGAATGGAGCGCCGGGCATTTATTGTTGATATCACGATCCCGCATGACGATAACCTCGTGAAAGCAGAAAAAGAAAAACTATCTAAGTATTTGGACTTAGCTCACGAGATTACCGACATGTGTGGTGTAGACTCAACAATGATTGTCCCGATAGTCGTTTCTGTAAACGGTCTTGTAGCGAAGAGTCTCGACCAACATCTACGGAGGCCCTCCCTACAATTCTGAATCAAGGACCAGATACGAAGGCGGCAGTGTTAGAAACGGCACGTATTGTGAGGAGGTTTCTTTCTCTGTCGCCCTGACCACCGGCTTAGCTGCAAGGCTCCCGTCGGCGGGAAACCTCTTTTTATATATTTATTTTTATAATATTGTATTTTTTTAATATTATAATTATAAATGTATAAAAAATAAGAACAAAAATGTAAATAAAGAAGCATAATAATAATAATAAATAATAAATATTCACAGTACAAATTACACTGACTGATCTAATCCCAAAGTAAGCAAATTATTTACTTGTGTTATGGGTGTTAGTCAACGATACTAATACATATAAATACATATATAAATACAGTAATATATTTAATAAACACCCAAACCCGGAAATACAAACATTTATGCTCATGGTACAAATGCTTGTCCCCGTCATCGATCGAACTCGAGCCCCGTCGATTGCGTAGTCAGGGTCGCTAACCACTCGACCAATATACACTTAGGCACGTAACAAATATACATACATAAACACTGTTGTAATTTAAGTGTACAAGTATTATAATAGTACAATTTCTGACAATTTCACATTTTCTTCATGTAAATTTTCTACAATGGAGCAATTTTGCTGCAATTTTTTAAAAGGATCTCAGACTAGATAGCCGAGGCCGCCATAGACTTGTTTGCGGAGCGATGTAAGCGCTTGATGAATGACTTTGCGATATCTGACTTTGTGTGTATGCAAATGTAATCTGAAAAACGACGCCTCGACGTCAGGGATTATAGGTGGAGGAATTTTAAAAGGAAACTCTAATATATTAAGTTTATTGATATCATTATGACGTGTTGAGTATTTTATATGCTTAGACGTTACGTTTTATAATTCAAAACTCAAAGAATAAAATTCAATTCCCCGTTGGTTTTTGGTAGTCTTGGCCCCCTTTGAAGAATAGTTCATCTGTCGTTCTGCCAGGCAATTCATAAGAGGCGAACGTTTGGTTATGTGAGTCACTACCATCGTGACTACTAGGTGGTAAAGTTCTGCATTGTATCGCCAGGGTCTGGTACCACCGCCTTACCTATTCTTGCAGCAATAGCATCAGTACTTGTCACATTCGTGTTCTGGTTCGGAGGGTAAGGTAACCGGTAAACTTACGCATGTGGCATTAAAACCCCGCCAATAGGATAGCAACGGACTATTAACGTCTTTGGTGTTTACAAGCGATGGTTGTTTCTTTCCATCAGGATAACCATTTGCTTGTTTACTATCTTATATATATAAAAAACTCTTACCTACGGAGTAAAAGGAAATACTGTGTGTGGGTCACACGAATGTAGTCGCAAAAGACAACAAAATTGGGCAAACATATCAACTAGGTATCGTGAATATTAGATAGTAGGGTCTCGCAATGTTTCTCTTGAGTTTGGTTCCACCGCCTTACTTTTCCTGCCGCTATATCGTCAGTGCTTGTCACTGTCGTGTTCCGATTTGGAGGGTAAGGTTGCCGGTGAATTTGTACATGTTACGTTACCAACGTTACAGAATGGGACACACTATAAACATCTTGGGTGTCTATAGGCGATGGTATGCCTAATTCTGTCTTATGATATAATAAAAAGAATATCTGTATACAAAATTGCATCCACATCAATCCACCCGTTTCGGAGTGTATCATCATGCCCGTATTCCCGAAGAGGTCGGCAGAGGTACAAACAGTGCACCCACGAATAGCCGAAGATAGTGTCATAATGTTGTTACGTACTCGGGTTCGTAATTGTAAGAAAACACCATTTATATTAGATCCGTATATTTAGTATACAAATACACAAGACAACACAATGTAATACTAAAATACACTTTACACATTAGTCACTCACTATACTATCACTGAACTACACAATAAAACACTTCTCACTTCACACTGTTCACTTTAAGTGTCGCTCTCGATCGCTTGATAAAAACTGCCTTGTATTTGTCAACATATCTCTATTTACAGCCAGGGTAAAGTTCTACCTGGATCCAAAAAAATCTAAATGTATCGGGAAACAATGAATCACTTCTTATCGTAAACATGTTATGAGTCATAAATCCTAGTACACGCTACTTTCAACCTTATGCCATATCATGACATAGCCCAGGTCAACTATTTGTTTGTCAATAGGAGTAGCTATCTCTTCTTTTATTTCTACATCTCTCCGGCGCTCCAACTCTACACGTTTCTAGATTATTCGTAACAATATGATAGGTGGCACGCCTATCGAAAACCGGGCATTTATTCAATCCCGGGCACCGTTGTTTTTATCAAAAAACTGAAAAAAAACACATTTATTGATTGCGTGACCCGGGAATTGAACCGGGAACCTAATGTGGTCAACTCCGACACCAGACCATAAGATGGAATGCGCTTCCTTAAAAGGTACCTGTTAACTCTTTCTTCTCTTGAAAATCCCCAGATTGTGCTCGTCGGGGAACACAGACTCAGGAAACATGTTCCAGTTCCTTGCGGTTCGAATGAAGAATGTCGAGTCAAACCGCTTCGTTTTTTACGTGGATCTGTGGGTCTGTGTGCCTTCAAAGTGTGTCCGATAAAAAACCGATAAACTAATATTTAATTATTTATTTATTTATGTTTAATATAAAACCCGCATAGTTCCCGTTCCAATGGGATTTCTGGGATAAAAACTATCCTATATCCTTTCTCGAATCTCAAACTATATTTATACCAAATTTCACCCTAATCGGTTCATAGTTTAGTCGTCAAGAAGAGACATATAGAGTCACTTTTGCATTTATAATATTAGTACGGATTTGATGGCAGATATATCAATTTTCCTAATAACGTATTAGTGATGTAAAATATTGTTAGCAACACTTTCCGCTAGAAAAAAAAGCAAATGCCTCATCGCACCAATAAAAGGCGTTGCACCTGTGTGTGTCGCACTCATTTTGGCATTTTTGCTCGAGGCATTCACACGTGCTCATACTCACTTGCGCGTATCATTTTATTCAACTGCAAAGTATCTAATTGATTTATATTGCTATTCTGTTTATTTACTTTTAGGTTATTAGGTTAGATTTTCAGCTAAAAATAATGGAAGCTGCTAACAATATAATATTTTTAATCAAAACACATAATTCTACAATTAAATTTGTTTTCACTTGGGGCATGTTACAGAATTGTTTTGCTTAGATACTCGTCAACAATTTGCATATTCATAACGTGGGTATTTGGCTGCCGTTTTACTTGCGAGGGAATTTAGAGCACCGGCTTCTAAATTAAACGTCTTTTATTGGTTTTAAACCAACTTCAAAAATTTCTCTCTCTCTCTCTCTCTCTCTCTCTCTCTCTCTCTCAATTAGTTAGAGGTTCTCAATTAGTTAGAGTGTTTTGTATGTTCGACGCGATTACTCCGCCAATTGTGAATCGATTTTGATATTGTTATTTGCTTCGATTCTACTAAGGAACTAGTATGTTTTTTTTTTTTTAAATCAAAACCACTGTGTTAAAAAATACATTGTATGATTTACTTTTCGTTAGAGCATAAATACGTTATTTATAGAGATTGGTAAAATCATATTCTTCATACATTTCTAATGCTTTACAATTAATTAAGAATGAAGTAGTACAAGTGTTTTACGTCAAGGTATCTGATATCATTTTGGATGGTTTCTTTCTAATTATATTAATTATATTAGATGGTTCATCTAACATAATTAATGTCATTACATCCCTAGCGATACTAAACAAAATCCTGCGATTGTAATCAGTTACATCAGATCGTCATCCCCATAGGATATCCCCATAGCCGTATTTAACCGACCTAATAACAGTTATCGACTACTTCTAGCGAAACCCGGGAAAAACGACTACATGCTCATCTGAGACACGGCAGATTTTGGATTTCGAGAAAAACCTTGACAAAAAACTTTTGCCCGACCCGGGGATCGAAGCCTATTCCTCATAATCTGAGCCTCTATCCCTCCCTCCCCTCCTGGTGAGTCATGAGATTTAATTCAACCCCCTCCCCATCCCCCAATCTCACGTGAGATTTTTCAAAATGTGGGTTTGTTAAATAAGTAAACGCGTTGGATTGTTATTGTAAAAAGAAAAAAAAATGCTTCGTGCTTTTATTTACGACTAGTTAAGACTGTGTAACGTGGAAGTATGAATGAAATTATTTTATTTCGAAAGAATTAGTGAATGATCTTAATCGTATTACGATTACGCTTAATATTAAATCTTAAGCATGTACAATCTGGATAATGGACCAAAATAGTATCTTTTTTTTGTTTCAATCAAAAAAAAATTGCGTGATATTGGCCGAGACCCCCTTCTCTCTAACGTCAGATTAGATTAGATTTATATATATTACCCACCGACCACACAGCCTATAGACGGCTAATGTTTGATTTTCCGTATTGAATGCATTCTGGCAACTAGCTGAGGTAAGACGAAGTGGGGTTGCAACGCCGTAATTGGCTAACTCAAGGCCACAGTGAAAGATAGTAATGTACAGAGCATCTGATTGGTCGACACTGATTACCCAATCACTACTCATTGGCGCGTGGACATTTACATCGGAACTATAAGTCAGATGTGTTGACACAAGTCATTCGCCTATTATTAGGTGTTTATGGGCTGTGTGGTTGGTGATATTACCCTAAAAATTCCTATAAAGTCGAGTTTGTCGAGTAAGAGTGAATTCTATTACTTTTTAGAAATGCGATAAAGAAATGTCGCTAAGTTATCATGACATTCATACAAAGAATGTTATTAGTCCGAAATCAAATCAAGTTCTCATCGAATAGTCAAAAAGCTTTTTAACAAATCGGAAACAATCGGCGGAACCTATGAACACAATGTTTCAATTAGTTCAGTCATCAAATGTTTGAGAACAGGAATTCGTGTTCGAAATTTTTTATTTAAATAACTTTCGAAAAGTTCAATCGAATTTGATATCGGTTCGGTTTTCCCCCGAGAGAGTTTTCAAAGACTGTCGAGAGTCCACTTTTTTGTTATTGAAGTGTACCGTCGTCTTTCGACTTTAATTTGATTTCTTTCAGCATAGTTGTTTGGACGTTTTTCACCTGCGTTCTATATCAATAAATGAATATTCGCTTCACTGAGCTAACACGAATTGCCCGACTTCTAAGAAATATTTTGTTTTTCCACACAGTAGTGACTCGTAAAGCTAATTAGCCTTTTACAAACTGACTGGCAGCATGGAAGATGATCTATTCTTTAAAGAGAGCCTGAACTAACAAGAAAACAAATATTCTTTATTTATTCATTCGTTTCTCTCTCATTCCATTAGGCTTCGCATTTTTCTATCACTCAAACGGTTGAGCTCATAAAACTGTACGTTTTTTATATCATACTATGATAGCAAGCAAGGAGATGGCTCTCCTGATGGAAAGAGAAACCTTCGCCTATAGACACTAAATATGTTAATGATGTAATGTTATCCGTGTGGCGGGATGACGATGCCATTTGCATAAGTCTATCGACTACCCTACTCTCCAAACCGGAATACAACAATGACAAGCACTGACGCTATTGTGGCAGGAATAGTTAATCCGGTGGTACCATGATACCCAGACGAGCCGTTGCGGAACTCAACCACATAGTAGTCACGCTGGTATTGACAGGTAAGCCAATCGGTCGCTTCTTACGACCTGCCTGGAAAAACGGCAGTTGGTTTATTCTTTAAAGGAGCCTGGACAAACACGTGTAGTCCGTCGCCATGTTAACCGTCGGTTAGACTCGTCGCAATTAATGTTTCAATGCGCAATTAAAATTTTCATGATGAAAAAGTGCAAAAAACTAATATTTTATATGCTATGCCTTAGATGCACATTAAATTAATGAAAATGACCCTTACACACGCTAGTGTTCATTTGATGCTCATCATAATATACATACGTTTATATCTTCACGCTAAATCCCTTACTGGGTAGGCAGAGAGAATTGAATGTCATATAAAAAACTTGTCTTGCTTTCTCCACATTCATAACTCACTTCATGCAAATACGCCAGTTTCAGAGACTCTTGACAACATCTTCGGACAGACCCGATCAATTTGATCATGATATGTCAGTCTTGTGGTCTTCACCGGTGCCCGGTAGTTTTCTTAAAACTACCCTCCCCTAATATAAAAATGAGAGGGTGGCATATTTTTTACGCATTTAATAAATCTATTAATAATGTCTGAATGCGGGTTTTAGAAAAATTTTTTTTAGTTACCTTTAAATTAAAATGTTTTAGAGTTTAAGTGAAAGAAAAAATTAATACTTATTTCATTATTGACTACTAATAGTAGTTATAGATATTTTTGTTTTGAGGGAAAGGAAAAGTAAGAACCATTGTATGTACACATTTTATTATGTTTAAGAAACATTTAATTTTATAAACTAAGAATGACAAGTCTGATCATAAATAATTCATTATTAAAATAAAAATAAATAAATACAGTTGATTCTTAAAAATAACCTTGTTTTTAATATGTCTATCTCTCTTCCCTGTCCATAAATTATCCTCCCCTGTGAATTTTGTCTCTACCCTGTACTGAGTATTTACCCTGGTCACTTATAAAACGAGACAAAACCAACAAATCGACTGGCCGCTTTGTAAACGTTTTCAACTTAAATGTTTCCATAAAACTTATAAAAAAAGATGTATACTTAAGTAAAAATTAAAAAAAAATGCCATGCCGTCACTTCATATAACATATTACCTCTTAACTTAGAATGACCCATATAAGAAAAAGTTTAAGAGCCCTAAACTCTCGAACTCGATGGACATTTTGTTACGTGAATCGAGCCCCTGTGTTTAAAAACCGACACCCGATCTGATCGGCAACAAGTACACACAAGCCAAGCCAAACACCCCTTTGTTTTTATTGAGACGTCTTGCATGTCGCTTGGCAAGCCTTTACTAAGACTTGCCAAGCGTGTAAACATAGCATAATATGATTAGTTTGTTTGTTTTTCTTTTAAGTAAAATCGATGGTTTCATTATTACGAGATAGTTACATGGACTAGTGGAATGCATGTTCAAAATTAAATTTATAATTTCCACTGCACTTTACATATTAATTACTAGCTGCAGCGTGCATTATAAAAGCTTTAGCGAATCCTGCGGGATCACCTAATTTTTTCGGAATAAAAAGCCTATGTGCTATTCCAGGTCATCATTTACCCGAGTGTCAAATTTTATTCAATTCCATTCAGTAGTTTTTGCGTGATTGAGAATTAAACATCCATCCATCCAAACATCCATACTTTCGCATTTAAGAATAAGAATAAGAAATTATTTATTAATGGACATTTACCATACAAAAACAAAGAAGAAATAAATCGAAGCTTATGCTAAAAAAACTTATATCTAAAAGAAAGAGCATAGAGGCGTTAGTAGTAGTGAGTGGTAAATTGAGTCCATTAAAAGGGAATAACTCAGTATTTGTTGAGGCTTGGTGAACCTCAACACTGGTTTTCAGTATCCCCTATTTATATGACAGCAAACGAGCTTACAGCATGTGCAAAACATTATTATATATACAAGTGCATGTACATTCTTAATTAACAAAAAAGTATACATGTGTGTGTACATTCTAAATTTTAAAAAAAGTATGACAAATAGTAATAGTTAAAAAAATATATAAATATAGATAACATTCTTAAGAAAACATACCCCGTAATCTCCGATGTTGTGGTAGCCTCTATCACCTCTATTAGTTAGTCTGACCTCACTGTATTAATCCGGACGAGTTAGCAATGCGGTAACATTCAACATCACTTTCGTTGATCAACCGCAAACCACAAGAACTGTATTAAATACACAAGCAGTAAATCTCACAGGAACTCCGGGTTGATAGTAACCCGAGAGCTTACAAAACATTTATCCGGTTAAATTTTACACATATCTATATCATTATCTATACATATAATAAAATCGTAGGAAAGTCAAAACTACATCGAATATTTTTTTTAAAGAATACTTGGGGCGTGATCTACAATCGATATCGAAGCCAAAAATATAGTTTTTAGAATTTTTGTCTGTCTGTTTGTCTGTATGTATGTCAGGGGTAAACTCAAAAAGTACTGCATGGATTTACTTCAAATTTTGCATGAATATTATGTGCAGTAATGGCGCGAAATTTAAAATCCCATTTCAATAAAGTCTTATATTTCAACTTTTTTTTTTTTATAGAAGAGGGGGCAAACGAGCAAGAGGTGCACCTGATGGTAAGTGATCACCGCCGCCCATGGACATCTGCAATACCAGAGGACTTGCAGTTGCGTTGCCGGCCTTTTAAGAATGAGTAAGCTCTTTTCTTGAAGGTCCCTATGTCGTATCCGTTCGGAAATACCCCTGCCGGTAATTGATTCCACAACAGAGTAGTGCGAGGCAAAAAGTGTCGGGAGAAACGCACAGTTGTGGATTTCCAGACATCGAGATGGTGAGGATGGAACTTTGAATTTTGACGCGATGTCCGATGGTGGAATTCGGTGGCAGGAATTATTCCAAACAACTCGTCGGAGCACTCCCCATGATAAAGACGATAGAAGACGCAGAGTGAAGCTACATCTCTGCGTAATGCCAAAGAGTCGAGCTGTTCCGAAATAGCCTGCTCGTCAACGATTCGAACCAACTACCACGTAATCTCATATCAACTTCCGAGTGAAGCCGGGCATCATAGCTAGTATTAAATATTAATAGGTGAAGCACATTTTGTATCCCTTTTTAAGAAATTACGCTAACAGTGGAGTATGAAATTTGGCACAGTTAAAGTTTACGTAGTGGAGGAGTGCCGAAATCTCATATTTTTAAATAATATGCATTACGTGACATAATATATGATAATATACAGAAATGTATCTTCACGCCCGTATCCCTGAAGGGGTAGGCAGAAATACTAGCCGACGATTAGCCGGAGACACTTATGGCTAATTGCACTACCATTGTCTTAGCTCATGACAAGCCTAAATAGTATGCTGTCTCTTCTTGTCTTAAATGAAAAGGATGTGACAGCATACTGTTTAGGTTTGTCCTAAGCTAAGATAATGTTAGTGCAATTGATCATTAGTCTCACAACTTGATAGATGGCAAGCCTCCTACCGCCAACCAGGTGGCGATTGGCGATAGGCTTGACGAAGGCAATTATCCAATCCCGGGAAAAGTTGTTGTTGTCAAGCATGAAAAAGATTTTATTGTTTAGTGTATGGTCGAATTTCGACCACAGGGCGATCGCTAGTAAATATAAAGTAGTACCTACTGGGTATTGTGCTTCGCTCGCGATTTTTTTTGTAGAAATCGTGTTTTCTTGGAAAATATAACGAATCACGCATTGATTGAGTACGAATGGGTCATATTTAAATGTGAAAATTACATATTGGAAAATTTTTAACTATGTTTTTTATGCAAAAAAGTACTAACACGAAAATTTACGAAATGGCACTATCATATAATATATAACGTCAAATGAGGTAAATAAATATAAATGCAGGGGTGATAAGGGACGAAACAAATGTTAACATTGTACATGGTTTTTTAGGGGTTTAAATTTCGTCCCGTTTCATCCCTGTATTCCTATAACACCCTGTTTGACTTTTGCAACATTATTATTATTTGCACATTATAATATTCTTTAATTACATTATTATTCTACATACTTTCTGTTTGCCCAAAGGTTGACTGGGGGAGAATGCCAATAGGCATTATGTCTGCCTTTTGTACAAATTTATTTAAGGTGTACAATAAAGTTAAAGAAATAAATAAATAATGAGATTAAAGTCCAAAGGAAAATCAAGACCAATGACCAAATAAATTTTGAATTGGATGATATAATTACTATATGAAATTGATATGTCTATTTTTTTGTAAAATTCATAACCGAGAAGCAGTTTGGCCGAATAAAACACTTGAAACACTTCTACACGCACAGTATAATTTTTGGGCAGAGTAACGCCCTCAAGAAGCGATTGAATTATAATGAATCTAAAACATCTTATCCCCACCTAATTATACTATCCTTATTTATGTTTGTCTATTGTTGTTAACAATTATGTCATCTCACAATAACAGCTGCATAAATCACACAAGTGCGCCACACCTGGCCGGCTAGTGCTTGTTGTTAAGCGTAGTTGTTAACACATTAGAACAAACAAGCATGTGACTCTCCTGGAAAGAAAAAACCATCGCCTATAAACACCAAAAATGTTAACAGTGCCTTGCTATCCTTGTGGCGGAGTCTTAATGCCACATGCATGAATCTATTGAAATAAAGATATAGATGTGGGAGCTAATACAAAAAAAATCGGAATTTATCAATATACTTTAAAGTTTTTAAATAAATCTCCAAAAATAAAAAATAAAATCACACCTTGATATTTAAAACAGTTAAAGCCATAGAGTTTAGTGCACTATATGCTAGAGAAGCTATGCTTAGCAGAGCCCTGATCCATTTCGTTATTTTCGTATATTAATAATTTCGTCAAGAGTTACGGTAGACTCAATCGAAGCTTTACCTAAATTATAAAGCGTAAAAAAATAATTTTGAGTCGACAACATATATCCGCAAAATTCGGATTGTCGAATAGTGATTGAAAATTCTAACCGTGCTCACAGACAAATCGTATCGTATATTTCTTCAAAGGTTACAAATATGTGGTGTAGATGGCGTGAGCATTTTTAAAAGTATCGTAGAACGGAGCGCAGATTATCGTGAAACTTATTTCTCTTCGTTCATAAAAGAGTAGAAATTAAAAAATAGCGACACTATAGTTTTGTCTTTATAAAACCAACGCAATAGTTGAAAGAAGACGTCACTACAGTGTTGCTACTTTTTAATGTCTACTATTTGAGTTAGTATAAAGCATTGCGTATTATGAGACTTCCGAGCGAAGCCGGGTTTTCATCTAGTAATATATATACGTCACTAAAGAGTCATAACCGGCGTGAATTTAAACGCATAAGTGTTTCATTCAACTAGATCTGACGTAGATGCTGTCCACGGACCGCATTTTAGTAGAACACAAGTAAATGACGCTTTCCTTGTCTAGTAGATTAGCACATAGAAGTCTTTTTTTTGTTTTTTTTTATGTTATAAGAAAGCAAACAAGCAGATGGGTCTCCTGACGGAAAGAGTCAACCGTCGCCTATAGACATCAAAGGTGTTAATTGTGCGTTGCTATCTTGTGGCGAGGTCTAATGTCAAATGCATAAGTTTACCAGCTACTTTACCCTCCAAACCGGAACATGACAGCGACAAGCACTGACGCTATTGTGGCATAAATAGGTAAGGCGGTGGTACCAGACCCGGGCGAGACAATGCAGAACTCTACCACCTAGTAGCCACGATGATAGTGACTCACATAGCCAATCGGTCGCCTTTTACGACCTGCCTGGCAGAACGGCAGTTGGTCTATTCATCAAA
Organism: Apodemia mormo; assembly: GCA_036924255.1. Classification (NCBI taxonomy): domain Eukaryota; kingdom Metazoa; phylum Arthropoda; class Insecta; order Lepidoptera; family Riodinidae; genus Apodemia; species Apodemia mormo. Next base: position 29,671,415 of record JAUPFN010000017.1, read on the forward strand.
GGAGCCTGGAACTAACACGGGGAATGTCTTTGGCTAAAGCATCAGATGTGCAGTGTGTTACTAATTACTAGTTTTTAAAATTTATGTTTTCGATACTCATATAAGAAATTAAAAAATAAAGCAAGTATTAATTAACTATAGTCCAGCCGGACTATCACGAAACTTAATTAGTAATGCGGAATTATCGTAATTGTTTAGTTATTACAAGACACATAAGTCATAACAGCCTTGTATATTAGTGGCATTCGTTGCCGCTTGTTTAGTTTTTTTTGGTGCTGACATTGCAAAACGTGCATCCAGTGAACAGCAAGCAATTGGCGACGTTTTCAACGTTAAGTTCTTAAAAAAATGATACGCTTCGGGCTTCCTTTGTACGACAGATGATATGCTATTCTGCCAGGCAGTTCGTAAAGGGCGAGCTATTGGCCAAACATGTCACTATCATGGTCCATGGACGAAAAACGCATTGTTTCCGCAAGATTCACAGAAAGACTTTATCATCCTATGTAGCATTTCTTTTTATGTAAAAGCTAATTTCAGTTTTCTTTCTTTCAGGTAAGATAATTTCTGTCACCTCATAAAGAAGAACCTCTCCGAGTATGCGACACCAACGTATGTTATGCACGTGCTAGGTTTACGGCTAACGACAATAAACACAGCTTAATTAAAATTATTATACACACATTTTATTCATTACAACAAATTCTATTTTTTTGTTGATAAGAAAAAAACAAAGAAGAAAATAAATATTCACAGGACAAATTACACTTACTGATCTAACACCCCAAAGTAAGCAAATCATTTGCTTGTGTTATGGGTGTTAGTCAATGAAAATAATACGTAGAAATACATATATAAATACTTTTACATACATAATAAACATCCAAACCCGGAAATACAAACATTTATGCTCATCACACAAATGCTTTCCCCGTCGGGGATCGAACCCGAGCCACATCGATTGCGTAGTCAGGGTCGCTAACCACTCGACCAACGGGGCGGTCAAGCTAATTAAAAGCAACTTTTCGCGGTTGTTTATATACTGTAGTAGTGTGACCATGATATCAGAAAACAGCCAAAAAAGGAATAATCGAAGGAAGAACAAAATTAAGGTTTGCTAATTAAAGATCTCGTGGCTCTCTCTCTTGTCCACTGAACTTATTCTTGCATTATTAGTACAAACAAAAACACAATATACTTAACGCTATTTCATTTCGCAACCGAAGAATCCTTAGGAGAATCGGTCAGCACTGCAGTCAACAAAAGTCGAGCAGCTATTTACTATTACTTAATGTTTCGACTGACTTTTACCCGGCATTAGTTGAGCCTGATGAGTCGGACTCATTAAAAATCCGAACATGTTATATATTAATTTATTATTTCATTCATCATTTCATTTGTAACTCAAAGAAGACATATACAAAGTAATACTTATTCTGTTTTCATTCACTAATTATTTCCTAAATCTACAAAGTTATTACTTTGTAAGTAAAAAGGTAAGATATTATGGTATTTAGCCAAGTTTGAAATAAGAGGAGCTTATTGATTCGCCGAAATACTCGTATTTTGTATTTTTTTATAGTATAATATAGCAAACAAGCAGATGGGTCTCCTGATGGAAAGAGTCAACCATCGTCTATAGACACCAAAGGTGTTAATGGTGCGTTGCTATCTTGTGGCGAAGTCTAAAGCCACGTGCATAAGTTTACCGGCTACCTTATCCTCCAAACCGGAACACGACAGTGACAAGCACTGTCGCTGTTGCGGCAGGAATAGGTAAGGCGGTGGTACTGCTTCCTTGTGGTACGAGCCAATCGGTCGCCTTTTACGACCTGCCTGGCAGAACAGCAGTTGGCCTATTTTTCAAAGAAGCCCGGGACCAACACGGGGAAAATTGTATCTTCAGTAAATGTTTTATTATTATATTTTGCATCTATGCTGAAGATAGATTTAAAACATAAACCAATATATAGGTATTTAAGGATCTATAATTGGAGAATAAACTGTCATGACATACTTGGGATTTATAAATACGACCGCCTCGTTGGTCGAATGGGTAGCTACCCTGACCATTTGTGGGATGAGCATCAATTTTTGTATTTCTGTGTTGTTAAAGATGATCTCAAAGATGGTTTTTTATTTTTATCTCAATTTATTGTATAAATGAACTGAGACAAAAATATTTTATATTTGCTGTAACACACTATAATTAATTTTAATTGAGCTGCTGTTATTTTAAACTAAACTATGGTAATGAAATACAGCCATTCCATTCATAGTATATTTACGACGTTGAAAAAATAATTAATATTTGGTAGCGCTTGAAGCGCTACCAAATATTTATTGCAAAAGAAGTCACGATATTGTAACAGTTATAAATTGTCATGGAACATAATTTTTAATAATTTATTTAATTTATTTTTTTAATGATTAAAAGTTACTTTTATCGTAAAATGTTCAGGTCATTAATTTAGACACAATTTAATGTCTCGAACCTATAGCTTTATAGTTTGATGCTTTTTAATATCGCAGGTTAGCAAACAAGCAGAGAGCTCTCTTGATAGAAAGAGGCAACCATCGCCTTTCGGCATGGATGTTAATATTGCGTTGCCATCCGTGTGGCGGGTATGTGATGCTACATGCGACATGCATAAAATTTCCCGTTATTCCAACTTTCAAAGCGGAAGGCGTTGATGACAAGCATTAACGCTATTGTGACAAATTGGTGAGGTGGTGGCATCGAATCGCAGCCAGTCGTAGAACTCTATTTACTGAACTGGAAAGTTGCATGTGCTTTACGAAAGACATTAGTTACATATAAAACGTCTATTTTATGTATATTAAAATATATATTTAATCCAAAACCAAAAATAGATTTAATCTAAAAACCCACTATTAAAATAAAATCGTAAAACGCTGTTTGTATTGCTATTTTCCTCGCGTGTTCTGGCTTCCCTTTGAAGAGTTAACAATCTGCCGTTCTTCCAGGTACAATACAATAACTCTTTATTGTGCACTAAAAATAAATGACAATATACAAATTAAATGACTATTTCTACACATATTAGATACAAAAAGGCGGTCTTATCACTTAGAAAGCGATCTCTTCCTGACAACTTTAAGGATAGGATAATAATATGTTTTAAATTCAGGTAGTTCGTAAAAGGCAAACCAATGGCAATACGAATCACAACTGTTGTGACTACTAGGTGGTAGAGTTCTGAAACATCTCGTACTGGTCTGGTACCACCGCCTTACTCTTTCCTGCCTTATTGAGGCAGAAGCGTCAGTGTTTGCCACTGTCGTGTTTCAGTTCAGATATAAGATAGTCGGTAAACTTATGCATGTGGCATGAACACTCCGCCAAACGGATAGCAATATATCATTAACATCTTTGGTGTCAATAGGCGATGGCTCTCCTTCCATCAGAAGAGCCATCTATTTGTTTGCTATCTATATATAAATATTGAAATTAAACTAATCCATACATACAAATAAAGAACACTAATCACTTGAAAACATTAATAATTATTAAACAATTCAGCAAAAAATAAACTATGTCGGTATGGGTTTCCGTCCTAAAAAATGCTTAAATATAGCGTGTTCGCGATACAATCGCGCATAGAAGCAGTATTTTTGACGGACAAAATGATTTTCGAATTACTAATTACCTTGTAAATGCATTGAAACTAAAGGCAATATCAGACGGTTCACTCGAATGATTGTTCACTTGAGTAAATGCTTCATTTTTCTTTTATTAAAGTGAAACTTTTATTACATCGTATCAAATTTTTTGGTCTGTGTGTCGCATGTCGCGTGACGGTTGGCCGCGGAGTAAGGATAAAGTGAAAGGCTCGCAAATATCTATAATATGAAAAAAAGTTTCACTTTTACCGTGGTTTTATAAAACCACATAATCCGTTTTTTTATGTTCGCACGTTAAAGTTGAAGTGACACAGAAAAGGAAGTCCATCTGCTCTTTTTTTTAATATCGTATTCCCCTGTTAATTAATTTATGGCTCGTAAAGCATCAAAAATTTTTAAAATCATCCAAAAAAGTAGTAGTAGTAGCGTATTTTTATGCTTCCACTTGAACACTATTTTGCCGGAAGCCGCAATATTGAACGTGACGATCGTCTGCTACAGAACTTGAGACAAAAAGTGACCAAATGCGAGTGAATGTTCTCTTTTGGGTTTATAACGTTCATTTTTCATTTATTCGGAATGAAAGTGAATGATGCCGAACACGGATATCCACCATTGTTAGATCAATTCGTTAGTGAGTTGATTCGGCGCTCTTGTTTCATTTTGTGTTTAGACCTTTAATTTCGTGTGAAAGGCACCGAATGAAAGGCGAAAATTATTGAAAAATGGATCGTCTGATACCTTTAGTATGTAATCGTCAATGAAAAAATGTTTTTTGAATTGAGCATATTTTGATCATCTCATTTGACAAAAGGCAGCGTTTTTGAAATAACTCGTAGATAGAAAAAGTGTGTTATAGTCGTCAAAAGGAAACCACTCAAGTTTGTTGTCAACTCAAGAAGTTTCAAGTTTGTATTCATTATTGAAGAAAAAGTGTGATTATTATTTTTTTATTTCAGGCTTTCTGTTTTGTAATTACAGGTTATTTCTTTCAGGCTTTCTGTTTTGTAATTGCTGGAAGAAATATCTTACAGAGATAAGCTCGCCTTTTGTGGAATATTTTAATTCCTGAATATTCCACTATTTATTAATTAAAATGTAATTTGACATCTGTGTGTAACAATAAATTATTAAATAAGCGTAGGAACGCTCTTATACTTTGTTTTCTTTATAATCTTTTATATAACACAAATTCTCCATATTATCATCGTTAACGTTTTAATTTTCTGTATGATTTCGGCTAAAATTGTCGTTCACAATTACGCGGATTTTACAATACCCTTTACATTCTTTCATATTTTACAGCTATGGAATCCACTTCTTTCTAATATTAGAAACGATTCGGTGCCTTTCTTAGGAACAATCAATCATTAGCAATCTTTAAAAAAACCTTAAAGGAATTTTATCGGTCTGTATAAATTTTGGAATAAAAGGAACGTATTATTATTATTAGAGTTACGATAAACAAAACAAGAATTTATAGTTCTTTAAATTGTGTGTTTCTAAATTTCTTTCACGCATTCTCACTCTTTTGGATTTCTTGGAAGAAATCTCTTTCAGAGATAAAGCCTTTTAACAAAATCAAAATTTATGATGACTGTTATGTGTATAATAAATCATTTTAACGTAAGGTTTAAAAATATGTTGCTTTATACACATAGATTTATATTCAAAAATTATAAATGACACCCTATTAGACGCTATCGAAGTTTAATTTCATTTAAGAACCCCTCGAATAAAAGTTTATTTAAAACAGTGACCTTTAAATTAATCGCAATTACCTTTAACGCGAAACTTAATTAAAAAATCCATTCATTCATTCAACTACTAAACTATGGCGTCCGTAGAGTTCTTCGCTATCGTCGCAGTAAAAATTGAATTTCATTCAAGCGCCCCTCGTCTGGTATTACAGAACACCTGACTATTAAGCGGGTAAACTCGCCTCCACGAAACGGGGCGCGGTGAGAAATTACTCTTTCACATGCTTACGTTTTCGCTTTTATGTGTAAACTTCTGAAATTGCTCGAGCTCTTAAGGGGCCGCCCTTAATTTTAAATTGAGTGATTCCTTTATTTATCTTAAAACGAGATATTCATGAAAATTATATCCCAATAGAAAAGTAATGGTAATTATATTTAGATTCGTATTTTTATTATACGGCTCTAAATATAGTTAATGATCATTACTTGTACATAAGCAAAAATAGTTGATTATATTAATTAGAGTCGTATATTATATTTGTAAATTTATTTAGGTGTCTTTGTGGTGACAAAGACACCTAAATAAATTTACAAATAATTTACGATCTCGTCGCAACGGCTGAACAGTTTCACATAAAATTCAGTACACGGATAAGTCATTTCGTGACTTAGGGGTCATTCATTTATTACGTAACACGAATTAGGCGGGAAGGGAGGTCAACCATATTTATTTTTTCTTACATTGGGGAGGGAGGGGGTCAAAAACTAAAGAAAATAGTCTTACGTAATAAAATGAATAGCCCCTTAACATGAGTTTTTGATAACTTATTCCGAAAGAAATGACCAAAAGCATGTTTAGCTTGCATATGAAAAGTTGCGGACCATAGAATATTTAGACGTTTATATATATTTACGTTATCGTTTAAAAGCACCAAAAATTAAGTCTTTCCAATCATTGAATTGATCTAGCCGCGAAGTATTCAAATTATTTGCTTGTGATGTAAGTGATACTCAACGATATTAACACTTAGATTTATAATTATAAATAATGAAATATATTTTATTACAAAAACACAAGCATCTATGCTTGTCACGCACACCTGTCCTTGTTGGGGATCGAACCCGAGTCCCGTCGATTGCATAGTTAGAGTCGCTAACCATTCGACTTATATTATATTATGAAAAAAAAAATCAATAAATTTACATAATTTCAATATTTGATGAAAGACTTAAGGAAGCACTTTATTTCATTCAATTCACTAATTCAACGATCATAATAATATTACTGATATTGGTGGACAAATTACACAATTGTTCGAACTCCGAACTAAGCAAATTATTTGCTTGTAATGAGAGTGTTAATAAAAAATATTATTACATAGAAATCTATATTCTATATTAATTAATTATTAGTTAATTAATTAATATATTAATTATCCTAATTCCTAATCACTACATAGTATAAAACAAAGTGGCTTTCTCTGTCTGTCCCTATGTCCCTATGTATGCTTAAATCTTTAAAACTACGCAACGGATTTTGATGCGTTTTTGGAACGAAGTTCCTTACGGCAGGCTTGGAGGGGATAGGGATTTTGCTGCGCGACCGAAAAATGCGTGGAATAAAAGCGTTAAATGAGACGTGCGCAGGCGCGACAGTCGCGTACACAAGCGAGTAGTGCCGTTTAGCCGAAGGAAGTTCGTTCCTACCTGGTGTCCCGCGACACCACATCATTTTTTTTAATAGATAGATTGATTCTTGAGGAAGGTTTTAGTATATAAACCTTTCAGATATTCCCAAGGGAACAAAATTTACGCGGGTGAGCGAGGTCGCTAGTAATATTAATTATAAATGCGAAAGTATGTTTGGAGGTGTGGATGTTTGTTCCAATTTAACGCAAAAACTACTGAACGGGTTTGAATGAAATTTGGCACACGAGTAGATGTTGGCCTGGAATATGGCACATAGGCTATTTTTTATCCCGAAAAGATTAGGTGATCCCGCGGGATTCTCCAAAACTTTTATAATGCAGCGGGCTGCACGCTGCAGCTAATATTTATATAAATACTAAAACATATTTAATAAACACCCAAACCAAGAAACGCAAGCATTTATGCTCGTCACTCAAATGCCGTGTTTTTCTTCTGTTAGTTGCGGACCTTTGAGGAATAGACCATCTGCCATTCTTCCAGATCTTAGATTTTGTACAGTCAGCACTAAATTAACCTAACCGTTTCCTTAAGTATTTGGCTACTAGAAATGGCTCCATAAATCTGGCCATACAAAAGTAGTGCTTCCCGTCAGGTCAATAAACGACAGACAGATCTTAAAATTTCATATTAATTTGACGCAACGTGAATGATCGAGTTCGAATATTAAAATACCCATCCAAATATTTGGGTACTGGGAGTATATATTGCAGTAGAGTGATTACGTTTAAGTTTTTAGTTCGTTTTATGAGCAATTTCCTTCAAGTTTATTTCTTTCAAGTTTAATAATTGTTAATCCTTACAACATTTGTTTTTAAAGTTTTGTGTAATAGATAGTAGAAATATTATTGCCCTGTGTTATTTACAAATGCTAAAACTTAAAAATGTACTTATGCAAAATAATAAGGTAGCCGTACTAATATGATAGATGCAGAAGTTTGTGTGTGTGTGGTTGGGGGGGGGGTATACACCCTCTATGGGGGGGGGTATACCCCGTATGCACGCACGCGCATACGCGCGTGCGTGCATACGGGGTTTGTTAAATATTTATCTTAGCATGGCTGGGTATATTTGTACTGTTATACAGTGTTCCCGTCGCATTCACAACAAAATTTAAGCTGGAGCTGTATGACTGCATGGCAAGTCACTAATGTTATATGAATGCAAAAGTGACGATATTTTGATGTTTGTTACTCCGTCACGTCACAATGTAACTCAATTTAGCAAACCACTAAATCATTCATTTGTAACTTATCCACACAGCGAGTGTACGTGTAGTTTATTTTCAAAGAAACTAAAGACAAAGTACAGATTGTCTAAATTCGAAACTTTAAACAAACACCCCGTTTGACCGCCCCATTGGTCGAGTGGTGAGCGATCCTGACTACGCAACCAACGGAGCTCGGGTTCGATCCCCGACGGGGACAAGCATTTGTGTGATGAGCATAAATGTTTGTATTACCGGGTTTGAATGTTTATTAAATATATTCTGGTATTTATATATGTATTTCTATGTATTAGTATCGTTGACTAGCACCCATAACATAAGCAAATAATTTGCTTACTTTGGGTTTAGATCAGTAAGTGTAATTTGTACCGTGAATATTTATTATTATTATTGATTTCTTGTAAATTTGTATATAATTGGTTTCTCCGAAACGGCTCTAATGATTTTGACGAAATTAGTCCTTTACTATAAAAATGATCTAGGTGAGTTTCATCATCATATTTAAGAGCTAGGCTCTTGTCTGTGAAGCGATCTCCATTTTTCTCTATCAAGGGCGAGCTCTTTCACCGCTTGATAGGAGGCTGTGTTGGTTTTGTGTCTGACATGGCTTATGAATTCTATCCTTGGTCTTCCTCTACCTCGTCTTCCCTCCAACTTTCCCTCTATCACTGTTTTGAATAGTTCATCGTGTCGCAAAAGATGACCTATCATTTTCCCTCGTCTGTTTTCTAATGTTCTTAACAGTGTCCTTTTTTCTCCAACCCTTCTGAGCACTTCCTCGTTTGTTATCCTCTCTGTCCAACTTATTCCCTTCATTCTCCTCCAACACCACATCTCGAATGACTCCAGTCTCTCTCTTTCCCTCTGTGTTAATGTCCATGTTTCGCTACCATATAAAGCTATGCTCCAAACATAAAGCTTTATAAATCGTTTTTTGATTTTTGTTGAAATTTTCGATTTAAAAATATGTTTTTTGTTGTTAAATGCCTGTTTTGCTAAAGTGATCCTTGAAATAATATCTGGTAAACATCTTGATTCGCTATGGATGATACTGCCTAAATACTTAAAATGTGTAACCTGTTCTATTGGTATTGTATTAATTAAGGGTTGCTGTTTTTTGCTGTTACTAGAATTTTAGTTTTATTTGTGTTTATTTTAAGTCTATGTTTTCTAAAAATATTATCCATGAGGGTAATTAAATTTTGTAGTTGTGATTCAGATTCAGCTAACGCGACAAGGTGAGTTTCATATCCGTGATAATCCGTTTTCATATGAAGAAGTATTATCCGAGTGAAACTCGGTTGCCCAACTATTCCTATACTTTAAACGAGCAATTCTTGTATATTTGTATGTAATTGGTTTCGTAACGGCTCTAACGATTTTGGCGAAATATTTGTATTAAGATGGTCTTTTACTATTAAAATGGATCTAGGTATTGGTCATCTCCGTGATAATCTGTTTTCAAATAAAAAAAATATAATTTGAGAGAAGCTCGCCCAGCTAGTGAAATTCTTAAATGAAAGAGAACGAGGTTTCTTTAAGACAAAGTATTTTTAGATTAGCCTATTTATTGGATGACGAGATTGATGGTTTAGGCAACTTGCCTGTACTGCTTCGATTATAACGATTCCCATCTGACAAACAAACTCGGAAATAGCCTACATTAAAATCTCACTGACATTAAAATTACTTGTAATCTGCGTAACGAGCGATAATAATTCCTCGCCCTCTAACGTAGTATATACACCAAGCTCGTGATTAAAAACGGTGAGCTTTAAATGTAATTACAGTTCAGACGACATCCTGTAATTCGATTGCCGTCAACCCCTTCCCCATTCGCTGATCCATTGGTTCATCACAAATTATCTCTTTACTCGATACCAGCTTATTCGTTTAAGCCTCCAGTGCAAAAAAGAAGTGTTACAAATTTAACCACCAAGTGTGTGTGTGTGTGTGTGTGTGTTTTGGAACCCGTAGCTCATAAGATACACATTAAAAACAGTTCAGCCGTTTCAAGACCATCAGCTCTTTTGCATTTGATAAAAAGAATTAATATATATTTTGCAAACAATTGATATTATGCTGTTTTTCAATGATCTTTAATGATGAAATGATGATTTGCATTTCAATAATTCCAATAACATGGTAACGTTGACCTGAGGCTGTAGAATTCCTATTCTACGATCGTTATCTCTCTTTTCGTCTTTGCAAATGATGCACATGAAGTACGAATGTGTAGCGCTGAAATAATAATAAATCGTCCAACCAAAGTCAAAATTAAGCAGCGCTCCAGCGTATATTATATATTCGCGACCAAAAGATCGTAACCGCCCTGAATTTTATGGCGCGTGCAACACACGTGGCGTGGGGTATGCCAAAAATTAGTGTGCTCCAACGAACAAACAAAAACCCTGCTCATTATCTTAGTACAGATAAGTAATGAACATAAATATTGTTTTAACGAAAAGAAGTCCCAAAAACACGCCCGTGTGCCTTTCTCCTGACGGGGAATTTAAAATTCGCGTAGGTAAAAATATCTCGGGGAAGCAATCTTTATAATTACCATTAGCTTCGTTTACATTTTTTTGCTGCTGGATATTTTTAATGAACATTTTATGCTTCTTGTTTTTTATCGGCGCTTAAAACGCAACGAATTCTTTGACCTTAATTCGCGTTTATGGGCAGAAAGCTAGACGCCCCGTTTCTATTTGCTTTAATGGGTGTTCTGTATTTCATCCCAAATAGTCATGTAAAGAATATTATCCATGCTATATAATATAATTAATGTTGAAGTAAAAATCTGCATATCCGTTTAAGTTTTCACGGCTAATTATACGGCGGTTGATTATGATAAAATTTAGCAAGGAGATAGTTTTAGCTAAAACAAGATAAGTAATATTTTCTGGCTAATGTGTTATAACCCCTATTACCGCATTTTCCACTGTAACGACTGTTGCTTGTTTATTGTGATAACTGTAATCAAAACCTACGTACATTTAAGACTTTAAACCGGTTTAAAAAATACCGGTTAATGGGGAGGTATTTAACAGTTTTTGTAAAAAAATTCACTCGGAGCGTATTTGTTCTGAGAGCGTTTTATAAACCTGCATACGGTTATTTTTAAAGGCCCAGCCAAATTTTAAAACTAGATACTAAATATTGAATTGAAAGTGCGTTTTAAATATTTTTTTTATATCATAAGATAGCAAACAAACAGATGGGTCTCCTGATGGAAAGAGTCAACCATCGCCTATAGACACCAAAAATGTTAATGGTGCGTTGCTATCTTATGGCGAGGTCTAATGCCACATGCATAAGTTTACCGGCTACCTTACCCTCCAAACCGGAACACGACAGCGACAAGCACTGACGCTATTGCGGCAGGAATAGATAAGGCGGTGGTACCTGACCCGGGCGAGACAATACAGAACTCTACCACCTAGTATAGATTATATAAAAATATTGGTTTAAAAATATCCCGCTTAATTCATGAATTCGATGCACCGAGTCTTGTGAATAAACTCTGTAATGCTGGCTTCGTGTCATTTTAAATTTTGCTAACACTTAAGACTTGAACTTAACTTCGTTTATAATATTTTGCTTGAAATTCGTATTCGTAAAACTTAAATATTTGAAACGAAAATAAAGTATCTTTACGCCCGTATTACAAAGGGGCCATCCATAAATTACGTCACACGTTATGGGGGAGGGAGGGGTCGACTTAGTGTGACATTGTGTGACAAGGGGTAGGGAGGGGTTCCAACATTTGTTACATCACATTTTTCAAAATATAATTAAACACTAAATTTAAAAAGCCACTTGTGTAGATAAAAAATAAACAAATGAGATCATTATTCCAATGTAAAATTGCAAAATATATGACGTCACACTAGGTAGGGGGTCTCACAAATGTGACAAGATGTGACAAGGGGGAGGGAGGGGTCAAAAAGTCATGAAATTCGTGTGACGTAATTTATGGATGGCTCCAAAAGGGTAGACAGAGATACAATCAGTACACCCACGATTAGCCAAAGATACTTAGTCCCACAATGTGATTGATGTTTTAAATTTTTTTTTTATATCATAAGATAGCAAACAAGCAGATGGGTCTCCTGATGGAAAGAGTCAACCATCGCCTATAGACACCAAAGATGTTAATGGTGCGTTGCTATCTTGTGGCGAGGTCTAATGCCACATGCATAAGTTTACCGGCTACCTTACCCTCCAAACCGGAACACGACAGCGACAAGCACTGACGCTATTGCGGCAGGAATAGGTAAGGCGGTGATACCAGACCCGGGCGAGACAATGCAGAACTCTACCACCTAGTAGCCACGATGGTAGTGACTCGATAGCCAATCGGTCGCCTTTTACGACCTGCCTGGCAGAACGGCAGTTGGCCTATTCTACAAAGGAGGCCGGGACCAACACGGCGAAAAATCTGCAAAATAGTAGCATGTATTAGGTTAAGATATTTGCTGATCGGTCGGTTTGCTGAACTTGTCGGAAGATTTTGTTCAAAGGTTGCTGTGTAAACATATATTTTTATCCATGAAAAATTTGTTATTATATATCGTCAAAATAAATAAATATTGTTTGGATAAAAGATCGAAATGTTTGTCTACAAATAAATCTATGTCGAGTCAAATGATTTCATATTGACATGAACATTTATCTAAAAGATCGAAGGTTTACGTCGAACCAGCAATAAAAACCATATTGCACATTCAGCTAAAGTTGTAACGCTTACAGTCGTATGAAGCTGGCTTGGATACGATTTATTATTCAAGTTTTATCTTTGCTCCAGTTGCCTCTGCCATATTTACTAACGTAATTCCCGAGCCTTACTTTTGTTGCAAATAGAACAGACCGTGCGAGAGACTAATGGCCCATGAAAAGTTTGACTTATACATCGCAGACCGGACCGATAATTACGCCCCGGCCGTACGTTGTATGAACCCCGAATGATTCGGTGAAAACTGGCGAAAGTTACATTTTATTTATCTCTGAGCTGTCTGGCGTTGGTTATTCCTAAAATAATAATTAATCTTTTAGATTGTACTCGTCTACGTCTAAATTAAATTTTGTCGGAGAGAAAAAGTGCAAATTTGTGGCAACAATGTATGAAGATAGTAAAATTTGTTGGCGATGACATTGTATCTATGACTGTAATGTTTTTAAATATAATGCCATCAACAAATACACAAAAAGACACACAAAGTACACACAAATCGAACTAGTGGTTGGCACCGGAGAAAAAAACACAACCGGTTATTTTTCTTCGGTTATATTTAAAACCGGAGATTGCATTTTTTATTGTGTAAAAAAAATATAAAAATAACTTTAACCAGTATCATATATTTTTTTAATTTTGAAGGCCAAGTCACTATAAAATTCTTTTTGAGTTCATAATCAGAACATTAACATAGCAAAAACCGTGAAATAAGTTGTGTGTACTAACAAAAAACTCCGGTTATTACAAGAAAAATTGATCTTACTTGTTTTACCAATCTCCTGTTTTTCTCTGGTGAATTCGACACTGGAGCAAAGCACTAGTGCGAACCGTACGCGTAAAATTAGTGGAACACACATCAAAATGAGTGTATTAGGTCTCAAAGAATAGACAGCCCGCCTTCTTGCCAGATAGTTCGTATTATGACGTAGCTACATTTGCGTTGTTGCGATGTGTTTAACCAGCCACTTTGCTGAATCGCAAAATTTTCGGGCTTCTGTCAGTTTTCGACCCCAACTAAGTGCATTTCGCTTTTGCATCGGTATGCGTCCCAAGTTGAACCGAGATAGATTATTGACGGAGTATATTATGTGGCAACCTAGTTCGCCGTAGCACAACTCAAAGTTTAATCGCGACAGCATATCGCAAATCTTCGGACGATAATGTGGCCCCGAGATTATATGACCGAAGCGAACATTAAAACTGATCGTGTCACTACCATCGTGACTACTAGGTGGTGAAATGTTTCGCCCGAGCTTGATACCACGTTTTTTTTGCAATAGCGTCATTGCTTATCATTATCGTGTTCCGGTTTGGAGAGTAAATTCATACAGGTACTGCTACTTGAATAGCAACGCACCATTAACATTTTAAGTGTCCATAAGGACGTTCTCAACCTGAAATCTTGAATCGTATCTTATTCATTTCATCAAATTTATATGGGACCAAATGGGAAGGATACACCTGCAAACAGAAAAGAATTTCACGAAACTGTCTAATTATAAAAAGAGAATTTAATAAAAAGAAATTTACAAATATATACATAACAAAACGAAAAACATCCGAATTGACAACCTCTTTCTTTGTGGGAAGTCGGTTATATAATTTAACAGAATGAGTAATTAATTGTACTTATTATTTGTGCAATGAATCAACTCATTTCATTTTTTTATCCTGCTGTAATGAGTTGGCTGGAATAAATGTGTCTTAGTACAAGTAAGCTCATTTAATCTTTTAGGTTTATTTTCTAATTTTGTGTTATTTTTTGTATAATAAAGTGCAAAATAAATTAATAAATTTTTAGTTTTTTTAAAACTTAATAATACTGTTGTTTGTGAATTAAAATTTATTTAAGAAATCAGTAACGAATTCTTTCAAAATCTTAGCAAAAATTTAAAAATATGTTTTTCTAGTTTATAGTTAATTTAATTTTTTGATATTTGTTTTAAAGTATTTTTTATTTCAAATATTTCAATTCTAATTTTGATTGACAGTCTTATTTAAATTAATTTAATTTTAAAGTGACATAAAAAATCGCGTACATAAGTAATGTTTTCCTCGATTGTGGGGAAAAACACATGCACATAAAGTGACAACCCTACACTTGACATATTAAACTAATATATATATATATATATATATATTATAATACTATCATATTATTGAAGGTAGTACATGTTATGCTTACAAATTATAAAAATGTTAAATCATGATGGTTAGATTTTGTTTTGTTTTTAGTTATAAGTTGTAATTGCCCTGATGATACTTGTTTAGAAGCGAAACCGGTTGGATAATGTATGAAATAATATTAATATAAAATAATGTTTTAATATTGTTTGGACCGCCCCGTTGGTCGAGTGGTTAGCGAACCTAACTACGCAATCAACGGGGCTCGGGTTCGATCCTCGACGGGGACAAGCATTTGTGTGATGAGCATAAATGTTTGTATTTCTGGGTTCGGGTGTTTATTAAATATATTCTGGTATTTATATATGTATTTATATGTATTAGTATCGTTGACTAACACCCATAACACAAGCAAATAATTTGGTTACTTTAGGGTTAGATCAATTAGTGTAATTTGTCCCGTGATTATTTATATTTATTTATAATATAAAATATTGAATTACTAAATAGTTTTTTGTGTATATGCAAGATTATTATCTTGCGTCGTCGTTTGCTCTACATTTTATGTATAACAAAGAAAAGCTGAGGAGAGGAGTCGATTGTCGCATAAAAGGAGCTCCCATTAAAGTCAGCCGTTGTCCTAATGCACACTTTGTTAAACACATTATAACGCTGGCTCTGCTTTACGCCGAGGTAATCTTAAAAGCTGTGCTGGTTTTATAGATTACCTCGAAAGGGTCGCCTGAGAGCACTTAAAACTTACATCAATATTCCTGTAAAATGTTGATTTAGGAACGTGTCCGCAAGCTTTTTTGTAATGTTCCCAGGTTTTAGTAGAAATAATCTTCTTAGAATAATCTCTTAAATTTGGAACTAATTAAAGTTCGTTTCCTTTCCGTGCTGATGCGAAATCTAGTTACCTATTTTACCTAGTATCGATTATGATTGATTAGCGCAACTATAATGTTGGATATTCAACTGATTCAATTGATAATTGGTGCCTATCCATATTTCTATTAAACTAGCGACCCGTTTCGGCTTTGCATGGGTAATATATACAAAAAACCTTGACAAATCGTACGCCTGAACATTCCCCATGAATTCCTCTATCAATTGATGAAAACTGCATGAAAATCCGTCCAGTGGTTTTTGAGTTTATCGTGAACAGACAGACGCGGCGGAGACGTTGTTTTATAATATATATTTTTATTTATTTATGTAATACTTTATTGTACACAGTAAACAGCACAATTAGAAAAAAAAAATGTAACATAGGTACAATGGGCGTGCTTATCTCTACTTAAAGAGATTTCTTCCAGCCAACCCGTAAAAGGAAAGTTTTTCTGTGTTGGTTCCGGGCTCCTTTGTAGAATAGGCCAACTGCCGTTCTGTCAGGCCGGTCGTAAAAGGCGACCGATTGGCTACGCGAGTCACTATCATCGTGGCTACTAGGTGGTAGAGTTCTGTATTGTCTCGCCCGGGTCTGGTACCACCGCCTTACCTATTCCTGCCGCAATAGCGTCAGTGCTTGTCACTGTCGTGTTTCGGTTTGGAGGGTAAGGTAGCCGGTTAACTTATGCATGTGACATTAGATCTCGCCACAAGATAGCAACGCACCATTAACATCTTTGGTGTCTATAGGCGATGGTTGACTCTTTCCATCAGGAGACCCATCTGCTTGCTTGCTATCTTATGATATAAAAAAGAGATAAGAAAAAATCAAATGAGTAGACTTGGTGTACAAAAAAATATTATGGTTGCATAAATAAACTACATACATACTGATGATAATAACAAAAAAAGAAAAAATACATACGATATAAGGGAAACTTACAATTCAGCTGGAAAATGTTCTTTATCGCGTTTTTTTTAAAGGAATCAATAGTCTGGCAGAGGCGAATCTCACTAGGCAGAGAGATGACAAAGTGTCAGTTACATTTTCCGCGTTCAACTAACAACTTTGCGTCAATTTTATACTCTTACATAATTCCAGCTTGTTAGCATCGATAAATATATTTGAATATATTTTCAACTTGGAGTTTGTTCTGTCAATTTCGGGAACTAATAGCAAGCATCGTAGAAGGTCCAACACTACGCGGCGAGAATGACACACTTGTCCGTGCCCTAATTGTCTTCCTGTTTTTTCGGCAGTCTGTCGAAAGTTCTCGTGTACCATATACGTCCTAGTGAATTTCTTATTGTAATTAATTACTATAATATATTTTTTATCAAGAGGAACTGGGTTTTATATCTAACGATTTATTCCAGCTAGCGATCGCCTGTGGTCAAAAATGGGCCATAGACTAAACAATAAAATCTCTTTTAAGTTTGAAAACAAACTTATAAAGAAAATATTATACATGTGTGTATATTATTATGTCACATGAATGTAGTGTGTGATGTTCATTTTTATCAATTTAATGTATTTCTAATGCATATTATTTAAAAATATATGGTTTCTGCAGCCCTCCGCTATGTAAACTATATCTGTGCCAAATTTCATACTCTGGCATTCTCTAAATTGTCCTAAAAAGGGGTTCAAAATTTTCTTTCACATATTAATATATGGGTATGTTTAAACTTGGTATATACTGCTCAAATTTATTGTTTCTTTTTTAATTTTTGATTGACATGAACTATTCATTATTTTAATAATAATTAATTTTAAAGTATCTTCACGCCCGTATCCCCGAAGGGTTAAGCAGAGGTACAACAAGTGCGCCCACGATTAGCCGAAGATACTTGGTCCCACAAATGTGATAGGTGGCAAGCCTATCGCCAACCGGGCACTTTCTCATCCCGGACAACTTTGCGTTTATCAGAAAACTGAAAAAACACTTTTTTTATGTGCCCGACCCGAGAATCAAACCCGGGACCTCGTGTGGTCAACGCCAACGCTGGACCACTAGACCACAGAGGCGATTATATTAATTTTATTGTGACATTATTTCTTATAATTACTCAATAATTTATGGTGTTTTCCTGCGTTAACGGGCGAAATATTGTTGCTGTCTGTACTTTTTTTCGAGATGTAGATGTCACTTCTAGCTTTATAGGCCTTCACAATTACACTGGACGCAAACTTTTAATGTAATAACTTTTCTTTCTATAATTGTTGTTATGAAAATGTATAAGAATTTTCTGCAATTTAGAAAATGATTTTTTTTTATTTAATATTATTTTTTAATTAATAAGAAAATAGTGGTATAATTTAGAATTTATAATGGCAAGAGTGACATTTACCGGGGTAAAATTATTTTGATCGAGTTTGAATCGAGTTGACATGAATGTGAAAAGTGACATGAGCAGTTACTTTTGTTTTAATTTCTACGAAAATGTGTATTTTTGGTGTACGATAAACCCTCTTCCCCCCTTTAAAGAATAGGCCATCTGTCTTTCCGCTAGGCAGTTCGTAAAAAGTGAACAATTAGCTTTACGAGTCATTACTATTATTATTATTAATTAGGTGGTAGAATTCTGCAACGTCTTACCTGGGACCAGTAATATCGCCTTACCTATTCCTGCTGCAGAAGGGTCAATGCTTGTCACTATCGTGTTCCGGTTTGGAGGGTAAGGTAGGCGATAAACTAAGCATGTGGCGTTCACAACCCTTTAAACGGATATCAACGCACCATTAACATATTTGTTGTGTAAAGGTGATGGTTGTCTCTATCAGAAAGGCCTTCTGTTTGCTTACTATCTTACGATATAAAAAAAACTACTAGTCAAATATCATTGAACTGCATTGAACTGAAACTCAACACTTCCATAATTTATTTCGAAGCTGCTCGCCTCAATTCTCTAGGGATGTTCTACTCTGTTATCGATATCCGAGAGATATCGATGTATCCTGAAATATAACGTACAATTTCGATAAATACAAATCCATATTCTCCGAGGATTTATTAAATCCCGCTCGTGTAAGATATGCTTTATTGAAGTGATTACTAAAAGCTTTCGGGTGTTTCCATTTTTTGTTTTCGCTTTAATGGAACCTTTTCTATTGACATATTGGATTTTGTTTCTTTTCTGCATTACTGAAATTTTCATTATTATTTTTAATTACATTAAGGAACCCACCTAGTTAATGAAACGTGAAAATTGTTTAGTGAAGCGAAAGTTTAGTTTATCAGAAAGGGCACAGCAGGATTTCATGATTGGGCTAGGAACAAAATTTGTTAGAGTGAATAGTAGATAAAAGACCTTAAATCTCAATTCAAGCATTATCAACGGAAGGTAATAACAAACACACACAGACACACACATAGAGAGAGAGAAAGAGAGAGAAGGAGAGAGAGAGATACTCTTTCAGCTCCATTGGTTTATAAAAGACTAACTGAATCCAAATCTTTTAAGCCGTATCTCCATAAGGAAATAACAAAATCACATAGTTACATACGCGTGCATTTCAAATATTTGTAGGATTTATTGATGATGGTGCCATCGCTATAAAACATTCAGTGTAAGTGAGTAATAAGTAAAGTAGGCAGTTAATAGCAGAGCTTTAAACCGGTTTAAAAATATCGTTTAATACAGGTATTTACCTGGTTTTAGGGTTCCGAAATAAAAAAGGATCCCATATAGTTCTGCTTTGTCCGTCCGTCCGTCCACAGACTAACGTAGAGATTCTTAGTCCTAGAACGCTGTAATTTGGTGTGAATATACATATGACTCATGGAAAGAAGGAAACAAAGTGGTAACATAAAATCTTGAAAAATATGTTTTTAGGGTAGCTCCTCTACATAAAGTGGGAATGTTATTTATTTTTTTCTCGTTACCCCATACTATACCCCATATTGTACATAACATTGGATAGGTTTTTAAAAATATTATAGGTTCGTGAAAACAATTTTTCGATTAAGGTACTCGTTAAGGAAATATTTAGGTCAAAGTGCTAATTTTTGTTAGAGTCAAATGTCCGTCCCCCCCCCCCCCCTCCCACCCACTCCTGTGCCAGCTGAACAGTTGGTTTTGGGGGTGAGTAAAATTTGCGGTAGTTGTAAATATAATTAAGTTAAAAAGCAAATATCACAGTCTAGAAGGCTTTACAGGTTTTTGAGTAATAGTTGACTAACCTTTAAAATGTACATGGAGAAATTGGCCGGCGGTGAACCTGTGGTGGGGATATATTCGTCATTGACGTTAAATAGATTAATTGTTCATAGTATGAAAAAATAAACCCCTATTCTTAGTCCACATTATTTTGATGAGCAACTTGGGAACCCCACATTGCGCTTGGCTCCACCACATAATTTTCTTTTTTTTTTTGAAACGTTTCCTCTCTGAGTGTATCTGAGATGAAATCGCTTCATAAAATAAACCTATCTATACCGGTTAACCGGTTAAGGCCAAAACTGTGGAATACGTCACACACAATGCGGACAAAAATCGGGAGCGGCTAACATCAAATAATTATTCTTTAAGAATTCTATAAACCGGTTTATTGATTCACAACCCTTATAATTTTCCATAATGCAATCGGTAGTTTTGAAGTAAAGGTTGTATCAAACCTTTATAAAACGTTTCTAAGGTACTTAGACTGATTTAGGTTTAAAAATTAACCGGTTATCAAGCCCTGATAAAAACGCACCATTAAAATCTTTTTTATCTTACGCGTGGGTTTCTTAATTCATGTAATTTAATGTGATTAAAGTTAATGTGTTCATTAGAGATCTGTTGCATCAGGAAAGCGTCCTATGTTATAGAGAAGCTAAGACTGTTAGTTTATTATAATATCCTGTCACATCTAGTGTAGTGGCCGCTACGTCTCTTGGCAGACTTGATTGATGCGAGTCCCGATATTTTATGAACCGAATCAATCTTCTTTCGGTTACTCATTTACATATTACTAAGATTTATGACGACGTTTTTCTCAGTATTTTATATATTTTTTTACCGAAGAACTAAATAGTATTTGGGTCGCAAATTTAAAAAATGTATTTACCAAGATGTTACTAATGAGTGGTCCAGTGCTTAGCCAACTCGATTAAGATCATGAGGTTGCGAGTGCGATTCCTTGGTCAATCAAAAGAGTTATTGAGGTTTTCGGGGTTAGCTTTAAAAATCGAAATGTTAGTAGCTGACTGAAGTTGCGGGGAGTAAACAAACAAATGGCTCTCCTTTTTTTATATATCGTAAGATAGAAAACAAGCAGATGTCTCTCCTGATGGAAAAAGACAACCATCGCCTAAAGACACCAAAGATGTTAATGGAGCGTTACTATCGGAGTAGCGAGGTGTTAATACTACTTGCATAATGTTACCCTTACCCTCTAAATCGGAAGACGACTAACAAGCAATGACACTATTGCAGTAAAAATGGGTAAGGCGGTGGTACTAGGTCCGGCGAGGCGAGAGTTCTATCACCTATTAGCCACAATGGTAGTGACTCGCGTAGTCAATCGTTCGCCTCTTACGAACTGCTTGGCAGAACGGTAGTTGGTCTATTCTTCAAAGGAGCCTAGACCAACACGAGGATAATCTTCTGATGGAAAATACAATCGTCGCCTGTAGCTACAAAATATGTCAAAGTTGCGGTGATGTGTGTCGAGATGGTAGTATCAAAAATTTGCCTGCTGCCTTATCCTCCAACGTGGAACATATATATATATATATATATATATATATATATATATATATATATACTATTGTAATGGATTACGTCACTCGTAAGCTGTAAATTCCTGAAAGCATGTTTGGTGTGACATAAATCTGTACAGGCCAATTTTGCAAATACATTAAATGATTAATGGCAGTAATAGATTCCTGAATGGTGGGACTTAGGTATTCATTGCGGAGGACACAAACACGGGGAACAACTTCTAAAGCTTGGTTAATAGTTCGCTATTCAATTCAGTCGACGGCACAAAACGCCAAGTTGTCAAAGCGTCTCGGCTCGGTATCAATATTAAGCTTTTATTGTACCAAAGGACGCACAATTACAAACGCTTCGACTAGCAACACACCTGCCGAAACTACGCCATTAGTTTAGTAGAATTTTACTACACAATTTTTTATTGATTTATGTTTGCTTTCATTTTATGATACTGTAGGATGCTATCCTTCTGATAGAGATGATAATTGCTGATAGATGCTGATGGGGTATAAAAATGATAGACCCACTTGATGTGATAATTAATATTGTTCTAATATAAACTGATATATGATAGTTTGATATGATGATGCGAGTGATTCTGCAGCTAATGGTGTATGATATACGGGAAGAAAATTAAACCCGATTGACGGCTTATTGATCACTGATTTATATTACATACGCTAATATTTATTTGATACAAAATGATGACTAAGACGAACGTGCGAGTGAAATGACACACTGACAAAAAAGAAAGAGACAACCATCGCTATAGACACTTTTTATTGTACTAAAAAACGCACAATTGCAAACGCTTCGACTTGCAATACACCTGCCGAAATTACGCCATTAGTTGGTAGAATTTCACTGCGCTTTTTTTTAAGCTATTGCATAGCTTCTATCGCGGGCCTTGAGCGTGGAGACCGAATCCAGAAATTCCGTAACGAAAAAACCTAACACCCCCCACTCCGACCGGCACAGCGGTGATACTTTTTAGTTTTTCCATCTATCGATAAATACCAGAACTTTTAATGACTTTTTGAAATATCACGCTTGTCTCTTTAGTTAGCAACCCGCCTTTAGGTGGCATTGGTTGTATTGGAAAACTACCGTAATCAGCTGTTTTTATCATCTACGTACAACAGTGAATATCTAAATATGTGAATATTTAAATATGAATAAACAAAGAAAAAAAAATACTGCATAAATAAAATAAATATATAATTGTAATTGCATAAGTTGATAAATAATGCTATGCAATAGCTTTACCGCGGCAGTCTCCGAGTGCCACACGTCTTTTTTTTATTGATTTTTGTTTACTTTCTTTTTATGCGTATGATATAATACGATAGCAAACAAGTAGATAGCTCTGATCTCTCCTGACGGAAAGCGACGTCCACTACTGACGAAAATATTAAAAAAGTACTTGATATAATTATGGGTGACCGCAGATTAAAAATTAGAGAGATATCCGAGATTATAGGCATCTCTTATGAACGAACTCATAATATCATAGTCAACGAATTGGGTTTGCACAAAGTGTCTGCGAGGTGGGTTCCGCGACTGCTTTCAGTTGAACATGAAAGGACGCGATTGACTATTTCACGTGACTGTTTGGAGTTATTTGAAGCCGATGCAGATGATTTTTTGAGTCATTTTGTTACAATGGACGAAACATAGGTTCATTACTGTACGCCAGAAACAAAACAACAATCAAAACAGTGAAGAATACTTGGTTCACCACCCCCCAAATAAGGTAATGGCTTCAGTATTCTAGGACTCGAAAGATGTGATTATGATTATCTTGAAAGGGGTCAGACTATAAACTCTGATTACTACTGTGTCTTACTACGTCATGTAGGAGAGGAAATAAAAAAAACGTCCAGGAATGCTCAGAAGAAAAGTCGGTTCATCAAGATAACGTCCGTGTTCACACGTCTGTGCAATCAATGGCTGAAATCCACAATTGTGGCTTTGAACTATTACCGCATCCGCCTTATTCACCTGATCTGGTAACGTCAGACTTCTTTCTATTCCCTAACCTAAAAAAGTACTTGGGAGGTCAAATATTTTCAACAAACGACGAAGTCAAAACAGCAGTAGACGCATATTTTGACTCTAAGAAAGAATCTTTTTTTTTCAACAGTCTAAATGCTTTGAACGGGAGATGACAAAAGTGCATCGAACTTGATGGTGATTATGTAGAAAAATAAAAATATAACTAATTTTGTATATGTTTATTTTCTTGGTTAGGCCGAATACTTTTCGATCCATCCTCGTAACAATTCATTCTAAGTTTGTAATAAAGAGCGAGTATTTTAAAAAAATATTTTCACACAGAAAGACATTAATTAGAAGGAGACTTCTAACAAAGTTCATTAAAACAACCCTTCTTATTCAATTTTTGTTTGAGAACGTGGAAAAATAAATGCCTTCAGCCAGAATTTAATTTTAAAAGCAGCACGTGAACTTAATTAGTGTGCGGCTGTACCCTTATGTTTTGTACACGCCAGCGACGGAAATTTAATATGGGAACCACTTACAAAGCTATTACGAGACGCTACAGTAATATCTTAAGATTATTGCTATTTTTTCATGTTTTTAGAGTTTTCGTATTTACAAGGTTACGCTAAAATAGCACCGTTTTTAATAACGGTACATCTAAATAAGTAATTTTTTGAAATAGGTTGTCTAAATACATTTTTACATTAAATACATTTT
This sequence comes from Apodemia mormo, assembly GCA_036924255.1. Lineage (NCBI taxonomy): Eukaryota > Metazoa > Arthropoda > Insecta > Lepidoptera > Riodinidae > Apodemia > Apodemia mormo. The sequence goes on from JAUPFN010000017.1 coordinate 29,695,866, forward strand.
ACATTTTTTATTACTGACACGGAGTTTTTTTGAAAACGATGTCTTTTAGCTTTGCATTAAGAAAATTGAAAATTTCAAAAAATCCTCCGTATTGGTCTGGGCTCTCTTTGAAGAATAGACCAACTGCCGTTCAGCCAGGCAGTTCGTAAGAGGCGAGCGATTGGCTATGCGAGTCACTACCATCGTGGCTACTAAGCGATAGAGTTCTGCATTGTCTCCAGCGTATTGCGGCAAGAACAGTCACAGTTCAGACAGACAGTTGCCTCGCTTCCTGTACATTCATAATGTTCTTGATGTTTGCATCAACGCCGGTTTCAAAAACTCTTGACACTTGATCTTCGGGCAGCTCCCGACCAATTACCATGGTACGTCAGTTTTGGTCTCCCCGTTACCTACATCTATCAACATTTGTATGTTATATCTGTTTTTTAATCGTTCATCTTCCATTCTAAAAACACAATTTCAAATAACGCTAATTATATCTCTAATTTTATATCTCCTGGTAATTAGGGGTCGGATACACGTAACCCTGAATAATTAATATGGATTGAAAGAATTCGCGGCGCTCATTGTAAGGCGGGTTGTACACAGGTGTGGGTCATCCGCTAATGGGAACATAAATACGCCGGTTACGTGACTGTAAGACTATTTAACCTTATTGCGAGTAATAAACTTTAATTGGAAGTATCCTTCTGCTTCCCTTTATCGTTTACGCTAATCCCAATTATTTGTATTAAATTGACCGTCCCGTTGATCGATTTGTTAGCGATCCTAACTACGAATAGATGGAGTCCGGGTTAATTCCCGACAGGAACAAATATTTGTGTGATAAGCATAGGTGTTTGTATTTCTGGGTTTGGATGTTTATTATGTATGTAAAAGTATATGTATTTCTATGTATTGGTATCGTTGACTAACACCCATAACACAAGCAAATAATTTGCTTACTTTTGGTTAAACCAATTCATGTAATTTGGCCATGAATATTTATTTATTACTAGCTGACCCGGCAAACGTTGTCCTGTCTTTTTAACTGCTCTTTTTTTTCTAAATTTCTCACCTTTTAAACCTCCCTGGACTTCAGCAATAATAGCAGCTTAATTCAAAACCAAAATTAGCCAAATCGGTTCAGCCGTTCTCGAGTTTTAGCAAAACTAACGAACAGCAATTGGTATATATATATATATATATATATGACGGCGTCCGCGTCGTCAAATGCAAGAATATTGTAAAGTGTAAACAACAAATGCACGGCCCGGGCCGGCAAGCGCATCGTTCGATATCCCTACTACTCAACTTGTTTTGCTACCTGTATAAAAGGCTCTGAGCGCCCGCCGATAAGGCAGTCTTGGCTCTGGCGTGGCTCGGTACACTTGTTGTATCTTGCTAGTAGCTTATCCTTGACTCTTGGATAATTAATTTGTGCAAACAAGTTAATTATTATTGTCAACTATAAATTAGTCGCAGTACAATTTATAATTGACTATCTATTGCTTAAATTATGACTTATTTGTAATAAGGAATATTTAAGTTACTTGGAATTGTTAAACGAGAACTAGTCATTAAATAATGAAAAGCTTTAATAGTGATCTTATGTTACTTTTGATAGAAGTTGAACAAAATATAAAGAGCTGTTATATTACCACATCCGCATTTTATTTATCATATCTGACCCACTTCCTACATCAGAATTGGGATCGGATTCACTCCCACTTCAGCATCAAACTATTTCGGTTAATTATGTAGAGCAGTAAATGTCTCTTTTCACTTGTGGTATGGGAACTATTCTTTGAAAAATAGCAGAAAATATTAATTCACGTTCTGTAAATGCATCTACTCCCCTTAAGCTGATATACTTTGATTCTGATGAAGCAGACGATATGAATAACTGGTGTCCTCCTCCTAGCTTCGTATTCTTCATTACTGAGGGTTGTAACCTCCTCATTAGATTGTTCTTGATAGCACAATATTATGCCATTGGACTCTATCTTTAGCGGCGTGCAGAGCATCATAAAACATTTTAGATAAAAGATTGGTGCAAACCTGGTCTGACCATCGCATAGGAGTACGACCACGTGGTCTTTTGTCTTCTACTTTTTCGGTCACGATTAGCTTTTCGAGATTATCTCCTTGCTTTCTAGAGATGTGGTCGAAGTATTATAGAATTCTTTGAAGGCACGTAGCAGACAGTCTGGTCTTTACTCCAAGTTGTTTTGTATGAAGGCGTTGGTCCTGTGTGCTGTCCAAGGGATACGTAACATTTTTCTCCAGCACCACATTTCTAACGCATCAATGCGACGTCTGTCTGCAGCTCTTAGTGTCCATGACTCTGCGTCGTACGTAAATATGGAGAACACCAGCGTACCAACCAGCCTCTGATTGGTTTTTAATGAGATGCTTCTGTCGTTCCAAAGACACTTCATCTGTCTCATAGCATTTTCGTGGTGTACCTTACTAGATGGTGTGCCTTAAGTAAAATAAATATAGAAAAGAAAAAATTAGACGGGGTTGATCTGATCATTGTAGCTACTCACTCACTTAAGAGTCATGCCGTCACCTACTTCACAAGCTGCTGTCTTGGCAAGCTATATTATGACTTGAAGATCTCTTCGTTTTAGACTTAGATATGAACCGATTTAAGAGCACCACTGTATTTCGAGGAAGTTACAATTTTGTGATAGAATCGAACATCGTAACAACTATTGCCGTGATAAACAGAAACTTATCTCAAATAATTTTTGCTTGCAGCGAAAGCAGGTCATCTACCACTATCTCTGGTGGCGTGTCCAGTGGCCGACCACCAGTGGTTTGCTATGTATGTTGTGACCCGGCCCAGCCACATAGCTTCCATTTGTCCGAAGCGCTACAAGAAGAAAGAAGTTGCCACATCAAGTTCCGAAAACAGAAAACCAGTCAACATCTGTTCCAGAGCGTCACATGGTGTATTACACTAAGTGAAAATTAATTATTTTTTATATTTGACTCTGGTTCAAAAGGCCATATCTAACAAATATCTTGTGATTCCTTTGTAAGAGAACAGTTTTATGAACAAGAATCCAAGTAGTCGCTTGTCCTAATGTAATTTCCACTCAACAGATCAAATGTTTAACCACATGCCAAAATTTAAATTTGGAGGTCATATTTCACGTTTGACCTAATGAGTCTTAATAAAAAAATTTCGTTAGGTCGCAAAATTTTGGAGCAAGGTAGAATAGGAACTAAGCAACAACAGGTTAATGCTTAGCACTTAATCGTGCTCAATTTCAAAATCTGCTACGAAAGTATGGTAAACACTGACTTTGTAGATAAAGATAGAGAGCGCTTGGTAGATATTTTTTAAAAAAAATTGACAACCAATTGAATTAAAACCGTCGGGCTTAAATTCGTCGAGCTGAAATCGAATTAGTTGACCCTTTGAAGATCGTTAATAAGCAATCTTAAAGTTTATTACCAACTAAACTCAAACTAATTTTTTTTAAAAAAAAAAGAAGAGAAAACAATACAGATTTACATCTTCTTGCGACAGGCACATATAGAGCTAACAGTCGGTCCGAATATGTAATGCGATTCCTGTAGGGTTTAATAATGATAGCGCAGTATAATTCTCTGACAAATCATGGCAAAAGCGGTTAGGTAATATTTAACACGCGCTCAGCAGCATTAGGTTTGACATTCGGCAACTAACAAAAACTCGCGAAAGTATCTACAAGCTTTGAAAAAAAAAATCAGCCCAACCGGACATTTTATGGTTGAGTAGAGGTAATGAAAGGTTAAACCTTTTAGTGTAGGTGACTTTGTCTTTGTTAGGAATGTAGAACGACACTAAACGAAAATTATTGTTGACTCAAAATATAAGGGCTCCTTAAAAGTTACCGCAATTTTAGAAAACAAGTGCGCCCATGATAGTCTCTGCGAAGTTCCCCATATTCCTGTAGGGTTTCTTGAGGTACCTATATGAAAATTATAACAAGGATGACGTGACGGCGTATACTCATGATAATGATCTTGTTCATAAAACTGGTCCAAACAATATTGATAGAAATGCAGTGTATATTGTAAATAGTTATAACAGTCAGAGTTTTTAATATCTTCGAACTACCTGCGAAGGAGATTATCTAATCTTGTAATAACTAATGCCACTGTTCATGAGCCTCCATCATCGGCAAAAAAATACGATATAAAGTAAACGAAAAAAATTAGTAAAATGATGATAAAAACAAATATCACTAAAAATGTAAGTAAAAAAAAAAAAAAGCAAAAAAAAAAGTAATAATAAAGGAAATGGGAGTCTTATAAAACTATGAGAAGAAATCAATGTAAAAAAAAAAGTAAAAGAAGTAATTTAACAAAAAAATTTAGGATTGACAAAAGATGCAGGATTGACAAAAAATGTAGGGAGATGACGGCACACTCCAGTCTCCGGTTTTGAACTGATGAGAGGGAGCTTAGTAAACTCCAGTCTCCGGTTCTAACTGATGAGAGGGAGCTTAGTGCACTCCAGTCTCCGGTTATTAACTGATGAGAGGGAGCTTAATACACTCCAGTCTCCGGTTTTTAACTGATGAGAGGGAGCTTAGTACAATCCAGTCTCCGGTTTTTTTTAATTGACGAGAGAGATTCCTAGCTTAGTAGAATGCAGTTTCAAAACTGACGAGAGTTTAATAGTTGTAGTTGCTGAAGGGGTTGCCGGACCAGCACACTATTGTACCATTTCGCTAAAGGTCACGCTAATTATAGAGTTGTAAAAAAAATAAGATTATGTTTAGTTTTCTAAAAGATATGTCAGGATGAACGAGGCGTTCCTTGTCCTCAGATGTATAAAGATGCGCACACGAGGACGTGTGCATGTCAGTATGGCCGTGACGGCGTCCGCGTCGTCAAATGCAAGAATATTGTAAAGTGTAAACAACAAATGCACGGCCCGGGCCGGCAAGCGCATCGTTCGATATCCCTACTACTCAACTTGTTTTGCTACCTGTATAAAAGGCTCTGAGCGCCCGCCGATAAGGCAGTCTTGGCTCTGGCGTGGCTCGGTACACTTGTTGTATCTTGCTAGTAGCTTATCCTTGACTCTTGGATAATTAATTTGTGCAAACAAGTTAATTATTATTGTCAACTATAAATTAGTCGCAGTACAATTTATAATTGACTATCTATTGCTTAAATTATGACTTATTTGTAATAAGGAATATTTAAGTTACTTGGAATTATGAAAAGCTTTAATAGTGATCTTATGTTACTTTTGATAGAAGTTGAACAAAATATAAAGAGCTGTTATATTACCACATCCGCATTTTATTTATCATATCTGACCCACTTCCTACATATATATATATATATATATATATATATAGAGATATATATATATATATATATATATATATATATGTATATATATATATATATATATATATATATATATATATATATATATATATAGATAGATTTCACTAATGTTTTCGTGGAAATCGTTTTATTCAAATTTTCATCCTCATCGTTTTTGGTTACATTTCAAGGAAACCGGTGTGATGTGGACAAGGAAGTCTGCAACTTTATCCTTCAGAACTACGAGTAAATACGACAGTTGGCAAACATTGGCATTATTGCGACAGGAACAGTTTAGAGAGTGGTGTCAAACTTTGGTTGCACAAAACACCTAGTCACGATGGTAGTGACACGTTTGGTCAATCCTGCCGCCTGGCAGGAAGGTCTTACAAGCAAGGGTCGCGATTCACATAATAAAACGTCAATCGAGTCAAAGCGTTTAGGGCTCTTACACATATACTTACACATTATATGACATGTCGTAATACTAAGTGACGTTGTCTTCGTCTAGTGTTTATGTGTGTAAGGGCCCTAAGCGCTTCGACTCGATTGACGTTTTGTTACGTGAATTGTGGGGCTGGATTAACACGGGGAAATAACGGCATGTACGTTATATTTAGGAACAACGAGCTATTAAACAAAATGGCCGTTGTGCTATATATACGTGGTTTTGTGATATTGTCTGCGAATTAATTTTGTACATCTTACATAAACGTGTCTACCAATTAGCATATTCACGAAGTGTAGCTGGTATTATACACTTAAGTTGGGATTAGTTCTATTGGTTGTAAATGAATTTGTTACTCCGCGTACAAACTTTATAAGTAACACTAGTTGTCAGTCGTGACTTCTCTCGCGTTTTACGAGGGGGTTTATGGTTGAAAAATCATAAAATTCATAGAATAATTTAAATTGACTTTACCTACTCTTTTCCCTTACCTTAATGACGCCCACTACACGCTGATAAAGGTATCGTTTCGGGCCCGTACAACGCTGTGCCACCTTTTTTAGTGTTTTAGTATGCCAACACGTTGGTAGTACATTCGTAAAAGGCTATTGGCGTCACTACCATCATGACTACTCGGTGGTAGAATTCCGCGCCGTTTTGTCCGGGTATATGGTACTACCGTCCTACCTATTCATGTCTCAATATAATGCTTGTCATTGTAGTGTTCCGGCTTAGGAGGTAGAGCCGCCGGTAGACTTATACATGTAGCATTGTCATTCCGTCATACGGATAGCAACGCATCATTAATATTTTTAGTATCTATAGGCGAAGTTGTCTCTTTCCAACAGCAGAGTCATCTGCTTGTTTGTTATTTAATGATAAAAAATAGTATTAATTCATTTATAATTTTAAAATGACACTGCAAAAATTGAATATTGTGAAGTAATCTATCCGCCTCCACGCGCTTGCACGCCGTTGATTTTGTGAGTCGTCAGGCGCAAACAGCGGCCGAACGAGCACACAATAAAAGCGTTCACTACGTGACTGTAGTGATTTTCATTAAATAGCCGGTGGGATTGCTGGGTGCATTATTATGCAAATGTGGCGACGCTGCGTGCAGCCGGCGACGCGACGCCGGTCTTAAAATTACTGCGCGGCTCGTTTATGAGCGTTTTAATGTGTATTTTCAACGATCAAATTACTTTGTTGGTCAGTGTTATTTCTGATTATTTCGTTATTTTCAATCTAATTTAAAAAATAGGTCCGTTGGAACAGTACTTATCTTCAAAAATTAAAAATATATTAAATTGAAGTGAAATGTGTTTAGATTTCTACAATTTAATTTTTTTTTAATATCGATAGGGAAGCGCTTGACAACAATTTCGCCTGATGATAAGCTAAGATGCGGGCTAAAATGGACGCACTTTCCTAGTAGGTACCTGTTCATTCTTCTGTTGTTGTTGTGTTGTACTCGTCGGGGAACACAGACTCAGGAAGCATATTCCAGTCTCTTGCGGTTCGGATCAACAATGTCGCAGTACTATAATAATTCGCAATCGCAATATCGCGCCCGGATTTTGTTACCATTGCCTTAACAATTAACACAGTCGTGTTACTGTTCGAAGAGTAAGGAAGTCAGTAACCTTATACGTCCCCTTTCTTCGACCGGGAGTTGAATCAAATTAACGCCAGTGTCAAAAAAGATTTGATCAGGTTACGCTGAAATGTTAAAAAAGATTTGGGCAGGTTCAAAGTTGTTTTTGTTCAATATTAAGCTAATTAAAAATACGTTCAAAAATTATGTTGTAGCATAGTTGTAGTGTTGTTATATATATTGGTTATATGTTAATGATTACTACACAAATGTATATTTTTTTATAATATTAGATAGCAAACACGCAGATGGGTCTCCTGATGGAAAGAGTTAACCGTCGCCTATACCAAAGGTGTTAATGGTGCGTTGCTATCCAGTAGCGAGGTTTAAAGCCACATGCGTAAGTTTATTTATCGTTGTTTTACATATACTTTTACAAATCTTTTATTATATCTGTTCGGTTCTCATCACAATTGTTGGTGGGTAATTAAAAATATTCTGCCACCCATACTCTGTCATCCGTCAATGCGAGACGGGTGACGGGATTCTGCCTACGATCGCCGTGCGAATTGGGTGCGAATCAGTTACAAATATTCGTGAACATTTCACGTACCTTCTCGCGTGTTCTTAGTCGTGCTAAAACGCGTAACCATCTCGTAAGATAACCAGCAAGATCTGTGGAGCGCCGTGCGACCAAGAGAAGCTGTCTACTGTCGAGCGTGGCGGTGTCAGTCAAGGTTGGTGTAAATCAATTATCCCCGATTTGTCTTGGGAACTGACATATACTCTCTCTATATATATTTATACAGTCCACTTAATCGAAGAAACTATACCTAACCAGCGACCAACTTAAATAAACACCCCAAAAATCACACAATATCTACTTTATGAAATGCAACGAGAGTGAAACATCTCCTGAATTGCGATGTACATTATTATGCAAATGTAGCGACGCTGAGTATATACTACCGACTCATGGCGCCAGCTAAAAGAACTAATATCCCATATTTTGCTTTTAAAAGTATTAATCTAGACATTGTTCTTGTTTTTAGTATTGGAAAATTTAAAGAACTTGTTACGTACTGTTATGTATATGCATTTCTTTTGTGGCGTGCCGTAATGCTTATACTGAATAAATAATATTTTATCATGCTTATGAATATTTTGTTTTAATTAAATTGTTTTTTTCATATTGATTTGTAATAATATATTTTTATTAATTAATATTTATAGTTAATTGCTTTTACTGTCCTACATAACTTAATTTGCTTTATTAAACTTTCATAATTAGCTTATGTGTATAAATCATATGATAAATGTGGCGGACAAAGGCAAGTCTGTATGGGTTGATTGCAACTTTTTTTCATCTACGTGGTAAGTGACTTTAGTGTTAAAATATTTTCTTATTATAATACAAATAAGATACGTTGCGTGCGTTTAATTAATTTTCATAAACATTTGTTGATTAAAACAGATTATTTTTTTATTTTTTTCAATGAATTATGTGATTTTTTTTTGTAGAATAGAGGGCAGACCGGTATGTTGCTTACGTTATGGAAAGTGATCACCACCTCCCACGAATGGCAAAAGGGTTTCACAAAGTAATGGTCTTCCAGACATTAAGTTTATTTTGGTATCTACCGATTCCACCTATCAAAGAATAAGATGTCACCGGCCGAATAACCAATACGGAAACTGCTCACATGTCCATAACACATTTGACGATATAGCGTCAAGCGCAGTTGACTTGAGAATACGACAGGAAAGTAGAGCTTTTAGAAATAGAAATCTTAAGTAGAGCTTTTAGATTAGCGTTTGAAATCAACCTCCAGCATTTTATGATTGATAGTAATTACTTCTTTGGTCAATTAAATTGAGTTTCTCACTCAAAGATGGAGCTCAAATTTTTGGGCTTCTCTGTTACAGCGTGGCCCAGAAAGCTATTAATCTTTTGCAGTGATGAAAATAAAGGCTTACAGATATTCCCTGATACAGCTATGGCAAGTTATCAAAACGCACGTGTTTTCGAAGTAAGGTGAACTGATTAAATTCTGCCTATGTGCTCTGCTTTTGCCTTAGCAATCACTTCCAGGCGATTTTGAAACAAAATCATGTACTGATTTCCGAGCAAGTGCACCGGCATCTTCTGATGCACAACTATACGACGATGCACTTGCCCAGAACTAGTAGCTTTCTTGTTTATGACGTAACTCCATCTTGCATTGTCTACCAAAACGTGGTTCAACTTTCTATCGATCGGTGGTAGAATGAAATAAAATGCTCCATACCCTGCCCACTACTGCGACAGAGTCCGTAAAGGCGCTTGTTTTATACAACGAGCAGAGAACTCTTTCACGATTAGGAAGCAAAGGATTTTGCATCATAAACTACTAATTTTATAAACATGTGTTGGTCTGGGTCCCTTTTGAAGAATAGACCATGCCGTTCTGCCAGGCAATTCGTAAGAGGTGACTCGTATAGTCAACCGCTATAAGAGTCACTACCATCGTGGCTACTAGGTGGAAGAGTTTTGCATTGTCTCGTTCGGGTCTTGTACCACCGCCTTGTGTGAGTACTTGCAACTGAAGTGTGGCATTAAGGTTACACCACAAGGACAGCTACGCACCATTAACATCCTTAATGTATATAGGAGACGATTGACACTTTCCATCAGAAGAGGCAATCGGCTTGTTTGCTAACTTATGATGTGAAAAAAAAACCATTTTTTACAAACAAAGTGAAATGTTTATTGCAGGTAATTAACATAAAACTCATTAAGTTCCGAAAAACTCTGTATTCACAGGCGTACGCTGATACTATGACCACTCACCGACATTATATCTCGTACTTTATAAAATTTTTGTGCCCCGGGGCTTTCTCTGCTGAATTCACTTTTTTGTTGTTCAACTCCAGGATATTATGTTAAACTTAATGAAAAATATTAAAGATAAAATTACTTTTACTGTTGCTGTATTTAAAACTTAAACTTTCCGGAGTGAAATTCCGGAAATTTTTAACTAAGAGATTCTAAAGAGTTTGTGTAGCGATTACTGTTATACTATACACAAATAGGGCTTTTAATAAACCTATTTGACCATACGTGTATATTGTAAGTAGGTACTTATTATATATGAGCAGAATTCCTGATATATAATAAATATGGCCCCATAAATTACGTCACGTGTTAAAAGGGTGGAAAGGGGTCGAAGAAGTGTGACAATGTGTGACAAGGTGTTGGGACCCCTCCGGTCCGAAATTTTGTGACATCGCATTTTTTCAAAATATAATACTTGTATAGATAAAAAATAATCGAAGAAGATCATGTTTCCAGTGTAAAATTGTAAAATATGTGACATCACACTAGGTAGGAGAGGGGTCTCACAAATATGACCAGATGTGACAAGGACAGGGGAGGGGTCAAAAAGTCATGAAATTCGTGTGACGTAATTTATAGATGGTCCCTTATATTAGCTGACCCGGCAAACTTTGTTTTACCAAAAAAAAATTTTTATTGAATATATCCTAACTTTTAAATTTTATCAAACAGTAGATATCTACAAAATTTCAGTGAAATTGTGAACCGATTTTCGGAGTCCATCTCGGACAAACAGCGTGACACGTAATTTATATATATTAAGATATTATGATGGGGGTTTCGATAAAAATATTTCAAATATTTATGAATAATATAAGGCATTTATCTATCTTCTTCTATATATATAAAAACGAAATGCTGTTCGTTAGTCTCGCTAAAACTCGAGAACGGCTGAACCGAATTGGCTAATTTTGGTTTTGTATTAATTGTTGAAGTCCAGGGAAGGTTTAAAAGGTGAGAAAATGTAGAAAAAAAGAGTAGTTAAAAAGCCAGAACAACGTTTGCCGGGTCAGCTAGTTTTAAATAAAAAGTCCGAGCCCCTTTAAAGAATAGACACTCTGCCATTCTGTCAGGCATTTCGTAAAAGGCGAGCGATTGGCTATAGGCGTCACTACCATCCTGACTACTACTAGAGAGTACAGAGTGCTAAGTGTGAGTTTTTCTTTTCGCATTCGATCGTGAGCGTGTTTGGAGTTTACTAGGAATTTGTATGTGATTTGTACAGCCTAGAAAAGAAAAACTCACACTTAGCACTCAGTTCTGCATTGTTTCGCCCCGGTCTGGTGCCGCTGCCTTAGCGTCAACCGCTGTAGCGTCAGTGCTTGTCACTGTCATGCCACGGTTTAGAGAGTAAGGTAGTCGGTAAACTTATGCTTTTCGCATTACCTTTCCACCACGATGGATTACAACGCACCATCGATATATTTGATATCTCTAGGCGATGTTTTATTTATTTCCATCAGCAGAACCATGCGCTTGTTTGCTTTCTTATGATATAAAAAACGCCCCGCGGGCTACAACTGTGATACGGGACTTTTGAGGCAATCAAAGCTTTAGGCTACATCCGTACAGACAGGCGGCCTGCTTAACGCCTAGAGTCTAGCGAGCCATCTAGCGAGTAGCTTAATAAAATGAATGTTCTAGAATGTTAGCGGCCATCCACACTGCGCGCGTGCCGCCTAGTTAATTGCTTAGCGGCCTATCAATGTAAACAAACTTGTTGGTTTTTTGTCACCAGATGCGAGGCACTACATGCTAAGCAAGCCTTCCCGTGCGGATTAAATTTGTACTAGAGCTGAAAGTTAAGATCAGGCTATTAACCTTAGTTTTGATGCCAGCACTAAAGGTTGTCTGCTGTGAGACCGAACCTTAGCCTACTACGTCGTTCTTACTATTTATGGAGAATGGAGTCGTGGAATTGTACTTCGCGTTAGGAGCAGGGCGCAAAGTGTCTTCTTCGTAGAGACCGCTTACGGTGTAAAGTAAATTTTTGAGCCGGTATAATAGATTTTTTAACACAGTGAATAGCCACCCTATTCACTGTGTTAAAAACTCTATTATACCTACATATATACATATATATATATATATATATATATATATATATATATATATATATATATATATATATATATATATATATATATATATGTACCTCAGGAATCCAGGATCAGATAATTACAGAATTTATATTTGACCAAATTGAAGTCTGAAGACCAAGTCTGTCTGGACATTAAATTCAGCATTAAATTCGCTCTGGCTACTCCTTAAGGAATTTGGCGTGAAGATATGTAAGTATGTACCAAATTGGAAGTGTCATTCCTCCCAAACAACAAAAGAAAGGAGACTGATACCGTTGCATACAAACTTGGATGTTAATAGCTACTTTAACGTTATATAAATACTGAAAATTTTATAGATTTTAGCAATCTGAGAACAGAGATATAATATATTCACTAGAAGTAAGGTTACGGTACTATGGTATAGTTTAACTCACTGTAACCGTTTACATATATAAACAACTGATACTTGTAATACAGGCAACTATGCTTCATGTTTATAAATTGACACAATACACACATTTTTGAAATCCACAAATTAAAGGATGCCTCTCTGTAGGTAGGTACGTAAAATAGCGAAGAGTGAAGTCCGCGACTTGCGAGTGCGACTCTTGCGAGCCGTCAGTGATGTCAGTTGTAATTGTCAATTTTAGCTGTATTAAATCCACAGACACTAAATCGTATTAAGTTTGAAGTAACGCAGTCAATCGATTATATAAATTGTATCGATTATATTTTTTCTTTTTATATTACAAATGGTTTGTAAAATAATGATGGTATTTACTGTTGATTATACTATTAATCAAAAATACACTTTTACATACATTTACGAGCTTATATTTCGATTAAAATTATTTACGTAAATATATATCGATTATAATTTTATCGATTAATCAATTATAGTACCACAAATTTATTTTCGTGATTTCTTTTTTCTCAGAAAGCGGATTAAGCTCATATTTTGAATTTTGAAATAGAAAAATAGTATCATTTTTTTGAACCATACTTCAACCCTTTACCTTTGGGCCCAAAAATCCCCCTCTCCTTTCCGAATCGAATTATAAATGATCGAGTTCTGAGATAAGAAACAAAAAAGCTGAATAGAGTATCTCCTTCTTTTTGGGTTCTTAAAGCTTACCGAGATTAAAACAAATCGTTAAACAATATCACGCCGATTTCTTAGCGGGGTTCGCTGAGCATTAACAACCGCTCTAATTTACTTTTAATTTTCATCGATTAATGAAATTAGTCTCTGCCGCGTTTGGCAACTTTCAACAGCTTTTGCTTTTTATTCGCAATCGCCGGTACCATCGGCCTTACGAGCTTTTCCGAGGCACGGATACACCACCACCAGATTCCAAGTGGCTACATTTTCAAAAAATAAAAATCCAATAACAATTTATAAAAACTAATAACCGAACCCGATGATAACCGAACCTTGTGATTTAAGCCTTACAGGTTTAAGTATAACGAGAAAAGGTAAAGGACTAGTAAAATAAAAGAAACTGTAAACTAATGAAAATTCCGATAAAAACTACCAACTTTGATCTTAATAAATGTTGGGAGCGTAGTAATTTAGGCGGGTTTTTTAATCGACGGGATGACGCGACGACACGAAAACAATTTCGCCACGCTTCTGTATCGGCAAATTGACTGCGTTATTTATGTAGTAGCTATCGGCGATCCCTTTGTCGCTCTTCGTGAATGCGAATGAGCCATCGTCGAGTGTTTTAAATGCTTTAACAATTTACCAAAGTGGAGGTTAGCCTTTTATGTGTCGCTATGATTATTATAATTATTGTCTCGATTTTTGCTTTAGTTGCTGAAAGTTTTTTAATTGTACATATGGCTTTTGCTAGTAGCTTTAATATTGGAGTTTTTAAGCGGAGAGTCAATAAAATTCTCAGTAGTTTTCATCGCATTGGTACGTAATCTTTTGTGCTGTACATGTCCATAGGCCTTGGTGACTGCTTTCTATCAGGCGACCGCTTGCTCATATCTGCAGATACTATTAATACTTATTATTAAAAAAAAAACTCCAGCCGCGTCTGTCTGTCTCTATGCTCATTTTTTTGATTTTCACGTAGTTTACATCAATAGACAGAGTGACATTGTACATGAACATTTAAATGTATAAGTAGTTTCAATTGTATGAAAAACGATTTAAATATGATGATGATTTTTGAAAATGTAAAAAAATCAAACCATCTGCTTTCATCGAAAAAGAAGCAGTAGCTTAAACGCTCGAAGATATAACCAAATAACGTATGGTAAAAAAAAGTATCTTCACGCCCATATCCCCGAAGGGGTAGGCAGAGGTACAACAAGTGCACCCACGATTAGCCGAAGATACTTGGTCCCACAAATGTGATAGGTGGCAAGTCTACCGCCAACCGGGCACTTTCCAATCCCGGGCAACTTTGTGTTTCTCAGAAAACTGAAAAAACACTTTTTTTTGTGCCCGACCCGGGAATCGAACCCGGGACCTCATGTGGTCAACGCCAACGCTGGACCCCTAGACCACAGACGCGATAAATGTATGGTAAAAATGTTCCTTTTTATAGTTCCGACCGATAGTTTTATAGTAGATATAGTTTTATAGAACCCTATTACTAAGCCTCCGCAGTCTGTCTGTTTGTCTGTCACCAGGCTCTATCTCATAAACCGTAATAGCTAGAAAGCTGAAATTTTCATAAATTATGTATTTCCGTTGCCGCTATAACAACAAATACTAAAAAGAAAATATTAAGGGGGTCTCCATACAATAAACGTGTTTTTTTTTATATATTTTTGCTATGATGGTACGGAACCCTTCGTGCGCGAGTCCGACTCGTACTTGGCTGGTTTTTTATAGTTCCATAGAAAAGTCAATATATTGATATATTGACTTTTCTATGGAACTATATACTCTAGAGATGGACATAATATATAAGATATGTCCATCTCTAGAGATTGTTTACTATGTCCATTTAAACTTCTAAAAGCATTGGTAACTTATTAATTCTTATCAAATTAAATTACTCTCTATTGCCCGTGCTTAGCTGGAGCGGGTAGCTAAAAAAATTTAAGATAATTAATTCTCTAATTTAGTTCCGTCGTTTTATAATTTAATAGTCGTCGTTTTATAAATAATAGGCTATGGTAGTATATTTACGCATGTATCCCCGAAGAGGTAGGCAGAGATACAAGCAGTGCACCTCCGATTAGCCGAAGATACTTAGCCCCGCCATATGATAGGTGGCAAGCCTATCGCCAACCAGACACTTCTCTAGTCCTGGGCAACGTTTTTTTATCAGAAAAATAAAAAACACATTATTTTTAATTACCCGATCCGGGGTCGAACCCGTGATCTCATGTGGTCGACATCGACACTGGACCACTAGAACACAGAGGCGAGTGTACATAATTAAATGAAATTTTATACTGCTGAAAATATAACATTATCATGGGATGGAGCGCCGGGGATCATCACCTGTCTTGCTGTTGATAAACCGTTGAATAGTTTTGAATTGGAGCATCCATTGACGTTTGATGTACATTGCCCAACCCACAAGACCCGGCTTGATCGTGTTTATTTATTTCATTAATGTTATCTTAAGTATTTAATTGATAAGAAGTTTTAAATACACTATAAAATATAAGTATTTTGCAGTGTATTTAAAGACTTCTCATCAAATTTAAAAGCTAATAAAATTCTTAGACGCATTAAAGAACTCGTAAATTATAAGCAATTAATTCTACAACTTTTAAACTGCCATTATTTTAAGTTTATCTAAAGACAGTTTTGTGAGCCTTAAATTATAATTACGCGGTATGGAGTATTCCAGGGAATGAAAATTTAGACAATGAGTGTATTCTTGAATTGAAAAAAAAAATACACACATAAATGTCATTTCTTGCAGGATAGGCGAGTGAACCGAACGTTATAGACGTTCGGTTCACTCGCCTCGACTCTAGGGATGGGAGCTTTAGCTACTCTTATTTCACTATCACGTTGTAAAGTCATTTGTTTTTTGTCACTGTTATATCACGGGTGATAAAAAACGATCATTATATCTTATTGGTTACGATTACTGTCACAGTGGGTGCATTTTATTTCATATGTTACATCACCGCGCAGTGATTACAATTTATACGTGATTAGTAAAGTGAAATAACATATTTACAAATTCTCGCTTCTAGCTGGTGGCACGGTGTTGCTCAATGTTGTTGCTTTTTGTCTTTCGCTCGATGGATTTCTGCGAAATATAAGCTTAAGTAGTAACTTGGCCCGTGTGAAATTAAATCACGCTCGCGTTATATATAACAGACGTTTTCGATGCGTGATAACTGGTGTAACACGTGAATTATTTTATAACGAGTGATATAATCAGTTATGCGTGAATGTGGCATGCCTAATAGTCTCTGGTTGTCCACACTTCACCCGTTTGTTGGTTGGCCAGATGAGTGGTGATTTCTATCGCCGCATTTTTCCAACCTGATAACGATTATCGCTTAATTTTATTTATTTAGTATTTAGGGACATAATAAAGTAACTTCACGCACGTGTCCCCGAAGAGATAAGCAGAAGCATAACCAATGCACCCCACGATTCGCCGAATATACTTAGTCCCACAATGTCTCCTCAATCACTGGCAACGTTGTTTGTATCGGAAAACTGAAAAAACACATTCTTAGAATTGCTTGACCTGGGAATCGTACCCGGGACCTCATATGGTCAACGCCGACTTCGGACAACTAGGCCGCAGAGGGAATAGGAAAATAATAGCACAAGAAAAATATAAATAAAACTTAAACTAGCACTAGAAAGTTGAAAATAATTCCTCACTAGTAGTTACTGAAAATCTCTTGCTACTATTATTACAAACTAGCGTTCTTAAAGAATGACATGATTAAGTTTTTTATAGTCGCAAAGTTTGTGTTGAATAAGTCCAAATTAAATTTACTAAAAACTGCGTCAAACTTGCTACCTATACATTCGATATATAAATGTTATTTGCTTATAATTAATGGAGATTAAAGAGAAGTAGATAAAAGGATTGTTGCGGAGCGATTTATTTGGTGCTGTAGTGGATATTTGGGATAGAAACACGTCTTTCTATAAGACCTCATTTGTGTACATTCCATTTTAAGGACCACGTGAAATGAAGTGGTACATTGTCTTACCTCATTCGGTAAAATGAGTACTTCATACAAACTCATCATTTTGGTTTGTCGTACCTATTACTGAAAATTGGGAACAATCAACCAGGTATCTTTGAAAGGTCTGCTATTCCACGTCTAAGCTCATGCGCGAAAATGTGATATTTTTACCTAGTTTATAAGTAGTTACAGAAGTATAAATATGTTTCAATTTAAAACAAATGTACTTACTTAATTATTAGGTGGTAGAGTTCTGCATTGTCTCGCCCGGGTCAGGTACCACCGCCTTGCCTATTCCTGCCGCAATAGCGTCAGTGCTTGTCGCTGTCGTGTTCCGGTTTGGAGGGTAAGGTAGCCGGTAAACTTATGCATGTGGCATTAGACCTCGCCACAAGATAGCAACGCACCATTAACATCTTTGGTGTCTATAGGCGATGGTTGACTCTTTCCATCAGGAGACCCATCTGCTTGTTTGCTATCTTATGATATAAAAAAAAAAAAAACTACAATTTTCTGTATATTTTCAAGAAACATATAATTAGGGTTCCAGATTTGCGAAGTGTATTCTAAGTGGCAACAAACAAGAGACTAGGACCCGATTCACATAACAAAACGTCCATCGTGTCGAAGCGTTTAGAGCTTTTACACATTTTTTCATATTATCACGATACGCAACGCTGTATTGTGTTCATGTCTGAGAGCCCAAAACGTTTCGAATCTAATTAGGTTTCGGGGGCAGTATACACGTTGAAAAGTTTTATTTTGGAGAAGTTAGCAGAGCTGCGCATAATTTTTCTTGGTATTTAGAAGCTCTAGCAGTTATATTATTAATGTGGGCTACAAAGAGTATCTTAGTGTCATCTATTATCCCCAGATTCCAAACCCGTCACATACCCTTTGAAACAATTGAGCTTTCAAAGTGTAATTATACATTACTAGTGACCTGCCCGCGGTTTCATCCGCGTAGCGTTTGTTCCTGTGGGAATATCGGAAAGGTTTACACTAAAATCTTCCTCAAAAATCAATCTATCTATTTAAAAAAACCACATCAAAATCCGTTGCATAGTTTTAAATATTTAAGCATACATATGGACATAAGGACAGAGAAAAAAGCGACTTTGTTTTATACTATGTAGTGATAATGTTACGCTTCCTAGTTTTTTTTTATGTCAAAAGATAGCAAACAAGCAGATGGGTCCCCTGATGGAAAGAGTCAACCATCGCCTATAGACACCAAAGATGTTAGTGTGTGCGTTGCTATCTTGTGGCGAGGTCTAATGCCACATGCATAAGTTTACCGGCTACCTTACCCTCCAAACCGGAACACGACAGCGACAAGCACTGACGTTATTGCGGCAGGAATAGGTAAGGCGGTGGTACCAGACCCATGCGAGACAATGCAGAACTCTACCACCTAGTAGCCACGATGGTAGTGACTCGATAGCCAATCGGTCGCCTTTTACGACCTGCCTGGCAGAACGGCAGTTGGCCTATTCTATAAAGGAGGCCGGGACCAACACCTAGTATTTGTTATTTCGAGTGTTAACCGGAACCGACAGCTTTACGTGTTCGTCCTAGGCAAGGGAGAAGTAACACACCACAAGATTCCGAACTGGTACTGGGATTATTAACTTTCGAAAACATTTCAATAACGTTTGTGCCCGATTCATGGATGGAATCCGGGATCTTATGATCTAAATAGTCCTAATAGCCATCAGTTTGTCCACCTTATATAATATATCCTATCTATACATTTAATAAAATCGTAGGAAAGTCAAAACTGTACGTTGAATATTTTTTTAAAGAATACTTGGGGCGTAATCTAGAATGGATACCGAAGCTAAAAATATAGTTTTTAGAATTTTTGTCTGTTAAACAGATTACAGATAAACAGACAGTTTGTCTGTTTATCTGTTTGTCTTTTTGTCTGTTTGTCTGTATGTATGTCCGGGGTAAACTCAAAAAGTACTGCATGAATTTACTTCAAATTTTGCATGAATATTACTAACAGGTCAGGTCAACATATAGGCTATATATTATCACGCTATCACCTACTGGGGAGGAGCAGTCCGGAGTAAACGAAGTCCGCGCGGACGAAGTCGCAGGCAACAGCTAGTAATAAATAAACCAATTTCTCAATTTGACAAAATAATCATGAAATGGCGATAACATCAAAACTTAACAGTTAATCGATAAGTTCTCGATAAGAAAAGTATTTGTCATCGAACAAATCCCCTAATTACACATAGCTGTGCGGATTCATTAATCATAACAGTCATAAGTTTAGGTGATCAGTCACGACACAAACAGTAAGAGATCGACGCTGAAACGTTAATAATGGCACTGTCCGAACCCCTAATAGATCCGTTACTGAAGCTTCTATTTAGAAATGTTTCTTTGTTTAAGTGCTAACCGATTTATCATCAAGATTTCGATTTTATAGACAGCTTTAGTTCGGACATGTTGAAAGAATGGTAGATGAAAGGTTAACAAAACATATATACAATGCGAATGTGGAGGGATGTAGGTACCGGGGAAGACCAAGACTGACATACCATGATCAGATTAATCGAGCACTGTCGGAAAGTGGTGTCAAGAGTCATTGCAAACGGCGTCTGTGTATGAAGAGAAGAGTGATATACACCAAATATGTGAACAGTGAAGTACTAGCCGGCCAAGTGTAGCGCACCTGTGTAATTTATGCACCTGTTATTGTGAGATTATGACGTGAGAAATGGACAAATATAAATTAGGATAGTACAACAAATATAAATTAGATAGGCGAAGTTAACATGTTTTCGATGCATTGTAATTCTATCGCTTTTTGAGGGCGTTACTCTGCCGAAAAATTATAATGTGCGTATAAAAATTATTTAAGTATGTTATTCGGCCAAAGTGCTTCTCGGTTACACATGCGTTTACCGGCTTCATACCCTCCAATTCGTAAGGCTGTAGTACCAGATCCGGGCGAGACGTTGTTCTTGATAAAAGGTGTTTTGAAATCCATCTTTTTATAAGTGTCCTCACGCCGTATCTCCGAAGAGGTAGGCAAGGGTACAACAAGTTCACCCACGATAGGCCGAAGATATTCGTTCCACATAATGTGATAGGTGGCAAGACTATCGCCAACCGGGCACTTATCAAATCCCGGGCAACATGGTTTATATCAGAAAACTAAAAAAATACATTTTTGAATTGCCCTACCCGGGAATCGAACTCCGGATCTCATGTGGTCAACGCCGACTCTAGACCACAAAGGTGACCATCTTTTTACACGTTAAAAATAAACGAATCTGTCTAGTCTCTCTAGTCTATTTGGTTAACGTATTTGTCTCAGATAGAGATGAGATTCTTTTTCGTATTAGATAAAAAAAGTATTTTTCAAGTTTTTGTAGTGAAAATTATCCGTTTCGGAGGTGGCTTATAGATATCCCCGTGCCTCGGAATATCCCGTAAATTTATCGGTTCACCAGCACCGATTCGATAACAGTATCGATATAACAAATATTTGTTACATCGATAACCGTATCGATATAACAAATATTTGTTACGACTTAACATTTTTTGGCAAATTAAACAATTGCACATCTCACCAACAAAAAATGGACGCCACACTAAAGACGCCATCAATGTTGCGCAAAAAAATGTTCTTTTTCAGATTTCCAATTATCTGGACAAATTTTAAATTTTTATTTTCTTGAAAAAGAATCGTATATGGATTATGAAAAATATTTAGATAATATTGGTATATCCTTACAAAAGTTATATATCTATATATTAATACGTGAAGGAAAAACTTTGAATACCTTTTTAAGTCAATTGCGCGATCGGTGAAGTATGGCCACAGATATAGTTTACATAGCGGAGGGCTGCAGAGACCTAATATCTTATATATATAAAAATCAATCTCTATTTTCCTTGGTCACGACATCACGCCTGAATGGCTGGACCAATTTCGGTAATTTTTTTGAAGTGAAAACTTCTTTAGGCGCGTTGAGCGTTTTGGTAGAGGGTAAAATCCTCGGTTCGCGTCACCGACATGCTAATGATAATAGTATATCTATAGCTATGTTTTGCATATAGTTTTAATTACTCTCAACTTAATAGTTCCGTTTTCACTTCTATCGGCAGTCCCACGACTGCTACTGTTTTTTTTTTGTTGTGTTTGTAATTGTAAGGAGCAGGTTCTTATAAAAGAAAATATTAAGAAAATTGCGCAGAAAAATAGAAAATTTAAGAATACTTAACCACCATATAAAGTTTAATACCATTTTGGCTGCGTGGAAGGACAATCCCGTAGGGCGTAGACTTATATAAATTACATGTCACATTGTTTGTCCGCTATGGATTCCTAATATGAATGGCAAAACAACGTTTGCCGGGTCAGCTAGTTTTTAAATAAAATGTATTAGAAATACATGAAATTGATAAAAATGAACATTACACACTACATTCATAGACATACATGATAATATGATACACACATTTATACAATGCTATTTTCTTTGCGGCCAAAGTCAGTTGTCAAACTTAAAATAGTTTTTATTGTTTAGTTTGTGGTCGAATTATAAAATACGGTGTGTAAAGAAAACCCTGTCCGATCCGAAAGAAGCATATAGGTTGGTTAAAGGCATTACTGAAAAAAATATTAAAATGACTATTTCTGAAAATAAAAAAGATATAGTTTTTTTAATATTCGTATTTATACTTATGTCACTAGAGTTAAGCAAATATTTTAAAAATGACAACACCATGCAAAGGCGTGGTGTTAGTTTTTCGGCTTTTTACAAACAAACTGTAAACGCACTGCACACGCGCCGCGTATCCTTCGGTAGCATCCGACTTGCGCGGCATTCTTTGATAGCAGAATTTACTTATATGTAGGTGTTGTTATACTTAATGTATGAAAATACCATTTAAGATTACTTTTTTTATTTGGGAAAACTAATTAATTCATAAATTAATTACACATATCTAACCGTATTACGGTACCAAATAACGCCTTTAATTATCCCGCAGAGTTTTCTTTACATACTGTATATATAGACTAGCTGCACCATGCAGCACGTTGCTTTTATAAAAGTTACTAAATAACCGCTTTTTACTAAATGCATATGGTTGTATCGTGGTACAACTACAATGTTTGTCTGTCTGTCTGTTTGTTCCGGCTATATAATCTCCGGAACGGCTAGACGGATTTTGACGGGACGTTCATTGAAAGATAGCTGATGTGATAGGGAGTAACTTAGGGTTATTTTTTTTTTCGAAATTTTTCACGCAGACGAAGTCGCCGGCTCAGCTAGTTTATACTATAATATGGGATATAAATATATAATAAATTATTTCCTTATGACATGGGTGTTATTCAACGATTCTAATATACATAAATCCATACTTCCATATAATATTGTTGCGAAATAAATATAATGCAAAGTATTGCGTGTGACGTTGTCACGATCAGACTGCTGGACTGATTGTGATGAAATTTCGTATAGCAATACTTTAGTCTTGGGATGATCAAAGGCTACTTTTTTCAAAAATTTTTTGTTCATACTTCCTTACTATTATAACAAATGTGAAAGTATGTCTGTCTGTTACGGCTAAACTACTGAACCGATTTTGATGAAATTTGGCATGAAGGTATTTGAAGATTCGTGATCAAACATGGGCTAACTTTTAAAAAAAATATCCCTTAAGGGGCTGAGAGTTTGTAAGAAAAACTATATCGACTTGTTATTTTACTCAAGGGCGAAGTTGCGCAGGTCAGCTAGTCCTGACTTAAGTACTCAAAATTTAATAAAGACCCAAACCCAGAAATAAAAACATCTGTGCACATATGTGCTCAGTTATGAGTTAACCAACAAACAAAATATCGTTTTTATTTATATAAATGAAAAAAGAGAAACTTTCTTAATAAAGTTTCTTTTGTCTTAGAACAAAAACACGAGACGAGTAACGAAAATACCTTTATATACAGCGTATTCACCACTCTTGGTGAATACGCTGTATATAAAGGTATTCTTCTCTAAGCAATTCTTAACTTCTACTGTGCTTTTGGTATATGTTTTTCGACCGATTTCGAAAAAGTAGTGGAAAGTTGCTTAAATATATTTTAACACGCTTTTTTTAGCTTGGTTCCTATGTTTGTATGTTAATACGTTTGTATATTCATATGTAACGGAAACGAACATGGATTTGACGTACTTTAAATAATCGAATTAAGGCGGGGTATTTCGACGCACGTCAATTCTATAGAAGATGGGTGGCGCGGTATGTTCTGACCGCTGAGAAACGTGTTAATTTTCGGATAAATAAATATAGGATATCAGCTGAAAACCAAAATTTAGCACATTCTTTTTTGTATTTACAACTAAATATCACCATATAAAAATCATGTGGAAGATTAGAAATATTATTAACAAATTATTTGTTTTAGAGATTTTTTTAGCCTGTTTTCGGAATTTTATATGATCGAGTAAAGTACATTCTATCATGTAATAAGTTAGCACATTCCTTAGATAATATCTTCAGGTATATTGTGTAATTTTTGTAAAATTGCTATTTAACAATCAATAAAAAAAATGATTTAGCTAACCAGTTTTTTCTCGTTTGTCGCGATGCCTCGCCTTAATTTGAAACTTTGCAGTCTTATCAAGGACTGATGATAATGCAATATTATAAATAGTCCTGTCATGCTAGAGCCGCACTTGCGTTTATCGTCCCGAAGTTATATGCGCGCTAAGGCACACGCAGTTCGGAATGTACGCGAAAATAGCCGATAGTAGCCGGTCACATCTGCATTTATCGTATCATTGCACGAAGTTTTGTGACATAGACACAAATGCGGCTCCAGCATTAGCCTATTAGCCTTTCTAGGATCTTCAGGCTTAGCGATTTGTTCTTCTTTATCCGATCAGCTATTTCTTTACTAAAAATGAAAAATAAATAATAGCTAAAAAAGTTAAAAAAAAAACGCTTCTATAAAAACCAAACAAAAATGAATAATAATTTTAAATTAAAAATAGTGCAAATAACAAAAAATGTATTGCAATGTAAAAAAAGCGTGGGGTAGATATTTATTGACATCAATGCACCCCACGCTTTTTTTCAATGGAATACAGTTTTATTATATATTTATGTATAGACTAGCTGACCCGGCAAACGTTGTTCTGCCTTTTTAACTACTCTTATTTTTTTTCTATATTTTCTCACCTTTTAAACCTTCCCTGGACTTCAACAATTAATTTAAAACCAAAATTAGCCAAATCATTTCAGCCGTTCTCGTGTTTTAGCGAGACTAACGAACAGAAATTGATTTTTATATACATAGATATATAATAGATTATATATAAATAGTGGCGTCATTTTATTACTGTGTAAAAACTAATTTCAGGTAAAAACATATTCCAGTTTGGCTTAGCACTTACGAAGCTTTTAACCCGCAAATTCTCGAGCGGATTTTATGAATAGTCGTTAATCCGTGGCATTAGCGTGAATATAGTATAGGGGAAATATGTCTTAACTGTTGTTTTATTATTCGGTTTCTAAATAAAAATGGTTATCTCTTGTTAGAAAAATCATCTGCTTGTTTACTATCTATTTCTAATGATATAAAAAGACGTTCAACTTTTGGTTGTGAACAGATTTATCACGTAATATTAATTTAAAATATTTATTAACTATTATGTTCAAATATCAACTATACTCATATTTCAAAAACTACTGAACCGATTTTGATGAAACTTGAACCGTTTCTTAAAATAGAATATACCTGACTTAAAAATAATCATCTCGATATGGCTTTTAGTACCTACAAAATTATAGGACGAACATACAAACGTACGGGCGTACAAGCGTACAGGCTTATCCCCGTATAGGCGTAAAGCCTTATAGGCGTACAGGCGTATGGAGTATGGACGTACAAAGCCGCAAACGTATCAGTGTATAATATAAATAAGCGAGAAAATATGTGTGATTATACTGTACATAAGGTCTTTTAAAATTTAGTATTTCTAATAGAATTTCGTTTTTTGTTTTACCTAATAAAATTCATATACTAATATGTTAAGCAAAAAGTTTGATCCCTTTTAAGACAGTGACGCGAACGGTGGAGTGTGAAATTTTGCACAGTTTAAGTTCACATTGCCGAGGAATGCGGAAACCTAATATTTTTCAATACTTAATATGCATTAAAATTAAGAATTGATAAAAATAAACTTACACACACTACATTCATTTGACATACATGGTTATTTATATACACACATATATGTCACAGTATACTGGAGACTAACAGTAGTCAATCTACATACCAACGCACCCATAGACACCTCTCACAGACGCGATATCTCGGAATGGTTCGGTACAGTTTGTTCCGCACCAGTCCGAGATATCGCGTCCGTGAGGGGTATCTATGTGTGGTATGCTCGAATAATACTTGTATGTAACATTGACTTCTGGTAGTCTCTAAGTATTCTGTGTATATGTATACCACTAGCTGCAGCGTGCAGCCCACTGCGTTATAAAAGTTTCTGGTGAATCCCACGGGATCACCTAACTTTTCCGGGATAAAAAGTAGCCGTAGTAGTAGCCGTAGTAGTAGCCTTTGTGATATTCCAGGTAATCAGCTACTTGTGTGCCAAATTTCATTCGGATCCGTTCAGTAGTTTAAGAATACTTGGGGCGTGATCTACAATCGATGTCGCAGTTAAAAATATAGTTTTTAAAATTTTTGTCTGTTTGTCTGTATGTATGTCCGGGGTAAACTCAAAAAGTACTGCATGGATTTACTTCAAAATTTGCACGAATATTACTAATAGGTTGAGTTAACATATAGGTTACATATTATCTATCACTTACGGGGGAGGAGCTGTGCGGAGTAAACGAAGTCCGCGCGGACGAAGTCGCGGGCAACAGTTAGTTATTAATAACTCTGTATGCATAGGCGTACTCAGGTTCTGGGCCAGGGGAAGGGGGGCAGCCGTAACATTTTAAAACTATCATATTTTTATCTACAACAGTAGATAGTTTCCCCCCCCCTGCCCCCCTCCCTCGGTACGCCCATGTCTATATGTTTTATTCAAACTTTGCTCAAAAAACTAACATGAGCTATAAACACTATTTAATGTATTAAGTTATCTTTTATATTTAGTTTTCTTTTTATTCGAGCTGAGTGTATTTAAACTAATAAAGCTTCTCATAACTTTGTAATACACGAATTAAAGTCGTTAAATTTTATTAGCAATACAGTGAAGTTCTATTCTGAATGCAGAAGTTCAGCGACAAAGCTAATGGATCACTCGCGACGTGTCTCTCTAGAGTCTAGATGCTCCTTGAAGCGTGGTCGCTTCCTACAAGTTACGTACTTAGGAGTTTCCGAGCACAATAGTTTTAAAGTTATTAAATCTTAGTGGTATTCATATTTGGGGTGTTCAATTGTATTTGAGATATTAATTTAAGAGGCTGACAAGACCTAATTTGTTGAAACTGATGTTATTTAAGCAGTTTTTTAAGTAAAACTATTTGTTATAGCACGTCACAAAAAATATATGTTAATACTAGCTGTTGCCCACGACTTCATCCGCGCGGACTTCGTTTACTCCGCACAGCTCCTCCCCCGTAGATGATAGCGTGATAATGTGTAGTCTATATGTTGACCCGACCTATTAGTAATATTCATGCAAAATTTGAAGTAAATCCATGCAGTACTTTTTGAGTTTACACCGGACATACATACAGACAAACAGACAAAAATTCTATAAAACTGTATTTTTGGTTTCGATATCGACTGTAGATCACGCCCCAAGTATTATTTTAAAAAAATTGTTTTGACTTTCCTACGATTTTATTATATGTATTGAATCTTCATCATATATCTCAAAAACCGTGGCCGTACTGCCGTTCTGTAAGGCAAATCGTAAAAGGCGACCGATTGGCTGTGCGAGTGATTACCATCGTGGCTACTAGGTGGTAGAGTTCTGCATTGTCTCGCCGGGGTCTGGTACCACCGCCTTACCTATTCCTGCCGCAATAGCGTCAGTACTTGTCGCTTTTTAATATATCATAAGATAAAAACAATCGAATGGGTCTCCTAATGTAAAGAATCAACCATCCCCTATAGACACCAAATATGTTAATGGTGCGTTGCTATCTTGTGGTGAGGTCTCATTCCACATGCATAAGTTTATCCGGCTACCTCACCCTCCAAACCGGAGCACGACAGTGACAAACACTGACGCTACTGCGGCAGGAATGGGTAAGGCGGTGGTACCAGACCCGGGCGAGACAATGCAAAACACAATTTTGTAAAACACACAAGAAAATTGTTTTTTATATCTGAAGAACACAAACAACATTCAAAATGATAATATTTCAAATGAATGCCTAATTTATTGTGTTTTTGGCAGCTTTTGGTGTTAAAATATTTGGCCACATTTATCAAGATGGATTTCTGTTCTGAAACTTTACTCAACAAAGTATTAAGCGTTGAAAAATAAATTGCCATTTGTCGAATATTATAACCATTAGCGACGAAGTAAACCACTCATTTATTTCAGATACATCTGATTTATAACTTAGGGAATATTTTTGTCATTTTAGCAATATTATGAAAGATTCAATTTTATATAAGTAATGATGGTTATAAAAAATATTAAATCTAACGGAAAAGGCGTTAGGTAGTGTTTTCCAACTGCAAAATATTCAACATTATTATGTGTATATATATATATATAAAATTTATTATTATGATTAAGCACGAAGAAGTTAAACTATAAGCATAGATTTTTTCAGTTCAAACTTATATTTTGAAAAGCTGTATATTTTGGAAACGATGATCGATTTTGATCTTTCGAATGGCATTCCACTCAAATTTTGAGCTATTTTTTTAGCTAAAAAATCAATAGGTTGAAAAATTTCGAGAGAAATTTTTAGAATGGTCGTTAATTTTTTTTTTGCGGCGGCCTCTAAGAAGATTCTTATGATGAAACAACACTGGGGTTTTTTAATTCAAAACAACATGTGCCTCAACACGATTTAAGTTAATTTTTAGATATAATCATTTTTTCTCTGAAAGTGTCTTATTAAATTTGAAATAATTATTTTTTTGAGATTTGAAAATAGTTAACAAAAAAACACCTTCAACATTGAAGGTCATCAATTTAAGTTTTTAATTTTAACTGACAGCTTTATAAGAAGCTCAATGTACTTAGTCATTCAAGCTAATGCTTCAATTTTCCTTCTATTTTTTGGGAATTTTATACGTCTGTGAGCAGTACGTATGAATAATTTTCACAAAATGGGTTAAAAAATTACCAGTTTACATATTTTCACAAAAATGCGTTAAAAAATACCAGATTTGTGAAGCTTATCGCCAATCGGGCGCTTACTCAATTCCGGTCAACAATGCTTTAATTAGAAAATTGAAAAAACACACACAGAGACGTCCCACCCAAAACATCGTCCCACCGAAAATACATATGGGTGATTCCGTTCTAACTGTGATATTCAATGTCCTGTATTGTTTGTTCTCACAGGTCATTAATTAATAATTAATTTATGAAATTTTTGTGCTTATTGGAAAATTATAAACATATTTTAACATTATTTTCATATAATATAACTTGCCACTTACAGAAAACTTACAATATATCACTTAAATGTCAATACCGTGTCATGTCCATTTCTAGAATTTATTTATAAATTGTTAGTTTTTTTGTCGTAATAAATGATTTAAACTAATTACCTCATAAATTCTAATGTTTACGACAAAAAAACTAACAATTTATAAATAAATTCTAGAAATGGACATGACACGGTACTGACATTATATCACAGTTAGAACGGAATCACCCATATGTCCTTAAATACTCGTCGAGGTGTAAGGAGAAGAGCTTAATGTTTTTACATTTAGATTAGGCGGCACAAAAGCGAAAATGCAGCCTTTTGGCATATTTTCAACATTTCTCGGCATCAAAGGCAGAGTGTACGAAAACATGACCCACATATAGTTCAGCCCGTTATGACGCGGGGCGGTATTTTAACCGCGCTCGCGAATATCAAATAAAAACATTTTTAAAACGTTAATATGAAGTTGCATCGGAGTGTGGAAAATGGTTGTTATTTTCTACCGGGTACTCTATGCTTAATAAAGGGTAACTAATTTATTGTCGTGGCTTCGCTTGCGCTAGATTTTGAACTATCATTTTACCTACTTAGTTTTATTTTCAAAAATCAGTTCTTAGCTAAGTTTAATCGCGTAAAGTTCGCATGTCACATAATTTAATCCATTACGTATTTTCCCGCGTTCGTTTGGGTCTTTTAAAAAAAAATAGATCTAATGCCATTCGACAGGCAGTTCGTTAAAAAGCGAACGATTTGTTGTACATCTACTCGGTAGTAGAGTTCTGCATTGTCTCGCTTTGTTCTGGTACCACCGCCTTACCTATTCCTGCCGCAATAGCGTCAGTGCTTGTCATTATCGTATCATGGTTTGGAGAGTAAGGTAAACTTATACATGTGGCATTAGACCACGCCTCAAGATAGCATCGCACCATTAACATCTTTGATGTCTATAGGCGATGGTTGACTTTTTCCATCAGGAAACTTAGCCGCTTGTCTGCTATCTTATAATATAAAAAAACATGTCACTACCATCGTAACTACTAAGTGGTAGAGTACCGCAACGTTTTGCTCGGGTTCGGTACCACCGCCTTACATATTTCTGCCGCAAAATCGTCGGCGAGTGTCACTGTCGTATTCCGTAACTATAAAAGCCCCTTTCTTAGTCCACATTGTGGCCCGACACGCGCTTTACAAATCTTAATAAAATATATAAAAATCAATCCCTATTTTCCTTGGTCACGACATCACGCCTGAATGGCTGGACCAATTTCGGTAATTTTTTTTTTGGGGTTTTTTGTAATTGTAAGGAGAAGGTTCTTATAAAAGAAAATATTAAGAAAATTGCACGGAAAATTAGAGAATGTAAGAATACTTAAGACCATATAAAGCTTAATGCCATTTTGGCTGCGTGGAAGGACAATCCCGTAGTCTTATATAAATTACGTGTCACGTTGTTTGTCCGCTATGGATTCCTAATATGTAAGGCAAAACAACGTTTACCGGGTCAGCTAGTTTATTATACAATGCGGCACATACGTCGGCAGGAGTCGGGACTTGGCAATAAAAACCGTGTTAATAAAATACGAGTAGTATTAAGTTGAGTGGCGAAACATTATTAGTCCAACTTTGTTGAATCAGTAGTCAAATTCGTACTCAAAAACGTATGTTCTTATGAGTAACACTTAATTAACAACACTGGCTATCACTGTTCGTTCATGTCAAACGTTCTGTCACTTTGCCATTCCAATGTTGCTTGTCAGAGAGTTTTCAGCCGAGTAAATAATATCAAAACTGAAAAAAGAAATAGACTAATTAACTAAACCGCAAAGGGCTCAACAATCGAAACGAAATGGAATGAAATGGAAACGGGTGCCTTGATTTTATACCATCAAAATATATGATTACTAGTGATGGGCCGAATGTGGCTTGAACCGAATTCGAACTTCGGCCGAACATTCGGTGAAAATAAGAAATTCGGCCGAATTTCGGCCGAACTTCGGTTTAATTTTGGGGAGCTTTTTTAAAAGCGACACGTCGTGACTTTTTTACGAATTTGCTTAAAATTTAATTATTTTATACTAGCTATTTACCTATTTTACTATTTACTACTAGCTATTATATTGTCCCCGGCTTCACTCTCGTAAAGTAAGAGAAAAAGTTAAAAAATCACGTCAATTCGTCGCTCCGTTTTGCCGTGAAAGACGGACAAACAAACAGATACACTTTCCCATTTATAATTTTAGTATGGACTAGCTGTTGCCCGCGACTTCGTCCGCGCGGACTTTGTTTACTCCGCTCTTACTAGTCGTAGCAAGATGTTATATAGCCTATAACCTTCGTCGATAAACAGGCTATCCAACGCAAAAAGACTTAATCAAATCGGTTCAGCAGTTTTCGAGATTACCGCGTACAACCAAACAAACAAACAAACTCTAAAACTTTATAATATTAGTATAGATATATAGGATATTGTTAATGGGTTTCGCAACGCACGTGAATTAATGACGTAACAGCAAAATTTTGATACATTGAGTTACATTGTTCCAATTTAGGCATGGATTTTTATTTTTAACTTTCTGCTATGTAGGTATATAGATAAGGAAGTTACTGATTTTGCCCCAATTTTTGAAAATCGAATTTTAACCAGATCTCCACGTTTTGAGGTCCTAGAAATCTTTTCCGACTATTTTCACAATGAGGTCAGCATGTCTGTATATATGTGTATCTATAAACATCTCATAACTTTGTACATAAATAACATACATAAATAAATAACTTTGTATAATCTAAGTGCATAAATGTATAGATTAGGTACAGAATCTAATCAGCTCTATTCCTACAAAAACTGCGTTCAGTGCATTAATTGCATCAAAATCGGTTTTTCCGCTCAAGAGCTATCGTTGATGAAAAACTTTAGAAAAGTGTTTTTTAACATAACTTAGTAAGACGAAGAAAACTAGTTATTTTGCAATTTTCCGCGAACTTTAAGTGTACCTTTGTGATGTTACTGAAAAGGAAAACATATAAAAGCGGTGTAAGAAATGGAACAAACTTCCGTAGGTCTGAAAATAATGAAGACCCCAGCGGCACAGTTATCCACCCTCGTCCACCACACTTTACACCACACTTTATACTACGACAGCGCCAAACACAAAAGCACACAATTGACGCACTCAACGCACGTTTCACTTCGCAACCGAAGCATCTTCAGGAGACACGAGCACTACTACACTCAACGAGAGCCGCGGTAGTACGTACTACCGCGGCTTTTTTTCGACATTTTTTAACCTACCGATTTTGGAGCTAATAAAACCATTTAAAGGTAAAAATTACGTTGAATGCAATTAAAAAGATCTAAACCATTATGTTTTAAAATATATGCATCTTCATCTATATCAAACTTTAGATTTTTAACTTCCCGCTACGTATGGAACATTTTCTGACTAGTTTCGTGACGTCAGTATGTCTGTATGTATGTGTGTGTGTGTGTATGAGAGAGAGTGTATGGTTGTATGTATGTGTGTATGAAAACATTTCATAACTTTTGAACGGCTTGACCGATCGAAACGCGGTTAATGGCATTGAATTAGATTCTGCTCAACTTAGACTTCCAAAAATTTTATCCAATTCGGACTAGAATATTTTGAGAAATTTTGAAAAAATCGCAAAAAAATTGCCGAAACATATTTTTTTAATTAATTAATTGAAGTTAATGTATCGATTGAGTATAAAATTTTATCAGCTCTTTTTCTTAAAAAACTGCGTCTAATTCATAAATTGTACCATGATCGGTTAACCCGCTCGGAAGTTATCATTGACGAAAAAATTTGGAAGTGTTTTTAGACATAAATTCGAATTTTTTTCAAATACAGTTTCAAAAATCAAAATTAAATCAAGTTTTCAAAAGTTACGGCTTTTGAAATATTAATATTTTGTTGTTTACAGCAAACTTAGCATTTTTAAAATGACTTTCAGACTAATATACCGATTGACTTAAAAGTCTAATCAGCTTTTCTTTCTATAAATTGCGTCAAATAAGCAAATTGCATCAAAATCGGTCGATTTTTTTTGAGATTTAGTAATATCGAAAATTCGAAAAAAATTTTTTTTGATATTGCTTCGACATTTCTGAGACTAGATTACGTAGCTATAAAAAAATTTTAGAGGTCAAAAATTGCATTGAATGCCATTCGAAAGACCAAAATCAATCATCGTTTCTAAAATATATAGCATTTCAAAAATTTTGAAATTACTGTCATTTACAACGACTTCTATGTACAAACGAATATTTGTAACAAATTTAAGATTTTTGAACTCTGAAAAAATCTGTGATATGCTAAGATATAGATAAAAATCTAGCGGAAAGTTTCAGGGATGACCTGCCGGGTCAACCATTTTACATATTTTTTGAACTCTTCGAACTCAAAAATCTATGCTGAAGTTTTTTCATTTTCGTTTTAATGTTTTTTTATTTACCGGGATGTTTCAGGGATGGCCTGCTGGGTCAACCGTTTTACGGATTATTGACGAAAGTATAGTTATAGCCTATGTTACTCGGGGATGATTTCATATCTTTCTAATGGTGAAAGATTTTTTCAAATCGGTGTAGTAGTTTTTGAGTTTAGATTATGCAATATATAAAAATATAGAATACAAATCTTCCTCTTTATAACATTAGCGTAGATTTCAAGCAAAATAGTGCAAGAAGATACTTTTTTCTAGTGCCGAATGTTCGGCATTTAAACCGAATTTCGGCCGAATGTCGAAGTTCGGTTCAAGCTGCCGAAATTCGGTTAAACCGAATGTAAAACGAATTTCGGCCCATCCCTAATGATTACTAAAATGTCTTCTTTGATTTATGAGTTATGACCACGAAATAAAATTTTTAGAAGAAAAATTTTTAACTAAAGAATTTTTAAATATATAAATTATAAAAGAAGTGTACCTTTTTTAATCACCGTTATATACACTGTAAAATTAAAATAATTTTAAGGTCCTTTTAGTCTGCTAACAAGGTAATTTAAAATTTTCATCTAGTAACACTGGTTGAATGGAATGTGGTTCGACTCTCGAGCGCTTCGAGCACGAATTGAAATTTGCCTTTAATACATATGTATACTGTCCGTTCATATTGCTTACTTGGTGATAAGTGTGTGTATATTATATACTAGCTGTTGCCTGCGACTTCGTCCGCGCGGACTTCGTTTACTCCGCATTGCTCCTCCCCCGTAGGTGATAGCGTGATAATATGTAGCCTATATGTTGACTCGACCTGTTAGTAATATTCATGCAAAATTTGAAGTAAATCCATGCAGTGCTTTTTGAGTTTACCCCGGACATACTATTTAAATTTATACTTATTTAAATCGTATCTAACTTATTTAAATCGTTTTTCGCGATTGTTCACTTGTTAGTTGGTTAACTCAGGGGTTTTCTGGGAGAGAATATTTAGTGCCTTAAGTTCGCCATTTATATCATATGTACATTTTGTATGTGGTTCAGTAAAAAAATTTAAAAATCGAGTACGTCAACGTAACGAGTAAGGCAACGCTCATTTGACTACCCAGTTGGTCGAGTGGTTAGCAAACCTGCGGGTCTAGACAAGTGGCATAAACGCTAGGAGAATAGAAAAATAAATGTACGGACTTGACGTAAGCGTTCGATTATGCTTAAGTCAAATCCATACATTTATCTTTCTATTCTCCGAGCGTTTATGCCACTTGGCTAGACCCGCTGACTACGAATCGCTGGGGCTCGGGTTCGATTCCCAACAGGGACAAACATTTGTATGACGAGCATAGATGTTTTTAGTTCTAGTTTCGGGGTTTATTATGTACTAGCTGTTGCCAGCGACTTCGTCCGCGCGGACTTCGTTTACTCCGCACTGCTCCTCCCCCGTAGGTGATAGCGTGATAATATGTAGGTATTATGTTGACGCGACCTGTTAGTAATATTCATGCGAAATTTGAAGTAAATCCATGCGGTACTTTTTGAGTTTACCCCGGACAAACATACAGACAAACAGACAAAAATTCTAAAAACTTTATTTTTGGCTTCGATATCGATTGTAGATCACGCCCCAAGTATTCTTTTAAAAAAATAATCAATGTACAGTTTTGACTTTTCCTCGATTTTATTATATGTATAGATATTACAGTGTTTATATGTGTGTATCTATGTTGTAGTATCGTTGGTTAACCAATATCACAAGCAAATAATTTACTTGATATTTAGATGAATTCGTCAAATTTTTTCAGGCATACCTATATATTTATGTATTTGGTCTTTTCCATGATCACGTATTACTGCGTTGTGTTAATTGCGATAGAAAATGAGTGCGATAGAAAAACAATCTATGCGCATGATCAAATAGTTTTATTAATAGAGCCGATAATGAAGAATGTTACTAGGTATGCCAAATCGCTTGCAATTTTGTCTCAGTAAAGCCTGTATATATACAAATACACTAGTTTTTGTTGTAGTAAAAAATACTTAGTAGTTTTGATTTTATAGCCATTCAAAGTTTCGAAAAATATCAAGTCTCGCTAACAGCCACGTGACCGCTTGTGACATCATGACACAACGCGCCGCGCCTCGCTTAGTATCAAATCAAGTCTCCAGCGGTTATAGTATAGTAAGGTGTAATAGCTTGCGCAGTATTTTGTTGTTTTCGTCAGCGTATTACTTTAATAGTTTATTAATAGTAAATATTATTCGATTAATAAAATGAATGAAGGATTCGAAAAAGGGCAGTCGGATATTTCACCTAAAATAGATGGATTAATGGTTGCGCATTATTTATGAACAAATAGTGATTAAATAAATAAATAAATATTCACGGGACAAATTACACTTACTGATCTAACCCCAAAGTAAGCAAATATTTGCTTGTGTTATGGGTGTTAGTCAACGATACTAATACATAGAAATACATATATAAATAGCAGAATATATATAACAAACACCCAAACCCGGAAATACAAACATTTATGCTCTTTACACAAATGCTTGTTCCCGTCGGGGATCGAACCCGAACCCCGTTGATTGCGTAGTCAGTGTCGTTAACCACTCGACCAACGGGGCGGTCATTTCGTTGGCGCCGAAATGCGAGGAAGAAAAATGCAAAGGTAAGAAAACTTTCCTTGCTACTACTTATGCTTAATAGTTTATCTGTTCTAAATTATTTTATCAAAACAAAATACCCAACTAATGTCGTAATGAAAGAATGCAACTCAAATAATAGAAGGACCTACCTACCATTAAATTTTTACGTTAAAGACAACAAATATGTATTAGTTTTGTAGCTATAGGTAGGTACGTAGAACGTAGGTATATGTACGTGTATAGGTACCTACCGTTCTTCTTAATTTTACTAAATACCTTGGGAACTCCATCCTTTCATACGCTTGCGTAGCGTTTGCCCATCTCCCCCGTACGGACTTGCATCCGTTGCAAGTGGTACAAAATAAATTCCTGCGTATTGCCACGGGAGCACCGTGGTATATGTGCAACGGTCTACGTTGCACATATATAATAACGCTCCATAACGATCTTGAATTGCCGAGCTTAGCAAAGCATTTCAAAGACATCTCCGAAAGATACTTCGATCGTGCCATCTCGCATCCGAACCCACTGGCGGTAGCCGCGGCTGACTACATCCCAGACCCTAATCCCGATCCCAAACTACGTAGGCCCCGCCACGTTCTTACCGATCCCGATGACCCGATAACTCTGGCCAACGGTTTACACGATAACACTACACACCTACATTCGCGACACCGTCGCCGCCGGCGGCGATGACTACCCCTGTTTCGCCCTTCGGCGAACCGAGCCCAAGGGCAAGGTTCGGCGGACGGACAAAACAATGCCACTAGCCCTCTCATCGCAAATCACGACCCCACCCTAAGCCGAGGTTCAGTCTCACAGAAGACACCCTTAGGGCGGAGGGCGTACAGCCCTACACCTTTAAATTCTGGCTGAGCACTCTGCTCGCCCCCGCGACCGGTGTAGCTGTAACAGCCCATAAGGCTAACAGCAATTGAGACATTACGAAAAAAAAAACCTCGGGAACTGTACATTTTCCCAGAATTAAAAGGAGCCGTGAGTTATTCCAGACTTCGTCCAGATCCGTTCAGTAGGCACAACTCATGATTTCCTAGTATTTGGATTGGACATTTTTTTTTGGAAAAGTATTGAGGTGTAATTTCGACGGCACGGGCGCGCGACCGCGAGCGCCGGCCGCCGAGCGAACTAGACTGAGCGTGTTGTGAGATGACGTCACAGCGTCAACGGCAGCCAGCGTCGTGCGGTTCAACTTATTTTACTTCTAAATCGGAAACTAATTGACGTATCGAAGTAATTCTTTCACTAGTATTTTTTTATTTTTCACAGAGAATATGGAGTGCTAATAATCAAAATTAGTTAACATTGTTCATTATTGTAATTTTTAGCGGTACCTTTAGTAGTTAGTGTACTTTCTTTTGAGATTCGAACCATAGCTTAACGTTTGGAAGAGAATATCCTCTTTCTATGCGATCGCGTGCTAATCTATTTGTAAATTATTCTATTTTCCCTCGACGACCGGCATTTGAATTCATTAATGACACTAATTGGCCCGCTTTAACATGTTTACACGTTGTTCTGATTAACTGATTATAACATAACAAAGTGTGCCATCGACTGATCTATTTAATTGTGGTTAGCGCAATCAAAAAGTAAATTGACGGTAGTACATTGTCAGTGAACAACTGGCTATTTACCTATAAATTAACAAAATACCAATAATTGTCATGCTAATTAGTAATTAGTGCTAATTCCATTGCGGCAAGGCGGAGAAAACTGAAAGTAAATAATTAGAATTACTTATGTGCACAAAATATAACTGTAAAAAGCGTTATTACACGCTTTATTCAGATATCTGGAGCCTAATTCACGTAATCAAGCGGCAGGCCAGTCGAAGCATTTAAGACACTTACACATTTTCTTACATACTATGCCGCGTCGTAGCACGGTCTCGACGTTCTATCGTGTTTATGTGTGTGAACGCCCTAAGCGCTTTTACTCAATTACGTGAATTGGGGTCCAGATCAAATTTCAGATTTTTTAGACGACAAAGGCTGAAACTAATTGCTCCTTATAACTTATTTTTTTTTTTTGTAATATTAAACAATTCTTGTAATACATTAATTATGAAGAAAAATAGAAAAAAACAAACCCGCTGTGTTTCTTCCGCTAATCTTTTCAACGTATGGCCGCGTTTCGATCTAGTAGTAATTCTAAATTAGTCTAAGCTAAAGTCTAAATATATCGACTGGTCAAATACCAAATAAATACCAACACGGTAAAGATTGACTAAAATAAAACATTTTTTTTATTATAATTTCATTTACACCAAAGATGTTAATGGTACGTTATATCCTTGTCGCGAGATGGTAATGCCACAAGCATAAGATTACCAGCTATTTTACCCTCCGAACCGAAACACGACAGTGACAAGCATTGACGCTATTGTGGCAGGAATAAGCAAGGTATACCAAATGGCAAAGGCAGGAATACCAAAACCCGGGCGAGACGTTGCAGAAATCTAGCACCTGATAGTCATGATGGTAGTCACAATTTTGATCTTACTTATTATTCATATAATATTAAAAACATTTTTATCAAAAGCTCTTCCTGATTGTGAAATTCTAGGAACTCCTCATATAATAATATGAAATATGGTATTTACTTAAAGTGGCATTTTGGTATTTACTTAAAGTGGTTATAAGCAAGATCTATTTGCGTATTTGTTAGCAGGAGACCAAACTATGACCGAAACGTAAATTCTTTTTTGGAATATAAATGGAAATGCTGTTTTCACATACAATTTATTTAAACTGTCACATCCATTCTAGCAAGCGAAAGAATAAACACAAAGACGTAAGATAACAGGGATGCTCACCAACAATAGAATTAGATAAAATTAATCGTGCGAGCGAGCAAGCCAACATAAACATTGTTGTAGCCGGAGAGCTTGGATGTGCGCCTTGGTTCTGATTTAGACATAATATCGAATATCTTATTAATAAATCAGAGTAATCGTAGGCTTATTGATAAATCAGTGCAATCGTAGGTGTGAACTAGGGCCCTTTCTTGTTTATTCA
This sequence comes from Apodemia mormo, assembly GCA_036924255.1. NCBI lineage: Eukaryota > Metazoa > Arthropoda > Insecta > Lepidoptera > Riodinidae > Apodemia > Apodemia mormo. Next base: position 29,735,074 of record JAUPFN010000017.1, read on the forward strand.
AACGTAATATTATCTCTGTCGTCTTTGGCGTCTCGAGGTCTGAAAATATTTGCTGTTTTAATATCACTGAAAGCTGTCGTGAGCGTAGATACAGAGTGAATCAACATAATATTGATATATGAGTCTTGATCGAGTGTTAGCCGCGTATGCTATAAAACATTCTGATATGTTTTATGAAAAAAAATTGACAGAAGAAGGCAGGACTGCCTAAAACGTAATGTGTGGCATTAGTTTCCCTTTGCCTACCGCCGTAAAAATTTAGCGAGAATGTATGCAAAACTTTAAGGTAAACCTTATTGTTTATAATAAAATCAGGTTTTTTTCGTAGTGAAACCATTACCTATAAAGACCAGAGATATTAATGGTGCATGCATGTACCGAGATCGTTGTGTCACATACATTACCGACTACCTTACCCTCTAAACCGAAACACTTGCAGCGATAGCATTGACGATTTGGCTGCAGGAATTGGTTCCTGACCTGATCGAGACGTTTCGGAACTATACCGCTTCGCTTTGTCCGCTTGTTACGAACTATGTGGGTATGCAGATGATCTATTCTTCAAAAGAAGCCGAGATTAATGGGGTCTGACTAACTCCATTTTTCGGTAACATGTCACAGTATGGTTTTTCTTAAAAATCCAAAATCTTAGTGGCAGCTTGGAATCTGGCGGGTGGTGTATTACAACTTCCTTGCCTCGGATAAGCACGTAAATAAACGTCCCGATTATTGCTGTAATAGTCTACAATCGTTATCAGCTCAGTAAAATGCGACGTTGGAGATCTCCACTCATCTCGATATCCGACAAACCGGTGAATCCTGGTGAACCCGGGAGTCTATAGACGTTTGGCTTACTTTGCCTACCCCGCAAGGGAAATAACACTTTTTTATGCCTTAGTATTTGCAGTAAAATCGTAAGGCACAAAATTGTCGCTGTTAAAGAGTTGATTAACATGTAAAAGCTCTTTGATTATAACGAAGATTTAATGTGAAGCTTATGATTTTAATTTGTGTTGGAGTATGCAAATATGGCGCTCCCAGCGAACGGTATTCATTAGCTAATGTCCTTGCGTGTGCGGTAAAGATTGCTCCTTCTTACGCTGGATTAACTGGTAATAGATTGGCTTGAAAGGCTTTTATCTCTTGTTTAGATGTTCTTGTTAAGATGAATAGTTAAAACGTGAATGAAAATATCTTACAGCGTCCTACGACCCGCTGCATGATAAAGTTTTTTAAAAATCAAAGAAAGTAAAATTGTGCATAAAGTCGCTTCTGTGATCTAGTGGACCAGTGTCGGTGTTGATCTCATGAGGTCCCGGGTTCGATTCTCGGGTTGGGCAATTCAAAATGTGTTTTTTCAGTGTTCTAATAAAAACGACGTTGCCTGGGATTGGATAAGTGAACGGTTGGTTGGCTTGCGACCTATCACATTATGTGGGACTAAGTATCTTTGGCTAATCATGGTCGCACTTGTTGTATCTCTGCACACCTCTTCGGGGATACTGGCGTGAAGATACTTTTGTGCATAAAGAATTATGAGTTTTTATGTGTATTTCACGTGGTGTTCCGTAACACTTTTGAAGATTAGACCATCTCCCATTATGGAGGGTAGTTCGTAAAAATTAAATAACTGGCTTAACATGTAAGTGATGCCACTACCATCATACTAGGTGGTAAAGTTCCACATCGTCTGACCCAGCTTCGGTTTCACCGCTTTTCCTATTCCTGTCGCAATAACGCCCATGCTTGTCACTGTCATGTTCCGGTTGGAAGCGTAAGGTAGCCAGTAAACTTATGCATATAGGCGTAACCGTTCCGCCACACGAATGGCATAGAATCATAAATGTCTTTAATGTTCATAGTTTATGGTTGTCTTTGTTCCTGCGGGAGTGCCATGACTCATGAACTTGTTTGTAAAAAAACATGTCACCATATACGCCCAGCTCCGCTCGTATACCGCGTATGTAAAAAAACGCGATGATACCATATATGCCCAGCTCCGCTTTCGTACATCGCGTATGTAAAAAACCCATTGTTACTATATAGGCCCAGCTCCGCTTACGTACATACTATATAGCGCACCTGCAATTTTTGCTAAATTATTGTGTAAATTCAGAATTTGCAGATTTACATATTGTAAGATTTTTTCTTGAAGATATTGCGCGGAAAACTTGTATCAATAGAATCAAACGTCATTTGTGTATTGTATTAATATCTATCGCAAATCATAGTGCGGTAATTTTATTCTAAAATAAGGGGTTGCCTGGAAAGTTCACAATGCGGTAATTATATTCGACAACAGGGGTTACCTGGAAAGTTTTTCGGGAGTTTCGAAATTTGGTGGTTTTATAGATTTTGATGTGTCCGTTCCGAATTTTAACTTTATCGCCTCAATTATTTGCTGATATGTATATGCTATCTGCCAGGCAATTCGTAAAAGGCAAACGATCAGCTTTACGAATCACTATCGTCGTGGCTACTAGATGGTAGTGTTCTGCATCGTCTCGCTTGGGTCTGATACCACATCCGTACCTAATTCTGCTGCAGTAGCATCGATGTGTTCGGTCGGAGTGTTTTGGTTTGGATGTAAGTAGCATTAACACCTCGCCTCACTGATAGCAACGCGAAAAAAAGCGATGTGCATATGTCACTCTCACAGTTTACTCGAAAACATAACTATTTTTCTTGCGCACTCGTAAAAATTATATTGCCTATATCACACAATGAAGATGAATCTAATTAAATTTTAGTTAAGATTTATTTCAACAAGCCGTTTGTTCTATAGAGCTTATCAAAGAAACAAACATACACTCGAAAACAACTCTCCTTCTAGCACAGTGGGGTAAATAACAAATTGAACGTCTAACTCACCTTGTAAGGGCACTGATTGTTCTACATACGTATATTAACCATTTTATTGATAGTGATAACATTAATAAAGATAAGAGACATAATAGAAATCTACTGCGTCTCTTATTAATTTGATGTATACGTTTTTTAACTTCCCGCTAAGTATGTAAATAAGGATACTGATTTTGCCCCGATTTTCGAAAATCGAGTTTCCACCAGATCGGTTTTGAGGTCCGAAGAACTTTTTCCGACTATTTTTACGATGACGTCAGTATGTGTGTATGTGTGTTTGTGTGTGTATGTGTAAACATCTCATAACTTTTGGAACGATCGAAACGCGTTTGATGGCATTCGATTAACTCAATGGCACTCATCTTAGGTTTCCTGCAAATTTGAACCAAGTCGGCGCAGGAGCTTTGAGAAGTTTTGAAAAGACATCAAAAAAACAATTTTGGCGAAGACGTATTTTTTAATGTAACTTCCAGATTAATGCACCGATTGAGTACAAAAACTAATCAGCTCTATTCTTCAAAAGACTACGTCTAATGCATAAATTGCATCAAAATAATGTTGAAAAGTGTTTTTCGACATAACTTCGAAATTTCTTAACCAATCTTTTTTGGTATTTAAAAATATTTTAAGTCCTTAAAAAATACTTCGAATGTTATGTCAAAAATTAAAATCGAATGTAATTTTCAAAAGTTACATACAGGTTTTCAAATATTAAAATTACATTGTTTTTATCGAACTTTCTTAATATTTTTGAAATAATTTTCAGGCTAATACACCGATTGACTTAAAAATCTTATCAGCTTTTTTCCTTTAAAAACTGTGTCAAATACCGTTAATTGGATCAAAATCGGTTTATTTGTTTGGAATTTATCAATGACGATAATTAAAAAAAATGTTTTTTAACATCGCTTCGTAGTTTTTTAGCTAAAGAAATAGCTCAAAATTTGAGTTGAATGCCATCGAAAGATCAAAATATACTGCTTTTCAAAATCAATATACTAGAATTTAAAAAAGTATAAAGTTTGAACTGAAAAAATCTATGCTTACTCCTTTGTGCTAAATAATAATAATAAATTCTTATTTCAGGAAGTAGGCCCATTACATTACAATGACATGCTTATTACTAATATAATAATTATATATATATATATATATATATATATATATATATATATATATATATATATATATATATATATATATATATATGTAGGAAGTGGGTCAGATACGATAAATAAAATGAGGATGTGGTGATATAACAACTCTTTATATTTTTGTTCAACTTGTATAAAATATCAAAAACAATATGAGATCACTATTAAAGCTTTCCATTATTTAATGACTAGTTCTCGTTTAACAATTCCAAGTAACTTAATTATTCCTTATTACAAATAAGTCATAATTTAAGCAATAGATAGTCCATTATAAATTGTACTGCGACTAATTTATAGTTGACAATAATAATTAACTTGTTTGCACAAATTAATTATCCGAGAGTCAAGGATAAGCTACTAGCAAGATACAACAAGTGTACCGAGCCACGCCAGAGCCTAGACTGCCTTATCGGCGGGCGCTCAGAGCCTTTTATACAGGTAGCAAAACAAGTTGAGTAGTAGGGATATCGAACGATGCGCTTGCCGGCCCGGGCCGTGCATTTGTTGTTTACACTTTACAATATTCTTGCATTTGACGACGCGGACGCCGTCACGGCCATACTGACATGCACACGTCCTCGTGTGCGCATCTTTATACATCTGAGGACAAGGAACGCCTCGTTCATCCTGACATATCTTTTAGAAAACTAAACATAATCTTATTTTTTTTACAACTCTATAATTAGCGTGACCTTTAGCGAAATGGTACAATAGTGTGCTGGTCCGGCAACCCCTTCAGCAACTACAACTATTAAACTCTCGTCAGTTTTGAAACTGCATTCTACTAAGCTAGGAATCTCTGTCGTCAATTAAAAAAAACCGGAGACTGGATTGTACTAAGCTCCCTCTCATCAGTTAAAAACCGGAGACTGGAGTGTATTAAGCTCCCTCTCATCAGTTAATAACCGGAGACTGGAGTGCACTAAGCTCCCTCTCGTCAGTTAGAACCGGAGACTGGAGTTTACTAAGCTCCCTCTCATCAGTTCAAAACCGGAGACTGGAGTGTGCCGTCATCTCCCTACATTTTTTGTCAATCCTGCATCTTTTGTCAATCCTAAATTTTTTTGTTAAATTACTTCTTTTACTTTTTTTTTTACATTGATTTCTTCTCATAGTTTTATAAGATTCCCATTTCCTTTATTATTACTTTTTTTTTTGCTTTTTTTTTTTACTTACATTTTTAGTGATATTTGTTTTTATCATCATTTTACTAATTTTTTTCGTTTACTTTATATCGTATTTTTTTGCCGATGATGGAGGCTCATGAACAGTGGCATTAGTTATTACAAGATTAGATAATCTCCTTCGCAGGTAGTTCGAAGATATTAAAAACTCTGACTGTTATAACTATTTGCAATATACACTGCATTTCTATCAATATTGTTTGGACCAGTTTTATGAACAAGATCATTATCATGAGTATACGCCGTCACGTCATCCTTGTTATAATTTTCATATAGGTACCTCAAGAAACCCTACAGGAATATGGGGAACTTCGCAGAGGCTATCATGGGCGCACTTGTTTTCTAAAATTGCGGTAACTTTTAAGGAGCCTTATATTTTGAGTCAAGTTTCGTTTAGTGTCGTTCTACATTCCTAACAAAGACAAAGTCACCTACACTAAAAGGTTTAACCTTTCATTACCTCTACTCAACCGTAAAATGTCCGATTGGGCTGATTTTTTGATTCTATTGGATATACTGGATCTTCAAAGCTTGTAGATACTTTTGTGAGTTTTTAGTTAGTTGCCTTGAATACCGAATGTCAAATCTAATGCTGCTGAGCGCGTGTTAAATATTACCTAACCGCTTTTGCCATGATTTGTCAGAGAATTATACTGCGCTATCATTATTAAACCCTACAAGATTCGCATCACATATTCGGACCGAATGTTAGCTCTATATGTGCCTGTCGCAAGAAGATGTAAATCTGTATTGTTTTCTTTTTTTTAATGTTAGTTTGAGTTTAGTTGGTAATAAACTTTAAGATTGCTTATTAACGATCATCAAAGGGTCAACTAATTCGATGTCAGCTCGACGAATTTAAGCCCGACGGATTTAATTCAATTGGTTGTCAATTGTTTTTAAAAATATCTACCAAGCGCTCTCTATCTTTATCTACAAGGTCAGTGTTTACCATACTCGCAGATTTTGAAATTGAGCACGATTAAGTGTTTAGGTATTGCTAAGCATTAACCTGTTGTTGCTTAGTTCCTATTCTACCTTGCTCCAAAATTTTGCGACTTAACGAAAAATTTTTATTAAGACTCATTAGGTCAAACGTGAAATATGACCTCCAAATTTAAATTTTGCCATGTGGTTAAACATTTGATCTGTTGAGTGGAAATTACATTAGAACAAGCGACTACTTGGATTCTTGTTCATAAAACCGTTCTCTTACAAAGGAATCACAAGATATTTGTTAGATATGGTCTTCTGATCCAGAGTCAAATATAAAAAATAATTAATTTTCACTTAGTGTAATACACCATGTGACGCTCTGGAACAGATGTTGACTGGTTTTCTGTTTTCGGAACTTGATGTCGCAACTTCTTTCTTCTTGTAGCGCTTCGGACAAATGGAAGCTATGTGGCTGGGCCGGGGTCACAACATACATAGCAGACCACTGGTGGTCGGCCACTGGACACGCCACCAGAGATAGTGGAAGATGACCTGCTTTCGCTGCAAGCAAAAATTATTAGAGATAAGTTTCTGTTTATCACGGCATTAGTTGTTACGATGTTCGATTCTATCAAAAAAAATTGTAACTTCCTCGAAATACAGTGGTGTTCTTAAATCGGTTCATATCTAAGTCTAAAAGGAAGAGATCTTCAAGTCATAATATAGCTTGCCAAGACAGCAGCTTGTGAAGTAGGTGACGGCATGACTCTTAAGTGAGTGAGTAGCTACAATGATCAGATCAACCCCGTCTAATTTTTTCTTTTCTATATTTATTTTACTTGAGGTACACCAGCTAGTAAGTTACACGACAAAAATCCTACGAGTCAGATGAAGGGTCTTTAGAACGACAGAAGCATCTCATTAAAAACAAAGCAGAGGCTGGTTTGTACCCTGGTGTTCTCCATATTTACGTACGGCGCAGAGTCATAGACACTAAGATCTGCAGACAGACGTCGCATTGATGCGTTTGAAATGTGGTGCTGGAGGAAAATGTTACGTATCCCTTGGACAGCACACAGGACCAACGCCTTCATACTAAAACAACTTGGAGTAAAGAACAGACTGTCTGCTACGTGCCTTCAAAGAATTCTATAATACTTCGGCCACATCTCTAGAAAGCAAGGAGACAATCTCGAAAAGCTAATCGTGACCGGAAAAGTAGAAGACAAAAGACCACGTGGACGTACTCCTATGCGATGGTCAGACCAGGTTTGCACCAATCTCATGTCTAAAAAGTTTTATGATGCTCTGCACGCCGCTGAAGATAGAGTCCAATGGCGTAACATTATCAAGAACTATCCAATGAGAAGGTTACGACCCTCAGTAATGAAGAAAACGAAGCAAGGAGGAGGACACCAGTCAGTCATATCGGAGTCTGCCTCATCAGAATCAAAGTATATCAACTTAATGGGAGTAGATGCTTTTACAGAACGTGAATTAATATTTTCTGCTATTTCAAAGAATAGTTTCCACACCACAATCGAAAAGAGACATTTACTGTTCTACATAATTAACCGAAATAGTTTGATGCTGAAGTGGGAGTGAATCCGATCCCACTTCTGATGTAGGAAGTGGGTCAGATACGATAAATAAAATGAGGATGTGGTGATATAACAACTCTTTATATTTTTGTTCAACTTGTATAAAATATCAAAAACAATATGAGATCACTATTAAAGCTTTCCATTATTTAATGACTAGTTCTCGTTTAACAATTCCAAGTAACTTAATTATTCCTTATTACAAATAAGTCATAATTTAAGCAATAGATAGTCCATTATAAATTGTACTGCGACTAATTTATAGTTGACAATAATAATTAACTTGTTTGCACAAATTAATTATCCGAGAGTCAAGGATAAGCTACTAGCAAGATACAACAAGTGTACCGAGCCACGCCAGAGCCTAGACTGCCTTATCGGCGGGCGCTCAGAGCCTTTTATACAGGTAGCAAAACAAGTTGAGTAGTAGGGATATCGAACGATGCGCTTGCCGGCCCGGGCCGTGCATTTGTTGTTTACACTTTACAATATTCTTGCATTTGACGACGCGGATGCCGTCATATATATATATATATATATATATATATATATATATATATATATATATATATATATATATTAGGGTGATTCATTTGCGACAAACATTTTTTTTTTTAGGTGCTCAAGCAAAATTTTGTTCTACATATTGAAAAAAAAAATTCCACCAAGTTAGAGCTCTTAATTCGAGTTTGAAGTGCTTGCCGTTTTAATTTGATTTTTTCCCATTAGAAATGCATGTAAATATTTTTATTTTTTTTCAAATTTCTAATGCTTGGACACATTTAATGATATTGGCATTCTGATTACTGAAATATATCCAGGATTCCACGCTCTTTAAATGACTTTTCGTCAATTTTAATGTCGCCTGCTTTGGTCCACTGGTACCATCTGTCAAAGTTATGTTTTCGAATAAAATGCACATTTTTTTGTTTTTACAGCGAAAATTGATTGATAGATGGAAAAAATAATACATATTTTTATAAAAAATTTGATTCTCTTCAAAAAAGGTCGTAACTTAAGTCTCTCAGACTCATAGTTTTTAACTTGCAGTAACTTTTGTAACTAAAAATGTAGAAAAATGATAAAAAAATTACAAATTATGATGTTTAAATTCAAGTTTTTGTTTCAAATTTATTTTTCTCATTACATTGTCAATTTTACTTTTTGTACTTTTATACCTGACATGTTACACATACTGACATACAGACACACATACACACACAAATAAATAAATAACACAATAAGCGGGAAACAAAAAAGTTAATACAAAATTTTAATAAATTTGTAATTTATCATAGTTTATATTTTTATTAGAAATACAACCGAAGGAAAATGAATTGTTATTTTATAAACTTTAAATGAAAGCTCTGTTTACTAAATATATCTTCACATAAGTTAGGTATTACTTTGTTGTTGAATAAAGTTTTTTGGTACATGTTAGGAATTCTTTTCTATAATTTTGAACAGTTAATAATAGGCATTGTTTTTTATCTTCGTCGTATGTGCCAAACTCATTGAATTTTTCAATGAGCGCAACACATCGCTCGGCTGTGTCGTTTACAACTTTTACAGAGCTTTCATTTAAAGTTTATAAAATAACAATTCATTTTCTTTCGGTTGTATTTCTAATAAAAATATAAACTATGATAAATTACAAATTTATTAAAATTTTGTATTAACTTTTTTGTTTCCCGCTTATTGTGTTATTTATTTATTTGTGTGTGTATGTGTGTCTGTATGTCAGTATGTGTAACATGTCAGGTATAAAAGTACAAAAAGTAAAATTGACAATGTAATGAAAAAAATAAATTTGAAACAAAAACTTGAATTTAAACATCATAATTTGTAATTTTTTTATCATTTTTCTACATTTTTAGTTACAAAAGTTACTGCAAGTTAAAAACTATGAGTCTGAGAGACTTAAGTTACGACCTTTTTTGAAGAGAATCAAATTTTTTATAAAAATATGTATTATTTTTTCCATCTATCAATCAATTTTCGCTGTAAAAATAAAAAAATGTGCATTTTATTCGAAAACATAACTTTGACAGATGGTACCAGTGGACCAAAGCAGTCGACATTAAAATTGACGAAAAGTCATTTAAAGAGCGTGGAATCCTGGATATATTTCAGCAATCAGAATGTCAATATCATTAAATGTGTCCAAGCATTAGAAATTTGAAAAAAAATAAAAATATTTACATGCATTTCCAATGGGAAAAAATCAAATTAAAACGGCAAGCACTTCATACTCGAATTAAGAGCTCTAACTTGGTGGAAATTTTTTTTTCAATATGTAGAACAAAATTTTGCTTGAGCACCTAAAAAAAAAAATGTTTGTCGCAAATGAATCACCCTAATATATATATATATATATATATATATATATATATATATATATATATATATATATATATATATATATATATATATATATATATATATATATATATATATACATTACAATTGCTTAATAAGGTGTATTAATTTAGCGGAAAGTTTCAGGGATAGCCTGCAGGGTCAACCGTACGATAGCAAGCGAAGGAGTAACCACCGCTTGTAGATACTAAAGGTGCAATGCACCATTAAGGTGCATTGCTGTCTTCGTGGCGGGGCTTTCATGCCGCATACATAAATTTATTAACTACCTCAACCTCCAAACCGGATCACAAAAGTGATAAACACTGACGCTATTGCGGCAGGAAAAAGTAAGATGGTGGTACCAAACCCGTGTAAGACAATGCAGAACTCTACCACCTAGTAGCCAGGATGGTAGTGACTCGTGTAGACAATCGTTCGCCTGCCTGGCAGAAAGGTCTTTTTTTAAACGGGAGCCCGGACCATTACGGTTAATGACGGGTTTAAGTTTTAGTTTTCGCACTTAATTCTGTCTCTTTCATCGTATTGCCACGTCGTAGTTGATGAGCTAAAATTGGAGGAGCTAAAAAAAAAACCTTAACGCATGTTCCAATATGTTTACTAATAGCACCAATAATGTAATGTCTTGTATGTAATATCTTTATTTAACAAGTTTTTTTTTCTTTTCAGGTAAGGATAACATTATCTACGGACGTCCTCGAAGAGAGAAAAGCTTTTTTACCCACGTAGGTATTTTTAATCAAACAACACGAATTATCTTCAATAAGTAAGACGGCTCACAATTCTCGTGATTTTGTTATGAGTATATTCGTATATCGAATAACTTCATTCGATAATTTTCTCAATTGTCACTCGAATTTGGTGTTGGTAGAATATTTTGTAAAGGCAGTCCCGTATAAATTTGCTGAAGACCTAACTATCTTCAATGAATAAGGCGACTCCCAATTCTTGTGACTTCTTTATGTATACATATATTCGTATATCGAGTAACTTTATTCGATATCTTTCTGTGACTCGATTCTAGTGTTTCTAAAGAATATTTTACAAAGGCGGTCCCGTTTAAATTCGCTGAAGGTCTAAAGTTTTATTGATACAAAGGATTAAACGTCGCTGGTCGCAGTTTTGTTGCATTTGAAATATTTACAATTTCCAATCAATAAAATCGATTACAAAAAATCGATACTTAATTTTTGACCTGATTATCCCATAAAAATTTTTTTGTACGGACACCCACGCGTAGATATCTGAGTTCATTGTTTACAAACAGCGGTTTATTGAACTCGTGACTAGACTCGTTAGCGCGCCGATATCAACATAGAGGTAACCATACTTTTTGTTTGTCACTACACTAATATAGTTGAGGCAAGGAAGTGTCAATCCGCCGTTTCGGTATATTAGTCCGCGTCCGGGCGGTGTATGCCAGTGGGCTAACGCTTGGCTCGCACGACAGTTGCGGCTACGCGCATTCTACATCAACTAGGCACAAAAACTTGTCAAGTGAAAACCACATGCCGACGTTCGCAGCTCATGTTAAGCAGGTTATAAGTCTCAATTTTGCTTACAGACAGGCAGCTCTGCCGGCTCTGGGTATATTGTATACCCAAACCTGACTAGGGAGTGAATCTTCGTGCGGTAGTACTATTAGGTATTCTGTGGTTGAGGTTTGCAATGTAGTTAAGCAATATTCTCTTTTTATTATATTATTATATGTGACCGTTCACTATCATATCCTTCAATATAATATAAAAGCAACCTTTATAATTACAAATGTCACCTACGTCTTACATGACAGCTTAACCTATGTCAATTCTCAATTGTCATGTAAGCCTTAAGTAAGTTACGAACGTGTAATGTATCGTACCTAAGTAGCTGTTCGTATAGCGTGTTCAAGTATCTCATCTGAACAAATAATGTGTCATCTGAAGATAACTGTCATTATAGCAAACTGAGGAGACATAATCGATTATTATCAGTTGCGTCTATATACATGACCGTTTCTTCCCTATATCGGCCTTCCGTGGCCTTGGAATATCGATATATAAGTAGGCCATTGATACGAAAACATGTGCGAAATCGATATTTAGCGACGTTCATTCAGTCTCGTATTTCTGAGGAGAAAAGTGATTTTGAGTGTGGACATAGTGTTGCAATAATGTAATATTCTGAGTGATTAGTGTTGTGAATATTGTTATTGTTTTAAAATATTATTGCTGGATTCTTATTCTGAATTAACATTGCATTAGGACGTAACTGTTTATTTGTAAGCTTTATTGACAGAAATTAACTTATTCTACGCAATCCCTTACTAAGTCAGCTTTCTTATTTATATATTTTCTCAGGTAGTTTTAATAAAAAAGTATCTTCACGCCCATAAAAATGAGCCGAAGATACTTAGTCCCACAATGTGATAAGGTGTCAAACCTATCGCCAACCGGGCACTTATCCAGTCCTGGGCAATGTTGGTTTTATCAGAAAACTGAAAAAACATATTTTTCATTTACCCGAATCGGGAATCGAACACGGCACCTCATCACCAACATCGATTCCGGATCACTAGACCACAGAGGCGATAATAGTTTCAATAGCCATCATGAAACGGTTTGCAGCTTTATCAGAAAATGGCTTTAAATATCTGTTAGTCCAAGCTTCTTGCTTAAAAAAGCATGCGAAGCATACATATACGTCAGATATCAGACATAATGTTAGATCATGGCTGATGGATGGTATATTTCTGGAGCGGCTGAACCGAGGACGGCAACACCACTTTACTTATTTCTGCGGTCATATTATTAAACAAAGTAACAATCGTGTCCCGCCTCTATAGGGTAAGATATTCAGTATTTATTATAAATGTTGGTTGTGTTTGGATTTAAACGGTAGAGTAGCCGGTTTTATTTATTTTATTTTGTACGATAACAAACAAACACAGTGTACTTTTTTATATATATCATCAGATAGCAAACGAGATGACTCTGCTGATGGAATGGGAAACCAAAGATGTTAATGGTACGTTGCTATCCATGTGGATGGCAAATGCCACATGCATAAGTCTCACGGCTACTTACCCTCCAAGCCGGAACTCAACAATGAGAAGCATTGACGCTATTGCGACAAAAATAAGTAAGACGGTGGTACCAAATACCCGGGCGAGACGTTGCAGAACTCTACCACCTAGTAGCCACGGCGGTAGTGACACGTATAGTCAATCGGTCGCCTTTTACTATCTACCTGCCAAAACGGCAGTTGGCCTATTCTTTAAAGAACCCGGACCAACACGGGGGAAAGAGATACCCATCGTCTATAGACACCAAAGATATTAATGATGCATTGCTATCTGTTTGGGTGGCACATGCATAAGTTTACTGGCTGCCTAACCCTTTAAACCAGAACTAAGTGCAGGAATAGGCATGGCGACGGTATCAAAACACCGTCGACCCCGGGGGTAATCACTTACCATCAGGTGCACCTCCTGCTCGGTTGCTTCCTCTTCTATAAAAAACACAGATTACTTGTCACGATGTTAGTGACGTTTAGTCATCATTCAATCCAAAAAGCCATTCATTCACCTTTTACGAACGAACGAACTAATTTTCTATCCAAAGATACAAAAAGTACAGTCAACCGTGTATACCCTGTATACAGTGCGACACATAAAATATAAAAACTTCTCCTACATTTATATGTCCAAAGAATATACGGTATGAATTAAAATGGAGCAGTTATTCTGCATATGGCGGTGGTTATGTCAAATATAAACAGTAGTTAACGGAGCGTGCTTTTGGTGTTGGCGCCAATCAGATAATGTTCGGTTTCAGGGTTGATTGCACTGCCGGTAACGCGCATACATTGTGTACACTCTGATGCAAAAACATTTTTAATAATTCTCTCGTGTTTATATCAGAAAGTAATATTTTTGTCCTTTAATCAAAATTAACTAGATTCAATATCGCGGCTTTAAAGGTAACTAATGAAATAAGAGCACAAATTAATGTGTGTTCTTAATACGTCCAATTACAGCCAATGTACTATAGTACTAATGAAAGCTTTTGTCGGTAAAACGGAGCAATATTCGAAACTAAATCATATCCTACGGAAATAAGGTTAAATGTTATTAAGAGCGACATGAAATCGCTACAAAAAATATGTGGCGTAACACTCTTGGACCGGGTACGTACTGTTGACGTAAGAGAGAAGTTAGGCTTGAAAGAAAGTTTCAGTGTATAGGTGAAAAAGGGCATGCTCCGTAGGTTCGGACATGTAGAAAGAATGGTAGATGAAGGGTTAAGAAAACATATACACCATGCGAATGTAGAAGGATTTAGGTACCAAGAATACCAAGACTGACTTACTATGTTCAGATTCAACGAGTACTGTCCGAAGGTAGTGTCAATTATAGTCTTCGCAACCGGCGTGTTTGTATGAAGAGAGTAATGAATGTAGAGGATGCGATACGAGTTTGGAAGGATCTTGGTGCATGGCACTCATACCGCGAAAGAAATCTGGAGTGAAGATATGTATGTATATAAGATACTTTCAAGACTACAATACTTCCAATGTAAGATATTTTTGTGCTTCTGTTATATTCTCAAGCCATTTTTTTGAGCCTAGTTTGTAGGCAAAGTTGAATCTTGTTAGTTTTGATCGAAGTTTTTATATTTAACTAGCTGACCCGGCAAACGTTGTTTTACCTTACATATTAGGAATCCATAGCGGACAAACAACGTGACACGTAATTTATATAAGTCTACGGGATTGTCCTTCGACGCAGCCAAAATGGCATTAAAATTTATATGGTAGTTAAGTATTCTTAAATTTTCTAATTTTCCGCGCAATTTTCTTAATATCTTCTTTATAAGAACCTTCTCCTTACAATTACAAACACAACAAAAAAAAATTACCGAAATTGGTCCAGCCATTCAGGCGTGATGTCGTGACCAAGGAAAATAGGGATTGATTTTTATATATATATAAGATTTAAATAATAAACTATATACCACTCTGCCAGACAGTTCGTAAAGGCGAACGATCGGTTAATCATGTTACTACCATCGTGACTACTAGGTGGTAGAGTTCCGCAACATCTCGCCCGGGTTTGGTACCACCGTTTTACGCAATGCGTCAACGTCTTATGCAAGTAGCTTTAACACCTTGCCACTCGGATAGCAACGCATCATTAACAGCTTTGGTGTCTATAGGCGATGGTCGTCCTTTCCATCAGAAAATGTATCTGGTTGTTTGCTTTTTTATGATATAAAAAATACAATCGCCTGTACACTTATGCATGTAACATTACAATTTTGCCGCCTGTATACCAACGCATTATTTATATCTTTGATATCTATAGGCGATAGTTATCTCTTTCCATTGGGTAGTAGCCGCAATTGTAGTGACTCGCTTAGCCAATCGTTCACTTCTTACGAACTGCCTGGCAGAACGGCAAATGGTCTACTCTTCACAGGGGGACCTTGACTAACATAGGGGTTAGTGTAAACATTATAATCTTTTAAACAAATTTCACTTCCTATTTCAGCCTTTTTCTTTAAAGTTGCCTTAGTTAAAACCCAGGTCATCATCTACTTGCCAAATTTTATCAAAACAGTTTCTGCACTTTAGCTGTGACGGCGTAATAGACACACGTTCGCATTTTTTTATATCAGTGTTTCCCAAACATTGTTTTGATATGGCCCGGTAATTTCCACACTGCCCCTTCGTGACCCACTTAATACTTTTAAACCCAAGCTGGTTCTATTAGGTGACATAATACATCCATACTAATATTATAAATGCGAAAGTAATTCTGTCTGTCTGTCTGTCTGTCTGTCTGTCTGTCTCTCTGTCTGTCTGTTACGCTTTCACGGCCAAACCACTGAACCGATTTGGATAAAATTTCTTACAAATATAGTTTGAGACCCAAGAAAGGACATAGGATAGTTCTTATCCCGGAAATCCCACGGGAAATGGGACCATGCTGGTTTTTATTTTAGATTTTTTCCACGCGAACGAAGTCGCGGGCACAGCTAGTTAACATATATTTTTTTTATTTTAAATAGACACTTAAATCACTACATAGTATAAAACAAAGTAGCTTTCCGCTGTCTGTCCCTATGTATGCTTAGATATTTAAAACAATTTTAATAGATAGAGTGATTCAAGAGGAAGGATTATATATACATAATAGAGAACATCCATTATATAGTAGAGAAATACTGCTATAAATATATTTAGCAAAACAGCGTTTGCCGGGTCAGCTAGTATTTAATAATAGTAAAAAGGTCTAATTAATGCTACATACTTTGATTTCGCCTATTTTGTCATCATATATTCGCACACCATATATTAGTAGAATATGTTGGTACCTTAATTTATTTTTAACAACTTGTAACACCCATATTCTTGCAAATAAATATTTTCTTTCTTTCTTTCTTTTTTCACTCAACGCTTACGAATTTTAATACGTAGGTAATATTTTAAAAGCAAGGCGGGAATGTTGCGACCCGTTATTTTTTTTTTTGATGGCCCGGTACCGGGACCCGGCAAATGGGAAACGCTGTTTTATATCATTAGATAGCAAACAAGCAGATGGCTCTCCTGAAAGAAATACCTACCTATAGACACCAAAGATGTTCATGGTGCGTTGCTATGCGTGTGGCTGGATGCCAATGCCACATGCAGAAATCTACCGGCTACCTTACCCTCCAAACTGGAACACGAAAGTGACAAGCATTGACGCTATTGCGGCAGGAATTAATACTGTGGTGGTACCAAATATCCGGGTGAGACATTTCGGAACTCTACCACCTAGTAGTCACGATAATAGTGACACGCATAGCCAATCGGGCGCCTTTTACATCCTGCCTGGCACGACGGCAGTTGGTCTACTTTTCAAAGGAGCCCTGACCAACACATCTATACATATAATAAAATCGTAGGAAAGTCAAAACTGTACATTGAATATTTTTTTAAAAGAATACTTGCGGCGTGATCTACAATCGATATCGAAGCCGAAAACATAGTTTTTAGAATTTTTGTCTGTTTTTCTGTTTTTCTGTATGTATGTCCGGGGTAAACTCAAAAAGTACTGCATGGATTTACTTCATATTTTGCATGAATATTACTAATAGATCGGGTCAACATATAGGCTACATATTATCACGCTATCACCTACGGGGGAGGAGCTGTGCGGAGTAAACGAAGTCCGCGCGGACGAAGTCGCGGGCAACAGCTAGTTTATAATATTAGTGTGGATTGAATTTAATTTATAGTGAGTTTCCACACAAATGCAGTGACCCGTGATCATCTCTTCAAAATAACCTAACATACAATTTATTATAGTGATATTAATAAATCGTTCCGTTAAAAGGAAAATTCGTATTCATGGCTGAACATTTGAAAAGCTCTTTGAAATTATATGAATTAAATGCTCCATCGTGCGTAACACACACGGCCTATATTAAATTAGAGGCATAAAATAACATTAGGAATATTCTTAATAACATGGGAATAACCAGTGTTATGGCCGTATATTGCCACTGATTAGCGTAAATGTATATTTATTCGACAATTGCTATTTTTAACAATTGGTGAAAATCCATTGTTAATGTTATTTTAAACACCTATTTGTATTGCTTTGTGGTACATTCTCGAATTACGTGAACCAACAAGTTCTGTTTGTTTATTTTATGAGATATCAAACAGGCAGATCGCATCGCAGAGAAAAACATCGCCTAGACACCAAAGATGTTAATGGTGCATTGCTATCCATGTGGCCAGGTCTTAATGCCAGATACGTACGGTTTTAATATAACAATGTCATCTACTGATTATCTCTTCTAAAGATATTAACCGTAAACAAAATAGTGTGTGTGTAGGTATCAAACGCCGCATGATAGGATGTTTATTGCTTTTTTTATTAATTTAATTTTTTAATTTATTCCCCATATAAATTTTCAATGAGTGATTTTCGTAAAAAAAGGATGCAAATATTAATTGTATTAATATATGGACTCTTCTTGTATTATTATATAGATAGTATTCTTCGTGTATTAATATGCAGATAGAAGATGAAAATATATATGAAAGTGTAGTAATTGAGTTTGTGTTGAAACGTGTATATTAGAACTAGTTATACAATGGTACGAAACAAAAACGAAGATTGCTTTATCGAACTGTTAGCTCTGTTCTGTGATCAAAGGAAGTCATTCGGCAGTACAAAAAGAGGTGAGTGTGGAATACGCTTTATACTTGTTACTCCATGCTATTACGTTCGCGAAAAAGGCATAAATAACACTCTATTTATTTATTTAAAATTTATGCACAAACATGAACACAGATGGATTAATGCTACATGGCATTCTCCATCAATCAACTATAACTAAATAAGAACACTATCTATGACTATTTTCCATTATTAATAACATGTATACAGGTAAACTATCATTCATAACACAGGAGGATTTAATGCTACATGGCATTCTCTACCAGTTAACCATAACTAAATGAGAACAATATTAAGGGCTATTTACCATTATTTATAACATGTACCTACAAAGGTTAACTGTCATTCATAACAAGCACAGCGGTGGACTTAATGCGACATAGCATAATCTACCAGTCAACCATAACTACATGAGAATACTATTTAGAACTATTTTACATTATAACATGTACAGACATGTTGTTTAAACTTTTTTATTATTTTTGCTTTTTGTTATCTGCAGTAACATGTCGTAGTTTTTAAGAAAATGTTGTACACGTCTTTTATTAGCACGCATACAAGAGCCTACTTTAATGTAAGATTATATTTAAATGTATTGTGTGTACTGTTTTCCATGTGTAAAATAAGTAAATAAATAAAAAAACACATGACTAAATAAGTATACTATTTAGGACTATTCTATATTATTCATAACGCGTACAGAGGGGACATCTGTTCTGTAATCAAAAGAATTCTTTCGACAGTTCAAAAACAGGTAAGTGTGGAATACGCTTTATACTTGTTACTCCATGCTATATCGTTCGCGAAAAAGGTATAAATAACACTATTTGTTTACTTAAAATTTATACATAAACATGAACAGATAAAGACTTAACACTACATGATATTCTCTACCAGTCAACCATAACTAACTGAGAATTCTACATGACACTACTATTTCTTTTATATCATAATATTACAAATATAGTAATATATGCCTATAGACACAAAATATATTAATAATTGATGTTAAGATGCGCACTTTACAAACCCAGGCGAGGTGTTGCGGAACTCTACCATATTGTAGGCAAAATCATAGTGACACATTAAGGTAATCTTTCGCTTCTTACAAAATACCTGGCTGAATGCCATATGATCTATTCTTTTAAAAAAAGGCCCAGACAAATAGGTATTTCCTTTCGTCAGACGATAGTTAGTTTTACCTGTGGTTTTACTTTAAAAAGGGTAAATAGGTATTTAAAATAAGAGATGAAATATTACTTTCGCTGATTAGCTGATTAATCAACTTTTTTATATCATAAGATAGCAAACAAGCAGATGGCTCTCTAGATGGAAAAAGATAACCATCGTCTATAGATATCAAATATGTTGATGGGGAGTTGATGGGGAGATGCGGAGATGGGGAGATGGAGAGATGGGGAGAGTGGGGAGAGTCTATACGTGTGATGGGGTATTAATGCCACATGGATAAGTTTACCGGCTACTTTGCCATCCAAACCGGAATGCGACGGTGAAGCATTGAAACTATAGCGACAGCAATACGTCAGGCGGTGGTATCAGACCCGGTCGAGACAATGCAGAACTCTACCATCTAGTAGCCACGATGGTAGTGACTCGCATAGCCAATCGGTCGCCTTTTACGATCTACCTGGCAGAACGGAAGAATACGCCTATTCTTCAAAGGAGCCCGGGACCAACACCTTGAGACCAGGTTAAGACCAGGGTGAGACCTTGCAGAACTCTGCTACTTAGTAATCACGATGGTAGTGATTCCTATAGCCAATCCTTCGCCTATTAAGAACTGCTTGGCGAAATGTTTTTTTTTAATATACATACATATATATCGCATCGCCTATAGACAAGAATCAAAGATTTTAATGGTGCTATTTTGTGGCAATGTTTAATGCCACATGCATAAGTTTACCGGCTACCTTACCCTCCAAACCGGAACATGACAGTGAAAAGCACTGACACTATTGCGGCAGGAATAGGTAAGGCGGTGGTACCAGAGCCGGTCGAGACAATGCAGAAATCTACCACGTAGTAGCCACGATGGTAGTGACTCGCATAGCCAATCGGTCGTCTTTTACGATCTACCTGGCAGAACGGTAGAATAGGCCTATTCTTCAAAGGAGCCCGGGACCAACACGGGGAAAAATTTTAGATGGTCTTTTCCCCAGACTAATATGTATGACGACACGACTGACTAGTTGGTAAAGCCAAATGGGTAAAGGATGCCAAATCGGTCTCAGTCCATCGTGCGTGAATCGTGATAAATGTACCAGTGTACCATTATAATAGACACCGGGACATCTATTGATTTTCTGACTTTATTGATTCATTTGCTCTGCTTACGAGGCGTGGGAAGATGCCGCTATGATGATTCGTTTTTAATTAATTGAATTATAAAACTGTTGTGGTTGTAAATAGCAAGGCATTTTGTTTTAAATTAATGGATCCGACTTGCAATGGATGGGGATAACCCAAATCCCAATGAGATAACCACTCATTTATTTAATCGATAAAACGGTAACCTTAAATAACTGGTACCTTTTATGGCGTACTTTCAGTTACTCTTGCACAGGTGAAGGACTGACCATGATTGTTCATCTTTCTAAAAATCTTATGAATGAATGATTTTTTTTATATCAGGTACTAAATCCCATCGATTACAGAATAATATGTCATTGTAGATTAAATTAAATTAAGTTAAATTACAATGTCAAAGTTATAACAAAAAAATAATAATATATATTATTAATATTACCTACAGTAAACATACATTTGAAAATTATATTATGGACTCAATAGAATGAAGTTTAAAAGGAAAATCTTATAAACACGATGGAATGAAGTAAAATCGATAGATATTTTATATATTTCGTAGAAAGTATGAATAATAAATTTAATGATAATTATTGAATCATGTACCTAGTAAACATTAAATTTATTCATTATATTACATCATCGTAATAAATATTGAAAGCTGACATTGTTGTTATATTAAAAGATAACAAACAAGCAAATTGCTCTGCCAATAGAAAGAAATAACCTTATAGACACGAAATATGTTAATGGCTTTATTACTGCGAGTTAAAAAAAAATATCTTCACGTCCTTATTCCAGAAGAGGTAGGCAGAGATACAACCAGTGCACCCACGATTAGTTGAAGACACTTAAGGTCGGTTTCCGAAACGTAAATTATTTTTAACAAGCAATTAATCTGTGTTTAACAGATCATTTGCTTGGAAAAATTATTTTAAACACAGATTAACTATTTGTTAAAATTAATTTGCGTTTCGGAAACCGGCCGATAGTCCCACAATGTGATAGTTGGCAAGCCTATCGCCAACCGGGTACTTATCCAATCCCGTGCAACGTTGCTGATATCCTTAGATGAAGGAAACCACTACTAGATATGAAATAACTGAGGGAAACCGTGCCATTTTGTCCCTAAAAATGGCGGATTTATGAACAGCTGTTTACTGTTTACCTAACAATTGATAAATTATATTGCAATTGCGCATGTTATTTTAGTTAGTTTTTATTTAAGATTTTAGGTACACACTAAAATTGTAGAAAAATACAAATAAACGCTCAAATCAATTTAATATTTTGTAAAAAAAGGGTTATTTGACATTAAATTTTACTTACCTACATTGACAGCGTATTTTAGTACCTAATGGCGTATTGGCCGCAGGCTGTTTAAGGTGACGTTAATTTTCTTAAATGATTTGAAATTAGAGAACTAACGAAATTTTTACGTGTTAGACAGAGATACAGCCATTATTATTTGTTCAGCGTTGAAATGCAAGCAATTTTATAATTTTGATTGTTTAAAGAAGTTAATACCAAGTCCTTATCTTTCTCTTGTCAAAGTTTATAACAGAAAACTGTAAACTGAGTTTTATATATTGTTAATTCATATAATGACATTAGAAATACATTAGATTAATAAAAATAAGTATTACGCACACTAGATTTATGTGACATACGCGTTAATATATACAAAATATCATAATAGTCTGTGACACAAATGTACTATTTTCTTTAAGGCTAAAGCTAGTTGTCAAACTTAAAAGAGATTTTATTGTGTAGTCTATGGTCGAAATTCGGTCACAGGTGATCGCTAGTAAAACGTAAAGAACCCTTACGTGTCTTTTGGAGTGGCGAATATTAGATAAACTAGAATAATTTTCTACGATTTTTAAATCAATTAAATAAAATTTACCACTAGGAACAATTATTTAAAAATAATTGAAGCTATAATTTGATTGAATTCTATCATCATATTTAAGTGTTACCATTTACCATGCCATACCATAAAACTTTAATTACATTTTCATTAAAACAGTATTAAGTTTATATATATCATAATTTTCATTATAAGTATCAAATAAAAATTCTTCCTGTTTTTCTATTAAAGAATAGTTAATGCTAATTTATTTTTTGTTCTTTTAAGTACTATAGTGTTTTTACATAATCTTAGCTCAGAATTCTGTCAATCTAACATAGATTTCTGAGATTAGTAGTTGTACTGAAGACACCCATGACAAGATAATTACCTAACCACAGACTACTAAGGAGAGAACTGATTGTTTACGTTAACCTTACCTAAATTCCAACTTTATTTAGCTACTATTCCCCAAGTTAAAAAAATATTTATTAAATGCGGATAAGTTAAGGAGTGATATAGAATCTTAAGGAATATATTAAATTTTAAGGTAATAACTAAAAAAACGATATATGAAGTCTTGCCCGTGTTCTTTTGCATAAATTAAGAAATTGTCATCTTGATAAGAACGTAGAAAATTTTTCTTAATTTTTCGGTAGACCGTCCCTTACACGCTATATGTATTTTTATGTATTGATATCATTGACTGATACCTTATTACAAGCAAATAATTTGTTTACTTTGTGATTAGAACAATTCGTGTGATTATCCAGTGATATTTATTTATTTATTATTTTTTAAACGGGACCTGTGGGGTTTATCACGTATCTCGCAATGTATAATTATCGTATTAATTTAGTTATTGCATGACACATAATATTCTTTTATATTGGTGGCAGGCGTTGAAGCTCGATTATTTTTGGTGCTGTGACATCTAAGACGTGCATCAGTGATCAGCAAGCAATAACACTCATCACTGATCGCTGGCGGTTTGCAAATTTTAGATGATATGCCGGACAAACACGGGGGAAAACATAAGGCTTTTAACTGTAAAATGAGTTTCTCACGACACACACACTATAAGTTTACGTATTGGTATATTTTAATACAGCTAGTCATTTATATTTCCCGCTAATACCATACATTATCAAGTTTTACCTAATTGTAACCAGCGTGTCTTATCAGTGATACAAAATATAAGGCATGATAACAATCCGTTAGTCTCAACTCGAAGCGCTGTTGGCTAGCGTGAATTGTTTTTTATAAAATCCGTCCAGTTTGCAAGTTTTCGCGTCAAATGTATTTCATATATTCCGTATGTGCTATTTTAAACCTCCACTGAATACACAGGGATGCCAGCTTAAAATAATATTTGTGTGTAACGTTTTAAATTGAATTTGGAACTCTCTTATTTTGAACATTCAAAATGACCGTTGTTAGGATTCTATTTTTGAATGTGTATTTTTAAATGACATGTATATTTGGAAATAAAATGGCGATAAAGTTTATGGCAAAATGAGAGGATTTTGGAGTGAATTTCTGAATGCAGCAGCGACTCATCCTATACAAGCTATGCCTGGCGACTACGTCTCTCTTTTTGATTTGGATCGAATTGATGACCGTATGTTACTTTTTAATTAATCTATGGTATATTTTATTTGCATCTATCTTAAATATTCTTTAGATTATACAAAAATAAATCTATGTTTTTATTGACAATGTATGTCCACGCAATTTATCTAAAAAAAACAAATACACTATCACGTAATATCAAGATTACAGATAGCTTATTTCATCATTTATATTTTATTTTATTTATGTTGTACGTTAAGATGTTGGTACCGGTTATAGCTTAAAGCGATAATCATTTTAAGTGTCAACTGAATGACAAGGCAGCAATCGACAAATTGATGAACCATTGATGAGCATCTACTGACATTTGGGTTACCGGCGGAATTATATATGTTTGTTTATTAATTCGTGACTGGTTGTTATGTCAACATTACATTTATCTTTTTATAACAACGCCATCTAGTGATAAAAAATAACTTAGGCCTTATTTTAATGCTTTGCTTTGCGTGTGAATAAAAACAAATTTGTCGTTTCTATTTGCCGGGTATGACAGCGTTACACTACCACAGGAAATCTGCTGAGCAGCAATCAGGCCGTGAAAGAAGTACAACCACTCGACAAGACCGATACATACAACTGACTGCAAGACGTCAGCCGATGTTAACCGCCCGAGCGATAGGTTTAGGGCTACAAAACTGAAGTGGTACTGTTTACTCACAAGCCGTGAGAAATCGGCTGCATTTGCATGGCTTACGAGCACGACAACCAGTCAAGTGCCCACATATACGTCACAGGAATTGCGCTCGTTGAAATGAATGTTGTAAGGAAAACATGGATCCAGGAGAAATGGGATTAAATTTCATCGGGAAAAAAACCGCATCAAAATCCGTTGCGTGGTTTTAAAGATTTAAGCATACATAGGGACAGACAGAGAAAGCGACTTTGTTTTATACTATGTAGTGATAGCAAACAAGCAGAGAGCTCTCCTGATGAAAAGGGAAACCATCGGCTATAGACACTAAAGATGTTAAGGTTACGTTGCTATCCTTGTGGCGGGATGGAAATTGCACACGAATAGCAACGCATCATCTGATTTCGAGGGTAGAAAAGGGAACACGGCATTTTCACGCCGATGCTTTTTTTCTTTCTTTCACAATATCCCAGTATTACGAACGTGGTCTGCGATTGTTACTTCATACATTTTCAAAAAGATTTCGTCTTGACCACGTTAATTCTACTTTAATACCCTTTCTTGCATAGCCAACTCTCTTGTAGGGATAGAACATTTACATTTTTGAGATTTTTTGACACAATAAAGAATTTGTCTAGGGTTAGATCTATCAAGGTATATTAGTAGCGTAATTAAGTGATCAAGGGCCCGAGAGAATAAATCTTTATTTGTTGTATATGTTTTTAGTGGGTCATGGATTTTTTTGCCAAAGCCCAAATAGTGACCACCATAATGTACATTTAACATCATAAAAACAATCTTCTAAATAGGCTCAAGGCTTGCTAGCTTTCTTTTCAAAGCTTAGAGGCCCTCTGAGATTAAGGATTATGGTGTACTGACCCACCTGACCCTACGATAGATTTAGTCCCTACTTTATAAGACCTAGTCTAAACACTAGGTGAATTCCTTGATTATATTGGAGCTAGTATATTTCTGAACATTAATTGACAAATCTCCTGTAGTCCTTGATTACGTGTTATGTGATGTAATCAAGTCTAACGGTAATAGGGCATGCAAATCCGAATGTCGACATCAGTTGTAATTAATTCAATGGCAGATCAAAGCGGTTAATTAGTGTATACGAACGAGAATAATTTGGTATGTACCTATAGCATTTTTGGTATTTTTTTGACATTCATACTAATATTATAAACGCGAAAGTCTGTGTGTCTATTTGTCCTTGGTATACATAAGGATATCCATGTTACATGTCCATCGTTATAGATGAAATTCACATTTAAAATATTCATCAATACTTTGGTTTTTTCTTTTCGAAATGAACTAAAGCTGCGAGTAAAGTGATCAGCCAAAATTTAATTTTTAACAGAATTTAACCCTAGTTGTAAGTTATGCATTTGTATTTTTTACACTATGTTCTACTTATATATTTTGTACACTATGTTCTACTTATATACATTCTC
Source organism: Apodemia mormo (assembly GCA_036924255.1). Taxonomy (NCBI): domain Eukaryota; kingdom Metazoa; phylum Arthropoda; class Insecta; order Lepidoptera; family Riodinidae; genus Apodemia; species Apodemia mormo. Next base: position 29,761,302 of record JAUPFN010000017.1, read on the forward strand.
CCTTCTCCGGTCTGCTGGTTTTCAAAAAAATTACGCGAACGGTGGAATCAAATTAGACACAGTTAAATTTTACATTGCGGAGGAGTGTAGAAACCTAATATTTTTAAATAATGCATTACAAATACGTCTATACATCTATACAAATAAATGAAATTGGAGTGTCTGTTTGTAATATTAAAATAACCGCTTTTTACTAAATGCATATGGATGTACACGATACATACAACAAAATAACATTTTTTACAAGTTTTGTCTGTCTGTCTGTTTGCTCCGCCTAATCTTTGGAACGGCTGGACCAATTTTGACGGGACTTTCACTGGCAGATTGCTGATGTGACAGGGACTAACTTAGGCTAATTTTTCGAAATTTTTTTACGCGGACGAAGTCGCGGGCGCAGGTAGTTAAATAATAAAAATAAACATTACAGTTTAGACACACTACGTTCATGTATACATGATAATATACACATATGTGTACTATTTCTGGCTAAATTCTTTTGATAAACTAAAAAATGTTTTATTGTTTAGTTTATGTTCGAATTTCGACCATAGGGCGATCCTTAGTATACATAAGTAAACTACCTGTGCCCGCGACTACGTCCGCCAGTGAAAAATTCTAAAATAGAAGTAGCCTGAGTTACTCCTTATTACATCAGCTATCTGCCAGTGAAAGTCCTGTCGCTCCAGAGAAAGTAGCCGCTCCAGAGATAACCCGGAACAAACAGACAGACAGACGGACAGACAGACAGACAGACAAAAATAGTAGAAAATGTTATTTTGGTATATGTACCGTGTAAACACCTTTACGCATTTAGTTAAAAGTGGTTATTTTAATATTACAAACAGACACATCAATTTTATTTATTTGTGTAGATAAATACATTTCCAAACTTAACGGTGTATATAAAAACGTCTAAGCTTGGTAATATTAAAAATTTATAACAAAGGTATGGAGTCCGATGTGGGTTGCATGAAATTTGGTGGGTATTATAGGTTATTTCAGTCACGTGCGTGTTCCCCCTTATGAATAGCACATTACACATTTATCTCTGTCGGTTTTTCAATGACATTTCAGCAATATCTAGTACTAATATTGGGCATACGATACCGAGATAACGTTATCATAACTTATCTCCAAATCGAGAGTTATCTCGATTTGTTTTAACCACATATTATTGTAAACCACGTTAGTATTATTTTAACTTCCAAGTACATTAATAGATCTGAATAGTAGCTATCCTTAGTCATCTGACAGATTTTATCTTATCGATCAAAGGACATCGATTACACTATGAAATCACGCGCAAAGTTGATTCGATTCTATTGGGTCGATTTTATCTAATCATTTCGCCCAGTCAAAGGAATGCGGTCGTATTGAGTAGGACGTTATTGTGTATTTAATGGACATGGTTTTAGTGTATAGTGGTGTGCGGTGACTATCGATATGAGACTGCCGTCCGTGTCGTGTTCTAAAACGGAGTGCTTGCGTGAATGTGCATGGCAAGTGATATACTGTGGCTTGGATGCTTGTGAGAGATTCGCAGCTGCTCATAATTTGTTGTCACATCCTTATCCCATCATCGACGTTGTCGTTGTTGCTCCATCGACTCGAAGTTGTTAGTATATATTTAATTATTTATTTTTCTAAATTCTTTAGCATTAGGTTTTTATAATTTAATGTACTATACAAGTGATTATTATAACAGAATACCAGATTACAACTCGATTCGGAATATTTTTAACGCGGTAAAACTATATAACTTCACAATTAAGAGGAATCTTACGACTCTTGAGATAAAATCTGTCACGTCCTTTAGGCTACAGAGCATTACAAAAAATATACATACGTCCACTCGAGAAATATAATTTATCTTTTAGCACAGTTGGGTAATTAATATCACTTATAGACCGGGATCCCAGGGACAAACTTTTTTTTGATTACTAACAATCTGAATTTTTGTGAACAGCTTCGTTTTGACGAGACAACCATATTTTCTATCTTCGAAAAATCTCGAATCGGGTAACTGATAAAGATAGATAAAAAAGAAAACTTTAGAGTGTTGGACTAAAAAAAGTTTCTACTTTACATGTAGGACAATGTTACTCTTGAATAACAATAATAATTAACAAGCTGTTGTGAGAAAATTAAGTTGTTACTAAATTGATTAATATCAATTTAAACATCTCATAATTCCGAAACTTTAAAGTGGAGGACTCGCCAGAAAAACTATTGAACGTGTAGAACAAAAGTTTCATCGTGTTTTTCATAATATAATCAAGCAATTTAAGTCAAAATATAATTACTGTTATTAATAAATATTTTTCCTTCACCGAATAAAAGATTTCAAAGCTCCATAACTTTATTATCTACCCAATTTGAGATTTTTCGAAGATGAGAAAGATGGTTGTCTCATCAAAACGAAGCTGTTCACAAAAATTCAGCTTAACAAGCTGAATTTTCAAAATTCAAAGTAATCAAAAAAGAGTTTGTTCCTGGGATCCTGGTCTATTAGACATACATAATTTGTGCACAACGTATTAATTTCTCCGCGGTTACTTTTGAATGTGAACATTAAATAAGTTTTAGTAAGAGTAAAGTAATATAAATTTAATTTTTGGGTTTTCAATTTATCTTTCATTTATAAATACTAGCCCTTAGATTCGAATCATAGGTTTTTAGTTCTATACTTCAGTTTTTATGAATTTTTCCATGTCAATTCACCAGTGACATAATATTTCCTATTTCGGTTGGGAATGTACTCGATTTGCCGATAGCTTGTCTACCTTTTTACCCATCTGCAAGAGGAAGTTTATGTTTTTACTTATTTTGTATATAATAATGTAATATTTTTATTACTTAACTTTTATCTTCTAAGCTACTGAACAATTTATGTAATTGAGATGTCGTTAGATATACGTCTTGATAACCTATGTTTAACATTATAACTTAACCTTCCTGAGTCTGTGTTCCCGGACGAGTACAATCTGGGGATCTTCAAGAGAAGAGTGAACAGGTACCTTCTAGGGAAGCGTGTTCCATCTTAGACCTCATCTTAGCTTACCATCAGGCGAGATCGAGGTCAAGCGATTACCTATCGATAATAAAAAAAACCTATGTGTTCTTAGATAAATGACTTTAAAAAACCAACATAATGACTATGAGACACTATAGTTTAAAGTAAAAAAAATATGTTTTTGAAAATTGCAACATTGGTATCGAATTAAAGAGCGCATCGAGAGACTTCTAAAATAGTATTTCGTGACTAAAATTTAAATATACAACAAGAAATATACGCTATTATTATATTTTTGAGTGTATTTTGTATATTTGTTTGTTATGATCTGTAGCTTAAACGGCTCAATTGATTAAAACTTAAAAGGTGTCATTAAATTCCTCTTAATCAAAAGAGTGTAAGCTATAAAATTTTTAAGTCTTTTTTAATATAATTGTTTATTTATATCCTAAACTAACAAATAAGCAAATGGATCTCCAGATGGACAGAAATAACCCTCGCCTATTAATACAAAAGACGGTAATGGTGCGTTGCTATCCGTGTATCGGCATGGTAATACCACTTGCAAAAGTTTACCCCCTTACCTTACTTTCCAAACCGGAAGGCGACAGTAATAATCACTGACAATGTTGCTTCAGAAGTACTTAAGGCGGTGGTACCTAAGACGTTACGAGATTTTACTACCTAGTTATGATAGTTCATTACTCCTATGTTGAGCCAACCGTTTTCTTTTTAGCTGCCTGGCAGAGCGGCAGGTGGCCTTTTCTCCAAGATGGAAATAGTGAAAATAGTGAAAAGTATTGAACCATTTTAAATCTCTAATAAATGGACCATTTTCACAAATAACTGTCATAGGGTAGATGGAATCACAAAACCATATGAATACTAATAGACACGCCATTAGGAAGGAAACGTGTCACCGTACATCTGAGCAAACGCTCCTATTACTGTCAAAAATTTCGTATATTTGTAGGTTACATTGCATTGTGAAAAAATAGAAATAAACCATATTGTACTATTTTATCGTACCGAATGAGATGACGAAGTTTCAAAATCACCCTTGAAATGATTATATTTCATGGGTAAGTAGTATGACTCTGTATTTCTGTATGTAATTGCAAGCTACACTGACAAACTAAGAAATTGTCTTGAAAGGCGTATACATTTAATCCGTGGGTGACAGTAGTTTTTTACGACTCAATTTTTTTAAATTAACTATGGCCAGGAATCGCCTCGGTGGTCTAGTGGTTGGTTGTCGGTGATGGCCACATAAGGTCTCAGGTTCAATTTCCGGGTCCGGCAATTCAAAATGTGTTTTTTTTCTGTTTTGTATTATAAACAACCTTGCCCACGATAAGACAAGTGCCCGGTTGGCTATACGTTTGCCACATTGTAGGACTAAGTATCTTTTGATAATCGTGGGTGCACTGCTTGTACCTCTGCCTACCGCTTCGGAGATACGGGCGTGAAGATTCATTTGATTATGGTCACTTAAATATTAATAATAAATATTCATGGGACAAATTACACTTATTGATCTAACCCCAAAGTAAGCAAAGTATTTGCTTGTGTTATGGATGTTAGTCAACGATACTAATACATAGAAATACATATAATATATACTTTTACATACATGTAATAAATACATATAAAAATACATATTTTAAATGCATATAATAAATACTTTTACACACATAATAAATACCCAAACCCGGAAATACAAACATTTATGCTCATCACACAAATGCTTGTCCCCGACGGGGATCGATCCCGAGCCCCGTCGATTGCGTAGTCAGGGTCGCTAACCACTCGACCAACGGGGCGGTGGTACTTGCGGTGTGGCGGCGGTGGAAACTATGGTCACTTAAGTTATATAACAAAAAAATGTACATATTTATCATTGTATTTATAACTCCAACTAATTGCGTAATTACTTAGGATAACATAAAAAAAATTACATTAATATTAAGACATTTGTGAATATTTTACCCAAACAATATATCGCGTAGGATGCTGATTTTCGGCATTTTCAAAAATATACCTGTTATTCTTCCACCAAGTGACCTAGATTTTTTCTTATTTTTACCAGAACTGTTATAGCCTAGGCTATCGCCCCGTGGCCCGCTTGACGTCAAGTTTCGGATACTCTGTATATGTTATCAAAATATGCACAGTATTTCCTTGAGAATGATAAACATCAACATTTATGTTTTTATCGCTAGGCTTATACGATACGATACGGTGTCATTATAATCTTCTGTATATATAAAAATCAATCCCTATTTTCCTTGGTCACGACATCACGCCTGAATGGCTGAACCAATTACGGTATTTTTTTGTTGTGTTTGTAATTTTATTTATTTATTTATTTAACACTTTATTGTACACAAAAAGTAAGGAGAAGGTTCTTATAAAAGAAAATATTAAGAAAACTGCGCGGAAAATTAGAAAATTTAAGAATACTTAACCACCGTATAAAGTTTAATGCCATTTTGGCTGCGTGGAAGGACAATCCCGTAGTCTTATATAAATTACGTGTCACGTTGTTTGTCCGCTATGGGTTCCTAATATGTAAGGCAAAACCACGTTTGCCGGGTCAGCTAGTTAAGGTTATATTTTATCATTAAGCATTTTTTGTCTGCGCGAGCAGGTTCGAGCACTGGGCAACTTTTGAAGGATATACGATAGCAAACAAGCAGATGCCTCTCCTGATAGAAAGAGAAGCCATCACCTATGGACAAATATTAATATCTTATGGTGCGTCGCTATCCGCGTGACAGGATAGCAATGCTACATTCATAAGTCTACCGGCTACCTTACTCTTCAAACCGGAACGCCACAATGACAAGCATTGAAGTAAAGCAAACACAACCACTACTATATGTAAGTGGTTTCTCCATAATGGCTCTACCGATTTTGGTGAAATTTTATATTTAGATAGTCTTTTATTATAAAAGTTGATCTAGATGAGTGTTATCACTGTGATAATCCGTTTTCATATGAAAAAATATCATCCGAGCTAAGCTCGGTTGCCCAGCTAGTAAATCCTAAATCGCGCTTTAACAGTTTATCTTGTAAAACTATATATAAGTTTCAACGAAACGCAGTAACTATATGTAAGTCTCAGACGGAGTTTAGTCTCCGGGCTTGCCATGCTGGAAAGATTTCCCTTTTCCACGTCCTTCCGTGACGTCGTCGACCATCACATTAGTGACGTCACCGTGATGTTGTTACCATCATCCCTATATTCCTGTCGGGAATCGAATACGTGCCCATAAATTACATGGTTAGGGTCGCTAACCACTCGAATAACGAATATCTTAACCCTCCACCCTTAGTTTGCCCAACTTCCCCTTTAACTACGAGCCCATTTTTTAATTTTTTAATTTACCTTCCACAAATGGCCTCTATTTATTAAAATTTATTTATTTACGTCACACATTCGTATTTTGGTCACCAATATACTTGTCTGTACCAAATATCAACGCAATCGTTTTAGCACTTATAAAGAAAATTGACCGTGACAGATGGACGGACAAACAGACGGACACGAGTGATCCTATACGGATATAGATCCGTTCCTTTTTTTTACTTTTGTGGTGCGGAACCCTAAAAAGTAGTTCCCGACTCGGATATCGCAATACATTTATATCTACAAATCGAATTAATACTGTTTCAGTGTCTGAAAGTTTTAATTTGCTATAATTCTTCTTACATTAAGCTAAATTTTCCCCGTGTTAGTCCCGGGCTCCTTGAAGAATAGGCCAACTGCTGTCCTGGCAGGCAGGTTGTAGAAGGCGACCGTTTGGCTATATGAGTAACTATCATCGTGGCTGCTAGCTGGTAGAGTTCTGCATTGTCTCGCCCGGGTCTGGTACCACCGCCTTACCTATTCCTGCCGCAATAGCGTCAGTGCTTGTCACTGTCGTATTCTGGTTTGGAGGGCAAGGTAGCCGGTAAACTTATGCATGTGGCATTAGACCTCGCCACAAAATAGCAACGCACCATTAACACCTTTGGTGTATATAGGCGATGGTTGACTCTTTCATCGAGAGATCCATCTGCTTGTTTGCTATCTTATGATATAAAAAAGCGCCATCTCTTGTTCAGTAGTAAACACCAAGCAAAACTCGTCCCTCTTTCATACTCTTAGGTAAAACAATCAATAAAATCATTTTTAACTTTGACAACTGACTTTAGACGTAAAGAAAATAGTGTTGGTGCCTGTATATTATCGTGTATGTCACATGAATGTAGTCTGGGTAGTGTTTATTTTTATTAATATAAATAAATAAATAAATATTCACGGGACAAATTACACTTACTGATCTAACCCCAAAGTAAGCAAAGTATTTGCTTGTTAACATGGGCGTCGCCAGGATTACTTGATTTATCATACCATTCACTAAAAAATAAATGCAAAAATCTTATTTTTTTCTGATGCAATTTCAACCTCAAAAATAATGCTAAATAAAAAAAACTATAAACTGGTTAACTTCGACAGGCCATTCTTGAAACTTAATGCCAATTTGAAGTATTTCATAAACGGAACAATAACTCCCAAACTAATAAACACCCAAACCCGGAAATACAATATTTATGCTCATCAAACAAATGCTTTTCTTTGTCGGGGATCGAACGAAATACGCCGATTGCGTAGTCTAGGTCGTTAACCACCCGAGCAACGGACCAATTAATTTAATGTGTTTCTAACGCATTTTATCTTAAAATATTTTCTGCTTAAAATAGTTTCTGCTGTCATTCGCAACGTGCTTCCGCAACGTGCTCCGCAATCTTTAATTGTGCCAATTTTCACATTCCAACTATCGCCCAAAATTGGTTTAAAAAAGGATCCAAAATTTTTCCTTCATATAATACATAGATGATCACTTACTAAATGTCAGCAATTACGTTTAAACCTAAATAAAAAGTTAATTTTATAATACAAAGCTATTAAAGTATAATTTACTTTAATTTTTACTTTTTATGAAGCCATCCTATCTTAGCTTGGCTCTTTGCCACGAAGCTTTTAGTCCGATGTGGGGACAGCATGGAACGATTCCAGGACACCCGTTTTATGACCCGAACTTACGAAACTAAGTTTGGCTTGTGCTATCTACTAATTACGGCTTACTTTGTTGTGTGTTAGGATATATTGTTTTGTTGGGTTTGTAATTTAACAAAATGGACTTAATTATTATTAATTAACGGGATCATACCACGATTACTTGATGGATTATTTTAACCATCCATAATCCATTAAATAATCGCAGTAACTTCCCTTTAATTATTAATAATTCAGTTGAAAAAAGCCGCGAAATCTTAAAAGTATAAAATGGACTTATTCCCTTATTGCACTACTAGCTGTTGCCCGCGACTTAGTCCGCGCGGACTTTGTTTACTCCGCAGTCCGTACAGCTCCTCCCCCGTAGGTGCTAGCGTGATAATATGTAGCCTATATGTTGACCCGACCTGTTAGTAATATTCATGCACAATTTGAACTAAATCCACGCAGTACTTTTTGAGTTTACACCGGACATACATAACTTTCTTACGATTTTATTATATGTATATAGATACTGATTATAACATACATACAATTTAAAGATTTGATACAATGTATTTTTTGTTTATAATTAAATCGCGTCTGTGGTTTAGTAGTTCAGTGTCAGTGTTGATCACATGAGGTCCCGGGTTCGATTCCTGAGTCGGGCAATCCATGATGCGTTTTTTTTTCTGATGAAAACAACTTTGCCCGGGATTGGAATCAAATGATCGGTTGACGATAGGCTTGCCACCTATTACTTTTGGGACTAAGTATCTTCGGCTAATCGTGGGTGCACTGATTATACCTCTGCCTACCTCATGGGGGATACAGGCGTGAAATCCTTTTTTTAATATCTATATCTATATACATATAATAAAATCGTAGGAACTCAACTCAAAAACTCAACTCAAAAAGTACTGCATGGATTTACTTCAAATTTGGCATGAACATTACTAACAGATCAGGTCAAAATATAGGCTACATATTATCACGCTATCACCTACGGGGGAGGAGCTATGCGGAGTAAACGAAGTTCGCACGAACGAAGTCGCGGGCAACAGCTAGTTTATAAATATATGTAAATATGTATCATTTGATGTTTACATAAATGTTAGTGCATTACTTTTAAATTATACTTTAGTTTTTCATTATTGTTTGATTTTTATTTTCACGGTAAGTTTAAAATATTCCTTTATATTTTAAGACGCGCCAACCAACTCTTTTTAATCGACAAAAAAACGGAGGTTATCCGTTTGACATGTATGTGTGTAATATTGTTGGAATTGGATAATATTTGATTATGATGATCTATTTAGGCATCCAAGCACGTATACTAAATTCCGTAAGCGTATGCATGTTTGTATGTTTGTCCACGAATTTTTCGTGATTTAAAAGCCATACTAAGATAATTCTTTTTGATTTAAATTAGTTATATTCTAAGTTTTGCTAGGTGGTAGAGTTCTGCATTGACTCGCCCGGGTCTGGTACCACCGCCATCCTATTCCTGCCGCAATAGCGTTAGTGCTAGTCACTGACATGTTCCGGTTTGTTGGGTAAGGTAGCCGGTAAATTCATACTATGCATTAGACCTCGCCACGAGATAGCAACGTACCATTAACGTTTTTGGTGTCTATAGACGACGATTGACTCTTTCCATCAGGAGACCCATCTGCTTGTTTGCTATCTTATGATATTATAAAATCTTAAGTTTGTAACAATTATAGTATTATAATTTTTGAAAATATTTAATAAGCGTTAAATCCAAGGATTAAATGGATACGCCTTTCAAGATAATTTTTAATTTGTCAGTGTAGCTTGCAATTACATACAGGAATACAGAGTTATACAATTTACCAATGAAATAAAAGTATTTCGTGGGTAATTTTTGTACCTTATCATCTCATTTGGTACTATAAAACAGTACAACATGGTTTATTTCTAGTTTTTCACAATATAATATAACCTACAATTATATGAACTTTTTGACAGTACTTAATAGGAGCGTTTGCTCATATGCGCGGCGACACCTTTCCTTTCCAATGGCATGTCTGTTAGCATTAATATGGTCTGTGGTTTACTTATGTATACATTTTTTACTTGTATATAAAAATATAAATAAATATTTATCCTTTTATTTTACAACACTAAGCATTAAATACATACATATTTTAGATTTCGTTGTTCATACTTTATGTAATCAAACTTTGAAATGTTACACATTAAATATTATTTGCTAGTACCTAGCTTTAATTTAAGATCGACCAAAGAGTTGGAGGAGAGTCACCCTATGCTGAGTGATTGCCGCCACCCATAGCTATCAGTGGTACGGTACCACCATTGGTACCAGAGATCTTGTAGTTGCATTGCCTTAGGGGTGTGCCGTGTGAGTGACTTACTTTAAAGTTATTAATATCAATGGACGGTGTTGACTGCTTTTCCACAAATGACTCATTTGCGTTCATGCCTTTGAATTCAACAAAAAACAAAACAACGCAAGTTTGTACAAGGAGAAGCGGAATATCACAAAATTTGACCGATTCTATATTATTAATATTATAAATGCGAAAGTTTGAATGTTTGGATGGATGTTTGTTACTCAATCATGCAAAAACTACTGAACGGATTTGAATAAAATTTGGCACACAGGTAGATGATGATATGGAATACACATGGGCTATTTTTTATCCCCGAACAATTAGGTGATCCCGCGGGATTCGCCAAAAACTTATAATGCAACGGGCTACACGCTGCAGCTAGTATCATATATTTTAGTATCAAAGCTTTTTTAAGACTGACACACAAGAGTCTTACATTTTATTTTAAAATTACACCTTTCCCCGTGTTGGTCCCGGGCTCCTTTGAAGAATAGGCCAACTGCCGTTTTGCCAGGCAGGTCGTAAACGACGACCGATTTAGCCAGTCGGCGGTAGAGTTCTGCATTGTCCCGCCCGGGTTTGGTATAAAAAACATACTTCACCGAATAAGCGAACAAAACTAGCGTGACCGTTTTTTGGAATCAAAAAAATACTCTAACCGAAAAGCCAGACAGACATATTTTCTATCAACACAACGTGTCGTGCAGTAGATTTGTAAAAAAGAAAGTCAGTTCACAGTTGGACGGAACTAGCCGAGCGTATTTTAAACCGGGTCAGGGACTATATATTACTGTGGCAAAACGTTTGCCAAATTGCCGGGTCGCACTGCACTCGCCTAACTTAACTAATAAACGGCTGGACTTACGAATCTCCAAATTAGAACCCGCACACAATACTAAATTCGTAAATTAGGAATTAAATAAAAATACAGTTGTTTGAGATATACACCACACATGAAAATATAGTCTGCTCGACAAGTTGAAAATGGTCTAAAATAGAGATACTGCTCTTAAAATTATGTGCGATAGCTCATTGGATCCGGAATGACGCCTAGAAAAATGTGCTAAAAGCGTGTATTACGTTTTACATTACGTGGATTTTTCAGTTTTTGTTCAAGTACAATAATTATTATTAGTAAAGTATGAATATTTTTTTAACTTTTATGGCGTGATATTGTTAAGTATGTATATAAGAAAAGCTCTACGAAGCGAAAAATTTTTACGATTATTATTAAACATTTTTTTTCATTTACAATTAAGACGGAAGTACGACAAAATTTTATTGGTTAACAATCGTTTATCTTGTCTAAAAATAAATTTTAAGTAAAATTTCCAACGGAAATAAATTATTTATAGTGTTCAGAATAAGTGTAAATCGTGTAAATCGTAAATAAGTGTAAATCGTAATTTTTTCAAATTTAAAAATTATATTCAATACCCTAAACAAATTAATTTATGTGTCGCACGGCCTCAAAAGCGAGTAGCGAGTAGCTTTTGAGGCCGTGCGTGCAATCTAAAAATGTCGCGCGGAGACCCATTTTCAGAATTAAATTAAAATTATAAATAATGGAGATAGAGTTCCAAGATCTAAGAGTTTTTTCTTGGAAACTTCCTTCTCCTTCCGAATCTTTTTTGAAATTTCTTAAGTAGTAGTTTATGAAATATTGGCAAAAAACGAGATGCTATTTTTTTCATCTTTAATTGTTTTTATAATAATAATAATAACTTTTGCAATTTCTTATGTGCTAATACACGCTTTTAGCACATTTTTCTAGGCGTCATTCCGGATCCAATGAGCTATCGCACATAATTTTAAGAGCAGTATCTCTGTTTTAGACTATTTTCAACTTGTCGAGCAGAATAATATCACCAAAAAACAATTTGACAAACATAAAATCAAACAAAAAAAATACTGTGGAAAATCCAAAAAAACGGCTCATGATACACATTCGATCGTGAAAAAAAGAGAAATAAAATATCATTAAGAGGAAACATTTATATTTTTGAATTTTTGTATGTTTATAACGAATAAACTCAAAAACTACTGAACTGATCCTTAAAATTCTTTGACCATTAAAAAGTTACACAATCTAGAAGAATAAGCTAGATGTTTTACGCAACTGAGTAAAATGATGTAATGATTTTGGGTTGCGCAAACGAAGTCGCCAGTAACAGCTAGCACGACGAAATTATAAAATAAAACGACTACACACACGTATTAGGTATAACAAAGGTCGAAATATATTTTGAAAATCTATATATTGAAAACACGATATCGGGAGAAAAACTATGTAAGACGGTTTACCCTGCAGGCCATCCTTGCATCTTTCCGCTAAATTGAGGTATTTTAAGTTTAAAGCAAAGACTATACCTAAGCTTAGATTTTTGAGCTCAAAGAGATCAGTTTTCCCCGTGTTGGTTCCGGGCTTCTGTGAAGAATAGGCCAAATGCCGTTCTGCAAGGCAGGTCGTAAAAGGCGACCGATTGGCTAAGCGAGTCACTACCGTCATGGCTACTAGGTGGTAGATTTCAGCATTGTCTCGCCCGGGCTAGTACCGCCGCCTCACCTATTCCTACTGCAATAGCGTCAGTGCTTGTCACTGTCGTGTTCTGGTTCGGACGGTAAAGTAGCCGGTAAATTTATGCATGTGGCATTAGACCTCGCCACAAGATAGCAACGAACCATTGACATCTTTGGTGTCTATAGGCGATGGTTGACTCTTTCCATCAGGAGACCCATCTACTTGTTTGCTATCTTATGATATAAAAAAAGACAATACGGAACTCTGCCATCTAGTAGGCACGATAGTTGTCATTGGGATAGGCAATCGTTCGCCTCTTTACGAACTGCCTGTCTGAACTGCAGATGTTTTTTTCTTCAAAGGGGTCCCGGACCAACCTGGGGTAAAGCAATAATCGTTATCAAGTTCCATAATTTGCTTACTTTGGGGTTAGATCAGTAAGCGTAATTTGTCCCGTGAATTATTATTATTATTATTATCAGGACTACGACCCATCGCACCAACCGACGAATCAGTGATGTCTATATAGTGGACCGCCTGGGGATTTTCACCTCGGATTAGATTTATAGTGAATAAATTAATATGATCGATGTGGGATATTGTTTTTTAAGCTATAAATTGCAATGTTTACCCAATTTTTTGTGCACTCCATTGTTTCATTGTTTAAACAAATTATTATAAAAAATTAATGTTTGACCATATATTTTCACTTAAAATAGTAACTTTTTTTCCTATATGTCTACTCAGGTAAGATGTAACATATAAATAAAAAAATACTGTTTAAAGTGAAAATATATGGACAAACAATAATTTTTCATAATAATTTGTTTAAACAATGAAACAATGGAGTGCATAAAAAAAATTTGGGTAAACATTGCAATTTATAGCTTAAAAAATAATATCCCACATCAATCATATTAATTCATTCACTATTACTCTAATCCGAGGTTTTAAGGTTTTGAATGCTCCAGGCACTCCACTAATAGATGTTTTACGTTATAAGGATATTGGCGTACTGATACCTACTTAAATATATTCTATATTTAATATTTATCGCACTTTTTATTGTAACTTTCTGTATATGAACTCTAGGATAACCGCCATATGTGTTACAGCACAGGGTAATAAAATTTCACAGTTAAAAGCATTCGCGCCTTTATCGCTAACGAGCGCACTATCGAAGTATTAACCAGAAATAGTGTTCGATTATCACCCCCAGTATTTACGTAATCAGAGTGTGCAATATTATTACTAGCATATTTTATTAGTGCCGCTGTAACGACTGGACCAAGGATTTTGTTAGGTGGCCGATAGCCTTATATATACGTATCACTACATAGTATAAAACAACGTCGCTTTCTCTGTCTTTCCCTTTGTCCTTATGTCCCTATGTATGCTTAAATCTTTAAAACTACGCAACGGATTTTGATGCGGTTTGTTTTTAATTGATAGATTGATTCTTGAGGAAGGTTTTAGTATATAAACATTTCCGATATTCCTACGGGAATAAAAGCTACGCGGGTGAAACCGCGGGCATGTCGCTAGTATATAATAAATTTTAAAAAAATTAAACCGCCGAAAAGTTGTGTGTGGTCATAATAAATCAGTGAGTGAATAATCCATCATCCTTTGTTTTCATACCGTTTTAGGTGGATTATTTTTTAAAAATTTGAAAAATTAACCTGGGGTTTAGATTCTATTAAATGAAAGAAAAATTATCAAAATCGGATCACTTTGTAAAAAGTTATGTGTGGTCAATGGTCATACATTAAAATCAGTGAATAAACGATCAGTCATCTATTGTTTAATTACACAGGCCTACAACCTAAAAACTTTTTCGATAATTTTAATTAATTCATGCGTAATTTGGTGTCCTGATAAAGAAAAAAATTACCACCACTTTATCATATTTCCTTATTAAAAAAAGATTATGTACCAAAATGTATAGCATACATTTTTGACAATTTAAATATTTTGAAGTTGGCAACATTATTTATATGTAATGAGGTAGAATTACCAACATTAGAAATAAAATTTTCTAATGTTGGTAATTCTAATAATTTTTACCTTCGTCGTTTTTTTACTAATTATAACCTAAATTAGTATACAAATATATACTCAATTTGCTGTGTGTGTTTTATTAAAAATTAAAATTATATAGGTAATATATATTCATATAAAATTTTTCCTACAATAATCTATGTTATAATATTATAAATGTGAAAATTTGGATGTTTGTTACTCAATCACGCAAAAAATATTGAACGAATTTGTATAAAATTCGGTACACAGATAAATGATGACCTAGAATAGCATATAGGCTACTTTTTATCCCGGGAAAATTAGGTGATCCCGCGGGATTTTTCAAAAACTTATAATGCAGCGGGCTGCACGCTGCAGCTTCTAAATTGATATATTGCGAAAAAATTACGGGTGATAAAAAAAACTGTTATGAAATACGGTTTCAGCATACAAAAATACATAAGATTTAGGTAAGATTGTTTAAAAAGTTTTCACAAATATTTATTTTGTTGGCCTGTGTTATCTTTAAGGTTGGATTTTTTTACTTAAATGGGACTACTCTAGGATTACCCACTCCAATGAAAAAAATATCAAAATCGAATTACTCAGTAAAAAGTTATGCGTGGTCCAGCATAAACAAATAAATTTGGAAAATCCATAACTGCACGCCGCAACGTTTTTTTTCTTTAAATTATTTATTATAAAAAAACAGATCGGAATGAAGTTATTTTCAATAGGGATCTATTCTGAGTGATTAGATAATATTGATAATAAAACAAAGTGAATTCATAAAACCAATCAACCTATTTCGTGTTTACAGACATAAAATAAGAATCATCTGACGGCCATCAAAATATTTTTTCAACCAGTTTTTTTATTAAAATCAACTGTCTTCAAAGGTTTAAAGTTATACAGAATTTGAAGAATTAAGGTTTCTCTTTCTAATCATATACTTCTTATATCAAATTAGTGTATGAATTTAATACTGAGTTGATTGAAGTTAGTTGAGCTTTACATTTTCTTTCAACCGATAATGCACAGCCGCGCCGCGGCTTGCAATATACGCGTTGAATTGAGGACCTCGTCTGTTTGTTCGTTGACTGAAAATTACATACCGGCTATACGGATGGCAGCACAACATTACGATCTGTAGTGTTTATTTATTTTTATCCTGTTTCATAGGATAGCAAACAAGGAAATGGTTCTAGATGGAAAGAGGTTACGATCGCCTATAAACATCAAAGATTTTAATGGTGCGTTTTAATACATTTAACGTAAAAGACCTCGATACGTACCAAAGGACACCATGTGGTTGTTTGTCTCCAAAAAATATAAAAAGGGTATTGCTTAACTACATAGTAAACCTGAACGAAATAAGTGTGTTGGATCGTACATTATTTAATATGGACCCATGCTTAGATGGTACCTATTTTGTGAGAAATTAGTGACTGTTATATGTTTGAGACCTATGTTAAACTGTGTGTGACCTTTGCAGTCACTAGTGCCTAGATTTGCCACCTGAGATTCCTTGATTTTAAAGTTAACAGCATCAAAAATACGGGTTTTGGATTTTTTAAGGGAGATATGTATTTAAGTGGCATCAATCTATCTATCAAAGCGGGCTATACCACACTTAGCCACACTACGGGCCATTCTGCGTAAAGTTATATTGGCTATTTATTTATTTATTATTCAGAAAACTTATATCAATTTAACACAATAATTTTGTAAAATCTAGGTAACAAAATAAGCCAATTGAGTTTCCATAATTAGACAACAGTATACTTACAACAGACACTATGTGTACGATATAAAAATTTGACTCGCAAGTTAGTTTTCAAAATAAGTTCGAAAGAATACGCCTTATTTAAGTTTGTTTCATATGGAAAGGATCGATATCACTATTAACTTTATTAAGACTATCAGTAGCTCTTATTATGAAAGTGTTTTTTCGATAATTTGTAGAAGTAAAAAGTACATACAGCAAAGTTGGATTACGAACAGATCTATTGGGAACATTCAAGAATATTCTGCTCAGTAACTCTGGACAGTCTACAGTGCCACTGAGAATGCCTACAACATATGTTATATCATTTATTTCTCTTCTGGTGGATAATGGTAAAATATGTTGTGTTTTACAGGCTTCTAAATATGATGGTTTATTTTTAATTATTCTATGATAAAGAAATTTAATAAATCTTTTCTGAATTATTAAATTTCTTTATATTCCTTCCAACTCAGCTCATTCCAAAATCCAGCACCTTAGAGCTGCTTGAACAGCACTCTATATGTACCAACTCCTTTGAAGATATGGGCTCTTTGGTATTTCAATTTCTCGCTCTCAAACAGCACGTGGTGTGGATTTTACTCATGGTTTGGGCACGCTCTATATATGGGACTATCAATTAACCCCATGGTGTGCATGTGTTTACTCAATTGGCGATGCGCCGTTATCAGACCATATATTTTTTATTAATTCTACCTTTGGTAGTTTAAGTAATTTTGTAATCAATTAAGGATTCAGTTCAGGAAATGCATGTTTAGTTTATCTACAACGAGTTAACATTTCCCAGTGTTTTTTGCGCTTTATGTTGACAATTTTAAAGCGGCAATATTTTATAACAACATCTGAGGAAAAGTCTTTGAAAGATCTTTATTTTGTGAAGCAAATGTAAAAAAAAAACCTTATACGTTAAACACACAAACGAACGAATTCAGGGTCCAAAAACCGCGGCATGTCAGACAGAACGCTCGTATTTAACCGCATTGACCACCCATGACAGAATACGGGAGCTTTATTTACTCCGTATTGTATTTTTTAATTACGGATTCTTAATTTTTTGTAGAATGAAAGCCGGGACATTCCGTAAAATACAGGGAAACTGTGGGACACGTTTTCCGTTTCATGAATAGTAACAGTACATACACTGGTAGAATAAGATTGTTAGAACAATAATTAATGAATCTTATTAGACCGTGGCCCCAGGAACAAATATTTTTCTTGATTAATAACAAGCTGAATTTTTTTGAGAAGGTTCGTTTTGACGAGACGCAAATCTTTCCTATCTTCGAAAAATCTCGAATCGGGTAACTAATAAAGTTAGGGGGCTTCGAACATTTCAATTCGGTGAAGGAAAAGTATTTTATTTAAAACAACAATTATTTTTTGCTTTAATTGCTTGATTACTTTATGAAAAACATGGAATAAGTTTTGTCCTATACATTCGGTGGTTTTTCTGATGAGGCCTCTACTTTTAGTGAGGAGGCCTCGTCAGAAATTCGCATTCGAAATTTTTACATTCGGATCTAATTTTCGCACAACAGCTTGTTAATTATTATTATCATTCAAGGGTTACTTTTTCGTACATGTAAAGTGGAAACTTTTCTTAGACCGACACTCTAAAGTTTTCTTTTTTACCTATCTTTGTTAGTCCCGATTCCAGATTTTCCGAAGATAGAAACGATGGAAGTCTCGTCAAAACGAAGCTATTCACAAAAAATCAGCTTATTATTAATCAAAAAAAAGTTTGCTCTTGGGACCATGGTCTATAATGTCAGTTGTAAAATATGCAGTCATTACAATGTGCATTTAACTATTCGTTTCTACCTTAACAATATCGATCATAAAGCGTGCTTGAATGTTAATATATTATGTTTTGATTGCAAACTATACTAACCGCACATTTACATAAGTGGACAGGCAAAGGGAATATGTAATGCAGCTACATCACCGTAGACGCCTACGAGCTACACAACTTGCTACGTGCTACGACGTGCTACGGTGTAGCTTACATGCAATGTCCGTGTTTGAATATTATTAGACTGATTACTGAACACCAAACAATGCCACAATCGATTAAGGAAACATGCTCAGGAAAGATCGATATTGACGTAATGTTATGCACTAGTGATTTTCCTCAGCTTTACCTTTATCGAATTTTATTCATATCATGAAATAGCAAACAAAAGACAAGACGCCTCAGTGCTTAGATATGGCCTGTTATTATGGGGAAACTCAACAGATATTAGTAAGGCGTTTATTGCACAGAAAAAGTGTATTAGAGCTATATGTGCAAAGCCACCGTTCGTTTCATGCAAACAACTTTTTAGGAAATTAGGTATTCTACCACTTCCATGCATGTACATATATGAATTGGCCTGTTTTGTTAAGACAAATTATAAGCTGTTTTATGAGGCACGCGATTTGTATCCTCGGAATACACGAAATTCAAACAGGCTGGTTTTTAACCTGGCACCAAGGAGAGCATTGTATCACAAACAATATTATTCCATGTGTATACAGGTTTACAATGCCGTGCCAGATACTTTTAAGTCACTACCCTTTAAGAAATTTAAAAAAGGTTTACTGAAGTGGCTAAAGGATAAAAATTTTTAAATGTTAGAATAGTTAGAACTGTTGCTGATGCCAAAATTGGGCCATAGAAGAAGAATATGATGCACGTTTACATGTTTATTTTAATTTTTTTTTTAATTATAAGCATTTTTCAAATTGATATTCCTTTATGATATAATATTTTTTTTTTGTCAAGATTACAATTTTTTTTTTTACTTAATTCGTCTGACTCATACAATTTGACATTACAATGGATATTATTAATCTATTAATTTTGTTGTAAATAATTATTTTTCATGACATGCTAATTTTATATTTTAATTTTGTTAACAATAATTATTTTTCTATAATATCCTAGCAATATTAAAAATGTTAATTTTGCCACAAATTAAAAATATCATTGCATGCTGTTCATACGGCAAAATAGGAGAAACTACTAACATAATATAAGAGTACATGTAACTTACCCTATTTTCTGCAATAAACATTTGATTGATTGATTGATTGACGTTTGACTGCCTCTTGGTCGAGTGATAAGCGACCCTGACTACATATCAATGAGCTTGGGTTAGATTCTTGACAGAGACAGGCATTTGTGTCATGAGTAGATACGTTCGTATTTCCGTGCTTAGGTGTTCATTAATATATTTGAATATATACGAAATTCATCGTGATAGATTGTGACGTTACAGTAGTCACGATGAGTTAACAGCTATTTAAAAATCAATATTTCGCTAAGTACCATTAAGATACCATTTCGTGTTTTTTGTCTAAACAAAGCTGTTTTTCTTGTTATTATAAATTCGCGATGTGTGCATACTTCTGGACTATTCATTTGTAGTCGACCAAAAATAATCACACGTACACTACAATGCAAGTGTCGGCGACTGCCACCGACTCGTCGACGACTGCAGCTGACTCGTCAACGACTGCCGTAGACGCGTGTCGACAGCTGCAGTTGCCACTTTCGTTGGAAACGTTTCGCTCGTGTATATGAGCCCTTATATATGAGACCGTTTTCTTATGCTACATTCCTAAACGTTAGTTGTATTCTATAATTATAACAAAGCCGTGATATTCCTGAAATATAATTTCATCGTTTCAGTCAATAGCTGTTTATAATAATTTAATAACCATTTAAATCTCTTATTGTATACGCGCGTAATCAGAATTCATTGATGCGTTATACATAATAACTTTTCCAATTGTGATACACAATAGAGTATGCCAAAACTATAATACTGATAATGGAATAATTTATATCAGGTATGTAATTCACGACGTATTTTACCACCATTCTTTGTTAACATTTAAGCGAATAAACCAATTTTACTTTATCTTTGTCACTATCGTGATAAACTAGCAATCAGCAGATGGCTCTCCTGATGGGAAAAGATAATCATCGCTTATAGACGCCAAAGATGTTAATGGTGTGTTGCTATCCATGTGGCGGGGTGTTAATGCCACAAGCATAATTTTACCGGCTGTCTAATCTTCCAAACCGGGATACGACGGTGACAGACTCGGGCGAAGCGTTGCAGAATTCTGCCTTACTACAATTTTATTTTTATGTACATAAAAAGTATCATCACGCCCGGTTCTCTTGCGGGGTAGGCAAGTAAACCGAACGTCTATAGACTTTCCAGTTCACCGCGATTGACCGGTTTGCCACCGGCCGAAATAAGTGGTGATCCTCATCGCCGCATTTACCGACATGTTAACGATTATCGACTATTTCTAGCGGTAACCCACTATTCCGCCAGACTCAGAGCTGTTACTGAGGATTAGATTTTCGAGAAAATCTGTAAAAAACCTCAATAACACTGCCCGACCCGGGGATCAAACCCAGGACCTCATAGTCTGAGTCGAATAGGCTACCTCTAGACCACGAGGCCACTCATTTATATATATTTTTTTATACATATTATTTGTAAAGCCAATCGTTAAGCTTTTACAAATTGCCTGGCATTATGGCGGATAGTCTATTCTTCAAATGGGGTTTGTACCAAAACCGGGATTTAGACGATTAACAAAACACAGGTTGTTGTGCCTTTATTAATAGCAACATAAAAGTCATGGCACAGCATTACGGCACCACTCTGACCTTGAAAAAAATCTCATTCAAATTCACTTTAAAAAAACGGTCGTATTGTCGAAGTATCGTTTGTTCTTGCGATAATTTTTTTGCCGCTTTTTTATATCATAGCGTATAAACAAGATGACTCTCCTGATGGGAAGAGATAACCATCGCTTATAGACATCAAATATGTTAGTGACACGTTGTTATCCATGTAGCGGGATGATAATACAACTTGTTTAATTATTTTTGTGTTATAGCACTCACCCCGTTCTTGGGAAACTGGAAAAACCTTAAAAACAACAAAGAAAAATAACGACACGCGGGATTTGAACCTGCGACCATTTCCCTAAAGCCGGGACGCTCTTCCGCTGATTTAGTATCGACAGGCTCGAGGCGGCGAAATTCTTCTTTGCTATATGTTCGACTACGTCGATTGTACTGATCGCTAGCTATACATACGTATAACTAGTTAAATTCACATTTATAATTTTGATCAGTACTTTCGTATTTCTAATTATCGTTTTTACATCACTAAAACTACATTATATCCAAAATGTAAAGAGTGGCAATTTTGATTTAAAACTTTATTGTACTGGTTATAGTATAAATAAAGCTGAGTTATATCTTCGTTATTGTAATTCTTTAGACATTTAACAAATGTCAATTGACGACACTGCCCGCTTAAGATTAACAGCGTGTGAAATGTCGCGCCCGTTAGAAAAGAGGTTTGACCAATAAGAAGAACTTATATCTCGTTTATTTGAGGCGACCCAACGGGGAAACGTTTCTCGTGACATACGTATTCGAATAAACGTTTATCGTACGGTGAGGCGACACGAACTTTATTTTACATTAATCGCGTATTTTGTGTACCGCAATTTACGTTAAACTGAAATGCGGTTAGGCTGCCAGGCGGACGTAATTTCAGTTGGTATATTGTTTGTACGGAGTGAAATGGATCCGTGATAAATTTTGTACATTTTCGTAGAATTAGAAGATGTCACAAAGATAAAGAGAGGCTAACTATTTCTCTCTGTCCATGTATGATATTTCTGATAAATTCTGAATGAATGGCCGTTGTTCAACTTCAATAATATTTTTTTCCTTGTCAGACATTTGGCGAGTTAGAAACTTTTCCCCCGTGTTGGTTCGGGCTCCTTTGAAGGATAGACCAACTGCCGTTGTGCCAGGCAGGTCGTAAAATGAGACCGATTGACTATACGTGTAATTACCATCGTGACTACTAGGTGTTACAGTTCCGCAACGTCTCGCCTGGGTATTTGGTACCACCGCTTTACCTACTGCTGTCGCAATACTTTTAATGATTATCATTGTTGTGGTCCGATTTGGAGGGTGAGGCAGCCGGTAGCCGATATGTATGTGACATTGCCATCCCGCTACACGAATAGCAACGGAACATTAACATCTTTGGTGTCTATAGGCGATGGTTTCTCTTTCCATCAGGAGAGTTATCTGCTTGTTTGCTATCTTACGATGTAAAAAAAAGCCCATCCATTCTATAACTAATTGATGCAGCTTGATTCACTCTCGTCCGTCACCTAAGCGTAATTCGCAAAAATAATGCGCTTAAGTCAGCACACAACTCATTTTGCGTCGCCGTGTAACACAAAGAAGACTTTAGTATGAAACCGAATACAGCGTAAATTTCGCGACTCAATTAACGTTTCTCACAGCTCAAAAAACTAAGACACGTTTGGCCTCACCCTGTAACGGGTAGGTTTCTACGCCCTTATTAATAATAAAAGATCTCTTCACAATACTACTTCTACACACGACGCATCGATCGCAGTAGCAATGTTTAATAGCCTCCTGTCGTATGTGACTGACGATCGCTGTGCTGTCAAGTCTTGTATTATAAGCAATTTTCCTTATCACACTGACAACATCATATCGTTATCCCGCTCGCGCTCGGTAAAATCTATTAGAATCGTTGGCTGCAGTATTAAATCGAAATAGTGTTTATTCGATTTATAGAGAATTGTTTTGCCGGTCGTTCTATCATCGCTATTTGAAGACATCAATGTTATTGAATTTTGATTTCCGTTATGTGAAACCTTATTCTATTAAACCCTTTTTCGATTATTTTGAGCCAATAAAATACTATCGCAATGGAATTGGGCGGGTAATATCATAAACCACAAATAGGGAAGCCGTATTTTGTATATATAAAAAGAAGAGAATTGTCTCAATGATTGAGATTCCAAGAACCAGCCTAAAACCTTGCATCAAAAAGTCTGAAATTTTTCATAGGGGTTGTTTTTACAGTGAGGTGAGGAAGAAAAGATTTATCGAAATTATCTACTAAGATGAAATAGGAGTTTTTTTATAACATTTAAGCGTATTTACTACTATGCCAATAAACTTAACAAATTTGTCGTGGTTGTCAAGGTGAAATATTGTATAAAATTTCTTAGGCAAGTCCGCACAGATAGGCGGCTTGCTCAGCGCCTAGAGTCTAGCAAACCACCTATAGTCTGATCAACATGTGCCTTTGAGGTCTAAATTTTTAGCTCGCCTCGGAAAATTATGATCGCAATGTCATTCGATTCATCATCGCATTTAGAAAGTTTTTGAAAAATTTGGAGTTTTGATTGCAAAAATTACAAAAGTTATAAACAATTTAGTAAAAAAAATGAGTGGTTTTGTTTTTTTCGAATAACTCAAAAAGTATTCAATATTTTCGAAATTTGAAAACAGATCCATAAAGAGGAAGAAATTTCCTAAAAAAAAGTCCTGCCTCCCGGAACTCTAGGACCAATATTTATAAATTTCTAGAGGGTTGAAAATACGGCCAAAAACGGGAACTCTCGCTTGCGTAAGCTATGCCCACTTTGTACCTTTAATGAATAAATATTATTTAAACTTATTAAATATGAAAATTAAGAAATGAAAAATTCAGACAGCTATAGGATAGATCAATGAACAATAATCCGGCGATCAAAATTTTTTATCGCGATTTCCCAATTAAATATCCATTAATTAATTAACAATTTTTTGTAGCACGAACATCAACATTGAAAGTACGATAGTTGTTAAACTATTAACCTGGGATTTTTTTCCTTTTATGGAGCTATCATACAAAGGCTATATTAAAGATTCCCGTTGGAAAAATTAAAAAATTGTTAATTTTCACTTTGTTATTAACAATTTACTTAAGTTAAAAATCATCAAACTCGATTAAACATTGAAAAAAATATTTTTTTTTATAATATTGCTATTGGTCCATTTTCTTATGATCATAAGCTGCTTAAAAATGAATTTTAATAATTTTTATCCCATATTGTTTAAAAAATTGTTATAAACAAATGAGTTGTTTATAAAATAATCATAAATTTTTTTTGGTAACATTATCTTTGATGGAAATTATGTTTTTTTTAAAAAAACCGTTCTTAAAAAAAAAATTTATTGCTTAAAAACGCATTTGATCGTACGCACCGATCATAATTTTCCGAGGCGAGCTAAAAATTTAGACCTCAAAGGCACATGTTGACCAGACTACTAGCGAACAGCTTAGTAAAACAATCGTTCTAGAATGTTCGCGACTGGCCGCACTACGCACTTGGGGCTTAGCTAATATTATGCTTAGCGACCTATCAAAGTAAACAGTGCGGACCGGACGGTCGAAAACATTCTAGAACGCTCGTTTTACTAAGCTACTTACTCGCTAGGTGGTTCGCTAGGGTCTATTTTTTTTACATTATAAGATAGCAAACCAGCAGGGGGGTCTCCTGATGGAAAGAGTCAACCATCGCTTATAGACACCAAAGATGTTAATGGTGCGTTGCTATCTTGTGGCGAGGTCTAATGCCATATGCATAAGTTTACCGGCTACCTTACCCTCCAAACCGGAACACGACAGCGACAAGCACTGACGCTATTGCGGCAGGAATAGGTAAGGCGGTGGTACCAGACCCGGGCGAGACAATGCAAAACTCTATCACCTAGTAGCCACGATGTTAGTGACTCGATAGCCAATCGGTCGCCTTTTACGACCTGCCTGGCAGAACGGAAGTTAGCCTATTCTTCAAAGCAGGCCGGGACCAACACGGCGAAAAGGCGCTAAGCAAGCCGCCTGCCTGTGCGTACTTTTTCCACTTACTTTTTCCATTGATTGCATCTTTAGTTGAACACAAGTGGCGTGGCGCATGCTTGTCTAGTACATAGTCTTTAGTGACCCATTTAGTTTTAGTTTTTTTTTTTGTATTTTCTAAAAGAAGGCAGATGATTTTATTTTATAAGATGACATTCAAGCAGATGGGTCTCCTGATGGAAATACTCAAACATCGCCCATAGACAGCAAAGATGTTAATGGACGTTGCTGTCTTGTGGCGGTGGCCGGTGGTAAGGCGGTGGTACCAGACCCGGCGAGATAATGCAGAACTCTACTACCTGGTAGCCACGATGGTAGTGACTCGCATCATCAATCTGCTTAATGAATCAAGGCTAACACAAAGCAAACGTAAAGGTATATTGAGTTACTTGTACAAATCTGTTTAGTACCGTCCATTAAAAATATCTTTGTCAACTCACTCTGTGTCCAATTACTGAATTTTTGTTTCACGAACAGTAATTTTGCTTGCGGAAATGCTGTATTAAAACTCGATTCGGTTACTCATTAGAATGGAAAGTATTTTGTCCAACGAGTTTTGTTCGGAATGAGTTTCATAAACAAAGTAATGGGAGTTGCGGAGTTGATTGCGTTGCAATTCCGAATGGAGGCTTCGTTAATGTTTTTGATATTTTGATGAATTACTTTACTTAGCGCCCATTGTTAGATGTGGATCTTTATCATTCATCAATAAAGTATGAGGTACGGGATATTATTTTCGCGGAATTAATTTAGTGAGGCAGTGCCAACCGTATGACAGATGTTGGTAATGCCATGAGTTGGTGTAAGGTCTAAAGTCGTATCAATATATTAGACACCAATCATTTCACACGTGAAATACGCGTGCACCAGAAAAGATATATTTTCCATTTTTGATGCTAAGACAAAAAGTTCCTTACAGGGATAAGTTACTCGGGTAGATAAACCAATTTTACCATTGGTTTACCACAATTTACCGATCCGATTTGAGATTCTCGTTAAAGATTCGTTACACACCTTACTACTTATTTCGTGTATCTTTTTGAAAACGACAGATGATTTGATAGATGAAAAATGACATCTCGCCCGGGTTTGTTACTTTGTTGTCCTTGTCACTGCCTTGTTCCAGCTTGAAGGGTCAGGTTGCCGATGAACTATGCATGTTAAATTCCAGACCCGACTCACGAATTGCATCGCACCATTTACATATTTGATGGCTATATGCGATGATTGTCTCTTTCCATAGGTCACATGGTAATCTATATTATATTATAAATGCGAAAGTTTGGATGTTTAGATGGATGTTTGGATGGATGTTTGTTACTCGATCCCGCAAAAACTACTTTGAATGAAATTTTGAATGAAAGATTTGGCTTGTTAGTAATATTCATGCAGAAGTAAATCCATGCAGTACGTTTTGAGTTTACCTCGACATATATTGACTTTCCTACGATTTTATTATATGTACTAGCTGTTGCCTGCGACTTCGTCCGCACGCGCTTCGTTTACTCCGCACCGCTTGTACCCCGTAGGTGATAGCGTGATAATATGTAGCCTATATGTTGACCCGACCTGTTAGTAATATTCATGCAAAATTTTTAAATAAATCCATGCAGTGCTTTTTGTCTTTACCCCGGACATACATACAGACAAACAGACAAAAATTCTAAAAACTATATTTTTGGCTTCGATATCAATTGTAAATCACGCCCCAAGTATTCTTTTAAAAAATAGTCAATGTACAGTTTTGACTTTCCTACGATTTTATTGATTTAACAAATGAAAGATTTGAATGAAGTTTGGTACACAGATAGATAATATAACCTGGAATAGCACATAGGCTACCTTTTTATCCCGGAAAATCAGGTCGTCCCGCGGGATTCACTAAAAACTTTCATAATGCAACGGGCTGCACGCGGCAGCTATTTTGAAATAAAAATATCTAATAGGATAGATAATAATAAAAATACCTATAAAGAATTCTCGTGTCACAACTTTAGTTTCCGAGTCTGAGAATAGGATGTTATCTATTTTTATACTCCTAAGTTTAAGGGCGGTCCACCACAATAATTTCTTTAAAAATACATACAACCCTAAATTTTCACCTTTCCACCATTAACCCCTATTTTCAGTAGCGATATTAGTAATTCAATAATTTATATAGCAAACAGCGTCTGCTGAGTCAGCTAGTAAACATATAAAAATACTTGTTACCGTGTGGTATTGAATAAAGAACTGAGGTTCTCAGGTTTTAGTTCAATACCCATCACTACGAATAAACGTATCTTTCTGCATCTTGGGTCAATCTCACGATAACATTTCAACCACAATACGTTGCTTCAGAAATCCGCTTATCCGGCTAAACTTTAAGCCCCCCGACGCGCGCTCTTTCGACCGTAAACACGATTGAAAACTAAAAAGAAACCCTAGCCAGTGCTTATTGCTAACTTAATACCGCGATAAAGTTAACGATGGTTTTATTTCTTTTTATTTATAAAAGAGTTACTCGCAGTTTCAACTATTTTGTGCAATAGATTTCTTTATTCAGTTTTTTCACTTTATATATTTTTATATTATAGGATTGCAAACAAACTGTCGACTACTCGAGAGTGATAAGCACTGACTTTGCCGCAGTAAAATGTAAGACCATGGCCTTAACTATGTATTTGTTACAATCTGCAAAAGTCGTATGGCGCCGCTGGTCCAGTAGAACCAGCGTGCCAACTACTGTCAGGATGACGATCATCGAGGATGTAGAAACAGAAGGATGTGGAAAAGTAAGTAGTAGATTCCTGTATAGGAATATGACTAGCGATTAGTAAAACCAACAGAATCGATCACAAAGCAAAGAAGAATTTCGTCACGTTGAACCACCGACACGTAACTCAGTTGGTAAGAGCATTGTCCGGCTTTAGGCAAGGTTTTTGGTTTAAATCCAGTCGTGTCAATTTTTTTAAAAAACGACTCTTGGTAGCTTCTCCTAGTACATGATAAGTGCTAAAATACATATACAGCGTGTAAAGAAACCCAGTCTGACCCAAAAGGGACATATAAGTATGTCGGCGGCATTATAAAAAAATGAATTTATTCTATAAAATAATAATATTTATAAAAATAAAATATATTTATAAAAATAAAATATATTTATAAAAATAAAATATATTTTAAAAAAATAAAAATTATTCATAAAAATAAAACTATTTTGTATTTAAAAAACTTCGTATTTAACCTTTAATTTTGCTGAAATGTAGCGAATATTTCAAAATGTACAACACTCCGTCGGGTAAGCACGGCCTCGTAGCCGAGTATATGTCCGTAGCCATTTTAATCCAGCATTTTGTGTTGCCATATTAATATTTGAAATATCATTTAGTATTATTTCGGCAAAAATTTACTTATTTATATTCGCAAAATAATAGCGTAATATATGTGACTTTATTAGGCTCCTTTGACGATTTGACAGGTTTTACACATATTTGTAAAATGAATACCTAGTTTATCAAACAGGTAAAGCTCAGTGGACTTTACTAAGCAAAGAAACTTGCTCACATAGCAGTGCTGTTATAGTCGCTTTGGAAACGGTGGTAGTAGGTTAATGCAGTTATCGATCGCGGCATGTGGAGAACCCCGCGCCGTTTACCGTCCAAGGACGTCCACAGGAAACACGTTGCGTGTGCCGGCCCGATTGCTGTTGCCAAATGCACAGCGGGTTGCCAGTTTTTAATTGTAAACGTGAATGTATACCATTTGATTTAGTTCTTTAACTTTATTGATTTATTGTAATTGAGTTTTCCCATTAATATTGATTAACGCCATTAATACAAAACTTAAGCCTTGTGATTTGTCTTAGACATATTTCTCTATTTTTTATATAATAAATAGGGGGTAAGCATATTCGGTTCTGATCATGAGGTCCCGGGTTCAATCGCCGGATCGGGCAAATGTGTTGTTTCTGGTCTGATCGGGCAAAATCTGTTTATAATCGCCGTAAAATCAATCTGTAGTATTAAAACAGAAACAGATGTTATCGTGAAACTAAATCTCGAGACATTTGGGTGTACACGACAAAATCCAGACATTAATCAAACAGAACTGCGATACGTCTTCTAAATGATAAATAATTACATTCGGATCCCAAGTCAAATCACGTAGCAGTGCATGCCGCTGAATAGTTTAAACTGTACAAATAAACAAACTTGGATGCACACATTCGAATATATGAGACCTTAATTCCTGCTTTACTTAAACATTTCTAGACTGATTGGATTTTTAAGCTTAGAGTTTTTAAGTGAAAACCGTTTAGCCGCTTTAGACGATTTTTGGTATGGAAAAATCGAATGGGTTCGCGTCAGCGCGCCTCACCATCATCAACATGCTAATGTTTAAAGTTTTTCTATAGCTATACTAGAGAGTTTAATGTACTACGCACTAGAAGAGCTATGCTAAGTACAAGTCGTGTTCCATTTCGTTAACACTCACTGCAGTGCTAAATAATAATTAATTGTCCAAACAAAAGTCGCCGTGAATTTCATGGCGCTCACACGTTTCATTCAATAAGTTCTGACAAAGGTGAATCCATGGACTGCACTTTAAAACACAAATGACGTTATGCATGCCTTGTCTTGTACGTTAGTACATAGAAGTTTTCGAGCTATACAAACAGGTTTTTACGTCATAGGATAACAAACATACAAAAGACGCTCTTAATGGGAAATGAAACCATCGCGTACAGAGAATAAAGATGTTAATGGTGCATTGCTAATCGTGTGGCGGGTTGGGAATATTATATGCGTGAGTTTAATGGCTGCTTTACTCTCCAAACCCGAATATGACGATGATAATCAGTGACGCTATTGCGACAAGAATAGGTAAGACGTTGGTACCAAACCCGGACGTGACTTGGCCTATCACCTAGTAGTCACATTGGTACCCATTGCCACGTTTATTCTCTCGTCTTGTACCAGATGCCTAACAGTAAGGAAGTTCTTTAGAAAAAGGACTCAATTAAGACGGAGAAAAGTTTAGAATTGTACCAACATCAGTGAACCATACAGCCCCCCCGTGTTGGTCCCGGGCTCTTTTGTAATCCCCCGTGTTGGTCCCGGGCTTCTTTATAGAATAGGCCAATTGCCGTTCTGCCAGGCAGGTCGTAAAAGGCGACTAATTGGCTACGCGAGTCACTACCATCGTGGCTACTAGGTGGTAGAGTTCTGAATTGTCTCGCCCGGGTCTAATACCACCGCCTTACCTATTCCTGCCGCAATAGCGTTAGTGCTTGCCAATGTCGTGTTCCGGTTTGGAGAGTAAGGTAGCCGATTAGCTTATGCATGTGGCATTAGACCTCGCCACAAGATAGCAACGCACAGTTAACATCTTTGGTGTCGATAGGCGATGGTTGACTCTTTCCATCAGGAGACCCATCTGCTTGTTTGCTATCTTATGATATAAAAAATAATACAGACGTACAAATACAATTTCACAAATAAAATTTTCGTATAATATTAGAAGGATAAATAAAGTTTACTTAAAAATATAGTAAACGACGCCTTGCTTAGATCTTTGCCAATTGAAATTTAAGTGAAATGAATTTAATATCGTACAATTAAGTCGACAACCAGAGCGCTTCCTTTGTCCTCCTTTACTTATCTCAAGTCCAATTTTATCTTAACTCTAAATGGAGAACAAAGTGAAAAACAGAAACTTATTAAACAAGAGCGGTTTCAAAATCAAAATAAAGAAAAAAATATTCAAGTAAACCTTCAAAAGCACTTTTGGCGATGCTAATACGAGAAGAGAAAAACTGACACTTTCTACGAAAATTGCGCGGACTAAGGTTAAGCATCATCTTTAGGTAAAAAAAAACTTAAGGCATGTGGTAATAACACCCCACTACACGGATAGCAACGCACCATTGCCATCTTTGGTCTATAGGCCGATATATCGATGGGTAACTCTCCATCAGGAGAGCCCTCTGCTTGTTTGCTATCTTATCGTATAAAAAAACTTTTTACCCTGCAAGGTAACCGGTGTGATAATATATGTTTGTGTTTATTAATAAGGGTTTATGACATATATATCTTCACGCATGATCCCTTACATACATGGTAGACAGAGAGAACTGAGAGACATATGTCACCATCCTTTAATATTCGTTTTTTCTCCGTATTAGTCCGGACTCCCTTTGAATGATAGATCATCTGCCATTCTGCCAGGCAGGTTGTAAAACGCGAGCGATTGGTTATACGTGTCACTACCATCGTTACCACAGGGTATTAAGATTTCTGCAACGTCTCCCTCGGGGTTTTGGTACCACCGCCTTAACTATTCCTGTCGCAATATTGTCATTGCTTGTCACTGTCGTGTTCCGGTTTCGACGGTAAGGTAGCCGGTAAACTTACACACGCAGCATTACCATCCCGCCAGACGTTTAACATCACACCATTAAGAGAGCGGTCTCTGTTAGGACAGCAATCTGCTCGTTTGCTATCTTATGATGTAAAAAAATATCTTACTCTACAAGGGGACTGGTATGATAATATTTGTTTTTGTCTATAACATAACATAGTCTTACGCTTGATTCCTTACGGATGGACAAAGAAAACTGAGAGTCATATAAGACGATCCTTGCATATTTGTCTTGCTTCCTCCACATTCATTACTGTTGTAATACAAATCGAAAAGGTCTAAAATTTTGTATAAAACCTGTAACCCGTGCGATGTCACGGCAGTTCACTACTTTATATCAGTCAATTACGAGAGGTCCGTCTCTCGTGGTTGTGGGAAGCGATCGGGGCCGCGTAATTGGCTGGGCTGGCTAGTGGCCACTCAATGAAACATCCTCAGGGATCTGGGGCCTCACTGGAATCACTAACAAACACTTGAAGGCCACTTGGACCCGCATTGTTGTGGCGTCTCGTGGAAATTGATATCCAATGGTTAAATCGATACTTTCCAGCCGCATGTATTTTTTATAAATCATAAAAGCAGATGACTCTTCTGATGAAAGCGAACCCTCCTACAACAACCTATAGACACTATAAATGTTAATGATGTGTAGCTATGCGTGTAGCTGGGTTAGAATGCCACCTCCATAAATTTACTGGCTACCTTACCTACCAAATCGGAATTCGGAACACGACAGCGACAAACACCGTTGCTTTTGAGGCAGGAATAATAAACACACGCGCATATACACACGGATACGCATGCGTATTCACGCATACTCACACATGATGCCATTTGTATTTAAATTTATTTTATTACGTACGTTATTATATGTATGTATATATGTGTCAGTATATGTCACTTAGGAATAATGTAGCTTTCTATTCCACGATCAAAAATAACTAGGTTCAAGATCGTTACGTGGTCTTTTGTGGCTATTGAAATAAGAGAACGAATAAATGTGTGTTCTTATTTTGTCCAATCACAGCATACAAACGCATTACGTCACGAAAAAGTTTTACGAGTAGCATATGACTTGCAATTTTATACCCTAAAGCCATAAACTAAAATTTAATTTTCCAAGGGCCTAATAAAATTTTACAAGCTCTCGTCGGTAAAGCGGATTAATAGTTGAAAATAAACCATAACTTA
This sequence comes from Apodemia mormo, assembly GCA_036924255.1. NCBI lineage: Eukaryota > Metazoa > Arthropoda > Insecta > Lepidoptera > Riodinidae > Apodemia > Apodemia mormo. Next base: position 29,794,418 of record JAUPFN010000017.1, read on the forward strand.
CAGCAATAAGGTTGATTATTATTCAGATACTTTAAAACGTTATGATATTTTTTGTGTTTTTATATCATTCTCAAGCCATTTTCTTTCGCTGAGTTCGTAGGCAACGCTGAATCTTGTTACTTGTGTTTTAAGTTTCTACTGGTAATTTTTTTTTAATCAGACCAGTATTCTCAAACCTATAAACTTTACCTTTTATGAGTATAGATATTATTTTTATATCATGAGATAGCAAATAAGCATGATGATGAAGCAAGATGGTACTCTTGATGAAAAGAGATAACCATCACCTATATACACCAAAGATGTTAATAATGCTTTTGCCGGTATCCTTGTGCCGGGTTCTTAGTGCCACATACATAAGTTTACCGACTACTTTACCCTCCAAACCGGAAAATTATAGTGACATGAAATGCGTCAGGAAATGGTAAATCGGTGGTATCACACCTGAGTGACACAATGGAGAATCTACCATCTAGTCGCCACGATGGCACTCGCAGTAGCAAATCGTTCGCTTCTTACAAATTGCCTGGCAGAACGTCAGATGGTCGATTTTTACAGGAGCCCCGACTAACGATTAACTCATACCAACACAACTATACTATTCTAAAAATATGAACACACATCGCTGAACGCGTAGTTTTTTAAAAATCGTTGCAACTATAAATTAAAATGAAGATGTCATGCTATTTTTCTTTAGATTAAAAGCAAATATTTGAAAAGTAAAACGATAAACGAAAATTATCAAGTAGTTTATGAATAACGCATCAATTAATAGGTGCATATTATACAGTAAATGTTAGTCTAATTTTGTCGTTTTTTGTTTCAGTTTTCCCAAATGTCCCGGCTGCACCAGGAATGCCCTGCGCGGGGGAGGACCGTGAGTATTTTTCGTAAAATATTTTAATATTAAGAAAGAAAATATGGTATTTATTGTCATTATTAAGATCGAGCAGAAGTTTTGAAGTATTTAAGAGTCCCTTTACTTTTTAATATAATTTTTTTGTATTTTCAATAATCATTTATAATTTCTGTTAAAATTATAAATTATATTACGGTACAAAATACGGCTGTCGGAGGGACAGACCGCGGAGATTTGGTAATAGGATCGCGTTTTCTTTGGACGCTAGATAGAGCAGGCGAAAGAACTTAATATAATTAGTTTATCTCATCCTAGCTATGTGTTATTCACGGCTACACTCCCATTAAAATATAGTACAAAAGAAAGTTAGCAAAAGAGAAAATAAATTTTTAAAAGCCTTAAATTGCCTAACCTTTTTCGTTTGACTTTAAAATTGATTGCCTCGTGATCTAAGGGTTAGCCTGTTCGGCTCACATCACGAGGCTCCGGGTTCGATAATCAGGCATCAGGATAAGGCAAAAGTGTTATTGAGGATTTTTCTAGGTTTTTCTTGAAAATCCAAAACCTCATTAGCAGTTTGGGGTCTGGCAGGTTGTGTCACCACTCCCGTTTCTCGGATGACCACGTACGTAAAGCTGTCGGTCCAGGTTATTGCTACAAATAGTCAATAGTTGTTATCAGGTCATCACCCATATCACCCCCATCTCGTCAACCGACAACCCGGTGAAACGTGGTCAACTGGAAAGACTTTTGACATTCGGTTTACTCTACTCACCTCGCAAGGGAACAAGGCGTGATGATACTACTATAAAAAGGAATATACATATGCCCAAATAATCTCAAAAGCACCAACTACAGAGCGATCAACGACCATACAATCATATATCGTCTTAGTCTTAGTCGTAATATTTATTTATTTATTTAATACTTTATTGTACACAGAGAACAAGCACAATTAGGGAAAAAAATAAACGTAACATAAGTACAATGGGCGAGCTTATCTCTACTTAAAGAGATTTCTTCCAGCCAACCCGTAAAAGGAGATTAAAAAAAACCAAATGAGTAGACTTGGTGTACAAAAGAATATTATGGTTGCACAAATAAACTAAATATATATAGGTGATAATGAAATATTTGGGTAGCTGCAGGCCTAAATGTTAAGTGGTGGCGAATGCCACAAAGCACTGAGCTTGCCTTTTGCACAAACTTAGTTTTAATCCATTCTATAAAAATAAATAAATAAATGAAACATTCAGACTAGTTTTGTAGGCGGAGTAGTCAGAGAGAACCGAAAGCCATACACCACCGTCCAAACAGACACGGCTTAGTTCAACCACATCCACAGTTCTCTTCATACAAACCAGTTTCGCAGACTCAACTGCACCATAGGGCAGCACCCGATCAATTTGTTTATTTATCCCTGATTGCATTGTGTATTGGCAGACAAAAGATTGACTTTTATCTGCCATTTTTTCTACATTTCGGAACCTTAGTGTTTTTTTTTTATTTTTACAACGGTCCTTTTATTAAAAACCCCATTTTCACTCACTTCAGTATTGCGAATGCAATCCGCCAATGTTACACAATCCTTCGGAGCAATTATTCCCTTTCCCATTTTTACATCGATATATGTTTCACAGCCAACATCTCTCACCTCATTTTAAATACTAGGAGTAGAATTTCTTCAACTTCTCGATCAGGTTGGCACCACCGATTTGCCTTTTCCTGTCGAAATAGCGGTGCGGCTTATCCATGTCTTATTCCGTTTTGTTTTGGAAGGTCTGTCACCAATTCACGTAATTGAGTCAATGAACTTAGAACAATCACACACATAAACATGATAGAACGTGGAGACGTGCTACGACGCGGCATAATATGTAAAAAAATGTGTAATAGTCTTAAACGCTTTAATTACGTAAATTAGGCCCCAGGTAGCCGATAAGTACATAAATATGTAGCGGCTCAAACAATCACAAACACTACAAGAAAAAATAATAAAAAATGGACAAAATCAATAACAAATGGAAAAAATGAAATTCAAAAATAAAATCCTGAATCGCGACATCACAATTATTTATCTTGTAACACTATATACAAGTTTCAACGCTTCTCAAATGGACTTCGGTCTCCAGGCGGTACACCTTGCCTGGCTGGGAAGATCTTCCTTTTCCCCTTACTTGTCCTTTTGTGACGCCATCAACCTCCACAGTAATGACGTCATACTGACAAGAAGCTGGCCCGCTGGTTCCATCACTACGACCCTTCCGCGGTACGCACCAGCGGCGCCACAAGTATTTTTATATTATAAGATACAAAGGCGGATCCAGGGGGGAGATCACGGGTGTCATGACCTCCCCCCTAGGCTGAGGTCTAGGTATGGATTTATTGCAAACAAATATCTTGACTGTAGCTCAAATATGTAACCCCTGACTCGAAGGTTGGATCCGCTCTTGATAAGATAGCAAACAAGCACATGAGTCTCCTGGTGGAAACTGTCAACCATCGCCTATAGATATCAACAATGTAAATGGTGCGTCGCTATCTTGTGGCGAGGTCTAATACTACATGCATAAGTTTACCGGCTACTTTATTGTCCAAACCGGAACACGACAGTGACAAAAATAACGCTATTGCGACAGGAATAGGAAAGGCGGTGGTACTAGCCCCGGGCGAGACAATGCAGAACTCTCCTCCTAGTATGTGGCATTCCATCCTACCCATACGGATAGCAAGGCACCGAGCTTATTGGAAGCTAGTTTAGCTTCCAATAAGCTCGGTGTGCTCAGCAGAGTGAAACAGTACTTCTTGCCGTCCCATCGCCTTCAACTTTACAAGACCCAAATTCGGCCTCACATGGAGTACTGTTCTCATCTCTGCGCCGGAGCTCCTCAGTACCAGCTTCTTCCTCTGCGTATCGTATTCAGCGTTTTGAATCTTTGACGACCAGGCTATTTCGAAACGTCTTGACTCTTTGGCATTGCGCAGAGATGTTGGTTCACTCTGCGTCTTCTATCGTATTTTTTCATGGGGAGTGTTCCGACGAGTAATTTTGATTAATACCTGCCGCCGAATTCCTTCATCGGACACCGTATCAAATTTTAAAATTCCATCCTCACCATCTTGATGTCCGGAAATCCACACCTGTGCGTTTCTCTCGGCACTTTTTGCCTCGCACTACTCTGTTCTGGAATCAATTACTGGCAGGGGTGTTTCCAAACGGATATGACTTGGGGGCCTTCAAGAAAAGAGCTTACTCATTCTTAAAAGGCCGGCATCGCAACTGCAAGACCCCTGGTATTGCAGATGTCCGTGGGCGGCGGTGATCACTTACCATCAGGTGCACCACCTGCTCGTTTGCCCACTCTTCTATAAAAAAAACCGTCTGCTCGTTTGCTATCCTATGATATAAAAGATCGTCAATATTCCACCACAGGTTATCCGTAAAACTCTCATCTCGACCGCGCTAATCCCGCTTTCATACCCGGCCATACGACCAATATCCAACTCTTGCATTCACGCCGTCCTTATTTACATCTTGTACTTACTATACGTCTGTAAATATTAAATGACCGGACAGACTCGTCTGTAAATTCAATATTTTGCCGATTTTCAGGATAAATATGTAGGTATTTTTTTAAAACTCATTGAAATCAATTTTACCATTTTGAGAAATACGGTTTGATTCCCAAGAGTAACAAAATATTGTAAAATAAGCACAGATATATTTTTTAACGAACTTTTCCCGCTACTTTGTGTGTGTGGAAACATTTCTAAATTAAAAGTAGCTTAAGTTATTCCTTATTTATATCAGCTATCTGCCAGTGAAAGTCCCATCAAAATTGATCCAGATGTTTCAGAGATTAGCCGGAACAAACAAACAGACAGACAGAACACAATCGTAAAATAGTTTGGTATATCTACCGTATACATCCATATGCATTTAGCAACCAGCGGTTATTTAAATATTATAAAAAGACACTCCAGTTTTATTTATTTGTGTAGTTTGTATAGATATTTAAATTTTCTTTCATGAACACTCATATTTGCATAGAACATGATGTTCAGAACCGAGCCATAGTAGGGCTGGGGTGTGATTTTTTAGAAATCTACCACTTATTTGTCACAATTGTGGTGATGGTACATGAAAGAAACCCGGATGGAAAGAGATCCGGATCAATATCTTAATATTACTTCGCTTTTTGGCTACTAGGTGGTAGAGTTCTGCATTGTTTCGCCCGGGCCTGGTACCTACGCCTTACCTATTCCTGCCGCAATAGCGTCAGTGCTTGTCAATGTCGTGTTCCGGTTTGGAGGGCAAGGTATCCGGTAAACTTATGCATGTGGTATTAGACATCGCCACAAGATAGCAACGCACCATTAACACCTTTGACGTATATAGGCGATGGTTGACTCTTTCCATCAGGAGACCCATCTGCTTGTTTGCTATCTTATGTTATAAAAACACTAACTTTCTTTTCATTTCACAAACTTTTGTCCCTCTAGGAAATCAAACCGAATCCTCAGCAGCCCTTGTATAGAAAGCCGCGGAAACTTGAAAGTATAAATTTATATTTATATATGAAATGGCAAGAGTGAACTTGACGCTGGCTCCCCGGCTTCATTGACTAATTCAGTTCTTCCATAACTCATAACGCCACATTAAAACCAAACATTAAGTCAACTCATTCAATTGAAATGAAGCCAATGTCTATAAAAGTGCTCATAAAGGATATATTAATCTTGTCATGGACAGTTCAACAATATTAACAACAGAGATACTGTTGTTAGCTACACTGTTGCGTGTTATTACTCTATGCTTTTCAAGGCTAAGCTCAATAGCTTTAACGACGTCATTTCATACTTGATATTACTTATAACTTAGGACAGCTTGCAAACTAATGGCAGAGAGTTTAATGGACTACTTACTAGAGAAGCAATGTGAAGAAGTCCTGTTCTATTTTGTTTAGATTTGCTTTAGCGCTGAAATAATAATAAATCGCCCAACCAAAGTCAAAATTAAGTAGCGCTACAGCGTGTAATGTAACAGAGTATAGTATATATTTACGATCAAAAGGTCGTAACCGTCGTGAATGTCATTGTGCTTACGCGTTTCATTCAATGGAGTACACTGTAGTGGAACACCTGTGGCGTGGCGCATGTCTTGCTAGGACGTTAGCACATAAGAAGTAGAGATGGGTCGGACTAGGTAAATCAGAGACTAGGTGCATCTAGTCCTAGTCTGTAAAAATACGTGATCCAAATACCTGTTCCACCTAGTCCTAACGATACTATGATCTTATTTTGTGAAATTTATACTATGAATAATAAGTATACGTATCTGTTCTTAAAAGTAATTGAATATTATAATATTTTCTAACACTTACGCAAGACATTTACACAAATAAAACTAGGTTTTAAGCTAATTATCGCGTTTTTTCTGATTTTTATACCCCGACGTTAGATGTTTTTTCGTTAAACGATTTCTATAATTCGATACCGAACTTAATTACTTTACATATTTTACATTCTTCCATATTTTACCTTTTATCTACAAAATGTTCCCAAACGATATTGCTACGTTTAGGCGCCATTATTATACCTAATTATAAATAAAAAGTTCATAGTCACCGATTAAATACTAACAATAGCCTTTTATGCCATTAACAAACACGTAATCTGAAAAAACTTTATGATGGAATCACGTCCACGATACTAGGTTAGTCTTTGATACTAGATACTCCAAAGTATGAATACTAGATACTTTAAAGACTATGATACTTGATCGATATCGGACGCGATCTCTGTTACCTGTTCTCAATGAAGTATTTGATCGAGTATCGCGTATTATGACGTAGGTACGGGTATTCACCTGTTGGCTGTTAGCTCGGCTGTCGGCCATGCGTAGCGAGAGACCGGGACGGAGCATACATATTGTATAACGGTATCTCACTCTTGTGAGAGCGGGAAAAAGTATACAAATCGTATTGCTTCATCTCGTTAGCATTTTGTCATGGGTGAGCAAGATAGCAAAACACGTTTTCACAAAAGAGTAAAGGAAACAGTGCAGCGAATGCGATGAGTGAGTCCTGATATTATAATACTACTAGACTACAGGACTATACGGACTTAGTCTTATGAAAAATGGAACAGATGCCGCCTAATATCGTAAAATACCTAGTATTCGTACCTGTTCTAGTATTTACGACTCATCTCTAATAAGAAGTCTTTGAACAATGGCCTCGATTCTGCTAAATTCAATTTAAGTTTTTTAATTATTGCTGCCTTTTAATTATTTATTTATATTTTTTTATTTAATTGAAATTTGTATATTCTAATGACAAGTTACAGTAAACAAGCTAGATCATCGTCATTGTATATCATATAGGCATGGCACATTTAACGCATCACTGGTTATATCACTCGTTATAATATAACTCACGTGTCACAACGGTTATGTGCATCAAAACTGACGGTTACATAATATAACGCGAGCGTGATTTAATTTCACGCGGGCCAAGCTACTACTTAGCTTATAATTCGCAGAATTCCATCGTACAAAAACGACAAAGCAACAATATTTAAGCGACAACGCTATTTTACTTTACTAATCACTTATAAATTATATCGTATAAATAACTATATCAAGTCATTATAACTGCGACATGTAACAGGCGGAATAAAATACACCCACTATGACAATAATCGTCAGTAATGAAATAGGTCAGATCGTGATTTATCACGCGTAATATAACGGTGACAAAAAACAAATAACATCACGGCGTGATAGTGAAATAAAAATAGCTATAACTCCCATCCCCTAATATCAGGTTAATTTCTTGTTTTAACTACTATAAATATTATATTGGTGTTTTAGCATTCACCCCGTGCTTGGGAAAACTTGAAAAACTTTAAAAACAACAAAGAAAAATTGATCAATATTATAAATGTGAATTTCATCTGTAACGATGAACTCATTTAACTAGTTATACGTATGTATATCTAGCGATCAGTACAATCGACGTAATCGATCACATAGCACAGAAGAAATCCGCCACTTCGAATTAGTCGACACTTGCTCAGTTGGTTAGAGCGTCTCGGGTTAAGGAAAGGTCGTAAATTTCAAATCTTACATGGCGAAATTTTTCTTTGTTTTTTTTTAAAGTTTTATTATCAATATTTCCAATAAGATTAGCTAAGTTGATCCAGCCGTTGTCAAGTAATGCGCTTATCAACAAATATTTATGACATGCACAGTGGCATGCAACGTCTTATTGGCATGACGCGCAGAAAATCAGTATTTCCTGAAATTTAATTTTACAATTTATATGTCACAAAAATTTATTAAATCAAATATACTGTGTGTAAAGAAAACCCTGTCCGATCTGAAAGAGGCATATAGATTGGTTAAAGACATTAATGAAAAAAATATGGAATGACTTTATTTCAGAAAATAAAAAAGATATCGTTTTTTTAATATTCGTATTTTTACTTATATTTCCCTAGAGTTAAGCAAATATTTTAAAAATGACAATACCTTGTCGCTGTTTGTTTCATTGTTTCGCTTTGGCGGCTTTCGCACAAACACCACTCGAAGGTGCGCTATTTTTCGGCTTTTTACAAAGGAATTTTTAACGTGCTTCACACGAGCAGCGTGTCCTTCGGTAGCATCCGACTTGCGCGGCATTCTTTGATAATAGAATTTACTTATTTGTAGGTGTTGTCATACGTAATGTATGAAAATATCATTTATGATTATTTTTTTTTATTGGGAAAACTAATTAATTAAAATCATAATTAAAAAAAAACCATAAAATAATTACCTTTATGTTACCGTATTACGGTACCAAATAACACCTTTAATTATCCGACAGGGTTTTCTTTACACACTGTATATACTCATTTTATCCCCTAAAATAATTGCTAAAAATGTCACTATTGAAAATGTAGTATGGCCGGGTTTCGATCCGGTAGTAATTTTTATAAAAATCGACTCATCAAAAGAAAGTGCAATCATTAGGTTTACTTGAATAAAACATTTTTTTGATTTTGATTTTCAAAAAATTAATATACATTCAAAACGTATTTTTATGTACGCCTTGCCCTTCCCATGTCTCTGGTCTACAATTACGGATTACGTTGTTAGCTCTCATTTACCACATTTCCACTTCAGTTTTAGTATATACCTATTACTACTTATTTCATTTGTCCGATTTTGTTTTTATTTATTTATTAATGTTTCTAACGATCTGATAAAACAACGTTTCTCGGGATTGTGTAAGTAAGTGCCCGGTTAGCGACAGGCTTGCTATTGCCTCATTGTAGTAAAGTTGTCAACACTGGTTGTACCTCCGCCTGCCCCTATATAAGGGGATATGGTTGTGAAGATACTTTGAAATTTGTTATGGTAGCTGCCAAAATGTATCACAGAAAACAATAAAAAAAATACCGGATACGCCTTTTTCTTATATATTATAAGTGTGGCTTTCATTTACACCCAGAAATACAGAGCTATAGTTCTTACCGTTGGAATAAATCGTTTCAGAGTATTTTATTTGAAATCCTGTCTTCTTATTCGCGACAAAATAGCACAAAATAGAGTATTTATATATTTTTTTCAATATCATATATCTACAAGCGTTTGAGTCTTAAAAGCATTTGCGTCTATGCGCGGCTACACGTTTCTCTCCTAATAGCGTATCTACAATACAATACAATACAATGACTCTTTATTGTGCAACAAAATATGTCACAACTTAAAAGTAAAAAGTCTATTGTTTTTTTTTATATATCATAAGATAGCAAACAAGCAGACGGGTCTCCTGATGGAGAGTCAACCATCGCCTATAGACACCAAAGATGTTAATGGTGCCTTGCTATCTTGTGGCGAGGTCTAATGTCACATGCATAAGTTTACCGGCTACCTTACCCTCCAAACCGGAACACGACGGCGACAAGCACTGACGCAATTGCGGCAGGAATAAGTAAGGCGGTGGTACCAGACCCGGGCGAGATAATGCAGAACACTACCATCTAGTAACCATGATAGTAGTGACTCGATAGCCAATCGGTCGCCTTTTACGACCTGCCTGGCAGAACGGCAGTTGGCCAATTCTTCAAAGGAGCGGGACCAATACGGCGTGAGCTATATGTATTAGGCTACCTTACCCTCCAAACCGGAACACGACGGCGACAAGCACTGACGCAATTGCGGCAGGAATAAGTAAGGCGGTGGTACCAGACCCGGGCGAGATAATGCAGAAAACTACCATCTAGTAACCATGATAGTAGTGACTCGATAGCCAATCGGTCGCCTTTTACGACCTGCCTGGCAGAACGACAGTTGGCCTATTCTTCAAAGGAGCGGGATCAATACGGCGTGAGCTATATGTATTAATATGATTTGTGTGTAATTTATTCGTAATATCGAAGATCGACTGGTAGATCGTGAACGACCACGCCTGATAAAGATGTGTCTAGCATAACAGGTAATTGTATGCAAAGTTAACACGCATGCAACACTCGATTAAACGTTATCTATATTTCATGATTCCACCATTAAGATACGTTGGAGTACGTGTGGTGGGGGCGTGGATTACCACCTTAGCTAATCTTATGTTAAATTATTCATAGTCTGATAAAACCTTGTGTTTAATTTGAACGCGGTGAGACTGAAAATATCCCTTTTTATCAATAGACCATCTATCATTTTTCCAGTTTGTAAAACGCGAATAATAACTAGACTTGTCACTGTTATTAATACTAGCTGTTAGGTTCATGTTGGTCCGGACCCCCTTAAATGATTTTATTTATTACTAGCTGTTGCCAGCTACTTCGTCCACGCGGACTTCGTTTACTCCGTACAGCTCCTAATATGTTGACCCGAGTCGTTAGTAATATTCATGCAAAATTTGAAGTAAATACATGCAGTACTTTTTGAGTTTACCCCGGACATACATACAGACAAACAGAGAAACGGTCAAAAAATCTAAAAACTATATTTTTGGCTTCACTATCGATTGTAGTTCACGCCCCAAGTATTCTTTTAAAAAAATATTCATTGTACAATTTTGATTTTCCTACGATTTTATTATATGTATAGATAATTTTTTATTTATGGAAGAGGGGGCAAACGAGCAGGGGGTGCACCTGATGTTGAGTGATCACCGCCGCCCATGGACATCTGCAATACCAGAGGCCTTGCAGTTTTTGCAGTTGCCGCCCTTTTAAAAATGAATAAGCTCTTTTCTTGAAGGTTCTTGAAGGAAATTGAATAAACAATCTTCCATTCGATTGGCTATACGTTTCACTACCATCGTGATCACGATGCAGTAGAATTCTGCAACGGCATATCCGGCTTTTAGTACCAGCGCCTTACCTATTCCTGCCGCAATAGCGTCAATGCCAAGGCTGTCGTGTACCGGATTTAATAGTAAGGTAGCCGGTAGACTTAAACTTGTGATATTAACTATTATTATATATTGTGTTTTAGCCGTACGGACAGCAACGCACCATTAATATCTTTGATGTTTATTGTCGATGGTTCTCTTTCCATCAGGAGAGCCGACGAAACCGACGAAAAAACTAAGCTAAAAATAATAAACCTTCCTTATTAAACACATAGCGAGTGCGTTCCGTTCTGAAATTTCGTACATCTCTAAATTAACCTAAGCAAGTACCACGGGCAAGAACCATTATTCTATTAAATAGCTATTCCAGGTTATTGCTATTCCCCGTGTTGGTCCCGGGCTCCTTTGAAGAATAGGCCAACTGCCGTTCTGCCAAGCGGGTCGTAAAGTAAAGTAAAGTTGGCTGTACAAGTCACCACCATTGTGGCTACTAGGTGATAGAGTTCTGCATTGTCTCGCCCGGGTCTGGTACCACCGCCTTACCTATTCCTGCCGCAATAGCGTCAGTGCTTGTCACTATCGTGTTCCGGTTTGGAGGGTAAGGTAGATGGCAAACTTATGCATGTGGCATTAGACCTCGCCACAAGATAGCAACGCACCATTACCACTATTGATGTCTATAGGCGATGGTTGACTCTTTCCATCAGGAGACCCATCTGCTTGTTTGCTATCTTATTATATAAAAAAAGGTTATATTTGCTGTGTGAACAAAATAGAAATCGGCAATTTGCTTATCTTTTTTGAGCTGTGCCATGCTTTGAAACAGTTAATGCAGATTCGATCGTATACGTTTATTGTTACGTATTGCTACGGCGTAGTCGACGCGATAGATTGAGCGTTAATCTACACGCGTGCTCAAATGAGTTTATTAATATCCGTATCTAAGGATATTAATAAACTCATTTGAGCACTACACGTCCAGATTGATAATTAGACGATAAAAAGTGTCCCCAGTAAAAGTCTACTAAATTTGGTAGACTTGGGTGATAAGTCAGATAGTGTCATATTAACAATCATAGGAGAACGAGTTGAAGGAAAATTATAAAATATGCCGGTTTGTAATGACAAAATTTTGTCGCAATCATATTGAAAAATCTTATAATAACAGTAAGAACACGTTTCATGTGCAATTTTTGTTCTACAAGTACATTTATATATGAAAAATTTGATTTTTTAGTCCGATTAATTAGTACTACTGATTTATTACTGGGGTAATTTTCCAAAAAAATGGGAAATATATTTCAGATAAGTACATCTTGGTAAATCATAATAAAATAGTGCAATAATGTAATCTCGATGTTAGTGACATATGAATGTTGAGCCCATCTTTCACCTTTTAAGAACTGCCTGGCAGAATGGTAGATACTATATTTTAAGAGGGACGGGACGGTTTAACACACTCATGCCTCAAAGTAGCTATAAATCTGTAAATATATACACATATATATTTGCGGATGTCACTCAATTTTTATTCAACGTGAAAAGAAGAGGTGGTAAGTATGACGAAGTGAATAATGCGATTTCAAAAATAGTACACTTGTTCGGCACAAATACATTTTATAATAACAACCAAATCAAGAGTGTTAAATTCTCATCGCCTCATGTAATGGCAAGTAAATAGCAATATAAAACTGAATGGAATTAATCTGAGTCTACTACGTAGCACGTTTACTAGGTGCTAGAGTTCTGCATTGTTTCGCCGAGGTCTGGTACTACCGCCTTACATATTCCTGTCGCAACAGCCTCAGTGCTCGTCTCTGTCATGTTCCAGTTTGAAGGGCAAGGCAGCCGGTTAACTTATGCATTTAAGACCTCGTCACAAGAAAACAACGCAACATTAACACCTTTGCTGTCTATAGGCGATGGGTGACTCTTTCCATCACAGACCCGTCTGCTTGTTTGCTTTTGATATAAAAAATTCAGATGGACTCCACCGTGATTTTAGGTATACCTCTAGATAAAATTATAATAGTAATACATTTAGTTCGGCAGGTTTTGCAGTTTTAAAATGCGACAGTTAATTGATGTGAATAGTGTAATAATTTAATATTTTATCACTTATACACTTGTACTGTTTCACAATAAAGCTATTATCACTTATTACTAAAAGTGTAGAGTACTATACTTTATGTAGTATAATGTAATTATACTTTACTTAATTCCACCGCACTATTTCATATATGGGATTTTTCGATGGGGAAATTCTGCTGAAAAAAAAGCTATATTTATTTTCCAGAAAAAGCTATAAGACGGATAACTATAATTAATACCTACAATTTTTCGCATGTAAAATTTAATAAATAAATAAACATTCACAGAACAAATTACACTTACTGATCTAACCCCAAAGTAAGCAAATTATTTGCTTGTGTTATGAGTGTTATTCAACAATACTAATACATAGAAATACATATATAAATACTGGAATATATTTAAGAATCACCCGAACCCGGAAATACAAACATTTATGCTCATCACACAAATGCTTGTTCCCCGTCGGAGCTGGAACCCGAGGCCCGTCGATTGCGCAGTCAGGGTCGCTAACCACTCGACTAACGGGGCGGTACATTTAAGTTACATTTCCTGCAAAACTTCAAGTTCCAAAATATCGTATAATCATTTATGCGCGTTCTTTGTAATTGTATCTAGATAGGTATTTAATTAAATACGGATGAATAATATTTACTTTAACCTTCACTTTTTATATTGAAAGCAGGGATAACAAAAATTAAGGGCACACCAACCACGTTAGTGTGCGTGGCTTGATTACTGTAAGTACACAAGTGACACTCGTTGACATTTCACACAAGCAGATTTTTCTGAGGACATTTTTATTTGTCAGTTGCTTAGGAATACTCTCTCTGGATATATATATATATATATATATATATATATATATATATATATATATATATATATTCAAAGTTAATATCATTATTAAAGTGTTAAATTATATGAACTAACAACGTTACTTCATAGTCATAAAAAGCTTTAATCCTACACATTCAATGTTTTTCTAATGAATCCTCCACTCTAAAGATTCGGAATTATGAGATTTTTAAATTGATATTAGTCAATTTAAAAACAATCTACTTTTATCACAACAGCTTTTTAATTATTATTATAATTCAAGTTACTACACGTAAAGTGGAAACTTTTCTTAGTCCGACACTTTGAAGTTTTCTTTTTTATCTATCTTTATTAGTTAGCCGATTCGAGATTTTTCGAAGATGCAAAAGATGGGAGTCTCTTCAAAACGAAGCAGTTCACAAAAATTCAGCTTATTTAAATATATATTAAATTGATCAAAAAAATTGTTATTGAGACCACTCTCTATAAGAGTCGTAGTCACAAATTTTGTTCGCTTTAATTATATATGATTGACACAATTACTTTACCTCTGCGGCAAAATCTTTTCAAAGCCTGCTTCGAATGATATTATAATCTTATTTAAATATTGGTGGAGTTCCTTAACAGTATGCGAGGTATCCCCCCAATGTTAATCTGCCGCGCTCGAGTAAATCCCAAAATCGAGGGGATTTTGGGATTTAGGCTCTTTACTATAACTTTGACTTGAGGCTGCAAAGTTCTTATTCGAAGATCATTATTAGTTATTTTCTTGTTTTCCTCTACAAATATATATATTTGTATGGGACATGGGACATGGGACGGAAAGGTGGTCTTACGATACAAGATTATGTAAGGTTTTTAAATTTTCAATTTAGTGGTATGTATGTAAAAATTATATGGCTACCCTAAGCTAAACGTAGAGAAGTTAGGATGCTGCGCATGTTATATTCCCTTACCTTAAATCTAAATTCTGCTTTCAATGTAGCACTTATGATCGTTCCCTCCGTTCTGATAATGATCTTTCGCTTTACATCCCTTTCTCTTGAACGGATTTTCTTTACAAATCTTTCTTTATTCAAGCCGTTAAGCTCTGGAATTCTCTTCCAGTTGACATTAGGAGGTCATCTTCTAAGTGGTCTTTCAAGCGTGCTATGACGACCCATTACCTTAACACTTAGCTTTCGGTGTTAATTATCAACAAAATATCTTAGAGAAATTGAAACAGACAGACATTACTAAATACTTTTGTTATACTTACTTGCTTAGTTAAATATTTTGTTTATTATATGTACTATGTAAATATGTTACATGTATCTATTTATATTTTCTATTTCATAGTAATTATTATATTTTTGTTCCGTTTAGCCCATCATACTGTTTCCTATTTCCATTTAAAATATTTATTTGCACCTCCTATTGAAATTTTTCTGCTCCACTTGCTGGTTGACTGGCAGAGAACGCCTTTATGGCATTAAGTTTAACCATTGTACAATTTTAGTGCATAAAAGTAAATAAATAAATAATAAATATGTAACGGCTCAAGCGTGATATTATTTGATAGTGTGTCATGTTTAGCAAAGCAAAGTTAAACGGATCTGTCACTTAATATTCATGTATAGATCTCTCACAACCCTCAGAGGGCACGCAAAGCCGCCGACCTTATTTATAATAGCAAATATAAGATGTTTGTACTACGGAATCCTCTCGAGAAGATTATTATTAATATATTCGACCTCCCCGATGGTCGAGTGGTTAGCAAACGTAATTTTGGACTGATGGGGCTCGGGTTCGATTCCCGACAGGGAAAATATTTGTGTGTTAAGTATAAACTTTGTATTTCTGGCTTTGGGTGTTTATTATAAATATTACAGTATTTCTATATTATACTGTTTTTGACTAACACCCATGACGCAAGCAAGTAATTTGCGTACTTACTTTGGGGTAAGCCTAATTTTGGACTGCCTCGTAGTCTAGGGGTTAGTATATTCGATCCGCGAGTCGGACAAAAGTAAATCTTAACAGCAGCTCGAAATCTGGAGGGTGGTGCGTGGTACTGCCGTGCCTCGGATGAGCACGTAAAGCCTCGTCTCAGTCGTCGGTCCCAGTTATTGCTACAAATAGTCTATAATAGTCGCCTCTGTGGTGTAGTAGTCCAGCGTTGAAATTGACTACATGAGGTCCCGGGTTCGATTCCCAGCTCGGGCACTTAAAAAAAGTGTTATTTCAGTTTTCTGAGAAACACAAAGTTGCCCGGAATTGGAAAGTGCCCGGTTGGCGATAGGCTTGCCACCTATCACATTTGTGGGACCAAGTATCTTCGGCTAATCGTGGGTGCACTTGTTGTACCTCTTCTTACTCCTTCGGGGATATGGGCGTGAAGATACTTTATAGTCTGTAATCGTTATCAGGTTGATAAAATACGGCGAAGGGGGTCTCCACTCATCTCGCCAACTGACAAACTGGTCAATATAGGTGAACCGGAGTCTATAGATGTTCGGTTTACTCTGCCTACCCCGCAAGGGAACTGGGCGTATTAATACTCAATTCGTGTAATTTGACTAGCGATATTTAATTATTATTATTTATGTTAGAGTCTAGGCTTATCGGGTCACAAATATAGGTTTAACCTAAACGCATATTATAAACCAGCTGAGCCCGCGACTTCGTCCGCGTGGAAAAAAAAGTAGCCTAAGTTACTCCCTATTACATCAGCTATCTGCCAGAGATTAGCCGGAACAAACAGACAGATAAACAGACAAAATTTGTAAAAAATATTATTTTGGTATATGTATCGTATATACATCCATATGCATTTGGTAAAAAGCGGTTATTTTAATATTACAAACAGACACTCCAATTTTATTCATTTGCATAGATTTGTTTTTACCCGACTGAGCCAGAAGAAAGAATTTTTACGTGTGGACCGGTGGGTCGATAAAAGGATTTGTTTTGTTTGTTTAGGGGATAAAGTTCAACCGAATTAAGAACCCCCTCATTCTTTTCAACCGACTTCCCAAAGGAGGAGGATGTTATCAATTCGACTGTATTTTTTATGTTTGTTAATTCGGTCATATATAAACCGATTTTGAAAATTCTTTATTTTTGTTTGAGAGAGTATGTTCCCCATGTGGTCCCATTTTAATTTGGTGAAGATCTGACGCAGCGTTCTTGAAATACAGCAAGCTTAGGATAAACGACGCGAGATACGTCTCGATCGAGAACGTGACGTTTGCTCGACCTTGACTTATAACTCGATTTTATTCAAATGTGCATGTCACGATAAATATTTCAAACGTCAGAGATAAATTTCTCAAAATTTACTCGAATAGAGAAACTAATATTGGATCTATACTAATATTATAAATGCGAAAGTAACTCTGTCTGTCTGTCTCTTCTTCACACCTAAATGCGAAAGTAACTCTGTCTGTCTGTCTCTTCTTCACACCTAAACCACTGAACCGATTGGGATGAAATTTGGTACAAAGATAGTTTGAGACCCGAAAAAGAAAATAGGATAGTTTTTATCCCGGAGATCCTACAGGAACGGGAACTATGCCGGTAAAACCCCGAGACTTAGAATTTTTTCTAAGCGGACGAAGTCGCGGGCCCAGCTAGTAGCATATAATTATAACATAGCACTGCCATCATTATTAAATATCTGGACCGAAACCTCCAAAATCTTCTTACTAGATTCTCAATTACTTATAATAAAACGAGTGAATTTAATTAAATTAATAAAAGTTATTACTATCAAGTAATTACCAATATCTTAACAAAGTGTCAAATCGATAAAATGACAGAAGATTTTCGATCGGTAGAGAAAACAACTACTGTCGAGAAAATGTGATAATTTTCTCTTCCTTTGAAGTATCATGTCAAGTGTCAAATGCGTTAGCGAATAGATAAATTGACATAAATGTCCTGAAAATGGGTCGATAAAATTTTATCACGCTGCTTATCCGAAGTTTGCTGGAAATGGGAAGCCGGTTGCTGCAGTTTGACTGCGAAAAAAAATATTACGATAGCTAACAAGCAGATGATTCACCAGATGGACATATACCTAAGATATGAGGTAACGTTTATGAGATAGTGCATTGCTATCCGTGTGACGGATTGTAGTGCCACATGTATAAGTTTATGGTTTAAGAGCTAGTGGGAGGCTACCTGTATGTATTTGGCCAGACCTGGGGTTTCGTACAGTAAGACTCCTATACCTCCTGTACGTGAGATCGGGAGTCACTAAGCCCGAAGTGGTAGACACGGCGGGCGCTCAAGTAAGACAGGTTCGATTTTTGGTAAATTTTAAATCCATTTGACCATGTCTGCCGTTTTCTAATTTGAAAATATATTATTATTATTATTATCATCGAAAAACAACAATGGCAGACCATTACCACGCGTTTTACGTTGTAGCAGACAGTTTTGAAAATGCTGAAAAAATAAAATTTTGAAAGTAATTGACGACATCTGCCATTGATATATTTTATTTATTAGGGTCTTAAAAACTTATATTGAGCGAGGCAGATGTTTTCTTGCCTTACTGTACGAAACCCCAGGTCTGGTCAAATACATACAGATAGCCTCCTAAAGGTAAACTATTACCGGCTACCTGACTTGCCAAATTGGAACAAGACAGTGACAAGTATTTATGCTATTGCGACAAGATTGGGTATAACAAACCCGGCTGAGACTTGCGAACCTCAACCACCTTGTAGCCACGACGGTAGAGGCATGTTTAGCCGAGCGTATGCTTTTTTCTAGCGAGCGTCTATCTGGTAAAATGGCAGGTGGCCTTTTCAAAGAGCGTAAAAGGGACTTTTAAGAAAACGGCCATCTTTCATTTCCTTTATATGAACAGCCATCATAGTTCCTTTATTTGAAGTTGCCGGTTTTTGATTAGAAATCTTTACTTCTCTATTACGATTTTTATTTTGAAGCATTTAAATTTTTTAAATTCAAGTGTTGTTTTTTGAGTGAATGATTCTGGTATTTGAAATTTTTATCATTGGGGAGATTTAGTTCTTAATATCCCAACGATTTTTGCATTCGGACTTGCCTGTTATATTTGAGTTTTAAACTTAGAGTTTTCGGCGTGAAAATAACCCCAACAGACAAAGCTTAGGGGCTGAAGTGATTTATGAGATATTGGTTTGACAAAAGCACATTTTTAAATTTAGCCGTCGGTTTATGTAATTGATGTAATAAATGATATCGATAAACCATGCGAGTAAGAGATACATTTTTTATGTCATAGGAAAACAAACAAGCAGATGATTCTCCTTATGGAAAGAGAAACCATCACGCGTTGCTATCCATGTGGCGGGCACATGCATAAGTTCTCTTTAAACAGGATTAGCTCCAATATAACAAACTACGATCGGTCGATGTGTCACGTGACATGCCCAGTGCAGCCATCTATCGGATTGTTTTTAAACTTAAATGATGAAAGTTGATAAGTTTACGGAATTTGTGTTAGTGACGTAGGTAGCAAATTGTAGATTTAACAAAATGTTATAACACTTTTAATCTTTAACGTCTAACAGTGTTTAATGTTAAATGAGTTTTAACATGTTAATTAAACAGTTATAACATTTAACGCCCACTACTAGTATGTATAAAAGAATGGCTCCACAAAGCGAAAAATTTTCACGATAATTATTTAAACATTTTTTTTCATTTACAATTAAGACGGAAGTACGAGAAAATTTTGTTAATTAACAATCGTTTAACTTGTTGAAAAATTAATTTTGAGTAAAATTTCCAACGGAAATAAATTGTTTATAGTGTTCAAAATAAATCATATTTTTTTCAAATTTAAAAAAGAATATTCAATACCCTAAATAAATTTATTTATGTGTCGTACTCCATTTTGAGGCCAAGCGCGCAACCTAAAAATGTCGTGCGGAGATCCATTTTCAGCGTTAAATTACAATTATAAATAATGTTTATTTTATTTTAGCTACTTCCATAGCGTCATGTCTTATGGCGTATTATTATATGGTAGTGCCACAGACATTGATGTAATTTTTGTTTTGCAAAAAAGAGTAATTCGCTTTCTTTATAAAATGCGTAAAACAGAATCTTTACGAAATAAATTTAAAGAAATAGGCATACTTACTGTGACCTCTCAATTTATTTTGGAAAATATATTGTATGTTAAAAAAAATATAAATAATTTTAATAAAAATTGTGACACCCACAGTATAAATACTAGGAATAAAGATAAGATCGTTATACACTTTTCCAGACTGAGTAAAGTTAATAAGTCCTTTTTATGCCAAAGTGTACGTTTTTATAACACACTCCCACTCCCAGACCATGTTATAGACTTACCATACTGTAAATTTAAAAAATTTGTAAAGCAAAAATTGAGCCAAAAGGGTTATTACAAAATACAAGATTTTATTAATGACAAGGAGGCATGGATATAATTAATATATTTTGTATTAATTGAATGTAGTTTGTATTAATTGAATGAAGCATATGTTTTCTGCTCTTTAATTTGTTATATAGTAATTGTATTTTTTCAATTTAGTTATTATTATTTTTTTGACTTTCATTTGATACCTCTTTTGACATTATTGTAATTTTTATTATAGAGTTTACCCCGGACATACATACAGACAAACAGACAAAAATTCTAAAAACTATATTTTTGCCTTCGATATCGATTGTAGATCACGCCCCAAATATTCTTTTAAAAAAATATTCAATGTACAGTTTTCTGTTTTGACTTTCCTACGATTTTATTATATGTATAGATTTACTTCTATATTCATTTAAATTTTATTGTTATTTTAAAATATTTAAGTATAAGTCATTTCTGTAAACAAAGAATTCTCTTTAGCTGTCTTTATTTTTCTGTATTTTACCTTAGTTTATTTTATAACTATTGTATAACTTGTCATGTATAATTTTGCTTATAAATGACGTCGATAAGTGTTCCTATGTGTACCTACGTCGAATAAAATATTATTTGAATTTGAATTGAATTTGAATGGAGATAGAGTTCCGAGATCTAAGAGTTTTTTCTTGGAAATTTCCTCTTCTTTCCGAATTGTTTTTTGAAATTTCTTAAATATTAAAAATTTATAAAATTTTGACAAAACCCGAAATGTCATTTTTTTCTCATCTTTAATTATTATTTATAACTTTTGCAATTTTTTATGTGCTAATACACGCTTTTAGCACATTTTTTTAGGCGTCATTTCGAATCCAATGAGCTATCGCACATAATTTTAAGAGCTGTATTTCTATTTTAGACACTTTTCAACTTATCACGCAGACTATTACGGAGTATTTGAATTATCTAGCAATTATAGTTTTAAAAAAAATACAGCTTTGTGATAGCCGAGTGAATTGAAGGACAGACGGACAGACTGACAACAAAACCTGAGTTATAAAGTCTAACACACTTTGAACATAGAACCCTAAAATTGATTTGTATTAAATCATGAACGATTGACAAAATTTTGTTCCACTTCGATAAGATAAGAGTAATTC
Organism: Apodemia mormo; assembly: GCA_036924255.1. NCBI lineage: Eukaryota > Metazoa > Arthropoda > Insecta > Lepidoptera > Riodinidae > Apodemia > Apodemia mormo. The sequence goes on from JAUPFN010000017.1 coordinate 29,816,036, forward strand.
TTGATAATTTTTCGATACTAAACAGTCAGAAGCATGCCTCGCCCACCTGATGTCTTGTTCGATGGAGATCGCCAAATACTTGACAGGTCTTTACTTTCAGCTTAAAATTCTCTTATATTTACGATTATTTTCCCAAACTGAACACTTATATAACAGTATCGGCGACTGAATTAGTTTTTATATGATGATTATCTCAAAAATAAAATAGCAGGCGATCGTTTTTAACCCTGAAGTCTCATAAGAATATTCTCCTAAGTTATAGAATCAAGTGTGAAGAAAGAAACTGAGAAGAAAGAAAGAAGTGTTACTATTGTGTTATAAACTATGTGTTGGTAGCAGCAGGCTTAGGCGGTGTAATGACAGTCATTCATTCATTCTCAAAAACTTAATAAAATAAGTAAGATAATCTCCTTTTTTATTAATGTTATGTGTGCCGTGAAGTGTTAAATAAATAAATAAGACGCTCTTTGTTATTCTTAAGTTTTTTATTAAGTTTTCTTTCTTTTCTTTCTTAAGTTTTCTCTTCGTTAACTAAAAAGTTATTGTAAAAATTATGAGATAAGAAATGGTTTTGGTGGTGATTATGTCTTTAAACAATAAACGAGTACAACATTTAATAGTTAATAATGATACAGTATGCGATACTTTATCTCATATGTGTTTATTTTAAAATAACTTTAAAAATCGTTAAAGTATCTCTTATACCTATCTTATAAAAATATTGTATATTTTTAAGATCGACTCAACGTATAATGTATATCAAATTTATAATATACTACATGACATGTAACATATCTATTATATCTAAATACTGTAAGAACTACTTCTTTGAAATTTTATCAAACAAATATAAGTTCACAAATAATGCGTGAAACTACTATTACTTACAATACAAAATTTTGGATGCATATTTCAATTAATAAATTAAATATATTTACAACACAAATAAGTAAAAACTAATATGTTTTACATTTTTATACTTGTATAAAACTTCTTAAAAGTATATTATGCCTGCTAAATTTATAACCATTAAAATCAACAGGTGTCTGTTACAATAATTAATTGTTATTAGTTCATAACAAGTATTTGTATAGTATATTCAAATGAACTGCTACATAAATATAATATTTTTCGTATGATTTATTCTTATTTATACATAGTATATGCATTTTGTATAAATAAGAATGTATCTTTATTATGTTTTATTAATTACACATACACAACATTATTTGTACATAATAATATACGAGTATACATTATTATCAATTCAAACAGTAAAACAACATTTACGTTAAATGTTATATTAAAATAACATACGTTTTTCTTAAGTGATTATTATGTTATACATTATAGCATTATATTATTGTAACGTGGTTGTGTATATGATAATTATTTTATTAATGTAGTGTTTTGTTTTTCCAGGAAGTATCTACAGGCGAGGCGCGCGCCGGTGGCGAAAACTCTACCGCGTTAATGGACATATATTTCAAGCGAAAAGATTTAATAGAGTAAGTCGACTATATCTCTCTCTCTCTCTCTCTCTCTTTGTAGCATACATTACAAACACTCAAACCCAGAAATATAAACATATATTACTATCTCGCCAATTTCTCTTCTTTAAAATTATATTTAGAGACATGCCAATGCTTTTAAACGTGTTAGAAAAATTGGAGCATCAATGAAATCGACTCTTTCGCCGTTACGGTTTTAATGGCATGATACTTTCTTGTGGCGTCGCGCGTTCTCCGCTTGTATGCGCACTTTTTTTTTTAAATATTATTTATTTACTGTACTTCTAGTCACCAGTCGTCGTGGCTTCGAATCCCGAGTGGAGATGTTTGTAAAAGAAGTTTAAGTTTTCCTTGGAAAGTATAATTGATTTTCATTTATTATAAAATATACTCTTATTTATCGGGCGTCCCGGAATGGCCTACATTTTGCCTAGGGAACAGGAACAGGACTATTACTATTGTTATTTTTTCATTGATTTATCATTTAAATATGTTAACGTATAACATCACTTAACTTAAAAATAGGAGGATTTATGCTGATTATATTACTGCTAGTCTATACCAAGAAGCTGTGTGTATATAGATACTAATACACGCAACTGTATTTATTCATTTATTAATACTCGGTGCTTCTTACTTGGAACAAAAGCCAAAATATCCCAACCGTGTTAATACTCAAACAATTAATTAAACATAAAGTAAAACGGAAATAATAATAACCTTGATTTGAGTTATCGTTAGACTGAGTGGTACCGATGACCTTGCAAAATTATTGTCACCATACACGTTAATTACTACTAAGTTAACTTTGGACGGTCAGAATGGTTTAGTCCGTAGTCGTAAGAATGTTGCTGATTCAAGTTTAGGTAAATAAACAAAATTTTACAAACTAACTAGTTCCTATATAAACATGATTTGTACATTTTTGGAATAAAATATACCACTTTAAAAATTACTGCAATCGATTCTACTGCTGGTTCTAAACAAACTAGTTTCAGTTTTCGCATTAAGTAAGAGACACCTTGTATATTCACATACGTACAAACAACTGTCAACTATATTCTGACTTTAAGAGTGGATCAAATCCACCAGTACCTCTTGCTGGTTCACTGATTACACTCGCGAGTCGCGACTCTTTTAGCTCCTGAGTGCTAAGTGTGAGTTTTTCTTTTCGCATTCGATCGTGAGCGCGTTTGGAGTTTACTAGGATTTGTATGATATTTGTACAGCGCCACCTAGTGGTAAACGTGAGAAACCAGTTTACCACTAGGTGGCGCTGTACAAATCACATACAAATTCCTAGTAAACTCGAAGCGCGCTCACGATCGAATGCGAAAAGAAAAACTCACACTTAGCACTCTGATAATGTAAAATTTTTAAAAGGATAATATACATTACACTTTGACATCTGTCGACTACTTGTTTACCGGTTAATTTTCAAACCTAAATTAGAACAAATACATAGGAAGCGTTTTCTAAAGTTTTGGCTCTACCGTAACCTCAAAAATATCGGTTTCCTTATGGAGCAAAATTATAAGGGTTTTGTGTGAGTAAACCGGTTTCGTAAAATAAACCATTTGGAAAGGTCCAATCGATGGAAACGACGATGGTCCAACGATATAACCGAATTAATAGGAAAGGACTGGCAAACTATCAGCAAAAGTAGAGATACGTGAAAAGACTGCAGGAGGCAATTTTAAATTTTTCAATTACATTGACATTTTCTTTTTATTTATTTCGAATTTTGTTTCTGTATCAATTTAAATCTTTTTAATTACATTGACATTTTAATAATAATTATAATTTTATAATTTTTTTTAACTATACAACTGTATTGCTTTTTTATATTTTGTTTGTTTTATAGTTGCATTTAATTTTTTATAATTATTTGAATAACTAAAATGGAACTTTTTTTAACTCAATAAGCATTTGTAATGTATTAAAAAATATTACTTATTCATAATTTCTATAATTAATAGGATACGAGTATTAATAGAACCATATTGTTATTGGTGCAGCCTGTTCTGTTTAAATTAGCACGCCATTTGTCTGGCAAAGTAGGTTAAAGTTCATAATTTGTAATTTAATAACATCTAACACATTGTTACCCTACTTTAAGCTAACAAAGAGTTGATTGATTGATTGAGGCCTTCACCCGAATAGTAGTCCATATCCAATAGAAAAAACCAACCCTTACTACATTTAGACAATGAGCTAAACATTAATAAATAAATGAGCACTTACAAATAAATACCAACATTTGAAATTTAAACCAAGAATAAGGTCATATAGGTATTTTTTTTTTTTTTTATGAACCGGTTTCGATTTTGAAAAATATTCTTCGATGTTCGCCGCTCCTTTTGCTTAAATTGGTTAAGGTTTATGAAGCGTTCTGATCTCAGATACGCTCCGAGCAAAACCTTTTATAAAAATCGTTAAAAAAATTATATTAAAAGGCATTTTTTAAGCCGGTTCAAAGTCCTGCTGTCAACGTATATTTTCCTTATAGGAGTTTTAAATTATCGTCAACAACCCATGACACAGTGTAGAGACGGATCATTTGTAACTTTAAATAAGGGAAACAGGACACGGCTGTGACAGGTATTTGATAATGTTATTTAACTTTTTCTTCTCCTTGTCTCGAGTGAGGTCATTGAAGAACGTCGAACTTTTCACGCGGTTTTTATTATCTTTGTAATGTTACAATCTTGGTAATGTTCATCCACTTTTGTTTTCAAAGGGATTTTGTTGAGGAATAAATATTAATATTCACGGGACAAATTACACTTACTGATCTAACCCCAAAGTAAGCAAATTATTTTCTTGTGTTATGGGTGTTAGTCAACGATATTAATACATAGAAACACATATATAAATACTGGAATATAATATTTAATAAACACCCAAACCCGGAAATACAAACATATATGCTCATCACATAATTTTCCCGTGTTGGTCCCGGGCTCTTTTGAAGAATAGGCCAAATGCTGTTCTGCCAGACAGGTCGTAAAAGGCAACCGATTGGCTTTACGAGTCACTACCATCGTGGCTACTAGGTGCTAGAGTTCTGCATCGTCTCGCCCGGGTCTGGTATCACCACCTTACCTATTCCTGCCACAATAGCGTCAGTGCTTGTCACTGTCGAGTTCCGATTTGGAGGGTAAGGTAGCCGGTAAACTTTTGCACGTGGCATTAGATCTCGCCACAAGATAGCAACGCTGCTTAGCAGAACAGCAGTTTGCCTATTCTTCGAAGAAGCCCGGGACCAACACGGGGAAAAGTTTAATTTGCTTATGGGCTAACCCGGCACTGGCTGTTTCCATCTGATTATTTGCTATCCTATGATATAAATAATTATTGTAATTTAAAAATTAAACCGACTTCAAATATCAACTGTACTCATGTCTCATGAACTGATTTTGATTAAAATTGGACTGTTCCCTTTGTTGGAATATAGCTAATTAAAATCAAAAAGATTTATTTTGTTATCTCTTTTAGTTTCCCGAAATTCGTAGACAAACATACAAATATACAAACATATAAATATACAAACATTCAGACATACAAACATACAAACGTGAAAACGTACAAACGTACAAACGTACAAATGTTTAAACGCACAAACATATACTCACGAAATTTAGTACGCGTGCTAGGACGCCTAAATCGATTGTTATACACAAATATTATCCAATTCCAACAATATTACAGACATACATGCCAAACTGATAACCTCTGTTTTTTTATCGGTTGAAAATGGTAGTAATAATGTGTTATTATGTTTCAGCGCGCCTTTTGTGCCTTCTGTCAAGATCGTATTTGGGGCTTGGGGCGGCAAGGCTTCAAGTGCATACAGTGTAAGTTGCTGGTGCACAAGAAATGCCACAAGCTGGTGCAGAAGCCTTGCTCCAACGAGCACGTCGATCCCATCGAGGTCAAGGACGATGCCAACGGAGAGAGCACGCTTGGTAGAGCGTCTTCAGTCAGGTATCTATTAGATCTTATATATATATATATATACTAGCTGTGCCCGCGACTTCGTTCGCGTGGAAAAAATCTAAAATAAAAACCCGCATAGTTCCCGTTCCCGTAGGATTTCCGGGATAAGAACTATCCTGTGTCCTTTCTTGGGTCTCAAACTATATTTGTACCAAATTTTATCCAAATCGGTTCAGCGGTTTAACCGTGAAAGCGTAACAGACAGACAGACAGACAGACAGACAGACAGACAGAGTTACTTTCGCATTTATAATATTAGTATGTATATATATATATATATAAATCAATTGCTGAACCGATTTGGCTAATTTTGGTTTTAAATGAACTGTTGAAGTCCTGGGAAGGTTTAAAAGGTGAGAAAATATATGAAAAAATAAGAGTAGTTAAAAAGGCAGAAGAAAACAACGTTTGCCGGGTCAGCTAGTCTATACATAAATATTAACGTGTTAAATCACGAAAAAACCTCACACATCACAAAATACTCAAATTCGTATTTATATTAAAAGCCAAATACACTCACATGATGGTCGTACGAAAGAACCCAGTATCATGAGCCTTGCAGATCTGTCTTGTTTTCTCCATATTCATGACTTTCATGCAAACACGCCGATTACTTTTTCAAAATGAACAGTTTTTTAGGGTTCCGTACCTAAAGGGTAAAACGGGGTCCTATTACTAAGCCTCCACTGTCTGTCTGTCTGTCATCAGGTTTTATCTCATAAACCGTGATACCTAGAAAGCTGATTTTTTTTACAAATTATGTATTTCTCTTGCAGATATAACAACAAATACTAAAAATAAGAAAATGAAAATATTAACGGCAAAAAATACGAAAAAAAAACACGTGTATTGTATGGGGGTCCCCATACAATACACATGTATTGTATGGGGGTAACAGGTAGACGCTTAAAATTTTCACAAAATATTCATTTGTATGTTAACTTTCAAAATATATGATGAAATAAAAATAAAGTAATTTTTTTTTATGTCATAAGATAGCAAACAAGCAGATGGGTCTCCTAATGGAAAGAGTCAACCATCGCCTATAGAAACCAAAGATGTTAATGGAGCGTTGCTATTTTGTGACGAGGTCTAATGCCACATGCATAAGTTGACCGGCTACCTTACCCTCCAAACGACAGCGACAAGCACTGACGCTATATGTATTAAAGTCCCCCCTTTATCTCGTACAACAAACGTAATTTTTAACAGCAAACGTGATTTTCTTTTAAAGATGATGGTACGGAACCCTTCGTGCGCGAGTCATACTCGCACTTGGCCGGTTTTTTAAAAGGTTTCCTTTATGTTTTCCAGATCTCGAGCGGATCCGGAGCCCCCATTGCCGGAGACGCCGCCCGCGCCGCCGGCGGCGCCCGTGCGGAACGAGGATCTGGAGCCCGGCTCGCAGCGACAGTACTCGCTTGAGGACTTCGAGCTTATCAGGGTCATCGGACGCGGCTCTTATGCTAAGGTTGGTAAACTAGTAGTTTTGACGGTCCCGTTGGTCGAGTGGTTAGTGACCCTGACTATGCAATCGACGGCGCTCGGGTTAGATTCCCGACAGGGACAAACATTTTTGTAAAAGGCACAGATGTTTGTATTTTGTGGTTTGCGTTAAATTAAATCTGGAAAGAATATATCCTTTCTACTCCAATGATATTAAGGTGGAATCGACGCCAGAGCTTGATTTAATTACAAGCAAATAAATTTAGAAGTAATGACGTTTAGGAACTGGTGGATTCCCACATTTAGGAGCTGACAATCGACTAATTGACTAAATTTGAAAAATTGTTTAATATTTTCCTTTATTAGGTATATTAACCAATAAACTATTTATTTTTTTAAATGTCGTATATTTATGTTGAAAATATCGTGTTTTAAAATTAAAATTACAATTTACCGCGAAAACGCTCTGGACTGCCATGGCGTCTTGATTATGAATGACATCGTGCCGTGATCATATACAATAAATACTATTTGATTTCTATGAAAAATACAACGAAAACATAGCGGATTACCACGGTGTGACGTAACGCTTCCAGAAATTTTGTCGATTACCAATTTTTGTCGAATTTATGTCCTAAAAATATTATTCATCATTTTCTTTTATTAATAATTATTTTATAATAAATAAAAAAAGTATTTTAATTTTTTGCTTTCTCGCTATCATAATTATTAAAAACTACAATATATCCAGTGCATTCTTAGTGAACAGAAGCCTATTGATGAGGTCGTAGAAATGCATGAGCAAGAGTAACATATTAAAGAGCTTGATTGTTTATAGTTATCGATCGAATGACAGTTGGAAACTTTGACTGAAAGCCTCATGTTAATAGAAAAAGGGTTAAAAATTAAAAAAAAATAAAATAGATCCCAACGAAGAGAGCATTTCTTTGAAAAAACAAGGCATAAAAAATGTTCTTATGAGGTCTATAAAATAAAGCAATTTGGACGATAAAAAGATATTGAAATCTTAGACTCAAATATGTAATATAAAATTGCCAACCGAAATTATTTCGATGTAGTATGTGACATAAATTTAACAATGACAACCCAAACATCTTCTTTTTTTTCGCAAAATTTCCTCATTTATTTATGAGGAAATTTTGCGGAAATTAAGATCTTTGGGTTGCCAAACATTGTTTTCATTTATTTATGAGTAAATTATGCGGAAGAAAAAGATCATTGGATTGTCAAACATTGTTAAATTTATGACACCTTCTACATCGAAATAATTTTGTTTGGCGATTTTATATTACATATTTCAGTCTAACATTTCAATATCTTTTTTGTTTAAATTGCTCTATTTTTATAGATTCTGGCCCCAACTAAAAATAATGTATATGTATTTATATGTGAATTTATACCCCGACAGACGTGAGTTTAACGTACCGATATTTATATGTGAATTTATACCCCGACTTACGTGAATTTAACGTACCGATTACCGTTTAGTCCCCATCGCCTTAGTTCGGGGTAGGTTCTACTGATGCAAAGTCAGCAAACTTTGCTTGACACCATAAATGTTAATTACGTTACCGTCTTTATTTATTTATTTATTTATTTATTAAACACTTTATTGTACACAAAACATTTACAGTACACAATGAAATGATGTATATTAAAACAAAAGGCGAGCTTATCTCATATCGAGATTTCTTCCAGCTAACCCATATGTAGAAAACAGTAGACAAACAAAGACACTTGTGCACATATTATTAACACGGCATAATAATAAAGCATACAATTTATATCAAATGTGGCCTTAAAAGCTATTAACAACAAACAAAAAAAAAACTAAAAAGAAGAGACAAAAAAAAATAACACACTTTAAAAGACAAGAAAATAAAACAAAAAATAATACAAAAATTACACAGTTAACTTGCTAACTACTTTCGCGTCAAATAATAATCATGTAATCGTGTTTTAAAGATGGATAACGATTCACTGGTACGAATGTTAGATGGAAGTGAATTCCACAGCCTAACTGCTTGAACAGAAAAGGAATTAGAGAAAAAATTAGATTTGAAGGAAGGGTAACTTAAGAGAGAACTGACATTAGCACGACAATTACTACTCGGGGAATGAAGAAAGTGAAAACGCTCACGAAGATAAATTGGGGACCTTGGGTTATGAAGAATATTATAAAGTAAACAAAGAAGATGAGTATTCCTGCGAAAACGTATGGGTAGCCACTTAAGTTGAGCACGGAATTCCGAAACATGATCATATTTACGGAGACCAAAAATGTAACGGATGCACAAATTTTGCATCCTTTCAAGTTTATCTACTAACCCTTCAGTGGCATCAAGAAAACATGAGTCAGCGTCTTTGGTATCCATTGGGGATGTTTATTGGTAAGTTGCTATCCGTGTGGCGGGGTTAGAATGCCGCATACACAAGTTTACACTCCAAACCGATACACGACAGGCAAAAGGTAAGGCGGTGGTACAAAACTTGGTCTAATCGTTGCAGAACCTACCACCTAGTTAGTGACACATATGCCTCCTGCCTTTTACGAGATGCCTAGCAAAAGGAACCCGGATCAAACAGGAGAACTTTATTTATATCATTATAATAGCAAATAAGCAGATGGTTCTGCTGATGGAAAGAAAGACTATCGCCTATATTCCTCCAGGATGGCAATGCCACATGCATAAGTCTATCGGCTACCATACCCTCCAAACCGAACCACGATAATCTCAAACATTTTTTTTATATCATAAGATAGCAAACAAGCAGATGGGTCTCCTGGTGGAAAGAGTCAACCGTCGCCTATAGACACCAAAGATGTTAATGGTAAGCTGCTATCTTGTGGCGAGGTTTAATGCCACGTGCACCGACTACCTTACCCTCCAAACCGGAACACGACAGCGACAAGCCCTGACGCTATGGCTGCAGGAATAGGTAAGGCGATGGTACCAGACCCGGGCGAGATCATGCAGAACTCTACCACCTAGTAGTCACGATGGTAGTGATATACATAGCCAATCGGTCGCCTTTTACGACCTACCTGGCAGAACGGCAGTCGGTCTATTCTTCAAAGGAGCCCGGAACCAACACGGGAGTGAGTATATTGAGTTGCTTACTTTTTGTTTTCCTAATAAAATAAAATGTATTTATGTATTATACACATAAATCTTCCTCTTGAATCACGCCGTCTACTAATGGAAACCGCATTAAAATTCTTTTGTAATTTAAGAGAAATAAGCGAACGTATAGCGGGAGTGACTTTTTGTGCTGTGTATAAAGATAAATTGGTGTTATTTGCAGGTACTTATGGTAGAATTGAAACGGACAAAGCGCGTGTACGCGATGAAGGTGATAAAGAAAGCGCTGGTGACGGACGACGAGGACATAGACTGGGTGCAGACGGAGAAGCACGTGTTCGAGACCGCCTCCAACCACCCGTTCCTGGTCGGCCTGCACTCCTGCTTCCAGACGCCCAGCCGCCTCTTCTTCGTGATAGAGTTCGTGCGCGGCGGCGATCTAATGTAAGCACATAGTACACGGCACGTAAGGGTCCACCGAATGTCGAAACCTCGGATTTGGATGATTCTGAGATAAAAATCCTTGGAAAATTGTACATACATATCTTCACGCCAGATCCCTTAGGGGTAGGCAGAAAGAACTGATTGCCATATATTACGATCCTTGCAGGCTTGTCTCGCTTCCTCCACATTCATCACTCTCTTCATATATTTGTATAGGATTTGATTTTTAACTTAAATTTGTACAATTTGATTTATTTCATTACTCTGCAGTGTTTATTCTCTAAAAAAAGTATGTATACGCCCGTATCTTCGAAGAGGTAGGCAGAGGTACAAAAAGTGCACTCACGATTAGCCGAACGTCCCGCAACGTGAGAAGTGGCAAGCCTATCGCCATCCAGGCACTTTCCAATGCCGGGCAACGTTATATTTATCAGAAAGTTAAAAAAAAGTTATTTTTGAATTGTCCGATCCGGGAATCGAAATCATGTTGTTACACTGCCACCGGACCACTAGACCACAGAAAAAATATTCAAAATTGTTTAAAAAAACTGCTCATAGACATTCATAAAACACAGTTAGTTATCAATGCTGAAACCTGAAATATATTTTAGACCACCATCTTATCTTATAAATCCCAATGTTAAACCTACTCTGAAAACCCGTGTGAGGTAGGCTGTTTCAAACTTTGACTAGTGTTCGTTTGTGTAAAAAAGGTACGTTCAAATCGATCAGTCGTAAATTTATGACCAATCGTCAAGATAGTGTGAATAGAATCTCTCTCTACGGTGTGTAGTGCCGCACAGAGGGGCAATTTGATAATTAAGAGGTGCAATTACATAAATGGACTCGACACGACTAACCCTTTTGCTTCGGGCTATTTAAATGCAATGCTAGATATCGTTGCCAAATATAACAAAAAAAAAAAATTCTTAAAAAAAAATCTAAATAAGTAATAATTATTTAGATTTTTTTTTAAGAATTTTTTTATAATAAATAATAAGTATATAATAAATAATAAAGAATAAGTAATAATTATTTAGATTTTTTTTTAAGAATTTTTTTTTTGTTATATTTGGCAACGATATCTAGCATTGCATTTAAATAGCCCGAAGCAAAAGGGTTAGTCGTGTCGAGTCCATTTATGTAATTGCACCTCTTAATTATCAAATTGCTCCTCTTAATTATAAAATTTTGTTATTAGTTTTTTTAAAGGGCAATGGGCCCACCTCTCGTTCCCGCCATTGTAACTTCTGTAAACCAGAATCAACAGCGGCAACCGTCCTGATAACCTCTGAGTTGCGAGCTCAGGGTGCCCTGGGGAAAAGCTAAGCTGTCTTGGATCCCTCAACGAAATTAATTAGAAGTATATAGGAGGAGTAGGAAAATACATCCTGTTTGTTATTAATTACCAAAATAACAACTATGTGATTAGATTCGTCAAGTAAACTTCGTCGGGGATTCACCGCGGATTGTGCCGCCTGTCGCGGGGTACCCCGGATGTTTTAATACTCGCTAAACAACGCTGTTGTTCTTTTTTTAGAAATTCTACAGTAGGGAATGCCATAAAGAAGGTTGGAAAACAGTAGGCCGGAAGGTTGTGTGTATGTGCAGGTTCCACATGCAGCGACAGCGGCGCTTGCCGGAGGAGCACGCGCGGTTCTACGCGGCGGAGATCTCGCTGGCGCTGCACTTCCTGCACGAGCGCGGCGTCATCTACCGCGACCTCAAGCTCGACAACGTGCTGCTCGACCACGAGGGACACATCAAGCTCACCGACTACGGCATGTGCAAGGTGACCCATCACGCTCGACCACGATACCACATCACACCGTAACGTAGGGCTCTTGGCAGTATACTACACCATGGGGCTCTTGACAATAAACCATACCACAGGAATCTTGACAGGAACATACCATTAAATAGGGACTTAACATGAGAATATTAATAGGCAATATTAATTTTGGGGTGATGGTCACCATAGAGAAAGTAAAGATAGAAGTAGGCGAGCCAAACAAAAAGTAGGTCCCGTCGGTAGAGAGAACACAAAATGATATTTGGTATTCGTTTCTCTATCTGATCTATGTAAGTATGTATACCAAATGTATGTTCTTTCTCTTTCTATCGACAGGACATTTTTATTTACGTATGATTATAGGTATTACGCGCTAATGGCTCGCTCACCTCTATCTATGTGTATTATCTTTATGGACATCACACTAGGATATAAAAGTAGAGATATTTCCAAAGTGTATCTACCGCCTGGGGCTGAAATTACTCTGAGAACCATTAAACTTTTATGTATAGCGTTCTCGCGACATAGTTTTATAAGACAGAAATACTTTTGTACTTATAATATTAATATGGTTTTAATTGATTCTATAATCTTTAACTGAAAATATAATCTAAAAGTAAATTAACTTTTAGAATAGAAATACAAGTTAGATACTTTGCAAGTGAACTGAATAATACGAGATACGGCAAATGTGAATGCCTCGAGCACCAACGCGAAATGCGCGCGCCGCACACAGGTGCAACGCCTTTTATAGACGCGATGACGTTTGTGGTTCTGGTGGAAAGTGATTGCTAACAATGGATATATTATGAAGTATGTAATGTGAGTCGGTGTTGCGGTGTGTAGGAGGGCGTGCGGGCCGGAGACACGACGTCGACGTTCTGCGGCACGCCCAACTACATCGCGCCGGAGATCCTGCGCGGCGAGGAGTACGGCTTCTCCGTGGACTGGTGGGCGCTGGGCGTGCTCACCTACGAGATGCTGGCCGGCCGCTCGCCCTTCGACATCGCGCACGCCGCAGACAACCCCGACCAGAACACAGAGGACTACCTCTTCCAGGTAACTGGACCGCGCCGCGGCTCTCTGTCACTGGACTAGCCGGCCGCTCGCCCTTCGACATCGCGCACGCCGCAGACAACCCCGACCAGAACACAGAGGACTACCTCTTCCAGGTAACTGGACCGCGCCGCGGCTCTCTGTCACTGGACTAGCCGGCCGCTCGCCCTTCGACATCGCGCACGCCGCAGACAACCCCGACCAGAACACAGAGGACTACCTCTTCCAGGTAACTGGACCGCGCCGCGGCTCTCTGTCACTGGACTAGCCGGCCGCTCGCCCTTCGACATCGCGCACGCCGCAGACAACCCCGACCAGAACACAGAGGACTACCTCTTCCAGGTAACTGGACCGCGCCGCGGCTCTCTGTCACTGGACTAGCCGGCCGCTCGCCCTTCGACATCGCGCACGCCGCAGACAACCCCGACCAGAACACAGAGGACTACCTCTTCCAGGTAACTGGACCGCGCCGCGGCTCTCTGTCACTGGACTAGCCGGCCGCTCGCCCTTCGACATCGCGCACGCCGCAGACAACCCCGACCAGAACACAGAGGACTACCTCTTCCAGGTAACTGGACCGCGCCGCGGCTCTCTGTCACTGGACTAGCCGGCCGCTCGCCCTTCGACATCGCGCACGCCGCAGACAACCCCGACCAGAACACAGAGGACTACCTCTTCTAGGTAACTGGACCGCGCCGCGGCTCTCTGTCACTGGACTAGCCGACCGCTCGCCCTTCGAAATCGCGCGCGCCGCAGACAACCCCGACCAGAACGCCGAGGACTATCTCATTCGGTAATTTGAGCGCCCCGCGACTCTATCGCTTGCAGGGCTGGCTGTTCATTCTTCGACATCACACTCACCACAGACTACCCCGACCGGAACACCGAAGATTACCTCTTCCAGGTAACTGGACCGCGTCGCGGCTCTCTATCACTGGACAGGCCAGCCGCCCCGCTATGAAAAAAATAAAAAAATAATGTTTAAAAATATTGCAACATATCATCATCACACATTCATATAAGCAGATACAAATTCAACCAGACCGATTCTAGCAATCTTTTTTTGAAAATAATTATTTCTACTTCCAGGTTATTCTAGAAAAAACGATCCGTATCCCGCGATCTCTCTCTGTGAAGGCAGCGTCGGTGCTGAAAGGGTTCCTGAACAAGAACCCCGTGGAGAGGCTCGGCTGCTGTGAGGGTGGATTCTTAGATATCGTCAATCATCCCTTTTTCAAGAGCATTGACTGGGAAATGGTAAATATATCATTACTGGATCGAGTCTCGATATGTAATGCGAATTTATTTATTTAATTAATTTTATTTTTCACCTTAAATAAGTTTGTACAAGAGGTGGACTTAATGCCTGGCATTGTCCTCCAGTCAACCTTTGGCGAACAGAAAGTATGTAAACGGTGCCTAAATTTAAAACTGTACAAAATTCCCTTAATGTTAATTTTATTAAACTTAGTAAAACTGTAATAACTTCACCAATCTAACCCATGTTTTTTATCTCTTGCAATCTTAGATTAGATGTTTACTTAATTTATGTGGGACCATAAAATCTAAGAGGTAAAGAGGACGAATTTATACAATGGATAACTTGTAAAAGTGTCCAGCTTTATACTGAAAATAAAGTTTCAAATACATACCAGAATGGCGCTGGCAAAGGATGAACTACAATATGACATAGTTGTTGTAGACAAGTGTGCTGAGTACAAATGTTTATGGAAAATTTTGATTGTCCTTTATAAAAAAATTACTAAAAACAATTGTTGCTAACATAATGAATTGCTAAAAAATAGTTAACAACCTAAATAATTAAATATTGTTTTATAAATTAATTAAAATTATATGCAGCACTAAATTTTAATTTAAATAAACTAAATTATAAAAATATTTGTATAAAATAAACTAATATGTCGAAATAACTTAAAACTGAATAATACTAGGCTAATACATAGTCTACGAGTCGTATGTCGGAAGGTGGTCGTCACGATCGATGTAAATGCTGCAAGAATCCACGCCCGGTTCTTGGCCAATAGCCAACGTCATCCGCTTGCAACAATCGTTCGCACTTCGCACACCTTTCGCCAGCAGTCCGAAATACACTATGTGCGCAGACGCATGTCGCTTGCTATAAATATGCAGTTAAATTTACTCGCGCTTGTGCTTAAAATTACTGCTTGTATACATATATACGATGTACTCTGCTTTGCTTCTACTTGTGCCTATTGTTCCGAGCCGTGTACAAACGAAATAAACGTTAAGTATTAAATGTGTGGTTGTTTATTGGAAGCCAATCTTTTGGCATACCCAGGCAACCACCATATATTTAATAGCGCTTGCAGCGCAAGTAAATTTATATGTGAACACTGTGGACTGAAGTTTTCATTGAAAAACGTCAGTGGTCGCGTCTCGTCGCATAAGAATTTTTAAAAAGGAAGCAGTAAATCGCTTTTAAATATGTTTCCAGTAAGTTAAAATGGTGTTAGGAGCGATGTTAAATACTTATGGTCGGCACACTACACCCCGTCTATAACGGCTATGTCTATATCGTAGTTTATCCTACGCCAACGCTATTCTGGTACGTATTTGAAACTTATTTTACTGAAAATATACTGATATAGCTGTACACTTACGATATGTTAAATGATTGTCCTCGTTACCTCTACATGGCATGAAATGTAAAGAAAGAAAAAGAAAAAAATGAAAAATACCCTCCCAAATTAAAGAAAAGATAATAGGTTGATAAATAACAGTGTTCTAAGTTAATAAGTGTTAAAAATACATCCGAATTCAGACTCTTCAATTCATGACAGTATCCCTGTTTTATCTCCGGCATAAAGAACAGACTATCTATGTTAAAATATTATCTGTCTAAATTGATAGTCAAGCCAATATTTCAGTTCTTCACTATCAAAATCAGATAAATTTTCATGTACCTTCGCTTACGAATTGTGAAGCCCCATTTTGGTCACATTAACGTAGACCCCCTCCTAGACGTAGACTCCTGGACCACTTTGGGAATCAGTGAGCTGAGCTTACCACACCAAAGGTGTGTGTTGAGATGAGTCAAGCAGCAGTGTGTGTGTTGCAGCTGGAGCAGAAGCAGGTGGTGCCGCCGTTCAAGCCGCGGCTGGAGGGCGAGCGCGACCTCGCCAACTTCCCGCCCGAGTTCACCGACGAGCCCGTGCACCTCACGCCCGACAACGAGTCAGTACTCACCTACACCTACACACCGCATATACTCATATTATACTTATTACACCAACACTTCTAGCGCTTTTAAAATGACTCCACTTTTCTATACATGACATATAAAACTTTAAAGCGACGTCATCACTTGATACATTGTAAAACTTTTTCAATGGACTCCATGCACGGACAATAGAATACTTCAATCGACACCACTAATGAATACACCGTTAAAAATAAAACTAACAAGTGATAATAAAAGTGAAAAGTGACAAAAATCCAATGTCTGTACCAAAACATGCCAGCTTAGTAAAGAAGATCAGTTTGACAAATAAGAACTTATAATTCGTTTATCCTAAATTAATAATAAATAATACTCCTAAGACGGCTCAATTAATGTTTTAAAAAGGATAACGTATCGTGGATGACGTAATGACTTAAAGTTAGTATCAACCATTGCGAAGGGTGTTTCAAATTTTTTGCGATGTAATAAATAATTAGTTTGTTAATATTTTTTAAGTAAAAAAAATAATTATTTCGTCATGAACTTTTAAACTAACGCGTTCTAAAAAATTTCAGTGCCGAATTTATGATTTCATTTAAAAATACTTATTGTAGCACAATCAATCCTCAAAGTAGTACAATTAACTGAATCGTATTGTAAGTGAAATGTTTCTCTGTTCCCACCCAGCACTGTGATAGCGGACATCGACCAGTCGGAGTTCGAAGGTTTCGAGTACGTGAATCCTCTGCTGATGTCGCTGGAGGACTGCGTGTGACACCACGCCTGTCTGCTGCATCCTTACCGCGACCCCACACAGGTACACACACACACACACACGCAAACATATACATAGATATTTGCCTCTGCTATATTCCTACCGCGACCCTACACAAGTAAGCACACACACACACACACACACACACACGCACACACACACACGCACACACACACACACGCACACATGTATACACGCCATGCCCTGCTGCAACCGTACCGCGACTACACAAAGGTGAGGTGTACACAAGCTCACTCTCACACACACACATAAACAAGCGAACAGACAGTATACACACACGCTGTATGTACTCACTCACCGTGAGTATAAAAATGCCTGTCTGGTCGTAAAAGGTTTTGTCAAAATAACTTGTAAAAAGTTTTATTGAATAAAGTATTTCTGATTTATGTCGTAGCTTAATCTGTATATAATATGATCCTCCCAAAAAGGTGATCAATTTTTAGTACACTTAATCAAAGATCAAAATAAAAAATAACGTGATTCAAATGACTGTTTTTTAATTTATACGATTGTTTCGTAATGCCATTACTTCTTTAGGCATAAACTCGTCCACTTGTTTACGTCAGTGTGATGAATGACGTATATGCGTATGTCATTTATAAAGCATTAGCACAGTATACTGGAGACTAACAGTAGTCAATTTACATACATGTGATATTCGAGCAACGCATACGTAGACGCGTGGTTCGGGACAGTTTGTTCCGCACCAGTCCGAGATATCACGTCCGTGAGAGGTGTCTATGTGTGCTATGCTCGAATATTACTTGTATGTAAAATTGGCTTCTGTTAGTCTCTGAGTATTCTGTGGTATTAGTCTGTCGACCTCTCGTAGAGAGTATGAGTGGTTATAAACGTCGCCCAAGATGCTAAATGGGTACTTCGTAACTCGAGCGTCGTAGGGAACTATTAAATTTTGTAGATTAAATTACAGGAAGAATAAAGGTTATATGGTGTTTTTCATTCCAGTGGTGGAGAAAATATGTACGGATAAAAAAATTTAAAAAAACTGTGACATGAAAACACTAAATCTTGTCAGATTAAGGTATGGCGGGTAATTGCCACCTAAAATTTAGAATATCTGACGATTCAAGTATTTGTGAGGGAGTGGGAGGGTGTAACATTGCAAAGAAAATGTTATTTTGACATTCTCGAGCGCGTCTGAATTTCCTCTTATTAATCGGCTTGATTTGTTTGGCCAATTATTCGATTTATTAGTCTACTCTTCAAACGGGATCCGGGCTTATAAGGAGATTTGTTTTATTGAAAGCGTAATGAATGTTCGGTTGGCAGGCGTACGCGTACGGCGCGGGCGAGTCGTCCAGCTCGGACTACGACTCCGTGTGCTCCGAGCTGCCGCCGCGCAAGCCCACGCTGCTGCAGCACATGTTCTGTCTGCCGCTCAACTGACCGCCACACACACACACACACACTACCAGACACCACGCCTACCTATCTTATCGTATTAAGCTTTCAATCCTACATAAACACCTTAGAATTATCTTAAACGTTGTTTGAATACTTTTTTTCTAATAAAAAAACTACCCTCTATTTGGTTGGTAATTTGTAAGAAATAACTCGACACTTGAAATTCATTTGGTATACATCTTCCTACAATTAACTTAATGGACAATAGAATTCTCTTTTTTATTGCCAAAAACTTGTGATAAAAAGTGACGGAGGGGTCAAAAGTGTCATAGTAACGGATCCAAAAGAAGGGGTTCAAAGTACCTCCCTTTCGCCTCGAAATTATATAACGCCACCTATAAAAGTTATAAAATCGTACTTTTAAACTGGTAGGTCGAATTGGCTGCAAAAAAATGTTATGTATCTACTTAAATTATTAGTGCTTACTTTGCTACCTACCCTCAAGTGGGTTAAACCCACTGCTACCCCATAATAGGGTTGTCCTGGATTCACTGGAACGCGGATATATTCTGAACAAGAAACTATACATTCCTTAAAGACCTGTATATTACACTGTTCAAGAAACACAACATTCTATAGTGTGTTCTATTCCTTCTGTTCAAATAATAAATGTAACGCAATTTCGTTGGGTTCTTGTGCGTTCAATTTTCCAATATGGTATTTTTGGAAAAGAAAGTTTAAAAAACTTGACCAGGAAATTAGAAAATTGATATTGATGAGATTGTTAATGACGTGATAAACATTCCATGTAATTTGGATCTTAAAATGCCTTTCTAATTATTTTCGTATTTAGTTTCTAATTAACTTGTAATCAAAAAATATCAAGATACTATAAAGCAAAATTTTGTATTAAATAATTATTAAATTTTCAAAAAACTAAATACATTCCTATCCGATTTATCAGAAATTTGCCTTATATTTACATTGATTCTAAACAAACACTCCACGCTTAAATTTTAATAATATTACCATCTTTTTTCCATGTACTTACTATGATATTAAGTCAGGATTTGTGTGAAGAATTTATATTCGCCCGCATATTTACAAACATGTTTAAAGCTAGTACAAATATCATCCCGTAAATTCCAAACCGAAAGCCACTACATACTCATCACCGAAATTGCCAATTTCAAACTTATATCTTGTACTACTGTTACTTAATACCTTGCGATTAATATCTTGTACTACTAATGCTTAATACATTTATGTATATAAATAAAAATAACATTATTTTTGAGGGTAGTTTCAAAATTGTTGAAAAAAGTCATACATTCCAATGTTATATTTATTATTACTAGGTACTGTGATTTTTAGTGAAACTTTTGTTAGTAAATTTTAATCTATCCACAAGACTTTTAATGTGAAAATGAAAGGAAATTAATTTTAAAATTTTAATCTTGACTACGTGAGAAATATGTTATCAGCCATTAAGGTCATGGATGACAGGAATGCAACCAAGTGCGCTGTCACAAAAAAGTCATGTAATATATATCTTTTGGCAATCTTTTTTGTATTTTTACCTTACCATAAAGCAATCTTAAACACGGTACAATATTTGTATTAAATACGCGGAATGTTTTATTTATAAATTTTAAAACGTTTTCGTATTGACGTCATGGAGTAAGCCGAATAAACTAGTATTTTTGTCAGGGACAGAAAAAGGAACAATAAATGTCATCACCAAATTTTAACTTTATTGGTCATAAAATAAAATTAACGTATGTCCTTTTTCCTGTCCTGACAAAGACGTCATTAGTTAAAAAAAATTGAAATTCATGGTTCAAAATACTGCTGCATTTTTTTTAAATTTAAAATTACTTTATGTTGAGGATTAAATAAAATTAAAATAAAACTACAAAACGCAACAAATAAGAAATTGCATTATGTGTAATTGCAGTGCAAATTTATGTATCTATAAACAGTGTGTTATCCGCGTAATTACGACCGAGATCAACCGCTGGTCATGACACCACTAATATAAATAAAATTTAAATGAAAAATTTATCGGTGGACATTTATATCTGTCTCGTCGGTCTAGTGGGTAGCCTCTTAAGCTCACGTCGTGTAGTCGCAGATTCGATTTCCAGATCAGGCAGTGTTATGTTCTATACAGAAAACTCTCAGTAGCAAGCCGAAGTCTGGTAGTGGTTTTTAGATATTGCTTTTTTAGGTATAAAAAACCACTACCACTACAGCCGCGGAAAGGGACATAAAGCTGATTAACTCGGTTATCACTAATAATGTGTATTTTCCCCAAGTATTGGGAAAATAATCTATTAAATAATCGCGATGAGATCCTGTTAGTATCTTCATGCCCGTATCCCTGAAAAGGTAGGCAGAGGTACAACAAGTGCACCCACGATTAGCCAAAGATACTTGGTTCCACAATGTGATATGTGGCCAGCCTATCGCCAACCGGGCACTATCCAATCCCAGGCAGTGTTGTTTTAATCACAAAAGTGAAAAACACATTTTTGAATTGCCCGACCCATGAATCGAACCCGAGACCTCATGTGGTCAACTCCGACACCGGAACACTAGACCACAGAGGCGATAAGATCCTGTTAATTCTTAATAATTCGTTATGACTAATAATATGTGATAGTCGTTAAAAGTTGGCAAATGTAGGGGTGGTGATTACCACCCAGTTTGCATACAATAGGGAACTAGATGATTCTGAGCGTTCTGTTCAATCTGACTACTCTTCAACGGAAAGATATTAATGTATTTATTTTATGTTTAAATTTGTGTTCATTCATTCCTCATTTTGTTTTAATTTAATTTATTTATTCAGGTAAAGATTTTTATTGAGGCTAAAGAGATTATGACGGCACAAGACTGGTCCCTTAAATGAACTACATCACCTAATAAGTAGGGAGCAGCTTCAAACACATGAAAAATGTACATTGTAATTTGTATATTCAACCTTAAAGTGATTATATTTGAGTCGATGTTAGAATGTAGCAGTGCTTAAAGCTGGCTGAAAACGTGTCTAAAATATTTTTATGTAAAACCTAAAATGTGTATATAAAAATTGAGAATATCTTGTATTATACAAAGTTATAAGACTTATATAAAATTATTGGTAGAAATTCACTTTTGGA
The DNA here is from genome assembly GCA_036924255.1 of Apodemia mormo. NCBI lineage: Eukaryota > Metazoa > Arthropoda > Insecta > Lepidoptera > Riodinidae > Apodemia > Apodemia mormo. The sequence continues at coordinate 29,837,915 of JAUPFN010000017.1, forward strand.
AGTGTGATAATTGTACCTAATAAAACTCATATATCTAACGTGATTATGTAAACAAATCTAATATTATCTTAAGGTGAAACGCACTTTTCTTAGGTCATATATTTAGGATATAAATTGAAGATATAATGGTCTATAAAAAAGTATTATTAAATCATCACATAATTTATGTACAGTGTTCGAAGATGTAGTGTGCGCAGAGCCTTACATGGCGATTTTTAGGTGTTTTGATTTATCCCTATTTGCCCAAGATTTTCGACAATTCTTTACCAAATATTGAGGTACGGATTTAAAAAATTAGTTCTTACTGAGGCCTAAAACTAATTCCATATTAATTTCATTACAGTTCGTTCAGCAGTTTGATCATGAATCGTGAAAAATAAATATAATTTCGCATTAAAACTTACCACGATATTAATTTTACTAAATAACTGAAAGTCTTATAAATGTAGATACTTGAAGTTTTAAATTGTTAGAACATCGAAGTATTTGGGACATCGAGTTCAGTGGCAGTTCAGTGTAATTTGCTAGCTGTATTTAACGGATTTATCTGAAAAGGGTACATTTTTTATGTAAAAAAGTTTTCGTTCTGATTGATGTTTACAAAATGATTAAGTATGGCTTGGTTTTAGAGTAATAACATTTTTGTGCAATACAGTATTTGACCCTAGATCCCAAAAAAGGCGCGCTTTGGCTTTTCAAGGTACACTTTGTTTGTCATTACTTTCATAACATTTTGCTTCGAGGGTTGAGTGAGATCCGTATAAGTATTAAATACACACAAAAAATTGTATGTATGTTAACAATATAAATATTTTTTAAACATACTGTATGTTAATGGTATCAATAATTCCACCCAATGTAAAGGGGAGCTTCTACAATCAAAACCATCTATGTGAATCGAACACCTACAAAATGCGCCATTAGCTCTCGGAATTTAAGCGTACGAGTCGGTGAAATGTGTCTTTACCATTGTGCCAAGTTATGTGAGTGACCACCCTAATCGGTTTGTGCTTGGATAAACGTCTCGTATTTGTATTTGGAGCAATAACCTGTAGTATAAACGGTTAGAGGCTCAAAAATAAAGCACGTGAGGAATTTATCGTAGTTACCCGACCCCCAAAGAGGAGGAGTAGCAAAATTAGATTCCCTAGATATTAGATTAAGGCTAAATTTATTTACAATTCGCATGGGCTGGTCCGTGGCGTATGCCTGTCTATCGAAATACCTAGTTAATTTTTGTTAATAATATCCGAGACTATTTATGTTATATACTTACTTATTTTATATGACACGTTTCAATCCCATGCTTATATAATTATATTAAAATGCGACTTGAATAATTGATCATATTTAAAGTATAAAATTGTAGTGTTTATGAACAATTATCCAAGTTAGAGAAATATATTCAAATTCCTAAAGTAGCTCCTATTGACGTTTCAAAAGTAATTACTAAAATCACTTGATTAGGTAGCCAACGAATTTTATATTTATTAAATAGGTACTGAGCACCGAAACAAATTAAAATCGTGTATTTTATAATCATACGTCTTGTTTAAAGTGCTATTGTTATTGTAGATGAGAAAGACTTTATAACATATTATGAAATTAATCGTAACGATGTGTGTGGCGAAGCTCAAGTGTCCACAAATTTTCTAAATAGCGTAGACAACTATTAGATATTTTGCACCGATATCATTAGGGGTTCACACGCGCGAATGTTTCAGCTCGACTTTTCCCGCCGTGTGTGCGCTGCTGTCATTATCAAAATTCCATTTTGACAGTGACATGTTTTTCCTCAGATGTGTGTAGTTGACCTTAACTTTGTGTTGCCAAATATTTTTTAAGTGTGTTGCAAGCGTATACGCTCGTGGCGTGTGCGTACGTTTTAATAATTTAAAATAAACTATTTAATTCGTATTTTTATACTATTAAGTATTAACTTTAGTTTGTAATTAATCATTCCACTTTATTTTATTGCGAAAATGTTGACGGTTCTGTTTGAAGTGTACATCACAGATTTTTGTAATGTTTTGAGAGTTTTACAATTGTTGCGTTCCACGGTGTTAAGTTTGAACATACTATAAGCACATACTAACTGCATGACAAGTTGTTGTATTTATATTTAAAACTGTAAGTTCGCCTTTAAGAACAAATCACTAATTCTAGTTTTAAGTTTAGTTTTGTTATCGTATTTACTCGATGTTATCAATACAAGATGGAGTATACTTTTACACGTTGTATGTTTGACGTTATGTTTAATTTCAGCTATGTTAAACACCGATATGTAATATGGACATTGTGAACTGCTTGGTGCGTGATTGTCAAATTAGACTGGTGACTTTGAGGATACTGTACTATTCTATGCTTAACTGAAAATAAAGAATGATTAATCCGAATGCTTCTTGTCATTTATTTATACTTCCGTATTTGCTATTCCTTTCAGCCCACTTCGTGAATTAAATCTATGAATTCTATTTACATATAGCTGATTTTTTCTAAATGTATTGCAAAAACTATTTTTACTTCAAGTAAATCTTCAGTTTTAGTTATTGCTTGTCAATAAAAATTTGCCTTTAGTTGAATATTAAAGAAAATGCTTATAAAAACTTAAGCCTGTTTTTAGACTTGTGCATTAATGGCAAAACACTAGTGGAATGAAATTGCGTCATGACAACATTGCCATAAATGAAAATGTTTAAATACATTAAAATACTGAACCAAATACAGAATGGCTCTTAAATATTTTGGAAAAAAGGATGTACATTAAATGCAAACAAAACAAAAAAGAAACATGATTTGTTTAAGATTTTGGGGCGAAACTCAGTATTCAGGCTAGAAATATTAGCGTACAAGGCAGTCCTGTCAGTAAATTATTTAAAGGAATCAATAGGGTTAAATTGAAATTATAATACCCCTGGGGTGATTTTATTTCATCGAGAGGTACCAAGGAGTAGGTAAATATTCGCATTCTTGTGACGTTTCTAAGACAACAAGCTAAGCTTAATTTTACACCCACAACTTATATAGTAGGGGAGCCCAAGATGCTAAATGGATAGTCACTCGAGCAGGGACCTCTTGAATTTTGTAAATTAAATTATAGGAAAAATAAAAAGTTATATTATGGTGTTTTTCATTTCGATGGTGGAGAAAAAATCTACGGTTAAAAAAATAAATAAAAAATAAATTGTGGAATGGAAACACTAAATCGTGTCAGATTAAGGTATGGTGGGTTAATTGCCACCTAAAATTTCGAAAATCTGGCGATTCAAATGTTAGCGTGAGGGAGTAGAAAGATCACAAAGTTGCAAAGAAAACATTGTTTTGACATGCTCGAATGCGTCTAAACTTTCTTTTATTATATAGGAAATTATGTAAGAATAACGAAAAAAAAAATAAACTGACAATTTACTACCATAATATCCGCCTCTATATAAAGGGCTTAATATTTGGTGGAGAGGCTCAACAGTATGCGAGACAACCCCCCCCCCCCCCCCCCCTATGTTGATCTGACGCGCTTGAATAAATCGAAAAATTCCCTCGTGGGCACCTCTACTAATACATCAATGTATGTACGCGGAACGCCACCATAAAAACTCAATTGCAATTAGTGTTACCCATCGACGATTGACCATCGATAGCCCAATCTCAGGTACGCAAATATAGATTCGCTCTTTGCGTGTTTTATCGCACCTATAATTGGGAATGTTGCGACAAATTATTCGGTTTCGGATAAATCCTGCTGCTGCATTTCATCATCGGACATCGCGCCATAATTTAAAGTTTCCTAGTTTCGTGCATTTGTGCACACTACTCTTTGTGGAATCAATTACCGGCGGTGGTGTTTCCGAACGAATATGACTTGGGGACCTTTAAGAAAAGAGCTTACTCATTTTGAAAAGGCCTGCAAGATTTCTTTTATTGCGGATATCCAATGCCCATGGGCGGCGGTGATTACTTACCGTCAGGAGTAGGGGAGAGTGTGGTAATTGAGAACGGTCGGTAATTAGGAACTTTCAGATAAATTATACTTCTCCCCATACTACGCAGTGCCGAACCATTTCAAAGACTGCATACAGTATTTTTTTGTGTATACGTGACTAAAAATGGAAGGATACATGCCCACTGCCACGGTAGATCAAACAGTTTTTTCTGCATTTTTGTAATAATTTTTGTCAGGTTATAGTAGATGAAAGCATCATATTCTTCAGTTCAAAGATGTCGTATTTCGTTATTATTATGCACATACTACCTATTTTTGAATCACAAGTGAATATAGTAGGTTTCTGTGGCCCTCTGCAATGTAAACTTTAACTGTGCCAAATATCATATTCCAACGTTCGCGCAATTGTCTTCAAAAGGGGAACAAAGTTTTCGCTTCATGTATTAATATATAGAATTAATTTGAGATCTTCATAAACACTTTTTGTTTACATGTATTTTTAAAAGCCCCAATCATAAATATTTTATATGGGAAATTAGGTATACCCCGACTTACGCGAATTAGACTTACGCCACAGAATACTTAGAAACTAACATAAGTCAATGTTACATACAAGTAATATTCGAGTACAGCACACATAGACACCTCTCACGGACACGATATATCGGACTGGTGCGGAACAAACTGTACCGAACCATCCCGAGATATCGCGTCCGTGAGAGGTGTCTATGTGTGCGTTGCTCGAATATCACATGTATGTAGATTGACTAGTCTCCAGTATACTGTGCTTACGCGGTTGCCGCTCAGTCCCACCTATCGCGTTAGTTCGGGGTATTCAGTAATACAGATACTAAAATGATTCTTCTTGTGATTTAAAATTTTTGAACCCCATATGACAGGCTACCAACTTGATAATAGAGTAATTCCAGTAACTCTTCATCGCTTCACTCCATCTTTTAAACAGCCACCTGCATACTTCTGAACTCTGAACCCGATCGAAAACATCGGCTGTAATGAATAACGCTAGTCTGACGACACAGCGCGATATGTTAGCGCGCTAAAACCCTTTGATGTACCGCACCCGCGCGATAAGGCTCACGCAGCCCGAACGGTGACGACGATAGCCGGTCACATCTATATGTATCGTGTCGTCGCGCAAAGCTTTGTGACGATAGACGCAAGTCCTGCCCCAGCATTACATACCCTATGTAGTCACCGACATCAAGTGTTAATACTTTTCGCGTGCTGACATTCCACCACACTCCTGGCTTATAGGATTAGAAATAAAACATCAGATATCCCATTAACACTTTATTTTGATAAAAGTGCACAGATCTAATAAAATAATACCGTTACATTGTATAGTTGTAAAATTTAACTAAGGTCTATTTTAGACGACAAATATATTTTTGAGATTGTGGAATTGAAACACTAATTTTGAATAACATTTCACATAAAGTATATTTTAGTAACGTTGACAATTCCATATGAAATGTAATGTAACTATTCAAAAATTAAAAATGTAAAATTCAATTAAATCTTTTAATTTTTTTAATTTTGTCCAGCATTTTTATATATACTTTTAGTGAAAAAAGAACATCGTTTATACGATATTTTTTACAAAAATTACAATTGAAACAATAATCATAAATTTTGTAACAATATATTTTTGGCGTTCCTAGAAACGTTGCATCGCGGCTAAAGTATAGTGCCACCAACTTGTCTGTTCAGTAAGCAGCGTCGCTAGGCGTTTAGAGTTGTCATTTAAGAATTTTATTAAGAAGAACTGACAGCGGAATGAAATTTCACAAGATGGCGGCGGCCGTAGATGTAATTTTGTTTACTGAACAGTAGGGCTACTCTTGAAAACCGATTTCAATTTTAAATGAATATTTAATGAATTTTGAAGTATTTCGTACTCTGGACAACTATATTCAATTATTGGATTCGGCGACAGCGCGACACGGATTTCGAAATTTTTCGGAACTACTCATTATTGCTTTTATTCGTTATTTTGTTTAAAACGGCACTTAAAATTTCCACTTTTAACACTAGCTTGACGTGTAACGAAGACATCTTTTTCCAATAACTAGGTCGTTACTATACTGAATCAATGTGGGCAATATTGGTTTCAAGAGTACCGTTTTTTGACGATATTCGAAACTTATTGTTTTTATCAATATTGGTTTAAGATTTATATTGTTTTCAAGAGTAGGCCTGCAGATAAGTTGGTAGCACTATTAGTACAAAGTTTCAATTTATTATTTTCCTGCCATTGCCCAGATGCCCAGACAAGAAAAATAGTTGTAAGTTAGATTGTCGAGAGCTACATGTTAACGTGGGTTTAATACTTTACGATTACCCAACAAAATTGTACAGTATATCTTATTCTGTCATTATAGAAACAACCACCAATAAAATCTACATCAATCCAATAATAAAATAGTCCAAAATATACTTTGAAAAATTAACGATCATCTGCGCTAGATTTAAGTGCTAATACTAAAAGCTACAACATTTAATACTGTTGATTAAACTTGAAAAAAAATGGCATTACATTAATAATTTATTTGACATTACAAACATTTCTTAAGTCATATGTAAATCTTAGATATACGTATGTGTAAACTCAGTCAAAAAATAGGGTATTAATGACCTTTGCATATGACAGTTATATCAAATATTTTTAAGTACCGCCACAAGATTTTTTTTCATTAAAATTGTCTATACACACATTACTGAAAATTTCTGATTGGCCTTGGCTAAATAAGTGTGAAAAATATTACTTAACTGAGTCTTTCCTGTGTATATCAATTAAAATCTATATTTTTTTTATTATAATAATAAACTTTCAACACTAAGCCAGCTTTTAAGGTATTACGAAAATCTAAATTGCAGATCTATGTATATTGCAGTAAATAATTTTAAGCCTCTTCAAATTATGAGATTACGAGAACCTAGCTAGACTAGCAATGATAATTTTAAAAATTATAATCTATAAAGAATCCTAAGTACTCAGTTTCCACTACTCTGTATATAATTTGGTGTATGACAAAAAATGTACCAACCAATTATTTTAAATATAGATATTGTTAGGCAACGTAGAATAATTTTCCAAACAATCCAACAATTTTTGAAAATAATGATGGGATTTTTTGATTAGAATTAATTTTAGTTTTCAAACTGATTGATCGTTCTGAATTTGTTTTTATTTCAAATCCTCTTTACATCCTTATATAATTTTTAGACAGTTTAATTTTGACATAATAAAGCCAAAATTAAACTGTCTAAAAATTATCCGTTATTTTTATATTATCATTGTCTGCAATTACATTATTTTAGACTAAAGTTTTCGACTGTTGCAGTCCCAAACCCAAAAAGAAATAGCTCCACTAAGGTCACTATAATTTCAGTTTGTTGTCAAGTTTAAGACGTTTAATTTAGACTCTTAGATAAATAATTGGTCTCGCTGTGCTTGACTAGATACCGCCGACGTACGCCGTTACGCCGAATACTACGCCGAAACCGATACCCGATTCAGTCACCAATCGCAATGCAAGCTCTAAGAGCTGTTATCCATTTGCACACTGTCATATCACACACACTACAATATTGAGTTGCCCATTCATGGAGTTGTTGTTTTTAGACAGTGCGGTATCTTGTCAAGCGCCGCGAGACCAATTATTTATTTATGTTTAGACTCAACATCTACTTCAATGTTATAGTAATAAATAGACTTCATCTATTGATAAATCTATAAAATATGCAGAAAAACAAAACGATTTGAACATTCTAAAAAAAATAATTTATTATTAAGTTAATTTACTCTTGCAGTGTAACAAATAATTTTCTTACTCTAAAGAAATGCAACTTTTAAATACTTAAAACGTTATTCATGTCCTAAGTATAAAACGTAATGGAATGCTAACATTAGATAGAATACTGTCATTATACATAACATAATAATTGAGATCTGTTAAATAATACTTATATTTCTTAGATCAGGAAACAAAATTATTTCTCCTAAACAGGTTCACTGCTGTATAAAGTCATACTGACCCCTTTTATAAAGAAATTTTGTTTACTTATTGTAATAATCGCTATTGATAATTCTCGCAAGGATTTCATTCACTCGCATTCGCATGCGACTCACGTAGGTATAAATAGACAAAATACTCTCTCTTTCACTTTTTCCTCCGCCATTTCATACACGTTTTAAGATCAAAAAAAAAAGAATAAATATTTTACAAAAAACGAACGCAGCTTTAGGATTACTTTAGAGAAAACATTTTGGATAAAATATGTTTTAGTTCATTTTTTTTTATATCAATTTCAAGAAAATAAAGTCTTTTTAAACTAAAGGAACAATATTCTTTTTTTTATTTTATTAATGTGTTACATCGGTCTATCTTTTAAATTAGCGGGTTTAAAACCATGCATATATATCCGACTTATTTGTACATATAAGTATGTATTATTGCAAAGACAGAATAGAATGACTGAAAAATTACATTTTTTTAATCTTAAATTATCGACTCACTTTACTAAGAAATAAGCATAGATGATGGCTTTTGATGTAGTGACAGCTTTTGTTTTAAATAACTATTATAATCACAATAATGCAGTGAACTTGTTAATAATTGAGTTGAGAGGTAGTTGTTTGACATACATTAGCTTATGTAACCCATTAAAAACAACTTTTAAGGACGATATATTAAAAAAAAAGAGACGTAATAATTATAAAATTAATATAAATCGGCGTTAATACAAAGGCATAAGCTTGTGGTGTATTTTACAAAATCTATATTGTTGTGCTTGTAAAAAAAACATTGTGCTTTCAAGAAAAATAAAAACCAGTAAATAATAACATACATCCATAGACATTTGCTAAATATTACTAATGTAAGAGCTAATGATCGCCATTCTCGTGGGTTAGTTTTTGTTTTTTAGCGGGAGGAGCGTTCTTGAACATAGCCCCCGAGCGAAGATCATTCATTAGGAATGGTACCTGTTGAAAAAACATGAGTTTTAGAAGTTTCTTAAGATATTTTAAGCCCTTGAATAACAATATTCTGAATATAAACAATTATCACCGTACCATGACGTACTACGACTAAATTGGTTGCTATTGTTCAAAACTCGCGTGTTTTGTAATGGTTTTATACATGTGGCATTAAACCTGGCCACAAGATAGCAACGCACCATTAACATCTTTCGTGTCTATAGGCGATGGTTGACTCTTTCCATCAGGAGACCCATCTGCTTGTTTGCTATCTAATGATATAACAAAAAATAATAAAAAATAAATATTAGTTTTGGAAGGCCTTCAACCCCCATTATAGAGGAAAATGTGAAAAAAAGGTGAGAATTTAGTTTTGCAAGACAGAAGCTCGTAAAGAGAGAAGACCATGAAACATTTAGCAGAGATGTTATTGATCTCATTCGGCAGTATTCAATCCATTTTATCCGTTTTTAAATAATTAACGACATATCACGAATGTTAACTCTTCACAAAATAGGTAACTCCATTATGGGGCAGTTTATACACTTTTAAAATAAACTTACAGGTGCAATTAAAGATCTACCAACACACAAATTAAAAAAAATGTATAAAATCAAAACTCTGTAAAGAATGTTAAGTCAAAATATCTGAATATTTTGGAATAAAGCATAAGATTAATTGCTCCGCATACCAATCGCATAGTAACTATATTATTAATAAATTATTGTAAATACATTATTTAAGAAAGTGTATATACACCAAAAAGACAAGCCCACTAAATTCCTTCCGCCGGATCTTCTCAGTGTGTGGCCGCGTTTCCGTTCCGGTAGTAACTCAAAAAAATGTTAACTCGTCAAAATTGCCTGTTAAGGATAATTTGAATACAAATGTTTTAACTTTGGAAAAAAAGAATGACGTTGGGAAATTTCGACACGCAGTCTTTGCTACAGCGTGACCCTGAAATTCATCAGGGTCATATTTCACTATGGACGAAATATTGGTCCACCATTTTGACCCCAACACTAAAAAACAAAGCATGTGTTGAAAACGACCATAACCTTTGCCCATGAAGAAATTTCGTGTTACTCCTTCCGCTGGCAAAGTTATGGCCTCAATAATCTCGGACGATAATCAAGGAATACGGAAGGATAGGAACAAGGAATTTTTATTGATTATTTGCCAAAAGAGCAATCAATTACTGGACCCTATTATGCAAGTTTGATTCCCGTGGAGCAATCAAAGAAAAACCAAATGGAAATTTGTCATCGGGTGTGTTGTTTCCTCACCATAACGCTCACTTTGATCGGAAGTAGCGACCAAAGCAATAGACAAAATGGCTTCGAAATCCTTGACCACACACCATATTCTCCGGACTAAACTCCTATTGATTTTCACTTATTTACAAAACTGAACGAGTATATTCGACTAATTACATTTGACGTGGATGACGCAGTTATGGCAGCCATAATGGAGTACTTTGAGACGCATGAAAATGTTTTTTTTAGAGGGAATAAAAAAGTTAGAAAAGCCCTATTCTAAATGTATTTAATTAGGAGATTATGTAGAGAAATAAAATATTTTTGTTTTATATTTCTTTTTTCTTAATAGCGATTCCAAAGACTTGATTCACCTCGTAGTGAGTGAGTTATGAACGTTAAGGTAGCATAGCAAATTTCCTTCCATAGTCGGATAGTTGTCTCTTTTGTAACATTAAAAATTTTCAGAGCGAGCGAAGCGAGCCCTACATCAAGCGACTTTCTATGCACTTTTGTGGTACATTTTACTGGGAAAGTATCGCACTTTTAAATTTGAGCTTTGACGTGTGAGTTTAGTCATGTCGAGATATGTTCTACCATTAAAATACTATTTTATAAACATTTAAAAAAATAGAAGATACATGTTGTATTAGAATTTTATTACTACTAACGCCATCTATTATAAAATTAACGAATTAAAATGCTACAAAGCTACACTAGGCGACGATCTATGCCCTTTTGTGGTACATTTTACTGAAAAAATATCGCACTTTTAGGTTTGAGCTTTAGCTTGGTAGTTTTAATTCATTTTCATTCACTTCATTTTAATACAATATTAATCTATTAATACACTTGTACTGTTTAACTTCCCGCTACGTATGTACATAAGGAAGTTACTGATTTAGTAAGTAAAGTAAGTAAGTAAAGTAGTAAGTGTTTTCTTGCTGTTTTTTGTGACTTAGCAATTGAGACATTTCAATATTTCTTAGAACTGAATCTATGCTTATAGTTTTTACTCTTTTGAGCTTAAAATACCTTAATTTAGTGGGAAGTTGCAAGAATGGTCTGCAAGGTCAACCGTTTACAGATTTTTCACAATATGATTACTGTGAAACAGTACAAGTGTATTAATTGAATAATATTATATTGAGATGAATTTCCAATCTTAGCCCGAGGATAAAAAGCTAAAAAAATGTGTTTTTCTTTATAAGATCAACTTTCGTTTTTAATACCCATTTTTCCTTGAAAACTCTTTTACAAGAAAGTTAACATAAATAAAAATTGATTTCTATCAATATTAGACTTTAAGGGCGAAGTGGTGGCGCGAGATGGATCTTGAGTTGCTACATGTTATAGGTAGACTGTACTATATTATAAGTAGACCAGAAAATATGGTGTAAAACATGTAGATAACCTTTATATTTGTTCTGTGTAAATAACATTGATAATTATAAAAATCGTGTTTTTAATAAATTAAGAAAATTTTAAAGAATTTTTCTTGTAAAGTACTAAAAAAATTTAGTCTTAGAAACATGTTTTCTCATTAATCATAGAGAATATTAATCATAGACCAAAGCCTGACGACGCCTTTGATGCGAATATAATGTTTGGGTGAAAATACGCTGGATTTTTTTTAGGTTAGATAATCTATTATACACATAATAAAATCGTAGGAAAGTTAATGTATGTCCGAGGTAAACTCAAAAAGTACTACACGGATTTAATTCAAATTTTGCATGAATATTACTAACAGGTCGGGTCAACATATAGGCTACATATTATCACGCTATCACCTATGGGGGAGGAGCTATGCGGATTAAACGAAGTCCGCGCGAACGAAGTCGCGGGCAACAGCTAGTTATAAATAAAGTCCATACATTAAAAGAAGTAATTCTCATAAAAATACTTTCCTAACAATATTACTAGGTAGTGGCCGCGTTTCCATAGTAGTTTTTTATAAAAATATGTTGACGCGTCAAAATAACTTGTAAAAAGTTTTAATAAATAAAGTACTTCTGATTTCTGATTATAACTTTGCGAGCCCTTACAAAGCTCTGCTTTTTGCTAGTTAAATTTAATTGTAAAGGGTTTTTCAACAAGAACTTTGTTTTTCTATATACTCAGACCAGAACTACACGACATTTTTGACATATCGCATTGGCATAAAAGCATGAAGCTGTATTATATCTGCAGGCAACACTTCTAATTGTGACCTACTTGAAACCAAATTACAAATACTGCTGTCATCTTCTGAGGTCTGACCCTCTCTTTCTAACACAACTGTATAAATAGAGATGGGGTGACCTTATGAGACCACAAATATTTACGTTACATCTCTGTCTATGGACAAGGTACTTCTCTCCCAAAAGCATTTTGAAGACGAGCGGCACAGTCTTGCGGAGAAAGAGAACTTTTAAAATCATACAAAATAATCGCTCTAAAATCTTTTCGACTTAATTCCATTTTCGTTGCGTACGTAGAACTATGATGTGTGATAAAAAAAATTTTATTACTAAGAAGGTTGCAACGTAAAAATGTAATATTCGAAATTCAAATAATTCCGATTAGCTAGAAGTGTAAAACTTTTAGTGTGCCCCATGTATGAGATAGCAAACAAGCAGATGGGTCTCTCTTGATGGAATGAGTCAACCATCGCCTATAGACATCAAAGGTGTTAAGGGTGCGTTGCTATATTGCGGCGAGGTCTTAGGCCACATGCATAAGTTTACCGTCTACCATACCCTGCAAAACATACCAAACTCGGGCAAGACAATGCAAAACTCTACCACCTTGTAGCCTTTTACGACCTGCCTGGCAGAACGGCAGTTGGTCTATCCTTCAAAGGTACCCAAAACCAAGTCTCTTTCCTTCCTGCATCCATCATGTGTTCCTCTCACTTGGACAAGATGACGTCGCTGAATAGCGACACCGCAAGATCATAAGTCAGTTGTTCGAACAACCGCACCGCGCATGAACGCGTACCAGTATGCTCGCAACGTCTAGACAAAGGCCTAAACGAAACCGCGTGTCACGCCCGCCGCAACCGCTCGATCGCTCGCTGTCTCGAGATACAGCTTGAGCCCGCTCACCGCAAGCCGTGCTAAGTGGAAACCAGTGATATTACCGAGGTGAGTTCCTATCCATTTAACACACACCCTTGCAACCGCACACCTCTCGCACACGCACTACGCCCACAACCCCCCACGCTGGTCCCGTCGTCCCTTGGCTCCTCTGCCCCCGCATACGGCGGGACCATCCATATATTGTCAATGTACTTGTACGTACATAAGATACATATGTGAGTGGTTACGCAAAAAGGGACCTGAAGGGATTGGAAACGGTTTTTTTTTTTAATAAATTCTGATTCTATGGTCCTTCATCTTTGTTTTGTTCTAATCAAAATAATTTTAGGTGCCGTAGTTTTTTTTTAAATGATTTTTTATGTAAGCCGAGGCAGTTTTGAAAATATTACACCTTATACACAGCGCACACTAGTTTCTTTTTCTAGCGCGCACATAAAGACAAGTAAAAGACGAATAAATAAGTCACCAATAATACAGCTATCGCAAACACGTGCTATTTCTCACTGACGAAGTCGCTCACTAACGACACTAACATAAAAAACCCCGCGCCTCTCTCCCGCACTCGTGGCGAAACTCATTTCGACTCAACATTTTAAACGTGATTTACTCGAAATCAATTATTTTCCCTTGAGGTCCCTTTTTGCGTAACCACTCACATATGTTGGCATTTTGTTTTTTTAATATATTTATTCCTTTAGTTTGTTTTATTTTAACAACGCGTATATGTGTGTGTGTTTACCCGCAGCAGATTGTCGAGGCAGGCGCGCTGCTTGAACAGTGTGTGTGTGTGTGTGTGTGTGTGTGTGTGTGTGTGTGTGTGTCTGACCTTGTGCTCGAGCTGCATGTGGTGTAGCGGGTTGAGCCCGAGGCAGGCCCGCAGCAGGTTGTCGAGGCAGGCGCGCTGCTTGAACAGTGTGTGTGTGTGTGTCTGACCTTGTGCTCGAGCTGCATGTGGTGTAGCGGGCTGAGCCCGAGGCAGGCCCGCAGCAGGTTGTCGAGGCAGGCGCGCTGCTTGTACAGTGTGTGTGTGTGTGTGTCTGACCTTGTGCTCGAGCTGCATGTGGTGTAGCGGGCTGAGCCCGAGGCAGGCCCGCAGCAGGTTGTCGAGGCAGGCGCGCTGCTTGAATAGTGTGTGTGTGTGTCTGACCTTGTGCTCGAGCTGCATGTGGTGTAGCGGGCTGAGCCCGAGGCAGGCCCGCAGCAGGTTGTAGAGGCAGGCGCGCTGCTTGAACAGTGTGTGTGTGTGTCTGACCTTGTGCTCGAGCTGCATGTGGTGTAGCGGGCTGAGCCCGAGGCAGGCCCGCAGCAGGTTGTCGAGGCAGGCGCGCTGCTTGAACAGTGTGTGTGTGTCTGACCTTGTGCTCGAGCTGCATGTGGTGTAGCGGGCTGAGCCCGAGGCAGGCCCGCAGCAGGTTGTCGAGGCAGGCGCGCTGCTTGAACAGTGTGTGTGTGTGTGTCTGACCTTGTGCTCGAGCTGCATGTGGTGTAGCGGGCTGAGCCCGAGGCAGGCCCGCAGCAGGTTGTCGAGGCAGGCTCGCTGCTTGTACAGTGTGTGTGTGTGTGTCTGACCTTGTGCTCGAGCTGCATGTGGTGTAGCGGGCTGAGCCCGAGGCAGGCCCGCAGCAGGTTGTCGAGGCAGGCGCGCTGCTTGAATAGTGTGTGTGTGTGTGTGTGTCTGACCTTGTGCTCGAGCTGCATGTGGTGTAGCGGGCTGAGCCCGATGCAGGCTTGCAGCAGGTTGTAGAGGCAGGCGCGCTGCTTGAACAGTGTGTGTGTGTGTGTGTGTCTGACCTTGTGCTCGAGCTGCATGTGGTGTAGCGGGCTGAGCCCGAGGCAGGCCCGCAGCAGGTTGTCGAGGCAGGCGCGCTGCTTGAACAGTGTGTGTGTGTGTGTATGTGTCTGACCTTGTGCTCGAGCTGCATGTGGTGTAGCGGGCTGAGCCCGAGGCAGGCCCGCAGCAGGTTGTAGAGGCAGGCGCGCTGCTTGAACAGTGTGTGTGTGTGTATGTGTCTGACCTTGTGCTCGAGCTGCATGTGGTGTAGCGGGCTGAGCCCGAGGCAGGCCCGCAGCAGGTTGTCGAGGCAGGCGCGCTGCTTGTACAGTGTGTGTGTGTGTGTGTGTGTGTGTGTGTGTGTGTGTGTGTGTGTGTGTGTGTGTGTGTGTGTGTGTGTGTCTGTGTGTGTGTGAGTGTGTCTGACCTTGTGCTCGAGCTGCATGTGGTGTAGCGGGCTGAGCCCGAGGCAGGCCCGCAGCAGGTTGTCGAGGCAGGCGCGCTGCTTGAACAGCGCGTTGACGACGGGCGCGCCCGCCGGCACCAGCGGCGCCTTGAGCAGATACGCCAGCGGCGACAACACGCTGTGCATGCTGCTCCACTCTGCACACGATCACATTCATTAACCCAACACCCCCTCTTGCGTTCTTAAATAAAAAATACTACATCAAACTTTAACACGAACATAGAAAACTTCGCGATTCACTTCTGGGCATTCATTGATAACCTTGTAACGGAGTTTCCCATCGGCTGGGTTGCCTACCCGGGCTGGCTCAGTTGGACGAGGGCTCCGTGGACATTAAGTGAATCTAAGCCTACGTTTATGGGTTCTTATATCTACGGGAGACCAGGAAAATGACTGACGCAACACATTTATTATATTTAATCACAAATACAACAATATCACATAATAACACTACTCTTATTATCTATTATTTCCCTGTATCTCTGTTATCCATAACCAACCTACACAAGAGGTGGCCCGTGGCCACGGGATCACACGCACACGCAGGGGGAGAGAAGGGAACGGTGTGACCGGTACATGCCCCTTCGATTACTTACCGACACCCCCCGTACTGCCGCACGAAATGCGGGGAGGAATACAGGAAAGAGATGTCCTCCCCACTCCCGGAGAGCTAACGACATCCGGGGTTTCTCCCGCTCTGAAAGCGGGTTGATCTGCCTTATCTGTATCTGGAGTGCTAACCACGACAGGTCTACGCCGCGTCGCGAAAGTCCCCAGAGACAGAGGGCGAGTGGAACTTGAGCCTGTGACTTGGAAGTGATCGGGCGGCAGCGGCGACCTTTGGAGTCTCAAGCTGTTCTAAGACTGGCGAATAACGAACGTGTAGATACTTTCACACCACCGCAAAGTGATGGGGGAAAAGCTTTCGGGCTTTTGAACCCCCCGACCTTGGAGTCTTCCGTAGGCCATAAATACAACCTGGTCCTTGTTGATGGGTGTTTCCACTCCTAGTGTTATAAATAATGATGTCTTCATTAATGGTTATCATATTCGGTAGGTTAATTCCATGTGGGTTCCCTTCCTACTTCACGCCATCTCGAACGATCGGTCCCAATCGGGAAAGACTGGTAAGGGCGATTGGCGAACTAAGATAGCAGCTTACTGGGGAGACTCGATTGTCGAGGCGATCAAGTTACGAGGTTATTGACCGCGCATCCGGCGGGCGCGTGTGCTAGGGACGATGGTCTTAAACTCGTGGAGCTCAGATGTCTCAGTTCTCTTGAATATTTAGGTGGTCACGTTGGTTACGAATTCTTGTAGGCTCTCTATTTCTCAGATCCCTCTGCATCACGTCGTTGCGGATGAAGCGGGAAGCATTGGCAATCTTGCGAAGGGCAATCAATTTTCTGTTGAGTTTGACGGTTGATCTGGTTGCCTGCCAACTTCATCCGCAGAAAGAGCCGAGAAGAGTGGATTGGTTCGAGGACGGCCATCGCCTGTTGCGTCTTCTTGATCACAGCTCTTGACTGTTGTGCGAATGTCGACCTGGTATCTATGGTGAAACCCAGGTATTTCACCTTAGGTGTTCACTCAATCGGGTGGCCGCTTAATTGAAGATGCGGAATTGTGCCTCTCCTCTTCCTGGGTTTGCATTTTGTCCGCATTCACAGCTATTCTCCATCTGTCGGGCCAGGCTGGTCTGCATCTTGCGGACGGCGAGGGCAGCATTGATTAAGACGGAGACCAAGGCCGTGTCATCAGCGTACAGCGATAGAACGCAGCTTTGCGCCATAGGGAAATCACTTGTGTAGTGAGAATATGTAGACGGGAAAAGGCAACTGCCTTGGGCGACTCCAGCTAAATTTGGGCGTAGGGAGAATATTAAATTATCAACTGAAACTACGAACTGGCGGTTTGAAAGGAAGAAGGCCAGCATTCACAACGGGAGGAGTGGAGTGGGAGTTAGTGACAATTTATGGAGGAGACCGGTATGCCAAACGCCTTTTCCATCCGAGGAATACTGCCACCGCTGATTCGTTCTTGTTGAACGCAGCGGTGAGCAGGTGCAGCATCCTCGTGAGCTGAAGAGTCGTACTGTGACCGGCACGGAATCTGAACTATTCTGGCCCTGGCGTGACATGGAGTGTTAATTACTGCAGCAGGACCTCCGTAAAATCTTAGAGTGAGAGTGAGTGAGAGTGTGAGAGAGAGAGAGATATGGCAACAGGATAACTGCGCGATACGAACTAGGAACCAGGGAGTTCTTACCCTGCTTAGGGATCATTATAACTTGCCCTTTTTTTCAAATTTTAGGGAATTCGCCCGTGCGCAGAATGCTGTTAAAAAGACGAGTCGCTGATGCCACTGTTCGGAATGGCAAGTGGCGAAGTATTTTATTTGGTTAGGGGAGAAAACAATGGGGTCTTCAGTAGGGGAGATAGTCTGTGTCATGTAAGTCTATAGGTCGTGCTCGGCTGCTACAACGTAGGCTGTGTTAGCTGTCGGATTTGGTTAGAAATAATGCTGCCATGTCTTCGGTTCGATACCGAGGTGTCCCATCGAGGTGAAGTAGAGGTCGCATTGGATTTGGAGCTTTAGAAAGCTGGCGGCAGAGCCGATGGAGTTCCAGTCATAACTGGCCTTGTCTATTCGGCTGTCCCAGCCGCGGCTGTCCCAGTCCCAGCAGTTGCAAGGTCATCCAGATCGACCTTAACCTCTGCAGTTAGATGGTTAAGGGCAGCCTTTAATGTGGGGCATCGTGTGGCCTGCCACTGGCAGCGAAAGACGCTTTCTGGTGTGCTGCAATATAGCCAGGAATATGCAGCCGGGGCGCCCCGCACATGCCTTGATCGGGCGTGCATATTCGGAGCTAAAGCCCAAATCTCGCGTAGTTCTTGCAGTATCTTTTCTTGTGGGGTGTCCGCTGAGAGCCCCCTTATGGCGACCTTCAAGCTTCTGTCTTGAAGGAGAGTAGTAGGACCAAGACCTTAGACCTTAGACGGGACCGTGCCTAATATAGTTTTCAATTGCCGAAATTGGTAGGCCTAGTTAGACAGGGTCTCTACTATTAGCGGGGGTATCTCTGCTTCGTGATTGGTTGGTTGCGTTGTGGTTGTTGTGAAGGTGGCGCTGTGGCGGCAGCCGTTGCTGCGAAGTTCAGAGCCTGCGCGGTCATGGCTGCCGTCTGTCGTCATCGGTGGTGGTGGTACAATCTGCGAAGGAGGCTTTGCCGGTAGCGGGGGGTTAGCTTACATCGTACGGAGTCAGGGGTGCCTCTGGGAGGGCGATAAGTCTGCTTAAGAGCAGAGTATCTCATCAACTGGGTCTACTTCTTCAATGCGCTTACGGTGCGGCGCACTGCAGTGTCAGGTGGGAGGGGGGTCGCAAATTTGCGTCAATGCTCCCATTTCCTCCTACGGGATGGAGCCTTCCAATTCCATGGTCCTCTTTTTAAAAACTCGTTCATGGCCGTGAATAGGCCTGGGGTGGCACAGGCTCCTCCAGCCGCCCTGGCTAAAAAGATGATAATATCTGCCTCATGGGATGTTTGTGGAAAGAGATCATGTAGTGAATGGTCGGGATCATTCACGAGCCGGTGAAACCGAGTGGTGAATATGCCGAGTTCGGTCTATCGCGGCAGCGCGATGCGCGCAGCGATCGCGAGCCCCAGTTGAGGCGGGTTGTCGCGGAGTCCAACCGAGGGGAGGCTCGTAACCTGCGTTTAGGGTGGCCTTGGAGGCCACATGTTGATATTCCTCGACCACTAACATGGTCACCAAGTTGCCGTCCAAGGAATGGTGTCGCCGCCGCGTTGGTAGCCTTGAGACGGGCCGGGCGTTTCACTTTCATTGACATCCATATTGGATGTGGTAGACAGGAAAATTCGCGGGACAGTTATTCGCGACCCGTGAGCAGCCGCCGGGAATTCTTGGTGATGGTTATCCCCTCAGCTGCCGTTTCTCATCCGTTTTAAAATTAAAATGGTGAGAAAAACAATTCTAGTTCGGGTCCGAGCGAGTGGACGCAAAGTTTGTTACGGATCGATAAATAGGCCGAACACATTCATGGTCCTAAGAATGTTCCGACGAACACGTTCATTTCACTAACACCGATTGCGCCGCGAATAAGTCTTTGCTTCACTCCGAATACTCCACTAGCGAATATTGCGTGCATATCGCCTTATCCGCTCACATCACCAGCCATTTTCGTATTTTTTCTAAAAACACACGGACCTTTACGCGTACGCGTTTCGAGTCCGTTCCGGTGGTCCGTGGTCACAAAAATGGTTTATGAGTTGTTTGGATTGAATCCGATACTGTAAAGCATATATTTTTTAAGAGGTCTTGAGCACTGCAATACACTGGTGTTAGAATTGTTTAATTTAAATGGCTTAAGCTACAAAATAATTCACGTGTAACACAACACTTTGAGAAAAATATGACTACTTGTTAGTGGAAGATTTTTAATTCAAAAAGTAAATCGATGACCTATGCTTTTTATATTTTTTTATATAATTGGTAAACATATATATACGGAAAAAAATAAACAACATATATTATAGTACAAAAATAATTATTTACATAAATATTAATACCTTTTTTTTCATAATTAATATGTAATTTTTTCCGTAATTTTTAAATAATTTATTTCTTTTTCAATTTTACAGCTATGTTAAATTTTTTTTTAAATACTGTTTAGGATATTTCACATTCGCATCATATGATTTTTTTGAGATCATAGATATCAACACTAAAATTTACGAAAATAAATAAATATAAGTACCGTCATACCCAAAGCGCTGATATCATTAAGTTGGTCACTAACGAAATATATGTTTTATTAATTGATATTTACGGTTTTTTGACAAAATTATTATCGAAACTGTTAGATCTTGAACTAATCTTGATTATAAATAAAGTTTACTTGTTGATTAATACGTCAAAACACTTTTAAATTAGCCTGTATCATAAAGTGCAACCAACACATAACACACAGCACGAATCAAAATGGCGAAATAGGTTCTTTTATTTTTCCCCAAGAGCGTATTTGAAAAAAGAATGCCAATTGGATGTTATTCTATACAATGTTTCGTTCGAATATAAAATACTATAAAATACCATAGAGTATTGTATTAAAACTGGTAAATAGTGAAAATGTTGTTTTTTTGTATGCGTTTGTCCCTATAGAGACCATAGTGTATTTACGGAATTTCTCAGAGGTCTCATTAGTTACCAAAGTGATGTGAGCTGTTATATAGCCGCTCGATACAATATCCGCTCACACCACCAGCCACTATCGCATTTTTTTCTAAAAACACATGGACCATTACGCGCACGCGTTCCGAGCCCGTTCCGGTGGACCGTGGTGACAAAAATGGTTTATGAGTTGTTTGGATTGAATCAGATACTGTAAAGCGTATATTTTTAAGAAGTCTTGAGCATTGCAATACGTTGGTGTGAGAATTGTTTAATTTAAATGGTAAAACACGATACTTTGAGAAAAATATGGCTACTTGTTAGTCGATAATTTTTAATTCAAAAAGTAAATCGAAGACCTATGCCTTTTATATATTTTTTATATAATTGGTAAACATATACATGCGAAAAAAATAAACAACATATACTATAGTAGAAAAATATTTATTTACATAAATGTTAACTTTTTTTTTCTTCATAATACGTAGATTTTTTCGTAATTTTTAAATAATTTATTTCTTTTTCAATTTTTACAGCTACGTTATTTTTTTTTAATATTGTTTATGATATTTCACATTCACATTATATGATTTTTTGAGATTATAGATATCAACACTAAAATTTACGAAAATAAATATAAATAGGTACCATCATACCCAAAGCGCTGGTATCATCAATTTGGTCGTTAACGGAAAAAATATTTTATTATTTGATATTTACGGTTTTTTGACAAAATTATTATCGAATCTGTTAGATTTTAAACTAATCTTGATTATAAGTAAAGTTTATTTGTTAATTAATACGCCAAAACGCTTTTAAATTAACCTGTATCATGCTGCAACTGCAACCAACACACACATCACGAATCAAAATAGCAGACTAATTTCTTTTATTTTTTTCCCAAGATCGTACTTGAAAAAACAGTGCCAATTTGACGTTATTTTGTGCAATGTTTCGTTCGAAAACGATAAAATACTATAGACTATTTATTGTATTAAAACTGGTGAATAGTGAAAATATTGTTTTTTTTTTGGATGGAATTAACGTTGGTCCCTATAGAGACCATGTGTGTGTGTGTATTAACGGAATTTTCTCGTTTTCTTCGGCCTCATTAGTTACCAAAGTGTAGGGAGCGGATATGGCGTAAGACAGTATCATCAATAGCGGGGAGCTGCCGTCGCGTCCCGCACGTGTGCGAGCCTTGCGCTGTGAGGGGAGTCGCGACTGGAATTTTCTATTGCTGACGACATCTGGCCTGCGATTGCATCATCCTGCTCGAAGCTTCTATCGTTCGCAGGAATGTCATCAAAACCTAGTTGCTATCGTTCATCAATCATCGATGATCGAAGACCCGGTGTCCAAGTATCGAATCGGTCGAATGACAAGGTATTTTCGATGTTTCTACCACCATTATACAAATATTTGTAAAGAATTTAAGCCTTGAAACCTTGTTTACGTGCGCTTACGATTTTTGGTACAGGAAAATCTCATGAGTTCGCGTCAGCAACTTGAGTTTAAGATAAAATTATGGCATTTTAATTTTTTATATTAAAATTAAAAATACAGTTTTCAATCAAAAGTGTTACTTCTACCACGTGTGAGCGCTCACAAGCCTTACCTTCGGTATCGTTCCTGCGGAAGTGAACCCTGGCGAAAAGGTCCGCCAGCAGCACGAGGTCCAATATGAGCGGCACGGCCAGCAGCGAGTCCTCGCACGTGTTATGCACCACGATAGTGTTGGTACCATGCAGCAGAATCTCAGACGTGTACTCGTCCATCGCACGCTTCGAGTCACCTGCAACGCAAAATTACCTTATGATCTGAATCATATAAACTAGAAATGCCACGAATTACCGAAACCGATTACTTTTCGGTACTCGGCCTTCAGTAATTTGTTTGGTATTCACTATTCGGCCGATCACTGAGACTTATTTGGCCAATTACCTAAACATTTAAAATAAATAATTAAGAAATATTTTGTACCTAGTCTTGCCCTAAACAACTTTGTAAAAATTGTTACATAGAAAATGTCGAAAAAATGCTTTTTCAAAATTTTACACCCAAAGTTTTCTCAAAGTTTTGCAAAATTGCACAAAATCTCTAGGGCCGTATCGGTTCAGATTATCAGAAAGTCTAAGTTAAATGGAAACCAATCAAATGCCATCAACCGCGTTTCGAACGGCCAAGTCATTCAACAGTTATGAGATGTTTACACACACCTATACACGCACACACGCACGCATGCACGCGCGCACGCACACACAAACTGACACACACTACAAACATACTGACGTCATCATTAATTTAGTCGGAAAAGGTTCCTAGGACCTCGAAACGTGGAGATCTAGTGAAAACTGGATTTTCTAAAATCTTCCTTATCGTACGTGTGAGAAGTTAAAAAGGTCAAATAGTAATAATCGTATAAGTCCGTAAGTGTTATAATAAAAGCTGAGGTCAAGTTATTCGTCATATTATTGGTCGAATATATATTGTCATATTAGCCCGAAAAACCCCTAATTTGTGACTTTCATGAAAATCGTTGGAGCCGATTCCGAGATTTAAAGGTATTAGATAAGAATATATATTCTAAGCTTTAAAATGTTGTGTAATAGGTAGCGCGCACCTTAATATATCCCATTTATATATTAAGGAGTGCGCTTGCTTGTGCATGTTTACTAATTATTGTACAATAAAGGTCTTCATCATTTTTGGCCTCAAGTACCCGGTACGAAGATATACGTCGTTTTTTTTACAAAATAATAGCATTTCCACCCACTTGATTTGTATTTTGTGCATTTACATTCAATACGTTATCCTAAATATCTATAAAAAATAACTCCTGCAATTGATTGCATTATGGACAAGAGTAACGGGCTCCTGTATTTCCTGTGTTAAAAGATAATACGCCAAGTCGAATGTCTGAACTGAACACAAGTCGCTGTGGCACAAAGTTTTATGTATTGCATACTAAAGAACTAAGTAGAAATAGTGTTCCATTTCGTTAATGCTCGTTGCAGCGCTAAAATAATATTAAATCATCCAACCAATTCCCCGTGTTGGTCCCGAGCTCCTTTGAAGAATAGGCTCACTGCCACTCTGCCAAGCAGGTCGTAAAAGGCGCCCGATTGGCTATACGAGTCACTACCATCGTGGCTACTAGGTGGTAGAGCCTTACCTATTCCTACCGCAATAGCGTCAGTGCTTGTCACTGTCGTGCTTCGGTTTGGAGGGTTAGGTAGCCGGCAAACTTACGCGTGTGGCATAAGACCTCGCCACAAGATAGCAACGCACCATTAACACCTTTGGTGTCTATAGGCGATGGTTGACTCTTTCCATCAGGAGACCCATCTGCTTGTTTGCTATTTTGTAAAAATATATATGCTATCGATATAAAAAAATATTATTTTTTTAGTTTGCAATAATTATTGTTATGGCAATGACTAAAAAATAATAAACTACTTCTGCAAATTAGATGTTTATTTCAATTTGCTATCCATACTAATATTATAAATGGGAAAGTGTATGTGTGTGTTTGTTTGTCCGTCTTTCACGGCAAAACAAAGCGACGACTTGACGTGATTTTTATAGATATTTGAAGGGATGGAGAGTGACATAAGCTACTTTTTGTCTCTTTCTTACCCCTCACCTCCTATGTGAGCAAAGCTGCGGGCAATAGTTAGTTACTTACACAAAGAATATTAGGAATTTATTATAATATAAAAAAGTAGAAATTAAGCAGCACTACAGCGTATAATGAATGCAATTTAGTGACACAAGTGACGTGGCTATAACCTTGTCTAGTACATACGTCAGTAAGTAGAATTCTTTGCTTTCAACTAGAGCCACAATTTCCCTTTTGTTTACAATAAAATGTACTTACCGACATAGGGTACATATTTTATGACGACCACATGGTCCGGCTTCTCGCCCGGCGCGTACAGAATCTTGTTAGAGTCCACCATATCGTCCACAACGTTACTCTTGGTTATCTACACACACATAATTACATATACTAGAGATCGCCTTTTGGTCGAATTTCGACTATACATACTGCACAACAATAAAATTTGTTATAAATTTGACAACCGACTTAAGCCGTAAAGAAATCAGTTTACACATTGATATAAAAAATCCAAGATGCACAGTCCCGAACAAAAATGACACTCAAAACTGTCATTCACGTAAGTAGTTATAGATATGGGAAAAATATATGTTTTTGCATATACAACTTTAAGCGCAATATACAACTTTAATTGTTTTAACAAAGCAATGTATAAAAAATAATAAAATTGACAGTGTCACGACCGACTCGATTCTATTTTAAATGAGCGCACAATTTCAAATTGTCCGCTCATTTTTAGAGGAAGTTTTTGAGACACTGATTGTGTATCTTGGGTTTTTTATATTATATTATATTATAATGTATGATGTCTCGTAAATAGTGTGTGTAATGTTAATTCTTATTCATTTAACATATTTTTAATGCATATTATTTAAAGAAATTAATTAATTGTCGCCTCTGTGGTCTAGTGGTTCAGCGTTGGCGTTGACCACATGAGGTTTTTTCATTTTGAGGAGGCACATAAAAGTGTTTTTAATTTTTCTGATAAACACAATGTTGCCCAGGATTGGAAAGTGCCCGGTTGGCGATAGGCTTGCCACCTATCACATTTGTGAGACCAAGTATCTTCGGCTAATCGTGGGTGCACTTGTACTTCTGCCTACCCCTTCGGGAATACGAGCGTGAGGATACTTTATTATTTAAAAAAAAATTGTGTGCTCGTTTGCGATGTTAACTTTAAATGTGCCTAATTTCATACTCAACCATTCGTATAATTTGCTGAGCGGCTTTCTGGATTTCAGCTTTCTATGTGCTTTCTTTTTTGTATCTCTGCTTACCTAATCAGGAATACTGGCATGAAGATATTTTTTTAAATGATTCGCTAGTACAGCAAAGCCTGTTTCTTATTGTTTAAGGCTGTTTCTGAGACATTTATTAACAGTGAAATTGTATTCCTGGTCTAACACTCCATAAAATTAACGTACACTACTTACCTCTTTGGAGCGGAACTGTTTCGGAGCCGACAAATTCTTGCCATCATTGTTGCCCAAGTGGTTGTAACTCACAATGGACACTGGTTTCAGACCTGAAATATAATTTTTGTCAATCCACGGATCACAATCGATACGTCGATTTCGATCTTTGTGACGAATAGATTAGCTGCTTTTCAGTAAGGCAGTAAAAGGCTAAAGAAGGATAAACTTCGTCGTACTAATAATGAACATTCGTTTTACTTTTTACTAGCTGTTGCCCGACTTCGTTCGCGCAGACTTCGTTTACTCCGCACCGCTCTCCCCCGTAGGTGATAGCGTGATAATATGTAGCCTATATGTTGACCCGACCTGCTAGTAATATTCATGCAAAATTTGAAGTAAATCCATGCAGTACTTTGAGTTTACCCCGGACATACATACAGACAAACAGACAAAAATTCTAAAAACTATATTTTTGGCTTCGATATCGATTGTAGATCACGCCCCAAGTATTCTTTTAAAAAAATATTCAATATAGAGTTTTGACTTTGCTACGATTTTATTACATGTTTAGATTTCAGTAACTACACTCGTAGATTGCTTTATGTATAAACTAGCTGTAGCGTGCAGCCTGCTGCATTATAAAAGCTTATGGTGAATCCCGCGGGATCACCTAAACTTTTCGGGATAAAAAGTGGCCTATGTGCTATTCCAGGTCATCATCTACCTGTGTGCAAAATTCCATTCAAAAACGTTCAGTAGTTTTTGCGTGATTAAGTAACAAACATCCATCCATCCAAACATACAAACTTTTGCATTTATAATATAGATTTACTCTTTTAGTACCTCGCAGATTGTTTTATGTATAAGCTATCTGAGCCATGCAGCTTCACCCGCGAATAAATTAAGAAGTCGCCGATATAGTTTTTTATACAACATTTTCATCCCCCGATGACAATAATTAAATTAAACCCCTTTAGCGTTGATTTTGAATTAAAAAGCTAGAGTATATTTTAAACTAACTAACTAACACTATGTCAAATATCACAAAAATCGGATTAGCGGTTTTGCATTTCCCACAAAAAAAAAGGAATTGCCTTCATGACCATAACGTAAAAATGGCAAGTTTTTTAATTTTTTCTATCTACTGTGTATAAGCGATAGTTGTGTCTTTCCAAACTTATAAAATAATAAAAAAATATAAAAATATAAAAAATATAAAGCGAAACTGGTCGATCAATTTTTAAATTAAGTCTATAGTAAAATAAAAATACAAGTGTGGTATAAACTAGTTACATCTAATAATCATAATTAATCTCAATATTTGATTCGTTTCTACATATGTTAGTGAGCGAAGCTCAGTTGCTTTTATTATGGTGTTAGCGTCTTACCTGCTGAGACCAGGAAGTCTACAAGCACAGATTTAAGCTTAGTCTGTCCAGACTTGAAATCATCCCCGGCAACAAACACTCCATTCTTTTCAGCTCGCTCTACTACACCCGGGACTATCGTGTTTTGTGGAGATCCGTTAATGTAGCAACACTAGAATAGAAAAATTAAATGTAAGTATGAAGCGATTTCAGAAATAGGTATTGAAGAATAGAACATCCATGTCATTCTTCCAGGCATTAGCAAAAGCGATTGGCGATACGTATCATTCATGACTATTGGGTGATAAAATTCCACAATGTCTCACCCGGATGCTTGGTACCACAACATAAGCATTTGGCATTAGTTGACCGGATGCCTTACTCTCAAAACCGGATCACGACAATGACTGAATGAATTTCTGCCGCAATAGCGTCAATGCTTGTCATTGTCGTGATCCGGTTTTGAGAGTAAGATATCCGGTAAACTTATGCATGTGGCATCAATGGACGAGGCCACACGGATAGCAACGCACCATTAATATCTTTGGTGTTTATAGACGATGGTTGTCTCTTCTTACATCAGGAGAGCCATCTGCTTATTTGCTATCTTATGATATAAAAAAAATACCGAAATATGTTTGAGTATACAAGTATAGAGAAAATTCTAAAATTTGTAGTGAAAATTGAATTTGTAGTGAAATCATAAAAAATATAGTCTTCATTTAAAGTACATAGGTTTTAGAAATTGAATTTAGGGAAAAGCTCGGAAAAAAACTGCGAGTCTCAATTCCTGAATTATTCATAATATGTACCGACAAAATACGGTACCCTCGGTGGGCGAGTCCGATTCGTACTTGACCGAAATTTTTAATTATCCTTACCCCCTCGTCTGCGGCCGCCAGCGCGAAGATTGTCGAAGGTGATATTTCACTATGATTCTGATGTAGCGCTTTTTCCAAGTTCTCAGACGTATCGTGAACGCCAGGTATGACCTCGCAAAACCTAGAAAAATACAAATCGTTAAATGTAAACAAAAAACGGTTCGATTCAAAAGATCGGGTGCACCCATTGATATAAAAATACCAAGATGCACAATCAGTGTCTCAAAAACGTCCTCTAAAAATGAGCACACAATTTAAAATTGTGCGCTTATTTCAAATAGAATCGCGTCGATCGCGAATCTATCAATTTTATTACTTTTTGTACATTGTTTTTATAATCAACTATAAATCTTGTGCTTAAGGTTGCATATACAAAAGCATATATTTTTGCCATATCTATAACTACTTATGTAAAATTTACGACAGTTTTGAGTGTCAGTATTGCTCGGGACTGTGCATCTTGGGTTTTTTATATCAATGGGTGCACCTTATCCATATTTGACATTACTAGCGCTCGCCTGTGACCGAAAATCGACCATAGACTAAATAATTAAATCTCTTTGACAACTGACTTAGGCGTAAGAAAATAGTTATACTTACTATTTTCTTACGCCTTACTACCATATGTGTATCTTTAAGAATTTATTATCTCTCATAAAGAATTTATTGAGAAAATCTAGGATAAACTCATTATCAGCGTAGGTACAGAATACAGATAGGTACAGGGTAGATAGGTGTATCGGATTAACTAAGTATGTCGAAACGAGATGGATAAAATTTATACAATTACTATTTTAAATGTGAGATGTAGGGTATAAATAAAAATGTATCTTATCATGTAATTTCACAGAAATGTAGTGTGTGTAATATTTAATTTTATTAATTTTATGCAAGGATTTAAACCGTTATTTAATAACATAACTTATGTTACGATACATAATAAATAAATATAAATATATTCACGGGACAAATTACATTTACTGATCTAACCCCAAAGTAAGCAAATTATTTGCTTGTGTTATGGGTGTTAGTCAACGATACTAATACATAGAAATACAAATATAAATACTAGAATATATATAATAAACACCCAAACCCGGAAATACAAACATTTATGCTCATCACACAAATGCTTGTTCCCGTCGGGGATTGAACCCGAGCCCCGTTGATTGCGTAGTCAGGGTCGCTAACCACTCGACCAACGCGGCGGTCAAATGAAGTTACTGAAGTATCGTTACAATAATGTTATTTTTGTAACGATACTTCAGTAACAAAATTATTTTCGAATACAATATGTATCAACTACTCAAATAACTAAAATTGTTAACGCTAAATAACGTTATATTTATTAAAGCGTTTCATGCTGTTTTGTGATTAGTTCGCCGCGTTTCATACAGTTTCTTGATTAGTTCGACAACTAGCGCTAGAAGACAACGTCATAATACCATTATACCATAACGTTAATTCGTAGTGTATAACAGAACGCAATGAATAATGTTATTAAATAATAACAAATTCTGTATCATTTTTGGATAACGCTATGCTTGAAAATAACTTTATGTCATGCCGCGAGCAATAAAGTTACCACAAAATACCGGTATTTAAATCCTTGATTTTTATGTATTTCTAACGTATTTAATTAAAAAAAATTAGAAGTTTCTGCAGTACTCCGTAATGTAAACTTTAACTGTGCGAAATTTCATACTCCACCACCACCACCACCACTGCAATTGCCTTACAAAGGGGTCCAAAGTTTTTCCTTCACGTATTAATATATAGATAAATGCAAAATCTGTCTGTCTGTTACGCTTTCACGACTTTACCGTTGAACCGATTATAATTAAATGATGCGTAAAGATAGTTGAAGATGTGGAGTCAAACATAGGCTAAGTGCTAACTTTTCTTCAAACATAAAACCCTAAGAGAGTGAAATAGTGGTTGAAAGTTTGTACGACAAACTATTTGGACGACAAAATAATCTAGTATGTCCAAATCGCGGGCGCTCTCGCAGGCGAAGCTGCGTGTGTTAGATAGTAATATTATAAATGCGAAAGTCTTGTCTGTCTGTCTCATGTCTGTTAAGATACCTCACGCACTAGACGGCCACGACCACGACTGGTTGTAATCGTGGCCATCCAGTGCGCCCAACCTGCCTCTTTTTCAAGGATTTATAACGTTATAATTTCGATATTTTTGCTGTTTCGTGATTGGTTCCCTGCATTTCATGCTGTTTCGTGATTGGTTCCCCAACTAGCGCTAGAAGACAACGTCATAATATCATATACCATAACCAATCACAACGACGCAAATATATCGAAATCATAACGTTTTAAATCCTTGCTCTTTTTTCACAGAAACTACGGTTGGACTACGGACTAGTTTGCGGCCACGACCACAACTGGTCATGAAGCGGTCATTTGTCAAGCTGCTGCACTTGTTGTTCTGAACTCGAATAGTATAGACATTGAAATTGTATGCCTGCACTTGATGTGGAAAAAATGTAATACGAAAAATCACAGCAAACTATACGTAACTTGGTCGCAACGACCGGTTGTGCCGGTCCGGTGTGCGGCCAGTCAGCCGTTGCGACCAAGTGCGCGACGTTCATAATATTGTTTTAGTTAATGTGGTCGTTGCGACCACTCGTCGTGGTCGTGGTCGTCTAGTGCGTGAGGGCCGAGGTGCCTTAGTTCGAAAGCAGGACTAAGCCGAGATCCGGTCTCACAGGAGACAGCCTTTAGCACGGGCGAATATAGCCCCAATTTTAATTTTAAGAGATTTTTTAAGAGGTCTCTTAAAGAGATAAGCACACCTATGTACATAGTTTATTTAATGTGTGATTATACATGTATTTATTTTACATGAAGAATACATGTGTACATGAAAAATATTTTACATGAATACATGAATTAGTACTTTAAATTTTTATATTTCACAAACGAGTCCCTTATCGAAACATTGTTGATTAGTCAAATATACTTAGTCCCACAATGAGATAGGTGGCAAAATTATCGCTAACCGGACACTTATGCAATCCCGAATAACCGTGTTTTTATCAGAAAACTGAATAAACACATTTTTGAATTGGCCGACTCGAGAATGGTAATGGTAAATAGAAACCACTAGACCAGAGGCGATAAACGATTAAATGTCCGATTACAAGTCATCTGTAGGATCAAATTATAATACAAGTCATCATAAAAATCGTAATAGATATTCTGTTAAGACAAGGTATTTCCAAGTTGACTAAATGTTTCTAAAAAATGTAAAAATTGTTTGTAATATCTATATTTAAATATTTTGCATTTAACACAAAATTACCTAACTTACGTCATTAAGATGTAGGTACGTACCTTTAATCGAAACTTATAAAGAGAAAAGATTTGATTTTTTGTTTGTTTGTTTTGATTTAACTCAATAGCTACTCGATTGATTTTAAAAATTCTTTCATTTTCAGAAAGGTACATTATCCCGGAGTGACATAGGCTAAATTTTTTTACACCATCGAGCAAAAGGAAGTAATGATTTTTGGTCACGCAAACGAAGTCGTAACTGAACTGAATACTAAATACTGAAATATCTATATCAATATTGTAAGGAGGTAAATTTTGTAAATTGTTGTGTTGTTGTGTTTGCTTATAGCACCTAACCTCTGAAACTAAACCGGCCTGATAAATTCTTTCACCAGTAAAATTGATATCATTCATGTGTTACATCTCACGCGGGAAACCGCGTAATCGGAAGCCCCACAATGTAATAGGTGACAAACCTATCGCCAACCGGGCACTTAGCGAATCCCGTGCAATGTTGTTTTTATCGGGAAACAGGAACAAACAATTTAAGTTTCGTCAAAACCTGTTCAGTAGTTTTTGAGATATGGGTATAAATGACATATTTGAAGTCAGTATAGTTTATTAAATTTACTTTTATCATTATTAGTAGCGACAGCGATAGTACCACGTATTCTGTAAATATTTCAGGTGTCGTGCCTATTTTCGTTCAAGAAATAGAGCCCTGTGACTGGCAGACAGCGGAGGCATTTAATAGGATTCCATTTGTCACCTGTTGAACACGGAATCCTAAAGATATTTTGCATTTAGTGTCTGTCTCGAGCACGGATTAAATGGATACACTTTTCAAGACAATTTCTTAGTTTGGCAGCGTAGCTTGCAATTACATACAGAAATACAGAGTTATATTATTTACCAATGAAATAAAATCATTTCAAGGGTAATTTTTAAACCTTGTCATCTCATTCGGTACGATAAAACAGTACAACATGGATTACTTCTCTTTTTTCACAATATAAGATAACCTACAAATGTATAAAATTTTTGCCAGTAATAGAAACGTTTGCTCATATACGCGGCGACACGTTTTTTTCCCAACGGCGTGTCTATTGGTATTTATGTGGTCTGTGGTCTCGAGTTATGTCTATAAAGTACTAGCTGTACCCCACAACTTCGTTTGTGACCAACACACATTACGTTTGAAAAATAGACCATCTGTCATTCTGCCAGGCAGTTCGTAACATAATGGTCATTCACATCGTGACTATTAGGTGGAAGGGTTCCGCTACGTCTCGCCCGAGTCTAGTACCACCGCCTGTCTTGTCCTGTTCCGGTTTGGAGGGTAAGGTAGCCAGTAAACATGCATGTAGGTATGTGGCATTAGCATTCCGACACACGAATAGCAACTCACCATTAACATCTTTGATGTCTATAGACGATGGTTGTATCTTTCCATCAGGAGATCCACCTGCTTGTTTGCTATGTAATGAATGATATATAAAATATACATATATTCGCTAGATTTTTTGAAATCCGTGCAGCAGATTTTCAATTTATTTATTACTTACAAACAAATTTTTCCTATTTGTAATATTTGTAAAAATAGATAACAATGAATAATTCTGCTGCAGTAAACAGTTTGAAGCAACGTAAGCATTTGCATACGGATTATGGTGTGCGTGTGACCATTACGAAGAACACGCCATATTACGTCATAACACGTGTTCCTTACGCGCGTGGTGCGGCGATATCAATGGAACTTAAATACACAAAATTGTTTTTTTTTTGTCATCTGCTTAGCAATGACGCATTCTTAACGTCACTATAATGCACAAAGGAAAATGTTATAGTGTGGTGTTTAAACGGACTTCTTAAAAGGAAGTTTACAATTCGTCGGAATCTTTTTAACGTCTAGTACGTTAGTATAAGTATAAGAAAGTTACTGATTTTGCCACGATTTTCGGAAATCGAGTTATCACCAAATTTCCACGGTTAAGGAACCGTTTACAACTATATTAACGACTAGCTGTTGCCCACGACTTCGTCCGCGCGGCCTGCGTTTACTCCGCACAGCACCTCCCCCGTAGGTGATTGCGTGATAATATGTACCCTATATGTTGACCCGACCTATTAGTAATAATCATGCAAAATTTGAAGTAAATCCATGCAGTACTTTTGGAGTTTACCCCGGACATACATAGAGACAAACAGACAAAATTTCTAAAAACTATATTTTTGGCTTTGATATCGATTGTAGATCACGCCCCAAATATTCTTTTAAAAAAATATTCAAAATACAGTATTGACTTTCCTACGATTTATTATAAACTGGTCATCAAAAAAATCGGCCCACCCTGTTTTTGTTCGTTATTTCTCAATTATTTCGTAGATAAGCCATTTCTCACAGTTGTTTTTTGTTTTGAGGGTCGGATAAGATGTTTGACACTCTGTTTGTCATAAATCCTATGGCACTTAACGGTACTTGATTATTTTTTGTTCAAAAATACTGCTAATTGCTGATTTGACGGTTTACGTCGGTACAAATTAAGCTCGTGTTTCCAGTCCGAAACAAACTTTTCTCGGAATATCTTGTTATTTACGTTAAGTTTATTTACTGAAGCTGTAGTTTTGATTAATTTTGCCTGAAAATAATGGATACTACTGAAGCGGAGGCAGCGCAAGTTGTGGCTCTACTGCAACAGGGCTTAAGTCAACGTGTCGTGGCTAGAAGATTGAATCTCAGCCGTTCTGCAGTTCGACGAGTTTACCAAAGGTTTCTAGAGACTGGGCAGTATCGAAGAAGATCTGGATCTGGCAGACACAGGGTGACAACTCAAAGGGACGATCGCTTTTTAGTAGTATCGGCTTTAAGAAATCGACACCTTTCTGGCGTCGATCTTCAACAACGCTTACGTGAAGATCGGGGTGTGGCTATAAGTGACAGTACTGTTAGAAGGAGACTTCGAGAGCAGAATTTAAGACCACATAAACCAGCAACGGGACCACTTTTGACCACAGCTCATCGTCAAGCAAGACTTCAATTTGCGCAAAATCACATTAACTGGACTATAGGTCAATGGGAGTCAGTTCTTTTTAGTGATGAGAGTCGAATGACTTTATACGGTTCTGACGGACGTCGTAATGTAATGCGACGACCGGGTGAACGTT
Source organism: Apodemia mormo (assembly GCA_036924255.1). Classification (NCBI taxonomy): domain Eukaryota; kingdom Metazoa; phylum Arthropoda; class Insecta; order Lepidoptera; family Riodinidae; genus Apodemia; species Apodemia mormo. Next base: position 29,872,371 of record JAUPFN010000017.1, read on the forward strand.
ATGCCCAGTGTTGCATAAGAGAAACAGTCAGTTACGGTGGGGGCTCTGTAATGTTTTGGGGCGGGATATCTTTAACTGGACGAACGGAGCTGGTTTTCATAAGTAGAGGTGCTTTAACTGCTGCACGATACATTACGGAGGTTTTAGAAGACCATGTGGTGCCTTATGCTGGCTACATCGGGGAAAACTTTCAACTTATGCATGATAATGCACGGCCACACATAGCGCGCAATGTCACCCAGTATTTAGAAGAGGTCGGCATTCGTGCTATGCAGTGGCCCGCCCGAAGCCCTGATCTAAACCCGATAGAGCACATGTGGGACACCTTAAAACAAAAGGTAAGAGCACGGAATCCAGCCCCTACCACATTGGGAGACCTGGAAACCGCCATCAAGGAAGAATGGGAACGAATTCCTCAAGAGACCATTAAAACCTTGATTAAATCTTTAAAACGGCGAATGCAAGCCGTTATTCGAGCAAGAGGAGGAAATACCCAATATTAAGATGAAAAAATGGTGACGATAACTTTAATGATTAAAAAAATAAGTGAGTTTGAAATTTTAACTAAAAAATGTGAAATTAATGATTTTGACTTCAAATCCTAATTAAATTGATTTTTTTTATAATTTGAAGGTTTAAAGTACTTAAATTAGTGTAAATAAACATGATTAGTAAATCATTTTAGTTATTAAACAATATGTTTTCTTTTGCCAATGAAAACGCATAATTTGCGGTGAAAATGCAATCTAATCGACTATGTAGCTAAGATAATATTTTAGAGCTCAAAATATTACGTTCAAAATATCAAAATCTATCACAGTGTTCAAAACATACAGCTTTTCAAAATTTAAAATACCAACATTTTAAGAAACTAAATCTTTGAACTCTGAGCTCAAAAATAGAAATATTTGAGCTCAATAGAGATCAAAAGAAAAAAAAAGAAATTTTCGAACTCAAGACTTCAAAAATCTAGTTGCTGCGGTATATTTTTTACTACTTTAAGCTGAAAATACCTCAATTTATCGGGAAATTTCAAGGCTGGCCTGCAGAGTCAATTTACAGATTTTTTTATATGACTAGATGAAAACCCGGCTTCGCACGGAAGTCTCATAATACGCAATCTTATGTACTAACTCAAATAGTAGATATTAAAAAGTAGCAACCATGCAACTGTAGTGACGCCTTCTTTCAACTATTAGGTACGTTGGTTTAATAAAGACAGCACTATAGTGTTGCTATTTTTTAATTTGTACTCTTTAACGAAGAGAAAAATATAAGTTTCACGATAACCTGCGCTCCGTTCTTACAATAATAAATGTCACGCCATCTACACCATATATTGTAACCTTTAAAGAAACATGGCTGATTTGTCTGTCAGCACGGTTATATAATTTTTAATCATTATTTTAACAAAATACTCGACAATCCGAAATTTGCGGATATATGTTGTCGACTCAAAATTATTTTTTACGCTTTATAATTTAGTTAAGGTTCCGATTGAGTACCATAACCCTTGACAAAATTATTAATATAGATATGTTCATCGATTACTTGAAGACGCCTGACGTTATTTTAATTTGGTAAAGATCTGATGCAGGGTTTCGGAGATACAGGAAATGGGAAGTCAGTTGTTTGCAGTTTTATTCCGATTAAATTACAACCTCATATAATGCGATAACAGACTGTAGTTAGATGGTTTATGCTTTACAAATCAGAATGTCTTATAATTTAAAAGATTCAAGTAGGGTTGCTGTTTAAAAAAAACCTGACTGCGCTGTGATAGGCCTAAAAGCCGGACATTGTCTTCTTATTACTGCGATATATTTTTGCTATTACTTCGCTCGTCCACAAACCTAGATTGAGGCGTTACTTTCGGAAAATCCATAATTCAAAGACGATTATTAAATTTATTATTAAATTATACGAAAATTTATAAAAATTAATTATTTTACAAATTTTTGCGAAACCTAATTACAATATTGTAATTTTCTACAATACCACTAAAGCAAAAAGTAATAAAGGAATGGAACCGAAGGTCTGTTTTTTTTAATAGCAAACAAGCAGATGGTTCTCCGATTAATTAAAAACCAAACTGTATCTCCCGATTTAGTTATAATATTTTTTTTTAAAAAGGTGAAATTAAATTTGCTACTATCCGCGAACTGCAAATTTAATTAATTTCACCTTTTTAATAATGGATTTCCGCATAGTAACGCCTGAATTAATAAAATATCTTTTGTTTAACTGTTCCTCATTATGGAATCTTATTTATAATAGTAGTTTTTAATAGTATATATAGTAGTTTATAACAGTAGTTTTTAAAAAAATATGTTGACGTGTCAAAATAACTTGTAAAATGTTTTGTTGAATAAAGTACTTTTGATTTCTGATATTTAAAGACGTACTCACGTCAAAACTCACCTCTCAGTGTTGGCTGTCCAAAGTACGATCACCTTATCCAACTTATGCTTATCACGGAAGTTCTTGATGTCCGCGCGGATTTGCAGGTACTGTTCATATCTGGTACCGTTTATCAGGTTTGTCGCACGATCTGCCTGTAAATAAACTTAGTTTAATGTCTATTATTTCGCCTTATCAGTCCCGAGAAGTTGAGTTTCAATCTGAGAACAAATAATTTGTACAAGAAGCTAAACACGCGTCAAATGTAAACCTATAGGTAACACAAATGTACTAAGACGAAATCAGCGTGTTTGTATGAGCTGTGAATATTCTCCATATTCACAGCAGATCAGGGGCGCTATTCACGTAACAAAACGTCAATCGAATCGAAGCGTTTAGGGCTTTTACACATTTATTACACATTATGCCGCGTCGTAACACAACGCCAAGTTGTATCATGTTTATGACCGTAGGAGCCTTTTGTTTCAATGAATTTTCTTACGTGAATAGGGACACTGAGGAAGTCTGCTTGAAACAAGTATGGCGCTTGTTAAGGAATAGGCAGAGAGCATATTCATTAAGGCATTAGTCGTGAAAATATGTGTTTATGTATGTGTTTATCAACCGTTTTTTTCGGTATCTCTCTCATCAACCGTATTTTAATTTTATTCTGATTTAACGATCGTCCACCGCATTTGCATTTGATTCCGATTTAGCTATCATCAACCGCATTTTCGTTTTATTATGATTTAGTTATCATCAACCGCGTTTTCATTTTATTCCGATTTAGCTATCATCAACTGCATTTTCGTTTTATTCTGATTTAGTTATCATCAACCGCATTTTCAATTTATTCCGATTTAGCTATCATCAACCGCATTTTCGTTTTATTCCGATTTAGTTAACATCAACCGCATTTTCGTTTTATTTTTATTCCAATTTAGCTATTATAAACCGTATTTTTCTCATCGTTGGTCCGGACCCCCATTGAAGATTAGGCCATTTGCCGTTCTGCCAGGCAGTTCATAAAATGCGAACAATTGGCTATGTGAGTTACTACCATTGTGGTAGAGTTCTGCACTGTCTTGCGCTGTCCATTCCTGCCGCAATAGCAATAGTGATTGCCACAGTCATGATCGTACGTGCCGTACTCACCAGACCTTGCGCCGACAAGTCTTTCTACTTCTTCCAGAATTTGGATAACTTCTTGGCGGGAAAAACATTCAATACCCGAGAGGCAGTACAAAATGCCTTTAAAGAATTTGTTGCCTTCCGTCCAGCTGATTTCTACAAGAAGGGCATCACTAAGCTACCAATACGTTGACAAAGATGCATTGATTGCATGGGTGATTGTTTTGATTAATAGAAACAAAAAATAGAAAAAAATACGCTTCATTTATTTTATGAAAAACGGCAATTAATAGGTAAAGACCTATTATTAAAAATCTGTAAAAAAATTATACCGTGATATTAATCCATACTCTGTCTATCCGTCTGTTACGGTTTCATAGCTAAACCGCTAAACCGACTTAATGAAATTTGGCAGCTGGTGTGGAGAAAGTTGAAGAATTGTTTTTAGGAAATTTAAGTTTGTTTGTTGTAGGTTTCAATCGGCCAAGCCATTCAAAGTTTTAATGGGAGGCTTAAATACAAATACTGACATCCTCATATATACCTACAAATAAATAAAATTTGGAGTGTCTGTTTGCAATATTAAAATAACCGGTTTTAACTAAATGCATATGGATGTATACACGGTACATATACCAAAATAACACTTTTTACATTTTTGTCTGTCTGTCTGTTTCGTCTAATCTCTGGAACGGGTGGACCGATTTTGATGGGACTTTCACTGGTAGATAGCTGATGTAATAAGGAGTAACTTGGGCTACTTTTAAAAAAAAATCCCACGCGGACGAAGTCGACGCGGACAAAGGCGGGCGCAGCTAGTAACAAATAAAGCATAAAAGTTTATTGAGACCTCGAAAGTCTAGATCGGATTTTAAACACTAGATTTTGTAAAATCGGAGTAAAACCCATTGCTTCACAGCTTTCAAATATTTCCAATTTTCACAGCGGGAAATTAAAAAGCTCAACGCGTCTGTGCAAATGTAGTGATGATTTTGCAGTTTCTAGAACATCACAGAAACTTCATTCTTTCAGTAAGAGGTATTTCAGATTAACAAAGAAAAAAACATTTCTTAAGTTATAAGTATAATGCAAATCGTATCTTTGATACATTGCAATGCAACTTTTGCAACACATACGCGTTGAAAGCATACCTATAGGTTCGAATGTCCCCGACGTCATTGAAATTTCCTGAACCACGCGAAGGAAATCAAAGAAATCGATACGTGTTTATAAACTCGACTGTATTTCCATTCAGAATCGATCACGGTCACCTCTTGTTTGTAAACATGGAGGTATCTATAGCATGAGGAAAAGTAAATGTTGCCTTTTTTCTCATCGCGTTGCTTTTGTAAATCTATATTATTTATATTATCTATACATATAATAAAATCGTAGTAAAGTCAATGTATGTCCGGGGTAAACTCAAAAAAGTACTGCATGGATTTACTTCAAATTTTGCATGAATATTACTAACAGGTCGGGTCAACATATAGGCTACATATTATCACGCTATCACCTACGGGGGAGGTGCTGTGCGGGGTAAACAAAGTCCGCGCGGACGAAGTTGCGGACAACAGCTAGTATATTATGTTATACATTACATTAAATGTGAGCACTGTGCCTAGAGCTATCGCTCTCCTGTTTCGACCCTTGTTTTATACTTACTGAATGAAGGTCAGCAGTCCGCATTACTGACGTGTACGATAATAACTACTAATAATAATGTATAGGTTCAAGGTGAACTGTACGACATTTTCTAAATTAAATAGAGGAATATATATATATATATATATATATATATATATATATATATATATATATATATATATATATATATATATATATATATATAATGTCGTCTCTGTGGTCTAGTAACCCGTATCCCCGAAGGTCTCTACCCTTCGGAGATACGGGCGTGAAGATACTTTTTAAAAAAAAAAAAACAAAAATAAGGCAATTCATAAAATGTAATGAACCTAGGTTTTTCATATCATAAGATAGCAAACAACCAGATGGGTTTCTTGATAAAAAGAGTCATCCATCGCTTATAGGCACCAAATATATTAATGGTGCGTTACGATTTTGTGGCAAGGTCTAATGCGATATGTATATGTTTACCGGCTACCTTATCTTCTAAATCACGGTATTACGGAACACGACAGTAACAAGCGTTGCGGCAGGAATAGGTTAGGCGGTGGTACCGGACCCGAGTGAGACATTGCAAAACTCTACCACCTAGTAAAGTAACGTGCAAGCACTAGTAAAACACTGTCTGATGTTCACCTGACCCTACTGCAGCTAACGTGCGACCTTTAAAATACACGTGGAAGGCTCACGTCGCGCTATATGCAAACGCAGTAAATAATTCATTATAATGCTGATAATTTGCAATTTGCATTAGACAAGCAATCATATATCTCTATGTAAGCAAAAATTATTTAAATATTCATTACACATAAAGGAATTTAAAACATTAAACCGACTTCAAATATTTTTATTTTATTTATTTATCTTTATTGAACCACATACATAATGTGTAGGGCACAATTAATGACGAGCTAAATGCATAAAGCATTCTCTACCAGCCAACCATACGGCTAATCAGAAAGTCACACAGAGTGGTTTGATTTTCGTAATATTCTTAAATCTAGATTACATATTATATCCCATACATTCTTACACATATACATATTATTCCATAATCTAGATGCGAGTTTGAAATAAAATTTGTGCGATGAAGCGGAATAGAAAAAGTTTTTAACCTTCCTGTATTCCAGTGGTTAGTGACTACGCAACCGACGGGGCCCGGCTTCGATTCCCGACAGGGACAAGCATTTGTGTGATGAGATAGAAGTTAGTTTTGCTGGGTTTGGGTGTTTATTATACATATTTCGGTATTTTTATATGTATTTCTATGTATTAATATCATTGACCCATATCACAAGCAGATAATTTGCTTTTTATATATTTTTTTATAGTGTAAGATAGTAAACAAGCAGATGGGTCTCCTGATGGAAAGAGTCAACCATCGCCTATAGACACCAAAGGTGTTAATGGTGCGTTGCTATCTTGTGGCGAGGTCTTATGGCACATGCATAAGTTTATAGGCTACCATACCCTCCAAACCGGAGTAAGTGCGACAGTGACAAGCACTGACGCTATTACGCAGGAATAGGTAAGACGGTGGTACCAGACCCGGCGAGACAATGCAGAACTCTACCACCTGGTAGCCACGATGGTAGTGACAATTACTATATTGTTATTTTGCTTACTTTGAGGTTAGATCTATTCGTGTAATTTGTCAAGGAATATTTTTTATTTATTTTTTACTGGCAAGAGATTATGAAATCTTTTAAGAGGCCTCAATGTCCCAGTAATTCCCGTAATAATCCCCGTGTTGGTTCTGGGCTCCTTTGAAAAATAGACCAACTGCGGCTCAGCCAGGCAGGTCGTAAAAGGCGACCGATTGGCTATGCGAGTCACTACCATCATGGCTGATAGGTGGTAGAGTTCTACATTGTCTCGCCCGGGTCTGGTACCACCGCCTTGTCTATTCCTGCCGCAATAGCGTCAGTGCTTGTCGCTGTCGTGTTCCGGTTTGGAGGGTAAGGTAGCCGGTGCATGCCACATGCACTTATGCATATGGCATTAGACCTCGCCACAAGATACCAACGCACCATTAACACCTTTGGTGTCTATAGGCGATAGTTGACTCTTTCCATCAGGAGACCCATCTGCTTGTTTGCTATCTTATGATAAAAAAAATATAATTAAAGTGATAGTCGATATAACTATATATAAAGACCTAAGTTTTTAATGAGGAAACTAAGTTTTTAACAGATGATGAAAATGAATACTACTAATATTTTAGTATTACACTTACCTGATTAGCAGCTATAAAATCTGGGTCATAGATTGCCGGCCGTGGTTTCATTGTTAACATTTCTTTCCTGAGCTTTTGTTGCAATTCATACTCAATAACCTTGGCTCGGGCCATAGAGTCTGCCAAGTTCATTGGACTGATGTCCCATCCGTCTATCACTGTAAAAAAATATATTGTCAGTATGCTTTACAGGGGATCAAAGAATTTGCTTATGATATGGGTGTTAGTTTCCGATCCCTCAAAATACTTGTCTATGGCGACAATGACTTCATCATTTGATGAAAATCTCTGGCCATCTAACTATTTCTTTAAATTTTGAAACAAGTGTATATCGCACAGGCCAGATCTGGGGAATAGGGTGGATATTGTAACAATTTGAATCGCAATTCATGGAATTTGGCGACTGCAACCATTGACATGAGTACAGTACCATGACAACGTGTGTCATGGTGGTACATTTTTTCCCTTTGCCGTGGAGTGGAGTGGATGGAGTCGTTTCTTTCGGATTTCTTCACTTAATTTTTGCAGCAAGTTTGTGGAGTACTTTCTTTACTCCTCTCTGTATTCCACTTATCTTTTTCTTTTTTGCAGATAATCCACTAAAATAATCCATTGAGCATCCCAAAAAACAGTCGCTATCACTTTGCCGGGCGACAAAACAGTTTTTGCTTTCTTCGGCATAGTATTCCCGCTCTAAGTCCACTGCTTAGATAGTTCTTTCGTTTAAGAAGTAAAAAGATGTATACACGTTCAAAAAGTCGTCAAGCGCCGATCGTTCAATACAATTTTGTGAATCTTTTTGATTTTGTCCGGACTCGTGACTTCATTTAGATGGCCAGGCCTGTAGGCGTCTTTGCAGTTCTGTCTTCCACTTTTAAAATAAGTTATTAAGTTGTAAATTGTACTCAATGCAGGAGTAGTATTACCTAAAACGCGGTCTAGCTTGACTTTAATATAGGTTGCTATTTTCCTTTTTAAGGTTTGCCACACATGTATGGTTTTCTAGTCAGGATTCCAGATCCTTCGCTCAAAGTGATTCCGATTTATTATTCGATTCTAATACCAAACATTGAATTCGAGGTCTCGAAATACTGGTCTCGAATCTATTATTCGATTCTAATACCAAACATAGAATTCGAGGTCTCGAATCGGTCTCAAAATACTGGTCTCGAATCAGGGAATCGAGTCGTGATTCGAATACCGTATAAACTGACTCGAGTCGACTCGATCCACCAAAACAGCGACTCGGCACATCACTATCGGTCGCTGTATCCAGCTTCCAAAAGCGACTGAGTCGCCGATGTTAAAGTGGCATCTGTGCGGTCTCTCTTAGCGTACATATTTTTAGCATTAACGGTGTATTTTGTTTTTAGGCAAACAAAAACCAAAGTAACGAGTCAGAATCCGATTAAGACTTTAAATCAGATTTTAAATACATACGCTTTCTTCGGCAAAAAAATTATGGCTATGCAGAGCAAAAGAGGTAGGTATATTGAACGTGTCTTCTATAATCGGCGTTATCGGTAAGTAGGTAAAAATATGGGTACTACGTACTAGACATGCGCAAAACGGTACTTTGAAGTGTAATGCAACATCACACATCACCTTTGAAAAGGTAATATCACCCGCAAACATCACTCATCACTCATTACTCATCACATCACCTTAAGGAAATATCATCTCGAGTAGCGTTTAGTGTCTTGCGTTGCATGTGATGTATGCATCGCTTTTTTGTGCGAACTACGAATCATTACACTGAGTATATATTTCTTTCCGAACCAGATTACCATAATAATTGATGATTAAACTGAGTAATAATGTTGTCTGATTGAAAGTTTTATTATAACGTTACAATTATATTAATCGTAATTACATTTTCAATTAGTCATGTAGGTACCTGATTTAAAAGTATCATCACGCCGGTATCTATGTGGAATAAGCAGAATAAACCAAACGTCTATAGACTTTCAGCTCTCCACAATTCACCAGTTTCTTGGTTGGCACACCATTCCGCCAGCCTCCGATCTACTACTGAAATTTTAGATTTTCGAGTAAAGTATCTTCACGCCCGTATCCCCGAAGGGGTAGGCAGACAACAAGTGCACCCACGATTAGCCGAAGATACTTGGTCCCACAAATGTGATAGGTGGAAAGCCTATCGCCAACCGGGCACTTTCCAATCCCGGGCAACTTTGTGTTTATCAGAAAACTGAAAAAACACTTTTTTATGTGCCCGACCCGGGAATCTAACCCGGGACCTCATATAGTCAACGTCAACGCTGGACCACTAGACCACAGAGGCGATTTTCGAGTAAATCCTCTATAATACTTTTGCCCAATCGGGACTTCATGGTCAAAGTATGACCCCTTGACCACGATGCACAAAACAAACGACGCGACGTGTGACACACAGAACAATTAAAATGTCTTAACTCAAACAGTTATTGCATAATACCTAAGGGTACTCATTTTTATTATTAGTAAGATTGTACATCTTACTAATAACAAATATTCACCGAATTGTTTTCACCAAACGTTTTCAATTCAAATCATTCTAACATACTTAACGTACTCCTATACCCGTTCTCCCAGCTCGAACCAACGATCTCGGTATTATTCGATTTATTTGAGTTATACTGCCAGTTGCATATCTCCCGCACGTTGCGCACCACACTCTTTTCTAAGTAGTATAATATCATATGTGATACGGCCAGAAACGACACTAACCGAACTGTGCCGAGTGATGAATGAAATGAAGTAATGTGTGATGGTTGAAACGCTATGATGCTACGATGTGTGATGTTGTATCACCTTTCCGAGTGATATTACTTTTGTGATATTATACGCATCACCTACCCATGTCTACTACGTACGTATGTATCTTCACGTCAAATCCCTTACGGGGTAGGTAGGAGGAATTGAGTGCCATAAGTCACGGTCCAGACAGACTTGCCTTAGTTCCTGCACTTTTAAAAATTTTTTCGTACAAACACGCCGGTTTCGAAGACTCTTGATACCACCTTTGGACAGCTACTGACCGATTTTTTTTAATAATAATAATATTTATTTGCCTAAAATGTGCGTACAATAATAGGTGTAAAAAAGTATAGCGTTCTACACATTTAGTCAAAGTATTGTCACGCAAAATTTTAACCAAAAACATTATGGTATTAGGTATATGAAATTTTAACAAATCTATCTATACATATAATAAAATTATAGGAAAGTCAAAACTGTAGATTGAATATTTTTTTAAAAGAATACTTGATCTACAATCGACATCGAAGCCAAAAATATAGTTTTTAGATTTTTGTCTGTTTTCTGTATGTATGTCCGGGGTAATCTCAAAAAGTAATGGATTTACTTAAAATTTTGCATGAATATTACAAACAGGTCGGGTCAACATATAGGCTACATATTATCACGCTATCACCTACGGGGGAGAAGCTGTGCGCAGTAAACGAAGTCCGCGCGGACGAAGTCGCTGACAACAGCTAGTTATATTCACAAAATCAAAGGGATGATATTGTCATTTAAAGTTATTCTTAGATAAAGATTAAGATATGTTATAAAATATCCTGCTTAGAAGCTCCATTTAATTACATTACTTCTCAATCTTTAATTACAATTCTTTTTTTTTATTATGGTGGCATACTTATCAAATACTCAAACTTAATATAATTTATAACTAAACCACGTGTTAACGTCAATTATTATGTATAATCAGAGATCAAATCTATGTCAAAAATTTAATTTAAAAAAAATATATATTTGATCATGGTACTTTAGTCTTGGTCTCCTCCGGTACCTACATCCGTCCACATTCGCATATCTGTTTTGTTAACTGTTCATCTATTTTTTTATATATCATAAGATAGCAAACAATCAGATGGGTCTCCTGATGGAAAGAGTTAACCATTGCCTATAGACAACAAAGCTGTTAACGGTGCGTTGCTAGCTTGTGGTGAGGTCTAATGCCACATAAGTTTACCGACTACCTTACCCTCCTAACCGGAACACGACAGTGACTAGCACTGACGCTATTGCGGCAGGAATAGGTAAAGCGGTGGTACCAGACCCGGGCGATACAATGCAAAACTTTACCACCTAGTAGAAACGATAGTAGTGACTCGCATACCAATCGGTCGCCTTTTACGACCTGCCTGGCAGAACGGCAGTTGGCCTATTCTTCCAAGGAGCCATCTGCCATTCTTTCAACATGTCCGAACCGACGGAGCATGGCCTACCTCATTTTTACACCAATACTTTCTTTCAATCCCAACCTCTCTCTTTAGTATTACGAACGCGATCCGCGAGTGTTACACCACAGATTTTTCGTAACGCTGTCATTTCTACCGCTTTAATACTATATTTGTACTAGGAATATGTAGGTGTATGTCGACGCCCCCGCTAATATTTCGGTAATAGAAAATACAAATTGTTCAGGAAAAATGAAATATGTTTTTTTAATATTGAGGCAAAATACACTTGTTTACAAAAGTTTGATATTTTTTTCGTCGATGGAGAGTATAAATTAAATTAAAACCGTATTATTCGTTTGCAATAAGGTGTATTTTCATATCTTTGTAAATATTAATAGAAAAATTGTGGAAAAATTCACAAGGTGAATCATGACCTCTAAATGCTGAAAAAACACATAACATGAAAAACTCAATAATAGCAGGCCTCTGACTTTCGCCTATACCTACCGCGATAAGCACCTACAGCGCGCGACAAGGCAACGTTGCAAATTATGTGCGTGCTTATTAGGCATGGATCATTTAACAGTTAACATATTAAATATCATACTACATTTTTTTAACAATTAACAACTGTTATGCTTCACTAAAATTACCAATAACTTGATATATGATAATAATATTATGAAAAATATTTGGAGACCGTGATAATAATAACTGTTAAAAGTTATCAAAACTATTCTCGAGGACCTTTTTTTGGTAGCTTCGTGTTTTTACTGCTTCTAATACCTATTATATATAGGCTACTGATATAATATAACGTAAATAAATAACTGTTAAATGTTAATTAACTTTAACAACATAACAGTTAATCTGATTTAACAATAATTTCCATGCCTAGTGCTTATGAGTACATGTGTAGGTACATGTACGACGGCCTGTCGATCATCGTCGAAACGTAAGGTTTATTGCTGTAGGTTCTATAAAATGGGGAATCATAATACAAATAATTGCTGTATGGATGGCTGGCACAATAAACAGAGGGATTCAAAGTTTTCGCTTTTTGCTTTAACCGAAAGATTCTGAAGGGTAAGAAATATTTATGTTTTGTATAGTTTACTCATAATTTTTTATAAGTAGATTTCAAGTATTATAGGTAAGATTTCTGTAGATTTATCATGTCCTAGTATTACAACTTGAAATACGCCATAAATTATATTATAACATTAATTATTAACAAAATTCATTTTCCCCATGTTGGTCAATTTCTTTGAAGAATAGAGCAACTGCCGCTATGCCAGGCAAGTTCTAAAAGGCGGCCGATTGGCTATACGTGTTACCACCACTGTGACTATTACACCACATTGTCTCACCCGGGTATACGGTATCACTACTTTACCTATTCCTGCCGCAATAGCGTCAATGCTTGTAATTATCATGTTCCGTTTTGGGGGTTAAAGTTGGGCGGTAGACTTATGTATATAGGATTGCCATCCCGCTGCACAAACAGCAGCGTATCATTAACATCTTTGGTGTCTATAGGCGATAGAATATCTTTGAGTGAAGAGACCTATTTCTTTAAACGACTCGCCGCAGTGTCTCTTCTGTACTTGTACTATTATGTATTCTGTGGTAATAGCTTATTACCGGAATATTTGCGGGGGGCATCAATGTGTACTAAAACTTCACATATTTATATGTCTACGTTTAAACTTTTATATTTGAGTGTTAAACCATGCAGTAATTACCTATTGAAGCATATTTTATATACAGAATAAATGAATGGAGTTTCACCAAATGCCTACGACAAAAATGATTTTTTTGTAGTGCATCTTATTAATTGGTGTAAAAGAAAGCACTTACATAATAACAAAACTGAAAATCACCAAATTTTTACTTAGGTCCTTAGACAAAGGTCCCATCAATATACTAACTGTATATTTTATGTTGTGTATCAGAAACTGGAACCTTGTTACATAAAAAAATAATGACTAATATAAGGTCTAAATAAAAAAAACTTACAACATTTCTAGGTTTGATCTTTTAAGCATTTAATCTATCAGAAATCATTTATCAATATTTCTCAGTGTATGTAGAATAATTTTCAACAAACTCCAAAGAAAAATTTTAATAAATATAAGCTTAAAAATCAAAATTGCATGTGCTTAGTACGGTATAATTTGTTGTTGAAAACCCTCACATGGGTTTTGAGTTAACTCAAATTAATTCAAACGAATGGCTTAGTCACCTTCATTACAAAACAAATTGCATATGTGTAGAGTTTAAGATCAATTTAGTAGTCCGAACAGGTTATAAATAAGACTTTTAAAGCTGTTTTGAGTTATTTTGAATTAATTGAAACAAATAGCTTAGCTGTGTAGGAGATAACACATTGAAAGGCTTACCAGAACATAATGGTAAAAATACTCGCTTAAAAAGCCTTTCAAGGGTAAGTGGTTCCAAACTCTACTCTCTGACAACGTGAAGTAACAGCTTTGCTAAAGCATTCTTCGCTATACTGCCCCGTTGGTTGAGTGGTGAGTGACCCTGACTACAAAATCAAAGGGGCTCGGGTAAGCATAAGTTTGTATTTCTGGGTTTAGGTGTTCATTAAATATATCCTGGTATTTATATATGTATTTCTATGTATTAGTATGGTTGACTAACACCCATAACACAAGCAAATAATTTGCTTACTTTGGGGTTAGATCAGTAAGTGTAGTTTGTCCCGTGAATATTTATTTATTTATCATTTATTTTGTTTGTTTGTAACAGTCCTAGTGGCCCAAGATTCAAACCTGGAATTCACATGCATTTATACCACAGCTAGTAAGTACTGCTAAACCACTGAGACAAGATACACTAAAGGTATGGGTTTAATACTAGATTTATGTTGTTATGGACTGGGTTGTAGTGGTTGGTGATGGTTTATCATTCTGTTTGAGGATAACTTTTTCAATCACATAAAGGTTAAGCCCACTCTTTTTAAATTTTACTTAAATGTTATTTCTTGCCCATGCAGATAACCCCAGGAGTAAAGTAATGTGTCATTGATGTAGTTTTATTTCAGTGGTTGATTTTTTAAAAGTTAATCTTTGATTGAGTCTTCAACTATCTCTAATGAGAAAGGGCATGCTCCATTGATTTGGACATAAACAATTGGTAAATGAAAGGTTAACAAAACAGATATACAATGCGAATGTGGATGTAGGTACCAAGGAAGACCAAGACTGACATACCATAATTAGATTGATTGGATACTGTTCAAGGTGGTGTAAAGAGTCTTCGCAACTGGCATGTTTGAAGAGAGTAATGAATGTGGAGGAAGTGAGCTGAGTCTGCAAGGATTGTGACTTATGGGCCTCAGTTCTCTCTGTCTACCCTGTAAGGAATCTGGTGTAAAGATATGTATGTAAGTTTACAATTAGTTAAATTTTATAGTAATCTTTTATTAATTTGAAAAACTAACCTAGGTCATCAGGATGTATCATAGGTAGAAGCTGTGACATAGTTGTGTAAACATCGTTGCCCTTTTCATCAATGCCCACTCTCACAGTGGATGCTTGTGTTATCGATCCAAACCTGCAGTAAAACAAATTATTGTGTATATTATAACACTACAATTGAGTGTCAGCCTACACACTTATTGAACAAAAACAGTGAGAATAAAATAGTTCTCATTTAAAAACACATGACTGATGTTGAAATGACTACTACTTATGATGACAATTGCTAGTAAAACGCAAACTA
Organism: Apodemia mormo; assembly: GCA_036924255.1. Taxonomy (NCBI): domain Eukaryota; kingdom Metazoa; phylum Arthropoda; class Insecta; order Lepidoptera; family Riodinidae; genus Apodemia; species Apodemia mormo. Next base: position 29,887,734 of record JAUPFN010000017.1, read on the forward strand.
TAAGTTAAGAAACAAATATAATTACATCATCCCATCTCACTATGAGCTAGAGCAGGACTTCCCAACCAGGGGGGCACGCCCGCCTAGGGAGGCATAGAGAAATGTTAGGGGGGCATCTTACATAATATGTAAGATTATTCTATTTCTAAAAAAAATAACAAGTAGATAAATAAGGAATATAAAGGGGGCATGAAAATATTATTTTTGGCTCGGAGAGGCTCGGTGAAATAAAAATTAGGAAAGCCTGAGCTAGCGTGAGCTGAATGATGTGTAGGTTAACAAAGCTTCACTGCTTGCAGCTGATGAATTGAATGGTGATCCCAATCATAAAATTTATCAACCTATCACTTGGTATTAGATCACAGACTGATACTAGTGTACTGTCGTTTTTGTCTCAAATATTGTTGGTTGACAAGTAAACTCACTAAGTACAATTTTGGGTGATGTATAGTTATTAATACAATGCTATCAATTTAAAATATATCTTGACCTCGAAAGACTCACAGTCTTTTAATACATTTACTAATGAGATATGAGGAGAAAAACTCTTTTAAAACATTTCATTCTTAAGCAAGGACAGAAAAAATTCATTAATATTTTTCTGTTACGAAATTTTAACAAGTCTGTATTGAGATTATACTGTCATATGACGATATACAAATATGCTAACAATTAGACCAATGAAGCTAACATTACAAATGTAAAATATGAAAATACTTACCAATTAGATTCCATTTTCCCATTTTTAGTATTCCAGGTTAACTGATGTCGGTTAGCGAGGACTGCTGCAGTGAATGTGGAGCCGTTGTTACCACCCCATCCAACTAACATCACTCCTACCTTACCCACTTTACGCTGTGTACGGATAGATAGTGATGTCTTGTATGGTTTTGCCTATTAACAAACAAACTCATCATAAAATAAAATTATGCATATTTATGTCAAATCACATTCACATTGTTAATATTATAAATCCAAAAGTTTGGATATTTGCATGGATGGATGTTTGTTATTTAATTACACAAAAACTACTGAACGGATTTAAATGGAATTTGGAAACAGGTAGATGATGACCTGAAATAGCACAAAGGCCACTTTTTATCCCGAAAAAATTAGGTGATCCCATGGGATACAAAAAACTTTTAAAATGCAGTAAGCTGCACGCTGCAGCTAGTATAATAAATGCAAAAGTTTGGAGGGACAGATGTTTGTTACTCAATCATGCCAAAACTAGTAAATGGATTTGGATGAAATTTGGCACACAGATATACAATGACCAGAAATAGCACATAGGCTACTTTTTATCCTGGAAAATTGAGTTGTTCCCACAGGATTCAGCAAAAACTTTTATAGTGCAATGGGCTGCACCCTATATTAAGAAGGGAATGCCAAAAATCATTATTCATACAAGCTAGCCTTTCTCCCTTCATATTCAAAACGATGAGTTTAAGAGCTTCTGAACCCACCATCTGACAACACTAAATATAATAATATTGTAATATCATTACATAGTACAAAACAAAGTCGCTTTCTCTGTCTGTCCCTATGTCCTTATGTCCCTATGTACGCTTAAATCTTTAAAACTACGCAACGGATTTTGATGCGGTTTTTTTTAATAGATAGATTGATTCTTGAGGAAGGTTTTAGTGTATAAACCTTTCCTATATTCCCACGGGAACAAAAGCTGTGCGGGTGAAACCGCAGGCAGGTCGCTAGTATAAGTAAAAACAGACATTGCTTTAGACATTCAGTGCCATTTACTAGTTACAAGACACTCAATACAGATAACTTGTAATTAAATTGAGTTGCGAATACTGCAGTATAATAACTTTAAAACTATAATTCTGAGAATGGACATATCCAAGTCATCAATTACATTAAGCACTAAGTAAATTGATATTCATCTTAAAAATAAATGTGTACAGATCTCCTGATATTAAAATAAACTCGGGATCCAAATTTAAAAAACGTGAGAGCCATTCGCTAGAAAGTTCTAGTTTGCTAACATTTAAAACACTTTTCGTAAAAAGAGCTCACTTTAAACTTAATCTTGAACTTTTTTCGGAAATTACGCGGCTGTCCTTTTCTATCAACAAACCGTAATAAATATGAATCGTAAAAATAAGTCAAAGCAAACTTTGGGTATAATTTAATGTATAACTTAACTGTAGGTATAACTTAATGTATAACTGTATTTTCAATCGTAGTAGATTATAATAAAATTGTAAATGCAACAAGTATTTTAATATCTATTTAAAGTTTAAAATATTTTATTTAAATTACACTCATACTATATATAAATAGAGTCCTTTGTACAGGAATTTCCACAACATTCCAGGTAAATCCACCGATCGATAAGGCACCGGGCAACAAGTTATTTTATAGAAACAATGCTTTATATACTTACCACTAATTCATTTGCTGACTTCGTTACTAAAGTCTCTTCGTATTCATATTCTGAAAATATGTAATCGTCGGTATATTTAACATTTGGGGAGGATATAATCAACTTTGAGGTTGTATCCATTCCGAATGAATTTCAACACAAATAAAAACTAGCAGTTATGACTTGTGAAATTTAATTATCAGATTTTATATTTAGAGTTTTAATTTAGTAAAATTATGGGCCTGATTCGTTTTCTAAATAAAATGCAAAATTTACTAGGTACGACTCTGATACGACTAGTAACACGTCCAGGCACAATTAGAGTTTAGACCTCATTAACTTGTCAGTTGTCACTTGTCATCACTCAATTGTCATTAACAAGTGTGATTTGTGAATTGTGAAATGACAAATAAAAATTGACAAATCCACTGCTGCCAGGTCAGATTTGTAAATTTACAGTGTTTTGGATATAAAAATACAGTAGTTTAAGATAATAAAAAATACAGTAAATCACGAAGTTAAATACAGCATGCTTGCATCTCTAAGTGGTCTGTGAATACAGCGCTTTTACAGTAATAAAAGTAAAGTACACCATGATGTAATCAAGTTATATATTTTTAATAAAATGTCTATTAATCACTATCCGTTTCACTCAGAGATGGTTCGTTTTGACCATTATTTTTTTCTTCTTCTTCGATTTCTTTTAAAGATAATTTTACATATTTCACATATTAAGTAATATTATTTTAAAGAAATGAACCAAGAACAACACAGATTTTGCACTGATGTTAATTTTTTAAAGGGCAATTGGCCCACCTCTCGTTCCCAACACTGTAACTTCTGTAAACTAGAATCAACAGCAGCAACCGACCTGATAACCACTGAGTTGCGAGCTCAGGGTGCCCTGGGGAAAAGCTTAGCTGTCTTGGGGCCCGCAACGAAATTAATCAGAAGTATATAGGAGGAGGATATCAGTGTCGTAAATTGCAACAAAATCGGTTAATCTGTTTGTGAGGATCCGTTCGTCTATTCGAGATTTTTCAACCAATCAATTTTTGACTTTTCACAATATTTTAGAACTTAAAAAACAACATCTAATACCGTTTAAAAAATTAAATCGAGTTAATTTTTCAAAACAAACAGCTTTTTAAAATATCATAATTATTTTGTTTACAAAAAACATACTTCATATTTTTAAAATAACTTTTAAACAAACAAACCGATTTGTTGAAAAAATCTAATCAGCTTTTTGCCCTAAAAATTTACATCAAATACCGTAAATTTAATCAAAATCGGTCGATTTATTTGGGTTTTAACAATAACGAAAATTTTCGAAAAAATCTTTTTTTCATTACTTCGACATTTTTCAACCTATCGAATTATAATTAAGATAACTCTTTAGTATAAAAAAAATATAATTAATGCCATTCTAAAGATTAAAATCGATCATCGTTTCCAAAACATACAGCTTTAAAAAAGATTCTGATTTTCAAATATTATTTGACATATTTTTTTGAGCTCTGAAAAATTGCTTCAAGTATAAAATCGATTGAAAATTATTCCTCAGTGATAATTCCCCGACGAATAGACTGCTTTTTATTCAAATTTTTTTATTCAGTTTTGCAAGGACAAGAGCTGATTAATTTTAGAAATCGATTTGTTGGTTAGTGTGGAAATATTTACAATTTTACGTTTTGTTTGTGCGTTTTTATCAAACATCAGCTCACACGTACCAACAAGTTTGTCAAACAAGGCTTCACTTTCAAAGCAATTTTTTTGAAAAATTTTGGAAAAATTGAAAAATCTTTTGACAAATTGATTCGATTTAATTTTTTTAAACGGTAGGGGAGAGCAGGTAGGATTCGTACAGAAGGAGTATTCGTACAGCTGTCACATCTACACTATTACACAAGTTGATACGTTGGTATTTGTGTGTGTATGTGTGAGGCAAACTTATGCGTGTAAGCTAACATCTAAGCGCGGAGCCAGTGCAACAGCCAGTTTCGTTGTAATGAATTTGAATAATTTGCATGACTTTGCATGACTTCTATAATCTAATTATTTGAATAATGTCATTCACAATTGCCCATATTTATGGAGAGGTTTTTATAGTCGGTGAAGTGTGCGTCTTATAACCGTCATTTGCGTATGTTCGTAGTACGAAACAATAAAAGCTGTCTTCTTAGTCCACACTATCGTGATTGATGACTTCGGAACCCTACATTGCGCGTGTCACGACACGCACTTTGCCAATTTTTTTTGTACCTAATAGCCCTGTTTTATGTTAACTAACTTGGATTACTATAAACTCGATTTTGCCGATTACTCAGTATGCCTAATATAATAATATCATATGATACTTGTTGACACTGACACTTGACCAAGGAACTTATATACGATAACTGGAATAACTGCGAAAGATTATTTGAAATTTAAAAATGTACTTTATTTTGTTCTAAATAAAGTTGACATTTGTTTCTTACATGACAGAGGGGAAAAACGTTCTGAGCAAGACAACGACATGAGTGGATGTTGTCCCTTTCTTGCAATTGCCAGTGTAAATAAAACTATCTGGTAGTAGATTTTTATATATTCGGTAATCGTTAAATCCCATTTATTCATACACGTCGATAGATACATTAGCCTAAAATGTATTGTAATTAACATAGTGAGTTCTAAAATGTGCTTATTTTAATTATTACGTAATTACTTATGCAATGCAAAAACTGTTTCTCAAATTAGTAGAATTACTTAGTAGTAATTTGCAAACTGCGCATGGCCACACTTATATATGGCGATTGGCGCTTTATTTGGTAGAAAGCAAGGAACTTATATACTATAACTGGAATTGTTACAAAGCAATATTTGAAAAATAAAAATGTACTTTATTTCGTTACTCATAAAGTTGACATTTGTTTCTTACTTAACAGAGGGGAAAAACGTTCTGAGCAAGACAACGACATGAGTGGATGTTGTCCCTTTCTTGCAATTGCCAGTATAAATAAAACTATCTAGATGGTAGATTTTTACATATTCAGTAATCATTAAATACTTTTTATTCATACACGTTGATAAATAAATTAGCATAAAATTAACACAGTGAGTCTAAAATGTGCTTATTTTAATTATTACGTAATTACTTATGCAATGCAAAAACTGTTTCTCAAATTAGTAGAATTACTTAGTAGTAATTTGCAAACTACGCATGGCCGCACTTATATATGGCGATTGGCGCTTTATTTAGTAGAAAGAGACACACTCCACTCATGTCGTGGTACTCTTCGGAACGATTTTGAAGGGCGTGTAAGCATTCCGGGTAGAATATAACTTCCTTGGGTAGAAAGAGACACACTCCCACAGATTAGTTATGTATAAATGCACACTCCACTCATGTCGTGGTACTCTTCGGAACGATTTCAAAGCGCGTGTGAACATTCCGGGTAGAATGTAACTTCCTTGCACTTGACACTTGACAGTGATGGTAATATTTGCAGTGTTGCCAGAATGTTACTTTTGTAACATTTTGCGTTGCTTTTGACCCTCTCATGTTACTTTCATGATACACGACTCAAAATTAAAAAAATATTTATATTTTCCATCAAATAAAATTGATTTGATTAAAAATGAGGTTCTTTTCTATTAACTGATTAATCATAAAACAAATGAATTTGTATTTACCTATATGGATTAAATTGATTATCAGTCAATTATTTGATTAAAAATTATTACGATTCTTTTGAAGCTTAACTAATGGGACAGAAAACTTTTTTAGTTTCTGTGTAATAAAGTGTCATATTATTTTATTAGTGTCATTTTCCGCATAAAATAAGGAAATATTACTTTTCTCGTGAAAATGTTACTTTTTGAGCTTTCTCGTGTTATATTTGACTATCTGTCACTGGCAACACTGAATATTTGATTAACTTATTTGATTTGTTTGTGATCAGTGATTTTGATAAGTAAAGGAGATTCCCAAAATATTACATTAACAACATATAATTGTTGTAATATGTGAGCCGGGATTTTGTTTTATGTAATTGTTTCAAACGTATATAATTTTATACTTCGATATAGTCATTAGTCCTGCTTGATCAATTATTTTAAAATATAAAAGTTAATATGACGGGTAATACAAACCTTTTCACACATGAATGATATTTCAAAGATTACTTTGCTCTGTGATAATGTTAGCACCTTATTATTGGTATGTATTTTAGATAATCAAGATTCACCCATGGGTAACAATGATGGTGACTTAGTTCCAAACAACAAAGTCCACGATCATTCGCCACCACCACCTACAACTCCGCCGCCATGTGAGGAAGACACTCAAGAATTAATTGTAGTCAATGAACATACTGATATACTTGATCTAAACCATGGAAGGATCGGGAAAATTGAAAATCTCGAACCTCTAAAAAATTTAGAGAGGTAAGTTTTTCGTTAAATTTACATACATTTAAATTATTGAGTCATATTCAGTCATGGAATATTATGTCTGAAATGAGTCATTATGAAAATCCTTAAATAATTATTATTAGTATGTCCTATACTGAACAGGTTTCAAGTAATTATAGGTTTTTTAACATGATTTACAGAAACCAGGTCATATTACTATATTAAATTATTAAAACTTTCTTGAGACATTTTAAACTAAATAATACAGCTACACTCATGTTTTATTGGTGTAGGTTTAGACACAGAATATATAATAGTACAAGTACAGAAGAGACAGTTCGTTTAACCTTTTTACAGCCACAGTACGAAACAAAAAACCGTGCCACCATGATTTATTATAAACAACACTGTGAAAAAATAGAGATGTGACCATGAGCGTACGATGTTTTTTTTTTGTAATATAAATATAATATTTTGACTTTATCTTTCAGATAGGCCTGTTTTATTTTAAAACAATTTACATCATCTCAAAAAGTAGTCTAATTAACAAAATTTTAAATGAAATAGCTTAAAAATTAGACCCAAATATTACCAGAGTTCGTACTCAATTGAAAATTTTATAATAGCAGTGGCGCAATTCTAGTTCCCTTATGACGTCACGCGTTGTCGGGATAAACCGACATTGGCGTTCCGAAACCACAGAATTTACCTAATATTAATGCTGGGAAAAGTAAATTTCGTACTTTATCAATATTTATTTATTTATTGAACTACTCCTTATAGTTTAGATATTAAAACATTTTAATGAACTATTGGAATAGTTCCTACCTATATACCCATTTACTTAATTTCATATACACCTATTTGCTGATGGTGGGGTAGGTATGTATATTCAAAATAAAATTAACTACGTTCAAAAAACTGACTTCAAAACAAAAAATTAAAAAACAATAAAGATTTAATATTAATTAAATACTACCTATTATTTATATGCGCTATTTACTAATAGGTTTGAAGTCGGTGCCAAGCCAATCCGGCACGCACGTGCGGGTAGACGTCGTTGACAGACTTCTTGAATAAAATTTTTGATAGAAAGAAAATATTTATTTGCAAGAATATTGGTGTTACGAGTAGTTTAAAATTAATTAAGCTTCCAACATATTCTACCATTATATGGTGTAAATTTTAAATTAAAAATTTAGATGCGTTTTAGCTTGCATGTTCTACATCACTAGCTGTCGGCATGGCTCGACAATGGCGCTACCGGTGTAGACTTTGTGACTAGTTTGGGATTATCATTACATTATCTAATTTTTTACTTCATATAAATGACGAATGGAAAAAGTGTAACCAATATAATAAATAAACATTGGTTGACAAGCTATAGGCGATAAAAAAACAGCGAAAAATATTGCATTAATACTTTTATTTTTGCATAATGTTTGTGTCGGCATTACTCGACATTGGCGTTTGAATGTCCAAAATGATTTGTCGGGTATAGCCGACTGTGGCGGTGAATAGGTTAAAGAAATAGCGATTCTTGCTACGATATAATTAAGTCAAATTCTGATCGTGCGGCACTTGATTACCTAAGTTTATATTTACCCAGAAGTTTCATCTCTTTCTAATGTGTAACTCTTATCCTTTCTAATGTAATCAGGTTCTCAAAGATTCCCCATGTTGGTTTTGGGCTCCTTTGAAGAATAGGCCAACTTGGCCAACAAGGTGACCGATTGGATATATGAGTCACTACCATCGTGGCTACTAGGTGGTAGAGTACTGCATGTCTCGCCCAGGTCTGGTACCACCACCTTATGTATTCCTGCCACAATTGCTTCAGTGCTTGTCACTTTCGTGTTTCGGTTTGAAGGGTAAGGTAGCCGGTAAACTTATGCATGTGGCATGTGTGGCATGGGGCATTGCCCAATGAATAAACACATGCACACCATGGGGCTGACTAATAGTCCCTTATGCAGGGCGTGTTTAAACCATGAAGAAACTCCTCACCACGTGCTGTTTGAGTGCGAGGAATTGAAGTACTTAAGGGCCCAGTTTTTCAAAGGAGGCAGCACATATGAAGAGCTGTTTGAGCATCCCTCTAAGGTGCTGGATCTTTGGAATGAGCTGGGTTGGCAAGAATAGCCACTATACCTTTATGCACAATGGCCCAAAGTGTGGCTAAGTGCAGTATAGCCCGCATTGATAGATAGATAGATAGATAGATGCATGTGGCATTAGACCTCGCCACACGATAGCAAGGCACCATTTACACCTTTGGTGTCTATAGGCGATGTTTGACTCTTTCCATCAAGCAAACAAGCAGATGGGTTTCTGTTTGTTTTCTATCTTATGATATAAAAAAAGATATTCTATCGCCTATAGACACCAAAGATGTAAATGATGTGTTGCTATCTGTGCAGCAGGACAGCAATGCTATATACATATGTCTACTGCCCAACTGTAACCCCCAAAATTGAACAAGATAATGACAAGCATTGACACTATTGCGGCAAAAATAGGTAAGCAGGAATAGGTAGGGGTCATGGGCATATCCAAGGGCATGGGCATATATATCTATATTCTTGGGAAAATAAGTTTTAAAATAGAGAGAGATATTCTCCATTACTGTTAAAACTTAGCACAAACGATTTCAGATTCAAACTCCAATGTCAATTTAGTATATTATATACCATACATATAATATGATGTATTTTAGTGTCAGTTATATGTCAATCCACTCCAGGGCTGGAATGATTATGAGGATTGTATATATAATACTGAAAGAAATGATATATATTTCAGATTGTATTTACGTTGGAATTTGATAAAGAAAATTGAAGGTCTAGATACTTTGACAACTTTAGTAGAGCTTGAACTTTACGACAATCAGATTGTAGTAATGGAGAATTTGGACAATCTCGTGAACTTGGAGTAAGTGACCTAATTTTTAATATTATTATTTTAAGAACTCATTATCATTACATAGTATAAAACAAAGTCGCTTTCTCTGTCTGTCCCTATGTCCTTATGTCTCTATGTATGCTTAAATCTTTAAAACTACGCAACGGATTTTGATGCGGTTTTTTTTAATAGATAGATTGATTCTTGAGGAAGGTTTTAGTGTATAAACCTTTCCGATATTCCCACGGGAACAAAAGCTGCGCGGGTGAAACCGCGGGCAGGTCGCTAGTATTAAATTAAATTTCAAATGTTGTTAAATATTTATACTCCTAATTATTCTTTGCCATTTATATCCAATTATAAATAAAAATATTGTGTAACATATTATAATATATTTTTTTCTTATGCAGAATTCTAGATTTATCATTCAATAGAATAAAAGAGATTGGGGGTTTGGAAAATCTTTTAAATTTAAAAAAGTTGTTCTTAAGCTCAAATAAGATATCAGAAATAAAAAATGTGAACCATTTACCTAAACTAGAACTCTTGGAACTTGGTGATAATCGTATAAGGGTAAGTGACTTTTTATGCATATTTGCTACATTGAATGTCAGTAAACTGCTGCTGTGATAGCTTATATTCAAATCAACACATTTAAGACTAGATGTCAAACGTTTTTTTCCTCTCCTGTAAAATTAATATTTATAAATGTTATTTGACTTGGTAATTTAAATTCATGTCTTTATATGATCTACCATTAAAATATCATTTTATAAACATTAAAAAAAATAGAAAATACATGTTGTATTAGAATTTTGTTACTACTAACGCCATATTTTATAAAACTAACGAGTAAAAATGCTCCAAAGCTACACTAGGCGACGATCTATGCCCTTTTGTGGTATATTTTACTGAAAAAATATCACACTTTTAGGTTTGAGCTTTGGTGCGGTAAATTTAATTCATTTAATTCATTTTCATTCACTTTATTTTAATACAATATTAATCTATTAATACACTTGGACTTTTTAACTTCCCAGTACGTATGCAAGGAAGTTATTGATATTGCTCCGATTTTCAGAAATCGAGTTTTCCCCAGATGTCCACGTTTTGAGGTCCTAAGAATCTTTTTCGACTATTTTCGCGATGACGTCAGTATGTCTATACTCTTTATGTATGGATGTGTGTGTATGCGTGTATGTAAACATCTCATAACTTTTCAACGACTGGACCAATCGAAACGAAGTTGATAGCATTCGATTGGATTCCACTCAACTCAGACTTCCTGAAAATTTGAACCGAATGGGCCGAGGGATTTTGAGAAATTTAGAAAAAACCCAAAAAAAATTTGACGAAACAGATTATTTTAATATAACTTCCAGATTAATATACCGATGATTGAGTACAAAAATTTATCAGCTCTATTCCTCGTTGTTTACGTGGAATGCCATTTTGAAAACCAAAATCGAATCTTATTTTCAAAAGTCACATCTTTTCAAATATTAAAACTATGTTATTTTTACTTTTTAGCAAACTTACTTAATATTTTTGAAATAACTTTCAGGCTAATATACTGATTGAATTCAAAATCTTATTAAGTTTTTTTCCTTAAACCTATATACCTTTAATTTTCCTTATATATAAATAAAACATTTTTTGATTTCGAAAATCGATGTGAAACCAGGAACTTTCCGATGTTATAAAAAAAACTATTTATCTTAGCGAAAAGTTAAAAATGTGTTTTTCTTTATAAGATCAACTTTCATTTTCAATACTCGTTTTTCCTTGAACACTCTTTTATAAGAAAGCTACCATAAATATAAATTGATTTCTACCAATGTTAGATTTTAAGAGCGAAGTGGTGGCGCGAGATGGATCTTGAGTTGCTACATATTATAGGTAGACTGTACTATATTATAGGTAGACCAGAAAACATTGTGTAAAATTTTAATAGCTAATATATAATAATACTTGTTCTTTGTAGATAACATTGATAGTGTTACGAATAATCTAGAAGCGTGTAGAGTTGGAGCGCGCGCGCGCTAACTATCTAGAAATAAAAGAAAGAGATAGCTACTCCTATTGACAAACAAATAGTTAACCTGGGCTATGCCATAATGGATTTTGTGGGATATGGCATAAGGTTGAAAGTGACGTGTACTAGGATTTATGACTCATAACATGTTTACGATGAGAAGTGATTCATTGTTTCCCGATTCATTTAGATTTTTATGGATCCAGCTAGGACTTTACCCTGCCTATAAATAGAGAGTTGACAAACACAAGGCAGTTTTTATCAAGCGATCGAGAGCGATACATCAAGTGACCAGTGCGAAGCGACAAGTGTTTTATTGTGTAGTGTTCTAAGTTCAGTGATAGTACAGCGAGTGACTAGGGTGTAAAGTGTATTTTAGTATTAGGTTGTGTTGTGTTGTGTAAATACACGGATTTAATATAAGTGGTGTTTTCTTACAATTACGAACCCGAGGTACGTAATAATAGTAATAAAAATCGTGTTTTTAATAAATCAAGAAAATTTTAAAGAATTTTTCTGGTAAAAACCTACTAAAAAAATTTAGTCTTAGAAACATGTTTTTTATTCTTGTTTTATTTTCCTGCGCTCTCCTAGACCAAAGCCTGACGACACCTTTGATGCGAATATAATGTTTAGGTAAAAATATGCTGGATTTTTTTAGGTTGGATAATTATAAGTAAGGTCCATACATTAAAAGATGTAATTCTCATAAAAATAGTTTCCTAACAATATTTCTAAGTAGTATAACTTTGCGAGCTCTTATAAAGCTCTGCTTTTTGCTAGTTAATATTGAAGTTAACTTTGACTGAAAAACTGTCAAGACATGTCAATCGTTTGCGGGTGGACACCTAGTTTATTCACATAAAAGACAACAGCTTTCGTGCGTAGTATTCCCCCCTCTCCCCTTTTGCCTAGATGCCACACGGAGCCGGGAGCAACGTGCACTGCTTATATTATACAAGATGCACCGTGCAGCCCGCTGCATCGTAGAAGTTTTTGGTGTGTAGCGGCTCAAACAATCACAAATGCTACAAGAAAAAACAATAAAAAATGGACAAAAATCAATAACAAATGGAAAAAATGAAATTCAAAATAAAAATCCTGAATCGCGATATCACAATTATTTATCTTGTAACACTATATACAAATTTCAAACTTCTCAAATGGACTTCGGTCCCCAGGCAGTACACCTTGCCTGGTTGGGAAGATCTTCCTTTTCCTCTTCCCTGTCCTTGCGTGTTGTCTTCGACCTCCACAGTTATGACGTCATACTGACATAAAGCTGGCCCGCTGGATCCATCACTATGACCCATCAGCGGTACGGGGACCAGCGGCGCCACAGTGGTGACCCCGACGTGATCATCACCACTAACAGCTATCAACATGCCACAGTGGTGACCCTCGACAAGAATACACGCATCAACCTTCTGACCATCAGCGTCTAATATACTCCCCCCTGCTTCCAAACAGCATCAGCCAGCTTCACAAGCTACGCCTCATCTACGCTTTCCGGAATCCACTTCGAACTGCCTACGTTCACTGGATCTCCATACAGCAAACCCTATCCCGCTCGTTCCGACTCATTGCGAACCACAGCGGAGGCGCACTCGTCCCGACTCACCGCGGACCGCGCATATTCAGCTCGTCTCGCCGCACCGCAGACTCGAGCCCTCAAGGCACATACGCTTCACTGGCTCAACTGGATCGACCTTCGGTCTTGGGGGGAGAGTACTGTAGCGGCTCAAGCAATCACAAACGCTACAAGAAAAAACAATAAAAAATGGACAAAAATCAATAACAAATGGAAAAAATGAAATTCAAAATAAAAATCCTGAATCGCGATATCACAATTATTTATCTTGTAACACTATATACAAATTTCAACACTTCTCAAATGGACTTCGGTCCCCAGGCAGTACACCTTGCCTGGTTGGGAAGATCTTCCTTTTCCTCTTCCCTGTCCTTGCGTGTCGTCTTCGACCTCCACAGTTATGACGTCATACTGACATAAAGCTGGCCCGCTGGATCCATCACTATGACCCATCAGCGGTACCGGGACCAGCGGCGCCACAGGTGAATCCCGCGGATCACCAAATTTTTCGGGATAAACAGTTGCCTAAGTTTTATTCCAGGTCATCGTCTACCTATGTGTCAAACTACATTCAAATCCGTTATGCAGTTTTTGCGTGATTGAGGAACCAACATCCATCCATCCAAACATCGCAACTTTCCCATTTATAATATTACTAGCTGCAGCGTGCAGCCCGCTGCATTATAAAAGTTTTTGGTGAATCCCGTGGGATCACCAATTTTTCGGGATAAAACGTTGCCTATGTGCTGTTCCAGGTCATCGTCTACCTATCTGCCAAATTACATTCAAATCCGTTCAGTAGTTTTTGCGTAATTGAGTAACCAACATCCATTCATCCAAACATCCACCCATCGAAACATTACAACTGTCGCATTTATAATATTATAATATAGATTATAAGGCACTGCGATTGCGCATATCCCAAATCAAAAACGTCAAGTGTTTATATTAAGTGCGTATATTTCGTATCTTAAGATAGTATCTTAAGATGTAAAATATATATTTCGTATCTTAAGATATGAAATATATATTTACTTCCATATCCTTTGGTATCTTAAGTTACTAAAGGTAAAATATATATTATCTTAGTCGTGTGTGATGGTTCATACGATTTGTATGGTGCGCAATTTCTGAAATATGCTTTAGATATACGTAGGTTTTGCGTAACTTAAAAAAACAACATGTTATAACCAAAATTTTAATTTATTGCTTTTTAAAATAATTTCCTTTACATTTTAAACATTTTTTCATGCAATCGGACCATTTTTTAACACAGGAGGACCACAGATCTGAAGGCATGTTTTCTACGTGCTGATTAAACTCTATCACTGCCTCTTTGGAGTTGGTAAAAGTAAAACTTCTCATCAAATCTTTGATTTTGGGGAAAATACAGAAATCACAGGGTGCTAGGTCGGGGCGGCAGTTGAAGGCCGCCCTTCACGAAATTCGTCATGTAAAGAAATTCGACCTCTCCCAAATTCAGCAAACCATCGCCTCACGGTGCTCAAACAAGTTGTTTCTCTCCCAAGAGCATTTTGAAGACGAGCGGCACAGTCTTGCGGAGAAAGAGAACTTTTAAAATCATAAAAAATCATCGCTCTAAAGTCTTTTCGACTCAATTCCATTGCCGTTGCGTACGTAGAACTTTGATGTGTGATAAAAAAAACAATTGACAAATCATTTCCCGCCAATTGTTTTTTTTTTATTACTAAGACGATTGCAACGTTTTAAAAATATAACATTCGAAATTCAAATAGTTCCGATTAGCTAGAAGTGCAAAACTTTTAGTGTGCCCCATGTATTATATCAGGGCATCTTAAGATCAAATGTTATAAGTATCTTAACCATGTGTGATGAGCTTAATTATCTGATTGATAATTGATAATTACTGAATATTTTTAGGAGTGTATTTATCTTGAGTTTTATTGCTGTGGAAAATATTAATATGCTTAAAAATGTAGAATCCAGTTAGAGTCTAAGATATATTTAAATTACGTAATAATTATTTATGTATATATTTAGTTAAATAATTATAATGTTTGTATTACAAATAGTGTAGAACTATACTATGGACAACTTTTTATCCCAGGGGTATGTGGTATTCACAAAAAACTATTGTCTGCTTACACTACTGATGTTGGTTAAGGCTAGTATAAATTACTTAAGTATAAAAGAATTCAGAGGTTTAATCTTACAGGAAATAAAAAATTTGGAAGGCATGAAGACATTAAGAGAGTTATATCTTGGTAAAAATAAAATAAATAAAATACAGAACCTTGATGATCTCAGTAATCTTGAGATCCTTGTGCTGCAAAGTAATCGTTTAACGAAGATTGAAAATCTTGAGCATTTGACAAAATTAGAACAGCTGTACATATCAGAAAATGGTATCACTGTTATAGAAAATTTACAGAATCAGGTTAAACTTCAAACTCTGGATTTGGCTATGAATAGAATTAATGTTATTGAAAATATACGACACATGACAGATTTAGAAGAACTGTGGGTAAGTTGAATGATCATCATATATATTATTTCTAAAAGGTGTTTGTTCCTGGAGTGGCTTGATCTCTTTATCTACTTTACCAAAAAAAACATTTGACCGGATCGCCATCTGTGGGCTATACATCAAACATCTTAATAGAGTTTGATACGTGGAAAACGCTAGATGGCTCTATGTGAAATCTTCGCAAGGGTCATCTAGTATAAAATTAATAATATTTATTTATACATATAAAAAAAACTTGAAAATCCTTTTAGAAATCTTTTTTCGAAATTTTTTAAATTTGAATGCATATATGTATACATCTCTTTATGCTAATGATTTTAAGATGTAAACAGAGAGAACCAAGTTCCAAGTATCAAAGTTAAGGCAGACTTGTTGTGCTTCCTCATTCATTTATATTTCTCATACCTACATTGGTTTTGAAGACTTGATTCTACCTTCATATACCATCTCATTAATTTAACTATCGTATGTAAATGTTGATTTTTCCTGGTGTCTAAATCCATCTACATTCAGCTTGAATAACAGTTTTAGTCAATCATTCATATGCCGAAGGGTTTGATCAGTTTGTTTGAACGCTGAAACACATCAATTTTGAAATTGTACTACATGTGTGAACCAAAATCTGAAACAATATGACTATCTTATTTCATTATACATATATGTAGTTAATAACTTATCTCTCGTAATTTTAACTTATATTATAACCTATCCCTTTTTTTATTACTAGATGGTAGAGTTTGCATTGTCTCTCCCGAGTTTGGTACCCGCTTTACGTATTTCTGCCTTAATAATTGTCACCGTCGTATTTCAGTTTGGAGTGTAAAGTAGTCGGTAAATTTATATATGGCATTAAGGATACGACTTAGGGACCTTCAAGAAAAGAACATACCCATTAAAAGGCAGGCAACACAACTGCAAATCTGATAGTGTGGTTGTCTATCAGCGGTGGTGATCACTTACACTATTTCTTCTCTTTTTTCTATAAAAAAAAATTAAGACTCTGCCACAAGGATAGCACCACACCATTAACACCTCTTTTCATCAGGAGAGCCATCTGTTTGTTTGCTACCTCATCTTATATATATAAAAATCAATTGCTGTTCGTTAGTCTCCCTAAAACTCGAGAACAGCTGAACCGATTTGGCTAATTTTGGTTTTGAATTAATTGTTGAAGTCCAGGGAAGGTTTAAAACATGAGCAAATATATAAAAAAATAAGAGTAGTTAAAAAGGCAGAACAATGTTTGCCGGGTCAGTTAGTAATATAATAAAACTTACTTAAGGTAATAATTTGCCACTAAATGTTTGTTAAAATAGTAAGCCTAGTTAAAGTAGTAATATTGATTTTGAAACTGCTATTATTTTTCTAATAATTAAATAAATCTATTTTCACAGTTAAACAATAATCAAATCTCAGAGTGGTCCTCAGTGGAATATCTTCAAGAAAACAAAAAGCTTGCAACTGTGTATCTGGAACATAATCCGCTGGCTGCAGATCCTGCATACAGAAGAAAACTGAAGCTGACTTTGCCGTCGCTGCAGCAAATAGATGCTACTTTGTGTAGATAAGAATTTCTGTTTTCAGTATTTAGCATTTATTTTCATTATTTAAAGACAGGTAATATTTGATTTACTCGACTGCATACGTTTAACTGAGATAAATTAAAATTCAAACTAAAACACATATTATGGAGCATAGACACTAAAAGCACAATCTCATTGTATAAAATCTCATTGTCTGAAACAGCCTTCAAGAAAGATGGCAATGCTTTATCATAGGACCTTTTTAAACATAGAGGTATAATACGTAGAGTAGGTGGGTCAAACAAGAAGTCGTCCTGTCCATAGAGACCCTTGTGTTTGTTTGGACTCCTTTGAAATGTCGACTAACTGCTATTCTGCCAAGAAGGTCGTAAAAGGCGACTGATTGGCTATACGTGTCATGAGCGTTGTGAACGTCTCACCCGAGTATTTAGTGCCACCACCTTATCTATTCCTGTCACAATAGTCACAAATGTCAACGCTTGTCAATGCCGTGTTTCGGTTTGGAGGGTAAGGTGGGTAAGGCGCCTATACATCTTTGGTGTATAGGCTATGGTTTCTCTTTCTATTAGGAGATCCGTTTGTTTGTTATCTTTTGATATAAAAATGAGACCGACAGAAAGTAAATTTGGTACTAGTTTCTTTTTATAGTAAAAACCAGATGCACATAATAAAAAGCATGCAACTTCACACGTCAATTGCAAAGCAAGCCAATCGAATACAATTATACAATGCGCATGTGTCAATAAAGAGACATTTGTATAAAAATTTTCCCCGTGTTGGCCTTACCTATTCCTGCAGCAATCGCGTCAGTGCTTGTTAACGTCGTGTGCCGGTTTGGAGGGTAAGGTAGCCGGTTTACTTATGCATGTGGTATTAGACCTCGCCGCAAGATAGCAACGCACCATTAACATCTTTGGTGTCTATGGGCGATGGTTGAGTCTTTTCATCAGGAGACCCATCTGCTTGTTTGCTATCTTATGATTTAAAAAACAAGTTCTTTCTCTTTTCATCAATGGGATATTTTCATTTACATGTACATGCTTATGGCTCGCCTTTACAACATGTAATAGTGGCTGTACACATTGGGCCAAGGCGTTGGGCCAACATAGTGAATTGTAAATGTTTCTCTTTTTACATTGGTGTATTGACCATTCTGCATTGGCTCTTTAATAAAGATGGACGTAGAATCTCTTACAGCCGTAAGAGTTGTCATTAAAGATTCCTTTTACTTTTTTAGTTCAATAACAAGAATACTTAACTTTTTTTTATATCATAAGATAAAAGTAAAAAAACTTTAAAACACTCTCCTTATAATTACCAATTATGTATTTAGAGCAATTGTGAATTAAGGCATCGATATTATCCATGTGTTAAAGCGCCAAAAATAGCTGAAATTGAGACAGAAAATCAATAAACATATGAGTAGAATTCTATAATATATTAATATGTGAAGAAAAATCTTTGCACACCTTTTTAAGACATTTGCGCGAACAGTTGGAGTTAGAAATTTGGTACAGTCAAAGTTTACATTGTAGTAATACATTAAACTAATAAAAATAAACATCATGCACACTACATTTACGTAACATACATGATTTTATACACACATGTATACTTGTTTTCTTTATGTCTAAATTCAGTTGTCAAACTTAAAATAGATTTTATTGCCGATTTTATTGTATTGTTATTCTATGGTCGAATTTCGGCCACAGACGATCGCTATCTTTCTTGAGATCAGACCTTCCGCTACACAAACGACATTCTTGCTTCAATATTTTATACTGTTTTGTTGACACTGAGTTAAAAAGTCTATAAGATTGTGCTTCTGGTCTCTATTCTCCGGAATCGTATAAAATTATGCTTCAGCCCGTTTAGGATATGCACGTGATATGTCGCGCGCAAAAGAAGAGAGATTTGACAAAAAAGAGAATTAATCTACATCTAGGGATTTTCAAGAGAAGAGTGAACCTTCTATGGATGCGCGTTCCATCTTAGGCCGCATCTTAGCTTACCATCAGGCGAGATCGTGGTCGAGCGCTTCTCTATCGATAATAAAAAAAAATATCTCGCTTACTTTAATGTGTATGCCACGACAAACATTTTCTCGTGATAGAAGCGAGATATTAGTTCTTCATGTTGAAGATCGTCAAGAGAAGAGTGAACAGGTACCTTCTAGGGAAGCGCGTTCCATCTTAGGTCGCATCTTAGCTCACCATCAGGCGTGATCGTGGTCAAGCGTTTCTCTATCGATAATAAAAAAAATCTCGCTTACTTTAATGTGTATGCCACGACAAACATTTTCTCGTGATAAAAGCGAGATATTATCTCTCTTCTTCCGGTCGCGATATATCAGACGCTGTTTATATTAAGTGGGCTGATCTATAATAAATATGTAACTGAGATGTCAAATGAATTTTTCATACTTGACATTTAACTCGTAATAGAAAAGTTAAAACATTTTTTCATATTCTCTAAATTGACGATAAGCTGAATCTATTGAAACAAGATTTAGTTTTCTCGGTGATCGGTGGTGTCTCAAAAATCACTGCATAATGATCGGTTTTTGTATGTAATTTGGTGTCGCTTTTGGATGTTACACTTTTTTTGGTTCAGCCCTTAAGCCTGTAAATGATAACCTACGCCAAGGCACTCCGTTCCATTTAACCCTATTATTAATAAGCATTATCAGGCCATCAATAAGGCTTAACTGAAACAACAGTACAATGGTTTTTTTATATAAATATATATTACATTAAAATTAAGTTTCACTTTTAGCTGATTAATTTCACTTTAATGTTGTATACGTCGCAATTTAAACTAAATTTCTTAATCTAGTGTAAATTGTTGTGTATTATTTTCTGTAGTAGTGTAATTTGTTTCCTGTTTTAGACTAGAAATCCCGATAAAAGGCTTGTAATTATGATGCCGCTTACGGCGCTGAAAACATTCGAGATACTTTAAATTAAAAACTCCCCTGAAAACTAAAAACTCCTCTTAAAACTAAAAACTCCCCTTAAAACAAAACTCCCCTTAAAACTAAAAACTCCCCTTAAAACTAAAAACTCCCCTTAAAACTAAAAACTCCCCTTAAAACTAAAAACTCCCCTTAAAACTAAAAACTCCCCTTAAAACTAAAAACTCCCCTTAAGACTAAAAACTCCCCTTAAAACTAAAAACTCCCAGTAAAACTAAACTCTGGTTGAGCATTTTGCTTGCTCACAATTTCAATGACGCTTTTCCAGGGACTAACACTTTTTCAGCTAGATTAAAAAAATGTGAACGCCTTAAAAATTTACGTGAATCGGAATTTAAAATATTTTTAATACTATTTGTTATCTTAAAAAACCACTTGGTATGGTTTTGGTAATTATACAACAGTTTTAAGTTTTTAAACTTTTAAGTGGCGACGTCATGAAGTAGGCGGAATAAAAAAAGCTTGCAAATTTACAAACGATAATTGCCGTGTATTTGTTTTTTATTGATAAATAGTTATATGTAGAGAAAAAAATAAGTCAAACATAAAATATCGGTTAAAATAGATTCATAATATAATTTATACTCTTTTAATTAAAAATAAATATAGTTTGTGATCGTGAAACAGTACAAATGTAATAAAATACATTCAATTAACATTTATGGTTCGTGTTCGGTTTATGTAAAATTGTATAGAAATATTTATATATTTATTTATTATGGTACTTATTTTATTTTTCTCTACCTGGCAAAGAGATTAGGGTTATTCAGTCTACTTTGACGTGTTAAAGTAAAAAGTTTGAAAATTCTTAATGATATTACTGCATATTTAGCAAAACTATTGCAACAGGTTGCATAAAATGTAAAAATACCGAATTTTTCGATCTATTATACGTCTTACACAATCCAAACATTATTGTTATATATCGTACATTACTTTAAGCCTAGAATATTCATTCATACTGTAGTTTATATGTTTGTATTTAGAGAAGTTGTAACATGTTGTCTTAGGTGTTGTTATACTGTGGAATTGTTGAAATGGGTCCATTAAACCGATTGCTAGTTTTTAAAATAATTAATTACCAGATGTAATAAGACTTTTATTCCCACTCGATTTTAAGCAAACGTTAATATTCATTTGATAAACATGCTGGTTGGATTGAGGAAATATATACTTGCCTTAATGGTAAGATGAGCTCCAAGGCTTAAATCCGGTTAAAAAAGTAACGGTTACTACAGGTATTTTGCGTTTTTTTGTAAAAGGTTTCGCTCGGAGCGTGTCTTGAAATGAGAGGGCTTCATAAACCTGTATAAATCGGTTTAAGCAAAACCGTGGAATTGTATGTCATGCAGTGTGTACAAAAATTGGGAGCGGTGAACATCAAAGAAATATTTCTGAAAAACATCTATAAACCGGTTTATTGATTCAAAACCCTTATAATTTTGTTCTAGAAGGAAACCGGTATTTTTGAGCTTAAGGTAGAGTCAAACCTTTACAAAACGCTCCTTATGTATTTGCGCTAATTTAAGTTTGAAAATTAACCGATTATCAAGCCTTGATTTTTTTTACCTGAATACTATCAAATGGATACCAACGCACCATTAATATTTTTATATCTAGGTAATGGATTTCCGTTTTCACCAGAGGTACCATCTTGTTTGCTAGCCAGTGATAAATAAATATCATATCATGTATGAATATTTTTATATATCACATTGTAGTGTGCAGATGACTTTTCTGATGGAAAGCGAAAGCCACAGCTACAGCCAAAGCACCAAAAATGTTATTGGTGCATTGTCATTAGTGTGGTAGGGCTATCCCTGCATAATATAACACCTGCATAAATTTAGTGGCTACCTTACCTCCCAAAACGGAACACGTCTGTGATTACACAGGAAAAGGTGGAAATAAACCCACTTGCTTGCAAAACTTTACCACCTAGTAAAAAAAGTATCTTTACGCTCGCATCCCTGAAGAGGAATGCAGAGGTATAACAAGCTCTCACGATTGGCCGATAATACTTCTGGCCAATTGCACTAACATTGTCTTAGCGAAGGACAATCTTAAACAGTATGCTGTCTCTTTTCATTTGAGACAAGAAGTGACAGCATACTATTTGGGATTGTCCCAAGCTAAGACAATGTTAGTGCAATTGGCCATTAGTCCCACTATGTGATAGGTAGGTTACCTTATCTTCTAAATATATATAGGTAACCTTATCTTCTAAAATCTATCTAAAACTGAAAAAAAAATATTTTTGAATTGCCGACCCAGGAATCGAACTCGGGATCTGTGGTCAATACTAATCTGTGGACCGACACCGCACCACTAGATCACAAAGGCGACCACCTATTAGTCACTCCAATAGTGACATGAATGTCATCGTTCACCCTTTACGAACTGCCTCGCAATGAAACAGCAGGTCTATTTTCAAAGAAGCTCAGCCCCCCAATTCACGTAATTGAGTCAAAAGCGCTTAGGGCTTTCACACACATAAACACGATAGAACGTCATGTTACGACGCGGCATAATATTGTTATGTACTTCGGGTTCGTAATTGTAAGAAAACACCACTTATATTAAATCCGTGTATTTACAATACAAATACACAACAACACAACAAAACACTGTAATACTTAAATACTCCAATTAACACTAGTCACTCACTGTACTATCTCCAAACTTAACCAACTACACAATAAAACACTTCTTGCTTCGCACTGGTCACTTTAAGTATCACTCTCGATCGCTTGATAAAAACTGCCCTGTATTTGTCAACACATCTCTGTTTATACCCAGGGTAAAGTTCTACCTGAATCCAGAAAAATTTAAATGTATCGGGAAACAATGAATCACTTCTTATTACTTCTTATTGTAAACAAGTTATGACTCATAAATCCTGGTACACGCTACTTTCAACCTTGTGCCATATACCACAAAGTCCATTATGGCATAGCTTATGTCAACTATTTGTTTGTCAATAGGAGTAGCTATCTCTTTCTTTTATTTCTAGATCTCTCCAGCGTTCCAATTCTATACGTTTCTAGATTATTCGTAACAATATATAAGAAAATGTGTAAGTGTCAAATGCTTCAATGCGCTTGCCGCTTGATTACGTGAATTAGGCCCCTGATCAACGAGGATATGTTTCATTCCAAGGTATGCAGAGAGAACCGATTATAAATACATCAGACTTTACGGTTCACCATGATTCACCGGTTTGTAGGTTGTTGTGAAGATGATGCCCACGTCCAAATATTAACACAACTTTTATATTAAATCAGGGGTTGTTGCGCATTGTAATGGCCCTTAATTTATATTGGTTTTACAAATGTCATCTATCAAAGTTCTTCCCATAATAATTCATAGAGTTTGTAATACATTTCTCATCGGGTAATGAGAAGTAGGTATTATTAAATACGTGATAATGATTTCCCCACCACACAGGCTTTCGATTGTCAGAATGATTAAATGGAAGGTATTTTTGCGATTCAAGCGAAGAATAATTAGGTCAATAAACAAAATTTAAAAACAAATGAATATCTACATAAACAAGTTTTTATAGTCTTGGGTTAAAATCTATATAAATATTATAAATGCGAAGGTTTGGATGTTGTTTGGGTGGATGTTTGTTACTCAGTCACGCAAAAACGACTGAACGGAGTTGAATGAAATTTGCTACTATGATCAATAGCGCATAGGCTATTTTTTATCACGGAAAAATTAGATGATCCCTCAGGTTTCGCCAAAAACTTATAATGCAGCGGGCTGCACGCCGCAGCTAGTAAAGCATACTTTAAAAACTTGCAATCGATTATACTGTTCATTCTGAATAGAATAATTTCGGCTTTTGTATCAAGTAAGAAGCATCTTGTATATAAGTATTTATAGACGTTTCATTCAAAGTGCCTATGTATAGTGATAATGTGCTACATCCCCTCCGAAGCGTAGTGAAACTAAAAGTTATTTTACTTCAAGTATGAAGCCTCATTTCCATCCATTTTGTAATCACTTTTGACTGTATTTTATGTAGTTTGTTCGGAGCTGCCTGTAAAACATATAAAGACGTAAATATTGTTTTATTTACTATACAAATACGTAATATGTTTTATACAAATCTATACAACAAATTCCTTAAGATGGAATTCAATTTTCTGTCTAATTCTAAGGGATTGGGCGTGAAGAAAAAGTTATGAATGATAATATTGAAACAGTCACAATAAAATTGATTGTGATGCCATATTTCAATATTATCATTACAAATAAAGTTATGGCTTAGGCTTTGTTTCGTTTTTTACATGTAATAAAAATCAATTTTTCCATAGGTTTAATATTATTTTGCAGTTTTATAATTAAGCGGTGTGGATTTTGTATAATAAATAATTTTTAGAATTCTGATTATTGTATCAACTTCCTCTTAATCTCTTTATATTTTTACATGTTAAAAAACTGCCAATGCAATAGGCAGTTTTTTTATAAAAGTAAAGAGGGTAAGGTTCACTTAATAGTCCAAACGGGACCCGTCAAAAAGGGCGATAATACAGGATAAAACTCTATTAGTTTTTGCGATAATAGGCAAATAAGAAACAATTTGGTTCATTGCTTTGTAAATTATCTAATTATTTTTTTTATTTTTTTGTAATAGTGATGTGTGAGTGAGAGATAAGTAAAATGTTTTATAATTTTTTGATAACTTACTAGACCTTCCCCAAGATATGTACTGCAATTCTAAATTTTCTATATAATATAGGTACTCGTATAAGAAAAAAACTAAAGGTCAAAATTTTGTTTCTCTTCTTTCTTTTGAATGGAATTGGTCTGGCATATTAATAGGGAAAGGAAAACATTAAGGAAAATAGTTTCTGAAAAAAAAAAATTGGATAAGTTATAGTTCGCTATATCAATGGATTATTATTTGTCTGATGTAAAAAAAGCAATTAAGTCGATATTTCTTCTTATTGTGGGGTCACCACTATTTTTGACAGCTCTGCTTGGAATATAAAAAATCACCACCATCGTGAACAACTATCACACCAGGTTTGCTTTAATTTGCCGAATTTACAAAAATGAGTAATCTCTTCTTTAGAAGGTTTGTACGTCATATCCAGCAGCGGATCCAGCGTGGGGGTTAGGGGGCTCAAGGTCCCCAAACCTTTAAAAAATTGATGATTACCTTTATAAAATCTACACTTAATTGAATCAAGCCCCGCCGCCTTCCTCAAAAAAAATCGCTGAATTTAGCCCCCCAATAAAATTCTGAATCCCTTAGGTACTGGTCGTAGCCGTTTCTAAAATATCCAGGAATAAATTGCACAGAAGGTAGTATGATACAAAAGTCTTTAAAATCACAAGTATTTAAATTTACATATGTATCAGAATGGTTGAATTACATAAGCCAAAGTTTAATATGTAATAAATAATAATAATAATAAGTATTAACGGGACAAATAACGCTTATTGATCTAACCCCAAAGTAAGTAAATTTGCTTGTGTTATGGGTGTTATAAATACTGGAATATATTTAATAAACACCTAAACCCGGAAATACAAACACTTATGCTCATCACACAAATGCTTGTCCCCGTCGGGGATCGAACCAGAGCCCCGTCGCTTGCGTAGTCAGGGTCGCTAACCACTCGACCAATAGGGCGGTAATACCGACATATTTAATTTTTTTCCATCAGAAAATTGTTTTATGTATCGATATGCTGTACCTGATACCCACTCATTATGTATTTTATTGACAGCTCCCATTAGTTTCATGTAACTGGTGTATTACTAAACTAGTAGCGTAATATTTTTATGTATATGTAATATTTGTAATATTTTTAAAGTATTTGTAATATTTCAATAAAATAATAATGATTAAGTTGAATATAAGTACAATAAATGTTGTTTCGGTATTTAGTAGTAGTTTTAATATATACTTTTTTCTTAATGTGTTGGTCCCGGGCTGCGTTCTATGTGTTTTTCCCCGTGTTGGTCCCGGGCTCTTTTGAAGAATAGGCCAACTGCCGTTCTGCCAGGCAGGTCGTAAAAGGCGACCGATTAGCTATGCAAGTCACTACTATCGTGGCTACTAGGTGGTAGAGCTCTGCATTGACTCGACCGGGTCTGGTACCATCGCCTTACGTATTCCTGTCGCAATAGCGTCAGTGTTAGTCACTGTCGTGTTCTGGTTTGGAGGGTAAGGCAGCCGGGAAACTAATGCATGTAGCATTAGACCTCGCCACAAGACAGCAACGCACCATTAACATCTTTGATGTCTATAGGCGATGGTTGACTCTTTCCATCAGGAGACCCATCTGCTTGTTTGCTATCTTATGATATATATAAAAAAAAAAAAATATTAAACAAGTGAAATTAGCTTCCTTCTTTCTGTAAGACATAAAGAATTTTTTTTCTTTAAGGCCAGGCAACGCTCTTCCAGCTGAGCTACGTGTCGATGGTACACTATAGCGAAATTCTCGTTTGTTTTGAGATATACGTATTCCGCCTTATTACAAAATCATACTTAGTACCGCATTTAAATCAAGACCAAGAAGCCTAGGTTTTTTACGGTATTAATGTTAGTTCCGGTACTAAAATCCATTCTTATTGTCTCGGGCTAGCGGTAAGCTCGGTTTTATAATAACGTTTTATTTAGTACTAAAACTAAACCTGGTATTAAGTTCGGTACTATATTTAGACCTCGTTTCGGAATAAGGCGGATTATGTATAAACTATTTGATTCAGTTCATCGTTAGAGATAAAATTTACATTTATAATATTGATCAATACTTTCGGGTACTGTCCGAAGATGAAAGAGAAACCATCACCTATAGACACCACAGTTGTTATTAGTGCGTTGCTATCCGTGTAGCGAGATGGCATGCCACATACAAGTCTACCGACTACCTTACCGTCCAAACCGGAACACGACAATGATAAGCATTGACGCTATTGTGGCAGAAATAGGTAAGGCGGTGGTACCAAATACCCGGGCGAGACTTTGCGGAACTCTACCACCTACTACTGACAGTCACGATGTCATACGTATAGGATTAGCTATACGTATGACATCGTGACTGTCGCCTTTTACGACTTGCCTGGTAGAATGGTAGTTGCTCTATTCTTCAAAGGAGCCCGGACGAAAAAAGCTTATGAATGTGGCGGAAGCAAGATAAATTTGCAAGGATCGTGACATATGGCACTCGGTTTTCTTTGCTTACCACGAAAGATATCTGGCGTGAAGATATGTATGTATCAATACTTTAATGTTATTTTATACTCGTATGTGTTTTAAGCAATGTCACGTGCTACAACAAACAAAACTTCAATAAATAAAAAATGACACGATTAAAATATCCTTTTTAGGGTTCCGTACCTAAAAGGTAAAAACGGCACCCTATTACTAAGCCTCCGCTGTCTGTCTGTCCGTCTGTCTATCACCAGGTTGTATCTCATAAGCCGTGATAGCTAGATAGCTGAAATTTTTACAAATTATGTATTTCCATTGCCGCTTTAACGACAAATACTAAAAAATATTAAGGGGGCACTCATGAAATAAACGTGTTTTTCGTTTTTTTTTTGCTTAATATTAATAACGGTAACAGGTAGACGCTTATAATTTTCACAGAATATTTAGTTGTATATTACCTTTCAAAATAAAAATAAAGTAAATATTAAAATAAATATATAATAATTAAATATCCCATACAACAACGTAATTTTTAAGCAATTTTTAATCGATCTTAATAAACATGTAGAAACTTGAATAGAGATGGTACGGAATCCTTCGTGCGCGGATCCGACTAGCACTTAGATGGTTTTTATATATCCTCTTTCCTATCCGCTTCCTTCGATAAATACTGCAGGCCTTTGTTTCCAGGTAGTCGCGGAGTCGCGTGGCAGCCTCGTCCGCATGGAGCAAGGCCGACTGCTCAGCCATCCAGACATGCTGGGCAAAGTTAACTTTAATGTGTAAATTAGTTTTTTAGTTTTAATGATTGTACGTAAGGTTTTAATATTAAATATGAAATTATTATTTTCGTTTAGAATTTATAAAGCAGACTAAGAATTTCTGTTTAAAATTTAATTATTAATAATATATTTATATAGGTATTGGGTGTTGAATAATAAATGAGTTGCAACTATTTCTAATTGGCTTGGTTCTTATTGATTATCGTCTAAATTTAGAAGTTCGCAATTGTTCAACGTCTGAGGTACTTTTTGCCATTTGAAACTAGTTTTTTATCGGTTTACGTTTTTATCACTGATAGACCATTTACGAAGGCAATGCTTGCTTCTCGTAAAATATCAATTAACGGTTGTTGTCTTCTTTGCTTCTTAATTTGAATTATGCCTTTCTAAAAAATCTCCAAAAATATTACATTATCGGTTCCTATACCAACCATATTTTGAAGAGATAATCCATTAAATTTTAAACATTTTACTAAAGTAGACATAAGGCCGCACGCATCAGCTCGCTCTACGAGTTTTAGGGAGAAAAAGGCAGACACAATAGCATTCTGAGCCAAACTAAAATATTTGACAATTCCCGTAAATTTAGTCACACTGATGTCTGTAGATTCATCTATGATAATGCTGTACTGCTAATTGCCTATACTTTTTAACAAGTTTTCTCTAAAGTGTGGTGCTAGAACTTGATTAACAATCTGTATTTTTTCCTATGTAATCTTAGATCGGCAGATTTTAAAACTGCAAATACATATTTCCACAAATCGGTTAAATGAGTATTTGAAAAATTGTACCGTATTCGGCAATATATAAAGCAAGTTTGCATTCAGCTTTTTGGACGTACCTGTTTTCTTTGTGAGCTGGCTCATAACTTAATGTTATGATTTTTTGAAACTGTTTCAGATTTTTGTTTGTGCTTTTCGCATCTGCGTGTTTTCTTATATTTACTATTCTAGAAGAAAAATCATTGTGACAAAATAAGCAAAATGTTTTAAACGGATCACGGGTTTTAAGCAGTTTATGAACTCTTCTTAATATTCCTACTCAGCTCCGAACTTCTGACTGTACGCCTTCATCTTTAAAGGCACGTTCATTGCAATTGAGTTCTAATTAAACTTGGAAATCAAAGTATGCGTTTAGTCACTTCACGAAACGTTTTAACTCAGATGATATGAAGCGAACGAATAATCTACGTTATGAAGAGTAAAGAGATATATTATTTTAAATACTTATTGTAAGATGATATAGCAATATTAATATTACTCCTGGCAGACTCAGATAGGGGAGACCGAGGAGGGTTGTGACACTTTTTGCTTTCACTCACATATCTCGGTTAAAAATTGACCTACATCCGTGAACTTTACATTTTTATAAAGCTTGTTGTATTCTCTATTAGAAGCTAAAACAAAAGTAATAAATAAAACTAATAAGTTTCCCGAGAAAATGCACAAAAACCAAAGCGACTTTCCGTGTCACCACTCGAGTTGTGTTGTGACATTTCAGTATTTGGAATTTATCAGTATTTTTCGTAGAGTAAAAATGAACAAGTAATTACAAAACAGTTATAATCATAATCTTTGGGTAATTAAGTAGGTAACATAATTATCAAAAATTAACAAAATAAGTCATCTTCCTAAATGGCACAGAATTTAATCTCACAAACAATTATGACACTCGTATTGCAGCTCTTCCCCAGCACAATCTTCATGTGACCATCGTTTGTAATTGATGCACTGCACCTATTTTTCGTTAGGCCTGCTATTGGCAAAGGGCTCGAGGCAACATAAGCAAAAACATTCATTTTCTGTGCCGTCATTATCGTCCTCCTCTATGTCATGGATATTATTTGTCTTTGATTTCTTATTTGGTTTTTCCCCTTTGGTTTCTTAGCATATTTATCAGTAAAAACGCGCTTCTTCACGTTCTTCGTTTTCCTATATTCCTCTATGGCGGCAATTTGATCTTTAACTGGTGTACCTGTTAGCAGGCAGACTTGATCTTACGTCTATTCTGGAAATGGAATAAAAAGTTAAACCCTGGACTTAGTGTTAATTCAAACAAAATATAAAATTACATAGTAGGAACAAGTCGAGCAGATAAAAAGGTTATACTCTAATTACAAAAAGTAGATTCATATGTTGTATAAGGTTAACACTTTTCTTATCCTATTATCGAATATATTCGGGAATTTGTATGAATGCTCAGGCATTTTATTGATATAAATATATCATAATATTATGTAAGATATGGTTACCTTCATACTGAAACAGGCCTAGGAATGTCGAAGAAAGAGTTGGCATATTTACAAAATTTGATCTGTACAATGATCACTATGTATTTACGTGATTTTTAAATAGTTTTTATTTGTTTTATCAAATGTCATCCGTCTTTTTTAATTTTTTTTTTGTTTTTTAAATATTTTTATATGTTTATACAATACTATTCTACTTTTGTTTTCAAAATTTGGGACTACACTTCTTATTTACACATTTACATATAATAACATCAACTGCTTCACTTTATCCGGTTTATGTCACGTTCGACGATCTGATACTAAGTATACAGACTTGGAAAATATGCGCTCGTAGGATACCGATGTACTCATTGCGCAACATTTAAGCCGATTTAAGTGTATTGGTGATTTTGTCGCGATTTTGAAGAGTCGTTATAGTTGCCACGATTAATCGCCAATAACTAATCTTCAAAGTACCTCTGTACCTCAAAAACTGCCGAAGCCCGCGGAGATTGTGTAGGCTAGACAGTTAACACATGCCAAAATTTCGTTGATGCTATCCCATATTGACTATGATGCATTGTCTTTCTCTTGCTGACTGTTGTTATTTTCGGATGATGTAGTAGCTGCAGCCGACATGCTGCTTAATGCGTTTTTTCTTTATTTCCACGGTGACGAGATCCATAAGCCATGTTTTCGCAACTTCGACAGCGGTTTTATCTTCAAAACAATAAGTTTTGTAAAGTGCATGTTGAGACCTTGCACTGTACTCAATTTAGCTTAATCATGTATTCAGCTGGTCTACTATAACAACGGCAGATTTGCAAACTTCCGGGTGTTTGTTCGGCGGGATCTTGTTTTCGTATACATTGCGTAATAGCCTATATATGATAACGACGCTTTCAATGGCGTAGTTTTCTCCACTCATCTGCTGTTACTTCCTGAAGAGGCTTCTAAATGTTGCACAGGTCTTTGCACATGATACATTATTTACTAGATGGCATAGGTAAAGTCCTATCTAGTAAACTGGATGTATCTTCAGTGCGTTTTAGAACTCTAAAAATCTTTGTAACATGAAGTAGATGGAGTTCCACCGCCTTGGAACTGCTTGTAGAAGGCTTTTTGGTTGTGATATTGTGATGATCCAATTTGAACATGGTATCGCAACAGCTTTTAAAAGCTACAGTGCTTCACTTATGTGAATCTATGAATTTAATTGCTTCTATTAATGATTTTATTGGGAACTAGCTGTTGCCAGCGACTTCGTCCGCGTGGACTTCGTTTACTCCGCACTGCTCCTCCCCCGTAGGTGATAGCGTGATAATATGTAGGTATTATGTTGACCCGACCTGTTAGTAATATTCATACAAAATTTGAAGTAAATCCATGCAGTACTTTTTGAGATTACCCCGGACATACATACAGACAAACACACAAAAATTCTAAAAACTATATTTTTGGCTTCGATATCGATTGTAGATCACGCCGCAAGTATTCTTTTAAAAAAATAATCAATTTAGTTTTGACTTTTCTACGGTTTTATTATAAGTATAGACAATCTAATGCATTCTCAACTACCAAATTAAACTTGTGACAAAATGTTTTAATTTCAAATAATTACGTATGGTATTTTTCTTACTCGCCGCGTTATCGGTCGTCACTATCAGAATTTGTTTTTTTCTATCTTTATTTTTTCTTTGATATGTTTGGCTGTGTGGGGGCTAGGCAGTGGGGCACACTCAAGAAGTAAGTTTTGGCTCTCAAAATATTCATTTATATCATGTGCCATTACGGCAATATAAGCGTCTTGTGATGCAGACGTCCATAGGTCCATTGTGTCCATCATGGAAGTGATGGATTTCATTTCTGTTTCTCGAACACGGTTTTCTGCTCTTTCGTACAGCGCTAGCATTATTTTGTTCAAAATATGTTGGCTTATTGGTAAATGGTAGGCTGGATTCAAAGCATGCAAATACACCTTCAAATCTTTATCCGGACCACCGAAAACGATTAGAAATATTTAATGAAAAGAAAAGCAGTATAAAAGTTTTTCGTCTAATGGAGCCTTTCTGCCCTCACTGGTTTTACTAATGTTATTTGTGATTGTTAGCTGTCGGTTGAATAGATTATCGGTTGGGAGCTTAGTCGGCCTAGTTTGTACGGATACGGAGTTGGTTAGTGACTGCAAAACTTGAGCTTTGAGTTTCGTCTCCGGTATTACTGGTGGCATCTTGATGTATTTACCGCTATTGTGACCTCATAAGTGTTATTCCGCTGCAGCTTTGTAAGTTTGAAACTGTGGTTTTATAAGAGCACTTTTGGTGGCAAATGCAACAAACTTCAATTTTGTGTTATTCATATTCTATGGTTAATTGGAGCCAACTAGTACCTAACAAAATTTAAAGAACAAAATTAGAGTGTGTTGTCAGACAGATAACACACTCTTATTTATTGTGAAGAATTCGCAAAATAAACACAACTAAATTAAAATAAAATATTAGATGTTATTGGTATTACCTATTTTTATTTTACCATTACATATTAGTTTTCAAAATCTTTAGTATTGAATCAATTTCGATTTCTTGATGTCATTCTGGTTTTCACTAAGCTTCCATATAAAACGCGACGTGTATACAATTTGCTCTCGTGGATCAGGTTTCGCAAGATACTTTTGTTGCTGAATCTGCAAATGATTGGATTAAGAGGATTTCGGTACCGTGCAAACATAAGTGGAATTAGTAACCATCAAATTAAATCACGGCATATATTTTGCCTGAATATTCAGTCTCCTTTTGACTATGAACATATTCTAAATATATATGTCCACGTCCGTCCAAAGTTAACACCTCTTTTACTTTCTAAGTAATTTTCTATTGAGTGCTGGCCAAGCCGTTCACAATTACAGTTATCGGACCCCAATCTACAAAAACCAGGGCCTATAGATGTTCTACTCGGGGCTGAGGTATACGCAGCTATTTTGTTTGAAGGGTTACACAAGTGTGAGTCCCTCATCGCACAAAACTCTAAATTAGATTTTTTATTACTAGTTCCTCTGACAAGGGTTACTCAGAGCACTTGTTAATCTAAATTTTATTTAATTGCAAGGTTTTGATGTATTAATTACATATACTTCAGGTATATAATAAATATTCACGGGACAAATTTCACTTAGTAATCTAACCCCAAAGTAAGCAAATTATTTGCTTGTATTATGGGTGTAAGCCAACTATATTAATACATGGAAATACATATATAAATACTAGAATATATTTAATAAATACCCAAACCCGAAAATACAAACATTATGCTCATCAAACAAATGCTTGTGCTCGTCGGGGATCGAACTCGAGCCCCGTCGATTGCGTAGTCAGGGTCGATAACCACTCGACCAACGTGGGCGGTGTATTATGTAATTTATTATGCTTATTATCTATCACAAGTTTCATAGTTTACATACGTTACATATCAACAGCAATCTGTTGCGTTATATAGATAGTTATTTATTTCAGCTTACAAAGTTTACATTGTGGTCTGATATCTTTAATTAATTTCTATGTACTTAAGTCAAATTTGTTATTTCTGATTTTGTTACTATTTCCTGTCCCTTCTTGGTCCATTTGCTATATGCTTGTGCTTCAGGTTCTTATTTCCTTTGCTTTATTTAGTTCAGTAACGTTTTTTTGATACTCATATACTAATCACATGCAGAATGCAATTGCGTATATATATTTCTTATCTATTCTTACCTTATATTATCTTTATTTTTATTTTTAAATTGCTATAGTGTTACCTTTATTTTACTATTATTTTTATTTTATGTTAATCACTATAATATGTTTATGACTATAACATTCTTACAAAAGTTTGTAAAATGTTTTATTTTTTTAAATATATACTTAATTTACCCATGATTTCACTATGTGCGCATATTTATATTGCATACCTGTATACTAAATTATGTATTTATATCACTACAAATACATACCCATTCCTATATACTTGCATACACTTGTGTTCAAAGTTGCTTACACTGTATGTCACTTATTTTACGTGCTACTTTTTATTATGTAGCCATTTTTCAAATTTTTTTTCCTTACTATAAATTTCAGCATCCCATTTTACTTAAATTCCTAACACGCACACAGGTTTTGTGTGTTTTGTTTTATTTTTCTAATTCTAACAGTATGCTATCGTGGTTCTGGCAAGTAAGTCCCACTTTTTTTCTAATTGGGCATAGGTCGCTGAAGGCGCTGTGGTCTACTTTGGTGACGCGTTTGTCAACCATTCACCAAACTTTGTTTTCATGTGAGGACCTTCACAATGGCCACACTTCGGTACGGTTTCTTTACACAATTTCTTTCTCAACAAATTAACTATTCTGAAAAATAAGAAAGTTTGTATATTATAACAAAGTACACAAAATGAGTTCACTTAGGTATCTTTTTCCTCATGTCGTTAATATAGTATGTTAAGAGCCTCGGGTCGCTTAAAATTTACTAATATTAGTTTGGATGCAAAACTAGTATTTGATTGCATAGGTCATCAAATTTTACTTATTAAACTGCAATAGATACTATGGACTCAGTGGTAGAGCCTTGCAATTATTAAGCTTATATTTAAATACAAGGTACAAAAGGTACATACAAATAGAACGCCTTCCAGGTTGCACAGATATAAAGGGGAGTCCCTCAGGGATCAATTCTACATCCTCTTCTGTTCCTCATCTACATTAATCATTTGCCGCTAGTTGTAAAAGGGTTGTGTGATGTAATCATGTTTGCACATGATACATCCTTAATTTTTAATGTAAGTAGAAAAAGTCCAGGCTCCTCTAAAATAAATTATGCTCTTTCAAGCGTTCTAAAATTGTTGAACGTTAATAACTTAGTACTTACCGCAAAGAAAACAAAGTGCATAACATTTCTACTATTAAATGTGAGAAATTTACGAGACAATGTTGTAATTTTAAATAGTGAAACACTGGTTTTCGTGAATGAAACAATATTCCTCGGTCTGACAATTCACACAAAACTGCAATGGGCTCCTCATATTGTAAATACGACAAAAAAAATTAGTACAGCTGTTTATGCAATTAGAAAAACTCGACATTTAACTGACTTGCAGACTGCTAGACTTGTTTATTTTAGCAATTTCCACTGTATCATGTCTTACGTTATTTTAATGTGGAGACGAGCCGATGACATCGATACAGTATTTATCCTACAAAAAAGGGCTATACGCGGAATTTATGTTACGAACAGCAGAGAATCTTTAAGAGCTTGGTTTAAAGAGATAAATATCTTAACCGTTCCCAGCCAGTAAATTTTTAAAAGTATTCGGTACGTTAGAAAAAATACTCATTTATTCAGCAAAAATAAAGATAGACATGATTTCATTACTCGAAATAAAAAACAGTTGGCTTATACAGAAATACAGATGTTTTATAGGAGTCAGTGTCCGGATTTATAATATGATTCCTGGTGAAAGTGTAAACTATTCTGAAAGAAAATTTAAAACGTGCCGATAAAGAATTCTGGGTCAAAAAGTTTACTACAAACTAAATGATTATTTTAATGACACTAATGCTTGGATTTGTAAATATTAATAATAATTATAGTATTAATAAGAATTCGTGATATTTTATTTAATTTGATCTCTGATTGATCTTTTATTTTGATAGTGTTATGTTTCGTCATATTATTTTCTTTCACATTGTTTTTTATTTGATAATTATCATTTGACTTTTTTTTAACACATTTTAAACATTACTTACATAAGGAACATACTAGTTTAATTTTGACATTTATTATTATTTTGACAATGTTCTTACTTATTTTCATAAATTATGAAAGATGCACATATTCATGCTTTACGCAGTGGCCCTCAGCTTACTCTAAATGTTATTCGCTATAAATATTGGATAATTGGAACTAAAAATCATGCCAGAAAAATAAATTGCAAATGTATTACGTGTTATAAGCATCCAGCTACTACAACAAATAATGGGCCAGCTCCCGACTAATCACGTAAATTTCAGTAGACGATTCAGCAACAGATTAGCAGATTAGATTAGGCAGGACCCGTTACTCTAAAATTATATCCAAATGCTATTGTAAACGGACTACGAAAGCTTATATTGCTCTATATTTTAGCAATTCACTATGAATTAGCAAGCATTTTATCCACAGCTGGTTTTCTTGCTGTATATCAATGCTTTGAGTCGAAGCACGGTCATTGTAGAAATTTATGGATAGATCGTACTAGTAATTTTGTAGAAACTTCAAAAGAAATAGACTGTATGTTAAAAATATAAAGTTTGAGTTTGCTGGAGAAAGAGGCTATTGAAGAGACACAACAACATTGTATACCTCTTGGTTTTTCACATTTCGGTGTATCCCTATGGATGGACAACCAAGGTTGAATCTGTTACGGCTCGCTTAAAACGGGCAAAAGATCAGACCTGGCCTGATTTGAAGAATGTAATACTTTATTGTGTCAAGTAGAGATGTATGTGTGTGAATTCTCGGCCCTGAACTTCTATTCGCACTTCCATTGATGACGTTTCTCCATTAACTCCATGCCATTTTCTCATTGGCGAACTTCTTATATCAGTTTCAAAAATTTCGGTCCCAGTTTTACAAAGACGGCAAACGATTCAAAAAATTGTATAAAAATGGTGTTCAATATGTAGTACTGAATATTTAACTACGTAACAAAATAGAAATAGTCTACATAAAAAGGGGAACCCGAGATTGATGCTATAGTCATGGTTTTTTTTCTTTTATGTCTTATTTCCTCTGACAAAGATTGCTCAGAGACTTTGTTGTTGAGAGCCGTAAATCCAAAAAAAAATCTATCTCGGTTTTTTTAAAAGTTATCTATGTTTTTTTTTTAAATTGTCGGAAATTTGACACCCTGTAGGTACTATATTTTTGATTGCCATCGCAATAATTTTGAAAAAACTCAATATTTTTTTGTGCATTGATAACCTGAATAGTACTTCTATTAACTACAATGCAAAATATCCCCGAAACATTAGTATTTTTAACTCAAAAAATAAATCAAATTATCGTTTTGTTGAAAATTTTACGCATTTTTCACTTTGCCCAAATTTGGCGTGTGATAGTGTAGAAAAAAATATGAACACTACTACGGCAAGTTTTTTCAAAAATTAGCTAATCTTATCTAAATTCTAAAATGGTATAATACTTTAGGTAAAACTGATCAGGAAGAAAGTTATGGCTACCAAACCTATTTAAGACCCAAATTAGAATATTAGGTTGTTATTACATAAATCGTGTATGTATTCAATAAATAGCTGAATCTTAAAATTTTACTTTTTTACGCAGGATATCTAAATAATTGTATAATTTTAATAGATGTCGCACGAAAGTCGCAGTTATTTACACGTCAACAATATTCGTGTTCGAATGTCAAAATGATTCAACCCGCGAATGTATGAACAGGAAGTTCGCGGCGGCATTCTTAGTGATGATCTTAGTGAAATGAGTGACGAGGCGAATGGCGAACACGATTGTGTAAATGAGATATAATGTAAAGTAACGCAAATTAAGTCACAGGAAAATATAGTTGTTTCCAAACTACTGTAAGTTTATAATTTATTGTGCATCTAATGATTCGTAATCTAATGATTCATATATTAATAACACAACCAGCATTAATCGTGTGTAGTAAGAAATGACATTTTTTTAAACATTTCAGAAAAGTTGTGTTTTTATTATATTATACTTATATTATATTACGCAGGATTTATTATATTATGCACTTCCATAAAGAATAACTATTATTCTGTATCGTTATATAACATCAGTCTTCATGTAACTGCGTACAAATAAAATGTCTTCCACAATATCGTCTTTTAATTTTATCCTTAAAATTGAAACACGATATTGTGGAAGACTTTAATAAAACAAAACAATAAATTTTAACGTTGAAAATAATCTTTCCACACTGACTTGTGTTGCAGGTGCGCCTAAAGCAATACAAGCTAACTTGTAAAGATGTGGGTATTTGTCTTGGTTTTTTTCCCAGAATCGTAAGACGTCTTCTGTTGACCTAAGAAGCGGTTCTTCCAAAAAATATTAAACTAGGCTTTAAGGCTATTTGTTAATTCTGAAGTTGAGTCAGATACTCTTAATAACGAAGAAATATTGTGCAAATATTTCTCTATATAGCTATTATTTAAAAAATCTTCTAACTCACTAGTAGGACTTTGTGATTTAGGATTTTTGGAAGTATATGGCAAGTTTATCATCTGAACATTAGCAAATATTTCTTCATTTTCCTTATTTTCTATTCTAATTTTTGTGCTGCGAATATACAAACATATTAAATTATTTTCAGCTATTCTTTGTTGTTCTGAATTTAAGACGGAGTTTACTCTAGGGTCTAAATAAATAGCATTTATGAATGCGTTGTTATCAAATAAATCTATTTCTCTTCGTTTCTTGTGTATGGTTATTTTGTTAGTAAGAGGTGTATTAATTTTATGTAATACAAATGTACATTTCATCCATTCAAGATTATGGTAAGTTGTTCTCTTTCCAATATTTTGGTAAGTTTCTTACCAGGAAGCATTGATTTAAAAAACAACTCGAAATTATTCCAAGTTTCATCAGGTAAATTTAAAAGTTCATTAGTTGCGCATACATCTTTAAGATTTAAAATGCTTTCAATCATATCTACAGTCGAGTGCCATCTTGTGGGACAATGAAACTGAGGTTTTCTCATATATTTTTTTATAAATAATGTTAAAGGTTGGTGTTCTGAGTCGCTTAATAAAGTTCCGAGCACTGGAAATAATACTTTGCGTGAAACCGTCTTTACAAGCATCTTGTAATGCTAACTGAAGAGTAT
Source organism: Apodemia mormo (assembly GCA_036924255.1). Taxonomy (NCBI): domain Eukaryota; kingdom Metazoa; phylum Arthropoda; class Insecta; order Lepidoptera; family Riodinidae; genus Apodemia; species Apodemia mormo. Next base: position 29,927,141 of record JAUPFN010000017.1, read on the forward strand.
GCGTAGCACATCAAACTATAATGGCAGCATCATTAACATCATGATGTAAGGGCCATAAATTTAACCTTAATACTGACTGTATTTGCTCGTAAAAATAGTTTTCGCTGGTATCATCGACACTCTCAATATCTGTGTATGAGTCAGATTGTTCACTTTCGGGTATGTAATTTGTTTCATGAAAGACATTTCGATAATTATTACTGGTAGATGGATTAGCTTCTTGATAAATACTCGTATTGATTTCAGCATTACTGCTATTAGGAATATCATTTCGGTCTAGAGCTTCATCAGCAATTAACCAACTCAATTTGAAAATATTTGCCTCATTATAGGTAGTAATACAATATATTTGCTTGATGTCGATTTTAAAACGCCTTAACATAAAAATTAAAACTTCTTTTAAATGTTCCGACATATGTCGTTTAAAAAGTTCTGTCACGGCAAAATTTCTGAGTATTATTTTTCCATCTTTAACGTACTGAGCATTAACTCCCATAAAGCTTCTATTTGATAATGAAGCAATATTGTAACGGCGCCCGACGACTATTCAGCCGGACGTGTTACTTTGGGGACGATATCCCTTTTTTATTCAGGGAATCTTTCTTTACACTCGCTTGGCAGCTTGAGGTACTAATGAGAAGCAGGATTTTCCAGGATTCTCTAATAAATAGACTTTCGTAATGTATCTTCTTTTATTTTCGTGGGACGTCTGTCCCTTGTCACATTACCAACTCGACTTACATTCTATTGTATAACTTTTTCTAAACAATTCCATTCTACTTTCGAAAACAGACAAAGCTGCCAGTACGTAACACCATAAAGGTGTTACATCAGCTACCCCCCAAGGTGGGAGCAGCTGAAACTGGTGGGGCATTTGTCTCCCTTCATATGGCCTACCTATCCCTAACCTGATTGCCCTACCTACGAGGGGAAGGTACATTTTGGTGGGACTGTCTTTTCCTAAAAGATAGTTTGCCCCATGTGTGGTTCTGTTCATCATCACCACACCATGGCACAAACTTTGGTCTCCCAAAACCCCTGTAAAAGACAGACCACAGTCCCCTCACCTAACCTATCCTATCGCAAACATTTTTTTATTTTATTACATTTTAGCCTGAAGGGCTCTAGCTGTATAAGAGATAATAAGAGATGGAAAGGCATAACAATTCAAACTTCTTTTCTCTGGTGGACCAAAAGAAAAAAGATTGAAGTATTACTTCCTCTCAACATCGAGCTCGCCCCAATATATAGACCACGATCATAAATATTCCTTACTCTGAACTATATTAATACCACCATTATAATGCCTCCCATAACTATCCGAGTTCATGTATATCCTATACAGATATCCTTTGTGTCGACTATGTCGTACTACAAAGTTGAACTCTCCTTCAAAAGACTTTCAACCCTTAACCTATACTGACTCTTTCGACCTCATACTAAGGCGGCTCAGTCCCTAATATACATTATACCCCATAAGACTTTATTATTGAACGGAAGAACTTGAGAGGAATACATTGCTATTAGAAATAGGACATTTCTTCATTTAATATTCTTTTGGTCATCTTTTTTCTTTTTGGCTTCGGTCCATCATCACAGCATTGGTTGAGCCCCATCATATTACATGAAACAAATACAAGTATTAGTATTCTCATATATAAGCCCAAACAAAAGTAATGGTCTAACATGTAACAATTATTTATTACAATGAATGACTATAAGTACACTATATATTTTTTTTACATACGTACATGAAATGCTTTCAACCTATTTATATGTACAATATCTCTATATCTCCTATTGCTTAATTTCGTAATTACATAATTTACATTAGATATTCTTTCCACTATTCTGAACGGCCCTTTATATAACCTACATAATTTCAAACTCCTATTGTCCACCCGTCTTGGTGTATAAACTAATACTAATTGTCCCGGTGAAAAGTCCTTTACTTTAGCCCTTTTGTCAAAATATCTCTTTTGCCTAACCTGTGCCCTTCTAATATTTTGTATTGCCTTCCGGACTAACGTATTTTGTAAATTATGTCTCTCGGCAAAATTTACTTCTCGGTTTTGACTATCCCTATTTACCCCCATGTCGCTTTGGAATATCGGTTCCCTAGCGTACATCATCATATATGGTGAAACTTTAGTGGTTGATTGTTTGCTAGTGTTATATGAATGACAAACTAATGGCACAAATCTACACCCTTCATCACATTTTACAACAACATTTTCACTCTTTCGCGTGTCCGCGCACCCCTTTTTCATATCATTGTTACCTCTATATAATTCGTATGAATTATTGCGATCACTCTTATTTTCTCTGAAATTAAATACATTAGTTTCTATATTTTTCTTCGTATTCATTTTTGACATCGCTGTCAATGAATACGAAGACTTTATGTCAGCTCGTTTTATAATATTACATATATTGCGCATGTCGTTATGGCAACTATCTCTATTATTTGCAAACTGTCTAAAGCTATTTAAATTAAAATTTACAAAAAACTTTTTATCTATACACAAATAACCCTTTTTACAGTAAATAACTACATCATATTTATTAAGGAAATCCTGCCCCAGGATCATTTCGTACCCAATATTATTTACAATCACCATGTCGTTGGGGAAGACCCTTGCATTAATGAGGAGATTTACTCTCGCCTCACCAACTCGAAAAATTTTTTCGCTAAACTCGCGGATATACATGAGACACTTGCCCCCGTGTCTATTAAAGCGAGACATTCCTGTCCCCTAACACATAAACGAATACATGGATTTTTTACACCTGATATTTTATCCTCTTGTTTGGCTTGAAGTGGTGCGGGCGTAACTGCTTCGCACATATTGACGCGATGGCCCACGCCATCCGTGTGTTGTCGTGGCTTCGGACTGCTTCTGAAAGAACTTTGTGTACATAAGGCTGTCTTTTTATATTGAGGCGTACGAAAAACTTCCGTCGGTTTTTGATGTTCTTGTTGTGAACACACAGGCGCACCAGGGAGAACGTTTGTTTCCTTCCCATACAAATATTTCTGTGACAACCCAACCGGTGGCTGCAATGGAAGGTCAACCGTGGAATGCGGTTTTCCTCCAAATAATTCGTTATACTGCCTTATCGTGTCACGCAGCTCCTCCCATGACTTATATAATTGCAATCCAAACTTTTCCTTAAACGAGGGCAATATCGTTTTAAGGAATTGTTTTATGAAAATTACTTCTGAAATTTCAGCTTTGGTTGCGGTGTCGCTGAGCCTGTAAAAATAGGTTAATAGTTCCTCATCACGGCCTTGCTTAGATACATAAAATCGTTCCACATAATTTATTGAAACGGGGAATTCGTTTTCAATTTTTCTACATAATTCATCGAAATTGGCCGTGTCGGTATATATCATTTTATAAAATGCTAATGCCGGACCGTCGAGATATAGTCCCAGCAGTAACGGTAGGCTCTCCATATCCCATTTGTTTATCGCCGCGACCGTTCTGAAATCTTTAATAAACTCAGCGAACGCCAAGTTTTGCGTTCCGTTGAAGCGCTTGATGGCCTCCATCACACCTCTTACCCTCTGACACCAATACTTAGCCCTCCTGGTTTTTCTAGCGTGGTGATTGCGCGTAGCGCCTGAACGTGGTGACTTCCGTAGCCACTTCACACAGCGACTTGCCGCAGCGACTTCCCGCAGCGACTTCACACAGCAACTGCACACAGCAACTGCACACCGCGACTGCACGGCGCCTCCGCCAATTTGTAACGGCTCCCGACGACTATTCAGCCGGACGTGTTACTTTGGGGACGATATCCCTTTTTTATTCAGGGAATCTTTCTTTACACTCGCTTGGCAGCTTGAGGTACTAATGAGAAGCAGGATTTTCCAGGATTCTCTAATAAATAGACTTTCGTAATGTATCTTCTTTTATTTTCGTGGGACGTCTGTCCCTTGTCACATTACCAACTCGACTTACATTCTATTGTATAACTTTTTCTAAACAATTCCATTCTACTTTCGAAAACAGACAAAGCTGCCAGTACGTAACACCATAAAGGTGTTACAATATCTACTTTTAAGCATATAAATTGGTTTCTCATCTCTTGAGATAATTTCAAACGCAAGTTTTCAGCCGTACTTTTTAAAGCGCTACGAGTATTTTGAGAATTTATTGTAATATTAATGTTTGGTATAAGTGATATGATATTTTGAAAGGCTTGATCATCAATAAGAGTTCATGGCCGTCCGTGTACTGCAATCAAATTGGTACATTCTTGTAGTACTCTTTCGCCAATATTCCGTTTTAGTATTTTTACTGGACTTAGGGATTCCTTATTTAATATCATAATTTCTTCATATTCTTTTTTATGATAGTTTTGTAAATGTCTTAAGAGGTTTGAACCATGTAGGGTAGACTCATCCAATTTCGTGATAAAACAAAACATGTAATAAAACTTCGATATTTTAATAAAATCTTCTTTTTATTTAAAATTAGGAAGATAAATCAGTCTTTCATTTACAATAATTAGGATAGTAAACTTATTTAGGACTTCTATTTTTAGACTTATAGCTAATAATCGAAATCTCGTTGACGTTGACAATTTCGTGATAATCACTTTAAGTCCGTGATACACGCTCAGCTAATTACGTTATCGCGGAATTGCATGAGCTTTTGATTTTTTTGTATCACGAAATTAGGAAAATATTTCCTGACTATAAAAATTCAATATTTCAAGATATTCTTTTGGGGTTGGGTCGGCGTTGTACTTATATAATGTGCACTAAATGTAAGTACAAAACAAGTAATAATCAACTTAAAAATCCCAACCCTACTATTTTTAAACAAATTATTTAAAGTTATTAATAAAACATTTAAAGCTGTTGATCATCATTATCACTATCTGCCACACTGCAAGCGTCACACATAAAAATGTGTTGTTGACTTCCTTTTGGTATATCTTGACTTTGGCAATGCACATGATAGGGTAACGTACAAGAAGAACAAGTTATCCATTCAGCTCCATTTTTTAATGACGCATCGTTGGAGTACAGTCCATCACACGTGTGACATGTCCAATCATCTTCTGGTAGTGAGAGTTTTTGATTCTTTTGAGTAACTGATCTCGTTTTACCCTTGACTGTTACAGATACTGACATTTTTCTTGTAGGCTTTTTCTTTGGCTGTTGTAATCTGTGGTTAGTTTGCAGTTTAGAAGTTGACTGCTGAACAGGTGTTAAACATATAGCCTTAGGAGCAGTATTTTTAGAACTCTGCTTCTTCGCTTTAGGTATCCATTTTGTTAGTATCAGAATTCTTTCAAAAAACTTCAATTTTCTTTGGTTTGGGAGGAAAAGAATTTGCTACATTTGAGTCTTTCTTCGTTACGCATGAGCCTGTATTGCAAATGGTGGTTATTTCTTGTGATGTCGAATTAATAAGGGGGTCGCTGTTAATTGTTTCGATTTTGGTGTTAGGGATCGAATCTTCAAGGTCTTCTTCAATCAGAATTTTTTGTATTGGCTCCGTGGGAAGGGCTTTGTCTGTAAGTCGGCTGGGCGCGATTGCTTCTGGACACACTGCAGTTTTATTTAACGGATAGATACCTGTCTTTTCAAACCCCGCTCTTATGTTGATGGAGTGAAACTTCTTTCATATGCTGAAGTCAAAAATTTATGAAAGTCAAAACGTGTCGGTACTGAACTTGGATGTTGCGTTTTGTACTTTTGTAATTCAGCACGCCAAGCTGCTTTAAGCGACCGAAAGACCCCGACGTCAAGTGGCTGCAGGATGTGACTTGTATGTGCAGGCATTGTGAATAATATGATCTTGTTATTGATTATAAGCTAAAACATTCGGGGAAACGTGGCTGGCATGTGAATCCATTATGAGTAAAACCGGTCTTGCTGGAGGAATGTTTTTGGAGAAAAACTCTAGCCATTCCAAAAACAGATCCGCATTGATCCAACCTTTTGGAAAAAGTCGGGTCAAGCTATTTGGAAGAGAGCCAGAACATAGTTGTGGTATATTTCGCACCCCTTTGAAAATCGACATCGGTGAAAGAAAACATCCAGAAGCATTGATGGCAGTTAGTACTGTAGTGGTGGTACCTTTTTCAGCATATGCACGGTTATAAACATACTGTTTTCCAATCTTTGATACTATTTTGGAAGGTTTGTTAACGAACATTAAGCCTGTCTCGTCACAATTCCATATTTTATCCGGGGATTGTAACAAATCATGCTCAATCAAGGTCTTCTCTAACTTTTCATAAAAATCAGTAAGGATAGTAGGATTGGAACAACTAGCTCGACCAGCAGACAAATTCTCCGGTGTTCGCAAAGATAAGCCATAACGCTGTTTAAAAGTAACCCACCAGTTCCAACCAGCAAAACCTTTGTCTGAGCTAAAGCAATGCTTAGGATTTGTTGCCTCTGCCAACGAAAAGGCAATTTTTCGAATTTGATTCACAGTGAGGAGAAACCCGAGCTCCTGCATTTCAATTATATAAGCAACTAATTTTTGCTCCAATTCAACCGATAGTGTAAACGGTCTTCCAATTTTAGACATGATAAATTGAGTTTTCATTCCTTTGTCCCTTTCTTCTTTTGCACGACGAACATTATCTTTGAGAGTAGTCCATGGAATACCGAATTCTTTAGATGCGCGGTAGACAGTCACATTTCTTTCTAATACATTTACGACTGTGGTTCTCAGCGTCGCTTCATTGTATTTCCTATTTTTTTTATTATCTTCCGCCATTATATCTGTAAAAAAGATTGAAAGTCAAGTAACATTAAAAAAATAAACTCATTTAATTCCGTGATAATAATTCTGAAAATCTTTCTATAGGTATTACATTTTTTTATTTGATTTTACTTAACGTAAATGTTCACATTCACTTAATAAAACATGAAAATCAATAGCTTCTAACCTAGTTTTTTTACGTACATCACATTTGCCTACGTTAAATCCGTGACATAGCTAAAATTCAAAAGTTGAAAATTCGTTAATTTTATGTGTTGACAAAATAAGAAATTATACTAAAATCACTCACCCTTTGCTAACACCAAGCCACTAGTCACAATCTGCATTGGTCTCACTCTAAACTGAGTAAGTTTTGTTGCAATCTATGAACTTTTTATATTTATTTAAAAATTTTTACCTAAGCACAAAAGTTCTATGGCCGCGCAGCGCACAAAACTACGCGCGGGCGGACAAATCTGTCATTTGTTACTGTCTCTCTTGCATGATTTGAACCAACCTTTTCAGAGAAAATAAGACTTATTACTCTAAGCTAAGGTTCATATTGAAGATGTGTATTTGTCTCACTTAACTAAATACGAGGTTCGAAACAGACTATCACGAAATTAGTATTATCACTTATTTGCGTGAGTTTACCCTAGCGTTTGTAAAAATATTTGTACTATCTTTAAAATGTGTATTTATTGGCAACTGTATAAATTTGTTTTATATCATAAATCATAATATAGCAAACAAATATATGGGTCTCTTGATGGGAAGAGACAGTTATCGCCTAAAGACACCAAAAATTGAAATGAGTCGTTGTTATCTTGTAGCATGCCCCATGCACAAATTTACCGACTACCTCACACTCCGAATTGGAATACAACAGTGAAGAGCACTAGTGCTGTTGCGACAGGAATAGCCAGTCGGCCGCAGAACAGAACGGCGATTGTTCTCTTCTTTAAAAGAGGATGGCCTAACACGGGGTTTTATAATGCATTTTTCCTTTACATAATATACAATTTTTTGCCTTTGCTTTGTCATCTTAATGTACACTACTAACCGCAAAGCCGTTCTAAAGCGGGGAACCGATTAGTAACACATATAACGCCATCTTAATAAGTGAGAAATTTGTTAAAAAAATTATCATTGAGTATTTTGTCACTAATACATTCGAAAGCTAATTTATAATGTATTCTATGTTTTTAATTTATATTTATTTAATTTTTACTTAAAAAAAATAGTGTCGGTCACATGAAGCCGACGCGCCCCAAACATATTAATAATTCTAAATGAGCCGCGTCGGCTATTTTGAGGCGCAAGCGCAGCGTTTAGTCGTGCCTAGACATGCGCAAAACATCACCTTATAAAGTAATGTGATGCAACATTACTTTGTCAGTCAGGTGATATTACTCGATAACATTACGCATTACTCGAAACATTACGCGACGCATTCGAAAGATCTGACAACGTTTAAACTTCAACTGTATTATTACTTGAAGTGATACGTAATATACGTATTACTTGTTGCACTGCCGTAATACATTTAGGCTGCTCGCCCATGTCCGATAATCGGTGACCGATTTTTTGTAGGAGAAAAATAGAACGTACTGATAGTAATGGAGCAACTTACACGTCCTACAAAAAGTTGGTCAAAAATAAAATCGGTGCATCCCGACCGTTATAAATGGAACGTTCCGAAATGTATGTATCAACGCACACTACTCACCGACAGTCGGCCGGTGGTCGGCCGCATGCACTTACTAGGGAAGGACGTTGTGTCAGTATGGAAATCGACATCGAAAATTTAATAGAAGAAATAGAAAAGCGGCCTGCTCTATACGACACACGACTGGCCGAGAACCATAGGAATAAAAAGAAAACGTTATGGGAAGAAATAATAATATGCCTTTCTTTAAATTCTAGTTGGGCATCGTATAGCAAAATAGAAAAAACTAGATTCGGTAAATGGATTCAATCATGTTTATTCAATTCTCAGTATTGTATCACAATTTTGTAAAAATTAGGTAGTAGATATATGTGGGTACTTTTTAATAGTGATCGAAATTGGTTAGTACTATTAATAGTGATCGAAATTGGTTATTACACATGATAATTTTTTATCACTATCCAAATAGTATCCATGTTTTTTAACCCTTCATGTGATAAACTTTTGCTGTATGACTTTTCAAAATAAACATAAAAAAATACTTCTCTTTCTCTTTTAGTGATTCTCCCGTACAAAAGTGAATCCACTGACCGGTCAGTTTGTATAAAAAGTCAAATTAGGGTGACTAGGGGCGGCCATAGTAAAATTAAGTAGTAGGATCAACACGTTTGCTTGAACAGTACAAAGTAATCCTTCTTTTCATTTTTAAATATGAATAAAAACAGTTTTCAAGAAATGTAATGAAATGAATGAATAATGTAATAAAAAACGAAGATAAAAAAAACTAAATTAAATTGTACCTCCTATATTACGAATTAAAAAAAAATCATATCACACTAATAAATAATTCAAATGTTGATCAACCCAGAACTTTCTTTTCTCTCTTCTGTTTCTCAAAAACCAAACACAAACCTTCCCTTGTAAATCCACCTTCCTTCTTATATTTCGTTCGTTCTCTCTCTCCATGACGTGCTCCTCCCTCGATAGCCAGCGACAAAATGACGGAGGTGTGCGTTGAATCGGTCACAAAATCGGTGATAATAATCGTAGGAAAAATCTGCCCTACTATCGGTCCTACAAAAAGTCTGACGTGGGCGAGCAGCCTTAGCTTACAGTTAGAAAAAGTTTATTTAGATCATATTACTTTAAAACCTTGACATGAAATTCTTAGCACTCGGTGTATTTGAATGATGAATATTTGTTTTAGATATGAGAAGGTCTTAGTTTGACCGTACCTACTGATGTTTTTTGACGATTAATAAATCTATACATATAAATAAAATTGGAGTGTCTGTTTGTAATATTAAAATAACCGCTTTTTACTAACTGCATATGGGTACACGGTACTTATACCAATATAACATTTTTTACAATTTTTGTCTGTTTGTTTTTTTGTTTGTTCCGGCTAAACTCTGGAACAGCTGGACTGATTTTGACGGGACTTTCACTGGCAGATAGTTAATGTGATAGGGAGTAACTTAAGCTACTTTTTTTCGAATTTTTTTCACGCGGACGAAGTCGCGGGCTCAGCTAGTAGGTAATATGACGCTGATTACCGCAAAATGATTATGTTAATAAACTTGATTTTCCTTAATTCTTAAGCCCAATATAATAAGTTACACCGAATAAAGACGAATTATGTAAGTTTATATAACTATTTCAAAAGGGGACCAGGCTTAGGACTGGCAGACTTTTATCTTATTTTTAAGTTTTGTTTTTATATTTATCAATCACTAAGTCACTAACATACAGTACTATACATATTTACTAAACATATTCCTATTTTTTTTTTACTTCGACTTTCGACTCATTATTAAAGAAGAAGAAAAAGAAACTAATGGCCCAAAACTTGTATTCAGGACACGAAACTGAAAATTTAACTAAACGAAGATATATTAGGCTACCATTTATAGGAGGGATATCGTATAGAGTCGCACGTCTGCTCAAGGATTGCACGCCCACGTTTTACACATCAAAATCTCTCAAATCTTGTATATTTAATAACAAACAGGAAATAGCTAAGGAATCAAAAAGTGGCGTGTATCAATTGACATGCGCAGACTGTCAATCCATATACATTGGTCAAACCGGAAGGTAATTTTCAACACGAATAAAAGAACACTTTCGTAGTTGGCGCTCGGGGAAAGGGGAGTCTTCTACCTTTGCTCAACATCTTATTACCGAGGGTCATTCCTTTGATTTGACAACAAATTTGAAACTATTACATTTTTGCAGCAAAGGTAGAAGGCTCAACGCCCTAGAAGCGCTAGAAGTAAATCGACATAAAGCAGAACGGAAACTTTTAAACGATCAAACTGAACTTAATAACTGTAAAAAGGTTGGGGGTTATGTTTTGGGTTGTGGTTACCCCCTTTGTGGTGATTGGTGAAGAATGGTTAAGGAGACTAAATGAGGAGACCGGACTTTGTGGTTATTACTATGTATTTGCACTGGTTTACACTATCTTTACAACTATCGGTTAAACAATGGTAAATTTGGTAATGGTAAAAATGGTAAGATACTCGTAAATGGTATGAGCACGAGGTGTCTCTATGGTATCTCGCGACGGACTCCCCACTTATTCAATTAAACATAAAATATAATGAAATATAAGAACGCTGAGCTGTTCGATTGCGTAGCGTTCGAACATACTCCCGCGCCTGAGATAAGAAGAATACATAAATCATTTCTTATTTAAACAACTACTAATTAAACATCTACTTATACTACTCATCTATATAAAAAGAAAACAAAGTAAAATATTTTAAAAAAATATAAAATATCCTATGTAAAAGCATAAAAAGATAATAAACATTATGTGAAATTATTATTGTTTACAAAATAGTCAATATTTGTCGGTAATTATTAGACTAGAATCTTCAACCGTCACAACTTTTCGCGGAATAGGCGACGTTTGTACGTCCTTTTTACCCGCACTAATTTTACGCGTAACACTGGGCCACCGTTTAGCAAAGCCTTGTAAACGAACCCGGACACTATTATTGGTCTCGCTCGACCGCAAATCACTAACACTATGCTGTCGGTACACTTCACTATACACTGGAGCTGGTAACACTGGTTGTGGTTCTGTCACGTCCACCTGGTGGCCGTGACCCTCCTCACGGCGGCGCAGCGCAGTAGTCGGCTGTGTCCAACGACTGCATCGTCCACTCCTCCAATACCATACCGCAGCTATGATCAACCCCAAGGTCAGCAACACGTATGTAGAAGTGTAGTGATGAACATCGTGTATTGATATATCGTCTACTTCTGCTTTACTCGATTTTAAGGTTTCTATTTGGTCTCCCAGGATCGTAAGCGACGTATTTAACTGTTGGTTATCTGGTAAATCTCCCAAGTCCGGAATTTTTAGGTTTATTATGTGGTTAATTTGGTCGAATTCTGGTATCAAAATAGTGGGTGAGTAATTTAGTTGGTTGGACAGAAGTTGCAATGAATGTAGAGTGAAATCTTTGCCCTTGATTAAGCAATCCTGATCCATGCTAATGACCCCAGCGCGGGTCAGCTGTTTGACAGTAATTTTGTCATTGCAAATTATTCTAATAGAATAATTATCACAACAGAAGTAGAAGTATTGCGAAGGTGTGTGTAATTCAACCCATCTATTCACGCACGCCGACTTTTCAGTCTTACATGTTATATGGTTTTGCTTGTTTTTATCACAAAAACATTCATCTCGTTCTAGTGTCAATATAGGTTTAAACAGTTGGCAGAGGTAGGTTTCCTTATGGAATAAACAGGCGGTTAATTCGGTGATGGTAGCGATGAAGTATGTTCCTTGCTTTAGATTCACGGCGACATATTCGGATACCGGAACTATAGTGATCATGTTTCTCTCAATTTGGTGGGGTACTGGTAAAATCTTATATAACTGGTAGCTTTCTCTACTAACAAGAGGAAATGTTATCTCGAATATAATATATTTATCCATCACTCTGGCCTTGACCTTTATCAATTGATAGATATATTGAAAATCGGATCGATGTTCGTGATGGGTAGAGATACTTCTCTAGGCATTCGGCCATAGATAATTCGTAACTCATTCTTCAGTTGCTCGGGTTTCAGTAAATGAACTCTAACTTGACCATGGTAAATATCAGTAATAATTTTTAAAAATGTATCTTGCAGCCTACGTAAACCCTGCAGTAAACCGCTTCCGGCCATCGCAGATAGAGTAAAATCTTGCACGGAAGACATATTTTTTATTTCTTGTTGAACAGTATTGGTGTTACTTTGCAACTCGTTTAACTTTTTGTTAATAAATTTGTGTTGTTTATCGACAGCATCCTTCATATTTTTCATAAAGGCGAATTCTGTTTCGACTACTGACGTCTTGTTTTTCCACAAATCGGACAAATGTTTTTCATTCCGCCTAATAGTTTCAATGTCTTTGATATATTGTTCTGCGAAACGGGAGTCCAATACGCCGAAGAGATCATTTGCGAGATACCCTACACCGTTGATAAGACCTCGCCGCCGGCGCTCGGGTCTAGCGTGAACGTTAAAATGCTGATTTAGTAAAAGTTCATTGTAGTATTTTAGTTCTTCGAATTCGTTATGCAGTTGTAAATTAATCATATGACAATGGGATTGACTTTCAATGGTAGTACATAGCTTATCTAAATATGTTGAAATTTTACTATACGATTTAATTGCATCCCAATATGGTTCCATGTCATAATAAAGAACTAGATTCCACTTATCTCTGATTAATTGGACGTTTGTTATGGGGTCAAAATACAGACTGATTTGGTGATAATTCTTTTATGTGGTAAATAGCGTTGGCTGGTAATAATAACGTCATGAAGAATAATAAAGCGGTAGCTACGGCCACAAATGTAGAACTCGTTGATTTACTTCTTTTCCCTCTTTCTTTTTCTTTTCCTGGTTCTTCCTCTCCCTCTGAAATGGTTTGGTTTGGCGACTGCTCGTTATGGTTGATATCTGATTGGGGGTTATTGTTTACTGGTAAAATTGACAATTTGACTATAGGCCTTTTCATGATGCCATTCTTGGTTTTTAGAGTGCCAACTCGAATTAGTCCGTCGTCACCAGGATGTCTCTCTATCACTCGTCCCATTGCCCATCTTCCTGGTGGCATGTTTTCTTCATGAATAACTACCAGATCTCCTACCTTTATGTTACTTCTAGCTTCCTTCCATTTATTTCTTGCCGACAGCATTGTCAAATATTCTGCCTTCCATCTCCTCCACAAATCTTGAAATAATTTGGTTGTTAAACTCCATCTGGTCCTAGCGTCCTGTGCGGTTTCTAATATGATTAAGCCAGGCCTTCCCGTTAAGAAGTGAGCAGGTGTTAAGAAATCCAAATCTTCGGGATCTTCTGTCAATGCACAAAGTGGGCGAGAGTTCAAACAAGCCTCCAGCTTTGATAGAAGTGCGGTGTACTCCTCAAAAGTCATTTTTTGGTGACCAACGACCCTTTTGAAATGGTATTTGAGGCTTCGAACAGCTCTTTCCCAAAGTCCACCTGCATTCGGCCATGACGGCGCATTAAAGTGCCATTCGATACCCATTTCGGTGATCTCGGATAGGAAGTCACTACTGGAGTATAGTTGGTGAAGATACTGAAATTCTTCGCGTAAGTTGGTCCCGTTGTCACTATACAAATGACGAGGCGCGCCCCTTCTAGCTGCCATTCTTTGAAGTGCTGCCAAAAAAGCTGAGCTGGTTAGATCGGATACTAGTTCTATATGAACAGCTTTCGTCACCATGCATATAAATATAGCAATATAACCCTTGCAGGTTTTTATGCCACGTCCTTTGTTGGCTTTTACATCAATAAATCCGGTATAATCGACACCACAGTGGTAGAATGCGCATTCAGGGTTCACCCTGGCCTCAGGTAAATCACCCATAAGCTGGCTCTGTCTCATTGGTTTCTGTTTCTTGCATGTAACACACTGTCTGGTATATTTTTTGGTTGCCATATATCCTCCAATAATCCAATAATTCTGTCTTAAGTAAGATAAGGTAAGTCTAGCATCCCCATGGAATGTCAACTCGTGAGCTTCCCTAATTAATAAAATGGTAAGACGATGGTTATGAGGAAGAATGATGGGATGCTTCATGTTATGGTTTATTTGAACATGTCTAAGCCTACCGCCGACTCGTAAGATGCCGTTTGTATCTATTATAGGATTCAAATTAAAAATCTTACTTTTAGAATGAACTTTATTATGTCTATTTAAATAATTTAAGTCTTGCACTAATACCGATTGTTGAATTTTTTTGATGATTAGCATTTTAGCGTGCCGTAACTCATGTAATGTGAGATAGGGTTGACGAACTGATTTCCGGTAAGTAGATAGTCGTAATATCCACGCGAATATGCGAATGATTTTATTTATAGAGCTAAATTTATTTAATAATTGAATTACTATATTAGAAAGGATATCGTTACTTTTATCCATAACTACAAGATTAGTTTGTTTCAAAAATGAGGTTTTAACTTCCAAATCAGTTTTGTAGATTGTGTTACTGGTTTGTTGACATTCAAAGAAGGCCAACCACGCCGGCCCCTGCCACCACAACTGGTGCATTTTAAGTGGGTTAACCGTTAAGCCACGACTAGCGCAATCCGCTGGGTTTTCTTTAGTTTTTACGTATCCCCAATTGGCCGATGGTATTATAGTCGTAATAGATTTTACTCGGTTAGCTACAAATGGCTTCCATCGAGCTGGTTCGCCTTGTAACCAACCCAGTACCGCTGTAGAGTCGATCCAGCCGTAAACGTCAATATGGTAGTCTGGTAGGCATTGTAAAACCTTTTTCATTAAAGATGAAAGCAAAACGGCACCTAACAGCTCCAAGCGGGGTGTTGATATGGTTTTACTTATTGGAGCGAGTCTACCTTTCGCAGCTACTAAGGTTATGATATTTTGATTATTTTGACTCACTCTACAGTAGATAACGCATGCGTAGGCTTTATCCGACGCATCACAAAACCCATGTAATTGGATAATCTGACCAACTTTCTTTAATCCTAGCCATCGACACCAAGCCTCAGAGGGAGACTGACACTTTCTCTTTTTAATAAATTATGTCAATGTTGTCAGCTTTAACAAAAATATGTGAGGTGGCAGTTTCTATAATTCTACGGGGGTTTAAATAGCATTTCTCACAAATTGTTTCTCACAGGGCGAAATTAGGGATGCTCTCATTAACAATTTTTATTTTTATTATTTGACAAGCTAGGGGATAAAAAATCAACAAAAGTGAAGGCCAGGTACTACAAGAACCTTTGATAAAATTCTGATTCTAAGCTTCCTAAGAAATTTTAGAAGTTTTGAGCTATTATTTTAACGAGGTAGTGAAATGGACATGTTTCATTTCTATGAACAAAAAAATAATAATAAGAAAATATTGCTGTCAAAAAAAAACTATGAATGTTGGTGTAAATATGACAAAAATTTTTTTAAATACATGGTCCAGTGTATTTAAGAAAAAAATAAACATGTTTATTGCAATAAACATAGCCACAATTATGGGTTGAAGGCGGTGGACACGAAATTTTTTATTAATGTACATTTATTTTGGCTCAAACCCAGTTATTCTATGAATGTCAACTCGCCAAAAGTACGTATAAAAGTTAGTTTGAATAAATTAAAGATTGGTTTAAATCCTGAATAACCAAAACATCTACTCTCGCATGGAAATGAGCGTGATGTATTTATTTATTCACACCTAACTACCAATTTTTCGCATATGAAATGGAAGTTACATTTCCTGCAAAAACTTCAAGTTCCAAATCGTATAATAATTTATACGCGTTCTTTGCAATTGTATCTATTTAAATTAAATGCGGATGTATAATACTTATTTACTTTAATCTTCACTTTGTATATTGAAGGCAGGGATAACAAAAAATTAAGGTTTTTTTTATTCGTTGACATTTCACACAAGCAGATTTTTCTAAGGACATTTTTAATTATCAGTTGCTTAGGTATACTCTCTCTGGAGGAATATACTCAAAGGCATAAACTGTAAATACCTATACATTATACTGTCAGTGACATTATAGCAGATACCCTGAGTGTTACCTATAAGGAGAATGAAAAAATTACCAGTACCTTGTAAGAAAAAAGCTTTTACTTGTCAGTAGTAGATAGGTAGTATTTAGGAGATTAAACCTGGCACATCAGAATATTCAAGGGCTAAATGGTAAGGAATTAGAATCGGAGCTGTTCATGAACTGTAATAATATTAATATTTTATGCATTACAGAACGTTGGCTAAAAAGCCACCATTTCAGTCAAAAAATCTGTCAATCTGACTAAGACTTCTAAGATTAGCAGTTGTACTGAACACATAATTCATTGCTTTTATTCATCTAATCATAGATGAAATATTACTAATCTGTGGTCTAAGTTATCTGTTCAATTTGCAATTTTGATTTTTATGTCAATGTCATTAATTTCATAAAAACACAAGTTGCGTTTGATGTCTATGTTCTATTCTGTGATTTTTTCTTTTTTACACTTAAAGTATTAAGTATTGCGGTTTCTGTTTAGTTATTGCTTAAATATAAATAATCTTTGATTAGGTACATCAAATATTACAATACTTTTATAAGATAGGTCCTGTTTGTAAAGTTTTTGTAAAGAATCTATATATAAAACACTTCCGTCCACTTGGATTAGTCTTTGTAATGGAAAACCTTGAACAGAGTGACAATAAAAACGTGTCTCTGAGTTTAATTGCTGAATATGGCTCTGAATCTGAATCGGAAGATACACAATCTAATGAAAACACGGGTAATGATGATTCCGATGCTGTTGAACTTAGTGAAATGGTGTTAAAAAATAATATTATTAATGCATGTGCTCACGGGCCGTTGTCCACGAATTCGGAAAGCAACGAAACAGTGACTAGACACATGATAATAGATAGTATTGAGAATGATGTAGTAGAATACGATGTTACGGAGTATAGAGATGCTGACAGTGAATCGGAATCGAGTTCTGAGGATTCAAGTGATAGTGATGTGGACTCTGTAAAAGATATAGATGAAATCTCGAGCGGGTACATATAATTTTTTTATTTAATTAAGCTTGTATCTTCGTATATAACAATATTGTATGTAAGAATATTTTTGCTGGTAACAGTTTAGAAAAGCACCGCATCGATAGGAGGCAGGGGGAAGATGTTGGGGTTAGGGGAGGGGTGTTCAACCCCCCTTGAACCGCCCGCCGGAAACAAATAGTTTTTTAATGATTTTTTTTCTGTTGCAAAACTGCCATACAAAATGTCCCAATTTTTTTAAATTATGCCATTAGATTGGAGAAAAAAGAAGAGTGAGAAAAGAGAAATAATTGCAGTCACCCTCCCCCCATCCCCTTCGCCAAAACCACATTTTTATTACATTATTTTATTTTTTAATGTTAAAAGCTTTGGTCTTCTTAATTTTGTACAACATGAGTTTTGCTACTTAAAATATGGTTTAAGATATAATAACACACGGCTTCTTATTATAAATACTACTTAGTCAGATATATTTATTTTTTCTCAAAAAAAAAATGTTTTTCCTCAATTTGAAAGTTTGCATAAGGATTTAACAAATCTTTGTATAAAAAAAAATATGAATGCAAAACTTATAGACGGGGTGCAGTTTATCATAAACATTTATGTGCTTAACGTAAAATTATACGAAAATTATTATTTTTTTAAATTGTGGCTCGGGAAAAAAAAACTAACAGGGGGTTATCAGAAGACCCTCTAGAAGCCCCAGCATCAGATTTCCTCTATCGATGTGGCACGTTTCTAAACCCAACCCTTTTTGCTGACTAACTATTACCAGAATCTGTTGGATTCACTGAAACAGTGTCTATGTGATTGGGATAAATCAGTTTATAAAACTTTTACTCAGTACTCAATTAAATGTTTGAGCTTTTCTGTTTGTGTCTTTGTTTAACAAACTTTGTAATGTAAAGCCTTTCTTAATATTTAATAATGAATCATCTAATAACAAAGGCGGCAATATCTCTACTGATAGATTTTACAGAAAATGACAACTTTATTATAACAGAAAACAGACATTCTGAATATGTCTAAAAAGCTTTTATAAAACTGCTCGTCATTGCTAGATTTGATAAAAACATGAAAATATTGCCGGATTTGATACAGACAGGTATGGACATAGCCATTTTTGTTATAATTACCCACTATTTTTAAAAAGTGTGACATAGTATTTAAAATCTTGATACTTGTTTAGGGGAGTGGAAATTAAGTAATAGACTATGGCAATTGAATAAAAAATATTTATTTAATAAAGTGAATTACAATCACAATTTACAATAAAAATAATCTCTTTTACTCTATAAATTTAGTTCCACTCTTCTGATTGAGCAGTGCGCTTTCGGGCTTTATTAAATGACTAATTACTTTATTTAATGGCTTTATTAATTCTCAGGTGACTCCAGGACGATTTATACAGTTTTTATTATTATTATCATTATTATTATATCCACTATATCGCCGTAAGAAAGAAATAAGTTACATTATTTCTGTTTTTAAGAGCTTAGGAATTCAAAATCACTAGAAACTGTACTAAGCTAATTTTACCTGTTATACATCATACAATATTCAATAATTTTACTTTTTAAAAATGTATGCTAACACAAATATGGACTTGTTTCTGAATTAAATATTATTATTATTTAATGTACTAGGGCCTCATTGACACTCCATACTTGAAGTTTTCTTAAAAATTTACTTATAATGTTGATTAAAATTAGTAAAAACACAATAACAACACAAAAAAATGCAGCGCTTATTAATACTTCAAACGCCATACTAATTGCTGCGCTCTGATTGGTCCTTATGGATTTAGCCATATTTGTAAAGTATTGTACAGGACAATGCCAGGTTTGTTACAAAGATTTAATTTAAAAGGGAATTTTGAGTGGGATATTACCATTCCTGACATGTAATATTTTCTCCATAGATACTACGTCCTCAAATATAAAAATTGATGTCAAATTTTTCGTTTCAACCAAAGGTGGATATTGCCACTTTTGATATTATATGACTCTTATATTCATAAATTGTGTAATTTTAATTCAATGAAATAGAAGAATTGCACATACTTTTTGTTATATAAATTTATTTATGGTTATTCTAAATAGATTTGTTTATATTTTTTGATTCTATGTTTACAATTTTATATTTATACATCTATCTACACAAATAAATAAAATTGGAGTATCTGTAATATTAAAATAACCGCTTTTTACTATATGCATATGGTATACACGGTATATATAACAAAATAACATTTTTACAATTTTTGTCTGTCTGTTTATTCCAGCTAATCTCTGGAACGGCTCGACCGATTTTGACAAGACTTTCACTGGCAAATAGCTGATGTGACATGGAGTAACTTAGGCTACTATTTTTGAAATTTTTTCATGTGGACGAAGTCGAGGGCACAGCTAGTCATTTAATATATCTATTGCTAACAGTGTTTTGATGTATCGGTTATGTTTAATTTTAACATTTTTTTGTGTGTATTTTTGTTAATCCTTAATATTTAGTGAATAAAAGTGAAAGCCCAAATTGCAACATTTCACACTAATTTATGTAATCTAGTTATACTATTAAATTCTTACATGCATTTTAGGCTACATATTTTAACCTTGTATTGGTTAATATAGGACATTTTGAAATTCATTTCATTAACTCAAGATAGAATTTTAGGAACAGGTAAAAACCGGCATAACTATTGCTTCCGTAATGTATATTAATGTGGCCTACATGATTGTAATACAAATATGCTTTAAACAATACCATTTTGTCAGGGATGAAGTTGAAACTACTACAGACAAGCTGGAAGCTCCTAAAGCTCGTGGAGAGTTAGGGCTAGATGACCTTCCACCAATAGAAGATTTAGCTATAAGTCTGCCTGCTCAAGAAACTACTAAAATTGGAATAATTGCAAGTATTGTTGACAGATTAGGTGAGAAATAATTATTTTAAACAATAGTATTTTTGTTGCCTTTAGTTGTTTGTTCAGTATTATGACTGCCCATATGATGAAACATTCTATAAAAGTCATTTGAAGAATAGACCAACTGCCGTTCTGCCAGGCATGTCGTAACATGCGACTGAGTGACTATGCATGTCACTATCATCGTGACTACTAGGTGGTAGAGTTCTGCATTGGCTCGACCGGGTCTGGTACCACTGCCTTACCTATTCCTGCTGCAATAGCGTCAGTGCTGGTCACTGTCGTGTTCCGGTTTGGAGGGTAAGGTAGCGGGTAAACTTATGCATGTGGCATTAGACCTCGCCACAAGATAGCAATGCATCATTAACATCTTTGGTGTCTATAGGCGATGGTTGACTTTTTCCATCAGGAGACCAATCTGCTTGTTTGCTATCTTATGATATATATAAAAAAAGTCAAGTTTCTTGGAGGCAATGTTGCAGAAATCTGTTGTTTCAGTTATGTAACTTAGTGCAGAAGTAAAACAAGTACTTCTGTAAAAATTCTATTTATGAGAAAATTGCTATCAATCACAAACATGTATTTCCTAAAAATGTAAAACACTCAAGTTTACAGTAATCACAAAATTTTCAGTATCATACAGTCAGTAATTATATAATCAAATATTGATTCATTTATTACAGTAATAGTTCGAGCATTCCCTCAAACACCAGCTGTGGACTTGGATAGTATATTATTTTTAGAAAATGGAGCAAAAGCCTTAGGCAAAGTGTTTGATGTCTTTGGGCCTGTAAGTTTATTCATATATTCATATTTATTTGATGTAAATAATTGATAGTAGAAAAATTCAAATTAACTTTTCCCATGTTAGTCCATTTAATTATAAAAATCTTAACCTTATAAAAATTGATAATCTTTCTACTTGGATCTTTTTGGTTTTGTTTGTTTGGCTTGTAAACAAGTGAATCTATACATATAATAAAATCGTAATAAAGTCAAAACTGTACATTGAATATTTTTTTAAAAGAATACTTGGGATGTGATCTACAATCGATATTGAAGCCAAAAATATAGTTTTTAGAATTTTTGTCTGTTTGTCTGTGTGTATATCCAGGGTAAACTCAAAAAGTACTGCATGTATTTACTTCAAATTTTGTATGAATATTACTAATAGGTCGGGTCAACATATAGGCTACATATTATCACGCTATCACATAATGGGGAGAGGCTGTGCGGAATAAACGAACTTCGCGCGGACGAAGTCGCTGGCAACAGTTAGTTCTAAATAAAACACTACTAGGTGGATTATTTCTTGATAAAGATGGAAGATACCAAACCAGTAGATGGCTCTCTAAATTAAGAGACATATCCATTGCCTGCAGACGCCAAAGATACTAATGGTACCTTATGGAAGATACCATACTGCTATACGTTTGACAGGATGGTAATTCCTCATCCATAAGTTCACCACCTACCTTACTCTCCAAACCTGAACGAGATAGTGACGAACATTTATGCTATTACAACAGGAATAGATAAGGCAATGGTAACAAAACCGGGTAAGACATTGTGATGCCTATTCCTGCTGTAATAGCATCAGTGCTTGTAACTGTCATATTGCAGTTTATAGGATAAATCCACAAAAAATATTGTTGTATGAAATATAGATTCATGTGGCAACACAGACCGTTGTGAAGTAGTAAATATTACACTCCCCTTCCCTTCACCTGCCCTGGGAAAAATGTTTGATGTTTTTCGACAGGTACGGAAAGTTAAAACATTGTTGACATCAACATAAAACATAAAAACTGTTACAAACGAAGTTTTGTGTAGTGTTTAAAGCAAAACATATTTATAAAAATTTAAAGCAAAATATATTTGCAAAAAACCCTGGTTATGATAGCCGTTAAACTAATGCATATTACTAAACATTTTGTAAAAAGTCAGAAGAAAAGTTGTTTTATAATATTAGTAATATAGTCCTGAGAGGTTGTTAATGTTTCACCAATAATCCTGTATAGTATTGCAAATGTAAAACTGCTGATGATGAAAATTGGGAAGAACTTAGATAAAGATATTTATTATACAAAAATGGTTTTTATAATAAGGTTTAAAATAAATGTACCGGTTTCCCTTATTAATTTCCTAGGCATTGGTAGCCTCTTTCCGTTATGAGAGCTATCTGCTCATTTGCTATGCTGCATCTGACTGCTATTATATTTCAATCACATTGTCTTTGTCATCCACACTACTATTGAAAGTTTAAGATGAAAAATTTAAATATACTTGAATAAATCGTATTTGATGACTGACTTGATTTTCAGGTAACAGAGCCACATTACTGTGTTCGTTTCAACTCCCAAGACCATGTCAAGGAGCGTGGGGTAGAAACTGGAATGGAGGTGTTCATCGCACCACGCAGTCAACAACATACAAACTATGTGTTTCTAGCTGAGTTAATGAAGTAAGTTCTTTTAACTTGTATCTTACATATGAAAAAAAATGTCTTCACCGTATCCGTATCCCTGAAGAGGTAGGCAGAGGCACAACCTGTGCACCCATGATTAGCTAAAGATACTTAGTCCCACAAATACAAAATACAAATAATTTTATTTGTAACCAGAACAAGTATACATGAATAACATGAGTGTTGATGACACACGCAGAAGTATATAACTGTGTTGCGTACATCAACGCCCTCCTCCAGAAAACAGACTCAATGTTCATTATTAACT
This sequence comes from Apodemia mormo, assembly GCA_036924255.1. Classification (NCBI taxonomy): domain Eukaryota; kingdom Metazoa; phylum Arthropoda; class Insecta; order Lepidoptera; family Riodinidae; genus Apodemia; species Apodemia mormo. The sequence continues at coordinate 29,950,270 of JAUPFN010000017.1, forward strand.
AGAGTAGTTGCTTAGTCTACGAGTATTAAGCATAAAAGGGTATGTGCGTGCGTGCGTGTGTAAGTGCGTGCGTGCGTGCGTGCGTGCGTGCATGCGTGCGTGCGTGTGTGCGTGCGTGTGTGCGTGCGTGCGTGCGTGTGTGCGTGCGTGCATGCATGCGTGCGCGCGCGACCGCGTATGCATGCGTGTGCGCGTGTATGTGTTTGTGCTTGTGTGTGTGTGTGTGTGTGTAAGAACTGGTATATGATTTGATGTATTATTTATACTGTACTAATAAGCCTTCCGTTTCTTGATTAGACAAAGATTTAAGCCATTCAGAGATTTAAGCCATTCATTTTAATTTACATTTATATTGTGTAAGTGAATAAATATTTAAATATTTATATAGCCTATTGAAAAGAAATGAACTAATGTAAAAATAATGATGACTTGCAATGCCAGTACGTCTTTTTTCAAAAGTCCAATCTTTATCAGGTCATCTCTTAGTGTCACTAAATTTAGGATCATAAGAAAGATGAGAATGTTTTTTCCAAACGGTTTGCAGTATGAAAAGCTGTCTTACTGTCAGAACCTGACATAGCGAATATAAGTCTGTGGTGGGGAAATGAAGTGGTTTTCTTGTGAGAATCTATAGCACTGCCCTTTGGGCTTCTTCTAGGCGTAGCATGTTTGATTTTCCAGAGCCACCCTAGGATGTGATACCCACCTACAATGTGATAGGGGGCAAGCCTACCGCCTTACGACACTTACTGAAACCCGGGTAAGGTTGTTTTTATCAGTAAACTGAAATAACACATTTTTGATTTGCCTAACATGGTTTATGAACCCGGGACCTCATGTGGTCAACACTGACACCAGACCACTAAACTACAGAGGCGATCTTACCTATATTCATGCAAAAATTATCAAACAAATTTGTTAGTTCTTGACAAGGACTTACACTGTTGTTTTAAACTGCTGTAAAATAGGTTGGAAAGAAAAGTTAAAAAAATATCAATTTACATTTTTTCAGGTTTTAAGGTTCTTATATAGCATTTGGAGCATTTTTTATTAGAGCAGTAATTAATTTTAATTAACAGCTTTTTATTAAGGTATCTTATCTAATCATATAAATGTGACATGTTTATAATTAGGAGTTATAATTTGATACCGAATATATGTATGTACCTAATACCAACAGATACTATTTAACATATTTATAGTTAAAGCAAAACTACTATTATTCCCGGTATTTTTAGTTTATATTTAGTTTCTCTTTGAAGAATAGACCGTCTATCATACTTACTAGTAGCACGTAAAAAGTGTATGAAGACTGGATGTATTACTACCATCATCATTACTATCCAATAGATATCGCCTATCAGCAATGTCTTGCACAGGTCCCACCGTTATTTTACCCCCTGTTGCAATAACATCAGTGCTTATCTCTGTCCTGTTCCTTTGGGGTGAAATAAGCTGACATGAACTATTTGCAATACAAACTGAAAAATTCACGTAATGTTGTTAAAGTACAATAATTTATAAGCAAAGTATGAATATTTTTTATAACTTTTATGGCGTGATATTGTTAAGTATGTAAATAAAAATAAAAAGAATATTCGATACCTTATATTAATTGTCTCGTACGCGATTTTGAGGCCGTGCACGCAACCTAAAAATGTGCGGAGACCCATTTTCAGCGTTAAATTACAATTATAAATAATGGAGATAGAGTTCCGGGATCTAAGAGTATTTTTCTTGGAAATTCCTCCTCTTTCTGAATCTTTTTTTTGAAATTTCTTAAATATTAATAGTTTATGAAATATTGGCAAAAAACGAAATGCCATTTTTTTCTCATCTTTGTTTATAACTTTTGCAATTTTTATGTGCTAATACACGCTTTTAGCACATTTTTCTAGGCGTCATTCCGGATCCAATGAGCTATCGCACATAATTTTAAGAGCAGTACCTCTATTTTAGACACTTTTCAACTTATCGCGCAGACTAAATGGGTTCCTCAGTAGAGATGTGATTAATGGATTTTAATTATTAACACGTTTAAACGCCGAGCGCGCAATGACATGAGTCAGGAACGAGTAAATAATAAATAATATTAACACAACAGCCGAACATTAAACATAAACAACGGAACTAATAATATAACAACATAAACAACATTTACATTTATTTTCTCTAATAATTAAATGTTATTTTTCCACACAGTCAAAAATAGACTTTATCTTTTGGTTGTCAAGGGTCAAATTGAAATTTGATGCACTAGCTTAAATGTTATTTTTTTATCTCAGACAAAAATAGACTTTATCATTTGAATGTCAAGCGTCAAATTGAAGTATGAAGCAGTAGCTCCAATATAACAAACTACGATTGGTCGATGTGTCACGTGACATGCCCAGTGCAGCCATCTATCGGATTGCTTTTAAACTTGAATGATGAAAGTTGATAAGTTTACGGAATTTGCGTTAGTGACGTAGGTAGCAAATTGTAGATTTAACAAAATGTTATAACACTTTTAATCTTTAACGTCTAACAGTGTTTAATGTTAAATGAGTTTTAACATGTTAATTAAACAGTTATAACATTTAACGCCCCCTACTAGTTTAATGTCGAAGTCGAAATTAAATGAAATAAATAAATTACGTGTCTTTTTACCAAATGTTTTATTTAACTCTCGGACTCGACGCGGAGCCCCTGTGGTCCTTCTAAGGAGCCCTAAGGCTCCGCGACCGCATTTCGAAAATCGCTAAGTTAAATGATGATCTATCTCTAGTAATCTGTTGTTGAAGACTTATTGCGTTAAATTATGTGGATATTTTTTTTATATCAATGTGTAACAAACAAGCAGATGGCTCTCCTGATGGAAAGAGAACCATCGGCTAAAGATACCAAAGATGTTAATGTGGCGGGGTGTTCACCGGCTACTTTACCATTCAAACGGAAAACTACAATGACATGCACTGACACATTACGACAGGAATATGTAAGGCGGCGGTACCAGACCCGAGCGAAGCGTTGGGGAACTCTTGGTATAGCCAATCGATCGCATTTTATGAACTGCCTGGCTGTAAGGTAGGAAGAAGGCCGGACTGATTCAATAATTTAGGTCTTTAAATTAGCCGTTTCCAGAAATATTCAACAACTTTTATTAACAAACACGAACGAACGAGACAGCAAAAATAAGGCAGCCATTTTTTCCGATATTTTTTTTTTTTACATTTTTAAAAATGTATTTGAAATTTTTGATTACAGAGTAAAAGGGTCTGATGCATCGTGGTATAATGATATAGAACCTCCTCCAAGCCAAATAGAATATTCTGATGATGAAGAAGAAAGAAGAGCTAGGAATGCCAAGAAAGAACAAAATAGACAGAATAAGCAGAACAATGAAGAGGGAGAAACTTCAAAAAATCCAGCAAAAAAGACAATAGAGACAAAGCGTAATCAACGTCCATCCCAATCAAGTAGTCGGTTTGGTGGTTCCAGTCGCGGGAGATTCTTGCCTCAAGGATTTAAGAGAAATCCAACAGCGTTCTTTAGATCAATGCGACCCTGGGATGATCAAGCCTCCAGAACTCCACCACCACATCCAAATAACGATTCTGGCGGGCACCACTTCAACCCACCTCCTTTTAATCCTCCAGTAATGCCACCTTTCCATACACATCCATATAGAAACAGGTTCCAATTTGGAAGGAATCCTAGAAATCAAACACCTATGCCGCAGGGCGGCTTTCAACATCCATTCCGAGGTAATTCCCCCGTATTTGGGTCTAATTTCTGTAATATGGCCGGGCCTCAACCCCAGTGGATGAACCAACCGCCACCACCTGGTACCTAAGTATGTGCAATGAACAATAAAACCTACAGGGTGATTCAAAAATGATGTCCAATTAAAATAGGTGGTTGATACTGGTACCAGATTTTCTCAGCGCTCTTATTCTATTTGTTAATCCATTAAGAATACTGCAACAAAAATATTTTTCTACTCATAATAGTATTACAGATAAGTTGTTGAACACCTAGTAAAATAGTCTTATTATAAATGTATAGATTTGAATTATTATTTTCTGAAGCTTAGGAAATGATTAATACGTTTTCACGACAGTTATCTTGCTTAATACAAGCAATTCTTTAACTTTCAACGTTGGTGTGTACGGCTAGCTACAAAAAGGGATATACAGCGTGTTAAAAAACTGTATGTCTGACTCGAAAGGATGTGTCGATGACATTATAAAAGAGGATTCTATGTATAAAAATACAAATATTGTGGTATTTTGAAATCCCCGTATTTAACCTTCAATTTCGCTGAAATTTAACGAATATAGTGTAAAGCATGTAAAAAAAAAACAATTTGACTCGAAAGGGTGTAAGTATATCAATGATATAAAAAAGAGGATTCCATTTATAAAAACACAAATATTGTAGTATCTTAAAATTCTCCTATTTAACCTTCAATATCACTGAAATTTAGCGAATATTTAAAATTGTACCCACAACACTCCGTCAAGAAGTAGGCGCCGCGTAATCGCATCTGTCGTCATTTTTTGTCTGGCATTTTGTGTTAAATAACATTTTTTGTGTCAAATAATATTTTGTGTTAAGTAATATCTGAAATATCATTAAAAATTATTTTGATCGGCGATTTACTAACCCTTAGCCGCAAAATAATAGCATAGATTAAATAAGGCTAATAAATAATGCCTTTGACAATCGGACAGGCTTTTTGTAGAAACTGCATGTCATTTAGAGTCGATAGCCGTACCTTTCCTTTAGCTCCTCAACTTCTACTGCTGGAACAGATTGTGTACAATAGACTTAAAAAATAGCTCAGCAAAAAAAGATAAATTGAGTTGAAAAAGCCGTATATCTCCGTTTTTATCTCGCAGTGTTGGTAAATTGTTGGAGCAGACTTTGCAAAATGACTTAATAAAAAAGAGATATATCGTATTTTTGAGTTGAAAGAGCCGCATATCTTCACTTTTATCTTGCAGTGTTGGTACATTGTTGGTTTATAATAGACTTGGAAAAGTGGCTCAATAAGAAATAGATATATTGTTGTTTAGTGTCGAAAGAGCCATATATCTATCTCCCTTTTCAACTTGCAATGTTGGTACACAATACATTGTTGGTGTTCAGTAGACTTGAAAAAGTGGCTCAATAAGAAAGAGATAATAATTTTTTTGAGTTAAAAAGCCATATCTCTCTTTATCCTCTCTCTTGCAGTGCTGGTATACTGTTGGTGTTTAGTGGACATTAAAAATTATCTCAATAATATAATATAGTTTTTTTTAGTTGAGTGTCGTACCTTTTTTGAGCTCTTAACTTGTTAAGCTCAGTCATTTGTGGATTTGTCAACCATGAATCGGGCAACGTGTAGTTTAATGTCATTTTACGGGTTGTCAGTTTTACAGTACCCGGCAATAAATATTGCACATCGACCTTTGGAAAGAGACAATCGGCTAATTTCGGCTTCGTAGAGCGTTATCTCTGTCGCACAAAATACAAACAGTCCGGTACCTATTAGGAGCTGTTAAAACAAGTATGATTTGCTTCTTTTGATATTTTTATTCTTTGTATAAAATACACTAATTTTTCTATAAGTGATGGCTTTAGGTTGGGGTAAAATAAAATAAAAAAACATTTTTACATTATGTTTACGTATTTAATTATTTTGGAACATTACAGCTTTAGTGTACATAATAAACACCATTATACCTATTGCTAAAATGAGACATTGCAATAAAAATAATAATAATTCTAATTCTCAATTACTTCCATTTCACTATCTGTGCTCTCAAAGAGGTCAATATCACTGTCACTATCAGCCGTATTTATTACTAATCTATCAGTGTAATTGTCTAAACTGTGTTGAATGCTTCTATATTCATTCTCACATTTGATTGCATGATCGCAAACCTTTTTCCACTCTTCAGCGCCGATCATGTTTACTTTTTCAGTCAATAATGTTTTTACTGTAGTTAAGTTCATACCCACATTTCTAGAGGCTACATAGCCTTTCAGTTGAGACCATATATTTTCAATTGGATTAAAATCCGGATGATATGGTGGCAATCGCAACACAGTGTGCCCATGTTCGGCAAGTATTTTGTCCACAGAAAACTCTGTATACCTCTCCTTGTGCTGACATATAATAGCGTAAATCTGGGTTTTTGTTAATTTTGGATCAACTGGAATTTCATGTCTGTTTAACCAGTTGATCATTTCCCGTTTAATGGTGTTTGAGTTGGGGGGTCTCTCAACATACTTGTTGTGATAGGGTGCGTTGTCGATAACTAGAACAGAATCACTGGGTATATTTGGGATTAATTGGTTAACCAGCCATTTCTCATAGTTATCGTTATTCATTTCATTGTGATAGTCACCTGTAGTGTCCGTGGATTTATACGTTAAAAAAGCACCGGGTACAAAGCCTTTTTCATTTCCCACATGAACTATTATCAAACGTTGACCTTTTGAAATTGGCTTTTTTACTCCTTTTTTCTTATCGTCACTCCAAGATTTCCCTTTAGTGTGGGATGCATGTATATATGACTCATCCATGTAGACGATATTTTTTCCTGTTTCGCGAATTTTGCGTATTTTATCAAGGTATTCCATTCGTTTGAGACTAACGTCGTGCTTTTCCATTAGAATTTTTCGATTATCTTCCATTTTAGTGAACTGAAATCCCATGTCATGAAGTATTTTTCTCAATGTTTTTTCAGACCCATTGTAATTAATAGCTTCAGATAACTTAGCTTTTAATGATTTTATTGTTGGCAGTTCATTAAATCGTAAGTGAAAATCATACACCATTCTTCGAACAACATCGTAATCAAAATCGTCCATATCCAAACGAAATTGCTTTTTTGGTCTCCCTTTTTTTGGAGTGCTGAACTTAATTTCAGTCGAATGTGTTTCAGTACTGACTTCGTTTAATATATTGTTCAAAGTTCTTCTTGAAATTCCAGTGGCATTTGCAACTCGCTCTTGAATCTTCTTAAAATAACAACTTACATTTTCATCTACTTTTTTTTAAAATCTATCAGCTTCGCTTACAAAGTATTTATAAACATTGTAGATAATTTCACGTGACTGACCTCGTAAAGGTTTCCCTCTTTTTCCGAAAGATGCCATATTACAACTTTAAATTATTTAAATTTGTGGGTGTTATCAACTCTAAATATATATTTTTTTTCGGGACGCGACTGCACTCTATCGTACTTGAACAACGACTGACTAAACGTCACATAGGTAGTGTGGGACAGAAATAACGCTTTACGAAGCCGAAATTATCCGATTGTCTCTTTCCAAAGTTCGATGTGCAATATTTATTGCCGGGTACTGTACATGTCTTTAATTCAACTAACTGATTCAGGTGTATATTCGATTATAGTTATTAAGTTTTGTTCACCGTCCTAAATTTTGTATTTTGTGTGTATGTATGAACGTTTAATCGGCTGGACCGATTTGATTAAGTTGATTGTTTGCGTCCCTTTACATACACCGGTGTACCACCACACTACCATCTATCGGGTCCAATTGTGAATCGTATAGATTCAGGTGGCAATGCTAGATGGTGCTGGATGATGTTTGCTGGGTTCCCTAGTACTCGTAATACAACCAGGTCGACTGGTAAGACTGTACATACATGAAGTATGTATGTACAGTCTTACCAGACTGGTAAGACTGTACATGAAGTAGGGTACTTCATTCTGGTACCGAATGTGTAAAAAATAAGCGCTTAAATGTTGCCTAATTATCTAATAAAATTTTATTTATATTGGATAATTAGGCCAAAATTTAAGCACGACCACCCGTGCATATAGATATTGAAATTCAATGTTTATAAACAAAGACTTCTATGTACTAATGTACTAGACTAGGCATGCGCAACGCCATTTGTTTTTCACTAAAATGTTTCATAGACTGCACCTACGTTCGTACGTTCGGCACATATCGGTATTATGTGGTAACGTTATTGCTCGTCGCATGTCATAACGTTAATTTCAAGCATAGCGTTAAGCAAAAATGGTACAGAATTTGTTACTGTTTAATAACGTTATTCATTACGTTCTGTTATACATTACGAATTAACGATATGGTATTATGATATTGTCTTCTAGCGCTAGTTGGCGAACCAATCACGAAACAGCATGAAACGCGGCAACGCGCATATATATCGATATAACGTTATTTAGCGTTAACAATTTCGTTCTATTATTTGAGTAGCGATACAAATAGTGTTTGAAAAAAACTGAGGTAACGCTACAGTAATAACGTTAAGTATCGTAAAATAAGTTATGCTATCTGATAACGTTTTAAATCTTTGGTTGTACGTGATTTTAACTATAGTGCCCAACAATATGTACAGTACAGCCTTTTATCAGTCAACCTATATACTTGACCTATCTTAAAACATTTTCTACTTAATACTGTTTTGAATTAATTAATATTATAGTGTTTTTAATGCACTATGTTATGTTGCTTGTAAATGGGCGACAGTTAAACTTCGTCGGGAAAAAAAGCAAGCATTGTCGCAGAATTACTAGACCCAGTCAAATACATTTAATCCATATTTGAGTATCATTGTCTATTTTTCAATTACCAGTTACCCAACTTTAATGGATGGGTCTAAATTTGTAATTTTTTAAATTAATTCTGTAATCATTGAGCTGATCATGCAATGTAACTTTAATGAAAAAGCTAGTTAAAGCACGTACAGATTGATGCAATGTGCCATGAAATGTAACATTCTGCCTTTTGTTGCATGTTCGCTTGCAAAAGCATTATTGTACCGCGTACAAGAACTGTGGTGCATTCACTACGAACCCTCCGTATTTGTTTCCGTCCCTTTATGTCCGATAAATCACGGATCGCTCCGCGCGACGTCTAGACTATAAAAATTTGTTACTTTTCATGATACATTGCGTCAATGTGGATGATAAATTCTTTCATTACATGTTACATTTCATGTTGCGTTGCAACAATTTGTACGCACCTTTATACTGGTCATAACAATCCGTAAACAAATTACCTCGCGATTAGACCCGAGAGGAAAGTGCAATACCAAATTAATAGCCACCACAAGCAATCGGTAATTATATACAACTGAATACGTATTTGCTTCAAACGCGGATATAGTACTTGAAAAGCTTTAATATTAGATAATCGTCTGTTTAAATCTTCCCAGAAAATATGTACTTATATAATATTAATTTAATTTGACATTCACTTCAGCACACACGTAATATTTGGATAATATTTTTGGAACATTCTTTACATGTAACTAGATAAAGTACCTATAAGGATGAGTGGTGTATTAAATTATGATATAATAATAAATATAAATGTCAAAATTACTGTGTTTTAATTAGTTCTGAGCTGTAGCTTCAAAACTCAACCTAGCATTCAACAGATGGCTCGTCGGATCTAGATCGGATTTTTATAAATGGATTGCAGAACACAAAGCTGAGCGAGACGTTGCAGAACTCTGCTACAAGTCACGGTGGTGGTATACGTTTGGCCTTTTACGAATTTCCTGGCAGAGAAACAAACTAATCTACAATAGGGACCGACCAACATGGATGTACCCGCCTTAAATTTCAGGAATGGTATTACTGTGTTGAGAAAATTGGATTAATACAGCAAGTATATTTCTAGGTATTCAATGGGCACCGAGCAATTTCTAACATGTTATAACATAGTCCGGTATTATTGCAAAGGCCGCGAAACAGGCAAAACATGCAATATTTTTTTCTTAAAAAATCAAAGAAAAAATACTTCACCGTCAAATTACTATTTTTTAAACCGAAAGAAACGAATATCTGAAAACAATTTGTAACAATACGTAATAAAATTAAACCGATTATATATAAATATCTGTCAACTATACGTGGGTATAGTCACAGTATACTGGAGACTAACAGTAGTCAATCTACATACATGTGATATTCGAGCAACGCTCACATAGACACCTCTCACGGACGCGATATCTCGGAATGGTTCGGTACAGTTTGTTCCGCACCAGTCCGAGATATTGCGTCCGTGCGAGGTGTCTATGTGTGCTATGCTCGAATATTACTTGTATGTAACATTGACTTCTGTTAGTCTCTAAGTATTCTGTGGTATAGTTGACCATATCTCAAACTACTACATTTTTTGAATTATCATTAAACTGATTGAATCATTGCAAGTGGCAAAATAAGCACGTTGTAACTTCTGAAGATGGAGATACCCCTTTCGTGTCCCTACTAGTGCTCGGTCGTTATTCATAATATGAATATACATTGAATCTCATCCATGTTTTGATATGTTGAATATTTGTTTTTGAAACTTAGACTAGAGTGTTTGTGTGTTGCGTGTGGCTCTGTGTGTCTGTAGGTTTGTGTGGTTGTACGTTTGCACGCTTGTACGCTAGTACGCTTATATGTTTGTGTGTATTTGTGTTGGTGTGTGTGTTCGTGTTGGTGTGTGTGTGTTCGTGTTGGTGTATGTGTGTTCGTGTTGGTGTGTGTTCGTGTTGGTGTGTGTGTGTGTTCGTGTTGGTGTGTGTGTGTTCGTGTTGGTGTGTGTGTTCGTATATCCGTATGTCAATATTTGAACTTTCACATATCCGTATGTCCGTAAGTTCGTAGGTTCGAACGTACAGACGTACAAACATACATACATACAAATATACATAACTATAATCATACGAACATACGAGCACACTATCTAGTCCAAGTTTCCAAAAACAAAATATATTCAACATATCAAAACATGGATAAGATACCCCTTCCGTGTCCCTACGCTATCGATATTATGAATATCGATAGCGTACTAGCAGGGACACGAAAGGGGTATCTCCGCCTTTAGAGATTACAACGTGTTTATCACTTGCACTGATTCAATCAGTTCAAAATAATTCTAAAAAAGTTCGGCCTAGGCCACACTAATTTAGCGTGAAGTATTTAGGCTAAACTAGATTGTCCTAGTCCCAGTATATCCTGACAAGCTTATGATGAACCGCTTTGTCCTAGGAAAAACTAGTTTGGCCTGATATCGTGTTTGGCCGGTAACATATATATGTAATATTGTTGGAAGTTGAAACAGGATATTTTATAAATATTTGTCCACGAATTTCTTGGGAACTAAAAGCTATATCGAGATCTTTCGATTTAAGCCAGGTATATTCTAACTTCGGGATTAGTCCAAGTTTCCTCAAAACAGTTTAATAGTTTTTGAGATGTGTCTATAGTTGGTATTTGAAATCGGTTTAATTTTTTAAATTATATAATTATTGTTACAAATTGCTTTCACGTGGCTGTTTAGCCTCAAATGCGTTTTTCTTTTGGGCATAGCTATAAAAAATATTTGACGGTGATACCACAGAATACTGAAGATTAAGTCAATGTACATATCAATTAATATTCGAGCAACGCACTCTGAATGGTTCGGGACAATTTGTCCCGAACCATTTTCTTTCTGTTAGTCTCACTAGTATTCTGTGGTAATATTGTTGTCATGGAACTATAATCTGTTTCATCCCAGCTTATTAGATACATAAAATCTATTTTACCTTGTATTTTTTGAGAGCTGCTTAGAGCGATAGCAATTTGTTACATTATAGATATGTACTGTTGTGACAGGTTATCACAACTCATCCCATAATTACCAGAAACATTTAAAAATTTCATTTCATACAGCCAGCCTAACAAAATATATTCTCGTGTAAAACTATTTCAAACTCAAATAATTGTTTACATTTTATCGTATATTGTCTAATATTTTTTAAAGCAAGTCAAACAATTTACGTCTTTTTACAGCGGAGATTCCCGTGAGAACACACTTATCCTAAGGTCTATGTTTAGTAAATGCCTTGAAAAGCCTTTATGTGAATTCGACGAAATGATTTTCGGTAAAAGGTAGCTTCTGTGCTAGAGGTATAAATTAGCTGTATATTAAATTTCTATAGCCTATTTTTATTTCTATAATTTTATATTTTATACTTATAAAATAATTCTCAGTCAGACACATACATCTTCGAAATTCAATATTATTAGGATTGTAAGAGATAAATTAAAGGCCAATAATTTTATGATTTCTTTATTAAATATTTCATTGTTAGAAATTAACTAACGATTGAATTTCATAAATGTTAAAATAATAAAAAAGTTATAATAAAGAACTACAGCTAAAAAATACTGCTCATGGACTATGCAGAACTAAACAATTCATAATTTCTGCTGCCCTTATTGACGAAAGTCAACGAAACTGGGTAAACTAATAAAAATTTTGCACTCACATGATCACAATATGAAATGATGTTCATTTCACAATACAGGAATATAAAAATCCGTAATCAACTAAATACAGTTATAAGGATGTAATGCCACGAGTACAAATATGATAATTGGTCCGACATTAAACTAATAAATTGCCCTACCCAAGACTGAACAATATGTGATTGACAAATTTTGAAATGGCCTCCAGCTTCCAATTCTCGTAACAAATCGAGTTGAGCTCTCACGCTGCGGCCGCACTGCATTTATTTCCCCGAAGATATTAGCGCGCTAAGGCACGCGCAGTCCGGAAAGTATGCGACAATAACCGATAACGGCTTGGCCGCACTTGCACCTGTCGTCACAAAGCTTCGTACAATGACACGATAAATGCAGATGTGACCGGCTATTGTCGCATAAATTCCGGACTGCGTGCGCCTTAGCGCGTTAATATCTTCGTAAGATAGACGCAAGTACGGCCGATTCATTACACATATAAACACGATACAACGCCGCGTTGTAGCACGACGCGGTATAATATATGAGAGCCCTAAACGCATCGACTCGATTGACGTTTGATTATGTGAATCGAACCCCAAAGGGGTTATAGAACCGAATGGAGTTTTTTTTATCAAAAATATGTATGTTATTGTATGATCAAACTAAATGTAAGAGAAAACAATGAATTATCGTCACTAAGAAGCACAGATACACATGAATGCGCTCTAAGGCAAATGTACAATTTTTCAATAAAGCAAGGCCAAAAACTCAAATAGCACTTGCTAAAATGGGCAATACCCAATGGAAAAAAAACATAACGGCGACACTACATAGAACTAACTAGCCTCTACCATTACGTTCATTCGCGTAAATATATATTTTGATAAAAGTTGTAATAATAACGGTATACTGAACTAACACGTTTGAAAGATACATATTAAAAAAAATATCGCCAAATACGAAAATGAAAATTCTTTAATAAAATATGTGCATTTATCTTTTTTAGCTAAATGCTTACAACTGAATACGTATCATGATAAACATATGTAAATAATTAAAATTTTGAGTTATACATCGTGATTCGCTTTGACACCAACTCTAAATCTGTAGGCTTACTAGATTGTTGGTTTTCAGAAGAAATGTGTGTTAGGAAATTTTATTCATAATAGTTCCTTAATACATACAAATCCAGCAGCCTAAGTTGTTTTTTATTTAATACTTAGTAAGGCTGTATTCATTTACAGATTTAATAATAAAAAATTTCACTGGACAAATTAACAAATTGATTTATCCCCAAAGTAAGCAATTTATTTCTTGTTATATATGAGTGTTAGTCAATAAATATTATGATAATATGACATTACTAATTAGGGCAAAGAAAGTATATATGCAAAAACATATACAAAACGTTAAATGATTTTATTATTTGCAATGTATCATAATTTGAGGTCATGGCATTACCTTAAAAATAATCTGAAAAATTCCGAAACATCAACAATTTTATCTTCCTGATTGAAAAGAATAGTAACAATGATTTATATAATTTAAAAAGTATACATTCTGATTGAGTTTCTAAATACAACTGAAAATTTATAATTATGTAGTGGTACAATTAATAAATATTTAAGAGGCAGTGAAGGCTTCGTTAAAAGCTTTATCTTTGGATTTCAACAATGTTTAATAATTCAATTCCATGGACAAAATTTATGTTTGTATAAATTCTGTCGATATAGTAGAGTTTAAATCATTAAATATAGTCAATTACGACAATTACTAATGCTCTATAACATCCAATTACTACTTTCTTTTAATGGCGGTATGCAATGTTGCAGTCACTCACAATGAATTATAAATAAATGTTTCACGGATATTGATATTGTTATTTTACCCCAAATTTTAATGAATTATTTTGATAATTAGTTGAGAATGACATTGCTTTGTTTTTTTTTTCTATATGTATAATGATTTTAAATTTTATTTTATGGCTATATTTTACAAATAGTAAATTAATTTTAAGTTGGTATAATGTTTTACCCAATTTTATCTTTCTGACTTTCAAAAAGTGATTGTATTGTATCCTACTTTGAATAAAATATATTGAATATTGAACGTTAAGGTCCGTTACCACTTTTTGATGAGATGGGTACTTTGTCGCAGATATCATCAAGCATTGTCATAACATCAAAATTAATATGGATAATTTAAGTCTGAAATAAAAAGTTATTATTATTACTATTGTCAACAATAGAAAGATTTACCCTGTGAAATAAATATTTATTCATGATCCATTGAAAATTGCCGGAAACAGTGTTAATATGGTTTATTTAATAACAATAGTTATAATGGAGATTGCAATTGTTGGTTAACAAATAATACAAACTGAGAAAATTGATTTTCAAGATATTAAATTATTTTTATTTATATTGTTAACTCATGAATATCATTGAATCTTTAGATCAAGAATGATTGTATTTGACTATTGGTGACTTTCTATTGAAATAAACATTTATACTTTATAATGTAATAATAACAACTTCTTGCTTTAGTGCATATCAATATTTTCCAGTTATCCACACTTAAAACCAATTCGAAAAAATGTTTTTGCTGTCTGCTGTTTGTTACAACTAAACTCCAAAACGGCTAAACCTATTTTGCAGCGACTCTCACTCACAGATAGCTGATTTTATTAGCGGTATCTTGGACTACTTTTATTTTAGAAAGAGGTTTGGGGCTCCATGTAAAAACATTAAACCCAGATTGATATAAGTCCACGCGGACGAAGTCGCACGTACAGCTAGTTAAATTTATGGTCTTGGTAATATACTTGGCTCATGGCTCGACAATTTGTTTTGTAAAATATGTCATTATAATTTTTAATCTTAAATAATCTTTAATTTTTGAAATGACATTTTAATGTATTTTTTGTTTATGCTCGGAAAAAAAGTTGTAATAATTATATATCAAGCAAAATATTCAAATAATTTGTTTAATGGAAAAATATATAAAGATTACAGATATTTGAAAATGCTTTACAACTCGTATTGCTTGTTAAATGATATGATATATAAATTAAAGACAGTATGTCTTTCATATTTCGTGAATAAACTCAAATTAAAACTTTTGTTAATAATGTTCAAACTTTTTTAAACAAAGAAAATTTTGACATATCTGGGACCATACCAACACCACCACCATGGCAACCATTTGGTCTCAAAGCCAGACAACGCTCACATCGGGGCATTATAGTTCAAAGTGGCAAAACTTTCCTCTGCTTTGTAATCGATTTCATCGAACCATGGACATGTAGCTCAGCTGGAAGAGCGTTGCTAAAAGTATTAAAATTTATCTTTGTTTAAAGTTTTTAGGCTTTCCCTAGAACGGGACGAGTCTAAAAATACACAAAAAATAGTCAATATATTTGTATTTAATTTTAAAAATTTACAGTCCTGGTGGTAAATAATGCACTTCGGCTAATTTCAACTTTGTCACATACATATAACGTGTCGGTTTTTTGCTTGTGGTTCAAACCGATGAGCATTTTACAGCTGAGAATAGGGTTACCACCTGCCACTTCTTACATTTAAGGGTTACGGGTTTTAGATTTTTTACGGAAGCTAATTAAACCAGCATTATTTTATAACACAATCTTTAAATATTAATTTTTAATTAATATTTCTTCTGACAAAACAGCCTCGGCGGGTCAAACAAAACGCTCGTATTTAGTCGCGCTGGCCAGCCAAGACGGAATTTGTAAAAATCCGAAAGCTATATTTACCCCGTAACAAATTTTGCTAATCGTAATTAGCAAAATTTGTTACGGGGTAAATATAACCCGTTTTTTGTGCTACAAATTTAGGAACCCGTAGGTTCCTAAATTTGTAGCACAAAAAACGGGTTAACATTTAGCTACACTAGCCGAAAAGCTTACATTTCAATAAAGTTTAATGTTTATTAAAAGCATAATATAAAATGCATTATAAAATTATCTATTAATTGTACCACTAAATATATATCAAAATAATATAAATGCAATCAATCGGGCGCTCATTCCGCTAACACTCCATATAAATAATAATTATACAAGAGGTTCGATGTTGCCAAGCTTGCCACCCACTTACTAGATAAAAACACGAAGTATAAAAATCAGATACAAATTACCAAGTAAATAGTCGAAACTGAAAAGTAAAGTTAATTGCTCATTTAAAAATCATCCTAATCTATTTTTGGAACGTTATTTAAATTTAACGTAGAGTGAGAGTCTTGTTTGTAAAAAATGTGCTCTCTGTATTGCGGTCTAAGCTTATTCGGCTTAGATCGTGACGTCTCGACTTTTCGATTCTCGGAGTTTTTTTTAATTAATTTATTTTAAGGTATTTTTGGGAGTAAATTTTAGTATTAGCTTGGAGTTACACACTTGTGCTTCGGTCCGTCCGTCCAGTTCAGCGTAAAAGACAAGGAATAGCCTTCACAGATTGGTAAAACAGCGAAAATGACGATTAACGCACGGCTCGCCAGCCAAATGTCATAACAGTGAACCGCGCGATATAGGAACTCTGGTTATGTTCGACGTTACTGTTATAATATAATCCAGATGTATGTATATTAAGACAATTATAAATTATATAAACGTATTTGCAATGTTTTGTTATTTAAGTAATACTATTGTAAAATTCTACAATTTGCGAAAGTAGACTACTTGCTTTCTTTAACTGAGCCAATTAATCATACTTTACATTAATATTAATTAATATATATTATTAGTTATCATGATTAAACAAAGTGTAGTTTCCAAGATTTATTTGGTCTTCTAGAGAGTATCGCTATTTTAAATATATGATTCAATAATTAGAGTATACATTGGGGGTAGTCATAAAATAAAAAGATAGAAATCATCGCATTATTCGAGAAAGTTAAAATGCGGGTAGAATTATAAAACTTTTCGGTTATTGTGTCAATATAAAAAAAATAGTATTAAATATTTTAAAAAAAGTAGTATACAATTTTAGCTAGTAAATGTTTGGTGTTTGGGAACACTAAACTTAACGACAACACAATGCCAATAGGGCTCGTAAATCTAACTTAAACGTGACTAACCTACGCGTGGGATACAAGTTCGCATTGTATACAAGTAAATTATCTCGTTAACTTATCTTAGTATAAAAATACAGATTCCTTTGTTAAATTAACAATTCTTAGCTTGCCGTCTGAGACTCATGACATAATGCCTCTAGGGCTTCTTATTTTTATTTATTTCACCAAATCGGTTATTATAATCGAAACCGAATAAACAAAGTATCGGTACAGAGCAGTCTTCCATTAATACGTAAAAATAATCGTTAACGAAAGCGAAATAATCGACGACACATTACAATCTACGGATTACAAATAATTTGATCTCGAAATATAACCTATAAAATTAATCAGCTACAATTACGAGGGCTATAATTTTTGTTTCGATTATACGTTAGGAACTATTCTACTGTACAGATAGAAAAAAACTTAAGACGATAGCGAATTAATACTTTGAATGCCACTGAGACACTTCCAATGTGAAGCACAATAAAAATTAATAATAAAGGAACTTATAATTTTCAACGAAACCAATGACGGCTGTCTTACAGCCTCACATCGATATGGGTCAGTGGGGTTTTACATATTGCCATTATATAAACCTACGATTACACATTACAGGCATAAACGATTAAAGAAATATATGTTTATATGACCATATATAATGTTCTGCCAAAAATAATTAGTTAACATCGTATCACTTATTCGTGTGGTGTTGCCGAGTTTTATTTAGAATATCATTTATCTAAGACACTACGCACTACTATCTAATATTCACAAAGATACAATTAGAAATGGAAAGGCGAAACAGCGTGCGTACTACACTTTTCCAATCAATGGAATATATAAATTTATTTGCAAAATTAGAATATCACCTCTTTTCTGTCGAAATCGATAAAATAAAATCGATTCGACGAAAAGAGCATATATAATGATTACATGGTACAGACAGCCAATTTGATGCTACAACACTACAGAAAAAATATAACGTTTCTTTTATAAAATAACATGTTTTAAGGATCCGTCCGAGTCAAGTGTCTTTTACGTAGAAAATCTGCAGTCCACTAAAATAATTCAATAAAATGTATTATGTGTAAATTTGAATGATTAGTTGATTGATCCGATATCAACAGGAAATCGAATCCTTTCATATATTAATTTGGATTTGTCGGATGTTATGTAAGATAAAACAAATTACCTTAATTTTAGGGATCACAGCATCCCTGATGTTATGATTTTTGTAAGGAATTTTCGAGTTTTATACAGATTAAGTTGTTTTTAGATTATCGTATGAAACTAATCAAAGCAATCAAAAATTCGGTTCCTGAACATGTTGAATGTTTGTATTTCTTTTTAATTGAAGGTTTTAGAAACAGTACGTTATTTTTATTAAAAAACCCCAAATTTCAAGTGGACAGCAGTGCTAGTACAACAAACATCAAAGGCAATTACGTTATAAGCTACGGTCTGTTTATAATATTATTTAGTAAATATTTATTACCCTCTATGTAGAGTATCGGAAAATATTATAATCTATAATGATTATAAATACACAATGTCGTGTGTGAAATTCATTCTTGTGAACTTAAAGCATACACATTATTTTGTTCACACACAGGAGAATTTTATTTATTTTAATGGACAGATTTTATATTTCGCTTTTTAGATTAAATTTATTTATTTAAAAAGTATTTATTAGTTTATTAGATCTTGTATGAATTGATTAATAATTGTCCATAATAAATCATATCAGTATACATCTATTTAAACAAATAATACTCTCCAATGAACGACAGATAAGTATTTGTGAACAATTTAAACGTCAGTCAATATTTCACATAAGACATTGTCTACGCTTGTGACATTTTGTTCTCCACAATCGTGGGTGAATGAGTATCTGTTTGTGGATATCGGCGAATAAGCGTTCGTATGGTTTTTACTATGAAAATATTCTTAATACATATATTTATATTTTTCTTATTCTATGTATATGGCTCAGTTCTTCAATTCGTTTAAAGTATATATATCAACGAAGATTAACTGTGTGAGATATTACAAATTATATTTATGTAATCGTTTTATCATTAGACAAATGTATTTCATTGTAAAAAAAACATTAATCATAATTGATGTAACAGAATGTTCGATAAAAGTTACTTGCTATTAATAACTATAAAAGCATGAATTACACTTCATGTACCAATAATTATAAGACATAACACGACAGTTTAAGAGCAATATTCCCATAACGGACCTAAAGCTATATTACACATACTTTTACAGTTTCATGAAAAGTGGTTTTTATACGAGTATATTTATGATTTAAATCCTCAACATACAACAATGGTCATCATGCTCCATAATGTTTATGGCAAATTATTATTAATTCTGTTAAGTTAAACAGAATATGTCATTTATCAAATCATCTTTTGTCCAGAACTTTGCAGTTTCGACCCAGTGTTTAATATAAACGACTTATAAATTATTGATTTGGAAGACTACAATACAAAACATGCTCATTTTCGGAGTTCACAGTATGTTTTATATCTGTCCTATTATATAATAAACACACCAATTTGTGTGCAATCTCACACAGTTAATTCCCACATGTGCAAACATTTATATAAATGCAAAATTCGCCGATACCTAATAAAGCTTCAATCGAATACAATTAAATGTTTAGATTAATAAATTAATCCATAACCACCAATGTAAATGCATTTTAGACAGTCACTTCGTCTATTTGTTCGCTTGTGTTATATCATTGTGGTAGCATTAGTAGACTTCCATCGAGAAAATTAACGCGACGACATCATTTTGTATGCTTTTGAACGGAGTCGCCTCTGTGGTCTAGTGGTCCAGCGTTGGCGATGACCACATGAGGTCCCGGGTTCGATTCCCGGGTCGGACACATTAAAAAAATGTGTTTTTTTTCAGTTTTCTGAGAAACACAAATTTGCCTGGGATTGGAAAGTACCCGGTTGGCGATAGGCTTGCCACCTATTACATTTGTGGGACCAAGTATCTTCGGCTAATCGTGGGTGCACTTGTTGTACCTCTGCCTACCCCTTCGGGGATATGGGCGTGAAGATACTTTTTTTTTACTTAATCAGCTTATTATAAACAAATTAGTTCCTTCAATTTAGCAATCTGAATGAACACTTAAAGATATATCGTCTCATCTTATCATTCAAATCATAGTCCGAGCTGCTGCTATTAAACCAATTAACTAACTTTTATTAGATATACTTTATTAAGTAAATATAAATTTTAGTAATGATTTTCCTTCCAGGATTTATTTTTTAATTAGTTGTGTTGAACATTATTTGAGAAATTATACCAATTAAACATTAGAGAAATTAGGATAACACTTAGACAGTACTTTCAAAAGGTGTCTTTATAACAAAAATCATTTGAATGGATATGAAAGGAAACATTAATTTTATATTATTGTTTTGGATTGTTTTAAACTTATTGGATTTGAAATTTCAACTTAAGTCTAAAGTTAACCAATTCTTATTCATCTTAAGGAATATACTTGCAATTTTTTTTTGCACAATTTTTAAAACGTAATTAAACCCATCAACTAACTAATTAAAAAAATGTAATAGTTAAAAATGTTGCATGGACAAATTAAACAACTGCGTGGCTCGACCGCTTTGTACTTGCAACAAATACCATTCTACTAATGTTGTCTGCAATCATTTTATGCATCTGCGTACTCATATTTTATGCAATTTTAAAATCTTATAAATTTCTTACAGCCGGAAAAGTCATTTGATTGAATATAATATGATTGAAAGACGTTAAAATGAATGAGCTCGAACCTGCCATGCACCAAACTGTCTCTTTATTTCATACTCTCTTTACATTTGGTAGAACCAAGAACGTGCTTCGTTTGGCATTTGAAAGCCTCAAAACGAATTTCAAATGGTTTGAAGAAAAAATACAATTGAAATTTTCAGCCTACCGCATAAAACACGTCTAAAATATTGTCTGGTGAATGCTACCACATTGATATACTTCGTCTACCCCGAAAATTAAAGGTAGAAATTCCATCCATTTCGTAATTTTAGGAAGACGTCTGCCTATCCGATATAGGACGAGTTATATACGAACTGGACGAAACGAGAGAGAGAAGGAATATGGCAGATAAATCTCTAAGTGAACAAATTTATTTTGTATATAGAACCTCTTTGTCGTTATTACGACAATTTTATTAAATTCAGATCGCAATACAATTTATTAGTCTTTTTAAAAACATCGTTTAAAATAAGCATACTTTCATCCTTTTGTGTCAAAAAAACCTCAATATTTAGTAAAATGACAAAGCTGAAAGTCTTATAATGTTATTTCTTTTTTGATACTAGTTTTATTTTAATTATTAAGATTATATTATATTAATAAAGTTGCATAAATTGGTTTTATTACAAAATATTACAAAATAATATTAAAAATCAAATTTTCCTTACATTTTAATATTAAATGTAAAATTTAATACGCATATTTGTTACAAATAACTATGAATATTTTAATATTGTAAGCTGTGAGTTGCGTTTCACGTCAAATTGGATATTTTGTTTAACATTCAATATTTAGTTGTGTTTACTGCACAATAGAAATGTGCATATTATTAGATAACCGAAGTATCCGAGGTTCTTTTAGTTTAATAAAAATTGTTCACTTGGAGATTTTCCTACATTTAAAAGGTACCAAGAAAATGGGGTAGACCCGGATATTTTCACATTATGTGTTCTCCACCGGCCTAATGGTACAGTCGCCGACAGTTGTGATAGGAGTAATAGTTACCGAGCTCGGAGTAGATGATGGCACTACCGGTTCCGGCTGTACTTGTTCAATTTTCTCTTCCTTCTCTTCGTTATTTGGGGGTAGTTTTACAATTTGGCAATCGCCGACGGTCATTATTTGAGTTTCTACAGCGACTGGTGGTATGTTGTCGTCTGGGTCCATCCGTGAACTATCTTCGTCGTCCGAGGATGAGTCTGATACGTCTATTGTCCGATCGTGAGATGTCTCTGTCGTCATACTCGCGTCTGCGTCCACATTTCTGTCTGGATCGACGCTCGTTACACCATAAGAGTACGCTAGTGGATTATACATTATCTCCGTTAGATATGAGAAGTCGCCAAAAGGCAGATTCGTGGCGTTATAATTCTCATTTGGTCGTCCATCTGAAATATAAAAATTATTAATCAAAACTTAATCATTATGATTTAATAAGCTGATTTGCACAGTTTTACCCGCAAATACATGTTATCAATATAAGAAATTTTATACAAATTTTCATCACATGTTAATAATAATTTCTAGACCCTTAAGTGTTGATTTGTGGAACAATAATTGAATCGCAGTAAAACTGTAAACAACCGACATCCCATTACCTGCATTTTCGAAACCCTGCGTCAAATCTACACCAAATTAAAACGAGACCACATGGGAAATATAAACTATTGTAACAAAAAAAAATTCAAATCGGTTGAGGCACTTCAGTAGTCGAACATACATAAAAAAGATTGCGGTGTATACTTAACCTTCTCCTTTTTGGGAAATCGGTTGTTTGACCTCTGGTTTTTAATTATTTCCTTATAAAAATCAATTCAGAGGCTTAGGCGCAAAAGCGTAGCCGTCAGATTAATATAGGTATAGGTCTGCGTTGTTAATGCTTTTTCAATAATTATATTTTGATTATTTTTGTTTTTATAGCACTCACCCCGTGCTTGGGAAATTTGAAAAACTTTTAAAACAACAAAGAAAAATGTCGACACGCGAGACTCGAACCCGCGACCATCTCCATCAAGCCGGGAGCCTACATTATATTTTTATATACAAGTTTATACAAATATAAAAACTATAATTTATAACATCTTATTACAAAGATATCTAGTCTCAGATATTAAATCTGTATTAGCGTATACAGATGCACTTGTCTAAATACTATCTTATATATGTATGTGTGTGTGTATGTGTGTTACACATGCATAAGTCTACTGGCTACATTACCGCCCAAACTGGAATACGACTGTGATAAGCTTTTTTTGTTTCATAAGAGAGCAAACAAGCAGATAGGTTATAGAAAGAAACCCATTGCCTATGGGTGATAGAAAGATATGTTATAGAAAGAAACCCTATCAAAGATGTTAATGATGCGTTGCTATCCGTGTGGCGGGGTCTTAATTCCACATGCATAATATTTGTTCTCTTAGCTCTGACGCTATTGCGTAAAGAAAGCTAGAGCGTAGATACCAAACCAAGCTAGACATTGCAGAATATAGCAGCTATATTGGTGATTATTTGTTTGCCCTTTACGACATACCGGGCCGAAAAACGGATGGTTTAAATTCCAAGTAGTCCCAGATCGACATAGGCCCGTACTAAGTTCACTAACGCTATTGTGGCGGAAAAAGGTTTTTTTTTATATCATAAGATAACAAACAAGCAGATGGGTCTCCTGATGGTAAGAGTGAACCATCGCCTATAGACACCAAAGATGTTAATAGCGCGTTGCTATCTTGTGGCGAGGTCTAATGCCACATGCATAAGTTTACCGGCTACCTTACCCTCCAAACCGGAACACGACAGTGACAAGCACTGACGCTATTGCGGTAGGAATAGGTAAGGCGGTGGTACCAGACCCGGGCGAGACAATGCAGAACTCTACCACCTAGTAGTCACGATGGTAGTGGCTTGCATAGCCAATCGGTCGCCTTTACGACCTTCCTGGCAGAACGGCAGTTGGTCTATTCTTCAAAGGAGCCCGGACCCAACACGGGGAAAAAAGGTGGACCAAAACCCTGCAGAACTCTACTAGTACATACATAAATATAGTTTTCACAGAACATGAAAATGATTTGTTTGCTATCTTAATGTTACGCATTATGCTCAAGTAATATATTTGTTAGAATAAATAATGTATGCATCATGCTTAGAGCTATACATTTTTAGCTTTTGTTATGTTAATATATAGTAAGTAATTAATAGAAACAACGGACATTTACTTGTATTACATTTTGATTATATTTTTATGTGGAGTTAGTATTCTTCACCGTGTAACAAGAAGTTAGTTTTTCCAACTTCTTGCTAAATTATGTGTAATATTACATTACGATCACATGCATTTTATAAAGAAAATTCGTTATACTAGAGATTTGATGTTAGTATTTAGATTAGTAGTTATGTATTTTTAGTATCTTCACGCCCATATCCCCGAAGGGGTAGGCAGAGGTACAACAAGTGCACCCACGATTAGCCGAAGATACTTGGTCCCACAAATGTGATAGGTGGCAAGCCTATCGCCAACCGGGCACTTTCCAATCCCGGGCAACTTTTGTGTTTTTCAAAATATTGAAAAAACACTTTCTTATGTGCCCGACCCAGGAATCGAACCCGGGACCTCATGTGGTCAACGCCAACGCTGGACCACTAGACCACAGATGTATTTTTAGGTATACATATACTGCGTGATTTATAAAACACTAGCTGACCCGGCAAACGTTGTTTTGCCATTCATATTAGGAATCCATAGCGGACAAACAACGTGACACTTAATTTATATAAGTCTACGGGATTAAACTTTATATGGTGGTTAAGTATTCTTAAATTTTCTAATTTTCCGCGCAATTTTTTTTAATATTTTTTTTATAAGAACCTTCTCCTTACAATTACAAAGGCAACAAAAGAAAATTACCGAAATTGGTCCAGCCATTCAGGCGTGATGTCGTGACCAAGGAAAATAGGGATTGATTTTTATATATATAAGATATGAAGAATGTTGAGTATAGTCATCAAAACTGAATTTTTATAGTAAGCCTATAAACACCACTTAAAATCATTTTAATAATATGATTAGTTATTATATCATATCCCTATATACAAAGATTAAAAAAAACCGGCCAAACGTGAGTCGGACTCGCGCACGAAAGGTTCCGTACCATCATCTTTAAAAAAGTACGAAAAAAAACACGTTTATTGTAATGGGGTACCCCCCTTATTATTTTCATTTATTTTTATTTTTAGTAATTGTTGTTATAGTGGCGAAGGAAATATATAATTTGTGAAAATTTCATCTTTCTAGCTATCACGGTTTATGAGATAAAGCCTGTCGACAGACAGACAGCGGAGGCTTAGTGATAGGGTCCCATTTTACCTTCTAGGTATAGAACCCCAAAAAACTAACAAAATATATTACCACGCAAAGAACTTCTATTTCATTTGTTGATTATGGTCATTTTTTAACCACTCGGTATATTAAAATAAAGACAGAAAAAGACCGTAAATAGAACATTTGTATTATACAAGAAACGTATTCTATCGTCAAAAGAATTGTTGGTAGCTTAATAAGTATATTCACGACCGAATCCCCTATAAGGTAGGAAGAGGTACAACCAGTGCACCCATACAGCTTAAATTTGATCATTTTATATTTATCGTTATGTGGATATTTATAAATAATATTTCCCGATCAAAATAATCAATTTCAAATTATAATTCTAAATGTTACCTGTGGTAACACAAAAACACATGCAGTCTCAGAAAAAAGGCGTCACAAAGATGTCACGCCACTGCTGACGCGACGTGGTGTTGATGTCAGTGGAAATTAAAGGATACGAACATTTCAAAATTAATAACTTCATAATTTTTCGTTACTGTAATCGACCTAATTATGTCCTTTTTGGGTCGGACAGGATTTCTGTTACGCACTGTGTATGAGCGGTCCGAGCTGGCTTCGCTTGTACATATGTCGCAGTGAAACTGTCAATACCGTTAGTTATAATCTACCTAGGGAGTTTATAATTTGGTTAGGTTAGGTTTGGTAGGTTATATATACTAGAGCATAAGCAACCAAATCTCACCTTCAGGATGATGTTCATACCACCTTAGGACAATTTTAAAATCGTTGAATGTTTTACAGTTACGAACTTTTACTCGGAAAATAAGTGATATTTTAATGTTCCTCGCAATTTTTAAATTTTTCTCTTTGAAAAACTTTCCTCGGACTTCCACGGATATATTAAAAAAATAGCCCAATAGGTCCAGTCGTTTTCGAGTTTTGGGCTTAGAAGCATATTTGGAGATTCATAAAAGTAAAGTAAAAAAAGAGAGAGATTCATTTTTCTTTAAATAGATATGATGTTTTAAATATTTTATTTTCTTCGAACCTCGTCCTGATAATGCAACAAAACAATTAGCAGCTGCTTTGAAACGATCCACGGACTAATATTTGTGACAATTGATTTTTATTAATATAAATAACTAGCTGTTGCCAGCGACTTCGTCTGGGCGGACTTCGTTTACTCCGCACTGCTCCTCCCCGTAGGTGCTAGCGTGATAATATGTAGCCTATATGTTGAACCGACCTGTAAGTAATATTCTTGCAAAATTTGAAGGAAATCCATGCAGTACTTTTTGAGTTTACCCCGGACATACACACAGACAAACAGACAAAAATTCTAAAAACTATATTTTTGGCTTCGATATCGATTGTAAATCACGCCCCAAGTATTCTTTTAAAAAATATTCAATGTACAGTTTTGACTTTCCTACGATTTTATTATATGTATAGATGATTGCACCCAGCGCGTACCATGCCTTAGCGACGCGCGATTGCGAGATGTTTCAACAATCGAGACAATCGCGAATATTCGAAATTCACAATTGAGATTACCGATAACTCGTTTACCAAATAACAATCGAGAAGTTTCGTTCCGATCGACAGAAACATTTCGGCAAGGAAGTTATATTCTACCCGGAATGCTTACACGCGCTTCAAAATCGTTCCGAAGAGTACCACGACATGAGTGGAGTGTGTCTCTTTCTACTAAATAAAGCGCTAATCGCCATATATATAAGTATGGCCATGCGTAGTTTGCAAATTACTACTAAGTAATTCTACTAATTTGAGAAACAGTTTTTGCATTGCATAAGTAATTACGTAATAATTAAAATAAGCACATTTTGGAACTCACTATGTTAATTACAATACATTTTATGCTAATGTATTTATCGACGTGTATAAATAAAAGGGATTTAACGATTACCGAATATATATAAAAATCTACCATCCGAAAGTTTTATTTATACTGGCAATTGCAAGAAAGGGACAACATCCACTCATGTCGTTGTCTTGCTCAGAACGTTTTTCCCCTCTGTTATGTAATACAAATGTCAACTTTATTTGTTACTAAATAAAGTACATTTTTATTTTTCAAATATTGCTTCGTAACAATTCCAGTTATAGTATATAAGTTCCTTGCATTTCGGTCATCTCGCATCGACATCGAGAAGAAAATCTCGAGATGTTTGAACAACCAAGACAATCGAAAAAACATCGCGCATCGCTATTCGTTATCATGCCTATAAGTGAACAAAGTTTCATTTCAATCAGTTCAGTAGTATTGCAATGCATTAAACATAAACAAACATTGATTTTGGTAAGTATATAAGAAAGTTTGTAAAGAGCTTTGTTATTTTATCAAGCCTCATCAGCTGGATAGATTTGTACAAAACTTGGATTAATATTTCCGTGATATGTGACTTTATTTAGGAATCATTTAAAATAATTACAACTGTAACTATTGGCATCCAATCATCTGTGTCTCTGAAACTGGATCAGATCTTCAATAAAATATGGGAACCTAATGGGAAATCTTCCCAAATAAAATTGAGTAATCGGGTACATAAATAAAAAAATCCGGAAAATTTAGAATTTTGTCCTTTTTGTTTGAAGGCGTTTTGAAATATTTATTAGCCAATTTGGTAAATTCTTTCTTTGTTTGGGTGAGGCTTCTACATGTGGTCCCATATAAATTTGGACAAGATCTAATTCCAGATATACTGGTTGTTACAATTTCACTGCGTTTGAATTTCATTAAATAGTATTGATTTACGGAAAGTGTTCCCGTATTAAAATATTGTGTACAAAATGGTGCGTATAACGTAACTGAATTTAATAACGATTTTATAATTAATAAAATATACACAATGCAATTAATTTACTAAAAACCTCCACCAGGGGCCCGATTTACGAAACAAAAGTTCAATCGAGTCGGAGTGTTTAGAACTCATACACATTTTCCTACACATTAAATATGCCGCGTGCACGACGCGACGTTGTATTTTGTTTATGTGTGTAAGAGCCCTAAGCGCTTCGATTCAGTTGACGGTTTGTTACGTGAATGCAGTTTATGTACATTATTACCACACGACTTATCCGAGTGAACTTATACTACTAGCGCCACCACCAGAAATTACAAAGGATTTTATCGAAGATAACAACCCCCGTCAGATTTATTTCAAGTATTTTTTGAATTACTTTCTATTTGCTAATAATATAAGTATGTTGTACAATATACACGTCAATCGTCCATTTTTAGGGTTCCGAAATATACTAGGAATACATTATACCCCATAGTGTGGGGTATTGTTGGATATGTTTTTAAAAATGTTGTAGATTTATAAAAAATTAGATTAAACGGCCCGTTTGTATAATATGAAGCTCTAATGTGCCAGAGTTTTGTTAGGGTCAAGTGTCCCCCCTTCCCCCTCTGCCAGCTAAATGGTTAGTTTTGGAGGTGGGAAAAACGGTAATCTATATACATATTAATAAAATCGTAGGAAAGACAAAACTGTACATTGAATATTTTTTTAAAAGAATACTTGGACATGATCTACAATCGATATCGAAGCCAAAAATATAGTTTTTAGAATTTTTGTCTGTTTGTCTGTATGTATGTCCGGGGTAAACTCAAAAAGTACTGCATGAATTTACTTCAAATTTTGCATGAATATTACTAGCAGGTCGGGTCAACATATAGGCTACATATTATCACACTATCACCTACGGGGGAGGAGCTGTGCGGAGTAAACGAATTCCGCACCGACGAAGTCGCTGGCAACAGCTAGTAGTAAATATAATGAAATTAGGAGGAAAACTGTCAGGAGTTAAAAAGCTTTACAAGTTTTTGAATAATAGTCGACAAACTTATAAAATATATTTGGAGAAGTCTTTATAAGGGGGTGAAAACCTGTGCTGCGGATATATCCGTCAGTGATGGTAAGTAGGTTAAATGTTCATAGTATGAGACAGTAAAAAAGCCCTCTTCTTAGCATTATTGTGATGGGCAACTTTTGGGGATGGAACTTTACCATTTAATTTAACTTCATATTTATATGAAAAACTCCATTTTTTGATAAACATATTTGCATAAATTAATAGCACTTTTATTTTAAAAAATCAACTTACTTGTATAATTCTACTAAATAATCAAAATTTTAAACTTTTTTAGTTTTGACTGGTGACGTCATAATGTAAACTGAATAGATATCTTTTTTTATGTTATAAGATAGGAAAACAAACAAATGCCTCTCCTGGTAATCGTCAAAGATGTTAAAGGTGTGTTGTTATACTTGTGGTCGGATCTCAATATTCCTAAACTTCCAAACCCGAACACGACAGTGACAAGTACTGACGCCATCGCGGTAGGAATACGTAAGGCAGTGGTACCAGATCCGGGTGAGACAATGCAGAACTCTACCACCTAGTAGCCACGATGGCAGTTTTACGAACTGCTTATCAAAACGGCAGATGAACTATTCTTCAAGGGAATCCAGACCAAGATGGTGAGATAAACAGATGAATAAAATTAGGCTGATGATATCATGTTTTTTGACATTTAATGTATTTATTGTCGTTGTACCTAGCGAAAATACCATCTTACTTGGCCTATTTCATAATGCCATAACTTAAAAGATTTAAAATTTTGAACAAAATACTTCTGCGATTTGAATAAAATTATTCAACTGGTTGCTTAAAATAGCTTTATCTTAAAGGTAAAAAAAAATTTAAAAACTCCAAAAATACTTTTGAATAACAAATACACGCAGCCGGTCTTTTTTCTAGGCTGATTTAATTAGGAGCTCTTATCAGTTGTTACCACGCAACTGTACTTAAAATAGTTTGATTTTAAAGGTGCTACGTTTCTTGAGTATTAACTTATAGGCTGATTTCTGCAATATAAGTGTTCAAATAAACTGGTCATCAAAAAAATCGGCCCACCCTGTTTTTGTTCGTTATTTCTCAATTATTTCGTAGATAAGCCATTTCTCACAGTTGTTTTTTGTTTTGAGGGTCGGATAAGATGTTTGACACTCTGTTTGTCATAAATCCTATGGCACTTAACGGTACTTGATTATTTTTTGTTCAAAAATACTGCTAATTGCTGATTTGACGGTTTACGTCGGTACAAATTAAGCTCGTGTTTCCAGTCCGAAACAAACTTTTCTCGGGATATCTTGTTATTTACGTTAAGTTTATTTACTGAAGCTGTAGTTTTGATTAATTTTGCCTGAAAATAATGGATACTACTGAAGCGGAGGCAGCGCAAGTTGTGGCTCTACTGCAACAGGGCTTAAGTCAACGTGTCGTGGCTAGAAGATTGAATCTCAGCCGTTCTGCAGTTCGACGAGTTTACCAAAGGTTTCTAGAGACTGGGCAGTATCGAAGAAGATCTGGATCTGGCAGACACAGGGTGACAACTCAAAGGGACGATCGCTTTTTAGTGGTATCGGCTTTAAGAAATCGACACCTTTCTGGCGTCGATCTCCAACAACGCTTACGTGAAGATCGGGGTGTGGCTATAAGTGACAGTACTGTTAGAAGGAGACTTCGAGAGCAGAATTTAAGACCACATAAACCAGCAACGGGACCACTTTTGACCACAGCTCATCGTCAAGCAAGACTTCAATTTGCGCAAAATCACATTAACTGGACTATAGGTCAATGGGAGTCAGTTCTTTTTAGTGATGAGAGTCGAATGACTTTATACGGTTCTGACGGACGTCGTAATGTAATGCGACGACCGGGTGAACGTTATGCCCAGTGTTGCATAAGAGAAACAGTCAGTTACGGTGGGGGCTCTGTAATGTTTTGGGGCGGGATATCTTTAACTGGACGAACGGAGCTGGTTTTCATAAGTAGAGGTGCTTTAACTGCTGCACGATACATTACGGAGGTTTTAGAAGACCATGTTGTGCCTTATGCTGGCTACATCGGGGAAAACTTTCAACTTATGCATGATAATGCACGGCCACACATAGCGCGCAATGTCACCCAGTATTTAGAAGAGGTCGGCATTCGTGCTATGCAGTGGCCCGCCCGAAGCCCTGATCTAAACCCGATAGAGCACATGTGGGACACCTTAAAACAAAAGGTAAGAGCACGGAATCCAGCCCCTACCACATTGGGAGACCTGGAAACCGCCATCAAGGAAGAATGGGAACGAATTCCTCAAGAGACCATTAAAACCTTGATTAAATCTTTAAAACGGCGAATGCAAGCCGTTATTCGAGCAAGAGGAGGAAATACCCAATATTAAGATGAAAAAATGGTGACGATAACTTTAATGATTAAAAGAATAAGTGAGTTTGAAATTTTAACTAAAAAAATGTGAAATTAATGATTTTGACTTCAAATCCTAATTAAATTGATTTTTTTTATAATTTGAAGGTTTAAAGTACTTAAATTAGTGTAAATAAACATGATTAGTAAATCATTTTAGTTATTAAACAATATGTTTTCTTTTGCCAATGAAAACGCATAATTTGCGGTGAAAATGCAGGTGGGCCGATTTTTTTGATGACCAGTGTAGAACATAAAATTCAATGCAATTTTCGGCTATATAGTGTTTCGAATTAGTAGTTCGGCTGCCTTGTGGTTGTTAGTTAGCTTATTTAAATTAAATTGGAGGTTCCGCTTTAGACCCCTGGTTCAAATCCATTAATCGTATTGAGCCGGATTCGTCAATAAAAGTCCGGTTTACTTTGTCTATCTCAAGGAAACCGGTATGATAATTGATTTAATTTGAATTTCGAAATTATTGTAAATTAATATTGAAAGAACAATATCCTAGCTTTGACTACATGAGTACTATAATACTGGCTACACTTTTTGGCATTTGTTGATCAGTATATGGTTGCCTATATAAATAGCGATAAAAGAGATTCAGTCAATAACGACATATCAAAAATACTAATATATCTTTTGATAAGACCTAGTGGTTCTACTCAAGAGACTTATACCGTTCCATTTATACCGATAGTGGAAACGACATCATTGGCCAGCAGCTCGGGGGAGCTCGGCTCTTGGACACTTCGACAATGTCTTAAACAGCTGGAGTCGTTTATTAAGACGTCTCGACTTAGGTTGTCAAAAATAGCTTAAGCTCTCAGGCTTTTAAAGAGATAACTTAATAAATAATAGTACGTTATGTACTAAGGACGCAAAATATATCATTCACGGCGAGAGCAAATTTTGGAACCGAGTGTAGTGAGACCGCCAAAGTCGCACGAGCGTGAATGATATGCTAAGTCTATGGAAGCATGTATTATTTTTTGTCCTCAGACTACAAATATGAATTTTACATGAAAATTATATGAAATTAACACAAATAATTTTTGGATTACTTGTTTAAATGTAAGATATTAAATGCTGAACATGTATTATTTAAAAGTTAGGCATAATTTTATATTGTTTTATCCTGAACTATACTGATTTAAATTTACATTACAATTACTACATCGATAAACAGAATTTTTGTTAGAATTTAATTTTATTTGATTTTACATCTATCATACTGGAAAAGTTTTCAGTCGTCAAAAATTATTATACTCTTGCTTTGATTTTCGAGGCAAAGAGTCCATAGTAATCTTTTTCGTTTTTTTTAGAATTTTCAAAGGAACTTTATCTGTCCAAGTCCAAGTCACTATAATTATTTGTCATTTTTTCAAATTAGATTATATCTAATCACCACTGTAAATATAAAAATTAACACTAAAATCACGCGCGTAAAACGTAAGTAAAACTAACTGAAGCAATGTGCACGAGTGAGCACGTAATTTTTTTTTTCTTTTGTAACTCAGGCTTTACGTTTACCATTTTGCGGCCTGAGGACAAAAAATATTTTTTGTGTCTTTTTAATCTAAAAGTCTGAAGAAATGTGCTGTAGTATATAATATGCATTATGCACATTTAAAATAATCGATACTAACGATTAACAAATCTATAACGAGTCCTTTCAGTGGCTTAAGCTTCTTCTCTTCTTTAATTACTGTTAAAAAAATCGTCTTTTGAGCAGTCACAGGACTCATTCAAGACAAATATATATATTTTTAATAGACCTCTAGAATAGAATAGAGAGAATATGTGTATCATACCATTTATTATACAAAGCCCTAACTATAATTTCAGCTTATACTAATTGTTAATTTTCTACAACCATACCAATTAGTACCGTCAAAGTTCCCATATTTACATATTTTTTAATATTTATGACATGCTGTAGGTAAAGTATACTAACACAACTTCGTAATATCCGCCATCCCGTACGGCATCGATACTGATAGTTCACCTATAAAAAATTTGGAAAATAGTGAGTGGCGTAGTGTTAACTCAAGAATTATTTAGATATTTTATAAATTTAACAGTAATTAATTTCAAATATACATAATCTGTCTGTACATACATTTAATTATATTGTACACTAATTTGACTATTAATAAAATTTATATATATATATATATATATATATATATATATATATATATATATATATATATATATATATATATATATATATATATATATATATATATGTGTGTGTGTGTGTGTATGTGTGTTTCTCTATTCCTATTATGTACAATAAAGTATTGAAATAAGTAATAAATAGCCTTTTAAAAAGTTTAAAACTGAGGCACGTGATATTTATGTTATAGAAAATAACAGAACCCAAGCGTAAGCGTAAAACGACTTGTAGGGGGATACAGAACATTTATACTATGCTTTATTAACTAAACGATCATCATAAAATATTTCATACACGTTGTCAGTGGTAGAGAAAATAACATAGGATGCCATTCATCCAAAAAATAGTTTGTTTACAACGTTTAAAAATAGCTAAAATGTCGAGCAAAACTGCGCTATGTCAAACAAATTTTTACATTTAAAAATGTATTATATAGACGTTTAAAAATAGCTTAAAAGTCGAGCAAAACTGCGCTATGTCAAACAAATCTTTACTTTTAAAAATGTATTATATAGACGTTTAAAAATAGCTTAAAAGTCGAGCAAAACTGCGCTCTGTTTATTTTTACGATAAAATAGCAAATAAACAGATGGCCCTGACGGAAAGATTTAACCATCGTCCTTTAGACACCAAGGTTGTTAGGTGATGTTGTGAGACGTACATGCGTAAAAGTATATAACCTTACCATCCAAACCGAAACACGACAATGGTAAACGCTGATGCTTTTCCAGCAGGTATAAGCAGTGGTACCAAAGGGAGATTGCAAAAACTGAATACATGCATAAGTTTATCGGCTATCTTACTATCTACAAACCGAAACACGACAGTCCAACTCACTGACACTATCACGGCAGAAATAGCACAGTATACTGGAGACTAGCAGTAGTCAATCTACATAAATGTGATATTCGAGCAACGCACACATAGACACCTCTCACGGACGCGATATCTCGGAATGGTTCGGTACAGTTTGTTCCGCACTAGTCCGAGCTATCATGTCCGTGAGAGGTGTCTATGCGTGCTATGCTCGAATATTACTTGTATGTAATATTGACCTCTGTTAGTCTCTAAGTATTCTGTGGAAACAAGGAAGTGGGTGGTCCAGGTGAGACATTGCAGAATTCTACAACCTAATAGTCAAAGGTATTTTAAAGAACTGAATGGCAAGTAGGTCCTAAACCTAAATGGGGGAAGGAAATTTATTAATAGCAAATTACCAACTACTTCTGTTAAGCCACTGCGCGATAACATTGTTAATACACCGTGTTGGTTTCGGGCTTCTTTGTGGAATAGACCACTACCGTTCTGCCAGGCAGGTCGTAAAAGGCGACCGATTGGCTATGCGAGTCACAACCATCGTGGCTACTAGGTGGTAGAGTACTGCATTGTCTCGCCCGGGTCAGGTACCACCGCCTTACATATTCCTGCCGCAATAGCGTCAGTGCTTGTCGCTGTCGTGTTCCGGTTTGGAGGGTAAGGTAGCCGGTAAACTTATGCATGTGGAATTAGATCTCGCCACAAGATAGCAACGCACCATTAACATCTTTGGTGTCTATAGGCGATGGTTGACTCTTTCCACCTGGAGACGCATCTGCTTGTTTGCTATCTTATATTATAAAAAAAACTTATCGGTCCTATGAAAAAATCCTTGCAGTCATCATGTTGATACGAATCCCTTTACAAGAAATAAACAACTGCATTACTGCCACGCATCCCGTAAAAGGTGAGAGAACAGAACGTGCCACTACCATCGTGATTAGTTGATAGTGTTCTGCAAAGTCTCGTCCGGGCTTACGTAATTCTGCATGTCGGTGCTTGTCAATGTCATGTTAGAAGGGTAGCCGGATTATCCCTGCCACATGCCACATCTTACCATCTGCTTGTTGCTATTCTTGGACATAAAAGTCATGGCGTAAAATTCATCCAAACATTGTTATATTTTTCTATTTTATGATATCAACGGGATACCATATAAAGTAACTTTACCGTAAAAACCAAGGTTTTAAAACATTATAGACATATCGTAAGAATGTATTTTTTTAAATTATATTTAGAGTTGCCTTAGTGATAATAGTAACATTCCTTTATTTTACAATAATTAATAATTTAATATTTTAAAGCAAATGAATAAGTACCTACTTTTAAAGCTTGAAGGTTTTAAACACTATAATATAATTTTAAATGTGGTTTTAAAAGTTAATATTATTCAAAAACAAAGCATTAAAATAATAAAAATAACATTAAAATAGTATAATAACCGAAATTACCAAACATAACTGTATAAATTAAATGTTAAATTGTATAAAAATAAAAGGGGAAAAAGAAAAATATTCTTTTAATTAACATTTACGCCAATTCACATGAAAACACAAAACCATTCTTTATATTTTTTAAGCAAAATAAATATACGTTGAAATAAGTTGAAAAGTCTTGTACTTTTAATTACATAATAAACCATAATTACTATGAATTCGAGATTAATAACTTGTAACGTTTAAAAAATATTTATGATAAATCATTTGCAGCATGCAAATGACTTGTCAGGGATGATAAACATATGCTTAAACAATAAACAAAAAATAAAATCAGGGCATTAATTAATTAACTATTTAACGAAATTGAATGTATCTGCTCATATAGACATGAACAAATATATGTTTAATCTTTGTAATACCAAATATGATAATGCAAAATATTCTAATATCATTGGTTACATACACGTAACACAGGCATCCAATTTTAAAAAAGGCATATACATTTACTGTCACTAATGTTCCGATCAGATGGTTGTAAAATGATTGACCCCTCAAAAGTGCACAATTAATTAATGTAATGTAACTTTTGAATTAAGTTATAAATGAATCATTTTAATAGCTTTTTTATACTTTTCATCGTCGGCACTTGGTGAAACTCCGTCGTAATTATTGTTTTAAAACTTGCACTACAAGTGCAAGTTTTAAAACAATAATTACGACGGAGTTAATAGCTTTTTTATACTTTTCATCGTCGGCACTTGGTGAAACTCCGTCGTAATTATTGTTTTAAAACTTGCACTTGTACTGTTTCACAAGTCACAAACTATATGTTTTTTTATTAAAATAGCCAACCGGCTTTGGAATTTACTGGATTATCAAGGCTAAATACTTAAATTTTTAACAAATACTTGCTATAGGAAAAATATATTTTGACAATTATCTAAATAATTACTATAAAAATTGAAATCTAATTTAGTCAATTTAATGATCATAGTAAAATATGCATGGATAATGTGCCAAAAAAAAATGTTTACCATCCCTGTTATTCACAGAGATTATTTATTATTATAAGAACTTAATGAAACAAATTCGTGTATAAAAAACGTGTAATTTACAAACAAAAAACATAAAGAATAGTGTTTAACAAAAACAAAGCTTTAGATCACACACACAATAAAACAAAAATTAAAAACAACTCCAAAACCTACGAAATAGGTCTCAAATTAGTTTGCACATACCTACATGTAGTAGAATATTAATGTCGTATAAAAAACTCGCATTTGTTAAATTTGTAATGTTTCCGGCACCTTGAAGTATGGTATTATGTATTATTCTGCTATAGTTTGGAAACTCTTATAATTATTAGCAGATTACACGTTAAACACTTTTCATAATTTAGTTTTTTTTTATATTAAAACGTTTCGCAGATAAGCAGACTGGACCACTTAGGGTTGTTGAGTGATTATAATGAGTTTAAATTGACTGACTGCTAGCGTATTATTTTTGTATGTTACGTATGTGTATAACAACGTTTCTCTTAATAAATAAATATTGATGGTCAAATTACACGAATTGATCTAACCAAAAAAGAAAACAAATTATTTGCTTGTGATATGGGTATTAGTTAACGATAATAAACGCATAGAAATACACATATAAATACTCAAATACATTTAATAAACATCGAAAACCAGAAATACAAACATCTACTGCTCACCACACAAATATATCTCGAACTCGAGCTCCATTGATTGTGTGGTGAAGATCGCTACCACGGATACCATTTAATCAAGGATACCATTGAACTTTGCATTCGGACTCCAGATAGGATCGTAACCGGGATATGCATTGATGTCATTACGGTGTCACCAAACCCGGGTGTGTCGTAACATAACTATCAGATAATAATTGGCAGAAAGGCAGACGGTTTAATCTTTAAAAACGGCTCAGACTAGCACACACAAACAGAGAGAGAGATAGAGAGAGAGAAATATTTTTTTTGGCCAGTAGATTTTTTATAAATACAAGTTAATTCTAATCTGATAAAAGTTAATTCTATACATAATATTGTATTTAACCGATTTTATATTATAAATACGAAGTTTGGATGTTTTTATGTATGAATGGATGGATCAATGTTTATTACTTAACACTACTGAATGGATTCAGATGAAATTTGTTACACAGGTAGATGATGACCTGGAATAGTACATAGGCTATTTTTTTCATGGAAATACGAGTTGTTTCCGTGGGATTCATCAATACTTTTATAACGGGTTCCTCGATGCAGTTATCTTCAAAATATTTTTTAAATACATGGGAAATTCCAAAAACTAATAATCAGAGTTTTCTAGTTTAAGTTGAAATATTTCAGATCGAAGAGTGATTTGTAGCTGATCTAAATCACGAATTGCCGGTTTAGGAAATTAACCGGTGTACCAACGGCAAATTATTGCTCAAAGTAATTATCACTTTCAAGATTGTGATTACCAAACATCTCACTCGAATTACTTCTCTTGTCTCGCTCTTACCAATTTCTGTCGCAGCGTTCGAACATTGCAGAAATACAAACATCAGTGCTTATCACACCAATGTTTGTCTCTGTCGTGAATTGAACCCAAGTCCTACTGATGTGTGACTACGCATTCACCAACCACTCAACCAACAGGGCGGTTAATACATTATGTGTACGGATGTGTGTATGTGTATGTGTGTGTGTGTGTGTGTGTGTGTGTGTGTGTGCGCGCACGTACCGGGTCGCGGCAGGTGGTAGTTCTTGGGCGGTCGGCCCCGCTTCCGCTTGAGCAGCAGCTGCTGTCCGGCCGGCGACAGCGCCAGCGCGCCGCCCGCGCCCCCGCCCCCGCCCGCGCCCCCGCCCGCGCCCACCACCGTGCCGCCCGTCAACACGCACCCCTCCATGTCTGCATAAACACACACACCTCGAAACGTCATTAAATACACCACTTTATCTGGAGCCCCATACAGGATGACTGGTAACAGACTGTACATACATAAGAAGGATGTTCAATACTCGATTTTGACACCGAATATGTAAAAATATAGCCTGTTTTTTTAACTACAAAAACCAAATAACCATTAACCAAAAAAATGTTTATCTACAGACGACTCTGTACTTAGATATCGAAGATTATTGTTTACAAACAGCCATTAGCAAAACTCGTGACTACACTCGTTAGCTGAAAGCTGCCACAGACACGGTGACCATACTTTTTACATTACTAAGTTAATTTCTTCATGTAGTTAAGAAATGTTCTCTTTCATTACATTTTTATTAGTTACATATGACCATTAACTGCTGTATCCTTGAATATGTAGCATTTTTTCAGTCAACCTGGCTAGATAATAATAATTAATTCATCCGGCTTTATACCAAGTAGCCCATAAAAGAAGTGAGCTCTTAAAAGAATAGTAAAATCTGTAATACAAGACGACTCAATCAGCCAAGTATAGTATTTTACTTATTTTGACTACACGACAATATTATATCTTGATAATATCTTCGTATATTGACAATAGCGAACTGAATCTATATTTCAAGTGGAATACCACAAGGTTTCCTTTTTAACCCCCTTTAGTTCACAACATATATTAATGTTGTTCCCACACATTTAATGTAAGTGCAATCTACATAGATTATATGAAAGCATACTTACCTTTTATATGTCAATTTTTTTTAAATTTTTTTATATATCATAAGACAGCAAAAAAGCAGATGGGTGTCCTGATGAAAAGAGTCAACCATCGTCTATAGACACCAAAGATGTTAATGATGCGATGCTATCTTGTGGCGAGGTCTAATGCCACATGCATGTTTATCCACTAACTTACCCTCCAAACCGGAACACGACAATGACTAACACTGACGTTATTGCGGCAGGAATAATGATAAGATGTTGCAAGTCTCCAAAAAAAACTATTACGCGCAGAAACTGTACTAGGAATAAGTTTGATCTTAGACCCTCAAAATGTAGCAATATCATACTATTGTACCCTATTGGGTACCAAGTGACATTTACAAGACATCTATTATACGTGATCTTGGCATAAATAACGATCATGAAGCTGTATTATATCTGGAGGCAACACTTCTAATACCTATTTGAAACACAACTTTAAATACTGCTGTCATTTTCTGAGGTCTCACTCTCTCTTTCTAACACAGCTGTATAAAAAGAGATGGCGAGACCTCAGAGAATGAGATATAACGTAGGTATTTGTTTCAAGTGATTAATACGAGTGCTAGCTCTACCTATACATATTACTTCATGATAATGATACAAAACTTCTCTTAAATAATCACATTGATGAAATAGTTTCCAATGCTTTGACGCATTGGTAACGCGCTCGGTTTTATCATGAGAATCACCAAAAATGTTTTACAGAAGAATAAAAACACTTTAAAATTATTTATTGCTCATTTGTTAGTTCTTTAAGAAATATCTTTGTTACAAAACTAACACCCAATGCGTTTCTGAAAAATTAAACCATCTATCTCCTAAAAATTGACAAGAAATAGCTGTATATATAACTTTTCAAATAAAAATTCTACACATTGACTCTCCTGAACTTTTATATAAAATTACATGTAATGTTTCATCCGGATCTTTAAGGTATAAACCTCTTCTGTCAGTGTCTATAAAACAGTGGTCCTACCATTTAAAGAAAATAAAAACTTGGTGCAAGCGGGCAATTATTTTAACAATATCAGTAGGGCTACTCTTGAAAACCGATTTCAATTTTAAATGAATATTTAATGAATTTTGAAGTATTTCGTACTTTGGACAACTATATTCAATTATTGGATTCGGCGACAGCGCCACACGGATTTCGAAATTTTTTGGAACTACTCATTATTGCTTTTATTCGTTTTTTTTTCGTTATTTTGTTTAAAACGTTACTTAAAATTTCCACTTGTAACACTAGCTTGACGTGTAACAATGCCATCTATTTCCAATAATTAGGTCGTTACTATACTGAATCAATGTGGGCAATATTGGTTTCAAAAGTACCGTTTTATGACGATATTCGAAACTTATTGTTTGTATCAATATTGATTTAAGATTTATATTGTTTTCAAGAGTAGGCCAGCTGATATCTTTAATATAATCTTATTTTTACAATATCTTTTAACATTTGCTGATATTTTTTACAGAATAATTATGTGAGGCGAAACAATTCTTGAGAATCACATTAAAATGGACTTCAAAACAAAGTGAGAGGGTTGTAAGGCAGGGATGTAAGTTAACCGGCTACATTATTACTTAACAATTGTGTTACTGGCTCTTGGAAGTTGTGTAGATGAATAGCATTAAGTACACGTTTTAAGGTTAATATTACTTGCACAGATTATTACCCTGATGATACATTACGAGGCACTCACCAAGCGAAGTTTTAGGAGGCCGGCCGCGTCGCTTTTTTATCTTCGGAGTTAGTGGCAGTGGAGTTTTCCTCGGTCTTCCTCTTCCTCTCCTAGGAGGATCTAATAAGTCTCCCTGCTGGATCTCATTCCTGACAGGATCCAATGTGGAGTTCAATACAACTGGTTGGTTTCCAGATCGCGGTGGTAGCATTACGTCTCCGCTGGGTGTGAACACAAGATGACCTGATTCTCGATGCGTTGTTCTGACCATTCCTGACATTACTTCCGAGTTGTTTTCACGCTTCACTGTTCCTTCGTTTGTCATGTCAACTGTTGGATCCTCCTGAAAAATTAAGGATATTTTTATCTAGCTAATATTCCCGGCTTCCCTTGTGTTAAGATATCCTGCAAATATATTTATTACATTTGTTGACCCATAAGGCGTAGCGCAACTGTACGCCGACAAATTGTGACAAATGTAACAAGGTAGTACCGCGTAACGCACTTTATCTACATTACAATGTATCTTCACCCTCGTTTATTGCTAGAAAGAGGCTATGATAGGATGATAAAATGCGATGATACAGTCATTACTAATCTCACCAATCGATAAACTGGTTAATAACCGGAAAGGCTTTAGACATTTTGTTCAACCTGCCACTCTGCAAGGAAACTAGCGTGATGATATTTATTATCAATTTAACGCAATTCCACATTACCTATAGGATGTGGTTGTCCATTTGTTTGCTATCTGTTGCTATAAAAATACCTACTAGTATATATTGTTTTACTGTCGTTAAAAACGAACCGCGCCCATGCTGCCCCGCCTCACTGTCTGCAAAGCTCTTAAGACGCTGTTAATACCAAAAACGCGCACTCTGTCTATTTCTATCAGAGTAAACGAGAGCCCACTATCAGTGTAACTGGGCGGCCAGGTCTTATAATAAATAAATATTGAAATAAAAAAGTGTAGAAATTATTTGTCAAATACGATTCGCTAACGGTTTAGGTATGAATATGATGAATTCATGGTTTTAATTGCAGACCCATACGAAAAAAATTAAACATATATAACCGTTTAATGATGATTTTAAGACCAATCTTCGCAATTATTTTCTATCGACCCAATTTTGTTCAACTAACTATGCATCGAGTCCGGCCACGGTTTTTGAGATATATGATGAATATTAACATATATTTTTTGTGATGTGCTATAAATAAACACTTCTTAAAAAATTGCTTAAATAACATCAATTTCAACAAATCAGGTCTTGCCAGCCTCCCACGGCGCTGCAACAAGCACTTAAGGCGCTTTGCAGATAACGGGCTGGTCAGCGACGGTCGAGCGGGCACCTGCGACACGGTTTTTTGATCTCTATGTGCGTTGGTAGTATAGGAATAATTTTGCGCTATCTTTCGCGACGAAATTGACCGGCCCGGCGCGGCCCGCCCCGCCGTGTGCGCCGCGCCTTACATTATATTTATATAGGTAATAAAGTTCAGTGGTACTTTTTTTAAGTATCATTATATTATGGGTAGCAAACAACCAGATGGTTCTCTTGCTGCAAAAAGTAACCATTGCTCATTGACACCAAAGATGTTAATGGCGTTTTGCTATCCAGTGCCACTTGCGTAAGTCTACCAGTTATCTTACCCTCTAAGCCGGAAAATGACAATACAACTACCACCATATATTCGGGCGAGACGTAACAGAACTCTACCAGTGTAGTTAATAGTTTGCCTTTTACGAACTGCCTGGCAGAATGGCAGATGGTCTAGTCTTCAAAGGAGACCCATTTACCTATACTGTATAGTGTATACTATGGAATTTCTAGATGTCAATAGCTTATGTATGTACAAGACTTATAGTAAATAATAATAAATTCTGTCACGCCTAGACCCCGAAGAAGTAGACAGAAGTGCAACAAGAGCATCCACTATTAGCCAGCGGCATTAAGACCTATGATGAGAAGAGTGAAAGCAACGCAAGTCTCTGAGTCATGATGTATGACACTCAATTCTATATCCACTCCATAAGTTGGCTCGAAGATATGCAACAAATAGCGGATATGTTATATTTTCCAGAATATTGCAATCTTATTTGGAAACTTACGGCTTGATCTGGAATTCCTAAGCTGACGTGCATTCCGAATATACATTTATACCGAAATCGACAAATC
The DNA here is from genome assembly GCA_036924255.1 of Apodemia mormo. Classification (NCBI taxonomy): domain Eukaryota; kingdom Metazoa; phylum Arthropoda; class Insecta; order Lepidoptera; family Riodinidae; genus Apodemia; species Apodemia mormo. The sequence goes on from JAUPFN010000017.1 coordinate 29,994,010, forward strand.
ATTTTAAATTTATTTTATTTATAACTAGCTGACCCGGCAAACGTTGTTTTGCTAAACATATTTATAACAGTGTTCTCTACTATATAATGGATGCTATTATACATACTAGCGACCTGCCCGCGGATTCACCCGCGCAGCTTTTATTCCCGTGGGAATATCGGAAAGGTTTATACACTTAAACCTTCCTCAAGAATCAATCTATCCATTAAAAAAAACCGCATCAAAATCCGTTGCGTAGTTTTAAAGCGGAAAGCAACTTTGTTTTATACTACGTAATGAAGAAGTGGGGAAATGTGTATGCCATTATCACCATTTTCATCTTTTCTTTATTTAGTTGCTACGTATGCCCGATGCCGTAGACTATTTTAAATTTTCACTTATTTGTATTGTGTAGTAAAAATATGTTATAGCATGTATTTAGATTTTTTTTATCATAAGATAGCAAACAAGCAGATGGGTCTCCTGATGGAAATAGTCAACCATCGCCTATAGACACCAAAGGTGTTAATGGTGCGTTGCTATCTTGTGGCGAGGTCTAAAGCCACATGTATAAGTTTACCGGCTACCTTATCCTCCAAACCGGAACACGACAGTAACAAGCACTGACGCTATTGCGGCAGGAATATGTAAGGCGGTGGTACCTGACCCGTGCGAGACAATGCAGAACTTTACCACCTAGTAGCCACGATGGTAGTGACTCGTATAGCCAATCGGGCGCCTTTTACGACCTGCTTGGCAGAATGGTAGTTGGCCTATTCTTCAAAGGAGCCCGGAACCAACACGGGGAAGATGTGAGTAAACATTTATGTAATTTTGCTTGTTTACATTATTTCGTTTACATACATAATAGCTGACCCGGCAAACGTTGTTCTGCCTTTTTAACTACTCTTATTTTTTTCTATATTTTCTCACCTTTTAAACCTTCCCTGGACTTCAACAATTAATTCAAAACCAAAATTAGCCAAATCGGTTCAGCCGTTCTCGAGTTTTAGCGAGACTAACGAACAGCAATTGATTTTTATATATATAGATTATATAGATTTGTGCGCATTTAACCATATCGAGTTAAGTATTTCCTACACCCACTGGTCGAATGGGAAATATCACATAATTTTTAATTGGCGCACGTAAAGAACTTATGTTGTTGTAAATTTACAGTCCGCCAACTTAATGGATCGTGTTGAATTTGGCATGTAAAGTGCTTTTTTGGTACTCTTTTTATATTTTTACCTCAAAGATATAATACATTAAACAACCTGTTTGGATAGTAATGTCAATAAGGCAGCAGTTTCCCATTTGAGAGTTTTTAAACTTGTATGTAATTACATTATAAGGGGCCATTCATAAATTATGTAACACCGTTAGTAGGGGAGTCGACGAACGTGACATTGTGTGACACGTGACAAGGGGACAAAATCTTTTTGACGTCACATTTTGAAATCTCAAATGAAAAATTTAAATGTGAACCAAATACTTAAAGCTTAAAAAAATTAAGGCTTAATAAAGTAAGTCGTCGGCTATTACAAATTGGGAAAAACTGCTGGTTTAATTTTATCATTTTTAAATATAAACGTGATAAATATGTAACGTCTAACCAGGGGGAGGTTGTCACACGAGGAAGTGGGGAGCGGGGGCCCAAAAACCCTAAAATTTGTGTGTTGTAATTTATGGATGGCCACAAAGGTAGCTCATCAGTTGCTAGTGTAAGTCAAAATAAAGTAAATAAAATAACCTTAATAACTCATTAAAATTAATAACAAAATAAAGTAAATAAAATAACCTTAATAACTCATTAAAATTAATTAATAATTGATTGTACTTATTATGTACCTGACAAAAATAGAAGTGAAACTTTGTATTCTGATGAGGGTCAATTTGTAAGAAAATGAGATGTATACACTATGGAGATTAACATAGAGGGAGAAATAGCGACTGACCGATAATTTATTTATTGATTGAAGTAGGAAATAACGAAAGAAATAAATCTAAGCACTAAAAGTAACAATAGAACTAAAACAAAATAAATTTAGTTAAAATAAAAAAAAAAACCTGTAAATATATAGTTGTTATAAAATCCAATTCACGCCGTCTTAAAAGAAGTCTTACTTCAATAAAAAAGTGCTCTACGTAGATTTTTTATATGCCATAAGATAACAAACAAACAGATGGCTGGTGTAAAGAGAAAACCACCACATATACAAATCAAAGATGTTTATGATGCATTGCTTTCCAAACAGCAAAACTAGCCCAAAAGGTTGTTTAAAATTGCTATGTTTGAGATAAAAATATGTTAAAAAATACTTTACATACCGAGTCGGTGTGTCTATTGATGTTCAGTTCAGTCCGCCTTCCCTGAAAGGGAATCCGTATGAAAATATATTTATTTATCCCCCCCCCCCCCTCCCACCCCTGTCGTTTTGTCAGACAATTTGTAAAAGGCGAGCGATTGCCTATACGATTCACTACCATCGTGATTATATGGTGGTAGAATTCTGCAGTCACGCTCGGGTCTGGTACCACCACCTCACCTATTCCTACTGGAATAGTGTCAATGCTTGTCACTATCGCATTCCGATTTAAAGGGTAAAGTAGCCGGTAAACTTATGTACCCCGAAACAAAAACACCACGCCAAAACGATAGCAACGCACCATTAACATGTTTGGTGTCTATAGACGATGGTTTTCTCTTACTATTAGGAGCAGTGTTGCCAACTCTTTCGTAACAAATGCGCTAGACTGTCCACAAAAATGTACTAAAATGACGTTAAATGAGCACCAAATAAATAAAATATTCAAAAAGTTTTATAATAAATACTAAAAGTTAATTTTTACAAAATTATGATTACAACACTCGATTATTGTTTGAATTATCTTCATCATAATTAGAGTCAGTCAGTTTTCAGAATTCGAATATACGATTTCCATACGTACGACACGCATATCCACATGACCCACACGCATTTCCATACATATTTTGAATTTCGCATTCTGAACTTAGATTAAGGAAACTACTAGATATGAAATACCTAAGGAAAAACTGTGTAATTTCGTCGCAAGTAATGGCGGACTTACAGCTGTCTATATAACAATTGATAAAATGTTAAGCTTAAATTTAAAAAATATCGACATTTTATCGATATTCTTTAATTCAAATAGGATTGAATAAAACACCGGTTAAAAGCAGAGCACGAAGACGTTGTATTTAAGTATATAGCAAAGGTTCCCAAACTTTTTTTATCATCTCTTTTAATTTCCCCTGAAACTAAATTTCTACCATACTCCCAAAACTTAAGAAAAAATATAAAGATCAGATCTAACTATGGAAATTTGCCTTGCGGCTGAGTTCCAATAGTGAATTAACAGTTTTGGAAAAAAGTGAGAATTGAATGGGTAATTAATTGATATTTTTTTCATATTATTAAAATATTATCTGTCTACATGGATATGTGAAGTCAAGCCAATTTTTCATTTCTTCACTATCAAAACGAGATAAATTTTCATGGACCTTCGCTTACGAATTGTGAACCCCCATTTTGGTCACGCTAACATAGACTCACGTCGAGTCTCTCGTGGACCCCTGGGGGTCCACCTGGACCACTTTGAGAATCATTGATATAAGTGTGTGTGTGTGTGTGTGTGTGTACACACCCGCTCGCAGATCTTGGTGTGCACGCGCAGCTTGTCGGAGCGCGCGAAGGAGCGGCCGCAGCCGCCGCAGGTGAAGGGCCGCTCGCCCGTGTGCGTCAGCCGGTGCCGCGACAGGTGCGACGACCGCTGGAACCTGGGGGGGATTGCAAAAAATTAAACTAACCCATGTTACCTCTCATTACATAAACTATCTGCCAGTGAAGGTCCCGTGAAAATCGATCCAGCCGTTTCCGAGATTAGCCGGAACAAACAGACAGACAAAAATTTAAAAATGTTATTTTGGTATATATACCTTGTATATATCCATAAGAATTTAGTAAAAAACGGTTATCTTAATATTACAAACACACTCCAATTTTATTTATTTGTATAGTCAAATTGATTAACAAAAATTAAATTTAAAAAAATCTGTGAATGGTTGACCCTGCAAGCTATCCCTGAAACTTCCTGCAAAATTAAGGTATTTTACGTTCAAAATGGGAAAAAAAATATAAGTATAGATTTTTTCAGTTCAAACACCTATTATGTTAGAAAATGGCAGTATATTGATTTTTGAAAAGCCGTATATTTTGGAAACGATGATCAATTTTGATCTTTGAAATGCTTTTAATTCGATTTTTGAGATCTTTTATTTCTTTAGCCAATTTATCTATAGGTTGAAAAATTTCAAAGCCAAGTAAAAAACATTTTTTTTTCAAAAATTTTCGTAATTGATAAATACATACAAAATAAACTGATCGATTTAGATCTAATTAACGGCATTTGACGTGTTTTAAAGGAGAAAAGCTGAATCAATCAGTGTATTAGCCTGAAAGTTATTTCAAAAATATTAAGTTTGGTAAAAATGACGTAATTTTAACATTTGCAAAACTATCATGATATGTCAAATAAGAATAGGAGAAGATCCCGGTGTTCGAAGAACGTATTTGGGCCGACCAACGTAACGACGTCTAGTTTACCAGTAGGGTTGAGGCAGATCTTCAGGAACTTCGGATTAGTAAGCGGCAAGAGGTATCCAAGGATCGCGTCAAATGGCGAACACTCGTATTGGAGGCCAAGACACTGTTTGGGGCGCTGAGCCAACGGAGTAAGTAAGTATTATATTGATACTTGAAAAAGCAGCAAAATTACGTTAGTGGGGATTTGGTACACAATAAAATCTCAAAATAATCATTGCAAAGGCTTTTGAAATCACTGAATGATTATGCTCATTTTTTGTTAAAGCGTTTTATGATTACCTAGTATTTGTGTTTTATCACTCATCTCCATGCTAAGAAATAGTCAAAACTTTTTTTTACAATTTATTAGTTTTCAAATGCAAGTGCATCAACCATTAGGGATTTTAGTTAATTTATGATTTAACATAACTGTACACATACAAAGTAACGTTTAGATTATAATAAAATCACAATTTCACGCCCTCTCACTCGCGAAAACCCCTTTTACCTGTGTTTCCCAGTGGGACCTACGTCCCATAAGGGGGAAATTTGATAATTAAAGGGGCAATTTCAAAAATGGACTCGACACGACTTTAACCCTTTTGCTTCAGACTATTTAAATGCAATGCTATAGATATCATTGCAAACTTTAACAACAAAAAAAACAGATTCTTAAAAAATGCTGAAAATAATATCCATACTAATATAATAAATGGGAAAGTGTATGTGCGTGTTTGTTTGTCCGTCTTTCACGGAAAAACGGAGCGACGAATTGACGTGATTCTTTAAGTGGAGATAGTTGAAGGGATGGAGAGTGACATAGGCTAATTTTTTTCTATTTCTAACCCCCCACTTTCTACGCGAGCGAAGCCGCGGGCAAAAGCTAGTCAGATACAATTTTGTTAGTAGTTACCAAAATATCAACTGGATGATTAGATTCGTCAAGTAAACTTCGTCGCACAAAAAAGATAGGGAAACACTGCTCTAGACATATTCTTTGGTTTCTAGGAAAATGTCAACAAGATGGCGTTTACTACGGCGTGACCATGAAGTCTTAGGTAAAGGTGTAGCAAGCACTCGTATTAATCAATGGACAAACATTTATATGATATCTCAGTCTATGAGGTTTCGCTATCCCTTTTTATACAGCTGTGGTAGAAAGAAAGAAGACCTCAGAAGGTGACAGCAGTATTTAAAATTTGGTTTCAAGTAAGCAATTTGGTTGCCTCCAGATATAATACAGCTTCATGGGCGTGACATAACGGTTTCTGATTTGCGTTGATTGCACGTGACTGAATGTTTAGTTTTGCTGAATATATGTACTAAAAATATTAATAATCCTTATCTATATTAATAATTTCGTCTAGGGTTACGGTAGACTCAATCGAAACCTTACCTAAATTATAAAACGTAAAAAAAATAGTTTTGAGTCGACAACATATATCCGCAAAATTCGGATTGTCGAGTATTTTGTCCGATGTGTCGACAGACAAATCAGCCATATTTCTTTAAAGGTTACAAATATTTGGTGAAGATAGCGTGAGCATTTATTTAATTATCGTAGAACGGAGCGCAGATTATTGTGAAATTTATTTTCTCTTCGTCCATAAAAGAGTAATAATTAAAAAAATAGCAACATGTCTTTATTAAATCAACGTAATAGTTGAAAAAAGACGTCACTACAGTGTTGCTACTTTTTAATGTCTACTATTTGAGTTAGTATAAAACATTGCGTATTATGAGACTTCCGAGAGGAGCCGGGTTTTCATCGTCTTTTATAATATTTCAGTTTTTGTTATCCCCGTGTCATAAATGAATCATTAAAAACGACAATCTATCCAATACATTCTAAGTAGACCCAAGCTTATTCTCTACGTCAAATAGTCTTACCTGACGTCACAAATGTCGCAGACATGCGGCCGACCGTCGTGAGCCTCATTCGCTGCTGTATCTGATATGGATCCACTTGAATCCGTCTCTTCGTCATCATCCATTCCCGCCTTGCCTGATTTATCTACAACATGTTATCAGTTTCAGTTCCAACAACAACAATCCTAACTAACATTAAAAATCCAATCCTAACATTACAAATGCGAAAGTGAGTTTGTAACGCCTTCATCTCATAATTACAAAGGTGCTTCACACACGGTAGCATCCATACTAATATTATAAATGGGAAACTGTGTGTGTTTTTTTGTCCATCTTTCATGGCAAAACGTAGCGACGGACTGACGTGATTTTTAAGTGGAGATAGTTGAAGGGATGGAGAGTGATATATGCTACTTTTTGTCTCTTTCTAACACCCTCACCTCTCCTAAAATGAATTTAACGCGAGCGAAGCCGCGGGCAATAGTTAGTAATTTATATTAATGTACATTCCATTAAATTATCTGCACTGTATAGATTTAATATACATTATACCTGTCGTGTGTGGTCTTTGATGAGTTCTATGGAAAGATGTAATGATACGTATCGTGCTAAAATATCTTCATCTTTACATTATAGCTGCCGTGTGTGAAGAAGTTCTTAAGCAGATCATCATGAAAACTTGCAAACACGTCAGAGATACGAAGGTAACTTTAAGTCTGAACAATTACTCTTCCCAAAGGGGAGAAAATATACTTTTAATGGGAACTTATATATTATGTATATAGTTTTTCATACAAACTTTTATTCTCTATTTCAGCCTCTTATGAGTTTGGTTTTTTTTAATCATCTAAATCGTTTTATCTATTTAGCTGTGAAAGCGTTATATAGGATACTACTAGTAACTATACTGTGTGTGTGTGTATCTATGCCAAATTTCATCCAATTCCGTTCAGACGTTTTTGCATGTTTCAGTAACTAATCAAAGCCCCACTATTCGTTTGAATTAAAACAAAATATCCTAATGTTTTTAAAAATTAGCATTAAAAACCGTTTTTACCCTGCAAGCTGCAAGCAAGCGGCAGCAGTGATTTGTTTGTGAATTGATAAACTTTTTCAGTGACGACGTGATGAAGCAGACCGAAAAAAAATTAAATGCAGTAAAAAATGCAACTACCATCTTCCAATCTACTGTATCTCTGGAACCCAGAGCCAGATCTTCACCAAATTCAGATAGAAGTAAATAGAAAGTGAGTCCTCCTCCTCGTCGCGTTGTTTCCACGGATCACCTTTTCTTTAACAATCTTACACCATCGACGTACCGGCTTTGCTACTTAATGTTGTTCGGATTTGGTCTGTCCAACGCATTGGGCTTCTCCACCGTGGTCTTCATCCTTTGTTCTTGCCCGTTACGACGAGCTTTTCAAGATTTCTCCCATTTTTGAGGGCGATATGACCAAAATAAACAAGGACTCTTTGTAGGCAGATGGATAACAACCTCCTGGTCACTTTGAGTTCCTTGAAAATCGATGCGTTTGTTTGTTTCGCCGTCTAAGGAATTCGGAGCAGTCTCCTCCAGCACCACATTTCGGAAGCATCCACACGTCACGAGGAAGTGGGTACACAAACAAAAAATATTTTTCTAAATCGAATAACAAATGACTTTTTGAGGTCTGAGATAACTATAACATGTAGTTATATTCTAATGTAACTGTTTTGAGACAGCATACAAAATACAACATTTGAGAACGTCCACCTTTTTGGGAAATCGGTTAAAAGTACCAAAAAGCATACTGAATTACGATGTAATTTTGTAACACTACAATTAAATAATAATAATTTCATAGGACAGAAATGGACCTATTGGAACCAAAATAAGCACAATTTTGTAACCCAGCCATACAACCGTTTATCACACAAATGCCGTCTCTGTCGGGAATCGAACCCGAGCACTTTGATTTCATAGCTAGAGTCCTACTGCACCAAGGCAGTAATCATTATAATAATGGGTTAATATAATGCTATGGCACCTCACCGTCTGAGTCGTCATGTTCATTGTTCGATGGCTTCTGTAGAACTGCCAGCTGAACAACTTTAATTCCACCCGGTTTCATCTCTGTGTCATTTTTGCCTTCGTTGCTAGCAGCACCTAGACAACACACAATACATGAATTAATAAAAAACAATTACCTGTGGACAAACTGAATATATTGATCTAACTCAGAAATCTCATCACATAAACGTAAATAATGTGTAATGATATTTTAATTTGAATAAGGTTAAATGTGCTTCGTCTGCATGGAAAAAAATCTAAAATAAAAGTAGCCTAAGTTACTCCTTATTACATCAGTTATCTGCCAGTGAAAATCCCGTCAAAACGGTCCAGCCGTTCCAGAAATTAGCCGGAAGAAACAGACAGACAGACTAAAATTGTAAAAAATGTTGTTTTGGTATATGTATACATCCATATTCATTTAGCAAAAAGCGGTTATTTTAATGTTACAAACAGACATTTCAATTTTATTTATTTGTTAAGATTATTACACAATAGATGATCTATAAGTAATACTTATAGATCATCTATTGTGTAATAATCTTAACAATTAAGTATGTATAGATAATGATTTTACATTTTATAATAATCTAATACATTTAAAAGCTGACATACAAAAAGTGATATAATATATATTAATAAGGTTCAGTTTGCCACACTTTGGGTACGGTAACCTAGATACTAGAGATTAATTGCAATTACTGTTAATGGCTCCTTAGGAACGACATACGTATTTCATGTCACACGTGAATTAGTCGCAACCATTTCGCTAACAAAATGTAAAAAAAATAATTGTACAAAACAGTTTTTTAGTTCTAGATATCTATCAGTTGTATAGTAACGTACACTAAATAAATTGACTTGTCACGTACACAAGTCAATTTATTTAGTCACATACCTACTACATACAATTTTCTTTGAATTTTTATCACTTATGTGTATATATATAGATATATATTACAAATATAATAAATTCGAGCTGTACACAAAAATTCAGCTAGTTATTAATCAAAAAAAAGTTTGTTCGTGGGACCACGGCCTAAAATTACTAGCTCTAACCGCCCGGCCACGCGAACCGGCGGCGGCGGCGAAAATTCGTCGGTCACCCCTCCGCTGGCCGCCACGCGCGTGGCATGTTTAGCACTTTCCCATACATTTGTTTTAGACGCGTCTAGCGTCTAAAACAAATGTATGTAAGCGTCTAGCTTCGCCGTTCTCTTAGGGGCCGCCACTCATTAATTACATCACCCGTCTTTTTGACTCTTACCCTCCGCACCGGAACACGACAGTAACAAGCACTGACGCGACTGCGGCAGGAATAGGTATGAAGGTTGTACCAGACCCGGGCAATACTATGCAGAACTCTACCACCTAGTAACCACGAAGGTAGTGACACGTATAGCCAATTACGTAAACGTATTTTACGACTTGTCTGGTAGAACGGCAGATGGTCTATTCTTCAAAGGGAACCCGGACCAACACGGGGAAAAACCCACTCCCCCTTTTCACACAATGTCACATTTCGTTTAACCCCTCTCTTCACCCAACGTGTGACTCAATTTATCGATAACCCCTTACACCTTAGCTAGTAATTTATAAGCATAATAAAAAATATACAAAAACTCACAATTTATCTTAAGCTTAGACATTAATGCATATGTATGAGCGTAAAATATATTTTAACTGTTAATATTTTCTTGGAATTTATACGAAATATTAAATCCAATAACAAGCTGAGATTTTTTATAAAACATTATAACTACATTTGCCTTAAAATTTTTGACCCCGACATAATCAAGATCCTTCATTAATATATGACCAGTTTTATAGTCAATAAAATGTTCGCTTTAAATATTATAATTTGTTCTTATTGTGTATTTTATGGATTGGCATTAATTTTAACATTTTCCCTGATATTAAAAAATATTATTAATGCTGTATATTAAGCCAGAAGTGTGCTGGAGATTACACCTCAATTGGTCTTAAAGCTGGATATGTCAAATATCAATCAAAGATTTTATAAACCCACATACGTACAGTACAGGTAACTCTTTAAATAATGGCCGACCGAAATATTAAGATCACCGCAAAAAAGATTTAAATTTGATTAGATTTAAAGATGGACTCAAATTAATATTTTTATTTTATTTTTAAACGTCCAATTTGGTTAAGCAGTTTTATGAGAGAGTTGCTTTAAAATATTGGGCCATATGGAATAATTAAAGCTGCAGCAGATAGCTTTAATTATGCCATATGGTCATATATATGAAAAGGTCGCTTGTGCTTTATAATAAAGATTTTTAATATTCATTACTGGGAACGGATTATATTAGGAACGGGAAATACTATAAATATTTTTAATATTTATAGTATTTTTGAAGTTATACTTCTTTTGGCGCGTTAGGGGAAAATGATGAGAGTAAATTTTTACGATGCACGCGCATTAAGAAATTAAATTACCTATTAAATATTTTAGTTTTTCAAAGTCAGTTTGTCAATTTTTTAATTATATACAAAAACTTATTTTATGATATTTAAATAAAATTTATTTAAATAGATAATGTGTTATAAACTTTATTGCGATTTATTAAATACCTTTTTTCCTATCATTTTTCTCTATAAACGTAGGATATCGTTAAGGATAAAATTTTTAGAAAGATACATTTATAAAGTATAAATTCTTACATGCGTACATAAGTATACAGCACACACACACACACACTTTTTTCATTTTATATGATAGAATAGCAAACAAGCAAAAGGTTGTCCTGATATAAAAAGGTAACTTGCTGCCTAATGCCTGTAAATGTTACATTAATATTAATGGTGCGTTCTTTATGGTGGTAATGGAATATCATATTCATAAAATTACCGTGGACGATAACCGGCGGTGGTGTTAAACCAGGTCGCAACGTTGCCGAACTCTACCACCTAGTCAGTAGTCACGATGTTAGCGACATTAATTAGCCTTCTCTCCCATTTTACGACATGCCTAGCAATAAGCCAGTTCATTCTTCAAAAAGGGACCCGGATCAACACGAGATTTGGGATATTCACAACAATGAGCGATTGAATAATATATTTAAAAAAAAATCGGTTGTCTGTAAAGTTGGTTTACAGACGATAGTTGAACGTGACAACGTCTTAAGCTCTCGCTTGTACTCCAAGCCTTAAACGGAACGCCTCAGAGCGAGGTAACGCCGCATGAGTCATGTTTTTTCGTGCGTGCAGCCAGCTCTATCGAATTATAAGACGTTGTCACGTCAAAAAATAGTCGCCCCTGTGATCTAGTGGCCCGATGTCTGTGTTGACCACATGAGGTCCCTGGTTCGATTTCCGGGTCGGGAATTCAAAAAAGTGTTTTCTTTTTTCAAGTTTCTGATAATAAATAAGTTACCCGGGATCGGAAAGTGCCCGGTTGGCGATAGGCTCGCCACCTATCAAATTATGGGCTCAGTATCTTCGGCTAATCGTGGGTAGTCGTACCACTTCGGGGACTTAGGCGTGAAGATACTTTTTTATATAAAATAATAAATATCCTTCAAGCCTACATCAGGTTTTGAACCATTTAAAAAAAAATCATATCGTAAACCTAAGAATTGGATCATCGTTTTGTTAAAAATAACATCCAGCAGACATTGTGCACATAATATTATATAAACAAAATTCTTGATGTCATGCTTTCAACATTTAATTTTCCACGTCAAGTATATTATTAACCTAATATACATAATAAAACTATTCTTTTTAATACTAGTGTAAAGCTAGTCAGTTATCTTCCATGATAAGCAAAAAGGGGTTATTTACCTAGTTTTTTATGGTTTGCTAAATAATTATTTTCCGAGAATTATGAATTTAAAAATATTAATGTTTATTAAATCCATACAAATATTATAAATGCGAAAAATACTCTTATCTGTCTCTTCTTCACGCCTAAACCACTGGACCGATTTGGACGAAATTCAGTACAAAGATAATTTAAGACCCGGGTCCGGTTTCGGGTTCGGTTTGGGACCGAGAAATCCCACAGGAACGGGAACTATGAAAAAAATTTCACGGGACACACGTGATTACACTTACTGATCTAACCCCAAAGTAAGCAAATTGTTTGCTTGTGTTATGGGCGTTAGTTAACGATACTAATACATAGAAATACATATATAAACACTAGTATATATTTAATAAACAGCCAAACTCGGAAATAAAAACATTTATGCTCATCACAAATGCTTGTCCCCGTCGGGGATCGAACCCGAGCCCCGTCTATTGCGTAGTCGCTAACCACTCGACCAACGGGGCGATCAAATACTGGTACTATGTGGCTAAGCCTGGTAACGGGTGCTACTTTTTTCCAGAAAATTTTCCACGCGCTCGAAGATGCGGGCACAGCTAGTAATTAATATGATTATCAACGATTTAATTCAAGATGCTCACATTATTCGGCAGAAAATTATCCCAGTAGAGAGCGTTATGTTCGTCCCATTCCAACGCTTGTAAAGAGATATATGCAGGTGGATGATGATCAATATCGCCGCATTTGGCAACATTAACGACTATCGTTTGGACTATCGACCGCCCCGTTGGTCGAGTGGTTAAAGACCCTGACTACGCAATCAACGAGGCTCGGGTTCGATCCCAGACGGGGACAAGCATTTGTGTGATGAGCATAAATGTTTGTATTTCCGGGTTTGGGTGTTTATTATACATATTCTAGTATTTATATATGTATTTCTATGTATTAGTATCGTTGACTAACACCCATAACACAAGCAAATAATTTGCTTACTTTGGAGTTAGATCAGTAAGTGTAATTTGTCCCATGAATTATTATTATTATTATTATCGTTTGTTACTCACACTAAAATTGATTAACATTAACTATGTGTATTAGTTTCGAAAAATATTATATACTAGCTATAGCGCGTAGCAGCTAGTTAATAATAAAAAAAGAACATGCTACAGGTATTCGTAACTATTTTGCGTGTTGGTTCGGGCCAACTACCTTTCTGCCAGGCAGATCGTAAAAGGCGACTGATTGACTACGCGAGTAACTACCATCGTGGCTACTAGGTGGTAGAATAAAGGCCCAATTACATTCATCATATTGTTAAAAAAAAGTATTTGATTTCAAACTGATATTGTAGCATCGTCTTTTATTACCAGAGTGCTAAGTGTGAGTTTTTCTTTTCGCATTCGATCGTGAGCGCGTTTGGAGTTTAGTAGGAATTTGTATGTGATTTGTACAGCGCCACCTAGTGGTAAACGTGAGAAACCAGGTTACCACTAGGTGGCGCTGTACAAATCACATACAAATTCCTAGTAAACTCGAAACATGCTCACGATCGAATGCGAAAAGAAAAACTCACACTTAGCACTCTGTACTGTATTAACTTGTTTACGACAATATGTTCGTTGTGATCAAATTTGTGCGCCTACCATCTTTTAGTTAATAAAATAATATGTTTGCTAATAATAAATGTACGAGAATCATTACCTCGCTGTAACACAGTTTATAACTAGTACGGGAGGTAAAGGTTTTTGCATTGTACCTAAAACGCAATAGAATAAAACTAAATTAAGTTTGTTAACTGTAGTGATTGTGTACAAATTCACAGTAAGTACAATAAATTATCTATCTATCTATTCCGCATTGTCTCGCCCGGGTCTGGTACTACCGCTTACTTATTCCTGCCACAATAGCGTAATTGCTTGTCACTGTCATGTTCCGGTTTGGAGAGTAAGGTAGCCGGTTAAGTGGCATTAGACCTCGCCACAAAATAGCAACGCACCATTAATATTTTTGGTGTCTATAGACTGATTGACTCTTTCTATCAGGAGACCCATCTGTTTGTTTGCTATCTTATGATATAAAAAAGACACGGTTTCAGCGCGCTTTAGATAAACTGCGTATATATATATATATATATATATATATATATATATATATATATATATATATATATATATATATATATATATATTAGGGTGGAGTGAAAAAAAAATTTTTTTTCTTCTTAGCCTGGGGGTCAAATTTGTAGCTTATAAAAAAACAAAAATTTTTGAAAAAAAAAAAAATTTTTTACTCAACATTTTGAGGCAGCCCACTCATTTTAAAAATTAATTACGAGTAAAAATATTTGGTTGCAAAAAAAAAAATTTTTTGTCTTTTAATGCCCATCGTGGCTACTAGGTGGTAGAGTTCTGCATCGGCACTGCACCCTAATATATATATATATATATTAGGGTGGAGTGAAAAAAAAAAAAATTTTTTTTTTCTTAGCCTGGGGGTCAAATTTGTTGCTTATAAAAAACAAAAATTTTTGAAAAAAAAAAATTTTTTACTCAACATTTTGAGGCAGCCCACTCATTTTAAAAATTAATTACGAGTAAAAATATTTGGTTGCAAAAAAAAAAATTTTTGTCTTTTAATGTCTTAAAACATCCAAGAATTGGCAATTATGATCATTTCCAACTCAAATTTTATTCTAGTGCCCTAACGAGGAATGTTACTTTTTTGGATTTTTTTTAAATATTAAAACAATAGTCACAAAAATTTTTTTTAACTTGTGATTTTTAATTGGCATAAAAGAGGATATTTTGAAGTTTTTAGAACGCTTTTAAAAATTTTTTTTAAAAAAAAAAAAAATTTTGTCTTTTAATGTCTTAAAACATCCAAGAATTGGCAATTATGATCATTTCCAACTCAAATTTTATTCTAGTGCCCTAACGAGGAATGTTACTTTTTTGGATTTTTTTTAAATATTAAAACAATAGTCACAAAAATTTTTTTTAACTTGTGATTTTTAATTGGCATAAAAGAGGATATTTTGAAGTTTTTAGAACGCTTTTAAAAATTTTTTTTTGCAACCAAATGTTTTTACTCGTAATTAATTTTAAAAATGAGTGGGCTGCCTCAAGATGTTGAGAAAAAAATATTTTTTTTTTCAAAAATTTTTGTTTTTTATAAGCAACAAATTTGACCCCCAGGCTAAGAAAAAAAAAATTTTTTTTTTTTTTCACTCCACCCTAATATATATATATATATATTAGGGTGCAGTGCAGTGCCGATGCAGAACTCTACCACCTAGTAGCCACGATGGTATTTTTTTTTACATTATAAGATAGCAAACAAGCAGATGGGTCTCCTGATGGAAAGAGTCAACCATCGCCTATTAGACACCAAAGATGTTAATGGTGCGTTGCTATCTTGTGGCGAGGTCTAATGCCACATGCATAAGTTTACCGGCTACCTTACCCTCCAAACCGGAACACGACACGACAAGCACTGACGCTATTGCGGCAGGAATAGGTAAGGCGGTAGTACCAGACCCGGGCGAGACAATGCAGAACTCTACCACCTAGTAGCCACGATGGTAGTGACTCGATAGCCAATCGATCGCCTTTTACGACCTACCTGGCAGAACGGCAGTTGGCCTATTCTTCAAAGGAGGCCGGGACCAACACGGCGGTAGTGAGGCGCATAGCCACTCGGTCGTCTTAAAAGGAGCCGCGCCCAACACGGGGTGTCTAATTAACGAATATTCTATATCACGCACTCGCAAGTCAGTGTGTTAACGGTACGGTCTGTCTAAAGAACCAATCAACGGTTGAAATCAGGACATCACTATATTAGCAGACTAATCAGTAACAATATGCGCAGTCAACGTTAAAGATACAACAGTGCTTAAAAACTGCCAGCCTTTAAACTCTCCGCATTGGTCCGGGCCCTCTAGCAGGATAGACCACCTACCGTTATGCCAGGCAAGTTCGTAAGAGGTGAACGATTGACTATGATAGTCACTACCATCGTGGCAATCAGATGGTAGAGTTCTACATTGTTTCCTCCGAATTTTTTGCGTCAGTGCTTGTCAATGTTATGTTCCGGTTTGGAGGGTAAGGTAACTGGTAAACCTATGCATGTAACATTAAGATCCCGCTACAAAGATAACATTAACACCTCCGGTATCTATAGGCGATGGTAGTCTTTTTCCATCAGGAGAGCCTTGTGAGCCAGGAGAAACTTGTGGATAAAAAAAACTATCGCTGTAAAAAAATCATCTAGATTCTTTTAACTGGTGGTGTGATTTAGTAACAAATATAGTGCATCGCATTTATTATAAATAATACTTATCCGTATTAATACTTTATAATAAAATCTATACATATAATAAAATCGTAGGAAAGTCAAAACTGTACATTGAATATTTTTTTAAAAGAATACTTGGGGCGTGATCTGCAATCGATATAGAAGCCAAAAATATATTTTTTAGAATTTTTGTCTGTTTGTCTGTATGTGTGTCCGGGGTAAACTCAAAAATTACTAACAGATCGTGTCAACATACAGGCTACATATTATCACGCTATCAGCTAAGGGGGAGGAGCTGTGCGGAGTAAACGAAGTCCGCGCGGACGAAGTCGTGGGCAACAGCTAGTATTTAATAAAAACGTACTTTATACCTTTTAAAGGCAATAAAGTACGTCAAAATACTTTTAAAAATTCACTTAAAAAAATGATGTGGTGTCGCGGG
Organism: Apodemia mormo; assembly: GCA_036924255.1. Taxonomy (NCBI): domain Eukaryota; kingdom Metazoa; phylum Arthropoda; class Insecta; order Lepidoptera; family Riodinidae; genus Apodemia; species Apodemia mormo. The sequence goes on from JAUPFN010000017.1 coordinate 30,011,043, forward strand.
ACACCAGGTAGGAACGAACTTCCTTCGGCTAAACGGCACTACTCGCTTGTGTACGCGACTGTCGCGCCTGCGCACGTCTCATTTAACGCTTTTATTCCACGCATTTTTCTTACGGTTTTACTATCACATTTTTTTCAGTTCGGTTGCGCAGCAAAATCCCTATCCCCTCCAAGCCTGCCGTAAGGAACTTCGTTCCAAAAATTTATTAGTGACGTAAAAGAACAAAAAAACTTACATCTTTTTCTGTTTGTAATAAACATGGTTCTGACCACTTTTAAACATGACAAACAATATTATTTTTGTATAATTTCAATTTACTTGATTTTTTGTTGTATAAAAATAGTAAAAATGAATTATCAAAATGATAATGACAGTTTTGTATATATGAATATATACAACACTGTCATTTATAAAGTTTTTTCTTTCATGCATATCTAGTCACGGGACGAAACTAATTAGTGAAAAGTATTGTTAGATATTAGCAACCGTAAATATGTATGGTAAAACAAATAGCACAACTAATAAATAATTTTTCAACCTTGTACTTGATTTTTTAACCTTAAAAAAGAAAATGTACCTACTCTATTTGTTTTCAAAAGATAAAGGTGGCAACCCTAAATTTCCGGCACTTACACGTGTATAAATTTATGCTTGGATAGCCTGGGCATAGATATAGATATTTTAAGTACTTTGCACTTAATTTAAGAAATAAACGACCAAAAAAAGAGGTTATCAGTTTGACTTGTATGTAAGTAATATTTTTGGAATTGTATAAAACTTGAGTATGATCATTGATATAAAAAACCCTAGATGCACAGTCCTGAACAAAACTGACACTCAAAAGTGTCCCTAATTTCATTTAAGTAGTTATAGATATGGCAAAAACATATGTCTTTGCATATTCAACCTTGTGTGCAGGACTTATAGTTGTTTTTACAAAGTAATGTATGAAAAGAAATAAAATTGACAGTGTTGCTATCGACGCGATTCTATTTGAAATGAGTGCACAATTTAAAATTGTGCACTCATTTTTGGAGGACGTTTTTGACACACTGATTGTGTATCTTGGGTTTTTTATATCAATGAGTATGATCTATTTCGACGCCCAAGCACGTCTAATCTAGTCTAGTCTTCGTAAGTGTGTATAAGTTTGTCCACGAATTTCTCGGGAAATACAACCTACATCAAAATCTACTAGGTGGTATAGTTCTGCATTGTTTCGCTCAGGACTGCTCCGTAGGTCGAGTGGTTAACGATCTTCACTACGTAATCGACGGAGCACGGGATCCCATTCCCGAAGGGTATAAGCATTTGTGTGATGAGCATAAATATTTGTAATTCTGGGTTTGGGTGTTTATTAAATGTATATCAGTATTTATACATGTATTAGTATGGTTGACTTACATCCATACTGAAAGCGAATAATTTGTTTACTTTTGTTTTAAATCTATTAGTGGTCCAATCAATATTTATTTCGCCTCTGTGGTCTAGCTGTCCGGTGTATGTGTTGACCACATGAGGTCTCGGGTTCGATGCCCGGGTCGGGCAATGTAAATATGTATTTTTATCAGTTTTCTGATAAAAAATAACGTTGCTCGGGATTGGAAAATATGCCCAGTTGACGATAGGCTGGCCACCTATCACATTGAGGGACTAAGTATCTTCGCTAATCGCGGGTGCACTTGTTGTACGTCCGCCTTCCTCTTCGGGGTACGGGCGTGAAGATACTCTGCTCAATATTTATTTAATTATTTATATTGGGAAAATAAACGAAAATTTTATTACTAAATAGTATTTTGATTGTTTATTATTATTATTATCGATATGAAAGCGCTTGGCCACGATCTCGCCTCATGGTAAGCTAAGATACGGCCTAAAATGGAACGCGCTTCCCTAGAAGGTACCTGTTCACTCTTCTCTTGAAGACCCCTAAATTGTACTCGTAGGGGAACACAGACTCAGGAAGCATGTTCCACGTTAAATCCATGATTGTCCATATTTTGCCCTTATTAGTTGCATATTGCATGCATATTTTGGAATTTTGATATTGCATATAATTCAATGTCTAGATATGAATATTGTCCATATTTAAATTGATGATGAATGTTATTCTATTGATTCAGGCGTTACATTGCCGAAGTCCATAATTAAAAGGTGAAATTATTTAAATTTGCTAGTCTCCGCGAACTGTTTTTTTAATAAGATAGGAATCAGATGGGTCTCCTGATGGAGAGTCAACCATCGCCTAGAGACACCAAAGATGTTAATGGTGCGTTGCTAGCTTGTGGCGAGGTCTAATACCAAATGCCAAAAGTTAACCGGCTACCTTACCCACTAAACCGGAATAAGGCAATGACAAGCATCGACGCTATTGCGACAAGAATAGGTAAAGCGGTGGTACCAGACACGAGCGAGACAATCCAGAACTCTACCACCTAGTAGCCACGATGGTAATGACTCGCATAGCCAATCGCTCGACTTTTACGACCTGCCTGGCAGAACGGCAGTTGGCCTATTCTTCAAAGGCGCCCGGACCAGCACGGGGTACTGTGTTAGGTAACCTCCGCGATGCCATCGAAAAAAACATACGGTTTACCTTTTCATATTAAAATGTACATATTTACCAACTACCCTACCACTTAAACGGTATAGATTACCACTAAGCAACGCCTGGAACTAAAATCTTATGTATTGCCAAAGGCACAGAATACTGGAGACTAACAGAAGTCAATGTACATACAAGTAATATTCGAGCAACGCACACATGGGCACCTCTCACGTACGCGATATCTTGGACTCATGCGGAACAAATTCACGAGCCATTCCGAGATATCGCGTCCGTATTAACATTGGCTTCTGTTAGTCTCTAGTATTCTGTGCCAAGGCAGATAAACATATTGATTGCTGCATTTTATTCAATTTAATTCTCCTCGTGGTACCCTATTGGTTCAGATTATGAGGTCCTGGGTTCAATACCCGAGTTGGGCGAAATGTTATCAGTTTGTTTTCCTAAGCTTTTCTCGAAAGTTAAAAATTTCAGTAACAGCTGAAGCTGAAGTCTTGAGTCTGGTGATGGTGTCCGTGCCTAGGAAGGCCACGTCAATCTGTAGGTACTGGTTACCAGGCGGCGGTAAAATGCATTGATCACCACTCAACTTGCCAACCAACAAACCGGTGAATTGTGATGAACCACAAAGCCTATAGATTTTTTCTGGTTCACTCTCCCTACTTTGCAACAGAACCGGTGTGATGATAGCCAAAAACACTTGAGATCTTGTTCGAATCACAATGTTAATAATGTTGCACAAAATATCTACATTTCGTTCTGCCTTATATATAGGCTAAGAAACCCGTAGGTAATAAAAATATAATTACCTTTGAAGACTTATGGCGGAACAATTTTAACGACTGCACAATGATATTGTTATTATTATTATTTAATTAATTTCAAATTCATTAAAATTTGTTATCGTAACATGATATTACCTATGTAAAATAATGCCTAAATTTCCACTTCTTACGTAAATTGTTTACGTTGGATATAAAAACATTAATGAAAAATATTCGAGATATTTCGAATTATAATTTTGACATAATAGTTCAAAAAGGATATTTAATTGTGAGTTTATAGTATAGGATCCTACTAAGACTATCTTCACCGAGCTGGTTAATCGATAAAAAGTGTTTTATATTCAATAAAATATGTCAATAAACATATTGCAAATGAGTTGACCAAAAAATTCAGTCCAGTGTAATTAACAATTTTTTTAAACATTTCACTGGTTTGGTTAATAGACAAATTCCATATCAATCGTAAGTATGAAACCTGTTAGAATATGCAAAAGTTACGTTGACTATATTGTTTCCGTGATAACTCTTGAATAGGCAGGGTACTAGTATCAATTTACCTTCTTTTTACACCATAAGATAGCAAACAAGCAGATGGGTCTCCTGATGGAAAGAATCAACCATCGATAACTATAGATACCAAAGATGTTAATGGTGCGTTGCTATCTTGTAGCGAAGTCTAAAGCCACATGCATAAGTTTATCGGCTACCTTACCCTCCAAACTGGAACACGACAGCGACAAGCACTGATATATTGTGACATTAATAGGTAAGGCGGTAGTAGGTAAGAGTTCTGCATGATCTCGCCCGGGTCTGGTACTCGGGCGAGATAATGCAGAACTCTGCCACGATGGTAGAGACTCGCATAGCCAACATAATAATAATAATACCTGTTTATACCTACCTACCTACCCAAAAGTTGTGACAGGAAAAAAATAGTCAACCCCACGTTTGCATTTTCTATAGGCTTAATATTTTCGATTGATATGGAGTTTGTTATAATAGACATTTTTTTTAAATTTCACTGGTTTGGTTAATACCAAACGAGTGAAATGTTAAAAAAAATACATTCGGGACATTTTTTAGTCAACCCATCTGCAATATATTTATTGATATATTCAATTAGATAAAAAATACTTTTCATCCATTAAGCAGCTCGGTGAAGGTGGTCCTATAGCGAGATCTTAGACTATTAGAGTTATATGCAAAACTAGCTGACCCGCGTAGCTTCGCCCGCGAATAGATTAACATGTCATCGATATAGTTTTTCATACAAACTTTCAGTAAGTTAAGTGTTGATTTTTTTTGAAGTTAGCCTATATTTGAGACCCTGACCTTCAAATATCCTCATGCCAAGTATCATCAAAATCGGTTCGGTTTAGACATGAGCGTAGTATCAGGGGGTATCATATGTATGCAGATAGCTCTATCCTGGTGGAAAAATAACCATCGCCTATAAACACTGAAGATGTTTATGGTGCCACTTGGCGATATGGTTATTGATCGGACCCCTTCAAACCGGAACACGACAGTGTGACAAGCACTGACGCTATTGCGACAGGAATATGTAATACGGTTGAATCAAACTGCAGAAATCTACCACCACATTGTAATCGCGATGGTAGCGACACGTTTGAGTAATAATTCTCCTTGTCGGGTTGTCGACTAACACGGAGATGGTAATATAAACACGAAGGTATAGATTAAGGCGATTACAGCTGCGAACGACCTTGAGTTTCTGACAGGAGCAGCGCAAAAATTATATCGCGCGCTAGCTTGCTCCAACGTCAAAGAGTATTTACAGTGAATGCAGATACCTACGTTTTAACATTTTTGTTCACCTATATGAACTTTTATCATCATGAATCGACTGAATGTTGTCAAACTCAAAACCAATAACCAGTAATCGCTCATTTATCGATTACATATACATTCGTTTTAAAAAAACGATAAATATCTAAAGAAAAAAAATGTACCGAAAATTGACAAAAAATCATATAACAATTTACACAATAATAACAGTTTCGTTTCCTATTTCTTTGAAAGTGTTGTAATATACAATACATCCCGTGTAGCACTTTATTTTACTACATACAATCAACAATTAATATTTAACAAAACCTTTCAAAATTTGATTTGGTTAAATATAATCTCTTGAATAATATTTTAAAACTAAACTAGCTTCTTAGTTTTTGTTTCAAAATCTCGTAATAAAAAAGAAGATATATAATTTGATTTAATGTTTATAGAGGAAACTACTAAATAAGTTGATTTATTTAGACTATTTGTATGTATAATATATTTAATTTATTTATTTTTAGTTGCGAAGTCCTTACTACCTTCAAATAGTACCAGTTTTTTTTTTCTTTAGAGTTTTGCTTTTTATTCGCTTGCTTGAATTATCTTCGTTGTTTATATGATTTATTTTTTATTTATTTTTGTACATTTATACAAAATATTGACAAAATACTTATCTATCTATTCTATAGCTAATAAAACATTCAAGCGTAAACGTAGGAAAGCGTAAACATGAATAATCTCAAAATATTATTCAGCGTCTACTCGCAAACAAAACTATTTATAAAGTACTAGCTTTCAGCCCCTTTAATACCCTCTTTTACCTCTTTAAGAGATAAAACTCACAGCATCCTTACATGCACGTTTATTTAATTGAATTAAAGATCATGACTAATAAATTTGAAGAGATTTTGATTAAACATATTTTATTTTTTCTACAAACTTTACCACTTTTATCATCCTTTGAAGAGATGACATTTGAAAACCTTAAACTCGTATTCATTTAATTGTATTAAAAATCATAAATACTAAGTTTTAAATAATTTCTACAATATTCTACATTAAACAATCTATTTTTTATACAAACATCAATGCTTTTTTTACCCTTTAAGGAATAAAATTTTAAAAAATCCCCAAATATATGATTCTTAAAATGTGTTGAAGATTATAAGTGCCGAATTTCAAGTTATTTTCACCATAAACCTTTGATTTTTCATATAAATTGTAACACACACTTACTCCTTTAATGGATGAAACTTCGAACATTACATGCATGTTTCTTCAATTTCGATTGAAGAGCATAAGTACTAAAAAAATCCAAAAATTCGTACTTCTTAATTGTATTAAAAATCATAAATACTAAATTAAAATAATTTAGATTTTATAGTAATGCAATAAATAAACAATTCATTTATGATACAAACTTAAAAGCCTCTTTTTACCTCTCTATAGGCTAGAATTCCAAAAAATATTAAATTTATATTTAATTTTTTTTCAGTTAAAGGATAATTTAATTACGGCATATCATTCTATTTGAGTTGTAATAACTCAAAAATGACAGAGTTTCAAACAAACTTTCACCCCCTATTTCACCATCTTAGGGGATGAATTTAAAAAAATCCTTTCTTATTCCTTGTCTATATCATAAGAACAACATCTGTAAAAAAAACCAGACTTCTCGGTCCAAGCTCATTATCTACTATAAAAAAACATCCAAGCGTAAACGAAATCTTCAATTTCCAAACGGCACAATCTTACTATTGTGCCAAACGTTCTATCTGTACTATTACTCTTTGACTCGAATATGGAGAGCGGAGCATGCTAACATGCGACACAGCCTCCCCGTATGAACGCTACCGGGAGACTGACTTTCGACGCGAGCGCTGTCCGCGAATTAAATAATAAGGTTTTTATTGATTTAATAGCACACTATAATGATTTTGTAAAATTTTGAACTTAAATTTTATAAAGCAATAAATTGTCTGTAATAAAAAGAAAAAATCATCAAAATCGTTACAGTAGTTTGGAAGTTATAAGCAATTTTTGTGTAAAAATAAGAAAGATATTCGATTTTTTTCCGTCAAAAATAACAATAAAATTTAAAAAAACGAACTTAAAATTTAAACTTAATTATATTATACGTATAATGCATATTTTTTTTTAATTATTGGACCAATCGGTTAGCAGTAGTAGGCTTTCAAAGAGGTGTCTATTTCGTAGTTTGGCATTACCTATCGCCTTAAGGTTGTATAATAACGGCGTAAACTATGTACATACACGATAATTACAAGCAAGCGGCGTGCGTTCCGCGTCGGAATAGGTAGGTTTTCTGACTGCCGGCTGCGCGGGCGCATGTACTACTGGCCACTGGCGTCTAGCAGGTTTAATATTTTATGCCGACACACTCGTTGTTGATTTAAATTAAATACCTATAACAATATCTTATAACTGTTATTTGTTTAAACGATTATATTATTGTTGAATACGAATATAATTTATATATATAAAAATCAATTGCTGTTCGTTAGTCTCGCTAAAACTCGAGAACGGCTGAACCGATTTGGCTAATTTTGGTTTTGAATTAATTGTTGAAGTCCAGGGAAGGTTTAAAAGGTGAGAAAATATAAATTAAAAGGTGAAAAAAAAAAGAATAATCAAAAAGGCAGAACAACGTTTGTCGTGTCAGCTAGTATATTATATGAATGTTGTATAAATATATATGATGTATAAATATATTTAATTACTGTAAATATTTTATATGCTATTTATTATGTAAATATGTGTGTATATTGGATGTGTATGCATGTTTGTGTGTAGGAATCCCTACATCCTTTTTCGATCTGCCTAGTAGAAACGCAGATGTGTATTCTTCAAAGGTGACCGAGCCAACATAGTTAATAAGGCATTGAAGGGAAAACTTCTTTAGGTACACTGAGCACTTTATTTTGTGAGTGCAGAATGAGACTGAGACGTCACGCCCGGTTATGTAACGCTCGTTCGGGTGAAGTCGGATCGAGTCGATCAAGAGAGCGAGAGAGATTTAATCAACGCCTCTGCTATATTAGCTCAGCAACCATCACATTTAGGTATTAATTGACTATAACGTATTTTTTTAACTATCATATAATTTTCACTATTGTTGTGTAATCACAAGCACATTACAATTATGTCTCATATAGCTTTATAAAGCAACCTGAATATCTTTGTGATGAGACAACTGCGTCAAACTTAAATTTATTATTTATTAATTAATTTATTATTAATTATTTTTACAAATGTACATTTAAGCGCATTTCACCATATCCGTAAGTCGGTTGACCTCCGTGCCCTTGAATACGCATCGCAGGACGGACCCGTGCCGCCCTGCGTCACGCGAGCGCGCTTGATATTTGTGTAGTGCCCTGTCGTGAACGTTTATAAGCATTCAGTGTACGTGTTTGTGTAGAGAACTCATTGAGACCAAATAATAAAGAACAATTTATGTGTAAGTGACTTATCTTTTATTTTATTTAATGGTGGGTACCAAACGCCCCCACATCTTTGCTGATTCGACGATTGCCTCTAAGCATTTAAGATATCTTAAATGTTACCTGGAGAAGGTGCTTTAGGTTGTTCATCAGTCTTGTTATCTTCTTGGAAGCGTACAGTCATAGCCTTCTTCTTGACCCGCAACTTGTCGTCTTCTGGTGACATTATAGACATCCGTTTCTTAGGCCGATCGTCCTCTTGGTCAACGCGTTTCATCTCTGACGCCGCTGCGACCGCTGCGGCTGTCGAAGTTACATACTTATGACATTACATACTTATTACATACATCACAATATTATAATATCATATTTTAGATTTGCTTAATTATAACGGTATATTAGTTATTATAAGAATAGGAATAGGCTTAATTCAAACCATTGTGGTGTTGGTTGGGCAACACAACTAGTGTTGGACGAAAAACGTGTAGCCGCTCATATGAGCAAAGTTTTGTAAATGTAAAAGTTAAAACACTTGTAGATAGACACATAATATATCGTGAAATAATATAAATATGGTATAATTAGTTTCATTTCTTAATAGGTAAGTCTGTATTTCTAGGTTTAAATTGATTAAATGCACTGATACTACCCTGACAATGTAAGAAATTGCTTTGTAGGCGTATCCAGTTTAATCGGTGATGTCGACTAACACCTCGTTTACAAAAAGATCACTGATATTCTCATTTGACTCTTTAATTTTAAAATTAATCGTTATACTTTAGAATTCTAAAGAAATTTTACTTCAATCGCGTGTGACTGTTACATCAGTAAACAAATAGGTATAGAAATCAATCCACATACAAAAGGCGCTCGGGTAACGCACACATAAACACCTCACACGGACGCGATATCTCGTAATGGTTGGGAATAATGCAAGTGTGTGTGCCATGCCATCCGCTGGGACACGCGTCAGTGAACTTTTTTTATGCAGAACATTTGTAACAGGTATAACAATAACATTAAAATATTTTAGTTATTATTGGTTTACATTTCCGTTCTACCTGTTTCATTGTCAATCAAGGATTTAAAACGTTATAATTTCGATGTTTGCTGTTACGTGATTGGTTCGCCGCGTTTCATGCTGTTTCGTGATTGGTTCGCCAACTAGCGCTAGAAGATAACGTCATAGTATCATATACCATAACCAATCACGACGACGCAAACACATCGAAATTATAACGTTATAAATCCTTGTTCTCAACAATAAATCATACACATAGATACGAATGCCACTACCAGTTTTTTATGCTTAAGCCAAAGTCGATAGCCCTAGCGCGATCGCCGAGCGTAGGTATGATAAATGAAGTACATACATAAGTTTGATTTCTGTACCTATCTATTTTGTGGTGACATGCACAATTTTTTTAATGTATGAAGTTGAATCACGTGTGCGACAACAAGTAAGAGATAATGTCTACTATAACGAGAAAATGTCGATTTGGTACGTTGCATATTCTAAGCATTTTTAAGCAATTTATTCTTTTTCTACCAGGAAAGGATCTGCTTGTTTTCGGAATTTTTGCCTTTTTAAATTCAATTTCATTGGGTGAAATGAAAAAACCACAATTTCATTCGCAATGATTTTTCAAACATTAAATTACTCGAATGTTAAATGATCATATTAGCTATTAAAAATAATTATGAATTATAACTACTGCACCTTCTATAATGAATTATAAGATTTAATTAATTGTAAAATTTGACAGACCAAATGAAGAGAGGTAGCAAATGCAATGCATGAAAATACATTTTATATGAAATTTCACATGCTACTTTATACGAACTGCCCGGTGAAAGGGTGGATGGATGTAATCTACAAAAGGGATGACCAACAATATTTTTTAGTAGTAAATAACTTAAAAAATATATATTATTAAAAATCCGATTCTTTAAATAACAAATAGAAGATACATATTTATGAATATACTATATTAGCGAGAATGACGCGTTACTCACATTACGATCGAGTCGCATTAAAGTTATTTGGTACTTTAACAACGGTAATAAAATTGAAATCTTTATGAATTCCGGGCCGCTGGTTTTACTGGGCATTTGTTTATTGCTCTTCCATTATAATTTTAATATATTTTAGGAAAATATACATATTTCTGCATTTAAGTTTTTCTGCTGCAAAATAATTAGGTAGTATTAAAATTATATTTTTTTTTTCAAAATCAAAAAAATAATTTAGGGAAGAAATAATGGAGGGACTTTATTTATCACTGGCCGTTTCTTACGCCTTATTTCGCGTGACTACACACATTACTTCTTTTTACTTAGTCGGGTAAAAGTAGCCAATATTACTCAGTGATAATGTAGCTTTACATTAGTGAAAGGATTTTTACAATCGGTCCAACAATTTTTGAATTTATCCATTACAAACAATTCAATCTTTTACCTCTTTAATATTATTGTAGATTTGAAAAGTTCGTCTTTATTCGAGTATCTACGATATTCTTACGTTTCTTACGCCTTATTTCGCGTGACTACACACATTACTTCTTTTTACTTAGTCGGGTAAAAGTAGCCAATATTACTCAGTGATAATGTAGCTTTATATTAATGAAAGGATTTTTACAATCGGTCCAACAATTTTTGAATTTATCCATTACAAACAATTCAATCTTTTACCTCTTTAATATTATTGTAGATTTAAAAAGTTCGTCTTTATGCGAGTAACTACATTGATAGGATTTTATATATCAATGAGTAACTACGATATTATACGAATACCAACTACTTAATAATAAATTAAAAACATTTTACAATTAGTTTTATAAAGTTTCGAACATAACTTTTTGTTTAAGTTATTTTTTAAAATAGGATTACAATAATAATAGTCAAATATATTTTTATTGTATCTAGCAAAAAAGAACAAATACTTATAATAATTAGATAATTTATGATGGTACTCCTTAAAAAGTTTGAGAATTCATTTATAAACAACTGCTGCATTTTAAAACCCGACTGCACGAGAAAAAGTAATGTTATTGTGTAACGAACGAAGTCGCGGATAACAGAGTAGCTAAATATTTTTTATTTAAATCTAACAGTTTTTGAGATGAGCGCGTTATACAATTCCTCAGTTATAGTTGAATTATGAAGTCAGAGATGTTTTTGCAATAACTTTGTAAGACATGTAAAGGTCAAATTAAAATACACAATTCGATATTACGGTATCTATTTGAGTAGGTACCTACGTTTATTTGTCCAAAACGTCAATTATTCGTAAAGTACACATACATAAATTTACATAAAAGAAAAAGACAGCTTAAACTGTTAGTATTGGACCATTTTAATTCTTGATCTAAACTAATATTATAAATAAAAGATTTGTATTTTTGTTTGTTTGTTACGATTTAACTCAAAAATTACTTGAACGATTTTAAAAATTCTTTTACCTTCTTCTTCGTTCTTAAGAACCTTCACTATCCAGGAGTGCCTTATGCTACTTTATGACCCGACTGATCAAAGGGACGTAATGATTTTTAGTCAACTCCAATATGACAAAACGAAGTGACATCTGGTAGTTGAAACCATGAAACAAAGAAAACAAGTGGAAGTGAAAAGTGGGCGTGCCGCGTGCACCACTATTATGCGCTGTTACTCTAAATTGCTTTAGTAATACTTACCATATCTTTAGGAGATAGTCGTCGTGCGAAAATCATTATACACTGAATTATGCCGTATTGTGCCAAATAAATATTATAATATAAATATAAATAAATAAAAAATATAAATATTTTACACTGAATTATGTCGTATTGTGCCATCCTTGAATGCAGAAATGATAGTAGAATACGGATGATTAAAAATGGAGATATTTCATATCATCCGAAAGTACAATTTTCATTTTATTTTAATAAAATGCCTGATTTAATATAATCTCTTAATGATATAATAGAAAGTCAAGCTAAAATTAGCCGTACATCTTACATATAAAGTTCATTTTAGGTTGACCTAATTTTTCTAGAAAGATATACGTAATGACAGTCATTACGTATATCGTTCTGGAAAGTTCTCTACTCAAATATGACCAACTGAAAACTACGGAAAAATCAATACTGCCATCTATTGTAGAATAGTGAAGCTATTAAGATTATAGTTTCACTATTGTACAAATAGATGAGTCTATTTTGAATAGACTACAAAAGGACGTAAATACTCTTTTTTTGTTGCAAAATCAAATTTATTGTAACGCAGTTTGGTATATTTTTAAATGTTCTGTTTGTGTGTTTCGGATTATTGTTGTTTAAAATGAAAACGACCAATGAAATAATGTTTGCATTAGTAGTTTATATGCAATAATGCTTATTTTATGTGTGAGTTTGGCGATCACAGTCCTGATACAAATGTTTGTACTTCCCACTTCCGTTTGTTTTCTATGTTCCATGGTTGAAACTATATATTAATACGAGAAGGAGAAACTTTGGACCCCTTTTTCAGACAATTGCGCAAACGGTGGAGTATGAATATTGGCCCAGTTAAAAGTTTACATTGCGGAGGACTGCTTTCTGCAGTCCTCCGCAATGTAAACCTAATATTTTTAAATAAAATGCATTAGATATATTTTAAATTAATAAAAATAAAAACACACACGACATTTTTGTGATATACGTGATAAATGATAATATACCTTAGATGAAGGAAACTACTACTAGATATGAAATAACCAAGAGAAAACCGTGTCATTTCGTCCCTAACAATGGCGGACTTAAGAACAGCTGTTTACTGTCTACATAACAATTGATAAATTATATTACAATTGGGCATGTTATTTTAACAATTAGTTGTTATTTTAGATTTAAGGTACACACTTAAATTATAGAAAAATACAAATAAACGCTAAAATTATTTTAATATTTTGTAATCAAAGGGTTATTTGATATAACTTATCGACATTGACAGCGTATTTTAGTAATGGCGTTTTGGCCGCAAGCTGTTTAAGGTGACGTTAATTTTCTTAAATGATTTGAAATTAGAACACTGACAAAATTTTGTAGCTTGTCTATTATGAAAATTCTAACTTATTAGACAGAGATAAAGCCATTTTTATTTGTTCACCGTTGGAATACATGTTGATTGTTTATGGCAATTAACGGCAAGTCCTTATCTTTCTCTTGTCAAAGTAATATACACACATGTATAAAATATTTTCTTTGCGGTTAAAGTCAGTTGTTTAACTTAAAAGAAATTTTGTTGTTTAGTTTATGGTCGAATTTCGGCCACAGGCGTAGTATATATTTTTGATTATTTTTCTCGATATTGAATACTAGCTGACTCGCGCAGCTTTACCCGTGAGTAAATTATCACGTCGTCGATAAAATTTTTCATAGAAACATTCATCTCCTATTTTCGCCCCTCAGGTGTTGATTTTTCAAAAAAAAAACATAGCCTGTGTTTAACCTCGGGTTTAAATCAATCTTTACGCTAAATTTTATCAAAATCAGTTTAGCGGTTTACATGTGAAAGCATAACAGACAGACTCGCATTTATATTAGTATGGATTTGTACAACATTCATATACTTTCACACTTGTATTTATTAAATAAATTGTCCGAGAGAAACTTGGTCATTAACTGTAGCTGGCTCGGGGACTAAATCCAGTTGCAGAATTCAGGATGTATGGACCAAGTTTTCTCACATATCATCTTGTAGTTTCTACAAGCACTTGGCTATTGGCAGAGTTTTATGTGATTTTATGGATTTGGAGAAATCATTCGATATAGCCTGTAAGGGACGGTGTATGAAAAAATTAAAAAAAAAACATGTCATTCTTACGATCTAGGCATAATAACATTTTTTTTTCTTGTGGAAAATGCAAAATTAGCGATTTTTTTTTTATTTTTACGCCACCCAATGCAGAGCGTACATTGCTCTGGTTCGTCGCGCCCGCGATACTCTCGAACCAGCCATTAAAGTTGCGCCGTGCTCGGCGTAACACAATGCTTATTTTACGTATTTCCTTTAATTTATACTATGTTTTTATAAAAAAAACACCGTAGAGTATTAGAATAAATCAAATTATACAAAGTTAAAAAATCGTCATAAAAATTTAAAAAAACCTGCACAAATTTCCAACAGTTTCCAACTCAGGATCAGGGTCCTAATCTATTGTTTTGGTTTGCGATAGACCGTCCTTTACACACTGTATAGTTGTACAAAACTTTGGTATCTTTTACCAGGTTATAGGATAGGTGGACTACTGCTGTGTGTATATAGTGAGCAACATAGTGAGAAAATGTTATTGCGCAAACAATAGGCAGATAAAATTTTGCCTATTTGTCGGTCTATATGTTTAACTGGCAGTCCGCGTGACCAAATATCATTACTTCCCTTTGCTCAGACGAGTAAAACAATAGCCTTTGTCACTCGTGGATAATGTAGCTTTCTAAAAGTTAAGGAATTTTTAAAATCAATCGAGTAGTTTTTTAATTAAATCGTAACAAACAAACAGAAAATCAAATCTTTCCTCTCTACAATGTTAGTTCAGATTTAGATTGTAACTCAGGAATGGCTTGACCGATCTTGATGAAAATTCTAGGCTACCTATATCAACATTTTGTCTGTCTTTCTATATTCGGTTTTATCGTCAGTGAATTTACGCCCAGCGGAAGAAGCAAGTATTAGCGGGTAATATACTAGCCATTGGCCGGGACTTCGCTCGCCTGACTCCAAATCAATTATTTCCTTAATACTCGATTGAAAAACTAGTCTATGTAACTCAGTAATAATGTAGCTTTATATGAGTAAAAAAATGTTTTATGTGTTAAACACATATATAACTAGAAAAAATCTAGTTATATAATATTATGTATTTTATCACTTATCACGTGTTTGGAAAAACTTGAAAAACTTATAAACAACAAAGAAAAATTTAGCCACGCTAGGATCTGAACCTGCGGCCTTCCTCAAGCCGGGACGCGCTAACCAGCTAAGTTTTCAAAACTTCCAGTGTTACCTTCAAGTTCAGTCTGTATACTGGCAACAACATTCCCCCTGGCCGCATGCCTCGCCTCCTCCATCTCCCTGGCCGCGGCTGCCAGAATGTTGTTCACCGCCGTCTGTGTCCCTGGCATGTCTTCTCTGCGCCGTCGACGGATCTCTTCTGCCCTCATCATCGACTGCTGGTACATGTGTATCTGTAAATGGAAATATTTATATCTTTATTAAAAATTACATTTATCCATTATCTATATACATAAAAATCAATTGCTGTTCGTTAGTCTCGCTAAAACTCGAGAACGGCTGAACCGATTTAGCTAATTTTGGTTTGGAATTAATTGTTGAAGTCCAGGAAAGGTTTAAAAGGTGAGAAATTATAGAAAAAAGTAGTTAAAAAGGCAGAACAACGTTTGCCGGGTCAGCTAGTTTTTAATACTTTCCCCGTATGAGATTTGGCGTGAAGATATTTTTTTATATATATGACAAGCACTTGTTGCGCTATTGCGGCAGGAATTAATTTTAATTATTTTATTACAACTCACTCGCTTGTGTTGTTTTAACACACCTCAGCCTCATACGTCGTCAACTAGACCATTTACAAAGATAAATCTTTAAAAAAAAAAAAACATAAAAGCACGCCTCATAACACTCGTTTAATTTAAAAAATAATTCTCTGGGTAGGGATCTGGCGTGAAGAAATAAAAAAATAAAAAAGGTGAGGAGTAAACTAACTACCCGTTACTATTTTTTTTATATATTTTTAAAAACACCATGATTATGTTATTTTTATAAATATATATGTAATACGTATACATATATTTATAAAAATAACATAATCATGGTATTTTAAAAAGCTCTTAGAAACCCTTCAATTTCGCTAAAATTTAACAAATATTTTTTACTAGACAGCACCATGTCGAGTGAGCGGCATTGGCCTCTTTGATATCGTAGTCGCGTGTATCAGATGACATTTTTTGGTCAAAATTTTGTGTTGCCATGTAGTAATAAATTGAACTACCCCTGTTGATCCCGGGTTCCATTGAAGAATAGCCAACTGCCGTTCTGCCAGGCAGGTCGTAAAAGGCGACCGATTGGCTATACAAGACACTACCATCGTGGCTACTAGGTGGTAGAGTCCTACATTGTCTCGCCCGGGTCTGGTACCACCGCCTTACCTATTCCTGTCGCAATAGCGTCAGTGCTTGTCACCGTCGTGTTCCGGTTTGGAGGGTAAGGTAGCCGGTAACCTTATGCATGTGGCATTCGATCTCGCCATAAGATAGCAACGCACCATTAACACCTTTGGTGTCTAAAGGCAATGGTTGACTCTTTCCATCAGGAGACCCATCTGCTTGTTTGCTATTTTATAATATAAAAAAAATTATAAATATTTGAAATATCATTTAAGATTAATTTATCTTAAATGATATTAATTAATGATCTTAAATATTTCGGTGGGGGAAAATTTATGTATATATATATATATATATATATATATATATATATATATATATATATATATATATATATATATATATATATATATATATATATATATATATATATATCATATATACAATGATTGTATTGAACTACTGAACAATACATTTGATGATCGGCAGGATTTTTGTTACATATTGCATATTAGCTGCGGCGTGCAGCCCGCTGCGTTATAAATGTTTGTGGCGAATCCCGCGGGATTACAAATTTTTCCGGAATAAAAAGTAGCCTATGTATTCTTCATCTACCTATGCGCCAAATTTTATTCAAATCCGTTCAGGTAGTTTTTGTGTAATTGAGTAACAAACATCCATCCATCCAAACATTTAAACTTTCGTATTTATAATATTAATATAGGTTTGATGTAAGCACACATCTAATTCTACTTTTTTTCCCTTGCCACACGGATCCCTGGCAACGCATTTTGAATATTAAACCCACCTATAAAGAGTAGCTAATAATGTAACTTAAATTGTAAAAAATATGTTAAAGATATCATAAAATATGTGTAAAACATCCCTGATAATGCTTTAATAAGCGAAACCGGTTGGATGTAAACAGTAAAAAATTAAAAATATACGTGAACTGAAAGTACAAGTGAGTTTATTTGTAATACATAATTTAAAATGCAGTTTCACCAAGTGCCGACGATGGAAACTATCCAATTTGAATTATAACATCTTTGGTGTCCAATTAGCCGATTGTTTTCTTTTATTCTATTAAAAGTACTATTTGCTTGTTTAATATTATAATATCATAGCAAACAAGCAAATGGATATTTTGAACATTTAGGTATGTAAGGGAAGGCACAAGACGTAAAATACACAAAGTATTTTATTTTCATAATTATATGAAACCTAAAACGGCATTCTTTTATAACAAAAACTTTATTTTTTTTAAATTATATATTTCTTGTCAAACAGAACACTCATGCACAGCCGAACTCGCCAATCTAGACGAATTTAGTAAAAATACGGGAGTTTTATTTACCCCGTACCACAAAATATTTATTCTGTGCCCACCACACCACACCACCACAAAATATTAATACCACAAAATATTTATTCTGTGCCCGTACTCAGTTTATCTAATTACGGGTTCCTATTTTTTCCCTAAAAACGAGGTAGCCCGTAATATACGGACGTATATATGGATATCTGGTCACCCTAGCTGCCTTATAAAATAATAAAATTATTATACTAAGCAATAAGCATCCGTAGCTGTTATAAATCATAAAAATAGGTAAATAACCACTTTGTATAAAATGTAAGAAATACAAGGTCAATGACAATTTCCAGACTAAAAAAATACATTACAAAAACATAAGTACTCAAATGAAGAAAATAGCTGTATTTTTATATTACAATATTTTTAAAGTAAGAAAATATACTTTAATTGCGTATATATAATGATGATATTTAAAAAATAACATAATGGTTAATTTTTAAAAAGCAGAAATACTTCTTTATAACTTGAAACTAGTTCTCGAGCAACCGAGATTCCAAATAATAAAAAGTAATTCTGGCTCCTTTCAACTGCACGTTGAACAATGGGATAAAAAAACTAGCAGCAATCCGCCCGTTCACCTATGCCTGAGTTCACCACACGTCCGGCTTAAACTGGACATGTCCTATACACACGTTGCACTTTAGTATGATAAAATGAGATACAGAGTAAATAAATTACACAATATAGTTTTAAATTGAATATGTGACACTATACAAGTGTTAGGTTAGCTAAATAACAAGTGATAATTTTTTACTAAGTTCCCACGATTAAATGGTGTTTGTATGTTAGAGCAATGTTTGTAAAATTTGGAAAAGTTTGTTTTATTCAAAATTAATAAACGTCAACAGAAAAATCATTTATTTAACATCATTTCATTAAAAAGTTAAAAGTTTTGAATGAAATATTTTATAAGTAATTATGGCAATCACAGTTATTAATAAAATCAGTTATAATCATCTACCATTGTATTCTCTTTTCTATAACTGTAGTAGGTAATAAACATAAGTTAACGTAAGTTATAACGAATGGCATACACTTTTAAGAATTTGTTTTAGACACTGCTCGAGTGCATAAAATATTTATTCTGATAAATATTTTATGCACTTGAATCAGGGTAAAAGCATACTTAATCCGCGAAAATTAATTAATTTCTTTGATACGTTTTGTACCCCGCTTTTCATCTATTATTTGGTTAAAACATTTTACAAGTTTGCAAGATAAGTGATACATCGCCTTACTATTTTTTTACATTAATCACTTTAGTAAGAAATATTGCGTAATAAATACTATAATATAACACAGTGGCCCTAAAGTATTTTTAACTGTCTGAAGGAATGACTACAATAACCTTTAAGCCTGAGTTTTCTAACTTTACGCCTGGGAACCCTATCACACAAGTACGTCGATGAGACATTAAAATGTTATTTACATATTTATGAATGTGTAAAACAAATTTAAACGATCTACGTCACTATCACAACATTTTTATCTGATGTACATGTTGTTAAACACATATGTGATGTTTCGTTTACGTCAATTAAAGCTTCTAATAACTTTTCATTTTTTTACATGCCTCTTTAGTAAGCAGTACTGCGTAGTAAAAACTACTAAAGTATTTTAGCATTCTGGAGTATAGCCTTTAAGCCTGAGTTTTCCAACTTTACGCTTGGGAACCCTATCATACAGTACGCCTATGAGACATTAATGTTATTTACATATTTATGAATGTGTTAAATAAATTTAAACGATTCTCGCTACTATCACTTTTTATCTGATGTATATTGTGTTGTTAAACACATGTGATTTTTCTTTAAGTCAATTAAAGCTTCTAATAAGGAGTACTGGAGTGGAACTTACGGATACTAATTCATAAGTTTATTTTAAATAACCTTGCCGACGGTTTATGTTACTTTTTGTCAGTATTTTGTTACTACGCTTAAAATATACGTTCACTTAGCTTCTAGTTCATAAAATTACAAACTAAAGGTATACATATTTTTAATTATTTGTATTTGTTATTGACTACCCAAATGATTGAATGCTGCAAAGTGCAGCTCTAACTTTAACTTTTAAATTTACCCGAAGTAGATGGATCTATTTCCAACAGGTATTTATTTATAGCGCATACAAGGGCGGATCCAACCTGGGGTCACACATTTGAGGTTCAGTGTGGTTCAGTCAAAATAGGCGCTAATCCTTAGATTACAAAAATTAATCCATACCTAGACACCTTCCGGGAGGGGGGGGGGGGGGTCATGATCCCCACGACCCCCCCCCCCCCCCCCCCGTGTGCATAGATGTTTTAATTTATAGTAATTAATTACGTAGTAAAAATCTTTAAACTCAAAAACTTTCCGATGGATAGATAATATTTGTTTTAAATACAGCTATTGAAGGGTATTTTATATATACTTTTTATTTCGAAGTTTCAAGGGACAAGGGAATTTTCAAGTGACTTATAACTTAGCCACAGTGAAGCGTGGTCGGTTTCAGCTAGTTAAATATAAAATTAAATAGGAATTAATATTATTTTATTTTATTTTTTAAAAATATACATAAGAAATTAAACTCTCTTGATTTATCAAGGTTCAACAGTTTTATAGCTGTGACCGGCTAGACGGATGGCAATCTCCAAAACCGCATTTGCAAAAAAACACCCCACAAATCTTTCTCTTTTGTAATATTAATAAAAATATGTTGTATCTCTTTATTGTAAGATATTCACGGATAAGATAACCTCGGACTTGAGTAGTTCCTAAAGAAATTGCTACGTCACCGAACCTACAGTTCACAGACCCGGTTTTCGATTGTCTAAAAAGTGTGAGTTGCCAGTACGACCAGTAGAAGGAACAAGCACGATTTAAAAATATTTTATTAATTTATCAAGGCCGACAAACCTTAGCTTTAGAAGGTATAAGTAAACGTATAATACGCCATTTAGTAAAAAGAAGAAAAAACTAACGTAGTTTTTGGGTCTGCCTGTTTAGCTAAAGTTTTGAGTCCGGGACCTGATGCCCCTGTAGGGCAAATATTATTGAGGTCTTTTCGAGATATGTATTTAAATATCGAAATCTAATAAGATTTAAAATATAAAATAATAATAAGCAGCTCGGTGTCGGTTTGAAGTGACAGTCTAGAAATTATTGGCAACAAAGAGTGCAAAAAGTGTTTTTTTTTTTTAAATATTGAAAAAGATCTTTTTATAATATTATATACTTTTTTTATGGTGACGATAATCGTTTAAACAAGCAGATGGCTCTCCTGATATTAAGAGATAACCGTCGCCTATATACCCAAAGATGTTAATGGTGCGTTCCTATCCGTGTGGCGAGGTGTTAATGCCACATGCACAAGTTTACCGGCTACCTTACCCTCCAAACTGGAACACGGCAATAATAGCAATGCCTCGCCTGGGTACCATATACCCGGGCGAGACGTTGCTGAACTCTACCACCTAGTAGTCACGATGGTAGTGACGCCGACGCCGACGCCGACGATTGTTCGCCACGAACTGCCTGGCAGTGTGGCAGATGGCTTATTCTTCAAAGGGAGTCCAGACCAACACGAGGGAATCACCATCTCAATGGTCTGATCAAATAACTAATGCCACCTCTTCTAACAAATTTTATCAAACTGTGAAGAAACACGTAAACCGAAACCAATAGAAACAGATTGTCCTAGCAAGTGGATCCAGTAATCACGATCCTCAGCCATGAGAGACCAAATGAAAAGTATGTGTTTATATTATACTACTGTTAATAATGTTTTCATAACCGTGTCTTGATACCCGTCTGTCCTGGCTATCGCAAGTAATACGTGAGAGCCGTTATCAGGTTGGTGAAAAAGGGTCAGCGCCCATTTTGGCATTCGCTAAACCCGTAAGTCATGGTGAACCGAAACATCAATTGATGTTCGGGTCAATCTGCCTACCCGGCAAGGGAATCTACGTAATAATATCTGAAACACTGTAACGGAACTCTATCAAATGTCTATGAGACCAAACGGGTAGTTAGTTTACTCCCTCAAACAAACAAACAATAAAATTATAATAGTTAATAAATGAAGGAAATAAAAATATAAACGAATTAAGAACCTTTCGAGCTTTGGAAAGTCGGTTGAAAATTTATATTTCGCCAATTACGTAATTAATGTATAAAGTAGGTAGTTTTCCTCTAAAATACTATTATTTTTATTGTAATTGTCGACACGAATCTTTAAGGCATAAGTGTGTTGGTTGATTACACTATGAGATTTTACGAAATTGAAGATTCAAATCTTTTTAACCTGACTCGAAAATGCAAAAAGGAATAAAATAAAAAGATTTAAAAGGTAAACTTCAAAATTGATTTGATCAACGCTGGAGAAAAGTGAACTTGTGGAGAAAGCATTTCGAAAAACCGTAGAGGAATTATCTATAATAATACTAATATTATAACGAGAGAAAACACTTGTATTTTTTGTATGTACATAATATGGTAATCGTAACGAATAGACTCAGAAACTACAGAGCTGATTTTATTCTTTATTCTTCTATCTACGAGCTGTACAATCCAGGAGTGCCTTAGGATACTTAACCCAACTGACCAAAAGGAAGCTCCCACGAAAGAAGTAGCGAGTAACATCTAGTTAAGAATAAAATACTTAGAAGTTCCAATTACCAACATGTTAATATTAACTACTGCCAAGAAATCTATATTTATTTTCATATCCTTCCAGCAGCTTTTAATAGCGAACGGTACATAACGGGTATGGCTTTTATTCAAGCAAATCTGTGAAAATATTCTCAAGTTCTTTGTTAATAAAACTACATTGCTTGTTTTATAACTGGTTCGTACTAACGTAGGCGGATAGGTATTTTGATTAAAATAAAATAAAAACAAATTTTAATATATTTTTATAACATCCGGTTAATTAATTATATTGAAAAAATATAAATCGTTAACTCACAAAAACAAATTATACAACTAAATACAAAAAAACTAATCCAACAAAAACGCTCATTTATAAATATTCCTTTCCCAAGTACCACAAATTAAAATAAAATATTTGAAATGTTTACATACAATTATTAATAAAACATGGTCCCTACCGTGCGTATAATATGTTCACACACAAGGGGGAGAAAGGGATGCCGCTTACGTCGCGGCTACATAATCGGAATGCGGGAAACATTCGCGTTGTCGCAATGTGTTTAATCACTAATCAATCAATTCGCTGAATGTTCGAACTTCTGTCAGTTTTCTACTGCGACTAAGTTCAACTCGGTTTTGCATAGCATCGCAAGTTGAAGCGATATAGACTACAGTCGACGGAGTATAATGTAGTAGTTCGCTGGAATACAACAAGAAGTTTTGTTCCAGCAGAAGAAGAAAAAGAAGAAGAAGAAGAAGGAACACAACAAGAAGACAACACACCACAAATCGTTTTGATAGATAATTAACAAGGGACGATAATGTAACCCCAATATAATATGAAGAGCTTCGGGTTTCGTCGGCTTGAAATATTAAGTTTATCTCGCTTCTGCATTCGCGCGCATTGCATGTTAAAGCGAGATAGACCCGAGTATTGAATACGTGCGGGCACGTAGTTAAAAGGTTTTGTAAAAAGAGGCATTCGGGCAATAACTCTAAGTTCTCGGATGAAACTCTGGAGCTTATGAAGCAAAGACGTGAAAAAATCACTGCGGCACCGTCAGATCTCCAACAACTCACCAAGGATATCAGGAAACTGATACGAAGGGACCTCCGACGCTCAAATGTTACAAACATCCAACGAGCTATAGAGCAAAATCGGGGTTCCAAAGTATTTTCACATCAACTTGGAAAGAGTAATTTGACGAAGTTAAGAACTCAGGATGGCAGAACCGTCGCTTCTAAGCCGGAGATACTCACCGAAACTGAAGTCTTCTATGGCCAATTATATGCCTCGCGAATACCTCAACCTGAACCCCTAGACTCTGATCCCAGAGCCACATTGACACGCCACTACACCGACGAACTTCCAGATATAAGTCTCGAGGAGGTTGTACTGGCCCTGGGGCAGCTTAAAAATGGAAAAGCCCCTGGTGAGGACGGAGTTACATCCGAATTGCTCAAAGCTGGAGGCAAACCTGTGCTACAGGAACTACTAAGGATATTTAACTCCGTCTTGCACTCGGGGAGAACTCCAAGGGCGTGGAATAGGAGCATAGTAGTTTTGTTTCACAAAAAGGGGGACAAAACACTGCTTAAAAATTATCGACCCATCTCGCTCCTAAGCCACGTCTATAAGCTGTTCTCAAGGGTAATTACAAATCGACTTGCACGAAGACTTGATGACTTCCAACCTCCCGAGCAGGCCGGGTTTCGACGAGACTTTGGCACCGTAGACCACATTTTCACAGTGCGGCAAATTATACAGAAAAAGGAAGAATATAATCAGCCCCTGTGTCTTGCATTTGTGGATTACGAGAAAGCGTTTGACTCGATCGAGACCTGGGCTGTTCTGGAATCCCTGCAGCGATGCCAGGTGGATTACCGGTACATTGATGTTCTGAGATGTCTATACAATTCCGCAACAATGACCGTCCACATCCAAAACGTCCAGACAAGACCAATTCAATTACACAGAGGCGTAAGACAGGGGGATGTTCTATCCCCGAAACTATTCACAAGCGCGTTGGAGGACGTCTTCAAACTACTGGACTGGAAAGGACGAGGAATCAACATAGACGGTGATCGCATCTCGCACTTACGCTTTGCCGACGATATTGTCATCATGGCAGATTCACTGGAGGAGCTGCAGGAAATGCTGACTAGCCTGAATGGCGCCTCCCAAAGGGTGGGGCTTGGTATGAACTTGGACAAAACCAAGGTTATGTTCAACTCACATGTTCAACCTAGTCCAGTCACCGTAAATGGCATGACTCTCGAAGTTGTTCGGGAGTATGTATACCTTGGGCAGATTGTGCAATTAGGTAAAAACAACTTCGAGAGGGAAGTCAATAGGAGGATTTAGTTAGGCTGGGCAGCGTTTGGGAAGCTTCGTCACATCTTTTCGTCGCCTATACCACAAAGCTTAAAGACGAAAGTCTTCGACCAGTGCGTCTTACCAGTCATGACATACGCAGCCGAGACGTGGACACTAACGGTGGGACTGGTTCATAGACTCAAAGTCGCTCAGCGGGCTATGGAGAGAGCTATGCTCGGTGTATCCCTCAGGGATAGAATCCGAAACGAAGAAATTCGTATGAGGACCAAGGTCACTGACATAGCTCAGAAGGTAAGCAAGCTGAAGTGGCAATGGGCCGGTCACATCTGCCGTAGATCTGATCACCGATGGAGTAAACGGCTCATAGAGTGGAGACCGCGTCTTGGCAAACGTAGCGTGGGACGCCCCCTTACGCGGTGGCGCGACGATCTGCGCAGGGTGGCGGGAAGTAACTGGATGAGGAGAGCCGAAGACCGGGCTCAGTGGCGCGCCTTGGGAGAGGCCTATGTCCAGCAGTGGACGAATGCCGGCTGATGATGATGATGATGATGATGACGTAGTTCGGCGAAGTACGAACCTGAAGTTTTGTCGTTATAACGCTACACGAAAATGTATCCACGAATTTAGTGCGACCGAATTTAGTGTACAAGACTTTACAAAGGGGATCGGAAGGTTCAAGGAAACACGATGTTCGTACCATTAAATCTTCTACTTCATATTTTTTAGGAATTTAATTTTATGCGTGCGTGCGCTTGCGCGTGCGTGCATGCGCACGCGCAAGCGCACGCACACACGCACGGGGGCGCGCGGGCACACACACACACACACACACACACACACACACACACACAGACAGACATACTGCCGTCATCGTGAAAATAGTCGGAAAAGTTTCCTAGGACCTCAAAACGTGGACATCTGTAGTGGGAAGTTAAAAATTAAAAACTGAAAAGTCACTTCACAGATACTACTTCACGGTACTGTTACGTACCTCGGGTTCGTAATTGTAAGAAAACACCACTTGTATTAAATCCGTGTATTTACGATACACACAATACACAAGACAACACAATGTAATACTAAAATACACTTTACACACTAGTCACTCACTGTACTATCTCTGACTACACAATAAAACACTTCTCGCTTCGCACTGATCACTTGAAGTATCGCTCTCGATCGCTTGATAAAAACTGCCCTGTATTTGTCAACTCATCTCTATTTATAGCCAGGGTAAAGTTCTACCTGGATCCAGAAAAATCTAAATGTATCTGGAAACAATGAATCACTTCTTATCGTAAACATGTTATGAGTCATAAATCCTAGCACACGCTACTTTCAACCATATGCCATATACCACAAAGTCCATTATGGCATAGCCCAGGTCAACTATTTGTTTGTCAATAGGAGTAGCTATCTCTTTCTTTTATTTCTAGATCTCTCCAGCGCTCCAACTCTACACGTTTCTAGATTATTCGTAACAGTACTATAAACGGTAGCAGGTACGAATTTAACATTATAAGCAACGGACGTATGCACGATTCAATGTAAATAAATAAATAGGCAAGTGATTTTTTTATGACATCACATGCCTATTTCCAGAGAGTTTAATGCAAGGATTTAAAACGTTATGATTTCGATATATTTGCGTCGTTGTGATTGGTTATGGTATATGATATTATGACGTTGTCTTCTAGCGCTAGTTGACGAACCAATCACGAAACAGCATGAAACGCAGGGAACCAATCACGAAACAGCAAAAATATCAAAATTATAACGTTAAAAATCCTTGGTTTAATGTACTACGTACTGAAGAAGTTATGCTAAATAGAAATAGTGCTGAAATCTATATGTATATTAATACGTGAAGGGAAAACTTTAGACCCCTTTTTAAAACAATTTCGCCAACGGCCGAGTATGAAATTTGGTATAGTTCAAGTTTATATTGTGGAGGACTGTAGAAACTTAATATTTTTTTTTAATAATAAGCATTGGAAATACATTAAAATAATAAAAATAAACATTACACACACTACATTCATATGACATACATGATATTACAGACACATGCATCGATACTATTTTCTTTACGGGTGTCAGTTGTCAAACTTATAATAGTTTTTACCGTATAGTCTTTGGTCGAGTTTCGGCCATAGACGATCTCTAGTAATAATAAATCGTTCAATATATATATATATATATATATATATATATATATATATATATATATATATATATATATATATATATATATATATGAGCTCTGACGTAGGTGCAGTCCATGCTTTGCACTTTAGTGGAGCACAAGTGGCGTGGCTCATGCCTTGTCTATCACGTTAGTACATAGAAGTCTTTGCCTATTTCTTATTTTAATTTCCAATTATGTAGGTACGTCAAATCATATTAACATCTGTGTAATATTCATTATGGTGGCTTTAACATTAAACCTTCCCCTATTTAAACTAAGTTTTAGAAGAGAAGAGAGGATTAAAATTCGTTAGCAAACTTCCGATACGAAAAAAATTGAAATATTTATTATAGTTAAAAATACGTTTCAATTTTAATTAATGTAAATGAACCGAGCTCCAGTAAATACAATTATAATCGTTAATTATACAGAAAACAAAAAATAATCGCGCACTTGATATAGCTACCTAATTTTTATTTTCGCAGCGGTTATCACGAAATTCAATATTTATCTAGAATTTATGTTTTATAAATAATATGTTATCAAATTACCTACATAATTATTAAAAATACGAATATAAAGTATTATTCTTTGATTGTAATAAAATTTTATCACAAGCACTGTTGTTTATAGGACAATGACGATTTAGTTAAAAGCAATAAGGTATATTATTATATCAATATTGTGAATAAAAGTGGCCTCTTGAACAGGATATTTTTAGAAAACATCGCCAGTGATAAGCAACAACCATAATACATTTGGATTAAGGTTAAGGGACATTACGTCATTTAATATTTTATTAGCTTTTGCCTAGCGACCTCTGTTGTAATAATATTATGAGCGCCATCTATTATACCCAACCAACCAACAATTATAATGTGAATCACTGTCTAAATAGTCAGAACATTAGTTCACGGACTCTACCCTATTATAATTATCTGGAGATGAGGTTCACCATCCAACCGACAAACCGACAAATCGTGGTAAACCGACAGATTAATTAACATTTGATTTACTTTGTCAACCCTACAAGTGAACTAGCATTATAATCTCACTTATTAAAATTTTTCGGGACCAGCAATTTTACTTTATGTGTTAATTAATCAAGGTACAAGTTTACCCAAGTATCAATTATTTTGCAAAATTAATCCTTTGCGCGTTGGGGCGTTATTGAGTCGATAACGAAAGCCAAAGTATCAAACCCTACAAGTGAACTAGCATTATAATCTCACTTATTCAAATTTTTCGGGACCAGCAATTTTACTTTATATGTTAATCAAGGTACAGGTCTATCCTAGTATCAAGTATTTTGCAAAATCAATCCTTTGCGCGTTGGGGCGTTATTGAGTCGATAAAGAAAGCGAAAGTATCTTAAACTTTCATATATTTTGAATTAACTTTTGAAACTGAGTTTTTCAAAGAGTTTTCAACTTATGTTGTATTTAGTGTCTTGTCCTGAATGAACGCTTTATTCAATAATTCATTCACAAAACACGACTCGGCAACGGCTCGCAACCACTGCGTGATTAGATTTTTCCCACGCAAAATAATACATATTCTTGATATAAAAAGAAGCCTTTGAATAAGTTTGCACATAGTTACGGTGTTAGAGTTTAAAAAATCATTAATCTATTACGAACTGCCTGGCAGAAAGCAAGTGTTCTATCTCATCCAGGGATATCTAAAGGGCACAATAATATTAGTAGCATATTTAATACTATAGTTTCATTAAGTTGTACGTTATAATCATATACAGTTACAACCTGTTCGACCTTAATAAAGTAGTTTAGGACCGTGCATTTTAACAGACAAAGGTTTCTAAATTTTTTATGCTGCCTGCTCTATAATTAAGGGAATGCAAGGCACTCGGCCTCTTTGTTTTCTATTTTTATACAAAACATTAACAAGGTGAATTCGAGCGTGTACGCGAGCGTATGAATGTTATGGTTATTATGAAAACTTAGACTTACTCGCACTAATACAATATAGAGTAGGTACTTACAAGTTGGAAACAATAATACGTGAATTTTATTTGTGAAACTAGCTGTTGCCAGCGTTTTCGTCCGCGCGGACTTCGTTTATCTCGCACAGCATCTCCCCCGTAGGTAATATGTAGCCTATATGTTGACCCGACCTGTTAGTAATATTCATACAAAATTTGAAGTAAATCCATGCAGTACTAAAAACTATATTTTTGGCTTCGATATCGATTGTAGATCACGCCCCAAGTATTCTTTTTAAAAAATATTCAATGTACAGTTTTGAATTTCCTACGATTTTATTATATGACTGTTTACAACTTAGACATGTTAAACGTTTACGTATTCTCTCATTTTTATGCGTAGGATTTACGCCACAAGTCATAATTAAACTTTCATACAAATTTGTATTCCTTATTTCAGCCCCTTAGTGCTTGATTGTTAATAATATATTTTTACATTATTAACAATCAAGCACTAAGGGGCTTTATTTATAATAATTTATTTTTAACAAAAAGTTAAACCGACTGAAAGTTATGCGTGGTCATAATTAAAATCAGTGAGTGAACAATCAATCACCACTTGTATACGGAGCCTTATGGTTAAAATTAAAAAATCAGTGAGTGAACAATCAATCACCACTTGTATACGGAGCCTTATGGTTAAAATTAAAAAATCAGTGAGTGATTAAGGGAATTTAAAAAAGTGTTTTTTAAATTATCTGATAAAAACAACGTTGCTCGGGATTGGAAAGTGCCCGGTTGGCGATAGACTGGCCTACCACATTACGGGACTACTATCTTTGGCTAATCGTTGGCTTTGGCTAACTTTGTGTGCACGTGTTATATACCTCTACCTCTTCGGGGAGACGGGCGTGAAGTTATTTTTTTTTTCGTAACGTCGAGTGAACTGCAAAATTATCGAAGATGTGGCGCCGCTGGTCCGTACCGCTGGAGGGTCATAGTGATGGAACCAGCGGGTCAGCTTCTTGTCAGTATGACGACATTACTGTGGAGGTTGATGACGTCATACAAGGACAAGGGGAAAAGGAAGATCTTCCCAGCCAGGCAAGGTGTACTGCCTGGGGACCGAAGTCCATTTGAGAATCGTTGAAACTTTATATAGTGTTACAAGATAAATAATTGTGATATCGCGATTCAGGATTTTATTTTTGAATTTCAGTTTTTCCATTTGTTACTGATTTTTGTCCATTTTTATTAATTTTTCTTGTAGCGTTTGTGCTTGTTTTGAGCTGCTACAGAAGACAAAAAAGGTAATAATATTTTTACTAAAGTTTTATAAAATTTATTTTTACTAAAGTTTTATAAAACTCATCAATATCTACAAAGTTTGCGTTATCATTATGTCGAGATTCGAGGCTACATTATCGTCTTAAGATTCATGGTATGTTGCCGCGATAATTAATTAGTGGTGACATCCATGTTGGTCCGAGCCTCTTTGAAGAATAGACCATTCTTCCTGGCATTCCCTAGAAGGCGAACGATTCGCTATACGTATCAATACCTTTGTGACTTCTGAGTGCTAAGTGTGAGTTTTTCTTTTCGCATTCGATCGTGGGCGCGTTTGGAGTTTACTAGGAATTTGTATGTGATTTGTACAACGCCACCTAGTGGTAAACGTGAGAAACCACTTTACCACTAGGTGGCGCTGTACAAATCACATACAAATTCCTAGTAAACTCGAAACGCGCTCACGATCGAATGCGAAAAGAAAAACTCACACTTAGCACTCTGGTAGAGTTCTAATGCCACCGCTTTATCTATTTCTGCCACAATAGCGTCAGGGCTTGTTACTGTCGTGTTTCAGTTCGGAGGGTAAATTACCTGTAGACTTATGCATATGACATTCACATCCCGTCACACAATAGCAACGCACATCTTTGGTATCTGTAGACGATAGTTTCTCTTTCCATCAGGACATCCATCTGCTTGTTATACTATGATATAATAAAAGAAAACCCTACTTTCTAAGTCATGACACGACTGTTACAAGCACTGACGTCATAGAGGTAGGACCATAGGAGCAAGGCAGAGTCGCTTAACCCCAGTAGGTCGGACCCGTCCCTCACCTGATTTCCATAGCAATTTATTTAAGTACGTTGGATTACGGAAATAATTAACAATAGATGAATTTGCATTAAAAATAGTAATAATGGCAGGAAGCATTACTCATTCATTCAATTTACACTAGCATGGCTATTACGATGAGAAAGATTATATGTAAAGCGTAAAATACGCAAAAAAAATTATAATTTAAATATATTTGTAATATAATAATGGTGAACGTTTACAATTTGCATATCTTGTTAAAATTCTTAAGATCACACACACGACCATAAGAAAATTTGAGGCTTTTTTTACAATAAGTTTATCTATCTATACATTTTTAAAGTTAAATTAATTCATAATGTTGAGCTTTAGAACATTTTTTAATTTTATAGTATATTAGCTGTTGCCAGCGACTTCGTCCGCGCGGACTTCGTTTACTCCGCACAACACCTCCCCCGTAGGTGATAGCGTGATAATATGTAGCCTATATGTTGACCCGACCTGTTAGTAATATTCATGCAAAATTTGAAGTAAATGCATGCAGTACTTTTTGAGTTAACCCCGGCCATACATACAGACAAACAGACAAAAATTCTAAAAACTATATTTTTGGCTTCGATATCGATTGTAGATCACGCCCCAAGTATTCTTTTTAAAAAATATTCAATGACTTTCCTACGATTTTATTATATGTATAGATTTGATCGGTTTATTGATGATTTTGTATAATTGAGCAACAAATGTCATTTACAGTGATATTTTGAAAGATTCAAATAATGAATGGCCCAATCGGAAGTGCTTAAAATGATTTTAAATGTCAAGATTAAATTTAACAGTGTGCTTTAAAAAGTGCCGGAGTTGGGTGTGATAAGATATATATATTTTTACTAGCTGACCCAGCAAACGTTGTTCTGCCTTTTTAACTACTCTTATTTTTTACTATATTTTCTCACCTTTTAAACCTTTCGTGGACTTCAACAATTAATTCCTTACAATTACAAACACAACAAAAAAAATTACCGAAATTGGTCCAGCCATTCAGGCGTGATGTTGTGATCAAGGAAAATAGGGATTGATTTATATATATATATATATATATATATATATATATATATATATATATATATATATATATATATATATATATATATATATATATATATATATATATATATATATATATATATATATATATATATATATATATTAGGGTGATTCATTTGCGACAAACATTTTTTTTAGGTGCTCAAGCAAAATTTTGTTCTACATATTGAAAAAAAAAATTTCCACCAAGTTAGAGCTCTTAATTCGAGTTTGAAGTGCTTGTGGTTTTAATTTGATTTTTTCCCATTAGAAATGCATGTAAATATTTTTATTTTTTTTCAAATTTCTAATGCTTGGACACATTTAATGATATTGGCATTCTGATTACTGAAATATATCCAGGATTCCACGCTCTTTAAATGACTTTTCGTCAATTTTAATGTCGCCTGCTTTGGTCCACTGGTACCATCTGTCAAAGTTATGTTTTCGAATAAAATGCACATTTTTTTGTTTTTACAGCGAAAATTGATTGATAGATGGAAAAAATAATACATATTTTTATAAAAAATTTGATTCTCTTCAAAAAAGGTCGTAACTTAAGTCTCTCAGACTCATAGTTTTTAACTTGCAGTAACTTTTGTAACTAAAAATGTAGAAAAATGATAAAAAAATTACAAATTATGATGTTTAAATTCAAGTTTTTGTTTCAAATTTATTTTCATATATATATATATATATATATATATATATATATATATATATATATATATATATATATATATATATATATATATATATATATATATATATATATATATATATATATATATATATATATAAATCAATCCCTATTTTCCTTGATCACAACATCACGCCTGAATGGCTGGACCAATTTCGGTAATTTTTTTTGTTGTGTAATTTTTTTTGATGTGTATATATATATATATATAAATCAATCCCTATTTTATATACAATTAATTCCTTACAAACACAACAAAAAAAAATACCGAAATTGGTCCAGCCATTCAGGCGTGATGTTGTGATCAAGGAAAATAGGGATTGATTTATAATTTAAATTTGATTTAATTTGAATTATAAATAAATCAATCCCTATTTTCCTTGATCACAACATCACGCCTGAATGGCTGGACCAATTTCGGTAATTTTTTTTGTTGTGTTTGTAATTGTAAGGAATTAATTGTTGAAGTCCACGAAAGTAAAAATATATATATCTTATCACACCCAACATTATATAACACGTATACATACACATATATATATATATATATATATATATATATATATATATATATATATATATATATATGTGTATGTATACGTGTTATATACCTTTACGCCAATATCCTTAAAAAGATAGGTAGATGAGCAACGCATTCACGGTAAGCTAAAAGTATTAAGTAAAGTACACAAACACCTATTCAGTATCGGACCACTTCCATTTTTTATATATCATAAAGCAAACAAGCAGAAAGCTTTCTTGATGGAAATAAACATTCATCGCCTATATACCAAAGATATTAATGTTGTCCCATTGGTGTCATGTAATTCTTATAAAACAATAAAATCTCTTTTAAATTTGACAACTGCCGACTTTAGCCGTAAAGAAAAATCATGGAGAAAAATAGTACAATAAACATGTGTGTATCTCATCGCGTATGTCACATGAATGTGTGTTATTTTTTTTTTTTATATCATAAGATAGCAAACAAGCAGATGGGTCTCCTGATGGAAAGAGTCAACCATCGCCTATAGACACCAAAGATGTTAATGGTGCGTTGCTATCTTGTGGCGAGGTCTAATGCCACATGCATAAGTGTAATGATTATTTTTATTAATTTAATGTATTTCTAATGCATATTATTTAAAATGTTAGGTCTGCAGAAACTTAAGGCAAGGTATTTTGACAGGCGTTAGTTAAATAGGAAATGGGCGGCGCGGTATGTTCTGAAACCGCTGGGAAATGATTTAATTTTCGGATAAATAAATATAGGCCTTCAGCTGAAAACCAAAATTTAGAACATTCTTTTTTGTATTTAAATCTAAATATCACCATGTGGAAAATTGGAAATATTATTAACAAATTATTTGTTTTAGAGATTTTTTTAGCCCGTTTTCGGAATTTTATACGATCAAGTAAAGTACATTATATCATGTAATAAGTTAGCACATTCCTTAGATAATATCTTCAGGTATATCGTGTAATTTTTGGAAAATTGTTATTTAACAATCTATACAAAAAAACGTGATTTAGCAAACCAGTTTTTTCCCGTTTGCCCGAAGCCTCGCTTTAATATTTTTCCTCCTCATCATTCCTCGGCAATGTAAACTCTAACTGTATGAAATTTCATACTCCACCGTTCGCGCAATTTTCTTAAAAAGGGATCCAAAGTTTTCCTTCGCGTATTAAGATAATAATAAAAGTAATTTAAAAAAATCAAACATTACTACGTAGGTATCTGTAATCTGTATTAATCACATGGACTAGAAATGCGTGGATAAAGTATATTTAAAAAAATGGAGAATCGATTTTAAGGATATTGAGACTGTTTCCGAAGGTAGAATACCTATACCAGGTTTTAAATTTAAACCGGATAGGATTTTCTTCATACAACTTTTTGCTGCCGGGAAATTCATGGGCAATCATACAAACAAACATATATCCGAAGTTTAGCACGTGATTGGAAGTCTAAAATAGGTCATCAAACTCAAATCTATAAGTATTAATATTACGAGTATAAATGCAAAATTTTGTATGTTTGGATGTTTGTTACTCAATGTGCTGCTAACAAATAAACGAAATTGCTAAAAATCATTCTTCTTAAGGCGAGGTATCGTGGCAAACGGGAAAAACTGGTTTGTTTGATCACGTTTTTTGTATTGATTGTTAAATAACAATTTTACAAAAATTACACGATATACCTAAAGATATTATTTAAGGAATGTGCTAACTTGTTACATGATAGAATGTACTTTACTCGATCATATAAAATTCCGAAAATAGGTTAAAAAAATCTCTAAAACAAATAATTTGTTAATCATGACCCTGAAATTAGCGGACAGCAGACAAAATAAAATTTCAGATAGGGATATCTACAAGCGAAATTAAGTTTTTCGAGTTTACCAAATTATAAATGGTTTGTCGTTGACTTACCTACAGATGATAATAAACAATTTTTTTTTTGCTAATAAAAAATTTTTTACGTTAAAAATTAAATTTTGGGAAACTCTCACCGTGTTTCCTATCGTTTCATAAATATGAAATTTTCAAATTTAGTTTATTTTTAGATCCAAAAAAGATGATTTCAGTTAGTTTTTTAAATTTTGGCTTAGATCATTCTGGGACGTATATCTGCGAATAAAATGATTATTATTAAAAAAAAATAAAAGTCACCTTTACGTCTTTGAAAAATCTAAAGATGACATTTTTTTGATTTTAAATTTGTTAGTCGGATCGTTAGATATCCTTAATTTTTTATTTTTTTGAAAATTTTGGTGCCGGATATCAAAGTAAAAAATAATCAAAATCAAAATTAAAAAACTGTCATGTTTTCATTTTTCACGAATCTAAAGATGATTGATCTCGGATTTTTTATTTTCTTATTTATTTCTTGAATATTCTTATAAAAAATAAATAAGAAAATAAAAAATCCGAGATCAATCATCTTTAGATTCGTGAAAAATGAAAACATTCTAACTACTAAACTAAATTTGAAAATTTCATATTTATGAAACGATAGGAAACACGGTGAGAGTTTCCCAAAATTTAATTTTTAATGTAAAAAATTTTTTATTAGCAAAAAAAAAATTGTTTATTATCATCTGTAGGTAAGTCAACGACAAACCATTTATAATTTGGTAAACTCGAAAAATTTAATTTCGCTTCTAGATATCCCTATCTGAAATTTTATTTTGTCTGCTGTCCGCTAACTTCAGGGTCATTGTTAATCATATTTCTAATCTTCCACATGATTTTTATATGGTGATATTTAGTTATAAACACAAAAAAGAATTTGCTAAGTTTTAATTTTCAGATGATATCCTATATTTATTTATTCGAAAATTAACACGTTTCTCAGCGGTTTCAGAACATACCGCGCCACCCATTTCCTATAGAATTGACGCGTGTCGAAATACCTCGCCTTAAGCCCTATGGCGCTAGCAAACCTTCTTGCAAGATTTTCACAAATTATTTTTTTATTATTATGTTACAAATGTACCAAGCAACGTGGCAAGGTTTCGATGGGCAGAAAACCGGTGTTATTTAAAGGTGTCGACGGATGTTTTCGTCCTTGATAAAAATTATTTGGTATTTTATGGTACTTATTAATTATAACTTAACATAAATGTAATATAAAAACATATTTTAATATTAAATGGTAAAATTTAAATACGGGTTTTGTATATATTTGACCGGATTCAACCAAAGTCATGTATAGATTTTTTTGTAATTGACACTAAGCTACCAATTAAAAAAGTCTAAACTGCTAAAAAACCTCTGTTAATGTAGAGAAAAGAAAAGATACTCATTTGTTTATAATGTAACATGTATGTGAAATATTTGGGCTTCGCTAGGTCATTATGTTCGCTAGGTCAAACAAATTAGGTGATTTGCTTTTGCAAACCTTATTTCTATTATTTAATACCTGTACATACCTTAGTTCTATGATTTGATATATGTATACAAATGATTGCTACCTTGATAAAAAAAATTAAAAAAGGCCAAAAATTCTGATATTAGAATGTCTGGTCCTTATTTGTTTCAAATCAATCCCATCGAGTAAGCAAACTTATCTCTTTATAAATTTTTACCACCCGAGTTCTACTCAAAACTTACTTTTATGTAGAACTGATTAAGTAAATCTAGATAATTAGAAGTTACTCAACAAATAAAATTTGTTGCCCTACAGAAAAATATTATAATTTCTCCAAAATTTGTTTTTTTGTATTATAGAAACTTTTATCTCGGAAGGGATAAAGCTACCTTCAATTTGGTCTACATAATTGGCATTTTACGATTTAAATTTCAAAAAATAAAGCCGCCTGTCATTTACATCTGCAATATCGGAAGCACAGACCACATCCGTGATCGGAAGTCTGATATTTATCTTTTGCTTTGTTGCTTGCAGATCTATATTTGCATTTACTGATTTATTGCACATCTAAAATGTTGACTTGTGAGCTTTGACAAGAGAAGATAAGGACTTGGCATTAATTTCGATAAGCCATCAAAATTATAAAATAGCATGCATTCCAACGTTGAATAAATAAAAATAGCTTTATCTCTGTTTAAAAAGTTCGAAATTTCATAATAGACAAAGCTACAAAAATGTTGTCGGTGATCTAATTTCAAATCATTTATGAAAATAACGTCACCTCTTGCAGCCGATTCGTCATTACTGTTGCACGCTGTCAATGTACATAAAACGTCAAATGATGTTTGTTTACATAAATATTTACCGATTTCAATTAGTGTAGTTGTAGTTTTCAATAATTGTGGTGTGTACCTTAAATATAAACACAAAAAAATAAATAATGGATGATGTCTAATTGCAGCGTTATAGGATGTAGATTGCAGAACGAATAAACGAAATCGCCAAATAAATCATTGCACCGGTACGTATTGTTTAAATGTATTTTATACTTAAAATAAAACGTCTTCGTGTTCTTTTTAACCGGTGCTTTATCCAGTCTTCTTTGAATAAAAAACTATATTAAAGATATCCATAAAATGTCGATAAATTTTAGATTTTAGTCTTGACATTTTGTAAATTGTTATGTAGACAGCTGTACTTAAGTCAATCCGTCATTACTCGCGACGAAATTACATGTTTTTTCCTTAGTTATTTCATATCTAGTAGTTTCCTTAACCTAAGCTTTCGAGTCATTATTGTTCTCTTTCTGTTTGGAAGGCCATCTTAATAAATTATAATAAAATTAATTTTACATACCTACTTTATATTTTTGAAGTCTTACTTAAATCACTGTTACTCGCGCGCATTTCGCACCATATGTTTTTTCGTGTCATTAATTTTGAGTAAGACAAAGTACAATCCAGCTGCGATTTTAATAGGTATCAATTTAACGTAAGAAATTAAATATGAATTAACATTTATTAGCTGGAATATAACAACGATAAATCTATATTAAAAAAAAAAAAAAACATAGTTTTTAAGGCATGAAAAACATTCATTCATACATTCTTATGTACTATTTTGTTGGAATTGGATATTATTTGAGAATGATGATCTATTTAAGCATCCAAGCATGTGTACTTTTTTTGTATCATAAGATAGCAAACAAGCAGATGGGTCACCTGATGGAAAGAGTCAACCATCGCCTATAGACACCAAAGGTGTTAATGGTGCGTTGCTATCTTGTGGCGAGGTCTAACGCCACATGCATAAGTTTACCGGCTACCTTACCTCCAAACCGGAACACGACAGCGACAAGCACTGACGCTATTGCGGCAGGAATAGGTAAGGCGGTGGTACCAGACCCGGGCGAGACAATGCAGAACTCTACCAACTTCAAAGGTGTCCGTGACCAACACGGCGCCCTAACGGAGGGGGACCAACTAAATTTCCTAAGTGTATGTACGAATTTTTCGAGAAATAAGAGCTCTACTTAAATAATTCTTTTTTATTTAAATTAGGTATATTTCAAGTTAGGGAACAGTCTAAGTTTTATTAAATTAATTCAGTAGTTTTTGAGATATAAGTATAGTTGACAGATATTTGAAGTCAGTTTAATTTTTTAAACTTCTTTTATTATGTTATATAATAAACTTAAAAAAAACTAGGTACTAAACCTATCATAAGAACACTTATCATTAAAAAGCTTCAGACTCACTATTCAAGGGGTAACAGGCTACTTTTTAACTGATTGAGCAAAACTAAATAAAGATTTTGGATCACGTGAATGAATTCGCAAGTAACATTCAGTCGTATTGCAAAAAAAGTATAAAAGCTTGACATTGAATAATAACATTAATTATCTTAATAGTCACATCATTTTTAATGATCCAATTACGACTATCGATATTATCTATATACAAATTGCTGATTAAATTATAGTAAACTCTCACGATTTTGCCAAAAGATGTTTTTTAAATGAAATGTTCATTGACTGCTCGAGAGATCTAGCACCGCATAAGTTATATAGGCATAACTCGAATCATTAGACTGGACGGGTTCGTCTTAATTTTGCCGTACTGTATATTATTATTTTTTTCTCAAATATTTTTAAAATTTTATATAGTTAGGGGGCAAACGAGCAGGAGATGCACCTGATGGTAAGTGATCACTGCCGCCCATGGACATCCACAATACTAGAGGTCTTGCTGTTGCGTTGCCGGCCTTTTAAGAATGAGTAAGCTCTTTTTCTTGGAGGCTCCCAAGTCGTATCCGTTTGGAAACACCCCTACCAGTAATTAGTTCCACAACAAAGTAGTGCGAGGCAAAAAGTACCGAGAGAAACGCACATTTGTGGATTTCCAGACATCGAGATGGTGAGGATGGAATTTCAAATTTTGACGCGATGTCGTATGACGGAATTCGGCGGCTGGAATTAATCCAAATAACTCGTCGGAACACTTCCCAAGAAAAATACGATAGAAGACACAGAGTAAATCAACATCTCTGCGCATACCAAAGAGTCAACCCGTGTCGAAATAGCCTGGTCGTCAACGATTCGAACCGGTCTACGCTGAATGCAATCAAGAGGAAGAAGCTGGTACTGAAGAGCTCCGGCCCAGAGATGAGAACAGTACTCCATGTGGGGCCGAATTTGAGCCTTATAAAGTTGAAGGCGATGGGCCGGCAAAAAGTACTGTCTCGCCCTACTGAGCACACCGAGCTTTTTGGAGGCTAGTTTAGCCTTACCTTCCAAATGACCGCCAAACTGAACGTAATTCGATATATCGACTCCCAGAATCCCGACACTAGCTGAGGCTGCCAGGAGAGTATCCCTAAATTGAGGTGACACAACAAATGGTGTCTTTATAGCGGAAAACACGCAGTCTTGGGGTTAAAGTGGCCAGGTTTTGACGACCCCATTCCGAGACATCGGTTTGTCGATTCTCAACTTCGGACACAAGCTTTTTCGGCACTCTTCGACGTGTTCCCGAGAAATACCGCTTCGGCCGGAGTATGTAGCATCACCAGTACTGTCATCTGCATAGCAATGTATGTTGCGAATTCGCATCATGTCATTGCTATGCAGAAGGAACAGTGTCACACACACTAAGGCACAGTTTGTGCAAAGCTCTCAGTAGTACAGCGGCTAAATCGGTTAACCGATTTTGATGAAATAAGGCACAGATATAGTTGATGAGTTGGGGTCAAATGTAAGAATTTTTTCCCCGTGTTGGTTCCGTGCTCCTTTGAAGAATAGACCAACTGCCGTTTTGCCAGGCAGGTCGTAAAAGGCGACCGATTGGCTATGGGAGTCATTACCATCGTGACTACTAGGTGGTAGAGTTCTGCATTGTCTCGCCCGGGTCTGGTACCACCGCCTTTCCTATTCCTGCCGCAATAGCGTCAGTGCTTGCCACTGTCGTGTTCCGGTTTGTAGGGTAAGGTAGCCGGTAAACTTATGCATATGGCATGAGACCTCGCCACAAGATAGGAACGCACCATTAACACGTTTGATGTCTATAGGCGATGGTTGACTCTTTCCACCAGGAGACCCATCTGCTTGTTTACTATCTTATAAAAAAAATTAAAACGAGCCGTTGATGCCTGGTTCCTATATCACTATTAATAGCACGACTCACTTTAGTTACGAGTATTAAAATTTTCTACAAAGCGTAAGCTAAAATCGTTCCTATAAACGTCAAATTACCAAATATCAAAAAGCTTGTAGAACGACTCGTTCAGAAATCAGGAGTACTTTATTCAATAAAACTTTTTACAAGTTATTTTGACACATTTTTTAAAACTACTACCGGATCGGAAACGCGGCCACTCACTGAGAAGATCCGCCGGAAGAAACTTAGCGGGCTTATCTTTTTTCATATATTTTTTTTTTACAATATCGCAATATTATGAAATTATAAAACATATATATGACATTGATACATGGAGCAATAATCCCTTGCTTGTTTGTCTTCCAAATAATCTGAAATTTTATAATACCCTTTTTTACACAGTTTTATTTTAACACATTTTTTAAATTTATTGACTCGTAGATCTCTTATAGTTTCGGGAAGTTTATTGTTAAAGCGTATACATTGCCCCATAAAATAGTTACTTATTCTGTGGAGACGAGATGCATGCACAACAAGATTGTTTTTGTTGCTCGTGTGTAGTGAGTGCACGTCACCATTTTTTTTTCGTTTCGTTATTATTAAATTGGTTGGTAAAGTTGACAGCTACTAACGAGAGATCGTTGATTATAGGAACCCGGCATTATAGGAACCGGGCAATAAACGTTAAGTATGTCAAATATTAGACTTTACCGTATGCGGTATTTTTTCAAAAACTGATCTTAAGTTTAAACTTCACGTATTAATTTAAACATTTTTCTCCTCTATGTTATCACTTATTATTATTATTTACTATACAAATAATGTATGCGTCTGAAAGATACATAGACAAATCATTAAATAGAATACAAGCGACAGAATGAGCAGCAAGTTACAACATTATTTATTATTAAGAAGCTCATAAAATACATGAAAAATAAAACGACTACAAGTCAAATATAATTTTTATGTCGAAAAAACTACAATATTCCACCAGAGACCGTTTTGAGAATATGACTCAGAGAATTACATCATTTCATTCAATTTAACAATCACGTGCAAACTCTAAATTAATCTAAATACAGACATAGACATTAAAACAACGTTATAAACAATTGAATAATAAAATATTTATATAAAAACTAGCTAGCCCTCCGGTTTCGCTGGGCGTAAATTCATTGACAACGAAAAACTTTTATGACCTATCATGTGGTAGTCATGCGTTCTCACTGTATAACAATTTTTATCAAAAATAGTCAATTCTAGATTTATAACAGGACGTACACACAAAAATATACCAATTTTCATCAAAAACCATCAAGTCGTTTTACATTTATAACAGCACATGCTAAAAAATATACCAATTTTGATTAGAAAAGGTGAAGTTATAACAGGAAACATAAACACGCACAAAACTTTTCAAAATGGTAAAAGTGTTGCCGGTTATAAAACGAATATTAATCAAGAAATTTGACAAAAAAATTGAATGCACAGACAGACACACACAAAAATTTTCAACATGGTAATATTGTTGTCGCTTATAAAACTAATATTAATCATGAAATTTGACAAAAAAAATATACTGACATACACTACATAGACAAAGTATTTAGGTAAAATTGCGTCGATCTCGGTCACGTTCTAAAAGCTACGTGGCATTACAATAAACTAACAATAGTAAAATGTTTTTATTTGATTCCTAAAGATCTATATCTAGCGGGGCCTTGCAACATTATTCCGTAGATCATTGTTACATTTCATTTTTCTAGTTTTAATAACTCCATGTGACGCGGGAAATCTTTTTATGGAGGGAAAGCATTGCGGAAAAGTAATTTAATCTGTGTGAAACATATTCCTTGCATTTAAAATTTTCCCAGAAACCTTGGATTAGACAATAATCTGTTATTATAATTGGGCGATATTAAACATGTCTAAATTCTCCATTCATTTTACATGTCTAACTTCGATTAAGTACATAATTACTACTTATACAAATACAGTAGGCATACAACAGTTTATCTTTTTTCGTGCGTTCTTTCAACATTTTATGGTGTATTAACTGTTAAATACGAAACCTAAACTTTGGTATATCCAGTATAAAGATCTATCCGCTTGGCAAGAATTTGAAATCAGCCGGAGCACGATTATGGCAAGTAGGTATTGATGTTTGGGGGCAGAACTTTGTACGAGTTTCTACTCGATTCCTTTGATAGTGTAAGTTCTTAGGCAAG
The DNA here is from genome assembly GCA_036924255.1 of Apodemia mormo. Taxonomy (NCBI): domain Eukaryota; kingdom Metazoa; phylum Arthropoda; class Insecta; order Lepidoptera; family Riodinidae; genus Apodemia; species Apodemia mormo. The sequence continues at coordinate 30,054,412 of JAUPFN010000017.1, forward strand.
TGCCCGGCTTCGCATGGTAGTACTAATTATTATCCATAGACATTTGGCACAAAACAACTAAAAAGAGGCAAACATGTTTATCCCAACGCTACGAAATTACACAAGATTATTCATCGGACTAATCTACAAATTTCGTGAAATTTTCTTCAGATTGTACATATATCGAGATTCCTATGAAAAAAATCCCAAAACGCTAAAAATCTGTTAATTCCATAGCTACTAAACTATACAGGCATCTGAAGATTGCATTTAAAAATTTTATCATCAGGATAAGGTCAGGAGTAGCGCACACATATATCGGCTTTTATAACTTAGATTTCCGATATTCAATCACAATTATTTGTCATATTATGTTTCGTATTTTAAAAATTAAAGCAAGAAATTAGTTTTAACTTATCATTTCATAATTAATCTTATATATAAAATTCTCGTGTCACAATGTTCGTTCCTGTACTCCTCCAAAACGGCTTGACCGATATTGATGAAATTTCGTATGCATATTCAGTAGGTCTGAGAATCGGCTATTATCTATTTTTAATACCCCTAAGTGATAAGGGTTGCCCACCCCTAAAAATATTTTTTTATTTTATGAACAATTTTTTTATTTTTATTTTTTTATGATTCAGCATTGAAAAATACATACAAACCTAAATTTTTATCCTTCTATCATCAACCCTTATTTTTAATTAAATAATTTATATGGCAAAACAACGTTTGCCGGGTCAGCTAGTATCTTTTATAACTTTGATACGTAATTTTCTATTCCTTAAACAACGTTTCGTAAATTAATAATGTGTAGATAAATAACAGACATATATTGTAGGTAATTTCATTATTATTTTGGTAAGCGTTGACTATTGGTAGTCTAGTATGTTACTTACTGTGTTCATCCGTTACTGTGTTCATTCGAGGCACGTGGATGTTAGCAGTTTGCACATTACCATCAGTCTCAGAGCTATTACAGAGATTTTTATTTTCGAGAAAAATTTCGACATAACCTCAATAACACTTTTTTCTAACTCGGGGTGAATCTAAGACCTCATGATCTAAGGCGATCTTCCTTTTTGTGAACTGCCTGGTAGAAAGACTACGTAAATTTATTTGAGATAAAATCGTAATATAAAAAAAAATTAACCGACCTTGAAACACTTCCCATTATAGAAATATATAAGCAAAGCTGGTATTTTCTACATGTTCTAAAGCAGTGATTTTTACACGCTTTTTATTAGCTTCACCTGTATGTTTGTATGTTTGTATGTTTGTTTGTAACCGACTTCTTTGGGCGCGATTTTGACTCACTTTAAACGGCCAGATTTCGTTCAAACTTTGTAGATTTATCGAGGACTGATGACAATACACTAATTTGATAAAATTATTCCATTTTTAACCGACTTCAAAAAAAGGAGGAGGTTCTCAATTCGGCTGGTATATTTTTTTTATGTATGTACACCGATTTCTCCGAGTTTTTTGAACCGAATTACGTGATTCTTTTTTTGTTTCATGCGCAATAGTTTCGAATTGGTCCCATAAAAATTTGATTCAGATAGGCCCAGTAGTTTTTGTTTTATGAGCATTTTTTTATTTATTGTACCTATCTCGATGTCTGAAATCAAATCTCACAAGTAAATTTGATCCACTTCCCGGTTACCGATTGAGCTGAAATTTTGTATACGTATGTTAATTGAATGACAATGAAACCTTATTATGACATGGAGCTGATCTGATGAATCTGAATCGGAAGGTGACCACAGGAACTTAATAATTAAATGGTTAAAAATCGGTTAATAACAAGACTATTGAGTTTGGACTCATTTGATTCATGTTGACGAGCACTTTGGTGCTTGGTGCTAACTAGGATCCTGCAGGGTTCGATGATGAAGCCAGAAGGTGACCATAGGAGCTCAGCAATTAAATGACACAACTCTATCGAGTTTGGGCTCGTTTGATTCGTGTTGACGAGCACTTTGGTGCTTGGTGCTAACTAGGATTCTGCAGGGTTCGATGATGAAGCCAGAAGGTGACCATAGGAGCTCAGCAATTAAATAACACAACTCTATCGAGTTTGGGCTCGTTTGATTCGTGTTGACGAGCGTTTTGGTGCGGGTGGAAACTAGTTATAAAAGGAACTACTCTTAACAAAAGTCTTTGTTCTACGTCTGTCAAGTCGGTCAGTTCAAGAAATAAAGATATAACTTCCATGTTGTTCCAGTAGGCCTGAGAAGGAACTTGTCTTTTTTTATGGTAGTCGAGCAAAAAAAAAATCAAAACGTGCTTTAACTAATGACGTCTGTTGTTTTGGATATAATAATTTCTTACAGATTGTACATGGTACTTCAGCATATTGATTTATGGTGGTTATAAAATTACGCTCAGTAATTGAACGAAGTCTTTGTGACGTCTGACGCGCTACCGCTAGGCGGTTCTCACGTGGCTGAGCAGACTCGATTGCTATACGGTTTCGTATCACTACTAATCCACGAGCTCTCTGCTCGGCGGACTCCTTAGCTATACGCTCCTCAATGAGACCAATTCTATGAGCCTTCTGCTCGGCAGACTCGTTCGCTAGTAGTTCTCTCGCTAGTCGCTAGTTCGCTAAATAATGAGATCAACTCTAATAGCTCTCTGCTCAAAAGACTCATTCGCTAGACGCCCTTGGATCTTACCGAGTCTACTTCTACCAAGGCTGGGCCAAGCGGGTTTACAAGCATGGGCCAGAGATAGACAGCATTGCGCCAAGCATGGCCCATATCTGGCCCCGTCGTATTGTCCTGTATGGGAGTACGACAGGAACGCCTTGCACACTTACACACACACACACACCACACACACACACACACACACACACACACACACACACACACACACACACACACACACACACATATGTTAAGCGTGTAAGTAGTTCCGTGCTTCTACCGCGGCACTCGACTAGGTATGCGCATTAGAGTTTGCAACAGTGTCTGCGCATATAACTTAGATTTCACGAGCCACGAAGAGTCCGCCACCGTCTCTGTGACTGAGTTTAATTGACTGAGTAAAAAACAAAAAAAAAACAAAATAAATGTGCATAATATTTATAGATATATCACCATCCATGTTAACTTTACATGGATATATATAGATATACAGTCTTGTAGTTTTCGTTTTTTATTAATTGTAATTAAACGACACTGAATTTATTAGCCGTTCGCATTCGATGATCTACAATTGCCGATTAGAATTAAAAAAAATAACTCGAATAATTGATTTTTTCATAAGTTACAGTGTTTCCGGAGTTTCATACATGACGGACAGGAAATTTTTTGACCTATTTTCATATTTTTTTCCGTTTGTATTGCACTAAATTAATTTTTAGCAAGTATAGAATTAATCTCCGTTAAATTATCTCGACAATAGTATGCAAAATATCTTGATTCCTTTAACTAACAAGGCTATAATACTAAATATAGTTGCCAAAATAAGGCGAAAAAAATTTCCAAATGTGGTATCAAGAGTCTTCGCAACCGGCGTGTTTGTATGAAAAGAGTGATGAATGTGGAGGAAGCAAGACAAGCCTGCGAGGATCGTGATGTATGGCACTTGGTTCTCTCTGCCTACCCCGTAAGGGATCTGGCGTGAAGATATGTGTATAAGAAAACAAAAATTTCGATCATAAAGCACTCTCTGATGCTTCGCATCATGAGTCGTGCAATAGTTTAAAATTAAAAAAAACAAGCTATTATAAATAAACCAAACTAAAAAGTAGAAAATAAATAATAGTTTAAAAAAACTAAAAAACACGCTTTTTATAGAAAACCGAACTAAAAAATAGAAAATAAATTTTAATAAATTTAAATTAAGAATAGTGTTAAAAATTTCAATAATTATAAATTAATAATAGTGTGAATAAAAAAAAATAATTTTATTTAAAAAAAGCGTGGGGTGCTTTTTAAGATATTACCGAAATGATAATCACTCTACTCATATGTGTCAATAAAATATTTATAACTATTGACACCATGCACCCCACGCTTTTTTTAAATAAAATTATTTTTTTTTTATTCACACTATTATTAATTTATAATTATTGAAATTTTTAACACTATTCTTAATTTAAATTTATTAAAATTTATTTTCTATTTTTTAGTTCGGTTTTCTATAAAAAGCGTGTTTTTTAGTTTTTTTAAACTATTATTTATTAACCTTTAAGTTTAGTGGTGACGGATGTCTTAGCATGACATGACAAGACAAATATCATTAAACTAGCTACGCCCTGCAGCCCACTGCACCATCACAGTTTTTGGTGTATCGCACTGGAACAACTTATTTCTGGGATAAAAAATACCCTACGTGCTAATCCTGGTCATCTTCTACAAATGTGCCAAATTACATACAAATCAGTTTAGCCGTTTTTTCCTAATTGGGTAACAAACATCCATACGTACATACTTTCACATTTATAATATTAAAATTAAATAGATAATATTATAATACAATGATATCCGTCTTGTCATGGATCACACATTGCCTATATTCGTATAGTAAATTACTAAAGGGTTAGTTTATACACACTGGGTGCCTTCAGGATCACCAAGAGAGAACGTTTTTGAACCACTGTTTTAAACGTATTAGACATTATCCATACTAATATTATAAATGCGAAAGTAACTCTGTCTGTATATCTCTTCTTCACGCCTAAACCACAGAACCGATTTGAATGACATTTGGTAACAAAGAAATAGTTTGAAATTCGAGAAATGACATAAGATAGTTTTTATCCCGGGAACTATGCGGGTATAACCCCGGGACTATATATATATATATATATATATATATATATATATATATATATATATATATATATATATATATATATTATGCAACGTTAATAAGGAGGAACTTGGGCTATTTTTATTTTAGACTAGCTGTGCCCTCGACTTCGTCCGCGTGTGTTTTTTTAAAAAGTAGTCCAAATTACACCTTATTACATCAGCTATCTACCAGTGAAAGTCCCGTAAAATCGGACCGGCCGTTCCAGAGATTAGCCGGAACAAACAGACAGACAGACGGACGAACAGACAGACAGACAGACAAAAATCGTAAAAAGTGTTTTATTTTGGTATGTGTACCGTGTAAACATCCATATGCATATAGTTAAAACCGGTTTTTTTAATATTACAAACAGACACTCCAACTTTATTTATTTGTATAGATTTTTTTACGCGTACGAAGTCGTGGACACAGCAAGTATTCCATAAATTACAACTTACCGAAATACTCTTAAAAACACAAAGCCTAATTCAATTTAGCTTAAAATATTAATATATTTCATTTTATACATTCTTAACAAAGATAACATGTTCTACCACAGATAAAATACACATAAATCGTGACGCTGTATTGAATAGAATTTTTTTGATTTATTTTTTGTTACGCCTCAGGAAAAAAATCAAGGTTTTGTAAATAAACTGTTTGTACAACATCGACTGCGTAATCATACATATAATATATTTTGTAATTCAGTTTCGCTAATACCTTTGGGATTTTACCAAGGCCGCGAAAAATTTATGGTGCTATTTTTTTTATAAAAAATTTCTTTAGCTGCGTCGATCAACATTGTTAGCAGGGACAAGAGATGGATTCGTATGACCGTCTCTCTAGTGTCGCAAGTAAAATTCAATACTGTGTTTCGTCTTAAACATCTCGCGAAAGTATGAATTTGGCTGTGCAATGTATTTTAAATATTTTTAACTTCCCGCTGCGTATGTAGATAAGGAAGATAAGTACTGATATTTTCGAAAATTGATTTTTCACCAGATCTCCACGTTTTGAGGTCCTTGGAACCTTTTCCGACTATTTTCACGATAACGTCAGCATGTCTGTATGTATGTGTCACACACACACACACATGTGTGTGTGTGTATGTGTGTGTATGTGTTTATGTAAACATCACATAACTTTTGAACGGCTTGGCATAGGATTGGATTTCGCTCGACTTCCTGAAAAGTTTGAATCAAGTCTGCCCAGATTTTGAGAAATTTTGAAAAGACCTCAAAAATTTTTTTGGCGAAACAGTATTTTTTAATTATATAACTTCCAGATTAATGTACCGTTCTCCCAATAGAAAGAGATAATCATCGCGTATAAACATCAAAGATTTAAGGGTGCGTTGCTTTTCGTGTGTCGAGGATGAAATGCCCCAAGCACAAGTTTACCGACTACCTTACTCTCCAAATCGGAACATGACAACGACATGGACCGACTCTATTGCGACAATAATAGGGAAGGCGGTGGTGCCAACTGCCAACCCCAGTCGGGCCGTTGCAGTTTACTATCTAGCTACTTAATAATACGTATTAGCATTAGCCTTCTCACGCTTATCACGAGATGCCTCTGCTAAGCAAGGAAATTGATCTTTGAAAAGGAATCCGGACCAACACTCATGTGGTTTTCTTAGGTAACGTAAGGTAGGATATAAAGCTTTCACTTCTGTCGACAGGGTCTTTAAGTGGTTGATACCCGCGGCTTCTCTCATAAATCGCTTACCACCAATACATTTGTCGCTTCAAATACTAAAATGGTATTATAATTATAACGCTGAAAGGAACTGAAAACAATTTCTTTAAAGGGATGAGCCACTTTATTTTAGAGTTGAGCTAATTTATTATTTTTCCGCCACTATCCTTTTCTGTCATTCAGAACCGCAATTTTCTATGGCGGGAAAGATAGCGGAAATGCGACAGCATACGTTGGAGTCCTCGATGCGATAGCATTCCCGTTACCCTTCTTGCTCTAGTAAATTGCAGTCCTAAGCGACAGAAAATGAAAGGGCGGCAGAAAAAGGTGATTCTGTGCTGACAGGTATAGTCTAACCCTAATTCTTTACCATTCATCGAGGAAGTTTCTAAAGCTACGTATCAAACAAAAAGCTTCTCTGCCTCTAGCGTTCACGAAACTGCCTCATACACACCGTATTACTAAGGTTGACAATTGACAAATTAGTTAACATGTCTTTATTGTTTATTGAATGATAATTATTCTAATAATATTTTAATTTGAAAGAGCCCGACAGGTTTTTGATGCTCTTATTTAAAATTGGTATATAATGAACTGGTTTTATAACTCGTATATTAAATATGTATACATATATTGCTTTCATATAAATTAAATGTTATCAGTTCTTTAAAAACAGTTGATTTTTTTTGTAGAAAAGGGGGCAACGAGCAGGAGATGCACCTGATGGTAAATGATCACCGCGGCCCATGGAAATCAGCAATACCAGGGCCTAGCAGTTGCGTCGCCGGCCTTTAAAGAATGAGTAATCACTAATTAGCATTAATCCTATCTATCTTAATAAATAAAATGAATCGCCAAAATGTTTGTATAACTTCGGATTGAATACATCTAATTGGATAATTCTTTTTTGTTGTGTTGTTATTGTCAGGAAAACGTTTGTATAGAAAATATTAAAAAATAGTACGGAAAAGTTTTTAAATCTAATCCTTGCGGAGCCGGGGCGAAAGCTAGTCTATACAAATAAATAAAATTGTAGTGTCTGTTTGTAATATTAAAATAACCGTTTTTTACTAAATGCATATGGGATGTATACACGGTAAATTAAATATACCAAAATAATATTTTTTAGAATTTTTTGTCTGTCTGTCTGTTTGTCCCGGCTAATCTCTGGAACGACTGGACCGATTTTGACGGGATTTTCACTGGCAGATAGCCGATGTGATAGGGAGTAACTTAGGCTACGTTTTTTTCGATTTTTTTCCGCGCGGACGAAGTCGCGGGCTCAACTAGTTTTAAATAAAAATGTTGATTTGTTTTTGACTAGTCTTTTGAAAAACTAAATTTTAGTGGCACGAGTTTTGAGTTAAGAAATATAATCATTAATCACTTATATAAATTGAATACATTTTATGAAGAGGAAGGACATTTTTATAGGAGTTATAAATGTGGAGGCAAGACAAATATGCAAGGATCGTGACGTATGACACTCGGTTCTCTGCTACTATGATCTGGCGTAAAGATTTGTATGTTTTTTTAATACAAGTTTAAAACTATAATGAAATTAACTGTGGAGTTAAAATGATACAAAATTCTATTGTGTGCATATGCTATATCGTCGGAAGTTTCTTATTAATGTACAAATAATGACACATCAACCAAACAAAACATATGATTAGAAAGCCGATGAAAATAACTAAAATAATTTCGTCTACTAGGAAATAAATTGAGGTTACAGACGATGCAGTGACTGTTGTAATATTGCTAAGTCGGATGCAAAACTACATCTTAGTTTTACTTATGCCTTGTTTTAATTTTTTTTATAAAAAAACTTTTTCTTTATCAACATATGCCTTGTATCGAAATGTTTCATCATTTCAGTACAGCGTATTTTATTTGGCAACAGAAGCATTTATTTCTATTTTAATAATCTTTTGTCTCCAATTCCAATCCTTATGGATTGATTTTTGACCCTGGGTCAAACTATTTCCTCGCCAAATTTCATATATTGGTTTCGCGGTTCTGACATGAAAGTAAAACAGACAGACCGGTAGATAGACAGAACATTGGCATTTAAAATATTAGAATTGATTTATGCTATCCAATCACACATTATTATCATAGGATAGCAAGCCGGCGGATAACCGGAAAGAAACACCATCACCTTTCGATACCGAAGGTGATGATGATGCATTTTAATATAGCATAGATGGTGATTCCGTTCTAACTGTGATATAATGTCAATACCGTGTCATGTCTATTTTTAGAATTTATTTATAAATTGTTAGTTTTTTTTTGTCGTAAACATTAGAATTTATGAGGTAATTAGTTTAAATCATTTATTACGACAAAAAAACTAACAATTTATAAATAAATTCTAGAAATGGACATGACACGGTATTGACATTTAAGTGATATATTGTAAGTTTTCTGTAAGTGGCAAGTTATATTATATGAAAATAATGTTGAAATATGTTTATTATTTTCCAATAAGTACAAAAATTTCATAAATTAATTATTAATTAACGACCTGTGAGAACAAACAATACAGGACATTGAATATCACAGTTAGAACGGAATCACCCAGATATAAAACCACGTGGATTAATTTACCTTACCCTCAAAAACGGAACTCGGCAACTAAAAGCACCGACGAGCAACAACGCTAATGTTGCAGTAATAGGCAAATCGATATATGTTCGGCCCCCCCTTGAAAATTAGAACTGTCAGGCAGTTCGTAAAACTGAACGATTGGCTTATACGAGTCTAACTAATTGCTACTAAAATTATTAAGTAAACTAGCATAAATTAAAAAATATATATTTTATAGTAACAAAGTTTAATATTTCAACTACATTTTTTATTATATTCGTTTTAAATTAAAACATGTCCGTAGTCAGCTCCACCGGATCTTCTCAGTCGAGGTCGTGTTACCGTCTGTGTGGTTATTAATCAAAATGACTCGCTATTCGAGTAAGTGTACTTAATATTAATTGTACATTCCATGTAATATTACACGACTACATATTTAAGTCACCAAAATGATCTAGCGGTGGTCTAGCTTGGGCATAGAAGCATGAGATTATGCCCTTTGCTAATCTAAGGGGTTCTAATTCGAATTCCGATTTGTGAAATTCGTTGTAAGTTATTCAGTTTTCTGGTTGTTTGTCATCCTATGAAAAAAATCTTGAGAGTGTCAAGTTTGTATTCTTAATAATGTACCATTGTATAACTTTAAATAAAAAAATTAAAACCTCCGACACATTCCTTAATACTAAGCCACCTTCCTGTCTTATGTGCATCATTTGTAAAGCAAAACGGAAAAAGAGGTGATGACCCTCGAATAGGAATTCCTGCTGCCTCAGATCAAAGTTATCATGTCGTTGAAGTAGCTCAAACTTGTGCAAGTTGTTTAATATCTTACATCAAGTAGAGAAGAGCCTATGACTTTAAGACGGCTGAACTGATTTTGACAAACATGTCTAAGAACCAACGCTAGAAAACAAGCTTTCGAATAAAAAACCGCATCCAAGACGGTTGACTGGTTTAAAAGCTACGATGATACAGACCGACACACGCAGTGGTCAAACTTGTAACACCCATTTTTGCGTCAGAGGTTAAAATGATTTTGACCGATTTTCAACCCATGTATTGTTGATGTCTTGGTTGAACCTAACTTGTAAAACTAAATTTGCAAAGAAAATCCTTTTTAAAATTTAATCATCGACCGTTTTTCCAGGCATTTAGTAAAGGCGAGTGATTAGCCAAACATGTCACTACCATAGTGTCTAGTGGTAGAATTGTGAAATATCTCGCCCGGGTTTAGTATCCTTCTTACTTATTCCTGCCACAATAACGTCAGTGCTTATCACTGTTCTGTTACAATTAGCATAGCAAGGTGGCCAGTAAACTTAGGTATGATGCACATGGCATTTCAAGTTTCAACCCGTCACACGCATGGCAACGAACCATTAACATCTTTGATGCCTATAGGCGATGGAAGCTTTTTCCTCTCAGGAAACATCTGCTTGTTTGCTATCCTATGACAATAAAATCTCAAAGCCGCTATATTTCCGTTGTTTAAGAAATACTCCTGCTTAAATGTTTGTTAATGTGAGCACTAAGAAGCGCGTGTGCACTGTTCAAAACCCAAAGCGAATTGCTAGTAAAATACATTTCACGTTAAAGAAAAATCTCAACCAATTTATGCAACGAAGACCCACTTAACGTTAATCATTTTTACCGTTATATGAACATTGACATTTAAAACGAGTAAAATACTTCCAATTCTTGTACACATTGTTTTCTTAATAATTATTATCAAGAAGAAATTTTGTTTAAATTCGATGAAGTTTTTGTACCAGTTTCTTCAAGGATCAATCCCAGAAATAATTCAAATCGAACGAAGTGTACTGCTATTGAACATTTTATGCTTTGATATGGAATAATATGAAGTAGTTACGTATATATAAGTAAACTAGAGGCTCTCCCCGGCTTCGCACGGGTGCAATATAAGCACACAAAAATATGTTTTTAAGACAAATCTTTGATTTTTTACTATAATATGCATGTATTGTACATATAAACCTTCCTCTTGAATCACTCTGTAAATTGATGAAAACCGCATTAAAATCTGTTGCATAATTCAAAAGATATAAGCGAACATATAATATATAGTCCTCCAAGCCGTATTCGGCTATGGCGACAACGACAACAAAGTTATTTGGATCTAATTATTAAATAGAAATTATTATTCTTATTACTATTATTATTACTATACGACGATGCGAACATACAGCGGAAGCGACTTTGTCTTACACTATGTAAAGACACTAGCAGCTGGGGGACCGAGCTTTTGTTCGGATCATGTTTTTTTATGTGAAAATGGATTATCAAAAATGACACATACCAAGATCAATTTTATTAGTAAAAAATATATATTTTTTTAATTTTAATTAATATTTTAATTAATCAATTTTAATTAAATTAAAAAAATATTTTAATTTTAAAAGCAAACAAGCAAACGACTCTCCTCGCGGAGAGAGAAACCATCTCTTATAGACACCAAATATACTAGTAATAATAAAGAAAAACACATTTTTAACATTTCGCTAAGATAATTTTTTTTTCTAAAATTGGGATCTGCCTGGAAGAACAGAAGTAGGTCTTATTCTTCAAAGGAGCCCGGACCAACACGGGGGATATTTATTTATTTATTTTATATTTTTTTGTGTAAAATAAAATAATTAAATAAATTTAGTGGAAACTTTTGTAAAATGTATTATATATATTTTCGAAATCTTAAAAATTCACTTAATAATGAAATAAAAACCAAATTGCCAAAAATACATTTTTTGGAATTCTTTTTTTAGACCATAAAATCATATATATATATATATATATATATATATATATATATATATATATATATATATATATATATATATATATATATATATATATAGGGTGATTCATTTGCGACAAACATTTTTTTTTTTAGGTGCTCAAGCAAAATTTTGTTCTACATATTGAAAAAAAAATTTCCACCAAGTTAGAGCTCTTAATTCGAGTTTGAAGTGCTTGCCGTTTTAATTTGATTTTTTCCCATTAGAAATGCTTGTAAATATTTTTATTTTTTTTCAAATTTCTAATGCTTGGACACATTTAATGATATTGGCATTCTGATTACTGAAATATATCCAGGATTCCACGCTCTTTAAATGACTTTTCGTCAATTTTAATGTCGCCTGCTTTGGTCCACTGGTACCATCTGTCAAAGTTATGTTTTCGAATAAAATGCACATTTTTTGTTTTTACAGCGAAAATTGATTGATAGATGGAAAAAATAATACATAATTTTATAAAAAATTTGATTCTCTTCAAAAAAGGTCGTAACTTAAGTCTCTCAGACTCATAGTTTTTAACTTGCAGTAACTTTTGTAACTAAAAATGTAGAAAAATGATAAAAAATTACAAATTATGATGTTTAAATTCAAGTTTTTGTTTCAAATTTATTTTTCTCATTACATTGTCAATTTTACTTTTTGTACTTTTATACCTGACATGTTACACATACTGACATACAGACACACATACACACACAAATAAATAAATAACACAATAAGCGGGAAACAAAAAAGTTAATACAAAATTTTAATAAATTTGTAATTTATCATAGTTTATATTTTTATTAGAAATACAACCGAAAGAAAATGAATTGTTATTTTATAAACTTTAAATGAAAGCTCTGTTTACTAAATATATCTTCACATAAGTTAGGTATTACTTTGTTGTTGAATAAAGTTTTTTGGTACATGTTAGGAATTGTTTTCTATAATTTTGAACAGTTAATAATAGGCATTGTTTTTTATCTTCGTCGTATGTGCCAAACTCATTGAATTTTTCAATGAGCGCAACACATCGCTCGGCTGTGTCGTTTACAACTTTTACAGAGCTTTCATTTAAAGTTTATAAAATAACAATTCATTTTCTTTCGGTTGTATTTCTAATAAAAATATAAACTATGATAAATTACAAATTTATTAAAATTTTGTATTAACTTTTTTGTTTCCCGCTTATTGTGTTATTTATTTATTTGTGTATGTGTGTCTGTATGTCAGTATGTGTAACATGTCAGGTATAAAAGTACAAAAAGTAAAATTGACAATGTAATGAAAAAAATAAATTTGAAACAAAAACTTGAATTTAAACATCATAATTTGCAATTTTTTTATCATTTTTCTACATTTTTAGTTACAAAAGTTACTGCAAGTTAAAAACTATGAGTCTGAGAGACTTAAGTTACGACCTTTTTTGAAGAGAATCAAATTTTTTATAAAAATATGTATTATTTTTTTCATCTATCAATCAATTTTCGCTGTAAAAACAAAAAAATGTGCATTTTATTCGAAAACATAACTTTGACAGATGGTACCAGTGGACCAAAGCAGGCGACATTAAAATTGACGAAAAGTCATTTAAAGAGCGTGGAATCCTGGATATATTTCAGTAATCAGAATGCCAATATCATTAAATGTGTCCAAGCATTAGAAATTTGAAAAAAAATAAAAATATTTACATGCATTTCTAATGGGAAAAAATCAAATTAAAACGGCAAGCACTTCATACTCGAATTAAGAGCTCTAACTTGGTGGAAATTTTTTTTTCAATATGTAGAACAAAATTTTGCTTGAGCACCTAAAAAAAAAATGTTTGTCGCAAATGAATCACCCTAATATATATATATATATATATTATATATATAGTCTCGCTAAAACTCGAGAACGTCTGAACCGATTAGGCTAATTTTGGTTTTGAATTAATTATTGAAATCCAGGGAAGGTTTAAAAGGTGGGAAAATATAGAAAAAAAATAAGAGTAGTTAAAAAGGCAGAACAACGTTTGCCGGGTCAGCAGTAAACAATAAAATCTCTTTTAATTTTAAGCAACAGATTTAGTCGTAAAAAAATAGTATACATGTGTGTATATTGTATGTATATCACATGAATGTAATGTGTATTTACAACACAAAGTTACAATACACCACAATGCAATGCACTAAATAGCGCTAATAACACCGTCTCTATAATTGCGCTAAAACAAAATCAGTACACTGAATCACTAACTACTAAAACACTTCCCATATTCACTGTACTGTATCACTTTACACTGGTCATCCGAACTATCACGTCCAAATCATTGTATAAAACTGCACTCTATTCCCCAACACATCCCTATTTATACCCAAGGTAAAGTTCGACCATGTTCCCGAATGTTCAGAAAGTATCGCGTCAACAATAATTATAAATGTAAACAAGTCCTAGTACACGCTATTTTCAATGGCCTTGTGCCCTATGACAGAAGATCCATTATGGCATAGCTGCTCGGGTAACTGCGGTTATTGATTATCAATAGAAGCAGTCTATCTCTTTCTTTTATTTCTAGATTTTCCCAGCGTTCTAACTCTTCACTTTTCTAGATTATTCACCACATTATTTAAGAATCTTAGGTTTCTGCAGTCCTCTGTAATGGAAACTCGATACACTATACCACTCCACCAATTAATACTCAACTCAATCATATCAATAATACTCAACCCTTTGCGCGATTGTCTTAAAAACCTTTGTACCCCACAAAAGTTTTGCTTTACGTATTAATATATCAATATTAATTATGGTGACAATTACATTGATAGCAATGTCTATTTACCACGCACTATCAGTAACACATAATCTCACGTAAAAGGTTATTCAATTTACTTTTACTGTAAGAATAGTGAGCTTAGCAGCAACTTTCCAATTTCCAACCTCTAGTAATACTTGTTTTCAAACTAGAAATCATTGCGCGTTTTTATAAATAAAGTAAAAAATTAGGACTAAACTTTACAGCGGAACGCAATGCATTCAATCTGAATCCGGGAAAATAAAATCTTTTCACTTTTTTGAATAATTATCTTTAAACATTTAAAATAATTTAAACTTTTTGACACTTTTTTTTTATATTAATTAATTTAACTTTACAAAACTTTGAACACACAATTCAAAACTTTAATGTTAATTAAATAAACTTTTCGCGTTATCTCTTAATTCGATAACATACAAACTTTTCGGACTATTAAAAATTAGGACTAATATTTAGAACGGTTACGCACTGCGTCTGATCCGAATCCGAGAAAATACAAATCTAAGAGACTCGGATCTAGATCCGATGTTGATCAGAGTAGTAGATAGTGCTTTTCTATTTTCGATCCGAAATCTTGAAAATATGAAGTTAATCCTTATTAAAAGTAATTTTTGAAGTAATTTTATATTTTACTATGGTTTCTCTTTCCATCAGGAATGCCATCTGTTTGTTTGCTTTTAGTGTAAGATCAAATTTAAATGTATTGTGTGTACTGCTGTTGATGTGTCAAATAAATAAATAAATAAATACCCAATAATATAAAAAAGCCTTCTCTCTCTCTTCTTTTATAAAATGCCCAACAGTAAGGCTAAATACATTCTTCAAAAAGGCGCCCAAGCAAATTTTTATTGTTCATTATTATTAAATGTAAACACATTATCATAATACATGCGATACATAAATACTAGCAAAAAACAGAGCTTTGTAAGGGCTCGCAAAGTTATACTATCTAGTAACATTGTTATAAAGTATTTTTATGAGAATTACATCTTTTAATGTAAGGACTTTATTTAGGTATATCTAACCTAAAAAAGCCAGCGTATTTTCACCTAAACATTACATTCGCATCAAAGGCCCGCGTCGTCGGGCTTTGGACTCGGAATATTTGGTTTTTGTTTGTTGGTATTTTCAAGGAAAAATATGTATTAAAAATGAAGGTTGATCTTATAAAAAACACATTTTTGACATTTGGCTGAAATAATTGTTTTTTTTTCTAAAATCAGGAAGTTCCTGGTTTTACGTCGATTTACGAAATCAAAATCAAAAAATGTTTTATTTAAATAAACCTTCAAAATTTTTGGACTACGCAGGCACGAAGAATTGACGGTAGACACTCAGCGAATACATTTTTCGAATTTTTCTCTCAGAGAAACCCTCGGAGTTCGATTCCAGAGTCAGGCAAATGAAAAAAAGTGTTTTTTCAGTTTTCTGATAAAACAACTTTGCCTGGGATTGGAAAAGTGCCCTACTGGCGATAGGCTGGCCACCTATCACATTGTGGGACTTAAGTTTCTTCAGCTAACCGTGGATGCACACGTTGTACTTCTGCCTACCTCTTGGGGGATACGGGCGTAAATATACCTTTTTTTAGCTTTTTACCCTCGCCCTCGGGCTAAGATTGGGAATTGATCTCAATACAATATTAATACATCTGTACTGTTTCTCAATAAGCATATTGTGAAACTCTCTAACGCTCTATTTACTCTGTTCCCAGCAAACATCCCTGCTCTAGACCTAAATTCTCCTTTACTCTGTTCCCAGCAAACATCCCTGCTCTAGACCTAAATTCTCCTTGTGCCTCCCACAATATTACTTCGAACTTCCCTTGCATTCGCCTTTCAATGATTTTATCATACACCTTCGATGCCAAACTGATCAAACTGATGGTCTTATAGCTATTGCAGTTTATACTTGAACCTCGCTTTTATACGAGGGCACGATAACCGCGCGCCGCCAGTCAAATATGAAGAAACAATTTATGAAGTAGGTAGTCTCTTTTAATAAGGTCAAAAATTCTAATAGACCTTCTATCAATTTTAACACGTTAATTTAATAAGAGATGGCGTTAGTAGTAATAAGATTCTGATACAACTTGTACCTTCTATTTTTTTTTATTTTTATAAAATGGTATTTTTATGGTAGATAACAAATCTAGACATGAATATAAACTACCACGTCGAAGCTCAAGCCTAAAAATGCGATATTTTTTCAGTAAACTGTACCACAAAAGTGCATAGAAAGTGGCCTAGTGTAGGGCTCGCTTCGCTCGCCCTGATAATTGTTTTTCTTTTCAAATTAATTGAGGTATTATCATAATAAATCAGTTTTATTTGCATTTTGAAGATATTATCTGTCACGTAACGAAATCGCAGGTCGACGCTTTGCAGCATTGCGCGTCTGAGCATGTTTGCACTTTGCATATAATATATATATATATATATATATATATATATATATATATATATATATATATATATATATATATATATATATATATATTATAGAATATATGAAGTTATTATAAAAAAGCATTGATTTCCAAAATAAAATTTGAGGTTTTGTCAAAATCCCCTAGCCCGAATTGGTTCAAACTTTCAGAAAGTCTAAGTTGAGCGAAACCCAATCGAAATGCATATTAAAGGCAAATGTCGGGTTTAGAACCACGTATTGATGCGAGTCCCATTTTGAAGAATGTATCAACTACTTGCTAGGCATCTCGTAAAAAGCGAGATAAGGCTCATACGTGTCATTAACTTCGACCGGATTGTAGTAAGTATTCCTGCCGCACTATGATTTTTTTTATATATCATAAAATAGTAAACAAGCAGAAGGATCTTCTAAAGGAAAGAGTCCAACTATCGCCTATAGACACCGAAGATGTTAATGGTGCGATGCTATCTTATGGCGAGGACTAATGCCACATGCAAACGTTTACCGACTATCTTACTTTACAAACCGAAACACGACAGTGACAAGGAATAACGCTACTGCGGCAGGAACAGGTAAGGCGGTGGTACCAGGCCCGGGCGAGATAATGCAGAACTCTACCACCTAGTAAATTAGTGCTTGTAACTGTAGTGTTCCGGTTTAGAGGGAGGTTAGCCGGTGTAAACTTATGTATTGGACATTCTATTACTGCCATACACGGATGGCAACGCATTAAAACTTCTCTGAGGAAGATCAGCTTTTATGTTATCCTATGATACAAATAAAAACAATTTGTAAACATTGTATAATTTAAATCGACGGGAACCAATATGTGGATAGATGAAACAGGATATTACAATTAAATTCAACGTAACTACCTTTTAATAAACTTGGGATTACGTTAATTTCTTATCGTGCTCTCGGAGGGAGCAGCCGTCAAACTTAATTACAAAAGCAATTAAAAGTGATCGCGATCTTTCATGTAATAACTCACATATCAAACATAAAAGCAAATTAACAAAATTTCTGTTAGCTTTTTAATCGTGTTAATGTACAAAAGTGCTTTTAGCTAAGCTGATATATCCATACTAATATTAAAAAGAGATTGTAAGTTTGTTCGTAGAAAGTAATCACTGAAATTAATTAAAAAAAATTATAAATAAAAAGATCCATCAGCAGAAATATTCCTAGGTGACATATGCTACATTTTATCCCATTTATCTCGCGGGATCAGAACTCACGCGAGAAAAGTCTAATACATCATACATAATAAATAATAACCTACATTCGAATAAAAAAATATGGGTGATTTTTTTTAAAGAAAATGTCAGTAGCAGCCCGGAGTGTGTGCCTTCGTAAGTTAAGGTTCTATTCGTCATAACTTATAACTCATATGGTACTTATAAAATCTGCAATTGTAAGAACAGATTAACAGGAGAGTTAATGCTTTAAATTGTATAATGTAGCAACGCATCAACATCAAAGATGTTAATGATGTTTTGATGATGATATCGTTAAATGCCTTTTTTATCGCAAACAAACAGGTGGCTCTTCTTATGGAAAGAGACAACCATCGCCTATAGACACCAAAGATATAAATGGTACATTGCTATCATTTTGGCAGGGTTTTAATTCTACGTGCATAGGTTTTTCAGGTCAAGATAAAGTTTAATTTGATAACATTGTATCAATAACTCGATATCACCAAAAACTGCACTTAGTGGAGTTTTACGTTTCAACCAACGATATGTTAATGTTACAATAATGATGTTAATGATGTGATACTTACGTCATTATTACATATTTTAATCTATAAAAACGCATCAAACGCTTTACGATCGAAACACGCGTCGTGAGGGTCTATAAGATTTGTTATGTGAATATAATAATATAAATATAATATATTAAAATTATATTATTTGTTTCTTAGGCCTTTATGAAAATGGACGTTTTAAAAATAAGAAAAACAATTTAAATACAGAATTATAAACATGGACGCCGCCAGGATTACTTTATGAGAGGTGTATCTACATCTCTTCGATCAAATTATGACGTTGTGATATTTTTTACAAAAAACTCAAGCTATATTTTTGTGCTGCGTTTATAGGGAACGCTGAATCTCGTCATTTCTGATCGAAGCTACATCTAAACATTGTACTATTAACGGTACAATAAACTCGGTAGATAAATGTACTGTCAAATTGTTTATTAACAAAGTGATAAATTTAGAAAGCACCCTAAAAGCCTCATTTTTTATTCAAACAGTATCTTAATAAAACAAAATCTGAAACCGGTTAATCCTGCAGGCCATCCCTGAAATTCCCGCTAAATTGAGGTTAAAATACCTTAAAGAAGCGAAAACTATACCTCATGATAGATTTTTTTAAAGAGTTCAAAAATATAAAAGGTTGTTAAAAATGACAGTTTTTCAATTTTCAAATTTCAAATTTAAAATTAAATTAAAAAGTATTAATTTTCAAATTAATACTTTTCGGATTCTCGAGAGGATGTTTCGGCTATGAAGTAAAACGTGCGCAGAGTACGTAAATGCATTTTTTTCTGCTCCTCGATAATTATGTCGCTGGGGTATTGGATGTCTAATTACTACACCTTTGGTGGGTTTGGTCTATTCGTTGCGTTTCTTTTCTTCTTTCAATGTCATTATTACTAATGTCAAATATGAGAAGTGAGAAAAAGTGGGAAAAACTACATAGATTTCCTTATAAGTTATGACTTTCCGCAAACGCTTGATCTATAAAAATAATGCAAGTAAAAGGCAACAATGCAAAATGCAAAGCAACGCGCATTTGACAGTGGAAACTTTAAAATAAGCTCTAAACTTAATATACGGTGTGAGCACAATTAAGACACAAATTATTGTAATTAGATATTGTTGATATTATTATCAGCCGAAGACAGATTACCGTATATCATATTTAATGGACGCGTAATTTTTCGTTAATTAGGCGTTGTATCAAATTATGTAAATTTGAATAAAATGCACATAAAACATCACGGATTGTTTTATAAATTCATAACATTACTTACAACAAGGGAGCACTTTATCTAAACCTTAGCTATACATTTACAATTGTTATAAATGTGATGTATTCTTATGATAAGCTGGCTTTAACTTGCGACTTTGTCTATGACTTATATACAAGTAACAACTCAAATAGTGTTCCTTCTGCCGCAGACTAATAAACATAGTAACAAATACGAATACCTTTTAAAAGATCGCACCAAGGATACAAAAAAACGTAAAAATGGTAAAAAATTATTATAAGAACGAAGTAACTTAATTGTAGATATGTCGCAGTGAAATTGTCAATACCGTTAGATTATAATCTACCTAAGTGATATTATTATTTAACTCCTAACCTAACCTAACCAAATTATATAAGGTAGATTATAATCTAACGGTATTGACAATTTCACTGCGACAGATACTTAAACATGTAGAGAATATTATGCATTATAATGTTTTTATACTATAACAAAGCAAACAAGTAGATGGGTTTCCTGATGGAAAGAGTCATCCATCGCTTATAGACACCAAATGTGTTAATGGTGCGTTACTATCTTGTGGCGAGGTCTAATGCCACATGCATAAGTTTACCGGCTACCTTACCCTCCAAACCGGAACACGTCAGTGACAAGCACTGACGCTATTGCTGAAGTAATAGGTAAGGTAGTGGTACCAGACCCGAGAGAGACAATACAGAACCTAGTAGTCACGATGGTAGTGGCTGGTTTAGCCAATCGCTCGCCTTTTACGACCTGCCTGGCAAAATGGCAGTTGGCTAATTCTTCAAAGGAGCCCGGGACCAACACGTGAGTATTGTTTGAATCACGTTATTTTTAATAACGCACTTCATTATTTATAACGCTTAAATTGTGGAATTGTCTATTTAAAAATACCATAAAATATTATTTTTCTTTTGGCGTAGTCCAGTATTCTATTAAAAACCTGTTAAAAACCGCATAACGTATGAATAAGAACGCAAAATGTATAGTAAAAGTGATAAAAGATGATTAAAAAATTAAGTAACTTTATAATAGCTACCTTACCATAGATAATATGTACTAAATTTGTCTGAATCGCGTTATTTTCAAAGAACTTCACTTTTATAAAGCTTTAACTTGTAGCTTTGTCTACGTAAATGTCACATATTACATTATTTTCTTTTAGCTGTAGTCCATAAATCTACTATTAAATCCATATACTTTTAAAATGCAACAAAAAAGCATGAATTAAAACGTAAAAAAATGTTCTACAAAATGCAAACACTGAAGTACCTAATGATTAAAAGATTTAAGTAACTGTATTGTAGTTACTTTGCTATATATAGAATATGTAATAAAAAATGCCTGAATCGAGATATTTTTAACAAAGCACTTCAATTTAATAACTCTTATCATGACTCCATTACAATATTAAAAATTAATTACAATAACTGCTTTAATAAAAGGAGCTGGTCCATGAACCACTTGGGGCATCGAACCGAAGATTTTCTAGTCTGTAACATTTTATTTTTATAATTACATGTTAATAAAAAATATAATTTATAAAGAACTCATACAAATAATTCGAAAAATTGAAATTCATTTTTCTTGTTACTGATAGACGTCTCTTAAAATACGAGAGTATTTTATAGCATAAGATAGCAAACAAGCAAAAGCAGAAACAGAAAGAAGGAAACTCTCCTGATAGAAAGGCACATCCATCGTCTATAAGTACCATACATGTTAATGGTGCGTTACTATCCGTGTCGAAGGGTGTTAATGCCACAGGCATAAGTACCGGCTACCTTACCTTTAAACCGGAACACGACAGTAACAAGCATTCACGCTGTTGCAACATGAATAGGCGGACAAGAGGGTGGTTCCAGACCCGGGCGAGATGTTCCAGATCTCTATCACGTAGTAGTATACACGATGGTAGTAACTCTACCTTCGTCTATAGATACCATACATGTTAATGGTGCGTATCCGTGTCGCAGGGTGTTAATGCCACATGCATAAGTACACCGGCTACCTTACCCTCCAAACCGAAACACGACAGTAACAAGCATTGACGCTGTTGCAGCATGAATAGACTGATAAGAGGGTGGTTTCAGATCCGGGCGAGATGTTCCAGAACTCTCCCAGCTAGTATTCACGATGGTAGTAACTCGTGTAGCCAGTCGTATGCCTTTTACGAACTGCCTGGTGGAATGACAGATGGTCAATTCTCAACGAAGATCCGGGTCAACACGTAATTTGTGTTTAGGTGGTATAGTTCTGCAACATCTCGGCTAGGTTTCTTACAACCGGTCTTCCCTGTTCCTCCATCAATAATGTCGGTGTTTATCGCCGTAATGTTCCGGTTTGGAGTATACCCAAGATAGCCGATATACTTAACTGACATTTCATCCTAGTCACACTGATAACAACCCATCATTGACATCTTTGGTTCTACAGACGATGATTACCTCTTTCCATAAAAAAAAACATCTGCCTCCTTGCTTTCTAATAGCAACGCACCATTAACATCTTCGGTGTCTATAGGCGATGGTTACACTCCATTAGGAGACCCATCTGCTTGTTTACTACCTTACCTTAAAAAATGTGTAAACGGTTGACCCTACGGGCCATCCTTAAAACTTCCCACTAAATTTAAGTATTTTAAGCTCAAAGAGTAAAAAATATAAGCATAGATTTTCCAGTTCAAAAATTTATTTTGTCAAAAATGGCATTATCTTAATTTTAGAAAAGCTGTATATTTCGAAAACGATGATGGCATTCAACTCAATTTTTGAGATCTAAAATATTGCTTTAGCTAAATAATCGATAGGTTGAAAAGCTGATAAGAATTTTAAGTCAATCGGTGAATTAACTTGAAAGTTATTTAAAAAAATGTGTAAACGGTTGACCCTACAGGCCATTCCTGAAACTTCCCGCTAAATTAAGGTATTTTAAGCTCAAAAGAGTAAAAACAATAAACATAAATTTTTTCAGTTCAAACATCTATTTTGTTAAAATTGCAGTATATTGATTTTTGAAAAGTTGTATATTTTGGAAACGCTGATTGAATTTGATCTTTCGAGTGACATTCAACTCAATTTTTGAGATCTAAAATATTGCTTATGCTAAATAATCGATAGGTTGAAAAATTTCGTAGCAATGTCAAAAACCATTTAAATCCTAAACAAATTGACCGATTTTGATCCAATTAGCGGTATTTGACGCAGTTTTTAAGGCAGAAAAGCTGATAAGATTTTTAAATCCATCGGTGTATTAGCCTGAAAATTATTTTAAAACTAGATGAAAATCCGGCTTCGCTCGGAAATCTCATAATACGCAATTTTATAGACTAACTCAAATAGTAGACATTAAGAAGCAGCAACAATTTTGTGTTTTCTCATACCTAAAATATGGGCGACCTAACTGTTTTGTTAGCTCAAAGATGCAAACATGATATCCGAGGCGAACAGAAAACATCCCCGCGTCAGAATGCGGGGGAGAGGTAATTTCATATCATCGTTGCTTGCAAACATTGATGTTGTGCCTTTCGAATTTACTGATTTCCTGTATACAGTGTGTAAAAAATACCCTATCCGATCGTCAAAGGCTTTTTTGGTAGCTTAATACAAACATATTTGTGTCATTATTTTGTGGATATTGATACATAAATTTTCAAAATATAGCTTGATTTATGGGGAAGTTGCTCAATTTTAAATTGTACTAAAATGAGGCACTTTATACTACGATATTTTTCTTATTTTTTGATAATGTTATTGACCTACCTATATACTTCTTTCGGATCGGAGAGGGTTTTCTTTACATCCTGTATATTCCTATTGCAACTATCTATAGTTTTCTGTGTTTTAATATGAATTGAAATAAAGACAATACGTTGTTTTTCATCGATTTAATACGCGAGCGTCTTGTGATTTAGATGCTTCATTTTCGGTTCACAAGAACAAAAATAAAAAATATGAAGCTATTGAGGAGATGCCCATACTAATGGGAATTTCATTGAAAGAAATAAATGCAAAGTGAACCAGTCTAAAAACACCTGTATATTCCTATTGCAACTATCTATAGTTTTCTGTGTTTTAATATGAATTGAAATAAAGACAATACGTTGTTTTTCATCGATTTAATACGCGAGCTTCTTGTGATTTAGATGCATCATTTTCGGTTCACAAGAACAAAAATAAAAAATATGAAGCTATTGAGGAGATGCCCAAACTAATGGGAATTTCATTCAAAGAAATAAATGCAAAGTGAACCAGTCCAAAACATAACTTCTAAAATATTGAGTAGCTACGTCTTCTTTCTCTGAAGTCATTTTATCGAGTAAAGTTAGATGTTCGCGTTTAGAAGTAGCAGGAGATTGACATGTTTTGCGAACATGTTTAGCCAACATGTTTTGTTATTTTTAGAAGCAGGAGATACGACTTAAGACGTCAGTCGATGTTATCCGCCCGAGAGAAGATATTCGGATATCATCAAATTGATTTAACTTAACTTTTCTTTTGATATAAAACAGTCGCCTTTGCTTGAAATTTGTAATAACGAAGCTTACTAATTGTTACGCTACGGTTCTTTAACACATTTTCTAGATTTAATTTATTTCATTATTAATTAATCATTTTATTTATTTTCAGATAAGCGGCACTAAAGTGCCTGACGAAACTTTACGGAACTCGACCACCTAGTAGTCACGATGATAGCGGTAGGTTTGGCTAATCGTTCGCCTTTTTATCAATATCTATTGATATTCAATTATCTTATAATTATTCAATCGTTCTTCTTCAAAGAGGGCCCGGACGACACGTGGACTGATACAATTTTATTAGGCAACTAATTCCGACATTAATAGACCGAATTTGTTTATGGGCGCTAAACATCAAAATGTAACACTTTATCTTAAAATCTCTGATGTAAGGAAAGCCTTTATCTATATACTAGCTGTTGCCCACGACTTCGTCCGCGCGGACTTCGTTTACTCCGCACAGCACCTCCCCCGTAGGTGATAGCGTGATAACATGTAGCCTATATGTTGACCCGACCTATTAGTAATATTCATGCAAAATTTGAAGTAAATCCATGCAGTACTATTTGAGTTTACCCCGGACATACATACAGACAAACAGATAAACAGACAAAAATTCTAAAAACTATATTTTTGGCTTCGATATCGATTGTAGATCACCCCCCAAGTATTAGTATAGTAATTAGTAAGGAAACTGCAAAATGAAATATACATACATATCTTCGCGACAGAACCCTTACGGCGTAAGCAGAGTTAATAAATTTATTATATAGTAGCAATCACTTGAAACTTTTAATATCGTAAAGTTTAGTTACGTAAGTATATTGTAAAATTTATATAAAATCTGACATCACTACATAATATAAAACAAAGTTGCTTTCCGCTGTCTGTCCCTATGTATGCTCAGATCTTTAAAACTACGCAACGAATTTTGATGCGATTTTTTTAATAGATAGAGTGATTGAAAAGGAAGGTTTTTATGTGTAACTAGCTGACCCGGCAAACGTTGTTCTGCCAACTTTGTGTCTACTTTTCCGTTTTTTTCTATATTTTTTCACCTTTTAAACCTAACCTGAACCTCCATGAATATTTTAAATCCAAAATTAGCCAAATCTGTCCAGCCGTTCTCGAGTTTTAGCGAGACTAACAAACAGCAATTGATTTTTATATATATAGATTAGGGTTGTTACGGAGCTTCGGTTCCGATTCCGATATGACGGAGCTTCCGATTGCTTTAACACCTCCGATTTCGACTTCGGTTCCGATAATTTTTAGTCGGAAGTTATAACGAATGTTGAAGCGTAGGAAGCAACCGCGGACAGAGTGCTGTATCTGTACTGTAAGCACAACATTCTACAAAAATATCTTGGAAAATGGCTAATCTTATAAATCAAAACCATTGATTTATAATCTTATAAATCAAAACCATTTCAAAAAATCACAAGGTTTTTCCGAGTAGCGTTGATGTTAGGATTTTTAAGAAGAGGGTCAACAAATTTCTCAGAAGTCGACGCCGCATTGTCAACTAACTTGGCAGTGGTGACTGCTTTCCATGGGGCTCTTGCTCGTATGCCTGCGGTTACTATAAAAAATCTGTAAACTAGTTGACCCTGCAGGCCATCCCTTAAACGTCCCGCTAAATCGAGGCATTTTAAGTTCAAAGGAGCTAACCTAAGCATAGATTTTGAGCTCCAAAAAATATTATCCATTTTTCCAATCACTTTTCCAATCACGAGCAACGTTATTTTTATCAGAAAACTGAAAAAACACATATTTCCATTTGCCCATCACGGGAATCGAACCCGGTATTTCACGTAGTCAACGCCGACACCGCACCACTAAACGACAGAGGCGAAAACTGGGTTGAATACCGTTTAAAAAAAATAGTCGAATTAAGCTAAAAGTCAAAAGAATAAAACAATATTTTAGAGCTCAAAAATTGCGTTTAATGCCGTTTGAAAGGTTAAAATTGGTCATCGTGTTTAAAATATTTCGCTTTTCAAATATTAATATAGGTACTGTAAATTTTAACAAACTTTTTAAATACTTTGCTGCTAAAATCTAATACTTTTAGAAAATACCTTAAATTGTTAAAAAAGTATATAAATATTGTATATTATGATGAATGATCCTAGGCACGTAATTGAGTGATTAAATAAACTGATTACTGTTGCTTTAGGGTTCCGAAGTAAATTAGGAACCCTTATAGTTTCGCTATGTCTGTCCGTCCGTCCGCACGATTGCTCAGAGATCCTTATTACTAAAAGGCTGTAATCTGGCATGGATATACATATTAGTCACATCCACAAAGTTGTGGTATAAAATCTTGAAAACCCTACATGTAAAATAGAGATCTTGATTTTTTTCACGTACCCCATTGTGTGGGTATCGTTGGATAGGTTTTAAAAAAATATTAGTTTGTGAAAACAAGTTTTCGATTAAGGGACTCGTTCCGCTCATCTTCAGGCTAAACGGTTGGTTTTGAAGATTGCAAAAAAAATTTATTGTAGTAGTTATATAATGAAGTAAAAAGGAAAACTATCACGGCTTAGAAGACTTTACAAGTTTTTGAGTAACAGTCGACCAACTTATAAAATGTACTTAGAGAAGTTTTTATAAGCGGTGAACCTATGGAGCGGATATATGTTTGTCATTGACGTTAAATAACATAAATGTTCATAGTATGAAACTATAAAAGCCCGCTTCTTAGCCCGCATTATTGTGATGGGCAACTTCGGAACCCTACATTGCGCGTGACCCGACGCGTAATTTACCAATTTTTATTTTCATTATTTCAATTGATCTGCGTTTAACAATTGACGCTCATCTTTCTCGTTCTACTCGGCCTCCGGTTCCGGTTTCGGTTCCGATTCCGGTTCCGATAAATCAAAATTAAAATCTCCGATTCCGACTCCGGTTCCGGTAAACCCACTTCCGTTACATCCCTAATATAGATAATACCCATTATATAGTAGAGAAATACTGTTATAAGTATATTTAGCAAAACAACGTTTGCCGGGTCAGCTAGTGGTTATATAAATAACATACTTTTACAGGTTTTCTTGAATTCTATGTATAAAATTATTTTTTGATTTTTTTCAAAATTTTAAACAGCAGTTTCGGAGATGGAGGAGAGAATAGTCCATCTTCGCCTTTAGTTAGAAGCTATCTATGAATCGGGTTCGATCTCCGACAGGGACAAACTTTTATGCGATGAGCATAGATGTTTGTATTTCTGGACTTGGGTGTTTATTATGTACGTAACAGTACTTATATATGTATTTCTATGTATTAGTATCGTTGATTAACACCCATAACACAAACAAATAATTTGCTTACTTTGGGGTTAGATCGTGTTTTTTGTCCAACGATATTATTTTATGTTTCCGTAAAAATTAGTGGTTCTGAACCAGCAGTTAGCCAACCACTGATCATCTGCAGACCATGGGCGTCGGCAGAAGGGTGCAAGAGGGTATCCTTGCACCCCACTTTCAGGAAAGAAAATACATAAAAAAAGACGTGTGGCACTCGGGGACTGCCGCGGTAAAGCTATTGCATAGCATTTTTTATCAACTTATACAATTACAATTATATATTTATTTTATTTATGTAGTATTTTTTTTTCATTGTTTATTTATATTTAAAACACTTTGTACACAAATTATACAAGTACAGATATTCACTGTTGTACGTAGATGATAAATACCTATACACCTATATACTTTCTCACAAACAGCTGATTACGGTAGTTTTCCAATACAAGCAATGCCACCTAAAGGCGGGTTGCTGAACTAAAGAGACAAGCGTGATATTTCAAAAAGTCATTAATAGTGCTGGTATTTATCGATAGATGGGAAAACTAAAGTGTCACCGCTGTGCCGGTCGGAGTGGGGCGTGTTAGGTTTTTTCGTTACGGAATTTCTGGATTCGGTATCCACGCTCAAGGCCCGCGATAGAAGCTATGCAATAGCTTAAAACACCTTTTTTGTATTGAGTTACTGTTGGAATAAAAATTAAGGCGTCTAGGTTACCGCTCAAATTTGTTCATCTTATATTTTAGATTAATTAATAGTATAATGTCTACAGATGCACCTCCCTGAAAGTAATTCTGGCAGCGCCCATGCCCCTTAAAAGTAGCCTCTGAAGTTTTAAAATCTACGTACTTATTCAAAACGAAAGTATACCGAAGTCTTATTGATCACGGCACAACCAAGTAGCTTAAGTACTGTAAAGCGATTGTCAATCATCAACACTTTTGTCTCATTATAAGCAATCAATGGCACATAACGCGAGTCGATAGATTTCGCTACCAAGTGGTCTACGTTATGTGAAATCATCATAATTCTTAATCTAAAGCATAGAGTATAGTTACCTCTATCTTAATCTAAAGCATAGAGTATAGAAGTAAGGACGACCAAATCTATGGCTAGAAGCGACCCATGAAAAAGCATTCAATAGAGGCCGCGCCTCTGTCGCGTAATAAATTTTAGAAAAGAAGCCGTTAAAGCGTTTTTAAATGCGTTACCAATAATAGGTTAAAAAGTATCTTCACGCCCTTATCCCCGAAGAGCTAGACGGAGGTACAACTAGTGCACCCACGATTAGCCGAAGATACTTAATCCCACAATGTGACAGGTGGTAAGCCTATCACCACCCGGACACTTATCCCATACCAGGCAACGCTGTTTTTATCACATAGATAGAAATACTCGAAAAATAGACAATCTGCCTATTCAGATAATTCGTAGAAAGCCAAATGATTAGACAAATATGTCTATACATGTGGTAGAATTCTGCAACACCTCGCCCGTATATATTAATAAAATATTCCACGAAGAAAACGTAACTAAATAATGTGTTATTTAGCATTCGCAGCCAATACGCGTCGGTTTCAAACAATGATGTTTTATTTTATATTTAAACAAAGCAGCCTCGACATAAAACACATGATTTAATTGCATGATACATATTACAATAACTTAATCACCTGTGCTATTTCGAAAATATATACACCGGCTATTAAAAACGTAATTAAATCTAAAATCCCACAATAGCTACAAATAAAATAGGTACAACACACCGTTTTTAGGGTTCCGTAGTTAAAGGGCAAAAACCGGAACTCTTACAATTTCGTTATGTCTGTCTGTGCGTCTGAATTAACGTCGGTCCGAGTTAACCTCCAAACAGGAACACGACAGAGATAAGCATTGACGCTATTAGGGCAGTAAGGCAAAGCAAAACCCGGGCGAGATGTTGCAGAACTCTACCACCTAGTAATGACGATGGTAGTGACATGTATAGCCAATCGTTCGTCTTTTACCGCCCCGTCGGGCGAGTGATTTGCAACCCTGACTACACCATCGACGGGGCTCGGGTTCGATCCCCGACGGAGACAAGCATTTGTGTGATGAGCATAATTTTTTGTATTTCCGGGTTTGGGTGTTAATTAAATATATTCCAGATTTATATATTATGTATTTTTATGTATTAGTATCGTTGACTAACACCCATAACAAGCAAATAATTTGCTTACTTTGGGGTTAGATCAGTAAGTATAATTTGTCCCGTGAATATTTATTTATTTATTTTACGAATTGCCTGGCAAAGTGGAAATGGCAGATTGTTAAAAAGGGGCCTGGAGCAACATGGAGAAAAATTTGGTGAAGATCTGATTGAGGGTACCTGAGAAAGAGGAGATTGAAAGATGGTTTTTGCCTTACTGTGTTTAATGTTTTCTTAATATCTGGTTGAATATAAGCTTTATATAAAGCTACTGGCAAGAAAGACGTTAACAACTGAATCCCACGCAAACTAATTTACAGCCAACATTTAGTTATTAAATATTTATTTTTTGCCTGCTTATATAGATAGATAGTATATGTGTTTATGTAAAATAATTTCAATATAAAAGCATAAACATAAACAAGTGTATTTTATTACCATGTTATTATACTTTTTGAGATTACAAGCTGATTGTGAAGAAATAAAAACCTTCATTAACTTTATATATTATTGCTTATGACAATAACAGTTAACAAATAATTTATACATTTATATATTAATAAGATTAATGCGAAAAATTTTGGACTTTCATTTTAAGCCAACTGTGGTATGAAATTTGGCACAATTAAAGTTTACATAGCGGAAAACTGCAGAAACCTAATATTTTTAAATAATATGCATTATAAATATATTGAATAAGAAAAATAAACATTAAACATGCTATATTTTATTTTTATATCATAAGATAGCAAACAAGCATCGCTTATAGACACCAAAGATATTAATGGTTAGTTGCAATTCATGTGGCAGAATGAAAATGCCACATGCGTAAGTCTACCGGCTACCTTACCCTCCAAAACTGGAACATGACTATAACAAGCATTGATGTTATTGCGGCAGAAATAAGTAATTGTACCAAACACCCGAGTGAGAAGTTGCAGAACTCAACTACCCAGTAGTCACGATGGTAGAAATACATATAGCCAATAAGTCACCTTTTACGTCCTGCCTGGTACAACGACAGCTAGTCTATTCTTCAAAAGAGCCCAGACCAACACAGGGGAAAATTCACTCACATAGATGATAATATACACACATTTATACTATTTTCTTTATGGCTAGTCAGTTGTCACACTTAACAGAGATTTAATTTTTTAGTCTATGGTCGTATATCTGCCACAGGCGATTACTAATATATATTATTATTAAACTCCATTATCTATGTAGCATATTGGTGGTAAATTATATTAGGGAGGGGGTAATTGTAATGAAATAAATCTCTGTTTTCTTCTTTTATTTACATAATAAAATAAATAATTACAATAATATATTATTGACATTGATTTTAATCATGAACTGTTTGCCAGTGACATCGGCAGAAGTTAAAAGATCATTTTCTTGCCTCAAATGGATATTTTCGAGTAGGTGACAAAGTCTTACTTCTGTTAATATGGAATGTATCCAAGTCATTTACTAAGAGTGTCACATACTAAACAAATATCAATGTCAATAATATATTATTGTAATTATTTATTTTGTTATGTAAATAAAAAAGAAAACAGAGATTTATTTCATTATAATTACCTCATCGCTAAAATCAGTTGCCACCAATATGCTACATAGATAACGGCGTTTCATTATTATCCATCGTAATAATAAATGAATGTTGCTGGAAATGTTACACAAATTGATCTTCCTTCAAAGTAAGCAAATTGTTTGCTTGTGATATGTATTATGTTAATTAAGTCCATGTTACTAATACATAACACCTAAACCCATAAATACAAACAAAATATATGCTCATTACACAAATGTTTGTCCATGTCACAAATCGAACCTAAGCAACATCGATTGCCTAGTCAGTCACTAACAACTACTAATCAACAAGGCAATCTTATCTATAACTTACAATTTAAGTGCACTATTACAGTATATTTTGTTAATAATTAAGATGTGATGAAGGACGGAAGTTACTTCATTATTAAATGAAAATTTTAAATACACAAAATATTTTAAGCATTGTCAATCAAAAATCTCCTAACTTTATTTCACAGTGAGAGATAAATAGTTTTGTTTATTCAATTTTGTTTGTCCAATCCTCTTAGATTGACAATAAAACACCCACTCTCCCACAATAGCTTGGTAAATCCATACTAATATTATAAATGCGAAAGTAACTCTGTCTGTCTCTTCTTCATGCCTAAACCACTGGACCAATTTGAATGAAATTTGGTACCAAGATAATTTAAGACCTGAGAAAGGAAATAGTAGTTTTTATCCCAGAAAACCCACAGGAACGGGAACTATACGGGTAAAACCCAGGGACTGTCTATCTTTTAAACCACGGTAATAAGGAGTAAATTATTCTACACACCTAATCTATATACATATCTATATACATCTATATATATACATATAATAAAATCGTAGGAAAGTCAATGTATGTCCGGGGTAAACTCAAAAAGTACTATATGGATTTACTCCAAATTTTGCATGAATATTACTAATAGGTCAGGTCAACATATAGGCTACATAATATTATCACGCTATCACCTATGGGAGAGGAGCTGTGTAGAGTAAACAAAGTCCGTGCGAACGAAGTCACGGTCAACAGCTAGTGGAAAATAAATGTTATACGAGTTTCACTGTACAGTATCAATGCCTTTTTTATTCCGGCTGCTAAATAATGATTCTAATTGCTGTATATCCTAGTATTAACAGCTACGGCCATACTCATTGAATTGTAAACTTTTTTGCTTAATGATGCTGCACAAGATGAAACAATTTGTGTGATTAACATAGATCTTATAATTTCAAGGTTTGGGTAAAATTATTAAAGTCTGGGTGTTTATTAAATATGTTTCATCTATACTAATATTATAAAGAAGAAAGATGTGACTTTTTGTTTGTTTGTTACAATTTAACACAAAAACTACTCGATCGATTTTAAAAATTCTTTCCTTTTTAGAAAACTTCATTATCCATGACTGATATAGGCTACTTTTTTACCCGAGTAAGGAAAGTGAAGTAATGATTTTTGGTCATGTTAACGAAGTCGCAAGTAACTGTTAGTATATTATTTATGTATTTTGTGTATTATTATTATTGACTAATAGCTACCTAGTCTGGGGTAAGATAAATTTGATCCATTTAATTTGCCCTGTAATCTCTTAACATTTTTTTTACTGTAATTTATAAGGCAAACCATCTGCTTGTTCAATTTTTCACTAAAAACCTTTTTAAAAAAACATCTTCACGCCCGTGTCCCCAAAGAGGTTAGCAGAGGTAAAACAAGTACACCCACGATTACCCAAAGATACTCAACACCTCTTTAAACACATAACAAACCTCCTTAAAATATATAAAACTTTTTGACATCAATTTGTTTTCATAATAATACATACATATTACATATCATAATTAAAACATATTAGTGTATTACTCGGTTTCAATAGTTGTTTACAAAAAAAAATATTATATAATTTTATAACAAACATCTAATTAAACTGAGTAATATACTATGTTCTACAAGAAATAAAAATGTTAGTTTTATATTAGGGTCACATTCAATAAAATCTTTTGTTTTGTTCCATTGATAATCTATACATATAATAAAATCGTAGGAAAGTCAAAACTGTACATTGAATATTTTTTTAAAAGAATACTTGGGGCATGACTTACAATCGATATCGAAGCTAAAAATATATTTTCAGAATTTTTGTCTGTTTGTCTGTATGTATGTCCGGGGTAAACTCAAAAAGTACTGCATGGATTTACTTTAAATTTTGTATGAATATTACTAATAGGTCAGGTCAACATATATATATATATATATATATATATATATATATATATATATATATATATATATATATATATATATACTTGGGTTAACGCAGGTAAGGCTAACATTTTGAATTCATACATTTTACATTTACATTTTGCATTAAATTTAATAGTAATATTGAATGTTCATGTACTATATTTATTTTTAGGTCATACTGTAAAAAAACTTGGGCGGACAAGAAAGTAATATCATCTCGGCAAGCGTTTTTGGAGGGACTGACCACTGGATTAAGAAATCCACCTGGAAACGGAAAACGTCTCATAATTAGCCATATAGGTAGTGAGGAAGGCTTCCTGGAAGAGGGGCTCATGATGGTAACCATGATGCAGTTATATATATATATATATATATATATATATATATATATATATATATATATATATATATATATATATATATATATATATATATATATATATATAATTTTGGTTTTAAAATATTCATGGGAGTTCAGGTTAGGTTTAAAAGGTGAAAAAATGTAAAAAAAAAAAACGGAAAAGTAGACACAAAGCTGGCAGAACAATGTTTACCGGGTCAGCTAGTGTAATATAAAAATGAAAAATATGTGTCGTTACAAAAGTTAATTGTCTAATCTTTTAATCTATGTAAGATTAGGCAAAGTTTCAACCAATAAATCTACACTTATTTTACAGTACAGTATGATAAGCTAAAATATGCAAGTAAAAGCAATTCTCATTTTACACAGTAGATTAGGTGTAAAAATGAGCATGACACTTTAGTTCTCAACATCTTTACATAAAGTGCACAACTTCACATTAATACAAGGAGGAAGGTTCTTCCACCTTTGGCTATAGACACCGTTGCTATCTGTTGAAAGTTGCAAAAGGCAGTCGAAAAGCTACATTTTACCGGCTACCTCATCCTCCAAACTATGAAACAAAAACGATATGGAATAGATAAGGTCATGATGCCAAAATCCAGTCAAGACATTGCAGAAGTAGTAGTTACCTCCTAGTTAGTAGATATAATGTAAGTGATAAGTATTAATTTATAAATTAGCTTTCCCTCTTCTTTTACATGATGCCTAGTAACCCAATTGATCTAAGCTTCAAAAACAGGCCAGAGTCAACATGAGGAAATTATAGGAACAGGTAATATCAGAGCAAATTGTGCACTGGTTTTATGTATTCCAGAAATTTATAATTGAGTAATTTACAAAAATTTTACACATTTAAAAAATCAACTATGTATTTATATTAAAAATTTGCAGGAGTTCATTTTCCTGTCTGTCTCAGAAAAAGACTGGCTTTTTAAAACAAGAAAAAAGACTATTGAGGGTATTTCTTGCTTAATTGATCTAGAAGTACTTGCCATCCACAGTATTCCTGACAGTTTTTTTTATATCATAAGATAGCAAATAAGCAAATGGCTCTCCTAATGAAAAGAGACACCATCACATATAGACATCAAAGATGTTTATGTTATATTGCTATGTTTGTGGCGGGGTTGCAATGCCACATGCATAAGTCTACCGGCTTACTTACCATCCAAACTGGAATACGTCAATGACAAACAATGACACTATTTCAGCAGGAATAATTAAGGCAGTGGTACTAAATACCCGGGCGAGACGTTGCAGTACTCTACCACCTAGTAGTCCCAATGGCGGTGACATATACAGCCTTCTGTTGTCTTTTACTACTTGCCTGGCAGAACGGCAGTTAATCTATTCTTCAAAAGTGCCAGGACCAACATGAGGAGATTTATTTTAAATTAAATTTTCTGAGGAATATTAGGATGTCTATTTCATAGCCTTTCTATCATTAATAACTATCTGTTTTTTCATAAGATAGATATTAAAAGCATTTTATGCCAACCTTTCCACAGAAATTTTACAGGACATTCCCCTTCCATCATACTGCTATTCCAAAAAACTTAAACTTATTTTAAGTTTTTTGGAATAAAATAAACCTGTATCAAAATCTATGAAACTCAAAACTCGTCGAGGAAAGTTTACTCAAACAAAAATATATTTTTGCATTTATAATGGTTTGATAATTTTACTGTAAGTTTGCATATAATATGACAGTTTGATATTTTTTCTAAACTTGTAAAAAGTTCCTAGCTAACTGGTTGACCTTCCCTTGCATAAATGCATTATTGTCACATTGAAGAAGTGGAAAAACTTGTAATAATGCTGCTCTTTTATTATTATTTTGCCCACATCACCTACATTCTTTCAGATATAACTCTGAAAGAATGTAGGTGGTGTGGGCTACATTTAGCAGAGATCATAATATGGTAATAACTTATGTACAACTTATAAATACTTGCTTTAAGTTCTAAGTGAAAAGTACCATCACACCAGTTCCTGTGCGGATTAAGCAGTGTGCTGAATATCAATAGACATTGTAGTTCTCAAATTAACCTAAATTTTTAAATCAAAGTATTTTAATTTTGTGAGGCCTGTGGTAAAGTATGATCTTACTAATGCTTAGTATTTAGATTTTTTTAATATTGTAAGATAGCAAACAAGCAAATGACTCTTGATAGGCAAAGATAACTAGAACACATAGACAAGTAGGTTTTAATATTTTGATACAATTTAGGATCTCAAAAAAAAATAAAAGAAATCAATGTGTCTGCAAAAACCTCCTCCATGTATGACTTCTAAAATATGGCAACTGTTGCATTCAAATCTCAAGATAAAAATAAAAAAATATTATTTTGATACTTGAAAACCAGTGAATATGCTTATGTTGAATCTAATTCATTCGATAAAAGAAAAGTCTACCAATTACCAACATTCTATGAAATAAAAACATAATATTGAAAACAAATTCAAAAGTGGTTTGGCTTCACATAAGTTATTATCCTTTAGCATTTTGTTTTTCATTAATTTAATTATTAATATAAGAGGTATAATAAATTAAATTAAAATGTGCTATTGAATACAGTGATGTTTTTTTCAAAAACATAAGATATATGCAATTTGAAATTTAGAATATGGATACAAAATGTAAATTATAAAAATATAAATATTTAAAATCTTAAATACATCACGCATTTTGAGGTAACGATGACATATCATTAAATAATAGGCCCATTATAAGTTTGTAGATATACATATATCAACACTCTTTCAAATTAAAATTCCAGAAAGAAGCATGGTAATTATGCTAATTACAAATTGAATTACTGGCAGTTATTAAAATTATTCAGGGTTTACATACATACACATAATTTATTACTATGCAAAATAAGCAAGCAAGTAAAACTAATTACCATATAAAAATATCCTCAATTAATATGCACAGTATGTATCAAAATTAGATTGTCATAGTTATACACACATAAATTACTCAGGAAATTATATTACTAAACTGAATACATAACAACACTAACTTGTAAAGAGGTAATTCAACGTTTATCAAATTTCTAGTTTCATGGGTTAAAATCAAAACTATCTTGAAATTTTTATATCTGATTCCGAATTTTGATAGCATTCACTGACATAAGAGCATAGATATTTGTATTTCAGCATTTGGGTGTTTATTAAATATATTTCAGTATTTATATGTATTTCTATAAATATGACTAACATCCATATCACAAGCAAATAATTTTCTTACTTTGTGATTAGATCAATTCATGTAATTCTTTCGCAGATATATGTTATATTACATTATTTTCCAGTAAATGATATTTCAAGATAAACACTTTTAAGAAACAGATTAAAGTTTTGTTCAATGTTCACCATTTGAATAATAATGGTGGTAATTTTAAAATCAATAAAATGACTCACCTGTTTTAATCTTTCAACATCTGTTCGAGCTTGTGGATAACTTTGTGATGTGGATACAACTGGAGCTGGTGTTGCGGTAGTGACATTTTGACTGTATGCTGGATACTCCAAGTTTACATTTAAAAGCTGTGCAGCATTATCCCGAGCTTCATAAGCTAGTCCTCGGATTTCTAGTTCTGATGCTGTGTGCATTAGTGACTGAAGATCTAACTCTTGAACGTCTACTGAGCCTTTATACATGAATTCCACTAATAAATTGATTTCCGAAAATGGTATGCCTTTTAGGATTACGATGGGGTGTTGACATGGGTTGTCCCTAAAATGTAAATAGTATTAAGTATATCTCATTTTGGAATCTAATGATATAAAGTTATAATAAATTTATATAATTTTGTCTTATCACTAGATAAAACTATTTTGGTAATTTTCCAATATGACTTTTATGTAACAAAAATTACGAAATTATCACAATTATTTACTGTCTGATAAATTCACAGTGAGTAATTCTGTTATTAATTACTGTAGCTGACTCAAGCCTACATAGAAATAATAAATTATATATGTGTGCATTGCATACTTACTTGAATATTTGTTCGAAATAGGGGCTACATGCTGATAGCACAAGCTTGTGTGCCTTGAGGGTACCATCACGGCAGGAGAGCGTTACGTCTGCGAGAGCTGACGACGAGTATATAGTCGTAAACAGCTGGCTCAGGTTCTGCAGGTGGTTGTTCCACTTCAAGTGGAACGTTTTATCGCTCATCAGCCCCTGCATCTGCACCAACACAAACACTATGAAGCACAAATCACTCGTCACTTCACGTATATCAAAAAATCGACAGAAAACCGTCTCTGCTGCGACCGCTACATAAAATTATAATTATTACAACTTATTTTTAGAACGATGCCCGTAAAAAACACTATACGTACGCGGTATGACAGTGTAATACTGTAGGTACGCGCCGCCGACAGAATTTAGAGCTATAAAATTTTATTTATATTATATTCGGTAAAATTAAAATTTTGACTGTAATCATCGCAGTAAAAATTCCTCACCTCTTAATCACTTTTTCAACTTCCTAATATTTTATAAATAACACCGAAACATTTCACAAAATTTTTAAATACTTATTATGTTACACAGAAAGCCGTGTCGTAAAAAACAGAGTGGGGCACGCCGTGGCCCCCTTACCCCTGCCCCCTCGCACACAATCAATATACGGAATATGAGAGCGCGGCGCGCCGCCTCGCCCCCCGCATACTTTATTATACCGTAATTAAATATATACACACAACTTTATAAACTGTACATGAACTCATTCTCGGATAGTGCATACCCATATATATTTTTCTAATTTTCTTAATTTAAAATATTAATTGTAAATCATTTTAGAAAAGATTTCAAACTAAAGAATTTAATAAGTACATACAATTTTGCATTGGTGTGGTGTAATAAATAAATATTTTATACAATTAAAACTTTAATGGAAACAAAAATGAATGTCATAATTAAAACGAAAATTATTTTATTATTTAACCCCATCGGGGCCCCTTCCTATTAATAATTTGTTGAGTGGGAAGAATGTGTGTAAAAAAGTACTTCAATATCTCTAAACAACATGCATAAATGTACGCACACATAGACATTGTAATACACAAAACGCCTCACTCCTCAGACAGTCTTCTTTTTTATTTAGTTTCCACAAGTGTGACCATACTTCACATTCTCATACGATTTTGGTAGAAAAAAAGAATGAATATACCTATATTAAAATTTGTGATGAAATTATTTTGGAATTTCAACACATAAAATTTTATATTAACTGTTAATTCCATTGATCAAAGAATATACCTGAACACATTTTATACAAAACTCTTATCTAATTAACATAAATACTGAAATAAGTCGCCTAATAATATGGCTATTTCTGCGTTTAAAAACCGCATGTTATTCCAGGGAGTATTTGAGTAATTTTTGGAATTTTTGAAAATGAAGATCAAACGAAAATTTAATATAAAAATTAATTTATACTCCCATATAAACTCTTGCAACTCAACAATTTCAAAAAATCTTGATGTGCTTAGCAGGTACAGTTAGTACTTTATACCGACTTATCGCTTGAAACTATAAGACAAAATCCGGCCTCCTATGAAGGCATATTCTCTGAGTGTTGGTCATGGGCTCCTTTGAAGAATAGGCCAACTGCCGTTTTGCCGGGCAGGTCGTAAAAGGCGACCGATAGGCTATACGAGTCACTAACATCGTGACTATTAGGTGGTAGAGTTCTGCATCGTCTCTCCCGGGTCTGGTACCACCGCCTTGCCTATTCCTGCCGCAATAGCGTTAGTGCTTGTCACTGTCGTGTTCCGGTTTGGAGGGTATGGTAGCCGGTGAACTTATGCATGTGGCGTAAGACCTCGCCACAAGATAGCAACGCACCATTAACATCTTTGGTGTCTATAGGCGATGGTTGCACTCTTTCCATCAGGAGACCCATCTGCTTGTTTGCTATCTCATAATATATAAAAAAAGAGTGCAGAAAGAGTCTAAAACGGTAACCCATTCCAGCTCTTTCTATTTAATCGTATTTAACGTAGAGTGGCTCGGACCGTCTACAAAGCATACTAGTCTGTGCTGTCGACGACTGTACTATTCTTGATCAGCATGATTCTGTGGCATTGCGTAGTGATGTAAGTGCGTTTTGTATAATGTTTTATCACATTTATCACAGGAACTGTTTAGACTACACCCTGCCATCAAAATCAAACATTTCATTCCTACCATCTCAGTTCTCCATTTCACAACTTTGCCATTTTCTTTTTGCCCTACACTGTTCCTCCTTGGAACCAATTACATTGGCAGGGGTTTTTCCACATAGATATGACTTCACAACGACAAAATAAGTGTCTTACATAAAGAAGAAAGTTCTCGTTTATGTTTGTTAATGTATCTAAAGAACTATTTTCTTGTTAAAAAGCCTATAAGTGCTTTTTAGATAATTTGGATATTTTTATTACGATTCGATCCATTTAAATTTATTTCAATCTTCAAAAGAACCATTAAAATCTGACTTTAAGCTTTTTTCATATTATTTTACTTGTACACCAGTTCATTGTTTTGATAATAAAAAAACACGACCTTTTGTGCCTCGAATTAGTG
Source organism: Apodemia mormo (assembly GCA_036924255.1). Classification (NCBI taxonomy): domain Eukaryota; kingdom Metazoa; phylum Arthropoda; class Insecta; order Lepidoptera; family Riodinidae; genus Apodemia; species Apodemia mormo. The sequence goes on from JAUPFN010000017.1 coordinate 30,095,330, forward strand.
AAGAAAACGGTCAAATTTCTCGGTTACAGTGGTATGTTCTCGCTCTGTAAAAACTTTCCCTATATTTACACAATATTTATTATTCAGAGGCGGTCTAAGGCGTGGGCGACGTGGGCAACAGCCCACGGCCTCGTGGTTCGAGAGGCCTCGCGTCACGAAGATTTATGTTTTACTCAAAAGCCATGAACGTGACGAAAAATGCTTGCATCACTATCGCTCGCGAGGAATCCCCGCACCGCGTCGCTGCAGCGCCTGGCTAAAATAGCGTATTCCCCGAACTTGCATTGCGAGCAGAGGGCCTCGCAAAATGTATCTTGCCAACATAAATTTATAATCATGCGCCGCCACTGACTATTCATATAATTCCCAAATGGTACGTTCAAAATATGACCCTCACGGTGAATGCGAATGTAGCCGTGGCGCTTTTAATAGTACCTTTTTCATTCTTATTCATTACACTCGCTGTACCCGTGACTGTTCGCGATTGCCATCCCAGCAGAGTAATTATTCGTATTTGACCACAGCATTTCTTATATTCAGCAATACTTTGGACGGTGAAGCATTCTTATCAAGAAAGAAACTTTTTGATGTGGATGTGATAACACGTTGACTTTGACATCTACCCTTGTATCTTATAGGACTTTAAACAGTTTTTAACTGAAGTCACCACAAAACAACATTGGAATGCCTAACATAGGCCTGTCGTAACGCCTTGCATTTTCCAGTCAAGCTTACAGTTTTCTTTTTCTTTGACTAAAACATATTTGACTAAACATTTCACTAAAGAACATTTTTGCAAAACCTACCTTTTATTAGGAGAAAGGTCACACAACGGTGATGCAAACGGTGTTGTCATCTTAAACATGACTAGGGCTATTCTTCCACCGATTAAAAATGGCACAACTAAATGACGCTACTGCCAGGGTAATCATAATCAGCCAAGAGGTTGCGAGTTTGATCCTTATTTGTAAAAAATATTTTCGTCTACATCCAAATCTGTTCAAGAAAAACGTTTGCATTCCGAGTTGTTTACGCCGTTATCGCTGTTTAACGCCTGCATGGATTAGTTTATATTTGTTATATTATATATTTGCAATGTCTGTAGCGTCATAGCCAGTTTCAAGAGAGTAGATCCAGTCATCCAGGAGTTCAGGAGGAGGAAAATTTTGATAAAATTGTTTTTCAACATAACTTTGAGATTTTCAACCAGTTAATTTTGTCCCAAGAAAATGTTTCTAGAGTTTGCTAAAACTGCCGTTAATGCTGTTTGAACAATAAAAATTGATAAAATCGCGTTCAAAAGTTACAGTTTAAAAAAATTAAAACAGGTACTTTTGGTTTTGACAACTTTTGATATTATTATTATTATAACGACTTATAGATTTTTTGGGGGAAAAAAATTGAAGGTGAAAGTATTGGCTTGTACCTAGAATTCCTTATGGGCAACTGGCAGAATTTTTAAAATCCAACGTGTATTTTTTGTCATTTAATAATATTTGACTCTTTTGTAGTAGTCTAAACAACAGAACTTTTGTAGTAGTCTAAATTAAACAACATTAGTCAAGGTGAAACAGTATTCGCTTTCAGTGAACGTTATAACTGTGAATTTATTATTATTAAGCCTACATCTTGACTTGTAGGAGGTCAAAAACATTTTATTTATAACAAATATAACGCGGTTTTTTTGCAATTATTGCTAATACTTCGGAAAATGTGCGTGTTATCGACATGCATATTAATAAATGTTCCCTATTTAAATTTCACTTAATGGTAGGCTATTGAGAAAGTTCAACTTTTTTTGTTTTTTTATTATTATCAAACTACAAAGCAATGAGTTAATTTATTATTTAAATTTAATTAAATTTCTAGATTCTCACAAATAAATGAAAGTTAAGTATCTTGTAATGTCTTTTTGTCTAATGTTCTTTTATAAGATGTTGATTTCTTTCTGGACTGAAGTTATATACTTTGTGTTTTCTACTTAACAATTTCAAAAGGTCACCAGATTGTTTTTGGAAACTGACTTTAGTAGATTATGCAGAAGTTTTATTAATTTGCAGAGAAAACGCGTTGATTTATCTAGTTTTGAAATTTACCTGAAATTTTATAAAGAACTTAAGAATAACTAGAAAAAATTCTATTGGAATACTTATTAGATATTGGCAAAAAACGGAGAAATGGCCTGTTTTGTTTTCTTATAAATAAAATGTTCTCGGTCTCATAAGAGGTCAAGATTTTAGGCTTACGTTATACACATATTTTACTCAAAAAAATTAAAAGTATCTTCACGCCTGTATCCCCGAAGAGGTAGACAGAGGTACAACAAGTGCACCCGAAGATACTAAGTCCCGCAATGTGATTGGTGGCAAGTCTATCGCCAACCGGGCACTTTCCAATTTCGGGCAACGTTGTTTTTATCAAAAAACCGAAAAAACACATTTTTGAATTGTCCGACCCAGGAATCAAACCCGGGATCTCATGTGGTCAACTCCAACACTGGACCACTAAACCACAGAAACGACCACATTTTACTAATTTTTAAAATAGTAAAATTACAGTTATAACATTTTATAAAAAGCCGGTTTCTATTCATTAAACAAACACAACGAAATGCACACGCTTACTTATAATGAGCCATAAGTTCAAAGGTTTCTATACATTCCAGGTGTTACGTTTAACTGTAATTATCACCAGGAAATCTCTGAAATTTGTGATGTCTGTAACTTCTGAATTACAAAACCGATGACCTTGAAATTATTAAGGGAAGATCTTTATAGCATTTGCTTTTAACAAAAAATAAAAAGGATTTCGGACTACAGATTAATGAATTAAAGCTAAGTATGTGTTTTAACTTTCATCCCCTATCCCTTGGGAATGGTGCTGAATTTTAGGATAAAAAGTATTCTTTTTGTTGTTTCAGACTCTTAGCTATCACCATGCTAAATTTTATTATTTTCTTTCCAGTAGTTTTTGCGTGATTGACGCACAAATTAACACACAGACAGACATACAGACATAAATTATAATAATTAGTTTTTCTGCTTTTTTTATTGATACATTAACCAACTCAATTATTATTTTTCAAAAAACTTTAATTTTCAAAAAAAAATATTTTTTTACTCTTTTATTATACGAATGGTTAGATATAGATTATATTTTGTACGAATAACGACTTATTACTGTTACGATATAAGGGATATAAATCGAAGATTTTAAACGTAAACACGCAATGTATTCTTTCTAAGCATGGCGGCGATGTGACAACTATTTTGTATATTGTAACCTTATTGTGAATTACTAAAATAAACCGAAAAGGATTAACTTATATAAGCGGTTTTATTGATTTTTTAAAATATATTTGATGTTATTTCAAAATAATAATATGAAAGTGACTTAATTAAAAAAAAATCGATTTATAAATCAAACAAAGACTGTTGCTGATGTTCTTTATTTAGTTTATTATTTTAATATAAAATTACGATTATAAGCATGTAAAATGGAAAATTTGATCACAATTTAGTCTTTGTATTTAAGAAAACTTTATACGTAAAAATTACGAAATTTGAGACAACTTATATAGCAGTAAATTAATATAACAATGAATTGTTAAATTATTACAAAATTAATAACAATTTTAGTAACATAGTTCCTTCAAATTTTAAGGCCCGTCTTGTTCAAAATTTTCTTCTTCAAACAATATGTAAGATTCTGAAAATAAATCTGGTCACACAAGATTCCATCCTTTCGTTTACAAGTGTACCTGGCGCAGAATGCGTTTGTGTCTACACAAAACACATACATACAATATTATTTGGTAGGGGTGAAAATGTAACCTATACATTTTGCTTTTGTTGAGTTACACACACAGAAATTTATTAATTATTATTTATGACGGAAGAGAAGGGCGCATGAGCGTTTGAATGAATAAAATTATATTTTGTTATTGACTCCGGCCGTCTGAATACCTCTGAATTTGTTATTATATACTATATATAACGTGTAAAATACCAGCCTAGTTTCCCACCGTTGAACTTAGGTCGCTTTTTGAAACCTGAGTCAAATTACTTTTAGGTAATTTCGGCACTGTCTTTATTATAATTATTTTAAGCTATTTATGCCTAGTTATTTTACTCATTTTTAATAAATATAATTTAAACCAGCATTTAAAAATTTAGTATAGACTACTCGAATATACTAAAGATTATTGGGTTGTAAATTGTAATCAATAATGATTGATAACGTTATATAGGTAATTATAATTTTCTAATTAGAAATGACACAATTTGTAATTCTTTATGAATATTAAATTGATTGGGTACTGTATAAATGTACATTAAACTTCATACTTCAGAGTAAATGAACCACAGATTGCTTATGTATAAAACCAATCATGCGTCAGAATTCAGAGTAATTTTAAATTAATAGGTACCTATTCAAGTTCAACCAGACTTACTTTCAGTGTGGCCAGTTAATATAAAAAAAAACCTACTTTGATGTAATCGAAAAATACCAAAACCAATTGTACTATTTTTAGTTATGAGAAAAGTATTTTTTTTATCAAATGTCATCATAGATTTACTTTTTAAACTTCCCAATACGTAGGTATGTTGATAAGGAAGTTATTGATTTTGCCCCAATTTTCGAAAACCGTGTTTTCACCAGATCTCCATATTTTGAGGTCCTAGGAACTTACCGGACTATTTTCAAATTCCATGACGTCAGTATGTCTGTATGTATGCGTGCGTATATAAACATCTCATACCTTTTGAACGGCTTGACCGATTGAAGCGCGGTTGTTGGCATTCGCGGCATTCGATTGGGTTTCGTAAAACTTAGATTTCCTTAAAATCTATACCGATTTAGTCCAGAAATTATTGAGAAATTTTTAAAATACCTCAAAATATTCGAGAAAAAATGTCTTTACATATATTCCGAATCGATGTTCGGACAAAATCTAATTAGCCCTTTTCCTTAAAAAATGCATTTAATGCCGCGACTAAATTAAAATTGATTTATCCGGTTGTGAGTGAGTATTACGAAAAATTTGAAAAAACTGTTTTTTTTTGACTTATCTTTGAGATTTTTCGACCAATCTTTTTTGACTTCTTACAGTATTTTAGAATTTAAAAACTACGTTAAATCTTGAAACTTGATTGAATTTCAATTTTTGAAACGGTATTAGTGCCGTTTCAAAAACGAAAATTCAATCAAGTTTTAAAAGTTACAGCTTTTCAAATATTAAAATTATAATATTTTACAACAAACTTAAGTTTTATTTTTAAAATAATTTTTAAACTAATACACCGATCGATTTTAAAATCGAATTAGGTTTTTTTTTCAAACAAATGTGTCAAATACCGTAAATTGGATCAAAATCGGTCAATTTATTTGGGAATTTATAAACGACGAAAAGAATACAGGTGATTTTTTGCGTTAAAATCTTATGCTTGTCTTTTGGAGAGAAAAATACTTGATCATCTGAAATAATCTTCTACGTTTCTTAAAATATTAATTTATCGTGAAATATATCGTTAGATATATTTAATATATCATATAAAATATATCGTTAGAAATAATTGTGTCTTTAATTTGATTGACTGCTGTTATTTTATTTAAGGGTTACCAATTTGAGCAAAAATTTAATTTTGTTTAAAGGACACAGGTGATTTTGGTTTTTTACATCCCTTGTATGTCTTTCGGAGCATGAAACTATTACTCTACTATTTATCCGAGTTTTGGAGTGACGAATATCAGATAAACTAGAATAATTTTCTACGTTTTTTAAATTAATTAAATAAAATATATCGCTAGGAACAATCATATTATACAAATATTGTAACTTTAAGTTATTTGACTTCTATCCCCGCTTTTAAACATTCGAATTCGCTATTCGTCTCCTCACTCGACGAATCATTCATCGAAACATTCGTCGAGTGCCGCCCCTAATTCGTGGGTGATTCATTTTGATATTTGCACAGGAACATGAAGGTCGTGTGGCATGCGCGTTATAGTCCCCGGTAATATTATTTAGACAGTATTCCATCTTTATACTAACGGACGAAGCGCGAGCTAGGACTAAGCGCCTCGATCTCGGCATGCAGACCATCGCGACTCGCGACTGTGCCGCAATGAAAAATGGAAGGTGTACTGTTTTTTTTACAATAACTGTGCGATTTTTTTTCCTAAAAATAAGTTCAAGTACATATTTAATAATATGACGAGTGTAATTAAATATATCAATCAAAAACAACAAGCATTTTAATTGAACACTTCCTATTCAATTCACAAATTATTTTATTTTTTTATATGAAATTGGAATACTGTATAGATAATATTACCGTGGCGTGGGTGTCCGAACACGAAACGCAACACCACCCGTGGGCAGGGATTTCCCCGCGGCACACCTCTACCGTACCTCAGTTAAGATCCGAAAATGCAAGGTCTGTGCTTTCAAGGACATTGTTCAACTTGTTGCCCTTTAATTTGTGTCCGGAAAACCGCTTCCGACGCAAACGCGCGCGAGTCGCGAGGCCAGGCAAGAGGCGGATAGATCTCGTAGTCTTCTCTCGTCCCAGCAATGAGACGGGGAAATGGTTTCGGGGCTGGTTGCCCCCTGACGATGGTTGCATGCGCTAACCGTAAATACGGCTAGGTCTTTGGGTTGTGTGTGGGGTTAGACCCCTTGCACTCTGGTTTGCAGCAGTGGTTGTGGATATAGGAAACGGATGGTGTCGTGGTGTTCCCCCCTCTTACCTCAACATACGATCCGCCCCGCTAAGCGGGGGATCAAGCACGCATCGGCAGCTTGTAGAGAGTATATCTGGGGGGTGGAGAGATCAAGAAATAGGGATTGGTAAGTTGTGTATCCCCCCCCCCCGCTGTCCACCTACCACCACGTGCAATCCGCCCCGCAGGTCGAGTCCCTGACGGGGGATTAAACACGCAGCGGCGGCTTAAGCAGGAGGAAGGGGGTGGAGTTAGTTAAGGATGTTCCTAGGAAAGGTTTGCCGTCCGGAGGACGTGCATGGTACGGCGCAATGTTCTTGATCTCGTGGTGAGATGATACTTCTGTTCTGGAGTACATATTCCTTGCCAGTCTTTGAATAAACTCCCCCAGGCTCTCTATTCTGAGGTCTCGTGCTATGACGTCATTTGTGACGTACCTCGATGACTTGGTTATCCTACGCAGCGCCATGTTTTGACGCTGTTGGAGGTTTCTGCGGAGGTCTGGAGCTATCAGCTGATACCATGCGGCTGCTGCGTAGGTTAGTCTCGGTCTGACGTACGTCTTGTAGAGACAGAGCTTAATCTTGAGAGGTAGCCTGGAGTTTTGTTGACGTTTACTGCAAGTCGCCATTTACTCAACCAGTCTGGGAGTAGGTCTAATGTGACTTGCAGTTTTTTCATGGCCATCTTAGGCGATATGGAGGCAGTTATGTATGCCACGTCATCGGCGAATAAGGCCAATTGGCAGCCGTCTGGAATATCATCCGTGTACACCAGGTATAACTTTGGGGAGAGGCAGCTGCCTTGGGGAACTCCCGCTGTGATTGGTCTCGGTGCTGACAGTTTATCCTCCATCATCACCTTGAAGGTTCTGTCTTCGATGAAAGAAGCGATTATTTTGACCACTCTTCTTGGCAGCGTGGTGTGGGCCAGTTTATAGAGAAGGACTTTGTGCCAGACCCTGTCAAAGGCCTTCTCCATATCCAGTAACACAGCGATGGCTTGTTCCTTTTTGTTCCACGCTGTAACCAGCGTGTGCAGTACTCTTGTTATTTGGAGTGTCGTACTGTGCCCAGCCCGGAACCCAAATTGTTCTGCGCGGGGTGTTATATGCGGTTCCTTTATCTGTAGGAGGAGCTTCTCGAATATTTTGGATAGAGTTGGTAGTAGTGTAATAGGACGGTAGCTCTTGGGGTCCAGGATGTTCTTCCCCTGCTTTGGCAGCATAATGATGTGGCCTAGTTTCCATATTCTGGGGAATTCCCCCGAGCGCAGGATGCCATTAAACAATCTTGTGATTGCCACTATGATTTTAGGTGGCAAGTGGCGTAAGGCTTTATTGGTAATTCTGTCTGCGCCCGGGGCCTTCCTGAGCTTCGTCTTTCCTATTTGGCTTCTGACCATTTGTGGGGAGATAAAGATAGGGTCTTCGTCCGAGTTGAGCTCCGGTTTTAGATAATCTTCGAGAAACTCCTCTATCGACCTCTCATGGTTCAGGTCGAGGCATGGGTTCGGGCTAAACTGACGCTCCAGGTGGTTAGCAAAGATCTCGGCGTGGTCTTCAGTGCGGTAACGAAGATTGCCATCTTCGTGGCGCAACGGCCGCACTGGTGGAGCCGCTCTGCTTAATTGCCTGCATAGCCGATGTAGGGAGCTCCAATCGTCCGCAGCTTCGTCCAAGCGGTTCTCCCAGCTCTCGATGTTCTTTCTTTCCAGGTCAGCTTTAATTTCAGCCGAAAGCCTGTTTAGTGCGTTTTTGATGGTAGGGCAGCGATTTTGTTGCCATTGCCGGCGAAGACTTCTCTTCCTTGTGATTTTCTCACGTATGAAGGCAGGAAGTGGAGGGAGGAGGCGAGAAGATGTAGTTTCTTTCACCGCCTTGTGCATGGCTTCTTGGATATTAGTAGTGAGGCTTTCGGCTAAATAATTTACTTAATTTGGATTAGTGGCAGGCAGATTCGGGGTATTTTCTTCTATGATCCCCTGAAATTTGGCCCAATCGATCAGCGATTTTGGAGCTGGTGGAGCAACTCTGCTTGGGATCTCCTGGATTGTTGCCAGGACAGGGATGTGGTCGGAGCCCATGTCTTCAGGGAGAGCGTCTAGGTGTATTGATTGACTTAGATTCTTGTGTACGACGAGGTCCAGCACATCGGCTAGGTGATAGTCGTTTGGCGGGAAGTGGGTAGGTCCGCTTGGTCCACAGACTGTCAAGTCTTGTTGCTCGGCCATATGGAACAAGCTTCTTTCTGCTGTCGTGATGGTGGTTGAGTTCCATGCCGTGTGTTTCGCGTTCCAATCTCCGGCTGCGATGGTAGGCAAGGGGGAGTTGAAGATTTCCGTTAGGTCGTTAGACGAAATGTTCCCTTTCGGCGATCTATACACGCTGAAGATTCTTAGCGGTGTGCCGGCGATCAGAATTTCGATCCCCATGGCGTACATGGAACTCAACTGCAAATTTGGTAGGATTTGGTGAATAACCCTTCTGTGGACCATGATGGGCAGACCTCTGTACACTCTTTGACCTGAGTGCTCGTCTCTTCTGTAGGTGTGGTAGAAGGGGATTCTTATTTTATCCTCAGGGCCTAACAACGTTTCGTTGATTAGGGCCACATCGATGTCCTGTTCCCTTAGCAGCTCCCTTAGAGGAACGGTCCTGGTTTTCAGGCCGTTGGCATTCCAGTAGACCATTCTCAGGGACCTACGATCCATGCAGGGCCAGTAGGTCCGTCATACCCCTGAGGACGGCCGATACTGGGTCCAAGCCCTCCCTGAGTGCCCCCAGCACATCTTGGAAAACTTGCAGTGCTTTTTCAAGCACCACCAGCTTTCCTTCATCCGAAGACACGGAGGACTTCGCCTTTCTGATTAAGGTATCCCTTTTGGGGGGGGGGGGGGGGGGATTTCCTTCTCTGCCACTTTCACCTTTAGGTTAGTGGGCTGGTCTTCTTTTTCTGTTTCCCTCTCTGTCTCAGTTTCTGGTCCACTTACTTTAGGTCCAGACTTCTTCTTCCTGGTCGTCTTCTTTTTCCTTTTCATTCCACCTAGGTGACGAGGTTTTGGGTCGTTCGCCGGGGGGGGGGGGGGTAAGAGAGGAGACTGTTGGTGGAGGTATTTGCCCTTCTTTGGGTTTAGAGGCTTCTTCTCTTGTTTCCAAGTTGCGCTTGGTAACTCTTGGTTCTGTAATTGCCACCGTCCCCGCCTTTTTGTTTCTGGCCTCGCGCCGAAACACCGGGCACGTCGTGCTATTCGCGGTGTGTGGCCCATTACAGTAAGCGCACGTTGGCGGTTCCTCGCGCGGTCTGGGGCATTCTTTAGCCCTGTGCTCCTCCCCACAGCGCACACATTTCTGGGGGCGGTGGCAATTATGGGAAGAGTGTCTGAAGAGCTGGCACGGGTGACATTGGGCCGGCCCTTTCTTTCCTCTCCACTCTTCTATTTTAATACCAGGCATGTATAATAGCTCGTCTATTGCGTAGATGTTAGGTAGCGTGTCAGTCTTTCGCTTAAGGATTGCGAGGAAAATACATCCGGGGCGACCCGCGCGTGCCCTGATTGGCCTTACGTATTCGGCTTCATGGCCGTGGTTCGCCAGCTCTTTGATGATTTCCTCTGGGTCTGTGTCGGCTGGAAGTCCCCTAATCGCGACCTTGATACTGCGCTCGCTTGGAAGCGAGTAGCAGAACCTCTTGGTTCTGCTACTCGCTCTAGAGAGGCGCTCGGTTCTTTTCAGCTCGACGAGGTATTTTTGTACCGCCCGGTACTCAGTTTCATCCTTCGGTGTAAATCTTACCCCCCGTCCGAACGGCCTGGCATTTGGGGTGTGGCCCAGGATCTAACGAAGCTTCCTGAAGTGAGGGCCCAGTTTGGCAGGGACTCTACCACCAGCGGCGGGTATCTTCCCTTAGCTTCCGCTGTTTGGGGATCTCTTGCCACAGCAGTTGATGGTGGGGTTAGCCGTCGTTCCCTCACTGATGTTGAGGTTTGTGAGGCTGTCACTGCTGCGAGTGATAGAGGGGGTGGGGATGAGCCCCCCCCCTCTGGGTGGGGCGAGGGTTCCGCCGGGACACATTGTCGCTTCAGTTCCTCTCCCCTCCCATTCCCCTCTTCGGTCTCCCTCTTTCTCCGTAATGGAGTCGCATGTGACGGGAGGAGGATGGGTGTTGTCTCCATTCTCTCTATGTCAGCGGCTTCCGCTGCGGTGATCGGTATATTTAAGCCTTTCGCCTCTAGTGCGGCGCTGCGATCGTTAAGATGTCTCGCCATCGCCTGCATACACTCGTCGTCTAGCAGGTTTGCTTTGGCGATGCGAGCCATGATGATAAAATTCTGCTCCAGTGCAGATTTTGGTGACTTTTTCTTAGGAATTGTTCTTGGAGTAGTTTCGGTTTGAGTCGTGTTGTCGTCGTCAGAGGACGAGGCGTCATGGTCGGTCGTGCTATATGGGGTTGTCACCGTCATACTTTCACAGTCGCGGTCTCGGTAGCGTTCGCGATCGCGGTCTCGGTCGCGTTCGCGTTCGCATTGCGAGATTTTAATTAGGCTCGCAGATTGTTCGCGAGGCGCGGATGAGTCGCGCGATCGCGAGGTTCGCGGTCCGGATACGGTCCGGTCGCGTTGTGCGCGACGTTCCGCAGTCCGGCGATGAGTGCGGGGGTCCCGCGGGGGACTCCTGTTTAAGCCCGCCCTCGGTGTGGACGGTCCAGGTTGTGCCGCTTCTGGTAGTAGTGCTCCAAATTGTGCCGCCTTTGATAAGGGAGCTCCAATTTGGGCCGCCTTTACCGTGGGCGGTCCAACCTGTGCCGCCTTCGGCGAGGTTGGTTTAGTAAATCCCGCCTTTAATTGGTCGGGTGACTTACTTTTAGGTGATGGTGAAGATGGTGATGGTAATGGTGTCATTGCTGTCGCCTTCTTTTCCTTCAGATATAAGGAAGCCGGCGTCGCAGCGGGCACAGGTGTGCGCGGCTTGCGCGATACCTGTTTCCAACCAGACATCTCAGAGATGTCCGTGTCAGAACTGGCTCGCGCACGGGGTGTAGTTGGCTGGCTTGAAGGTGCAGGCATCTCTTTGTGACTGGGACGAGCCTGGGCTGGGTTTTGATGTACCCGACATTTTTTGATATTTTTATTTTTCAGTGTGGGTACACTGAAAAATAAAAAGAGCAAGAAATGTTATATCCGTCTTGCTTTCGCGACCGTATCGGCGACTATGAGGGTAGTCGCTGAAGCAATCCAGGGCAGTTGGTGGTCCCCTCGATCGGTTGTTTCCCAGCTACTTTGAAATAAAGTAGTGGGAAAACACATTAACACTTAATACACGGTCCGTACGAATCTATGCACATGAAAATATACTTAGGCAAAACGAAAGCAATCCAATAACCCAAGAGGCGGATAGGAGCTCACTGTTTACACATTAGTGATGCTATCCGCCTCGCCACTCGCCTCGCTATTCGTTCGAATGTGTAAACGGGACTAGAACGCGCGAGTCGCGAGGTGAGACATGAGTTGCAACACGAATGTGTAAAGAGTGAGCTCACTATTCACCTCGCTATTCGTGCGAATGTGAACACCCAGCATATCATAGACTACTTAGAGATGCAAGCATTAGCATATCATCATATTTAAGTGTTACCATTGTATAAAACTTTAATTACATTTGCATTAAAATTGTAATAAGTTTATATAATATCATAATTTACATTACAAGTGTCAAATAAAAATTCTCCCTGTTTTTGTACTAAAAATATTTTAAAGCTAGTTCCTTTTTGTTATTTTAATTATATAAAAAGTGTCTTGGCTAAATCTTAGCGAAGAATTTTGTCAATCTAACTTAGATTTCTGAGATTAGCAGTTGTGCTAAAGACACCCAATGACAAGATAAATACCTAAGCGCAGACTACTAAGGAGAGAGCTGATTGTTTACGTCAACCTTACCTCTCGGAATTATAATTCGATTCTACATTTGACATTAGCTACTGTCATGACACCCTCAAAAAAATTTAGAAGCATCTTAATTTTAAATTTGTTGCACTATCACGCAAGAGCACATTTATTGATCAAAATGATATAATAACATGGCGCCGCGTTGCCTGCGATCTATACGTCAGTTTTTCCCTTGTGGGTTCCGGGCTCCTTTAAAGAATAGACCAACTGCCGTTCTGCCAGGCAGGTCGTAAAAGGCGACCGATTGGCTATGCGAGTCACTAATATACATATAACTTTGTGTATATATATATATATATATATATATATATATATATATATATATATATATATATATATATATATATATATATATATATATGTAGGAAGTGGGTCAGATATGATAAATAAAATGCGGATGTGGTAATATAACAACTCTTTATATTTAGATCAGAATAACATTAGATCACTATTAAAGCTTTCCATCACTAATGACTAGTTCTGGTTTAACAATTCCAAGTAACTTAATTATTCCCTATTACAAATAAGTCATAATTTAAGCAATAGATAGTCAATTATAAATTGTACTGCGACTAATTTATAGTTGACAATAATAATTAACTTGTTTGCACAAATTAATTATCCGAGAGTCAAGGATAAGCTACTAGCAAGATACAACAAGTGTACCGAGCCACGCCAGAGCCTAGACTGCCCGAACGGGGGGCGCTCAGAGCCTTTTATACAGGTAGCAAAACAATTTGAGTAGTAGGGATATCGAACAATGCGCTCGGTGGCTCAGGCGTACACCTGTTGTTTACATTATTCTTGCATTTGATGACGCGGACGCCGTCACGGCCATACTGACATGCACACGTCCTCGTGTGCGCATCTTTATACATCTGAGGACAAAGAACGCCTCGTTCATCCTGACATATCTTTAGAAAACTAAACGTAATCTTATTATTTTTTTTTACAACTTTATAATTAGCGTGATCTTTAGCGAAATGTTACAATAGTGTGCTGGTCCGGCAACCCCTTCAGCAACTACAACTATTAAACTCTCTCGTCTGTTTTGAAACCGGAGACTGGATTCTACTAAGCTAGGAATCCCTCTCATCAATTAAAAATACCGGAGACTGGATTGTACTAAGCTCCCTCTCATCAGTTAAAAACCGGAGACTGGAGTGTATTAAGCTCCCTCTCATCAGTTAAAAACCGGAGACTGGAGTGTACTAAGCTCCCTCTCATCAGTTAAAAACCGGAGACTGGAGTGTACTAAGCTCCCTCTCATCAGTTAAAAACCGGAGACTGGAGTGTACTAAGCTCCCTCTCATCAGTTCAAAACCGGAGACTGGAGTGTGCTAGGCCGGAAATCCCTTTAGCTTATGTGCTAGACCGGAAATCCCTTTAGCTGAGAGTGCTAGACCGGAAATCCCTTTAGCTTATGTGCTAGACCGGAAATCCCTTTAGCTTATGTGCTAGACCGGAAATCCCTTTAGCTGACAGTGCTAGACCGGAAATCCCTTTAGCTGACAGTGCTAGACCGGAAATCCCTTTAGCTGACAGTGCTAGACCGGAAATCCCTGTAGCTAATGCTAGACCGGAAATCCCTTTAGCTAATGCTAGACCGGAAATCCCTTTAGCTGACAGTGCTAGACCGGGTTGCAATCCCTGTAGCCAAAAGGCTAGACCGGAATGAACCCCTTTAGCTGAGTCATTGGACCGGACACTCCCTTCAATGACTCTAATCTTCCTACATTTTTTGTGTCAATCCTAAATTTTTTGTCAATCCTGCATCTTTTGTCAATCCTGCATCTTTTGTCAATCCTGCATCTTTTGTCAATCCTGCATCTTTTGTCAATCCTGCATCTTTTGTCAATCCTGCATCTTTTGTCAATCCTAAATGTTTTGTTAAATTACTTCTTGTACATTTTTTTCCATTGATTTCTTTTCATAGTTTTATAAGACTCCCATTTCCTTTAATTATTCTTTTTCGCTTCTTTTCTTTTTTTACTTACATTTTTAGTGATATTTTATCATCATTTTACTACATTTTTTTTTTCGTTTACTTAATATCGTATTTTTTTGCTGATGATGTAGCCTCATGAATAGTGGCATTAGTTATTACAAGATTAGAGAATCTCCTTCGCAGGTAGATATTAAAAACTCTGACTGTTATAACTATTTACAATATACACTGCATTTCTATCAATATTGTTTGGACCAGTTTTATGAACAAGATCATTATCATGAGTATACGCCGTCACGTCATCCTTGTTATAATTTTCATATAGGTACCTCAAGAAACCCTACAGGAATATGGGGAACTTCGCAGAGGCTATCATGGGCGCACTTGTTTTCTAAAATTGCGGTAACTTTTAAGGAGCCCTTATATTTTGAGTCAACAATAATTTTCGTTTAGTGTCGTTCTACATTCCTAACAAAGACAAAGTCACCTACACTAAAAGGTTTAACCTTTCATTACCTCTACTCAACCATAAAATGTCCGATTGGGCTGATTTTTTTTTTCAAAGCTTGTAGATACTTTCGCGAGTTTTTGTTAGTTGCCGAATGTCAAACCTAATGCTGCTGAGCGCGTGTTAAATATTACCTAACCGCTTTTGCCATGATTTGTCAGAGAATTATACTGCGCTATCATTATTAAACCCTACAGGAATCGCATTACATATTCGGACCGACTGTTAGCTCTATATGTGCCTGTCGCAAGAAGATGTAAATCTGTATTGTTTTCTCTTTTTTTTTTTTTTTTTTAAATTAGTTTGAGTTTAGTTGGTAATAAACTTTAAGACTGCTTATTAACGATCTTCAAAGGGTCAACTAATTCGATTTCAGCTCGACGAATTTAAGCCCGACGGTTTTAATTCAATTGGTTGTCAATTGTTTTTTTAAAAATATCTACCAAGCGCTCTCTATCTTTACCTACAAAGTCAGTATTTACCATACTCTCGCTAGCAGATTTTGAAACTGAGCAGGATTGTTTTTTTTTTTTTTTTATATATCATAAGATAGCAAACAAGCAGATGGGTCTCCTGATGGAAAGAGTCAACCATCGCCTATAGACACCAAAGATGTTAATGGTGCGTTGCTATCTTGCTATCAAGATTGTGTTTAAGTATTGCTAAGCATTAATCTGTTTTCGCTTACTTCCTATTCTACATTGGTCCAAATTTTGCGGCCTAACGAAACATTAAGACTTATCAGGTCAAACGTGAAACTACCTCCAAATTTAAATTTTGCCTTGTGGTTAAGCATTTGATTTGTTCAGTGGAAACTACATCAAAACAAGCGACTATTTATAGATTCTTGTTCATAAAACCGTTCTCTTACAAAGGAGTCACAACAGATTTGTTTGATATGGCTACATTCTAAACCAGACTCAAATATAAAAGATAATTAAATTCTACTTAGTGTAATACACCATGTAACGCTCTGGAACAGATGTTGACTGGTTTTCTGTTTTTCGGAACTCGAAGTGGCAACTTCTTTCTTCTTGTAGCTCATCGGAAAAATGGAAGCTTTGTGGCTGGGCCGGGGTCACAACATACATAGCAGACCACTGGTGGTCGGCCACTGGACACGTCACCAGACATAGTGGTAGATGACCTGCTTTCGCTGCAAGCAAAAATTATTTGAGATAAGTTTCTGTTTATCACGGCAATAGTTGTTACGATGTTCGATTCTATCACAAAATTGTAACTTCCTCGAAATACAGTGGTGCTCTTAAATCGGTTCATATTTAAGTCTAAAAGGAAGAGATCTTCAAGTCCTAATATAGCTTGCCAAGACAGCAGCTTGTGAAGTAGGTGACGGCATGACTCTTAAGTGAGTGAGTAGCTACAATGATCAGATTAACCCCGTCTAATTTTTTCTTTTCTATATTTATTTTACTTGAGGTACACCAGCTAGTAAGTTACACGACAAAAATCCTACGAGTCAGATGAAGGGTCTTTGGAACGACAGAAGCATCTCATTAAAAACAAAGCAGAGGCTGCTTTGTACGCTGGTGTTCTCCATATTTACGTACGGCGCAGAGTCATAGACACTAAGAGCTGCAGACAGACGTCGCATTGATGCGTTTGAAATGTGGTGCTGGAGAAAATGTTACGTATCCCTTGGACAACACACAGGACCAACACCTTCATACTAAAACAACTTGGAGTAAAGACCAGACTGTCTGCTACGTGCCTTCAAAGAATTCTATAATACTTCGGCCACATCTCTATAGAAAGCAAGGAGACAATCTCGAAAAGCTAATAGTGACCGGAAAAGTAGAAGACAAAAGACCACGTAGTCGTACTCCTATGCGATGGTCGGACCAGGTTTGCACCAATCTTATGTCTAAAATGTTTTATGATGCTCTGCACGTCGCTGAAGATAGAGTCCAATGGCATAATATTGTGCTATCAAGAACAATCTAATGAGGAGGTTACGACCCTCAGTAATGAAGAATACGAAGCTAGGAGGAGGACACCAGTTAGTCATATCGTCTGCTTCATCAGAATCAAAGTATATCAACTTAAGGGGAGTAGATGTATTTACAGAACGTGAATTAATATTTTCTGCTATTTTTCAAAGAATAATTTCCATACCACAAGTGAAAAGAGACATTTACTGCTCTACATAATTAACCGAAATAGTTTGATGCTGAAGTGGGAGTGAATCCGATCCCACTTCTGATGTAGGAAGTGGGTCAGATATGATAAATAAAATGCGGATGTGGTAATATAACAACTCTTTATATTTAGATCAGAATAACATTAGATCACTATTAATGCTTTCCATCACTAATGACTAGTTCTGGTTTAACAATTCCAAGTAACTTAATTATTCCCTATTACAAATAAGTCATAATTTAAGCAATAGATAGTCAATTATAAATTGTACTGCGACTAATTTATAGTTGACAATAATAATTAACTTGTTTGCACAAATTAATTATCCGAGAGTCAAGGATAAGCTACTAGCAAGATACAACAAGTGTACCGAGCCACGCCAGAGCCTAGACTGCCCGAACGGGGGGCGCTCAGAGCCTTTTATACAGGTAGCAAAACAATTTGAGTAGTAGGGATATCGAACAATGCGCTCGGTGGCTCAGGCGTACACCTGTTGTTTACAATATTCTTGCATTTGATGACGCGGACGCCGTCATATATATATATATATATATATATATATATATATATATATATATATATATATATATATATATATATATATATCAACTTGGGTTAACGCAGGTAAGGCTAACATTTTGAATTCATACATTTTACATTTACATTTTGCATTAAATTTAATAGTAATATTGAATGTTCATGTACTATATTTATTTTTTTAAAATACATACTGTAAAAAAACTTGGGCGGACAAGAGAGTAATATCATCTCGGCAAGCGTTTTTTGGAGGGACTGACCACTGGATTAAAAAATCCATCTGGAAACGGAAAACGTCTCATAATTAGCCATATAGGTAGTGAGGAAGGCTTCCTAGAAGAGGGGCTCATGATGGTAACCATGATGCAGTTTGTTTTGAGGACTGGTTCGCTGGAGTCTTACCAAAATTAAGACCAAAACTCAATTGTGGTGTTGGATAATGCACCTTACCGATCCCGAAAATTGGAAACGGCACCAAAAATAAGTTGCAAAAAAGCTGCCATGCAAGACTGGCTTTTAAATAAAAATATTCATTACGTACCAGATATGG
Source organism: Apodemia mormo (assembly GCA_036924255.1). Taxonomy (NCBI): domain Eukaryota; kingdom Metazoa; phylum Arthropoda; class Insecta; order Lepidoptera; family Riodinidae; genus Apodemia; species Apodemia mormo. The sequence continues at coordinate 30,113,699 of JAUPFN010000017.1, forward strand.
TTAAAGCTACGCTTTTAGAACTGATTCCACATAACGAGTCTTTTAATAAGTACGCTGTAGAAGAAATGGCAGCACAACATGGGATCACGGTTTTAAGACTGCCCCCTTACCATTGCAGAAATTAGAAATACTTTATTCAATAAAACTTTTTACAAGTTATTTTGACACGTCAACATATTTTTTAAAAACTACCACAGGATCGGAAACGCGGCCATTGCGAGCTGAACCCTATCGAATTGACATATTAGGCGCAGGTAAAAGGGCATGAAGCTCAAAATAATAAAACTTTCAAAATGAGAGACGTGAGAAATTTATTTGAGGAAGGCATTCAAAAAATTACAGCTACCGAATGCTCTAAACGTTTATCTCATGTTGTCAAAGAAGAAGAAAAAATGAGTACGCTAGATATTATGTTGACAACACCACAGACACATTTATAATAAATGTTACAGAAAGTGACTGCGATAGCGATAGAGGTCCTCCATAAAATTAATCGTCATAACTAAATTATCCGTTTAGAAATTTTTAATTTCATGATATACTTTGTTTCTATTAAAGTATTAGTTGTTTATGCATACTACCATAAACGAGAGGAATCGATCCGGAAATATTCCATTTCCATATCGAATAATTTCGCAACGTCACTATTTAGTACTTGTCCAAGGAAGTTACATTCTACCCGGAATGTTCACACGCGCTTCAAAATCGTTCCGAAGAGTACCACGACATGGGTGGAGTGGGTCTCTTTCTACTAAATAAAGCACCAATCGCCATATATAAGTGCGGCCATGCGTAGTTTGGAAATTACTACTAAGTAATTCTACTAATTTTAAAAACAATTTTTGCATGGCATCAGTAATTACGTTATAATTAAAATAAGCACATTTTAGAACTCACTATGTTAATTACAATACATTTTATGCTAATGTATTTATCGACGTGTATGAATAAAAGGGATTTAACGATTACCGAATATATAAAAATCTACCATCAGCAGTTTTATTTTAACACTGGCAATTGCAAGAAAGGGACAATATCCACTCTTGTCGTTGTCTTGCTTAGAACGTTTTTCCCCTCTGTTATGTAAGAAACAAATGTCAACTTTATTTGTTATGAAATAAAGTACATTTTTATTTTTCACATATTGCTTCGTAACAATTCCAGTTATAGTTTATAAGTTCCTTGTACTTGTCATAACGTTGCAACACTGAAATTGTCAAATCTGGAATCGAATGAAAATTCCGAGTTATAAATTCTAACTATTTAGCTACTATTCTCCAAGCTTAAACCTTAAACAGACCGCGCAGAACCGCGGCAAGAATAAATTGTTATAATTCCAAATATTATATGGATATAGGCTTTGAATAACGCCCTGTATCATTCTTTGTCAACAAATTCTTTCAAAAACACTGAAATACCTGAAAAAAAAGTGTGGAAACATAATCCCATTGCCTATATATATATATATATATATATATATATATATATATATATATATATATATATATATATATATATATATATATATATATATATATATATATATAAATGTCGAATGTTTGTGTGTTCATAATTCTAGTTTCTGGTTACTATAAATTTTTTAAATTAAAATTATAACTGCTATTATTTATAAAAAAATTAATAGATTAAAAATAATTAAAAGATCAAAAATCACAATCAACGTCAGGTGAAAAGGCTGGTGTAAAAAAGAAGGTAGTTTCTGTTTATACATTGTTGTATTGACCATTATGCATTGGCTATTTAATAAAGATGGACGTAGAATCTCTTTGTAAAAAAGAGTTGTCTTTAAAGATTCCTTTTTCTTTTTTAGTTCAATAATAGGAATACTTAACTTTTTTTAGATCATAAGATAGCAAACAAGCAGATGGGTCTCTTGATGAAAAGAATCAACCATCGCCTATAGACACCAAAGATGTTAATGGTGCGTTGTTATCTTGTGGCGAGGTTTAATCCTACATGTATAAGTTTACCGGCTACCTTACCCTCCAAACCGGAACACGACAGTGACTAGCACTGACGCTATTGCAGCAGCAATCTGCTATACGTTTCTAAGCATCATTAACCTGAAATAAAAGTGTTAAAAATGGTATTTTTTTATAACCTAACCTAATACCTAATGTCATCTGAACCAGTGCACTGCTCTGAACCTCCTCTTTCACCAATCAGGCAAAACAAGGCGAAATGAGACAAGGCGAGAAAGGTTTAAAAAATAACTATTGTATTGTATAATAAGTATTGACTTGAATTCAACATGAACAACATGTATTCGGAACTCGGATAGATTCCATATAAAATTATTATATGATACTGTACCGTATAGGATACTGAAAATAATAACTACTTTTTACTTTAAAATCAGTCCAAAACTCGTAAATATGTATCGATAAGTAATTATTATTTTCAGTATGTTACACAATTTCTAGATAAAGATAATCATATTTAATAATTGTGGTGTAATAATGAGAAATTTTCAATTTATAAAGGACATTCATCATCATCAGTCATTCATTCATTGCTTCATTTTGATACATTTCTATAAATTGTAAAACCTCAGTGTTTGTTTACGCCATCGTAACTCGGGAACAACAATTTAACTCACGCCCAACACAACTATCTTTACAGACGTATGACAATGAACTGAATTGAACTGAATCACTGAATAAGAGGCCAACGTGTGAACACCGTTTGCACGGTTGGGCCAATATGTTGGCCCAATTTCATTTGGTAGTGATCACTTTCCAATTATTATTTATTATTACTTTCCCATATAAATATTATATATAAATATAACTGATAACCTCCTTTTTTCTACAGTTGAAAATGAAGATTAAATCTTAAACTAAGCTGGAACATCATGTTACAATCGGGCACACTGTGTTGTTTAATATGTATATCCGGCTCTGCATTTATACCATGAATAACCGTGAAGACCGCAAACACGAATGTAGACGGTGGTCTCTCTTCACGATCCTTCGTCTGGCCGGTACATTATGTATTCTGTGCCCGTACCCCGATTCGAATCGGTATTTTATTTTGTGACCGTGACAAAGGGTTCGCATCCGAAAAAAAGCTAAAGCCATACTACCATACGTAGTACTCTAATAGGTCTGTGAGCCATACACATTAAAGGAGTCGCGCTATGTGATGCGAAATTTGTTTTTGATTTCTGGACCAAGCCGAGAATATATTTCGGGATGCAAAACATTACTCTTACATAGAAAGGTATTCAATATGACTAAGTACGTCTGAAATAAAAAGTTATTATCATTCACAATATTAGGTCCAATGTAGGTTGTTGCTTTTTAAATGAACCATGTTTTTTAATATAATTTCTATCTTTTTATTATTCTTGTCTTCGAAATATTTTATCATTTGTTTTTAAGACGAATAAAACTATTTTTTCATTAAAACATTTATTGTACCTAAACACCTAGTTCACACAAGTATGGCAGTCAAAACACACAAAAGTGCAGAGATATGAGTATTTTTTTAAAACAAAAAATATATAAAAATTTATTCTTTAAATGGCAGAGCTGGCAGTAATTTTCCTTCACAAGACCCGAAACCAATGCGGAGACCGCGTTCATTAATACAATATCCTCGAAGTGTAACCGTGTCCCCATCCTGCAAGAATTTCCGTTCTTCACCATTTTGAAGACGGATAGGTTTTGTGCCTTTCCAACTCAATTCAAGCATACTGCCATAAGAATCAGATGTCTGTAATCAAAACAAACATAGTGAAAAATTGAGCATGATTTACATATCTATCTTCTATTTATTCTTCGTTAGTCTCGCTAAAACTCGAGAACGGCTGAACAAATTTGGCCAATTTTGGTTTTAAATTAATTGCTGAAGTCCAGGGAAGGTTTAAAAGGTGAGAAAATATAGAAAAAGATAAGAGTAGTAAAAAAGGTCGAACAACGTTTGCCGGGTCAGCTAGTAACAAATAATAATATAGTATAAATAATTGGTAAAATATATTTTATTAGTATTATGGCTCGGTCGCATTTGCGTCTTATTGTCTCAAAGCTTCGTGCAAAGATACGATAAATGTAGATGTGACCAGCTATTCCTCGTATTGGTCCCGGGCTCCTGTGAAGAATAGGTCAACTGTCGTTCTGCTAGGAAGGTCGCAAATGGCGACTGATTGACTATACGAGACACTAACATCGTGGCTACTACGTGGTAGAGTTCTGCATTGTCTCGCCCGGGTCTGGTACCACCGCCTTACGTGTTCCTGCCCCAATAGCGTCAGTGTTTGTCACTGTCATGTTCCGGTTTGTAGCCGGTAAACTTATGCATGTGACATTAGGCCTCGCCGCAATATAGCAACGCACCATTAACACCTTTGTTGTCTATAGGCGATGGTTGACTCTTTCCATCAGGAGACCCATCTGCTTATTAGCTATCTTATAATATATAAAAAAATATGACTGCGTCTGCCTTAGCACGCTAATATCTTCGAGACGATAAACGTCAGTGCGGCCGCAGCATTAGAGGATCGGAGTACAGCACAGCATAGTAGAATTTACATTCATTTAACTAAATTCCTCGTCGTATGCCGCTAATCTCAAAAATTTTTTTATCACCTTTGATAATAAACATAAGTATTTTAAATGATTTTTCGTGCATTCAATCGAAAAGGAGTATTCGTTTTTGTATTAAACAGATATTAAGCCGGTGTCGGATTGGCAACAACCCTTTATATATCTATACTTAACAGCAGGTAGCCCACTTGCTGGTATACCAGCTGATTTTATAAAAAAAAACATAAAATCGTCCGTAGAAAAATAATATCGACAAAGATTGCAATGATGCGTTCAACGGGCATAAATCGACTTCATTACCCTTTCAACGGGACACGACAAATTAAAACAACGGAACTATTATTATGTGATTAAAAAACACACAGCCTTAAAAAGCAAGCATAGACATTCCGGGTAATTCCAAAGATAAGGATTTTTAAATAAAATAACAAGAAAGGAGTTAATTTGGTCACATAGAACATCAGCGTTGTTTTCACTCATCTTCTTATTTTTTTAGCTTTAAATCAACTTATTTTATTTGTAATCGATCCGTGAGATTTAATGTTCCAACCTGAAGGGGTAGCAAATTAGCATATTCTTGACACCTCTTATATTGAGTTCCTATATTTAATCAACGATCCACCATTCGTATCATTAACCATTAGTAACTAATTTAATAATAACGAGATGTATCATTTCATAATTTGTAGAAACAGTTGGTAATTTGACACCGCCAATACGGGTTTCGCCGAAATCGATCCACTGGGGATCTTCTAGCGTATGCCACCTACGTCTTGAGTGCAGCCATAGAGAATCATGGTAAAGCGCTAGCTGTCTCCCTTGTTATCTCTAAGGCTTTTGACAGGGTCTGGCATGACAGTCTTATTAGCAAGCTTCCTTCGTACGGTATACCTACTAGTCTCTACGCCTGGATCTCAGATTTTCTGACTGGCCGGTCGATTAGGGTAGTCGTCGACGGCTGCTCGTCCGACCAAATGAATATAAATGCCGGAGTTCCTCAGAAATCCGTTCTCTCCGCAACTTTATTTCTGCTACATATCAACGATCTGCTAAAGCCTTGTTATCTATGGGTACGCAAACGATAGCACTGTTGTGGAGAGCTACGTATTCAGCCAGTACAGCACAGATCCATTCTCTCAGAGAGGCGATGGTAGATTGTATGAATCTGTCCTTACAGGCAGTCTCCGATTGGAGCGATGCCAATCTGGTCAAGTTTAATGCGGCTAAGACCCAGGCGTGTCTATTCTCCGCTAAACGGAGTCCATTCCACCTATCTCCGTTTTTCAGGGTGTGTCCGCGCTGATAACTGGCCACCTCGAGCTCCTTGGTGTCACCTTACATCGAATCGAATCGGTGTGTTCCTACATCGAATCGAAAGCCCAAGTTGCCTCAAAACAGTTTGGTATTCTGGCCAAGGTGAGACAGTATTTTAGCCCGGGACAGTTGCTCAATGTTTATCAAGCACAAGTCCGTTCGTGCTTGGAATACTGCTTCACCTCAGGAATGGATCCGCCAAATACCAGTTGGAGACGCTTGAGGCGATAGAGGCGTGCCAAGAGGCTCATAAACGACGATGATCTGGTAGGCAAAAAACTCCAGAGCCTCGCTCATCGCCGCATAGTGGCTAGTTTATCGGTCTTTTATCGGATACACTTTGGAGAGTACGCTGCCGAATTGCACGACTTAATTCCGCCATCCCCTTTTTAACGATCGTCGAGGCGCACAGATACTAGGCATCGTCATATGGTGGACGTTCCACGTACCCGGACAAAGCGGTTCGACTCGACATTCTTGATCCGAACCGCAAGGGACTGAAATATACTTCCTGAGTCCGTGTTTCTTGACGGGCACAACCTGGGGATCTTCAAGAGAAGAGTGAACCTACCTTCTAAGGAAGCTCGTTCCATCTTAGGCCGCATCTTAGCTTACCATCAGGCGAGATCGGGGTCAAGCGCTTCCCTCAACAATAAAAAAAACATAGGAACAATTTTTATTTTTAGGTTAGATACGCTTTTTAAAAAATGTTACAACTCGTAACCAGAACGATTCGTTTTATTGATATAGGAACCGGGTATAATATGAGTGTCCTAAAAATAAAGAATTTAAAATCCGTTAAATTTTAGAAAAAAACAAACTCACGTCACCACTGATTGTGCCAGATCCGAGTAAATCCCCTGGGCGTAAGTTACACCCAGTAACAGTTTGTTGAGCAAGTTGCTGTTTAACAGTCCAGTATAAAAATCTGTAGTTAGAGCGACAAATCGTAGTTGCAATCGAAGATTTTTCAGCTGAAAATAATGAAAATATGCTATTGTTTTTATACAACGTGAATATGACCGGATGTAGGTACCGGGGGAAACCAAGCTTGCCGTATCATGATCAAATTAATTCGGGTGTCAAGAGTCTCCGAAACCGCCATGTTTGCATAAGAAGAGGAGAGGTAGGAATGTGGAGGAAACATGGCAAGTCTTTTAAGAAATAAATTAAAGTTACCTTCTGCAGACTTTTACAAATGACTTCAATACGTCCATCGGCCACATATTTTTCACCACGTAGGTCGATAATTGTGCCACAGTGGTTCTTTTTTATTCTATGAACATAGTGAGTTTATTCCATATCTTACATTGTTATTTTCCTTTGAGTCGAATCGCAAAGGTCACACATGGAAAGTAGCTACAGGGGGTATTAGTATAGGGGTATTTTTTTTTACTTAACGTTGCATGTCAAGTTTTATGAAGGCTGTATAAGCGCTAATGAGATGAGAGAGATGGGCCAAATGTGGTTTGAACCGAATTCGAACTTCGGCCGAACATTAGGTGTAAATGAAAAATTCGGCCGTTTTCGCAATCTTAGTACGCTTTCCAATCGCTATTATCGGCAAAATTTTAATAGGTTGGGTTACATTGTTCCAGTTTAGGTAGGGATCTCTAATTAAAAAAATAGAGATATATATAGTAGATTTCACTCAAAATAGTGCAAGAAGGTACTTTTTCTACTGCCGAATGTTCGAAACCGAATTTCGACCAAATGTCGAAGTTCAGCTCAACTTACCGAAATTCGGTTAAACCGAATTTAAAACGAATCTCAGTCCATCTCTAAAAATTATACATCTTTTTGCTAGTTGTATAGTAGCCGTAGAAACATTAGATTTGCACTAATTATACTAATCTATATTATCTATATTATTATCTATATTAATTAATAATATTATAAATGCGAAAGTTTGGATGTTTAGATGGATGGATATTTGTTACACAATCACGCAAAAACTACTAAACGGATTTGAATGAAATTTGGCACACAGGTAGATGATAACCTGGAGTAGCACATGTGCTACTTTTTATCCCGGAAAAATTTCATTTTTCACCAAAAAAATTTATAAAACAGCGGGCTGCACCCTGCAGCTAGTATAATATACGGTGTGTAAAAAAAAAACCCTGTCCGATCGTCAAAGGCATTATTTGGTAGCTTAATACAAACATATCTGTGACATTATTTTTTGGATAATGATACACCAATTTTCAAAATATCTGCTTGATTTAAGGGGAAGTTGCTCAATTTTAGTACTAAAATGAGGCACTTTAAACTACGATATTTTTCTTATTTTGATAAAAATATTTTTTTTTTTTGACAGTGCCATTGATCTACCTATATACTTCGTATCGTATTCGTATCGGACAGGGTTTTCTTTACACCCCATATAATAGAGAAGCTGTATAACAACTGTATTAGGTCTTTCGCTCTGGATATTCTCTTGCAAAGATTATTTCATTGATTTAACTTACGTTTCAAATCCACTTCCAGTTTAATGTCGAAATTAAATGGGTCATCGTGTCGTAAGTAAGGGAAAGGTAATAAATCTTGCGGGTAGTTGTCAACGATGTATGGACGAAGCGCTTCAACCGTTACGATCCATGGGGAAATGGAAGTTCCAAGATTCTTCGCAGTAAATGGACCCAGAGGTACATATTCCCATTTTTGAATATCACGAGCTGAAATAATAAATAAATATCACTCAAAAATTATTCGAATTGTCTCACCTAGTCTCACCCAAAGTAGGTAAATTATATGTTTGTAATATGGGTTTTAGTTAACGATGCAAATACATATATAGCGTGTAAATAACTCTCTCCGACTGTAACGTGAATAACGTTGCAAGGGCCGATAAGGGTGTGAAGTCGTTCATTGCTGTTGCGACAGCGACAGCATTGCGACAGCAATGAACGACTTCACACCCTTATCAACACGCATCCGAAAGGCTCCCTCCTTTTCACACCTCACCAGTGGTCTATGAAAATCTGTAGCTGACTAGGCTCCTCGCGACTGGGCCTTTTTTCGGCATCGACACTGCATAGTTTTGGTAGTCGCGTGGACTCCGAGTGAGCTGAGAATTAGCCTTTTTCCTGGGAAGCACCGGTGGGGGGGTACATATGTTTTGAATTTTCTATTGACAACAACGTTAAACATATAAAATTATTATGGAATTAACAGAAGATGATGTACCTGGGGCGAAATTGAAATTTGCAAAAGTACAAGATCATCTTGTTACGGACTTAAAACGATGGCTTGCATGTCGTGGCTTAACCGTGTCAGGTAATAAAAATGTCCTAGTTGAAAGGTTAGTTGGTTTATAAATTTTATCGTATGTGTCATTGAGTTGTTTAAATTTTTAATATTTAAAATAAATTTTTTTGTTGTTTTTTTATTTAAGAATCGAAGAATGCATTGCAAATGGTAATAGTAAAAATTTTTTTTATTGGAATTGATGGTGGTAAATGTCTAGCGGATAAACAGCAACGTATGAAATTACTCAATCCAACTCTACCAAGTTCAAAATCCTGCAATTTTCCTACTACAAACTGGGCAAATTTTCCATCCCAAGCTATCCCTCGTTCTTTTTGCTATGCTATCATGTATTATATTACTACCGGTCTACCGGGAATTATATTACTACCGGTCCTATTGATACTTTAGATTTGAATGCTACTTTATCTGACGATGACGAACAGCTTCCGAATTGTGGAAACTCGAAAGCACTTCAAAGAGGAAGACAATATTGTTTAAGTGACTTTGTGTCAAATATGGAAGACAATGCGAATGATTTGGTATATTACTTAAGAGCAGACGTACAATCTTCTTTTCGAGTCACTGTAAAGTATAAAATAAGTATAGCTTTGGATAAGAATAGTAGCAAAATTATAAATGCTCAGTGTCAGTGTCCAGCATCTCCTTCAGAGAACTGTTCTCATATTGTTGCTTTACTTTACAAACTTGAGGATTATACTGTACGTTACGGTTATGATGCACTCACATGCACATCAAAATTAAAAGAATGGAATAAAGGCAAAAAATTAGGCAATAATCCAGACAATATTTTAACTGTTAGCTATCCCACCAAACGTAAACACCTAAAGAAATCAATAATTAGTTTTATTCCGAAAAAAAAACAATATTTAAATGATAACTATGATAAAAATCAGTTCACATCCAGATTTGTTCAAATAGTTCAAAGTAAAAAGGAAATTAATTGTATGTGGAACACTTTGCTAAGCATAAAATATGATGATTATGATTTAAGTCTAGACGAACAGTTAATTTTAGAAATAAAAGTTGAGCAATTACTAATGAACTTAACTCCGATTGAACCTGGACCAATTGAAATCGAAGTTGAACAAAATAGTTCTGCATGGCTAACTGAAAGACAGCTCAGGATAACGGCATCAGAATGTAAAAATTTTTACACGAGTACAAATTTGACAAATTTAATTAATACCAAATTATGGTGTAAGAATGACATCAGTCATTTGCCTCAAATCGTGTATGGTCGCGAGAATGAAACTAATGCGATAATTGATTTCGAAATTAATAATAATTTGATTGTTAAACGGTGTGGTCTCTTCGTAAACAAATTATTTCCAGGTCTAGGATGTAGTCCAGATGGTTTAATCTTTGAAAATGAAAAAATGATTTCATGTATTGAAGTCAAATGTCCTCAAGTATTGAAAGATTGTTCACTGTTTGATCTAGATAAAGTCAAAAATGCAAATAATTTATGTTATACTGTTAAAAACAATCAAATTCATTTGAAGAGAAACCACAGTTACTATTTTCAAATTCAACTGACACTCGCAATACTAGAACTAGAGTACTGTGATTTTATAATTTGGTCTGGGCTTCATAGTTTTGCTACTGAACGTATAAATCGAGATGAAATTTTCATTCGAGCTTTAGCACAAAAGTTACTCAAGGTGCATAAAATCTTAGCTCGTGAATTTTTCGAAATGCGACTGCCAAGAAATTTATTACTTATGACTTGAAATGTTATTCAAGGATGACAGACATTTATTTCTTAATTATTATCACTATTACTGTTACTATTCCTATTTATTCATAGTCTTTATATAAAAATATTTTCCAATAACTGAAAAGATTGATATATTTATGTTTGTTGTGTATGTCACTTTATGCATGTAACCTAATATTTTTGGTGTTTTAAATTTTATATTTTAAGTTGGTCCATTTGAATTAATAAAGTGTTTTGTACAAATATAAGTATGTTTCTTTATTTTTTCAACTGTTAAATCTACTCTTCGTGTCAATTTGTGGTTTTATAAAAGGCACAAATTTTACACCATCCTGCTTGTACCGACTATCAGACGTACAATTAGCGAATGCACAATGTTTTGTAGGCATGATAATTTTTTTTTTTTTGATCACAATATTTATTTATTCTAATATTAATAAGACGTACATTTAACGTTGTTGTCAATAGAGTAGTCTTGGGTAGTTCGCGAGCGACCTAGGTGGGAAGAGCGCTCCTTTAGGTGAACTATGCGAACTAGTTCATTGAAAATCCCGCTCTTAGTTCTTTTTATATTTCTGTTAGCGTCCACTTTACTAGACAGTGGAACTATGTGACCAACCGAGTTATTTACTTTTACTGTGCGCGCCTTGATATTTCGATAATCGATATCGATACTAAACAACTTCAAATCCCCATGGTTGAAATTTTATCAAATCATATGAAATCATAACAATCAAACAGAATACTAATACCATTTATGTCTTATTTTACGGTAAGTTTAATTAAAATTAAAAAATTTCTCTTCTATTCCCATTTATTGTTACAAATAATTGATTATTATTATAATATATCACGTTAATTATGACTAATTATTAATATAAATCATTTTATTGTTTCGTTTTTATTTCGATAAAAGATTTTATGTGCCGTAACAAAAAAGTCAACTTTAATTGTAAAAATTCATACTTTTTAAGTATTCTAATATAATTACACATTATACTAGGAACTAGCCTAGCTGTTGACTAATCATTAATATAAATTATTTTATTTTTCATTATTGAAATAAAAAATCTTATATTACATAAATGGACGTGTAAAATTTTCATGTAATACTTTGTATTTTTTTAAATAACAATAAACAAAACTTACAATAATCATAACTATATTTTTTTCTTTATTTATTGTTCTTAATAAATTATTTCAAAAAAAGAACTAATGAACTGCAGTACCCGGCGATAAATATTGCACATCGACCTTTGGAAAGAGACAATCGGCTAATTTCGGCTTCGTAGAGCGTTATCTCTGTCGCACAAAATACAAACAGTCCGGTACCTATTAGGAGCTGTTAAAACAAGTATGATTTGCTTCTTTTGATATTTTTATTCTTTGTATAAAATACACTAATTTTTCTATAAGTGATGGCTTTAGGTTGGGGTAAAATAAAATAAAAAAACATTTTTACATTATGTTTACGTATTTAATTATTTTGGAACATTACAGCTTTAGTGTACATAATAAACACCATTATACCTATTGCTAAAATGAGACATTGCAATAAAAATAATAATAATTCTAATTCTCAATTACTTCCATTTCACTATCTGTGCTCTCAAAGAGGTCAATATCACTGTCACTATCAGCCGTATTTATTACTAATCTATCAGTGTAATTGTCTAAACTGTGTTGAATGCTTCTATATTCATTCTCACATTTGATTGCATGATCGCAAACCTTTTTCCACTCTTCAGCGCCGATCATGTTTACTTTTTCAGTCAATAATGTTTTTACTGTAGTTAAGCTCATACCCACATTTCTAGAGGCTACTTAGCCTTTCAGTTGAGACCATATATTTTCAATTGGATTAAAATCCGGATGATATGGTGGCAATCGCAACACAGTGTGCCCATGTTCGGCAAGTATTTTGTCCACAGAAAACTCTGTATACCTCTCCTTGTGCTGACATATAATAGCGTAAATCTGGGTTTTTGTTAATTTTGGATCAACTGGAATTTCATGTCTGTTTAACCAGTTGATCATTTCCCGTTTAATGGTGTTTGAGTTGGGGGGTCTCTCAACATACTTGTTGTGATAGGGTGCGTTGTCGATAACTAGAACAGAATCACTGGGTATATTTGGGATTAATTGGTTAACCAGCCATTTCTCATAGTTATCGTTATTCATTTCATTGTGATAGTCACCTGTAGTGTCCGTGGATTTATACGTTAAAAAAGCACCGGGTACAAAGCCTTTTTCATTTCCCGCATGAACTATTATCAAACGTTGATCTTTTGAAATTGGCTTTTTTACTCCTTTTTTCTTATCGTCACTCCAAGATTTCCCTTTAGTGTGGGATGCATGTATATATGACTCATCCATGTAGACGATATTTTTTCCTGTTTCGCGAAATTTGCGTATTTTATCAAGGTATTCCATTCGTTTGAGACTAACGTCGTGCTTTTCCATTAGAATTTTTCGATTATCTTCCATTTTAGTGAACTGAAATCCCATGTCATGAAGTATTTTTCTCAATGTTTTTTCAGACCCATTGTAATTAATAGCTTCAGATAACTTAGCTTTTAATGATTTTATTGTTGGCAGTTCATTAAATCGTAAGTGAAAATCATACACCATTCTTCGAACAACATCGTAATCAAAATCGTCCATATCCAAACGAAATTGCTTTTTTGGTCTCCCTTTTTTTGGAGTGCTGAACTTAATTTCAGTCGAATGTGTTTCAGTACTGACTTCGTTTAATATATTGTTCAAAGTTCTTCTTGAAATTCCAGTGGCATTTGCAACTCGCTCTTGAATCTTCTTAAAATAACAACTTACATTTTCATCTACTTTTTTTTTAAATCTATCAGCTTCGCTTACAAAGTATTTATAAACATTGTAGATAATTTCACGTGACTGACCTCGTAAAGGTTTCCCTCTTTTTCCGAAAGATGCCATATTACAACTTTAAATTATTTAAATTTGTGGGTGTTATCAACTCTAAATATATATTTTTTTCGGGACGCGACTGCACTCTATCGTACTTGAGCAACGACTGACTAAACGTCACATAGTTAGTGTGGGACAGAGATAACGCTTTACGAAGCCGAAATTATCCGATTGTCTCTTTCCAAAGTTCGATGTGCAATATTTATCGCCGGGTACTGTAATAGAACGAACTAGTTCATCCTTGGATTATGAACTAAATTGAGCGCTCTCTATAGTGACCGGTTAGGCCCAAGCCTACAATAGAGAAATCAAAACATATGTACCCCCCCACCGGTGCTGCCCCGAGCGGATCTTTTTTTAATCTTCCCAGGAAAAAGGCTAATTATTTTTATACTTATTAATTGGCTGTTAGTAATTTTGCCCGGGTCCGATCGTCAAAGACATTATTTGGTAGCTTAATACAAACATATTTGTGTCATTATTTAATGGATATTGATACATAAATTTTCAAAATATTTGCACCATTTTAAGGGGAAGTTGCTTTATTTTAGTACTAAAATGAGGCACTTTAAACTGCGATATTTTTCTTATTTTAATAAAAATAATTATTTTATTATTTTTTCTGATATTTGACCTACTTATATACTTCTTTCGGATCGGACAGGGTTTTCTTTACACCATGTATATTTTTTTATATATCATAAGATAGCACACAAGCAGATGGGTCTACTGATGGAAAGAGTCAACACCGTCGCCTATAGACACCAAAGGTGTTAAAGGTGCATTGCTATCTTGTGGCGAGGTCTAATGCACATGCATAAGTTCACCGGCTGCCTTACCCTCCAAACCGGAACACGACAGTGACAAGCACTGACGCTATTGCTGCAGGAATAGGTAAGGCGGTGGTACTAGACCCGGCCGAGGCAATGTAAGAACTCTACCACCTAGTAGCCACGATGGTAGTGACTTGAATAGCCAATCGGTCGCCTTTTACGACCTGCCCGGCAGGACGGCAATTGGCCTATTCTTCAAAGGAGCGCGGGACCAACACGGGAAAAACATTTTATTTTATAACTCACCACTCCAGTCATTCATTAAAGCAAATCCAAAGATATGGTCTTCAGCATGTTTGGCGGTGATTCGTTCCCCTAGTGCAGTGGGTGGGCCACCAACAAAACAAGCCATCTCAAGTTCGAAGTCCATCAATCGACAAGGTCCAAAATGGGGATCTCCACCTGTAATTGTTATAATGAAACGATTGTAAAAAACTAAGTACATAATTCGGCACACGATAAATCGATTTCTCAAAAAAGGAGGAAAAAAAAGTCTTTTTTTTTATCGTAAGATAGCAAACAAGCAGATGGGTCTCCTGATGGTAAGAGTCAACCATCGCCTATAGACAAACCGGAACCGACAGTGACAAGCACTGACGCTATTGCCGCAGGAATAGGTAAGGCGGTGATACCAGACCCGGGCGGAGACAATACAGAACTCTACCACATAGTAGTCATGATGGAAGTGACTCGCATAGCCAATCAGTTACATTTTACGACCAGCCTGTCAGAACGACAGTTGGCCTAATTTTCAAAGGAGCCCGGAACCGTTGCCCGGAACCATAGAGGCGTTGGAAGCGTTTAGTTTATGTCAACAAACCGGGGGGGGGGGGGGGGGTATGTTGACATAAACTAAGCGCTTCCAACGCCTCTATGGGTAGACACTGTAACTATTTCACGATATTATCATTTAAGTTTTAAGAACATTTCATGAAATAGTCTTGCGTTTAGTTAATCATATCGACCAAACGATCTGTTATCATTGATTTGATGAAGGAACGTCATGATGTGGCCAATGGGCGATGAAAAATTTTATGAAATGCCACCATTTCATAAAATTCTTGATCAATTTTACGATCTGGCTACGACATATTATATATTGTATACCCATTAAAATATAATAAAAACAGAATATTGCTTAACTTCTTAGTAAGCCTCAATGAAATAATTACACGTGCTGCGGCAACGAATCACTGTTAGTGAATAATAAATTTCGATTACGGTTGTCCGTACGGGAAGTAGGTACGGGTGGCCGTACTTTATATTGGTATGAGGTAATTAGGTGGAAATTAAAGTAATTATTTTTTACATATTTAATATCAGTATCGGGTACTGAATACCACCACTTCAGTATGTACAATCTTTTACCAATGAATCTGTATAGTGCATATATTCTTTTTTGGAAGTTATCGTTGTATATTTTAATTGTAAAGAGTCCGAACGAATACGGGGGAAGATGTGATTGTTTATAAAAAATTAAGGTAGTTAAAATTCCTGGGTTTAACATAGACTGATTTTTGTCAAAACTAGGTTCCTACGTGGCTAAAATATAGAATGAAAGTTTATATGAAAAAAGATATCGACGCCATGCTAATTAACACGCTGGCGGAGCTGTACAAGTCTAATAGTTTTTAGGGTTCCGTAACGAAAGGTAGAAGACCCAATTACTAAGCCACCGCTGTCCGTCCGCCCGTCTATCAACAGGCTGTATCTCCTAAACCACGATAGCTAAAATATTGAAAGTTTTACAAATTATGTATTTCCGTTGTCACTATAACAACAAATACTAAAAATTAAAAAAAAAATGGAAACATTAAGCGGTTAATATACTTACAATAAACGTGTAAATACCCCATACAATGAACGTGTCTTTTTCGTATTTTTTTGCTCAATATTAATAAATGTAACAGGTAGACTCTTAAAATTTTCACAGAATATTTAGCTGTATATTACCTTTCAAAATAAATAATTAAGTAAAGAATAAAGTAAAGTAAATATTAAATGAGGGCACCCATACAACAAACGTAATTTTTAAGCAATTTTTAGCTTGGTATGAATAAACAGGTAGAAACTTGAATATTTTCAAAAAAGTATGTATTTGGAAATATATTAACTATAAAAATAATAGCCGATAGCCGATAATAGCCGGTCACATCTGCATTTATCATGTCATTGCACGAAGCTTTGTGACGATAGGCGCAAGTGCGGCTCTAGCGTAACAACTAAAACAGAATAAAAATAAATATTAGTTATACAAACAACAAATGTGATTTCTTTTGTAGATGATGGTTCGGAACCCTTCTTGCGCGAACCCAACTCGCACTTGGCCGTTTTTCTTATAAATTAATGCGTGATAAATAGCATGGCCCTTAATGTATTTCTAGCTTTTTCGTAGTGTACGGTCTCGTTTTTTTAACGGGCCCCTAGCGCGAGATATAATCTCGCGGCAGGGATGAATCGTATACAAAGTTGTGTTTGATTTTGCTGAGATTTTCAAGTTACTACCTATTCAGTCTTCACAATGTCCTAACCATGAATTTGTTTCGGAGCAGAGTAATGTCTTTTTTGACATTCTTGCTTCTTTCAGAAAATACATTGGTTTATTACCTTTTGAGATTGAAATGTATGTAGAGTATCTTCACGCCCATATCCCCAAAAGAGTAGGCAGAGGTACAACAAGTGCACCCACGATTAGCCGAAGATACTTAGTCCCACATGTGATAGGTGGCAAGCCTATCGCCAACTGGGCACTTTCCAATCCCGGGCAACTTTGTGTTTCTCAGAAAACTGAAAAAACACTTTTTTTATGTGCCCAACCCGGGAATCGAACCCGGGACCTCATGTGGTCAACGCCAACGCTGGACCACTAGACCACAGAGGCGAGTAGAGGACAGTCAGTTAAAATACCTTCATTATGTTAAAACGCATGAAAATAACGTTTTTTAGAGTTTCGTACCTAAAAGGTAAAACGGGACCCTATTATTAAGCCTCCGCTGTCTGTCTATCTGTCACCAGGCTGTATCTCATAGACCATAATAGCTGGAAATGGGCCATTCAAATATTACGTAAATACTAAAAGTGGTGGGGGAGGGGGTCTTCCCTTTACTTATTTTTAATGACAAGGGGGGTGGGAGGGGGGGGATTGATGGAGATTACGTCAGCATAATTCTTTTTTTACATATTTGTTTTTATAATATTTGCTGCTTGCTACATTAAAAGTTTGCGTTAAATTCTTTTATCTTACCTACCTAACCTTATAACTTATGCTACTCATGAATCAATCACGAAACTGAGGAATAGTTTAAAAAATAAATTACAAATATTTGCGTAAGCAAGGAAGGTATGGGAAGGGGGAGCCAATAATTGTAAAAAATCTGCTTTAATCTGCTAGGTGAAATTTTAACAAATTATGTTTTTCCGTTGCCGCTATTGCAAATACTAAAAATAAAAAATGAAAATATTAACGGAGGTCCCCATACAATAAACGTGTTTTTCGTATTTTTTGCTTAATATTAAAAACAGTGACACGTAGACGCTAAAAATTTTCACAGAATATTTAGTTGTATATTATCTTTCAAAATAAATAATTAAATAAAAATAAAGTCAATATTAAAGGGGGGCTCACATACAACAAACGTAAGTTTTAAGCAATTTTTTACTCGATCTTGATTTCTTTATAGATGTTGATACGGAACCCTTCGTGCGCGAGTCCGACTCGCATTTGGACGGTTGTTTTTAAACAAGATGTCGTCTATATCATGTTATACCTTCAACAGGCAGAGTCTGTCCATATGGTCTTGTTATGGGGGTGCCAGATATGACGATTGAACTGCATCTGCCATGATAGCCAATGGGTAAATGTTTCCTGAAAATAAGGGAATTTATATTATGCTACTGATTCACATTAACACAAAATAAAAATATTAATAGTCTAGGCTCGTTGTTTTCGTTGAAGATTTTTTTTAAATATTGTATTTCTCAATAATTTAAAACTCATATTAGGCAGCTGGTACTAGGTACGTTGTTGTCTTAGAAGAAAAAAACGTAAAAATATTGAAAAATGTTCTTTCATTTTCAACCAGCTCCTCAAAAAGGTGGAGGTTCTTAATTCGGCTGTTTTTTTTTTGTTTATTAGAACAGAACTCGGCCCATATTGTCAATTATTGTTAATCGATTTAATAATTATTTTGAAGTAAATTTATTTAGGTGCGACTTGAGAATAATTCAGATTTTTATTCAGAGGGAAATAAGGCTCTATTGCCTGTTGACGCAGTATTCGCTGCTGAAAAATAGAATGTGTGTGAGTATATGTGATACATAATATAAATAAATAGTAGGCATAGAATAATAACGCATAGAAACCAAGTCAACCCACGCTATATTAAGCCATTTCAAAGAAGCCTGAAAAGGCTTCTTACGCTCGCCGGCCGCTCAGACATGTGACATGTGCTACACAGAGTACAGCTCTCGCAATTTCAAAAAATGTGAGTTACTGTGTGGTGAAAGGTTGTCACCGTGCTTCACAAAAGCGTATTTAGGGCTTGAAGATCACATTTCACAGATAAGAACTACTTGGCATCGGATATTTTTGTATAAATTCCAAACACATAAATCGTGAATATCTAAGTTGAACGATATTCAAAATGTTGCCAGCCAAAGAGGAAAATATTCTACCACGTATTTGTTTTTACCTATTTTCATTATAATTGATAACGTGTGTATTATACTATTTTATGTGCGATATTACATAGCTTGCACTTTGCTTTTGCATAAAAAATATTTTTTAAGTGTTGGGACTCACCATTATACTGGCACAAATATTACAAAACCGTTTGTCAAACCAATATTACAAAGCTTATATTCGTGTATAATGAGGACTTTTAGAAGACAAAAAAATTGTTCCAACTAGAATTCTAGATGCCGCACCAGAAAAATACTGTTACTGCTAAAAATACATTTTTTTAAAATTTTTCTTATGAAATAATATGCCATGGTATAGCATTATTTCGTGTTTTCCTAAGTGTCAAGTAGTTTTATTGGCTATATTTTCGAGTTTTATCGACGAAATAATGTAGGGTTATGTGCCCTAAAATCGGTCTGCGCCAAATGTTGGCCTCCTAATACGTTTATGCTGATAATTAAGTTTCAATTCTACTAAAATAGAAGCCAAAGATTCGCCACAAAGAGCTGTGTTGTTTCCGATTCAGCTAAAAACGTTAGAGGAGATTACGCACAGGGATTACGTTTTTCTATATTCTAAGATCTGAACCAAAACAGTTGCGCACGATAGGTGGTGCTTAAGTAGTGCACAGAGCCAATAGTAGCTTGACTCAATATAGTAGTCAGAAATATTACGTTTAGTTTAAAACATTTTAACTTTTTAAACTGATTTAAATAAATAATTTGATTAATAAGCATACCTATCCTATTACTTTTTACCTAAAGTGCTTGTAAATATTGTTCCTGCTTGCCTGCCCATCTGCTAACATTCAAGCTAGTTTAGCTTTCACCAAATATATACATATACACACATACACGCACACAGACAAACACATAAAGTCACACAAGCATTCGCCAAGCAATGTACAAATTTGTAATAACATTTATATTTCAATATATTTTTTTAAAGAATTACTTCAATGATGTAAACTTGTATTGGCTATATTTTTTATTTACGGTTGGTGCTGGTTGGTTACCGCTGTTTGATTACTAATATATACAAAAAAATATCTTGACTCTTTAACGTTTCCCTGTAATTCTACTCATTTTACCTCACCGGGATAAAAAATGTAAGTTTTAAGTTTTTTATATGTCTAATAATATTATTGGAAAGAAAGACAATCTTTATTTTATGAGGTAAAAATATTTTAAATTACAAATGAAAGCACAAAAACTAAAAAAAATATAAGGTTAAATAGCTTTGGAATATCATCTTGAGAACATCTAGAATATTTCTCGGCATTTAAAATATTTTACGTAACCGAATAAAAGTATAAGTTTTAAGTTTATACTAAATGACTATTAATGTTATAATATGAAAGACTATTTGTAAGGTAGACCTATTTTAAACACCGTTTTGGGAAAATATTTATTTGCTTGCAACATTATTCACGCAATAATGTGTCTTTGTGTGCGTGTCAACGCATGTAATTACACGAAGGGTGACGAAGGTCATGCACACATCGATACGGTTTTGGCTTAAAATATGAACGAAACGTTGAATGCAATTATCACTCTAAGCGTTATCACTCTAAGATAGTAGGTATATTTTACAACAAGCTTATATTGATATGAGTCCATTTAACCTTTTATTTTCTTTTTTAAATTCCTCTATTTATGGTACAATGGTACTTATGATTTGAAAACCAGCTACCTCAATAAAAAAGGACGGAAAAGAGATTTTACTTCAACTTTTTACTTATAATCAAAAAATGACCCAACGCCGATTTATTGTTTGTTTTGTATATGTACAATTGATTTAGTTATTTATAACTGACAAAATAATGAGTGAAAATTGTTTAAAAATTGAGAGTATGTAGTAAAGAGAACTTTACATTGAAAAGAAAGTTTTATTTCAATCGCGGGTAAAGATTACACGCACACATTTTTGATTTATTGTCACATATTATATTTTATTTTTGTTATTCTTCTCATTTAGTTCCACGTGAATTTGGTAATCGTTTAATCCAGGTTTCCAGAGATACAGGAAATCGGAAGTCGATTGTTTCAATTTGCTGCGTTTAAATTATGTGTTTTAGGATCGTTGCCAGTCGTTTGCCCAAAAGAATGGCAGTCCACAGTAGAGATATAGCGCCCCCTGGCCATAACGCGTTCCTTCGGTACCGAAAGTCGTAAATTAAAAAAAAAATCGGATTAAGAACCCCCGTTGTGAAGAAGCCTGACATCATATCTATAACATATTAGATTATATAACTGTACAGTGTACAGTTATAGAACCAAAGTCCTATTTGTTCAGTAAGCAAAATCAGTACTACAGCCACCATCTTGTGAAATTTCATTTCGATGTCAGTTTTTGTAGTAAAATTCTTAAATAGCAACCCTAAAACTTTACGCTACTGACGCCGATTACTGAACAGATTGAGTGAAATGTCATTCCGCTGTCAGTTTTTGTAGTAAAATTCTTAACTAGAATCCTAAAACTTTACGCCACTGGCGCCGATTACTGAACAGATAAGTTGGTGGCACTGTACCTAGGCAAAATATTTTAATAATTGTTTGTAACTTACCAATTAGGCGTAAGTGCGTTTTCTTTGCTTCGAAACATGATGCCTACATTAGTGGCATGGTGGATGGATGAGTAAAAGTCGGTGTAGTCGCCTATTTCGGCGGGAATATGCATAGTGGCGTCGATCTGTTTAACAAACGCCCTGAAACATAAAAAAAGAATAAAGTTAAGACTCAATTCACGCTTAAAGTAGCGCAGGTTATTACTGTCAGAAGCAGCCAGACGTAACCAGTTGCAATCCACAGCGTACATGGCAGTGGCAACGAGGGACTACTCCGAGGTAATGCTCGTCGCTATTGCCCGCTTTTGGTCGGGGCCGGTTGCAGACATTTTCCGTATGAATTGATTATAGCAGCTGTTCTCATTCTAATTATATAATTACTCGAAAAAAATTATAAATGAAAGGATAATATGAGAGATACTTTTGCCGGAGATCATTGTCATTCTTCAATTTATTGTTACTCGCATCAAGAAGATTGCGTATCGAAGTTCTGGCTTCAGACCAGTGCGCTCTTGATAATCCCATGAAGGAGTTCAACTTTTCTTCCTGTAATTGACAATTCATTGGTTAGATAACTTGTCAAAAAAGTGAAAATATATGCTTCTACGCTAATATATTATTACATCATATATAATAAACGTAGAAAGTAACTCAATTGTTCTCTAAACCACGTTTTCAACCGCAATGGCTTAAACTACATATACCGTGTATAAAGAAAACCCTGTCGGATAATTAAAGGTGTTGTTTCGTACCGTAATACGGTTACATAGTATGTGTAATTATTTTATGGATATTAATTCATTAGTTTTCCCAATAAAAAAAGTAATCTTAAATGGTATTTTCATACATTAAGAACGACAATACCTACAAATAGGTAAATTCTATTATCAAAGAATGCCCCGCAAGTCGTATGCCACCGAAGGTCTCGCGGCACGTTTGAAATTCCTTTATAAAAAGGCGAAAAACGAAGATCGCGCTTTCGCGCGGTGTTTGTGTGAAAAACGCCTAAGCGAAAAAATGAAACAAACAGCGACAAAGTGTTGTTATTTTTAAAATATTTATTCGTATATATATTCGTATTTTTACTTATATTTCCCTAGAGTTAACTCTAGGGAAATATAAGTAAAAATACGAATATTAAATAAGCGATATCTTTTTATTTTTTGAAATAAAATAATTTTAACCAATGCCTCTTTCGGATCGGACAGGATTTTCTTTACACACTGTATATCAAATTTAAAAAAGTGCCATTTAATGCAAAATCAAGCATAACTATTCCTAATTTTAAGGAAGATCATTTTTTGGTTCGCATTTAATTATTTTTTCTGCAAAAGATTTCAGGTGTAAGAAAATATTAATATGTCGATTATTGCTTACGTCTAAGACTAACCTTAAAAACATGTTGTTTGTCTTTTAGAAGTGGTCCAACAAAAAGATGTGAAATTACATTTAAATCCAGAATCCAGTCACCAATTGCAACTCCAATGTGTTTTTGGACCTGTAATTAATTTTAAGTTATTATATTACGGACATTTTTAACGAATCCACATTTTTTTACGTTGCTTTTTCATAAGATAGCAAACAAGCAGATGGGTCTCTTGATGGAAAGAGTCAACCATCGCCTATAGACACCAAAGATGTTAATGGTGCGTTGCTATCTTGTGGCGAGGTCTAATGCCACATGCATAAGTTTACCGGCTACCTTACCTTCCAAGCCGGAACACGACAGCGACAAGCACTGACGCTATTGCGGCAGGAATAGGCAAGGCGGTGGTACCTGACCCGGGCGAGACAATGCAGAACTCTACCACCTAGTAGCCACGATGGTAGTGACTCGATAGCCATTCGGTCGCCTTTTACGACCTGCCTGGCAGAACGGCAGTTGGCCTATTCTACAAAGGAGGCCGGGACCAACACGGCGAATTTGAAGTTGCTAACAAATTGGAAACACCGAGAAAATCCAGCTGAAAATCTCAGTGAGTTTGTAACTTTTTTGTAACTGTATTTTTGAACGACGTACTTTACACAATTTGCTTATTATATAAAATCAAATTACACTAATTACAAGAGATTGGAACGACAAGCAATTTATGAGATATTTTATAAGATCCTATTTACATAGATGTAATTACATACATTTTTTCAAATTGTTTAACGGTAAATCTGTTATAGCATTGAGAACTTAATTTAAAAACATAAAAGAGCTACTTATTCTATGCAGTCGAGAAAAATATACGGTAAGGTTGTTTTCATATTGTGTACATTACAATATTTTTCTACATAAAAAGATAAGATATTGATAAATAGATTAAACAAACGGACCGAGAATGAATCCTTGAGAACATACATGGGACAGCGGCAATCCATCTATCCATGTTTTTAATTTTATACCGGTCATCAATCACAAAATACCCCAAGTACACCCTGTTATTCCATCCAGGCTTTATGACTTATTTCTCAGTAATTCCACATCAGCACTTACTATTAAACAATTTAGTTTTACTCGAACTAAGATAAAAATAAATTGTTTAGTGTGGGATGTTTTAAAGAAGGTGTGTGTGAAAAGATTCTGAGGCCGCGTTCCGATCAACTACTAGCTACTATTTTGAACTATAAAATTATTGACACGTCAAAAGTGTCTATAAAGGTTAATTTGAATAAACTAATTTTACTCCTAGTTTTGACTTAGAAATTTGTTAAAATAGTGTCATTTGATCTAATTGTTTTTTTTTTCAGATATTTTACACCGAGTTGGCAGAAGATTGAACGTTATCAGGAGCTTGGCTAGATTAGGTTAGTAGTTTTTTATAATTATAACTAGCTGTGCGTCCGCGTGGTCAGTCATTAAGTCTGCTGGTATACGTAACTGTCTGCCGAAGTTGGCATAGGCTGCCGTCACTTTTATGCTTTCGTGTTCCGCTGTTCGGTAAGCCAGTAAGAACAGAGGTATGTATTTATCCCAGTCCTTTCGGTGATCTTCTACCAGCTTGGCTAAGTGTCTTTCCAAAGTTTGGTTAAATCGTTCGACCATTCCATCAGATTGCGGATGATAAGGTGTAGTTCTTGTTTTGTACACTCCTAATAATTTTACACATTTCCTGGAAGACATTAGATTCAAAGTTTCTGCCTTGGTCTGAATGAATCTCCAGCGGAACGCCAAATCTGCATATCACCTCATTGACTAATTTCTCAGCAACCGTCGTGGCTTCCTGATTAGGGATTGCGAACACCTCCGGCCATTTCGTGAAGTAATCCATCACGACCATAAAATACTTGTTTCCATTATCTGTCTTAGGAAATGGCCCAGCCACGTCAATCGCTATCCTTTCCCAGGGAGCTCCCACGTTGTATACTCTAAGGTTGTCTCGGCTTCTAACCTGCGGACCTTTCACTGCTGAGCATGACGTACATTTTCGGCACCAATTCTCGACATCTTCTCGCCAGTTCAACCAGTAAAAACGCTCTCGCACCTTAACCAATGTTCGTCGTACTCCAAGATGTCCCCCAGAAACCCCATCATGCAACTCACGTAGTACGTCCTTGATAAGTTTTCTTGGCACGACCAACTGTAGATGAGGTTCTCTTCCTGAAGGTTTTTCCCATTTGCGGAATAGTAAACCGTTTTGCAACACAAGACTTTCCCACTGTGCCCAATAACTTTTCGTAATAGCGCTGAATGGAGCCACCTCTTGCCATTCGGGTTTTCCCGTGTCTTGCTTCATCCAATCTGTTAGAGGCCGCAAATCTCTATCTTCATACTGGGCCTTACGCATCTCATCAGTTTCCCACCTGTCATCCGTAGGCTTATATCGCAGTACTTGAACCCTCTCCTTCGTGTCCATCCTTACACAATGTTTACAATCTTCCGTACAAGGTCTTCGTGATAATGCATCTGCATTCGAGTGAGACCTTCCACTGCGGTGTTCTATATTAAAGTCAAACTCTTGCAATTGCTCAATCCAACTGTAGACGACCA
Source organism: Apodemia mormo (assembly GCA_036924255.1). Lineage (NCBI taxonomy): Eukaryota > Metazoa > Arthropoda > Insecta > Lepidoptera > Riodinidae > Apodemia > Apodemia mormo. The sequence continues at coordinate 30,139,570 of JAUPFN010000017.1, forward strand.
AGGAAATACACCACCTACTATCCCGCGGTGTGATACTTCCATGCCGGAGGTAAAGTTCTTGCAAACTACAGTGCGTAAGGCACTCTTTTCCTTGGACGTCCATAAGTCGAGTGGGCCTGATGGCATCTCTCCAATCGTGCTAAAGATGTGTGCTCCAGAGTTGGCACCGGTTTTAACGCATTTGTTCCGACTCTCCTACTCAAAAGGCGTCGTGCCCATAACTTGGAAGACCGCCTTAGTGCACCCAATCCCTAAAAAAGGCGATCAATCGGTCCCGTCCAACTATCGGCCTATAGCGATAACCTCCTTATTCTCCAAAATAATGGAGTCCATTATTAACTGCCAGCTTCTGAGGTATCTTGAGGAGCACCAGCTGATTAGTGACCGCCAGTACGGTTTCCGTCGCGGACGCTCAGCTGGTGATCTTCTGGTTTACTTAACACATCGATGGGTGGAGGCAGTCGAGAATAAGGGGAGGCATTAGCAGTTAGTTTGGACATAGCGAAGGCCTTTGATCAGGTATGGCACAGGGCACTTCTTTCCAAGCTTCCATCCTATGGGCTTCCTGAGAAATTGTGCAAATGGATCACCAGTTTTCTGATGGATCGGAGTATAAGGGTCGTTGTTGATGGCGCATGCTCTGACCTTAAACTCGTCAATGCTGGTGTTCCTCAAGGTTGTGTGCTATCGCCTACGCTGTTTCTTCTGCACATTAATGACATGTTGCGATCGAGCAGCATTCATTGTTATGCGGATGACAGTACGGGCGATGCTTTGTACTCTGGCCGCAGCGGAATTTCTCGGGAACACGTCAACGAGTGCCGGAACAAACTAGTGTCAGAAATTGAAGCACAACTCTCTGTTGCTTCGGAGTGGGGTCGATTAAATTTGGTCCAATTCAACCCCATTAAGACACAAGTTTGCGCGTTTACCGCTAAAAAATCACCCTTTGTCGTATCACTCGTTTTGAAAATACTTCCCTGAAAGCCACAGCCAGTATTGGAATACTTGGAGTCGACATTACGAGTGACGTTCAGTTCCGCGGTCACTTGGAAGGCAAGGCTAAATTAGCCTCTAAAAAGCTGGGAGTTCTCAGTAGGGCCAGGCAGTACTTCACACCGGCCCATCGCTTATTACTTTATAAGTCGCAAATCCGGCCTCATATGGAGTACTGCTCTCATTTATGGGCGGGAGCTCCTCAGTACCAGCTCCTTCCTTTTGATCGAATTCAACGTAGGACGGCTCGAATTGTCGAGGACGAGACTCTTTCAAATCGGCTTGATTCTTTGGCGTTACGTAGAGATGTGGCATCACTCTGCATCTTTTATCGGCTCTACCATGGGGAATGTTCCGAGGAACTGTTTGGACTAATTCCTGCTGCCGAATTTCACCATCGGACATCGCGACAAAATTCGAAGTTCCATCCTTACCATCTCGATGTCTGGAAATCCACAACCGTGCGATTCTCGAGGCATTTTTTGCCCCGCACCACTCCTTTGTGGAACCAGCTATCGGCAGAAATTTTTCCAAATAGATACGACTTAGGGACCTTCAAGAAAAGAGCTTACTCATTCTTAAAAGGCCGGCAACGCAATTACAAGACCTCTGGTAGTGTGGTTGTCTATGGGCGGCGGTAATCACTTACCATCAGGTGAGCCTCCTGTCCGTTTGCCCCCTCTTCTATAAAAAAAAAAAAAAAAACCAGCAAGCCACTTGGCCTTCCGGGTCTTTAAATTGTAACAACCACTTCAAAGCAGCATGGTCGGTACGCAGCTTGAAGGGTCGCCCAATCAGATACTTCTTGAAGTGTTGAAGAGTCTTCACTACCACCAATAGTTCTCTTCTTGTAACACAATAGTTTCGTTCTGGCCGCGACAATGATTTGCTGAAGTAAGCTATCTCAACTTCTTGATCACCTTGCTTCCATGATAAGATACCACCAATGGCAGTGTTACTTGCATCTGTGTCTACAATGAACCTTTCCGATCAGGATAGCCCAAAATTGGTGACTCACACAACCGCTTCTTAAGTTCATCAAAAGCTTGTTGACACATGTCATTCCAATCGAAACTCTTCTTTTCTTCAGTGAGTCTGTGCAGCGGTTTTGCTATTTCAGCAAATCCCTTCACAAAACGTCTATAGTAAGAGCATAGTCCTAAAAATGCGCGAACTTCGGTCTTGTCTCTGGGTGTTGGCCACTTCTGTACTGCACTAACCTTTTCAGGATCTGTCTGTACGCCGTTTTGTGATATCACGTGACCCAGATAGTGGACTTCCTTCCGAAATAAGTGACACTTTTTTGGGTTCAACTTTAGCCCTGCAGCCTGTATTTTATTAAAAATCCTTTCCAGTTGGTACAGATGATGCTGAAAATTTTTTCCTATGACTATTACGTCATCTAAATACACTAAGCAGGCATCGCCTACAAGTCCTGCTAGAACACATTCCATTAATCTTTCAAAAGTCGCCGGCGCATTGCATAATCCAAACGGCATTACTTTAAATTGCCATAATCCTTGTCCTGTGGAGAATGCTGTCTTCTCTTTATCATTAGGGCTAAGTTCAACCTGCCAGTACCCAGATTTTAAATCTAAAGTTGAGAACCAAGACATGCCTGCCAGAGTGTCCAAAGTGTCATCTATTCGTGGCAATGGGTAGCTATCTTTTTTGGTGAAACGTGTAGACCCATCTTTCTTCTTAACTAACACTACAGGAGAGCACCATGGACTAGAAGATTGCTCTATAACTCCGTTTCTTCTCATTTCATCTATCATCTCCTGTACCTCCTTTTCTTTGGCTATTGAGACATGTCTAGCTTTCTGCTTTATCGGCTGCGCGTTTCCAGTGTCAATCTTATGTTTGACTATAGATGTTCTGCCTATATCTCTATCAGTCTTAGAGAAAATGTTGGCATAACGTGAAAGTAGATCCTTAGCCTGCTGCCGTTGTGATGCGGTAAGGTATCTGCACTTGTTCACCAAATCCTTGCGTTCCTGTGGTACGTCTCTTGATGTTGTACTTCCTGCCGATGTCAGTTTTCTTAACGTCATAACTTCATCACTTTGTCCTACAACATCGCCTGCTTTAAGCACCACATCACTGTCACTCAAGTTGACTACCTGCACTGCTGCCAAGCCGTTGTCACAAACCAAACTCCGGCCTGTAACACAGTGTGGAATTGCTCCATTGTCTTCAATTAACACACTCCTATTACCCCGGCCCTTGTAACTGGCTGGTAACTTCACGCGTACCAATGTCTTCGATCTTGAAGGTAAGATGGTTCCTCTAGCCACTGTTACCTTTCCTTTTGATCCCCCATCCATGAAAATTTCTACTAGCCCACATACGAAAACTCCTGTTTTGCAATCAATCTTGCAGACATTCTTCTTCATGAAATCTAATCCAAGTACACAATCATCCATAATATCGGCCACTACGACGTCGTTGGTGTAATACTCGTCGCCTATTTGCATCACTACAGATGCTTCACCGAAGACGGGTATTGGCTGACCTGTGACAGACAGAAGCTTGCTTTTCCCAAAATTCCTCAATCTCAGGTTGCCATTGTCAGCTACTTCTGGTCGCACCACAGTTCGTGTAGCTCCAGTGTCCAGCGTTAAGCTGCAGTTCTTGCCATTAATCAGTCCCTTAATGGATAAACTGTTGCCGTCGCACACCTGGGATATGACAACTTTTGGGGCTGTTTGTCGATCAGCCAGCACCTGCTGTTTGACCTTGGCTGTTACTCGTTTCCTTGCTGGTTCAACAGGCTGTTTAACCTGCCTGCTCTCTTCAGCTGCTGAGTCTCCTGCCGCTCGCTGTCGCCAATTTACTGAAACAGTAGGTTTAGGTTTGGCTGGGCAGTTAACCCTAATGTGCCCACGTTCACCGCAGGCGTAGCACATGGGGCCCAGTCTCCTAGGTTCCACTGCCTTTACTCGAGCCACAACTTCTGTAACCTCACGTACTTTATGTGCTCGAAGTTCGTGGCGAACAGCTTCTACCTCCAGTGCATGAGTCAAAGCCTCCTTCATCGTCACATGATGCTGAAGGCGAACAGCAGCACGCACTTCCAGGTCTCGAATTCCATCAATAAACGCCTGGACAATAGTATTGTTCACTGTGTTAGCGTCGGCTGAAGGATACGCCTTCCTCACAAGCTTCTCAATTTCCACGGCCCATTGTTGAAGTCCCTCGCCGCTCCTCTGTACACGGTCCTTTAATTGGGCACGGAACACATGCTCCAAGTGACGCTCACCGTAGCGAGCTTCTAATGCCTCCATCAAATCAGCGAACTGATACTCTTTAGGTATTGCATCCAACACAGAGAGCGCCTGTCCCCGTAACGCCGTGCGTGCCGTGATTAGTCGACCATCATGGCCCATTGTGGAGAGGGTTCATTAACGTATTTATGTAATATTATATCGAATAGCGATTGACATTTGTGATTTAACCCTAGTATATAATATTAGTCTATGGACATTGACATGTATAATTTTACCACATTATACATGTCAATGTCTATGGATGGTCTATGGATAATTTCATGAATTTTTCGCCCCTCAATCCTAAGCGTACAATCTTGCCAAAATGTACAATAATTTCGAATGATAGCAATTTTCTATATAAAACTATTTCTTTAAACATTATATATTATCCTGCCATGAATGCTCCGTAAATGTTTCCTGTTATCAATCGTTCTCTGACTCTTGCAATCCTCCCCCCCCTACAACTTCATCGTTTACTTACATTTACACATACATTTTCAATAAATAATGTCTTAAAATAGAAATTAAATATGACTTTATTAGTGTACAATAATTTTCTTAAAAGTACAATAATTTTACTGCTCTGGCTCAATAATAATTTATCGCGGATCTGCTAACACTGCTGTCTGCTATGGATTTAACAGAATAAGTAATGACAACTTGTCATAGTTGATATTGGACGTAATAATTACATTGACCTTTAAATATATTCGTATTTCTATGAATAATTATTCGAACGATACACAATTAGTGCAAGTCACAACAATCCACATTACATAAAAAGAGAGAATGTACCTATATACCAACGGTTACAGTGTATATTTTATTCCTCTGGGCCCATGGGCGTACTGAGGGGGGGGCCCCTGGAATTTGTTTACCTCCCTACTGTTGTAGATAAAAATATGATAAGATAAAAATATAGGTAGTCTTGCGATTGCCCTCCCTGGCCCAGAACCTGGGTACACCCATGCATGTGCCTATAGTAGTAATTCAACTTATACCTTACATACATTCTACATAAATGTAAGTAATTAAAATGTAACCTCTTTTTACTATAAATATTGGAACTACCTAATTATACCTAGTTAGAAAAATAGGAGAATGTCAATACTCATTAAGAAAATAAATAAAACTTACATTTTTTGATGATGTAAAAACTCCATATGGTAGATTTTCAATGGGAAAATCTGTATTAGCGGAGTACTCTATAAACGATTTCATTTCACTGGACGGCGTTTGTTTAGGTCTGATGTCGAGACAAAAGTGATACTGGAATTACAGATGTTGTTTTACGTTAGATATGGAAATAAAGCAGATAAACAAGTTCTGTCACCGGCCGGCGCGCATAGAATATTTCTATAACGTAAATTCAAGGTCGTAATTAATATGTACCTACATGAATTCTTGGTAGCGTTAGGAAAACAGAATTTGTTTATTATTATTCTGTGGTACTATAATGAAAGTAAAATTTTAAATTTTCTTTACCTAAATACAATTGTTCCTAAGGCCTGTCTGCTGACCTTTTGCAATTGCCCTTTGCTATCTATAGACATAATGGTTTTATTTACATACCTAGGTACCTACTATAAGTCTGCTTCGCCGGTCGACAACAAACTATTTAAATACTTTTTAAATTGAATTTAACTAAATTTAAAAACTATTTAGGTTAATACTTGTTTAAAATATTAAGATATGGTGTGGGTCTTATACATGGTTTAACCATTGCGAAACATAACGTAATAAGTTATTTAAATCATACAGGTATGAATCATATAAAATAATACAACTGATTACGGGATACGCAGAGCGTACCAAATCAATAGAATTTTCTTTTATCATGTTTGAGCGGTTCGTCGGTTCATGAGATGTCTCTGTTGATCCTCATCGCCGTATTTTAATACCAACGCGACGTGAGAAAGATTTACTCTTATTTTTATCGCTAATTGGGACCGAGTTTTACGTGCTAACCTGCCGCCCGATGGTGTTAATCCATCATTAAACTTTGTAATGTTACTGAGATTAAGATTTTCGAAAACTTCGAAAATGTTTTAACAAATTGCCTGGCCCAGGGATCGAACCCAATATCTCATGAATTGAGTCGATAGCCCAAGACAACGAGGCTGACTATAATGGTGTTTTTTTGATATATGTCATAGAACAACAAACAAGCATTTTCTCCGTGTTGGTCTGGGTTCCTTTGAAGAATAGGCCAACTGACGTTCTGCCAGGCATTTCGTAAAAGGCGAGCAATTGGCTATGCGTGTCACTACCATCTTGACTACTAGATGGTAGTGTTCCGCAACGTCTCGCCCGGGTGATTGTTACCACCGCCTTACCTGGGTGATTCCGTTCTAACTGTGATATAATGTCAGTACCGTGTCATGTCTATTTTTAGAATTTATTTATAAATTGTTAGTTTTTTTTGTCGTAAACATTAGAATTTATGAGGTAATTAGTTTAAATCATTTATTACGACAAAAAAACTAACAATTTATAAATAAATTCTAGAAATGGACATGACACGGTACTGACATTTAAGTGATATATTGTAAGTTTTCTGTAAGTGGCAAGTTATATTATATGAAAATAATGTTGAAATATGTTTATTATTTTCCAATAAGTACAAAAATTTCATAAATTAATTATTAATTAACGACCTGTGAGAACAAACAATACAGGACATTGAATATCACAGTTAGAACGGAATCACCCACCTAGTCCTGCCGCAATAGCGTCAATGCTTGTCATTGTCGCGTTCCGGTTTGGAGGGTACGGTAGCCGCTAGACTTATGCTTGTGATATGTGTCATCCCGCCACACAGATAGCAACGGACTATTAACATCTTTGGTGTATATATGCGATGGTTACTCTTTCCATCGGAGAGTCATCTGCTTGTTTGCTATCTTATGATAAAAAAAAAATGAGATGGATCTCCTGATGGAAAGAGACAACCGTCGCCTATAGACACTAAAGATGTTAATGGTACATTGCTATCCTTATGGTAGGGCCATAATCCCACATGCATAAGTTTATCAGCTACCTTACCCTCTAAACCGGAACACGGCAGTCACAAGCTCTGACGCTATTGCGGCGGTGTTGTATACTTTAACATGATTTAATTAATTCTTACGAAATATAACGCAATAAGTGGTTTTAATTATTCCTATATTATCGTATGCAAATTTAGGTTAGGTGTATGAATATGATTACTTGATATTCACAAATAAGTATCTACGTTGTTTATCGTAAACTGGTCAGTAATCGAGCTAAATAAAATATTTTAATCGTTGCCATATTCGTCCTATATATTATAGACGTCCTATATATTATTATTATTATAGTTTTCATTATAATGTCGAGGATTTAGAAGTTGTACCTACTATGAGTTTCTTAGGGCCACTTTTGAGGCGTTTTAGCCATCTGCGTTTTTGGTAAGTAGTTCGTAAATGGCGCATGATTGGCTCAACTTGTCACAATCATTGTTAATATTTACTTACACCTAGTAAGTTAAGCAATATTTTGCGACGAACGAACGACTGACGGACGGACGAAAAGAAAATTGCAAGTACAAATATAATATGGCTTTAAAGGTGCGGTTACATAATATTTGACTACGGCGAATTATCGCGCTAGCACGATGTATCGGGCTATCGTAGAATTGTATCGCGAAGGGGCTTGACGCGTCACTGCAGTAGGCGCACAGAACGCGTATACGTGCTTATACTCTCTACGAGAGCGTCAAACTTTGGTTCGCAGGTGATATTTGTGTAACATAGAAACAATCGAAACAATAATATAATTATGATAAGCAATAATAATAATAGCAAACTTTAATTTACCCGCATATCTACTTATGTTTATGTAACTTCATGTAGAAGCCATAAGTATTTTGATATTGACCTAGTGTATCGACGTTTGCTAAGTTTATTTTGTTCTATGAATTCTATGATAGAAAACAATAGCATACGACGATATGACAGTGAAACATTTTATTTGTGTCTTCCACATCATTTCTACAAAAAAAAAATAGGAACGAGTTATTCTAAAAAAATGGACAAGTTAAAGATAACCAAACCGATCGATTATTGTTTTGCTAATATCCAAAAAGCAATAAGTCCATTTTTGTTCTTATACTCTATACCCACCCTTTTTAACGGTCCCCGCATGTACATACTACACATTTGAATAAATCTGTATATATAGGTTGGCTGAAAATGTTCGCAATGATTTTTCTTACAAAAAATTAGTAGTGTAGAGGCATGTAGGGTGGCTAAATGCAGTATTGATAGATAAGTCAATCAGAAATCAATTCTGTTTTATATAACTTGCTTCTATCACCTACTGATTAACATCTCTCAGGTTACTGAAAGTGTTAAATTTAGTGCAGAACTGTGAGAAATAAGACAGGGACAGAGATTTTTACAAAATTATCCCCTGAGACGATGAAATGGGGTATGAAATATTGCATGAAATTTCTTACATTGACGACGTGTTAATTTATTTGCGAGCGAAGCTACATGGGTTAGCTAGTAAACATTAGAAAAACGTCGCGTCATCGATATTTGGGCAAAATGTATACCTAATCAGCAATTCACGTACTAGCTATAATGGTTGTCTCATAGTTATGTTGGCGGAAACAGATATTTACATAACTGAAGTTGCGCTTGAGTTTTTACTGATAATAACGCTCGTTTCCGTGGTTTTATCACAATGTGGGTTTTAGTTATCTTGTATGTACAGTATTCAAATAAGAATCATGGAAAAATCTAACCAATTTTAGCGACACACCAAACTATTTTTATCGTTTAGGTGGTTCAGATAATTCTTTAGACCAAATCCATATTTTTATATTATTGGACCGAAGTTCCTTACGGCAGGCTTGGAGGGGATAGGGATTTTGCTGCGCGACCGAACTGAAAAAAATGTGATAGTAAAACCGTAAGAAAAATGCGTGGAATAAAAGCGTTAAATGAGACGTGCGCAGGCGCGACAGTCGCGTACACAAGCGAGTAGTGCCGTTTAGCCGAAGGAAGTTCGTTCCTACCTGGTGTCCCGCGACACCACATCATTTTTTTAGATAGATAAACAAGCAGATAACTCTGATGATGTAAAGAGAAACCATCGCCTTTAAATACTAAAGATGTTAAATATGCAATTCTATCCGTATGGCGGGGTTTTAATGCCACATGCATAACTCTACTGGCTACCATACTCTCTAAACCGGAACACGACAATGACAAGCATTATCGCTATTGCGACAGGAATAATAAGGCGGTGGTATACATGGGCAAGACTGCAAAACTTTACCTAGTAGTCACGATGGTAATGACACGTATAATCGATTTTAGACCTCCCATTCTTTGGAGCCCTTGATCAAATTGTCACCAAATTTGAATGGGACCAAATCGGAAAATACTCTCTCAAAGAGAAAACTAATTTTGCAAATCCGTCTATATACGACGGAGTTATGTCCGAACATATTATATTAAAAAAATATAAAACATACGAATGGAGAACCTCCTCCTTTTTTGTAAGTCGGTTGATAAACATAACAATTCCGAAGATTTGGTGTTACACTTTAACAATGTCTGACCATTATCCTGAAGTATATACAATACGTCAGGTTTGGTTTTCCAGCATCCTCATGCTTTCAAGTTGATATTAGTAATTAGTGTGTTGGGTCCACGGATTAAATGGATACGCCTTTCAAGGCAATTTCTTAGTTTATTAGTGTAGCTTGCATTTACACACAGAAATACAGAGTTATACTATTTACCGATGAAATAAAATAACTTAAAGGGTAATTTTTAAACCTTATCATCCCATTCGGTACGATAAAAGAGTACAACATGGCTTATTTCTATTTTTTTTACGATATAATATATTTACAAACGTATGACACTTTTGACAGTCATAGGAGCGTTTGCTCATATACGCGGCGACACGTTTCCTTCCCAATGGCATGTCTATTAGTATTCATGTAGTCTGTGGTTAGATCCAATATTCACTTAATTCTGTTATTTCACAATGCAATGGCGACATACATATATTATAATGTACGAATAACGTGTAAAAATATTAACATTTTTTTATATTAAATATAAATATTGAATAAATTAAATATTAATAATAAATTTTATTAGGGTTTTAATGTTTTTCTGACTTTACTATATTGTTTCTATGAGATAGCCGAACCAAGACGAGCTCTCAGTTCCACTCTGAAAACTTTGAAATTGTGCTAGGACAGGCGGCCAACGATATTTAAAACAAGCTTTTGTTAAAAGAGCCGGTTTGCATTTATCCACATTCGCGACGTCTCGCTAGTATGCGCACATTATGAAAGCTTTCTGTATAAACCAAATATCTCTGTATTTTATTTCAAAATCAAATAGGATATATTAAAAATTCCAGTGAGCAAAATTATATATTATATGACTAACAAACATATAGAATTTTCTCATATAGCATAGCTAATAAATTGCAGAAGAGTCGACTCTCTGATTAAAAGCTAGGTATGAAACATTGCGGAAGATTATAACAATGTTGGCGTGACGTGACAACATACAATGAACATGAGAACCACTAACATTACATCCGAAGATACGAGAGATCGAGAAAAGTAGAGGTATAAAATAAATAGGCAGATAAAAGATGAAGGGAGACATTGGCTGTTAGTTTCGGTTATAGTCTTCAATCAGGTATGCCGTATGCCGAATAGCGCCTTTTCCAAACCTTCCTTTCTATGGGCAACTGGCATCCCGAGAAATTATGTCACTAAGTTTTTTGGAAGATCATATTATCGATACTATCGTCGATCATACTTACTTACTTACTTCATATTATCGTCGACGGCCCATGCTCTGGTCTCTTGCTAAAACACACATTATTGATTATTGTCTTTTCGCTTAGTGACTCTATTTGCATTGGAAGTATTGGTATCGACATGTCGTAATCATTTGCAAATTGCAAGCTAAGACTATGCTGGCGTCTAGGAATTGTACTTGTACTATTCTAAAAGAGGCAAAACAGACTTCATACCAAGGTGAAAATCATTTAAAATGACCATTTGACATCAAAATTTGTCCACGTGCGATATTTGGCAAAATATTCTTTAACTTTTTTTTATAGAAAAGGGGGAAACGGACAGGAGGCTCACCTGATGGTAAGTGATCACCGCCGCCCATGGACAACCACACTCTCAGAAGATTTGCAGTTGCGTTGCCGGCCTTTTAAGAAAGAGTAGGCTCTTTTCTTGAAGGTCCCTTAGTCGTATCCGCTCGGAAAAACCCATGCCGGTAATTGGTTCTACAGAGGAATAGCTACTAGGCAATAAATACTTACCTACTATAGTACTATTGTATATCAGGTAGTTACATTTTTACAGTATAATGTTCTTTATTACCGGTGTTTACGATTTACATTTTATATTTACGAATTTAATTGATTTATATTATATAGTTTATTGGAGACAATATTAAAATTCAAGGTGTTTTAGCCCATCGGTATTCTTGTTTGACTTAAAATATTTGAGGTTATTTTCGAAGTATGCGGAGATTGCGGACTTTTCATTTTTGTTATGATTTGCTGCATTTATTTCTAACGTCACAAAAACGATGTAAGAAAAATGCCGCATTCACAAAGATGATTTTTATAGTATAGTAACCTAAAAAGTTTATATTTTTGTTTCTATGCTGATCGAACTAACCCGTTTGTCGAACGGCAAACGACCATGAATACACAACAAAAATAATGGGGCTCGGGTTCGATTCCCGACAGGGACAAGTATTTGTATGATGAGTACGATTGTTTGTATATATATATTTTTCAGCCGTAATTCTTCGATCTTTTTGTTGGTTCTCTTCTTTAATCGTTGTCTATATAGTTGTTGACGTTCAGCTACTGACTTCGGCATTCTAAAATGATATATATATATATATATATATATATATATATATATATATATATATATATATATATATATATATATATATATATATATATATATATATATATATATATATATATATATATATATATATATATATCATTTTAGATATATAAATGATATATATATATATATATCATTTATATATATATATATATATATATATATATATATATATATATATCATTTGAACGTCAACAACTATATAGACAACGATTAAAGAAGAGAACCAACAAAAAGATCGAAGAATTACGGCTGAAAAATTTAAATCAAAATAGATTAGAAGAAAATACTGGAGACAGCTTAAGAAAAATCATAATAAAAACGCGACTCTATGTTTGTATGCTTACGTTTTATATGTTACATATTTCTTGTTATAGAAAGTTCCTATATTTATTTTAATTATACGTACATGTATTTTCACTGTATTCATTCGTTACCTATGTGTGGGTGTGGCAATGACGCTAACGAGTGGTTGGTACGATATAATATTTAAGCCAGTTTGTCCACTAGTCTTGTAAACACACTCCCATTAAATATGAATTTAATGGGAGTATGTTTAAAAACATTACTTTTTCTTCTTTTTTATTATTCATTACTCCCGATGATTAGAGCTCGGATTAGAGACTACACCCGAAAATAGACATAATTAATGATAATGTGCAAGTTAACTTGCTTCTCCACCAACCATGATAGAACAATTTGGTATGATTTTTTTAAATTTTGTATCAGCTTTATGTTCTAGGTTGAATCATTAAAATGGCTAGATGCGCTTGACAGACTGCCTATAATATTTCTTGAAACTGACATAACTTTTATGGACTAAGCCGACTGTTAATCACGATTCGGAGTGACTGACCATAAAACTGTGAGTTGTGACTGATATTATTCCACGGGATCACCGACCAAGACCTACGCGGATTATACCAGAGAAAACGGCTAGTACACTGTATTTCGTGATTAGGTATATTTAATTATAACAAGCTATTTACCGTGCTTTCGTCTTAGATAAAGGAAACTACTACCTACTAGATATGAAATAACTATATAAGCGAAAACCGTGTAATTTCGTCGCGAGTAATGGCGGAATTAAGAACAGCTGAGAACATCTGTTTACTGTCTACATAATAATAGATGCATCTTCACGCCCGTATCCCTGAAGGGGTAGGCAGAGGTTACAAAAAGTGCACCCACACTTAACAATTGATAAATTATATTGCAATTGGGCATGTTAATTTAACAATTAGTTTTTATTTTACATTTGAGATACATATTAAAATTATAGAAAAATATAAATTAACGCTCAAATCAATTTAATATTTTGTAAACAAAAGGTTATTTGACATTTTACGTACATTGACAGCGTATTTTAGTAATGGCGTTTTGACCGCAAGCTGTTAAAATTGACGTTATTTTCTCAAATGATTTGAAATGAGAGCATTGACAAATTTTTTGTAGCTTTGTCTATTATAAAAATTCGAACCTGTTAGACAGAGATAAAGCCATTTTTTATATGTTCAGTGTTGGATTGGAATGCATGCAGTTTTATAATTTTGATTGTTTATAGAAATTAATGCCAAGTCCTTATCTTTATCTTGTCAAACGCGTGATCCACATAAATAACTTTTTTTTGCTCAGTTGAATAAAAATAGCCTATAGCCCTCCTGATGACTATCAGATAGAGATAGAATTTTATAAATTCGACTGGTAGTTCTAGAGATTAGTGCGTTTAAACAAACAAATGATCTCCAAATTTATTATAAGAGTATAGAAGTAAAGATAAATAATACGTCATAACATAGAATAATAGCGTTATTACTCTAAGTGTCATAAGGCGCCCCATAGACCTACAATAACATGGCGCAATACTGTTATTGTGCAATAATACTGAATACCCCCTTTGACTCCGAACGTTCAATAAATTCACTCATTAAAATTGACAAACCCGTCTGATCAATATCTTAACTTTACGACACGGTCATATATTAAAAACCGTGACTGAACGAACGCGACCGCTCTAAAGTCCAAACTCTGAAGTGAAAAATATTTTGCAATATTAAGCCTATTTATTGCAAGAAAAAAATATTGCGCAATAAAAATTAAACCCGCTCAAACTTTCGTTCAATCATTGTGCAATCTTCAATATTAACTCTAAACGGTCAATAATATTGCAAAATGCGTAATATTGCGCAATATTATGGTAGGTCTATGGGGCACCTAAGACATTTCAAATCCCCCAACCCGATACATTCCTTTATCATCAGACCAACGTCCTGCCAAGCAGCATAATTATTTAGCATTTGCAACACTAAAGCAGGCTGTAAACGCTCAAACATGTTTGTCAAACTTTTCGTTTTGTTTGTCCGTTTTTATCAAACATCAACCCACGCGTACCAACAAGTTTGTCAAACATGACTTCACTTTCAAAGCCGTTTTCGCCGTGAAGTGACGCTCCGACGCTCAGATGAGTAACAACTAACATGTCTCAGCGGCGGTCGCGCCAAAATGTCGAGTTTGTTTGACAGACATTTCTGTACCTTCAAACACATATGACAAACACGCCGTCAATCAACATACAGCCACGTAGTTTGCTTGACAAACACGTCAAACATGACTATCAAATAATTTGCCGAACACGTAAAATTTGACAAATTGTTTGAGCGTTTACAGCCTGCTTAAGGGGAAGTGACACTTGCGTTTGACACTGACGTCTGACAGTGATTTATCATCAAATGAAAAAGTAAAACATTTCGATATACGTTTGGATTCCGCGAAATTTTAAATATTATCAGAATTTAAAATAAAGATAAACTGTATCATTATTTTAATATTAGTTATGTACAATATATAGGTTGACTATTAAATGTTATAAGTGATAGATTGTTAGAATGAGAAAGCAAGTTTGCAAAAATGGAAAATGGAATTCGAAGTGGTTCAGAAAATTTGGAAAAATTTAACATTAAAATAAAATCTAAGCCAAAAGATGGTCTCATATTACAGCTTCATCATACTATTCGCAAACCTAATGGAGAAAGCAAACGAATACGTTTCTCAACTGGATCATTTGATGATGCACAAGAAAAATTAGCTTGTGCGGACAATGTGGGAAATATTTTTATTCTTGATTTCATTGAGTTAAAGTTTTGGAAAGTTTCTAGTCAGTACCCATGTACCTCTTTGCATTTTGATCCACATAAAACCGATTTATTGATTGTCGCGTTGGACAAGAATTTTAGTATTAACTACACGGATATAGAAAGTGGTGCTGTATCATTAACATTAACTGGTCATACTGCACCTATTAAGCATATCTCCTTTTCAAATAATAAAACAAATAATTTGCTTACAGCTAGTCAAGTTGAGGCTATATTATGGGAACTTAGAAATTACACAAAGTATTTTACTTTGAATACATATTGTAATGCACAAATACAACAAATTATGTTTGCACCTGCAGGAGATTACCTTGTAGCTTGTTTTCAAAATGATACATTGCAAATTTGGAGACATGAAACCATGAAATCTATTAAACAAATTATACCAAATGAACTAAAACATTTAAAAACTATTGCTTTTACGATGAATGGTAGAGCAATGGCAATGGCTGGTTTAACACCTTTACTTATTCTCTTTTGTATGGACACTTGGAAATCTATCAAGTCAATTGATTTGCTTAAATATAATATTTCTGGAACTCAACAAGTTGCCTTTATACCACAAATATTTGATGGTGGCGCTAATAAAGTTCTGGCTCTATTAAGTAGTGATTGTGTTTTATACTTTTTAGATTTAGAGGTACATAATATTATACATATTATACATCCAGAATCTTCTGGTATTAGAAAATTCGAAGTAAGTCCTACCGGTAAATACTTTTTATGTGTTTTACAATTGGGAGAAGTGAATATTTATAACACTTCATATGTAATGGACTTAGCTCATTCTAAAAGTGGAGAAAATTTTCCTAAAAAGCTGCCATGCTCTTCTATAACTCAAGTAGTTAAAAAACATGTAAATCATAGCCATGAAATGAATCAGATTGAAGTTGAACATAAAATGAGGACCTGTATGGACGTTGCTCGCTTACGAAGAATCTTAATGCAGTATGGAGAGTACCCTGATAAATATAGATCAATGATATGGAGATCGCTCCTTGCCACACCTAGGAATAAAATGGCATACTCTGCTTTAATAGATAAAGGCATACACCCTGCTTATAAGGATATAGAAAAACAATTTAGCATTCACAGTTCTATAACACTTAAAAATTTAAAAAGACTCCTTTCATGCTTGGCACATTGGTCACCTTTGTTTGGTGTCATGAAATTTCTTCCTAGTTTTGTCTTCCCATTTGTAAAAGTGCTCCAAAAGGACCCATTGTTATTATTTGAATGTGTCGCCACAGTTCTTTTGAACCAATGTCAGTTATGGTTTGAATACGCACCATTTCCTCCTATAAGTGTTCTGTCAATGATTGAAAACATTTTAGCCGAGCATGACCAAAAACTTTTAGAACATTTTTGTGGATTAGGTATAACAAGTCAAACATATGCCTTGAAAATCCTAGAAACTGCTTTCAGTGAAGTACTAACATGTTCCGAGTGGTTGATTTTATGGGATCATATTTTAAGCAATGAACCAGCTTTTATTTTAATGGCTGTTGTGTCTTATAATATAGTACAAAGAAGTGCTATTCGTAGGTTAAATAAACCTGATCAACTAGAGAATTTTTTTCATATGCAAAACCCAATCAATAAAAAAATGTTCCTAAAAAAAGCTTATACATTATTAAATGAGACACCTGAGGAAATTCACCCCAGAAGATTTATAAATACCTTCGTTTCTTTAGAAAAAGGCTCATGTTATCAACAATTCAATGGATATCCGAAAGCTACAATTTGTTTAAAACTAGCAAGAAAAGAAAGAAGTAAACCACACAAAAATGAAACTAGTTCTCAAAAACAAAGTTGTAAAAAGCAAGATCAAGTATTAAAGCAATACAATTCGGAATCTAATAATAGTGATTCAGATGTTCACTGTGAAAGAAAGCACAGAAGGAAAAAACAAAATTCTAGAAAATGTGAAGCTGGAGATATTGGTGAAAATTTAAAAGATGAATTTATTAATAGTATAATGTGTCCTAACACACAATACCAGCAAAGTCATCATTCAGAAAAGTCTAGTCAAAAACAAGATACTTGTAAGAACACACATAAAAGTAGGTCAAAATCAAAATCTTCTGTAGAGAGGAATAACAATTTAGAACAAGAAATTAAAAAAATTATGAGAAGTTGCTCTAACTCTGATGTTTGATATGTAGAAATATGATGAAACTTAGGTTTTAAATTAATAAGTTTTCAAATTACAATCAAAATTTATTATATTTTATTTCTATAAGATTTTACACAGCCACTAAATAAACATATGATAATAGTGTTTTTTGTAATATAAATAAACAATATTAAAATCAGATTACTACTCCTTTCTTGAAGTTGGTCTTGGTATTGTAGATTTAATGTTGCTATATTTCTTCCGATTAGCGCTTAGGTTAGGGCTTGCCTCTGGGTTAGGTTTATAAACACGTATAGGTGTGACAATTTTTGGTTTGAATAAGCCTGTAAAAATAGATATTTTTTTTTAATACTTTTTGCTGTCTGCACTGCACCATTTGTAATTATGTATGTAAATACACTTCTACTGTTATGCAGAACACTTTATTTTTCACAAAATACTTTATTTTTCACATAACTCTCGTAGCCCTAAAAATGCGATAAAAAGCGAAACCGGGCGAAATAAATATTGCGTCTGTGGTCCAATGTCTGAAATGGCCACATGAAGTCCCAGGCTCGATCCTGTGTCAAGCAATTCAAAAAATGAGTTTTTTTTCAGTTTTCTGACAAAAACAATGTTGCCCGGGATTGGAAAAAGTGCATGGTTGGCGATAGGTTTGCCTCCTATCACATTGGGAGACTAAGTATCTTCGGCTGATTGTGGGTGCACAGGTTGTACGTCTACCTACCACTTTGGGGATACGGGCGTGAAGATACTCATAAATAAAATAAAAAGTGTTTTGTGAAATATTTAGACATCAATGAATTTGTTAGACATCTAAGTATCTACAGATTGTCAATCTCAATTTAGTTAAAAATTTAGTTCTATAGTATCTGACTATGAGCGTGTGGACAAAAAAGTACGTGTTATAATATAACAAGTACGTTGTCCTGATGGATAGAGACGACCATCGCATACAGACAACAAAGATGCTAATGGTGTTTTGCTGTCCATGTGGTGGGATGATGTTGCCGCGTGCATAAGTTTGCTGGCTACCTTACATTCCTAAGTGAAACACTACAAAGACAAGTATTGACGTTTTTTCGGCCGGAAAGATATGGCGGCGGTACCATTAATTTCTTTACTTATTTATTTCTTTGATACTGTACTCGGGTGAGACGTTGCAGGACTCCAACACCTAGTTATCACGAAAATAGTGATATGTTAACCGATCGTTCGCCTTTCACGAATTGCCTGGCAGAAAGACAGATGTTATATTTTTCAAAGTGAGTCCGGACGAATACGGTTTCAGTAGGTGAGGATGGTCCCTATGCACCATCTTGTCTCATTCGGGTTTGGTACCACCACCACCTTACTTATTCCTGCTTGCATCTGTGCTTGTCAATTTCGTGTTCCGATTTGGAGGGTAAGGTAGTCGATTAACTTATGCATGTGTGGCATTGACACCCCGCCACAAGGTAAGCAACACATTTTTAACATCTTTGGTGTTTATAGGCTATGGTTGCCTCTTTTTAATAGGAGAGCCAAGCAGATGGCTATTTTATGTTGGCTAGATGGCTTCTTATATTATAAAATATATAATATAAGAAGAATGTGTTTTTGGCAGAGTGAACAATTGAACATTGCAAAATTCATGATTTCTCTTATCAAGTGCTTATCATTCTCGCTCATTGTAGTTAACTAGGGATCAAAAAGTATTGTAATTATTGTATTTATAGGTCCGCACAGATTTGCGTGGATTATCTATGCTATGTCAAAATGACACAAAACTATCAAAACATCCGTTGATCTGATTGTTACCAAATATACATTCAATAAACAATATCTTCTATTGTTCTACATTCAGCGAGCGTGTGTAATTTTTCTAAATATTTTTTGTTTAAAAAAATTAAAATCGCTACAACTATTTTGAAATCCGAACATTCGTCAACTTTTTCCGACACAGCTTAATAGCTAGGTACCGGAACAAACACAAAGCTCTGCGAATTTTCCGTGTTAGTTTGGGCCTAGCGAGCGGGTCAATGTTAGTTACATTACAACTAGATAATATTTTCTAAGATTTTGTTGTACAACTTTACCGGCGTGACATATCTATATTAATGCCAAATTACGGCTTTCTAGCACTTACATCCTTCTAGCACTTCCTCCGTGTTGGATCCGGGCTCCTTTGAAGAATAAACTAACTGCCGTTCTGCCAGCCAGCTCGTAAAAGGCGATCGATTGGCTACGCGAGTCACTACCATCGTGGTTACTAGGTGGTTGAGTTCTGCATTGTCTCGCCCGGGTCTGGTACCACGTCTTACCTATTCCTGCCGCAATAGCGCCAGTGCTTGTCACTGTCGTGTTCCGGTTTGGAGGGTAAGGTAGCCGGTAAACTTATGCACGTGGCATTAGACCTCGCCACAAGATAACAACGCAACATTAACATCTTTGGTGACTATAGGCGATGGTTGACTCTTTCCACCAGGAGACCCATCCTTATAAAAAAAAATTTAATCTCTGTAATAAGCTGTGGACGGATGGACGAGCGGACGTACTTGACGGAACTAAGGGTTCCTAGTTGACCTTAGACTCTATAAATGAACGTGAAAATCATGCCAGCATATAGTGCATCGTTTGTTTCCTAAAAATATTGTAGGGGACAAATTGCTGATCTAGCTTATCCCCTACTATGCAATGACGCATTATACATGGGGCACACTAAAAGTTTTGCACTTCTAGCTAATCGGAACTATTTGAATTTCGAATGTTATATTTTTAAAACGTTGCAACCTTCTTAGTAATAACAAAAAACAATTGGCGGGAAATGATTTGTCAATTGTTTTTTATCACACATCAAAGTTCTACGTACACAACGAAAATGGAATTAAGTCGAAAAGATTTTAGAGCGATGATTTTTTATGATTTTAATAAAAGTTCTCTTTCTCCGCAAGACTGTGCCGCTCGTCTTCAAAATGCTTTTTGGACAGAAGCACCTTGTTTGAGCACCGTGGGTATTTTATATCAATGACCGTGAGGCGATGGTTTGCTGAATTTGAGAGAGGTCTAGTTTCTTTACATGACGAATTTCGTGAAGGACGGCCTTCAACTGCCGTCAACGAAAATAATGTGGCTACTGTTAAGCGGTTAATTGAAGAAAACCTCCGGATTACCTGAGACAATTCGAGGAGTATTGGGGATTGGTATGAGTCAAATTCAGAAAATTTTACACGAAGAATTGAAAGTTCGGAAACTTTGTTGTCGTTGGTTTCCTCATGAACTGACAGCGGAGCAGAAGCGGGCTCGCGTGGAATGGTGCTTACAGATGCTTCTGAAGTACGACCACGGACATTCTAATGCTATTTATGACATTGTCACAAGAGCCGAAACGTGGATTTATTGTTTTGAACCCGAAAAAAAGCAATCTTGTGAATAAGTGTTTGAAAATGAGAACAGGCCAACAAAAGTGAGAGAGGCGAGTAACGTTAGTAAAAAAATGATCGCGTTTTTTTCTCGTCTACGGGTCCCATCTGTACAATTCCACTTGAAGATCAAAAGAGTGTTAATGCCGAGTGGTATTCTACCATTTGTTTACCCAGGGTATTAGAATAAGTTCGCGAAAGACGACCCAAAACCGCATTCTCCTATACCATGATAACGCTTCTTCACACACGGCCAACAAAACAAAGTCATTTTTGGCTTCCGAAAAAGTACATCTCGTCACTCATCCTGCGCATAGCCCCGACCTAGCACCCTGTGATTTCTGTATTTTCCCCAAAATCAAAGATTTGATGAGAGGTTTAAATTTACCAACTCCAAAGAGGCAGTGATAGCGTTCAATCAGCCCGGAGAAAACATGCCTTCAGATCTGTGGTCCTCCTGTTTTAAGAAATGGTTCGATCGCATGAAAAAATGTTTAAAATATAAAGGAGATTATTTTGAAAAGCAATAAACATAATATTTTGATTATAACATGTTGTTTTTTTAAGTTACGCAAAACTTTAGTGTGACCTACGTATATAAGGTAGAGTTGGCAAATGCCTTTGGGCGCCGCATAGACTGAGGGCACCGTACCCCAAGATCAAAACAACGACGAATTGCCTCACGTAATTTATGGATACACTCTAAACTAAAATTTAAATAAATCGTAAAAACTTACTATTAAGTTTACTGTTTTTATCGGATGCTTTATTACTATCGGGTTTCGTTGCGCTTGTGCTGTTTCTCAGTTTGAAAATATTTGGAGATATTCGTTTTAGCTTGGATATTTTGCTTTCTTTGGGATTCGATTTATTTGAAGCTAAATTTGAGGTCGAGGCACTCTCTGTTCGTCTCAATTTTCTGTCCTCATGGGGTAAACCATACCCTGATAAGTTTGGACTTGATGAAAATTGGATTTTTGAGTTGTCTGCACCCTAAAATGTAAATTTTATATTTAATAATGTTTTTATTTACATAACTGTAAAACATAAAACAGAAAAAAAAGCCCGCTGAGTTTCTTCCGCCGGATCTTCTCAGTGTGTGGCCGTGTTCCGATCCGGTAGTAGGTAATTATAAAGAAATCGACCGAAATTTAAATGTTTGCACATTTGAGGACGTGTAGGATATCTATGGTTTGCACACAATGCTATGGTAGAATATGTTTGAAATTTAATTAATTTTTAATAACTTGTGAGTTGTGACACCCATATTCTTGCAAATATATATATTTTTTCATTTATAAATGCATGAAATTTTTGACAGTAATAGGAGCGTTTGCTCATATGCGCGGCGACACGTTTCCTTCCCAATGGCTCGTCTACTAGCATTCATGTATTCTACGTGTAGTATATACCATAGGTATAACAAAATGACGGTGTAAAATGGTGATTTCGCCTGCAATAATTAATGCCTATTGATGAGGATAGCCTATTTGGCTCAGATCATGAGGTACCGGGTTCGATTCCCGGGCCGGGCAAGTGTTATTGATTTGTTTTCGAGGTTCTTCTCGAAAATCCGAAATCTCAGTTGCAGTTCGGAATCTGGCGGATAGTGTGACCATTCCCTTTGCTACAAATAGTCGATAATCGTTATCAGGCGGCAAAATGCGGCGATGGGTTCAAGGGCGGATCCAGGGGAGGGGGGGGGGGTCTTAGGAGTCATGACCCCCTCCCCCCGGGTAGGAGTCTAGGTATGGATTTATTAGGATTAGATAAGGATTAAAGCCTAACATGACTGAACCTCAAATATGTGACCCCCTGAACCGAAGATTGGATCGGCCCTTGTATATGTGACCCCCCCTGAACCGAAGGCTGGATCCGCCCTTGGATGGGATTACCCTTGCCTAACGACAAACCGGGGAATCGATGTGAACTGTTATAGATCTTCGGTTTACTCTGTCCACCCTGCAAGGGCAAGGGCGTGACGATACTAAAGGAAGTTTATAAGTAATTTAGCTTTAATAAGAAATGATATTAATGTATATTAAGAAATAAAAAAAATATAAATTTCAATTTCACCTTCAACGGTGAATTGATTTAACAAAGTTACACATAGGTACGTAAACTACAAGTGTGTTATAATAAATGATACCTGCCGCAATAGCGTCAGTGCTAGTCGCTGTAGTGTTCCGGTTTCGAGGGGAAGGTAGCCGGTAAACTTATACATGTGGTATTAGACCTCGCCACAAGATAGCAACGCACCATTAATATCTTTGGTGTTTATAGACAATGGTTGATTCTTTCCATCAGGAGACACATTTGTTATTTTATATAAAAAATTATACTTAATCTAAGTAATGAATACCAGAGTTAAGTTTCGCCAGATTGAAGCAGGTATACTATGGACTACACTATACGAGTGGCATCGTTCGGGTATAGCATTCAATCAAGTTCGTGAATTTAATCCTTGTTAGTGATATTTTTGTATGTTTAAGTAAATATCGCTCTATGTAGGTAATAAAAATCAAATAAAAATTGGTAAATGCGTGTTTGGCCACGCGCAATGTAGAGTTCTGAAGTGGCCCATCACAATAATGCGGACTAAGAAGAGACCTTTTATAGTTTCATACTGTGAATGTTTAAGCTATTCACCACACGCACGCACCACAATTTCACCGCATATAAAAACTTCTCCAAGTAGATATGTACCTACATTTTATAAGTTGGTCGACTATTACTTTTTCTTAAGCTTTTGAAGCTTGTAAACCTTTTAAGCCGTGATAGTTTTCCTTTTAACTTTATTATATTTACTACTACAATTTTTTTCCCAACCCCAAAATCAACCGTTTAGCCTGCAGAGGGAGAGGGGGCACTTGACTTTAATAAAAGTTAGCACTTAAAAGCTTAATATTTTACAAACGAGTATCTTAATCGAAAACTTGTTTTCACAAATCTACAATGTTTTTATAAACCTATCCGATATCACACCACAGAATATATAATAGTACAAGTTCACGCAACAGGGTACGTGAGAAAAAAAATAACATCCCCCTTTCATGCAGGGGATCTACCCTGAAATAAAATATTTTATAAGATTTCATGTTGCCACTTTGTTGACGTGACTAATAAGTACACTCGTGCCAAATTACAGCTTTCTAGTAATAAGGATCTCTGAGCTTTCGTGTGGACAGACGGACGGACGGACATAGCGAAACTATAATAAAAAATATAAAATGCCTGTACCTTTAACAGTGAAATTTTAGATACATCCAGCGTTATAGAAGACATCGAAGATTCGTGTTTACCCTCATCTTTAATGTCTTTTATACAATTAGATAAAATATTCCTTAATTCTTCCGCCATCTTTTCTGCAGCTACCAGATTATCTATTACAGATTGCTTCGATTCTTGTATTGGGCTAAAACAAAAATATTCAGTATTAGCTGAATGAAGAAATACTAATGAAGAAAACGATATTAAATCTCTTCTTTACAGAACTAATTTTTAAATCTCAAATTTCTCACTTTTCCGTGCAATTTTTCAAATATTTTCTTACGACTTTTTCTTGACAATTTTAAATAATACAAAAAGGACTAGAAAAATAGGTTGCCATTTTAACAGTACCGGATCTATTTCTTGGTCTTAGCCAGCCTTAGGGTAGAGCAAGTTTGATGTGCTGAACAATAAACTGGTCGATGTTTTTGCTTTACAAACGGTAAGAGTTTACCTAATCTGCGCATACCCGCATGAAGTCTAGCGATTCTGTAAAGGCTATATCAAAATTTTACTGTTCACTCTAAATACTAAATTTGGTAATTTACATAGCACGTCTTGCGACTTGGCGCCTAGAGCGACTCTACCCCAGAGCCCACGCTGTCGAATTGATCTTTGTTCATACATATGAACAAAGATAAAAAAAAAAAACAGTGCCCGACCAGAGATGGGGTACAAACCCTGCCCGACCAGAGAAGGGCTATATGAGGTCGATATTATTAAAAAAATAGTTGTCTGTAAAGTCAGTTTACGGACGACAATTTTACACGATAACGTCATAAGAAAACAAGGTCGTGTCTCTCTATCGCTTGTCCCGCGCTCTCGCTTGCACACTCGGCTTAGGGCGAACTCCCTTAGCGTACAGGCTTAAGTCATGCTTTTTCGTGCGTACTGATTGATAATTCTATTAATAAAATATTATGAAAATTTAAAATGCTTGTATTTATTCCCTAGTTTCCGTAAAACCTACGGAATACCTATTATTAGCTGGACAACATCGCGTTTGCGTATCCGCCCACCGTTTATCATTTTGTGTTGCCATAATAATAATTGAAATATCATTTAAAATTAATTATTATCGGGGAAAATTTATAAAGATATACATGTATTATGATTGTATGAAGCTATCAGACAATGCCTTTGACGATTGGACAGAGTTTTTGTTACACGCTGTGTTTATAAATTAGGGGAAATATACTATTTGTTCATCAAATACAGTATATTTTTTAATGTAACCGCGTATAACTAAAAAAATTAGTTAATTTTGAAGTAACTTTAAAAATAAGTAGATAAATAAATTAAATATACATCGTCTTCATATCACAAAGTCGTAAGGAAAGGTGCAAGTATCCAGAACTAAGCAACGGTATTAAGTTTCATAATGTAACAGGTGGCCAAATAATCGACAAATCGGCGCTTATGTTTTTCAGAAATAATAAAAAACTTATTCAGAACATTGTTCAGAACGAATTGTACGACTCGGATTGTCTATAGTGAAGCCGGTACTGCACAAATCTCAATTGCGTCTGTTTTCGGGGAGTGGAAACTTAAGGTTTCATAGTTCCTTTCATTCCATTGCATGTAGGCTCAAAGGTTTATTTCTCATAAGGATTACATTCACTAGTTTCAGTATTATACATACATTATACGTACGAAGTCATTACAAATTAACATTTAGCAAAATGTCAGTTAATGGCGGGAAACTCTAAAATTATTGTAAGTATGTACAGTCTGTGTTTCTAGATCCATGTCTAGACATGTCTCATTTCATATGATATCCAGCGAGTCTTGGTTCCTTGGGCTGTCTTCTTTCCTTAGTATCTAATTCGAAATACAAGTTTATATATTTTCTGCCCAGAGTCTGCATCAAATATCGATTTTATTTGTTAATTATCTTGACATGGAAAAGGAACCTTTCCATTGTCTACTTATTATATTCATGATACTGAACGACAGTAAAATAAAACGAGTGTAATATATTTTTCTAAACGAACACGTGAAGTAGGTACGTAGTACGTACCTTGAGGTTTTGTTGCGTTGCTTTACACTCCCTGGAGTAGAAGAAAGCGTGTATGTGCTTTGCCTTTGGCACATTGACTGAAAAAAAGTAGATATCGTTACCGATTAAAAACCGAATGAAAAATCTTGAGAGGATTTAAGGCCCAATTTTTTAAAAACTGCTTAAACGAGTGTTTGCGGTTTTCATAATGTCGTAATGAATACATGGAATTTCTTTCTAGAAAAATTAGAAAACCCTCTCGTATTCAAAACATAACGGGACCGAAGGCATTACGTGGTCATCCGAGGCATGGAAGTGGTAACGTACCACTTGCCAGACTCCGACCTGCTATTGAGATTCTGGATTTTCCAGAAAACATCGAAAAAACCTCAATAACACTTTTATCCGACCTGGGGATTGAACCTGACTACTCCTAGACCACGAGGCAGTCAAATCTAAAGTACATTAAAATATACAGTGGGGCGGCATTTTACCAGTGCTCTAGGGCGCCACTAAGGGTTTAGTTTGCTATCTTACTAAATACTAGTTTAAATTGTAATTAAACTAAATGTATACTTTTCTGGTGTCACTAATTGTAATTAAACTAAATGCATACTTTTCTAGTGTCACTGTCGACAGTTGCATCGTTTGCGACTAGATTTTGTAGAGGTAAAGGAGTTGGTAGTTCCTGATCATATTGTTTCACTGTTGTCAGTGTATCCAGCGACCTGCACCGTGTTGGAGTGTCTGCATTTAACTTTAAATTTCTGAAAATACAAATAGTAAAATTTAAAAAAAAAAACACTGACATGAAAACACTGAATCACGTCAGATAAAGATTTGGTGGGTTAACTGCAAGCTAAAATTTAAAAAAAAATACGATTCAAATGTAGGGTAGGGGAGGCTCACAAAGTTGCAAAGAAAACGTTGTCTTGACATTCTCGTGCGCGTCTGAATTTCTTTTATTTTAGATGAAATGATGTAAGAATAACGAAAAAACATAAAAAAAGAGTATCTTCACGCCCATATCCCCGAAGGGGTAGGCAGAGGTACAACAAGTGCACCCACGATTAGCCAAAGATACTTGGTCCCACAATGTGACAGGTGGCAAGCCTATCGCCAAACGGGTACTTTCCAATCCCGGGCACCTTTGTTTTTCTCAGAAAATTGAAAAAACACTTTTTTATGTGCCCGACCCGGGAATTGAACCCAGGACCTCATGTGGTCATCACCAACGCTGGACCACTAGACCACAGAGGCGAAAAAACATAATCTGACAATTTCCACAACCCGAAGTTATAGGTAGTATTTTTTTTTACCGCCCTAAATTCTCGGCTCTAGAGAGATAGGCTCTAGATAGAGGACTTATATTTGGTGGAGAGCCTCAACTGTATGCGAGGCACCCCCCTATCTTAATCTGACGCTCGAGCGCGTAAATCCCAAAATCCCTTCTTGACTTGTTGGCTTCCCCACTAAAATATTTTCCACCTTAATCAATTATATAAATAAACTCCTTGTATTAGTCCGGGTCCCTTTCGAAGCAAACCATCTGGCATCCTACCAGGTAGTTCGTAAAAGGGAGACAATTGGTCAAAGGTATTAGGTATTACTGTCGTGACTACTAGGTGGTAAAGTTGTGTAATGTCTCGTCTTGGTAGGCTAGAATAGACGCCATGCCAGCTTTCCTATACCTATAGAATAGATAGGCTAGAATAGCCGCAATAGTCATTGCTTGTTAATGGCATCCATCATTTACATGATACGGTTTTTCCACCCCCACTACCATCTTGATAAGACGTCATGAAATTTTGCTTGACCCACTCCCCTCTAATCACACGAGATATTTTTAAAACAAATATTTATGGTTTGGTTAATCTATAAAAATTTGCGTACAAGTACAGCAAAATCTCACCAAACACGTGAGATTTTGCTCAGCCCCCTCTTCCCCTAAAACACCTTACGTGGTTTATGGATGCCCCTTTTACCTTTAATGTCGTTCTCGCCTCTATCGTCATTCTGGCCTATTTATAAACCGGCAAACAAACGGTGATTTTTGCTCGCACGCTCATAGGCAGCAAATGTACGTCTTTTTCAACTGACGAAAAAACGGAGGTTATTAGTATATGACATGTATGTAATTTTGTTGGAATCGGGTAATATTTAAGTGTGATTGGGTATCTATTTAGGTGTCCAAACACGTGTACGCAATTTCCGAAGTGTATGTATGTATGTTTATATCGAGGGCTGCGAGGTAAAACCCGTTAAGAAGGCAAAACACGAAACTGAGATAATTGAGGTTAAAGTTTCCGAAAAAGTTAAAGTGTCATAAAATTTTACCAAGACACCCTGTCGTATCAGCAAAGCTGTAAATTGAAGCTAGAATATATTTAAGAATAATAAAATATTTTTTTTTGACACTGAGACTTTATAACTACATTTTTTGTCAGAATATAGAAAAATGGAACCCACTTATAAGGTTTTACTCATGATAAAAAATGCAATTTTGATATGTATGGTTTATTAGGAAAATAATGAAAATATTATGAAACTTTAGTTGGAATCGTCCGTAGTTTTGGATGAAGTTGATTTAAAGAAATGAACCCAAGGATACAATTCTTCGGGGATTATCCCCTTTATGTACATTGTTATCAAATATTTTTTTGACTTCGTTTATGTGCAGCGGTTCATCATAAAGTCGTGTAATGTTTTGGGGATATTCACGATCGTTATCACGATCGTTACCATATCAATATTAGAGTATTTTCTGGATCTGGCTTTAGTAGTTTTTACAGTTTCTTGTAAGTGTGACACTTGTAAAAATCTAAAATCGTCGGACCAGCCGTAATCAAAAAAGATTTTCGGTTTCTCCCCCTTCATAAATTTTAGTCTTTTCACTATCCAACTAAATTTTTCATTTAAATTATCTTTCTCTCTATTTTTTATAAGCTGCTGAGCAAGGTTTTTCAAATCAAGCATCTCATCATACTCGAATTCTCCAATTTTGTAACACAGTAGGTACTTTTCACCATTGACAGTCTTAACTCTTTGCTTTCTAGTCATTTTGAAAGTGTTTTTCCAATCCGACACACTACTAACTAAAAAGCATTATATATCCAGCTAAGCCATCATTTTGTCGATATTCACGCACTCTTTCTAAAATCTCTGGGATTTCCGGATTCAAAACACGTCCTTGAACATGGTGGCGTTGGCGGCGGAGTAAACTAACCGAACCTTTCGATTCATCTGAGTCTGGTATATAATCAGGATCTTCATCCGAATAGTCCGAACCAAACAAGGTAGGTTCTTCATTGTGGACTTTACTTGTAGAGGGTTCAGAAAATTCTATCTGTTCAACATGTAAATTTGAATTTTAAAAAACTTGAAGACTAGTGACCGTTCGAGGCGCCGTTGTGGCATTTCTGCTTCGAAACTCTTCAGGATCACTCAGGACAGGCTCTAGTTGTCTTCTGTTACCTATAAAGACTTTGAAACAGTTACAGAATTTGTCATTGTTTGGAGATCTTCAAAAGTGACCACAGCTAATTTTAAGGCTTCAAACTCTTCATGATCGCTGACGTCATTTGCTTGTTTCCTTCAACCTGGTAAGAAAAATCAGATGAACATGCAAAATAGCTAGGTGTAGTAGTAGCTAGGTGTAGTAAATAGATACTATGGAGATCCTGTCTGACTAGCCCTTTCGCAAACCAGTGAATAATTTGACGACTCTGATGGCTAGGTGGTTAATGCCCCTGACTATGGAGCCAAAGGTATTATTAGGGAATAAGCTATCTGCATTCTAAATTTCATAGAAATCCATCCAGGTGTTTCAGCGCCAAGTAACCCAAGTAACATACAAACTGTTGCAGTGTTGGTATCCACTATCTATCATACGGTTGACTACATCTACCACTGTTACTTTTGGAGAGGAGTAAGGGTGCATTTCTACTAAGGCGTTGTTGGGGGAAGCGAAGCTTATCGGCGCCGGCGCATGAACTGACCAATCACAGTGCTTGATGCTGACACTTTGAGCTGAGCTCCGTCTCAGTGGAAACGCATCCTTTCTTTTCTCACCAGTGACATTTATTTTACCTATCTTCCATAAACAGATGCAAATTTGTTGGCAATGCAATGCCTCTGTGAAAATTATTTACTCATTATAGTGGCAACCATATCAGCTGTTACTGCGTTTTACCTCCAAATATTTAGGTAAATCTTGAACAAAATTCGTTACAAACTTAAATAGAATGTACTACTACTTACTATATAATATATATATATATATATATATATATATATATATATATATATATATATATATATATATATATATATATATATATATATATATATATATATATATATATATATATATATATATATATATATATATATATATATATATATATAAAAGGTATCTATATTGAAAGTTAAATGACCTACAAAATAAAATATTTAGTTTATACAAAAACGCTTTGCTTAACTTTCATCATTGATTTTAAGTTCTAAAACTGAACTTTGTAGGTATGAACAATTTCACCCGTAAAAACAAAAACAAAACACCTCGCAACGCAGAAGACGAACAGGCGTCAGGCACTGACGAGTCGTATAATACACGTTATTGGGTTTGCGCTCTAAAATAAAGCGACAAAATATTACTAACTTTTTCGGGAAAACCATTTAAAACTACATATAATTTTGTTTTCATTAAATTATGTTGTGGTAAAAGCGATTAACAGGCTATAAAGAAATTTACCACCAAATTATATTTACAAATATTCCCTAATTACTTAGTGACAAAATCCGTTAACAATCTCTATATGATATTGGCAGAAGACTTTAAATATAAAACATACAAAACATTATGAACTACGTACCTGCAATTATACTTAAATGAGTACAGTTCGAAACATTTTCCACATTTTTGTTTTAACGCCTAACGTAACTTAACTTGTAGGATTTTAGTACAACCAATTTTTTTGTTGTTTTAATTTTACTGTATTTTTGAATTATGTAAAATCCGATCCAGGCCAGCTATTAAATAACGGATTTTACCTCTAGAAAGAGCGTGAAGAGTACATGACGACACGTAAGCTAACTTAATTTTGACTATAAGTGGTCTTATAGGGTTTTACCTCGCAGCCCTCGATATGTCCATAAGTTTGTATGTTTAGGTATATAATTATATGTTGGTCGAAGAATTACTCGGGAACTAAAAATCGTATCGAGATAGTCCTTTTTCAGTTAAATTAGGAATATTCTAACGTAGGCAACATCGATTCAGTAATTTTTGTGAGATGAGTATATGTTTGGATTCTATTTAATTTTTAAATTACTTTTATTAATATTTTACATTTTTTATCGTCGGCACTTGGTGAAACTCCATTTTAACACAATATTTATTAACTGATAACACTTGTACTGTTTCACAATAAGACTACTAACTACTACTAACAGTTAGTAAGTGTAAATACCCTGAGAATGCTTGTTTAAGCCAAACCGGTCGGAAATTAAATATAATTATCTTATTGTGAAACAATACAATTGTTATCTATATATAGTGTTACGAATAATCTAGAAGCATGTAGAGTTGGAGCGCGCGCGCGCTAACTTTCTAGAAATAAAGGAAAGAGATAGCTACTCCTATAAATAGTTGACCTGGGCTATGCCATAATGGACTCTGAGGGATATGGCATAAGGTTGAAAGTAGCGTGTACTAGGATTTATGACTCATAACATGTTTACGATAAGAAGTGATTCATTGTTTCCCGATACATTTAGATTTTTCTGGATCCAGCTAGGACTTTCCCCTGCCTATAAATACAGAGGTGTTGACAAACACAAGGCAGTTTTTACCAAGCGATCGAGAACGATACATCAAGTGACAAGTACGAAGCGAGAAGTGTTTAATTGTGTAGTTCAGTGATAGTATAGTGAGTGACTAGCAAGTAGAGTGTATTTTAGTATTACGTTGTGTTGTGTTGCGTAAATACACGGATTTAATATAAGTGGTGTTTTCCTACAATCACGAACTCGAGTACGTAACAATAGTAATAAATATTGTACTTTTATTAATATTTTCAATTCTATGCTATAAAAGTACCTCTTTTCTGGAGTTTTTAACTCAGTCATGCTAGCTGATTTGCTGTCATCTGCCTTAGGTTTATCAGACTCGTTGTTCTCTTTGATATATCGCACAATGTCTTGCAATTCCTTGGTCAGGCGGTCGCGATGCGATTTCGGCAGAGATCCTAGCAGAGCGCTTCCACATTCCTACAAATGTACATATGTACTCGATTAATAAATATTATTGGACCTTTATGCTGTTTCGGATAATTTATACTTTTCATTGTGGCACTTGGTTTTGTTAAAACATTATAGTGTTTCGCATCTGTAATTTATTTATTTTAATCAAAACGGTTTCCCTTAGTAGAGCATCATAGACAAAGAGCCGTGATGGTATTCTAATAAGCAAAACCGATTGGCATGAAAATAAAAATAATACATTTGAGTTTAACAAAACCTACACGATCATATTTTAGGTGTGATTAAGACCAGATTCGGTCATTAAATGAGGTTTTAGCAAAAATCCCAGTAGAAACCTGGAGCCTCGGATAAGTTTGTTAAACTCCATCTCAGTTATCGCAAGAAACGAGATATAGTCGTTAAAAGTTGGTGAAATGCGGTGATGCGGATACATCTGGCACATATTTCGTTATTCAGTAAATAAAGTGAACATAGGTGAACTAGAAGGTCGTTCTTTAATAAGATGAGCTGGCGACGAGCAAATGGACCACTTGGTAGGGAAGCGGTCGGCGAAGCCCATGGACATCTGCAACATGAGAAGTGATGTGCTACCTACTCTTAAGAAATATGTTTATCTGCTTCTTAATCCCACATCATAAGGCTGACTTTTTTATAAGATAACAGACAAGCAGATGGGTCCCCCGATGGAAAGAGTCAACACCATCGCCTATAGACATCAAAGGTGTTAATGGTGCGTTGCTATCTTGTGACGAGGTCTTATCCCACATGCATAAGTTTACCGGCTACCTTACCTTTCAAATTGGAACACGACAGTGACAAGCACTAACGCTATTGCGGCAGGAGTAGGTAAGGCGGTGATACCACACCCGTTCGAGTCAATGCAGAATTCTATTACCTAGTAGCAATGATGGTAGTGACTCGCATAGCCAATCGGATGGACGCCGATTCATCTATTCTTCAAAACAAAAAAAAAACGGGGGACTTAGAAAGATTTAATTCCAATTTTTTGATAGTGCGAAATAAAAAATTTCGATTCAAACGCATTGTTGATGATCCAGTGCACACAATGTGCGAAGGCAGTGTGCATGAAGATTCTGACCTCGTTGAGTGTTTTAGTGGTGGAAGGATGTTACTGGTATCAAGCTTAACTGCTTAGAGCAATAAAATCTCTTCTCGAACTAAGAGGAATCACCATATCGTCCAACTCTGCCTACATTGAAATGGAGCTGAACTTGAATTACTACTTCATCTGTATACTATTCTACAGGCAGCAACACTATACTACGAAAAATAGGAATACAATAGTTTATCATATCCTTAAGGGCGCGTATTCGATTCGTAACGAAAACTTCATGTTTTCAATTTTTTCCAGAGCAATGCTGTAATGGATATTACAGTTTTTGCAAGATTAAAGTCTTGATTATTAGATTTATCGCAGGTTCAAAATTTGATCGGCAAAAGATTAGGCGCGAGGATTTATAGTGTTTTTAAAATAATTCTTCTAAATAAATGAGTTCATATAACGGACTGAAAAAATTCACATAATATAATAAATATTGTAGGTTTCTATTGAAATACTTAGTGGTGAAAAAAAAAATTATTTTTTAATATGTAACAAAAATATTTTCGTCATTTGGGCTCTATGTTGCACTTTAGGACCATATATCCTGTTGGAAAAATGAATAAAATAAAATATTTTGGCACATTACAATTCGTCTTGAAAAATAACTCAGTCGCCTATTTTCGTAAAACAATATGCAGGGATTGTCTTCGTTTTAAAAAAACCGTTATCAAAAATAATATTCTTGCTCTGTAGTGCACTAAATCAAGACTTAATCTTTGAATAATCTGCTCACAATATTACAATATTGATCTTGAAAAAACTTGAAAACGTGAATTCAAAGAGTATGTAATGTAGTGGCATAGAATAATAACGCATAGAAACCGAGTCGACCCGCGCAATATTAAGCCATTTCAAAGAAGCCTGAAAAGGCCTCTTACGTTCGCCGGCCCCTCAGGCATGCGACACATGCCACGCGGAGTACAGCTCTCGCAATTTCAAAAAATGTGAGTTACTGTGTGGTGAAATGGTGTCACCGTGCTTCACAAAAGCGTATTTAGGACTTGAAGATAACATTTCACCGATAAAAACTACTTGGCATCGGATATTTTTGTATAAAATCCAAACAAATAAATCATAAATATCTAAGTAGAACGATATTCAAAATGTTGCCAGCCAAAGGGAAAAATATTCTACCACGTATTTGTTTTTACCTATTTTCATTATAATTAATAATATGTGTATTCCTATTTTGTGTGCGATATTACATAGCCTGGACTTTGCTTTTGCATAAAAAATAGTTTTTAAGTGTTGAGACTCACCCATTATACTGGCACAAATATTACAAATCCGTTTGTCAGACCAATATTATGAAGCATTTATTCGTATATAATGAGGACTTTTAGAAGACAAAAAAAAATGTTCCAACTAGCATTCTAGATGCCACAGTGACCATCAGAAAACAACTCTGTCACTACCAAAGTCATTTTTTTTTAATTTTTTTATTAAATAATATGCCATCGTACTGCATTATTTCGTATTGCTTAGTGTCAAGTAGTTTTATTAGCGATATTTTCGACTTTTATCCACGAAAACATGCAGGGTAACCTGCCCTAAAATCGGTCTGCGCCTAATGTCCTCCTCCTTCATCCTCAACCAGTTAATTTAACATGAACTAATGTATTTTATCTAATACGTTAACTTTGCTGGCACAGCACTACGACGTATTTTTGAAAACTTTTTTTCGTAGTACACATACCATTTTTATAAAAATTTAATAAACATTTCTTTGTATTTTTAGTAGATGTATACCAATTTCTTTTGCGGTTACGTCTAACTATGTCAATCCATCGATTAATTACTACAGAGTCGACAGGAATGCTTAAAATATATGAACCGCTATAAGGACACTATCAAAACAATAACTGACAAAATTTGATAAACGGTGTCGATTTTAGCATGGCACGGACTTATAGGTCTTAAAGGACCTATAGATCTTTAACATTAAATGAAAGATGAAAGAAAAAAAGACGAATAAAATAAATGCTGAATTATCAAAAAGTACCCTCGAGCTAAATTATTATCATAAGACTTAAACACAAACATTTTTAATCTCAATAATATTAATAAGTGTAACTAACAGTTAAAGCAAATACAATAATTAATTTTCTTAACATTAAGGTCTAACTAAAAATATTGTGCGCAATTTTTTTTCCACGACTGGCAACTGTATAGTGATAAGTTATGTGTTTCAAATTATCTATTTTTAGTCGATTTACATAACAGAAAAATTATAAATTGTAAGTACTTACCTGTGAAATGTTCACTTTTTTGTTTTTCTAAGGTGTTAGAATATTTCGAATTCATTTCGAATTATTTTTCGTGAACTGTGTCCGATATAACCTGATCTTATTAAGCATTGACAACTCGCAAAACGAATTGAGCCGTTTCTGGCTCAGTTTTATTTACTCGTTTTTTGTGGTTTCTAGGCGTTATTATTCTAAGATCAGAACCAAAACAGTTGCTCACGCTAGGTGGTGCTCAAGTCGTGCACAGAGCCAATAGTAGCCAATATAGTACGTTTAGCTTAAAACATTTTAATTTTTTAAGTTGATTTAAATAAATACTTGATTAATAAGTATCTTATTAATTTTTACCTTAAAACGTTCGTCTATAACGTAAGTATTGTTTCTGCTTGCCCACCCATTTGCTAATTTTCAAGCTAGTTTAAGGTTTAGAATCATGGCAAGATTTGTATGAAAGTTAAAATAAAAAGGTTCCAAGGTGAACAAACATACATACTCATACACGCACACAGACATACACATAATTACACACAAGTTTTTGCCAAGCAATGTATTTCAAACATTTGTATGATATAGGATAATATATTAGTAGATACATATCAATAAGGTTTTTTTTGAAGTGAAAACTTCTTTAGGCGCGTTGAGCGTTTTGGTAGAGGGTAAAATCCTCGGTTCGCGTCACCGACATGCTAATGATAATAGTATATCTATAGCTATGTTTTGCATATAGTTTTAATTACTCTCAACTTAATAGTTCCGTTTTCACTTCTATCGGCAGTCCCACGACTGCTACTGTTTTTTTTTGTAAGAATTACTTCAATCACTGTTTTTATAACTTAAATAACGTAAACTCGTATTGACCATATTTTTTATTTACGCTCGGTGCCGGTTGGTTACCGCTGTTTAATTACTGAAATTAAAAAAAAAAACTTGAGAACCTCTAAAACATTTTCCTGTAATTCTACTCATTTTACCTCACCAGAATAAAAATTGTAAGTTCTAAATTTTCTATATGACTAATAATACTATTGGAAAGATAGACAATCTTTATTTCAGTGAGGTAAAAATATTTTAAATCACAAATAAAAGCACAAAAACTAAAAAAATATAAGGTTAAATAGCTTTGGAATCATCTTGTGAACATCTAGAATATTTCCCAGCATTTAACTTATTTTACCTAACCGAATAAAAAGTGTAAGTTTCAAGTTTATACTAAATGATTAATAATGTTATAGTATGAAAGATTATTTGTATACCGGTCAGGTAGATATATTTTAAATACCGACTTGGGAAAATATTTATTTACTTGCAACACTATTCGAGTCTTTGGCGTCTTTGTGTGCGTGACGACGCAAGTGATCACACGAAGCTTACACGGACATTGACACGGTTTTGGGCTAAAATATGAACGAAGCGTTGAATGCAACTATCGCTCTAAGCGTTATTACTCTATGTGTAGTGGTGAATTTTGAAATTTTGCAAATTGAATACGCGCTCTAGCGCGCACAGCGATTCACCTATGGTAATTGGTAACTTATAACAATCATACAATGACTTCATTGGGTTGTAGATTGTCTCCTATATATGTCGCCGTGAAATTGTCAATACCGTTAGACAATAATCTACCTAGGGAGTTTATAATTTGGTTAGGTTAGGTTAGCAGTTAAATTATAATATCACTTAGATTATAATATACCTAACGAAATTGCTTCCTAGGTAGATTATATTCTAACTGTATTGACAATTTTACGGCGACATATATACTACTTTTGCTTTATATCATAAGATAGTAAACTTATGGTTCCTTTGATAAGCAATCAAAGATGTTAATCGTGCGTAGCCATCCTTGTGTCGGGGTGTTAATGCCATATGCAATATTAGTTAAGTTTAGATAAGGCCTCTTAGCAGTTGCTTGCATTGCATCTTATGGATAATGCGGCTCTGACCTTACCCTCCAAAACCGAGACACGGCAGTGACTAACACTGACCCTATTGCGGCAGAAATAGATGAAGCGTTATTACAAAACGTGGGCGAGACAATGCAGAACTCTACCACCTAGTAGCCGATGGAAGAGAATTGCACAGCCAATCATTCGTCTCTTACGAACTGCTAAGAACGGTCTACTCTAAGAAGTAGGTTGGACCATCAAGGGGACCCGGGCCAACACAGGATAAACTACTGAACTATAACTTACCTTGCTAAATTGTTTACCGCCAGTAACACCAGATACTTGCCAGAATCCACTATTTTGCTGACTGACAGCAGGTGGACAGGAACATGATAAATTGCTATTTTCCAGCACAACATGTAATCCAGATGCCTAAAAATTAAACGTTTCAATTTAAAGGGTACTTTTAATAGTCTGCTCGACAAATTGAAAATGGTCTAAAATAGAGACACTGCTCTTAAAGTTATGTGCAATAGCTCATTGAATCCGGAATGATGCCTAGAAAAATGTGCTAAAAGCGTGTATTAGCACATAAAAAATTGCAAAAGCTATGCACAAAGATGAGAAAAAAATGGCATTTTGTTTTTTACCAATATTTCATTAACTATTAATATTTAAGAGATTTCAAAAAAGATTCTGAAAGAGGAGGAAATTTCCAAAAAAAACCTCTCAAATCCTGGAACTCTATCTCCATTATTTATTTATATAAGTAATTTAACGCTGATAATGGGTCTCCGCACGACATTTTTAGGTTGCGCGCACGGCTTAAAAATCGAGTACGACACATAAATTAATTTATTTAAAGTATTGAATATTCTTTTATAAATTTGAAAAAAATATGATGTATTTTGAACACTATAAATAATTTATTTTCGTTGGAAATTTTACTTAAAATTAATTTTTCAACAAGTTAAACGATTGTTAACTAACAAAATTTTCTCGTACTTCTGCCTTAATTGTAAATGAAAAAAAAATTTTTTAAATAATTATCGTAAAAATTTTTCGCTTCGTAGAGCCTTTCTTATACACATACTTAACAATATCACGCCATAAGAGTTGCAAAAATATTCATACTTTGCTTATTATAATAATTATTGTACTTTAACAACATTACGTGAATTTTTCAGTTTTTGTTAAAGTACAATAATTACATAGATGTCTTTGACCGGAACAGGAATGAATTCTAGCTAAGACAATTACAGCTGTTCTATCCGTTAGGGATTTTAATCAAATTCATGAAATATACCTGACAATTAATGACCACCGTGCGAGTTCCACCTCCGTCTTGACTGAGATTTCCGTCACTCGAATCTAAAGATCTGACGCTGAAGCCAAGACACTGCAGTAAAGCACATAGCTCAACCACGTCTGTGTATGGGTCCTAAAAATGCAATAACCTTAAAAAGATAGGTAAGTACCTAAGATTATCGCAATGAAAATAAAATATTTGAGCGATCGAAGTAAAACTGTAAACAAACTTTAATTCTACTAACCAAATGAATTTTAATACATTTGTAAACCACCTTTGCGTCGGGGATTAAAAATTAAATTATCTTTAGTGGAGCTTAAAGGCCCCTTTTCACAATGTGTCATGATGGTCGACTAAAGGCATGCACATTAGTGTATAGGACATAAATTTCTGTGATCAGCCATCATTGGGTATCATCGAGCACAATCGCCAAGGTCTCGGTACATCAAAGGAATGATGGCCCATGATTACATGCGTGTCCACACAATCTCCGATTAATCAGTGCGATATTATAAGGGCTAAGTAAAAATATTTCCGCAACAGCGATCACTTTGCTACTCATCTTCGATAGACGTCATAACATAACAGTAGACAGTTAGTAAATGAGTATTCAATTCACGATTGTGTAGACAGTTGCCCGATCATAGTGGCGATGCTCTACGATCATTTGATAGGCCACCATGGTTCATTGTGAAGAGGAGCTATCACATTAGGTCGCAAGCAGTGCTGTAGCAAGAGATGCCTTCATATAAAAAATTTAGCCGGAAAATTCGACCATTACTCTAAATTAAAATTTAAAAACACCACATACCTACACAAAATAGAGCAGATAACCTTGGAACGAATAAAGTGATTTTTTTATAGAAAAGGGAGCAAACGGACAGGATACCTGATGGTAAGTGATCACTGCCGCCCATGGACAACCACACTATCAGAAGATTTGCAGTTGCGTTGCCGGCCTTTTAAGAAAGAGTAGGCTCTTTTATTGAAGGTCGTATCCGCTCGGAAAAACCCCTGGTAATTGGTTCCACAGAGGAACAGTGTGGGGAAAAAAGCGCCTCGAGAATCGCACAGTTGTGGATTTCCAGACATCGAGATGGTGTGGATAAAATTTTGAATTTTGTCCCGATGTCCGATGGTGAAATTTTGCGGTAGGAATTAATCCAAACAGTTCCTCGGAACACTCCCCATGATAGATCCCATAGAAGATGCAGAGCGAAGCCACATCTCTACGTAATTCCAAAGAATCAAGCCGATCAGAAATAGTCCTATTATTGACGATTCAAGTCGCTCCAAGTTGAATGCGGTCAAAACGAAGGAGCTGGTACTGAGCAGCCCCCGCGCACAAATGAGAGCAGTACTCCATATGAGGCCGGATTTTATTAAGTTGTAAGCGATGAGACGGCGTGAAGTACTGCCTGGCCCTGCTTAGAACACCCAGCTTTTTTAGGCTAATTTGGCCTTGCCTTCCAAGTGACCACGGAACTGAGCGTTGCTCGATATGTCAACTCCAAGAATTTCAAGACTGGCTGTGGCTGTTAGGGAAGTATTTTGATTTTGATAAAACATGTCTAAAAAGCATCACTAAAGTAAAAAAATGCATGCACCCGTTTAAGAGCTATGGCCGTATATATTAATTTACTTTTTAAGCTATGGTGCCACAGACGATAATATATGTGTCTACATATAGGTATATAGCGGTCAAATTTACAACACCCCCATATGCGTCGGGGGTTAAAAATACGTTATTTCCGTTTCCGCGATAGTTTGGGGGACAAAACAATTTTTTTAATATAAAAAGTTATCTTCTTAAGGCTACTTAATGTACAGTACTGAATAGAAGTGTTTTGTGTTCTTCTTATTCCGAAATTCCTACGGAAACGGATAATCTAACTTTCTAAGCATTCTCAAGTAACTTAATAGTGAGCCATAGTAAAGCGTAGCTGGGTTGAGCTAGTAAAAGATTTAGATTAAAATGGTGTAGCAATATAGTGGATATTTAAATTACAATAGTTCAATTATGAGAATTAGTCGTAGTTGATAGCGATTAATTTCGTTAATTAAAAAAAAGGCCTTACCGTTTGAGACATGTCGGCGGTTTTTTAGAGAATTTCGATATTCACAAAACAATTATTTTTTGCACTATTTATAAAAGATATAAGAAATTATAATTTCTATGAAAAATTAATTATTTGTATTTTTCTTTTCAATTATCTGATGATTAACATATTTTTGTCACATTATATTTTCATTAAATTTTATTACTACCCTCATACGCAGCGATGTATGCATGGAGTTTTGAGATAAGGAGGACCAACTTTGTGGACAGAAGTGTCCAATAAAAACCATCCAATAGTGGCAGACGGCAGTGCCGGATTAAGACTACTTGACGCCCTAACGCTTACTATGCGTGATATTCAAACAACCGTATCTTTCACGTGTTTTTTTTTTTAATTTTCAGCGCTATAAGCGCTGTTGGATACTTAAGCACAGGAAACTTCATATCGTAGTTTACCCTACGGCAGCGCCACCCTGAAACTTCATTTTTAGCATACAGCTCGACACTTACAATTCCTTCCCCTACAGAAGTTGTTCCTCCGTACCCGTCTACATGACCGTAAGTTTTTATTGTAATAGATCTAGAAAGTATATAATATTTTAAAACGGTTCCTCCGTGTTGGTTCGGGCTACTTTGAAAAATAAACCAACTGCCGTTCTGCCAGGCAAGTCGTAAAAGGCGACCGATTGGCTGTACGTATCACTAGCATGTGACTACTAGTATAGTAGTTAGTGTTTTGTCTTTAGTACCACCGCCTTAGCTATTCCTGCCGCAATAGCGCCAATGCTTGTCATTGTCGTGTTCCCTTGTAGAGGGTAATGTCGGGGTCGAATTATCTGTAAAACAATGTTGACAACAGCCAAGGGGCCCGAGGCAAATAGAAAAAGAAGTGAAATTGTTGCGTACGTAGAGTAAAAACATATATATCTGCTATATTTAATACTACATTTCAACATTTTGTATTTCGAAAAATTAAAAACATGCCACACATAACGACAAAATCTCCTGTGTTGGTTCGGGCTCCTTTGAACAATTGCAGAACTCTACCACCAAGAAATCACGACGGGAGTGACACATATAGCCAATCGTTAGCCTTCTACGAACTGCCTGGCAGAATGGTCTATTTTTCGAAGGCCCGAATCAAGACGGGTAAATAATTAGTTATGTTCACAGATCATGTCCTGACTAGTTATGTTGGTATTAAATACATTATTATTAGTTTACTAGTTGCAGCGTGTAGCCCGCTGCAGTATAAAAGTTTTTAGTGAATCCCGCGGGATCATCTAACCTTTCCCGGGATAAAAAGTAGCCTGTGTTATTCTGGGTCTTCAGCTATCTACATACCAAATTTCACCGTAATCGGTTCAGTAGTATTTGCGTGAAAGAGTAACAAACAT
Source organism: Apodemia mormo (assembly GCA_036924255.1). Lineage (NCBI taxonomy): Eukaryota > Metazoa > Arthropoda > Insecta > Lepidoptera > Riodinidae > Apodemia > Apodemia mormo. The sequence continues at coordinate 30,182,029 of JAUPFN010000017.1, forward strand.
CCATACATACATACTCACAAACTTTCGCATTTATAATACTAGCTTTCGCCCGCGGCTGGTGTTAGTAATAGGTAGCCTATGTCCTTCCCCAGACTTTAGACTATCCATATGAAATATCATCACAAACCGCTTTGCAGATTAACTGTGAAACATACATTTACAAAGATAAACAAATAGACGATTAGATGTCACTATAGTTTTTATTATGTCAGGTAAAAATTAGTATGCATATTATTGAATTTTTCGAGGGACGTGCAGTACAGCAGCAGCAAAAAACTGTAAACTGCATGACCTTGCAGGCTATTCCCGAAACATTCCGCAATTTTTTTTGGAGATGGAGAGCTACCCTAAATAATTTTATTTTTTATAATCGTAGTGTATTAATGTGTAGCGGTTTATAAAATACACATATTTTTCAAAACTCAACCGTATAGTACCCATATTCTCCAAGCAAAAGGACTGTGACATAAGGACAGATAAAAGGACTAACGAGCTCCGAATGATTTACAGAATAGCGCCAATGATTGTCATTGTCGTGTTCCCTTGTAGAGGGTAAGGTCGGGGTCGAATTATCTGTAAAACAATGTTGACAAAGCCAAGGGGCCCGAGACAAATAGAAAAAGAAGTGAAATTGTTGCGTACGTAGAGTAAAAACATATATATCTGCTATATTTAATACTACATTTCAACATTTTGTATTTCGAAAAATTAAAAACATGCCACACATAACGACAAAATCTCCTGTGTTGGTTCGGGCTCCTTTGAACAATTGCAGAACTCTACCACCAAGAAATCACGACGGGAGTGACACATATAGCCAATCGTTAGCCTTCTACGAACTGCCTGGCAGAATGGTCTATTGTTCGAAGGCCCGAACCAAGACGGGTAAATTAGTTATGTTCACAGATCACGTCATGAATAGTTATGTTGGTATTAAATACATTATTATTAGTTTACTAGCTGCAGCGTGCAGCCCGCTGCATTATAAAAGTTTTTAGTGAATCCCGCGGGATCACCTAACTTTTCCGGGATAAAAAATAGCCTATGTGTTATTCTGGGTCTTCAGCTATCTACATAACAAATTTCACCGTAATCGGTTCAGTAGTATTTGCGTGAAAGAGTAACCAACATCCATACATACATACTCACAAACTTTCGCATTTATAATACTAGCTTTCGCCCGCGGCTGGTGTTAGTAATAAGTAGCCTATGTCCTTCCCCAGACTTTAGACTATCCGTATGAAATATCATCACAAACCGCTTTGCAGATTAACTGTGAAACATACATTTACAAAGAAAAATAGACAATTAGATGTCACTATAATTTTTATTATGTAAGGTAAAAATTAATATGCATATTATTGAATTTTTTGAGGGGCGTGCAGCAGCAGCAGCAAAAAACTGTAAACTGCATGACCTTGCAGGCTATTCCCCCATTGCAGGATGGATGTTTGTTACTCAATCACGCAAAAACAACTAAATGGATTTAAATGAAATTTGGCACACAGGTAGATAATAACCTGAAGAAGCACAAATGCTATTTTTTATTCCGGAAAAATAAGTTGTTCTCGCGGGATTCACCAAAAACTTTTATAACACAGCGGGCGACAAGGTGCAACTAGTATTTTAATTAAAATCAAATCGAACATAAACAGAAAAAAGAACTAGTGATGCTCAGGAAATATTAAAATCATTCCAAAAAATACTGGAGACTTTTACTTGGTTATCGTCTACCTGTGTGCCAAATTTCATTTAAAATCGTTCAGTAGTTTTTTGCGTGATTCCATCCAAAAATCCAAACTTTCACATTTATAATATTAATGAATACTGATCAGTTTTTTAAAAGCAGCACTTACATTTGTTCGTTTTATTTATGTTTCTTGGTATATTTTTCCGGTTGTTCGAATCGCTTCATCTGCACATAGTAGTATCGGCGAAGCATTAATTATTTTTAACATTATTTCGGCGAACCGAGCTATCGGTAAAAAAAATATCGGTTTAAAAATTTTTCTTTGTATCGATGAATGGTGAACAGTGATTTTTATGTACAGTTACATCGTTCAAGAGTAATTCTGTAAATCATTCGGAGCTCAGGACTAACGAAAACACAGATGAACATGACAAAAGTAATACAAAATTTCGATTCCACCGCGTGTGAGCTCAGATTCGATTTGTTTGATGGAGTAAGAATTTTGAAACTTAATTTATTAATTTTATTATTTATTTAAAATTTGCACAATGCACAAACATGTACAGAGGTGGACTTAATATTAGGTCTGAAAGTTTTTTTAAAAATCTGCAGCGTATCTGCGAGATTCAGCCGTTTTAAATGTATCTGTAGCTCTTTAGAACGTTATGACTCTTTCGAAATCTTGCCGATGCCGATCTGAGTGCTAAATGTGAGTTTTTCTTTTCGCATTCGATCGTGAGCGCGTTTGGAGTTTACTAGGAATTTGTATGTGATTTGTACAGCGCCACCTAGTGGTAAACGTGAGAAACCAGTTGTAACAGACTTCATCTATCCCTTAAGAGGTTTAGTGTAATAAAAGAAAATAATAAGAATCTATACTATTTTTTTTTTTTTGTTAAAAATATGTCTGAATTATGTTTAATAAATAATATCAATGGAATCAAAGATAAAAATAAATAAAAAAAAACTAATTCCCATTAATATATAAGACCTAACATATAAACATATAAAACCTTAGAAAAGGGGAACGAATATGAAAAAAGAATGACAGGATTTGAAAAAAATAAGGAAAAATAAATTTGAAAAATTAAAAGAGAGAAAATGGAAAAGAAAAACGGAGGTTATAAATAGACCTGAAGATGAGAAAAAAGGGATTTTGCTTCTCGGATGAGGAAAGGGATTTTGTTTCGCGAGTGAGAAAATGAATGTTGAAATTTTCATTTTAGAGATTAAGAAGAAGAAAGTTCTAGTGAGAGTTTGAAAGTTCTTGGGTTGACGAAGATATTCTTCGTTTGATACAATAATTATGAAAATCTGTGGGAAATTTGAAAGTTTTGACGTTAGAAGAAATATTCTTTGCTTGATACAAAATTTATTAAAACAAGGATTAAGCTGAGAATATCTCAGTGATATTCCGGAGTGTAAATAATAATGGAGATATTCTTAATGTGAAAAAAGGGATTGGTAAAAATTGTATTGATCAAAAACCGTGAGTATGTAGAATAGAGATTTATTCAGGGATTACGTATGTACTTATGCAACTTCGTATTTGATTTGGTAGTCGTTGGGTTTATTTAAATCTAGCAGTATTGGTAGAATGTAGTTTTATTAGAAGGTAAATCTTTGAATGCTGTCTATACAACTTTAATAAACATATTACCGATAAATATGTGATTAGGTTTACAAGAATGAAATTGTGCAAAATGTTGTGTAAAGGTGGATCGATCCTTGACTGAGTGAAGAATGTTTGTTGTATGAAGAAAGGAAATTATTTATTTTAAGGAATAGCTGTTGAAAAGATATTTAATAACATGGGAGAAACGTGGACTTGTTTGCTTTATAGAAATTGTGTGATATTATTATTAGGGAAGTCTATTTTGATTTTAGGAAAATAAAACCTTAATTTCTGTTGTTATTTAAATGTTCTTTTCTTTCCATGAAAATGTGAACAATGGTTGTGGAGCTATTGCTGCCTCACAGTCTTGCAGCAGGGTTGCTCATCAGGACGCTGGATAAATCGGAATTCTAAACAACACAGGTGATGTAGTTTTCCAATTTAAATTAAATTAGTGTGTGTGATAAATAAATCATTTTGATTTTATTTCAGCAGAGTCGTACAAGTGACTAAGATTATTATGTTTGTATAACTATACTAGACTAAGTAATGGCTTTACTTTATCAAATTTCAGTGCTTGACGGATAACAGTTTATTAATTAATTAGGAAATGGATTTATGGACTTAATTATATGTATATAGATTTTCATCATCGGTATTTAAAGGAAACCCATTGCCTTTAGACACTATTGTTATTATACCTATACCTCACAATTGGCTAATATTGCTATGCTTATTTTTCACAGGAATAAGTAATGGCTTTGCATTATCAAATGCCAAAAGCATGTTGGCTAAATAGCTTATTAACTAACAAGGAATAGATTTATGTGCTTTAATTGTTTATACTATACTTTTACCATATGCATTTGAACTATCATTATTGCATCTTTACCTTACAAATGGCCGATATTGCTATGTTTGTTTATTTTTCATAGGAGTAAGAAATGGCTTTGCATTACCAAATTCAAAGGCATGTTGGCTAAATAGCTTATTAATTAGGAATAGATTTAAGTGCTTTAACTACTTTATACTATACTTTCATCATCGTCATTTGGAGGAATTCCATTGTTATTAGTTACTAATACTACTGCACCTGAATTAATATTATCAACTAGTTTCAACGTACAATTCGCAACATTATAGAAGCGAATCCCGCTGGATCACTAGATTTTCCCGGGATAATAAATAGCCTATGTACTAATCCAAGTCATCAACTATCTGTGTTTAAAATTTCATTCAAATCCGTTTCGTAGTTTTGCGTGCGTTTTTATCTTTTAAAATCTACTAACTGGTGATAGTTACCACATATCTTTATAGATGAGAACCGGCTAAGGAAGTTCTTAGAATAATTTCCATAGTACAGTTGATCCTGCTTGTTATTTAAACTTTAGGGATCGAGAGCTGATTCCTTTGGAGTCTTCGAGGCCGCGTGGGGGCGACTTCTTAGCTGTCGTCGGAGCTGAATGCAGAGTTACTGTAGGTTTGTTGCAGAGTTGGAGGTATGGCTAATACGATTTTATTTCTGCATTGTTATAATTTTGGGCAGTTATAATTTTTTTATGAAGGAACAATTAGGTGATAGGATAGGGCGTGTAGATATTAGGTGGAAGAATTGATGCTTTAATATATTGAGGAATTTAAGGAATACCTTGTTTATTATTGACTTTCAATTAAAACTAGGTGATTCAAGCTTAGGAAATATTTATTATAGAAACTTTCTCTAGTTAAAATGATTACTTGAATTAATGCTTCAAATTGGATTAGGAGGAAATAGGAACTTTTAGGAATTGAAGGCAGAAAGTCTGTTACTGTAGGAATAATATATTACAACCAATAAGTGGGGGCATAAATCTACACAAAATTCACACGAAAACCTACCTTAATATGAATTATTAAAATTATGAAATGTTAATACGAATTATTATATCCTATTATAAAACTAAATATTAACTAATACGTAAATTGATTGCATAGGCCAGTCTCTTAAAATCAAATCTTCATAAAACATTATTTTATTTACAATCAAATTTAAAACCGAGTACAAATATTAAACGAGATAATCACAAACTAATACAAATTACTCTCTTCGTGTCTAACAAAGGAATAATTAATATGAATTGAATTGTTGAATTAAATTTGGAGCGAGAATCTTAAATGACTTTAATTAAGCTTCAGGGAGTTAGAGTACAAGAGAGGAATGAATGAACTTTAGTCCAAATGTATTATGTTTATTTAACCATATTTTGTATAAATTATTTACTTAATTTAATTAATTATTTATTTATTTTATTCTTATTTATATTATTTATATAGGGATTTAGGAGGATAGGAATTATAATATTAAACTTCTTTATCAAATTAATTCTTTTGGGTAATTGAAATATTATTGTTTATAGTGACAGTGCATAACAGATCTTTTAGTAAGATAGGAAGTTTACTAAATAAATCTGAAATTAAGGTTAATTACTAATTTTGGATTAGATATTTTTACCTTTTACCTTGGTAAATAGATCATGTCATCTTCATCTCACGGGAATATCGACTTTACGAAGGCAACAAGTTGTGCTGGGTGTATCTATATAAGGACATACATGTAATGTTGTCATTATGGTCATCTTCTCTTTACCAGTGCAGACACACGGTTCATATGCCCCTCTGTCGCTAGCATGGTATTTGGGGCGATAACCCAGATAAACACCCAACTATACCGCCAAGCAAAGTTGATCCATTTTCATATCTAATCATCTCAGACATGAACTATTTTACAGAACTAGAGTTATTTGTCTAAATTGTTTATCTGTATATATTCATATATTAACCTGGATTCCATGATTGAATCTATACATCATAAGGATTGTACAAATGAACTTTACTTATGATTATTCGGGTGGATAGATGTTTCATAATACTGTTCACTTAAAGCAACAATAGATCTAATAAGCGTTGATTTCTAAAAGTTCAGACCTTATTAAATTCTGAAATTTGATTAAAGAGAAATTGAAATAAGAGTAATAGAACTCTAATAATCTGGAGAAGACATAAATAACTTAGTTTCATTAGAAAACGAGTATAAGACGAATTGTTTGGATTCTAAGATGTATTGAGTATTCAATCACAATATTAGTGAGTTCAAAGATCTTACTAAATTTCAACTATAACTTCAAATTCAATTAATAAGTAATATTTCATTGCTTGTGGTGACTATAAATTATTAGGGTTATAGGAGGAAATTTGACTATAATAACTTTAGAACAAAGGTTAATTTCTAGTTCAGTAATAATTTATTTTAATTATTTGGCTTTTTGATTGGACCATACCTTCGTCACAAGGTAGTGTCGGCTTTGCGAAGGCATCAGGGTTGTATGCATGTCGCATGCATTGTGTATATCTATATAAAGACACACATGTAATGTTGTCGTTATGGTTATCTCCTCGTTGCCAGTGTGTGGTATTCGGATAAGGCCTACCGCAAACAGTGTATTCAGAGGGTTAACCCAGATAAACACCAACTATCTATCGCCTAGCAAAGTTGAACTATTTACATAATTAATCAAATCGTCAACCAGGTATGAGCTACATCGCAGAGCTGGATATATTAAATTGCTTGTTTTAATGTATTTTTATACATTAACCTGAGTTCATTTGACTTTCGTCATAAGGATTATCTTAATTGATTTTACTTATGAAATTTTTATGATTTGGATTATTTGAAGTTCATTGCGAGCAATGATTACTTTTTATATATGTTTATTTATCGCGTACCGACTATTAATGTTTCGGTATTGTGATTGAAGACAACATATTATCTGTCTTAGTTTTGTCAAGTAATTGTTAAAACAAACTTGCACAAACTTTAATTGTAAACTTGAGAATTATATTTATTATTTGGCTTTTGACTGCGCTCAATACAAATGATGCACCTTAGTCATGCCAATATTTATTATTACTGGCTGTTACTAAAATAACAACAGTATATACTTTATCAACATTTATGTACTCCAAGTCAATGCTATCGCAAACTTGAGTACTTTATATATTATTTTAATTATTTTACTTTGATCAAGTCAATGCTTAATCGTATACTTGAGAATTATATTTATTGTTTGGCCTTTTGACTGTGCTCAATACAAATGATGCACCTTTGTCATGCCAATATTTATTTATTATTTTGTTACTGTTTGTTACTAAAATAACAACAGTATATATTTTTATCAACATTTATTTACTTCAAGTCAATGCTTAATTGTATACTTGAGAAACATATTTATTATTTGGCCTTTTGACTGTGCTCAATACAAATGATGCACCTTTGTCATGCCAATATTTATTTATTATTTTGTTACTGTTTGTTACTAAGTAGCAACGGTATATATTTTTATCAACATTTACTTACTTCAAGTCCATGCTTAATTGTATACTTGAGAAACATATTTATTATTTGGCCTTTTGACTGTGCTCAATACAAATGATGCACCTTTGTCATGCCAGTATTACTTATTATTTTGTTACTGTTTGTTACTAAAGTAGCAACGGTATATATTTTTATCAACATTACTTACTTCAAGTCCATGCTTAACTGTATACTTGAGAAACATATTTATTATTTGGCCTTTTGACTGTGTTCAATACAAACGATGCACCTTTGTCATGCCAATATTTATTTATTATTTTGTTACTGTTTGTTACTAAAATAGCAACGGTATATATTTTTATCAACATTTACTTACTTCAAGTCCATGCTTAATTGTATACTTGAGAAACATATTTATTATTTGGCCTTTTGACTGTGCTCAATACAAATGATGCACCTTTGTCATGCCAGTATTACTTATTATTTTGTTACTGTTTGTTACTAAAGTAGCAACGGTATATATTTTTATCAACATTACTTACTTCAAGTCCATGCTTAACTGTATACTTGAGAAACATATTTATTATTTGGCCTTTTGACTGTGTTCAATACAAACGATGCACCTTTGTCATGCCAATATTTATTTATTATTTTGTTACTGTTTGTTACTAAAATAGCAACGGTATATATTTTTATCAACATTACTTACTTCAAGTCCATGCTTAACTGTATATTTGAGAAACATATTTATTATTTGGCCTTTTGACTGTGTTCAATACAAACGATGCACCTTTGTCATGCCAATATTTATTTATTATTTTGTTACTGTTTGTTACTAAAATAGCAACGGTATATATTTTTATCAACATTACTTACTTCAAGTCCATGCTTAACTGTATATTTGAGAAACATATTTATTATTTGGCCTTTTGACTGTGTTCAATACAAACGATGCACCTTTGTCATGCCAATATTTATTTATTATTTTGTTACTGTTTGTTACTAAGTAGCAACGGTATATATTTTTATCAACATTTACTTACTTCAAGTCCATGCTTAACTGTATACTTGAGAAACATATTTATTATTTGGCCTTTTGGCTGTGCTCAATATTAATGACGCACCTTGGTCATGCCTATACTCATCAACTTCCAAACAATGTATTCACATGTTTGGACATTAAACTATATGGCTATCACTTTGTGACCTCACAATAGTAAAGCCTATCTGCCAATAACTTGGTTCTTCATAATATATTGATTTTCTCTTTGAGATTAAGGACTTTAGTTCCTTTTAGTTTCAATATACTTCTGGGGGATACGCTAGGAAGGCCTTCAGCCGGCTTGGTATCCACACATGTGAGGCGTGGCGGCGCCTCTTACATATCCCACAATAATAAAATTGCGGCACTAAAGTGCTTTACAACTCCCAACCTAAATATTACAATAATTCTATCCATATATTCCATACTGCCGTACTTCTTTCCTTTAGATGAAGACAATGTAATTATTAATATCATCATATTGCTTTCTTAAGCTATATATTTTATTATGTATTTTATGTATATATTTAATATATTATTCCCTTCCTTAAAGTCAAATATCTTTATTATGTACTTATGTATCTATGTAATGTATTACTCCTTTTCTTAATTCAAATATCTTTATTATGTATTTATGTATTTATGTAATATATTACTCCCTCCCTTAAGCCAAATATATTCAATTTATTAAATTTTAGTCCTTTAAATCAATCTATAGTATACATTTCCTGATAAAGTATGGTTGTTTATAAGAGATGAAGTGTACCTTTGAAAAGAATGATTGGGTAAACTATATAACACAAAATGAGTCCTCAATTTAACACTAGATGAATCATTTGGCCAGATAATATGATTATAACTCTGTTGACTCCTTTATAAACGAAATATAACAGACAATTTTGTTATATTTAAAATGCGCGTTTAGAGGGTCTTCGGGAGAGTTTGTTACACAGTTTACCACTAGGTGGCGCTGTACAAATCACATACAAATTCCTAGTAAACTCGAAACGCGCTCACGATCGAATGCGAAAAGAAAAACTCACACTTAGCACTCTGGTACGATAACGACTATTCTGGTGAGATGCCAGATACTCCGCATGTTTTCAACGTTGAGTTTAAAACTATTCTGGAGTCTCAGAAGCACTTTGAGACACCATATAGTCAGCGTGCTTTTAACACAGATCTTGTACCTCTTCTAGTTTGGTGGACTTCGTCGAGATGCCAGAATCTCAGTGTGTTGTTGCCGCCGATGTTGGGCCACGTCTGGTATCTCCGCAGCTCTATAAGTTACCTCACATACAGCCTGCTCAAGCCTTTGCAGCTGAACTCGTTGAGACGTTTCATTCCTTCTAGCTATTTTCATAGCTCGGGCTTTATTAGAACTTTGTGAAATATTAGACTTACGCTTTGGCGACATTATTGCAAGTAGTAATTAAAAAAAACAATTTCGGTAGTAATTTTAAACAAGAAACTGAAACAATTCCATAGCTAACCTATATGTAACAAAACACTTCAAACTGACCATTATTCTTTTCATTATAACGCAAGCCATTCGTCATAACTTAAAAAATATAGTAATCTAATGAAAACCAAAAATAATTTACATAACTTAATATTCATTTAACAAATACAACCTAAATGACTAAAACTATACTCGAATAACTACAACAAACCAAAAAATGTAAACGATTAACCCTGCGAGCCATCCTTGAAACTTCCCGCTAAATTAAGGTATTTTAAACTCAAAAGAGTAAAAACTATAAGCATAGACTTTTTTCAGTTCAAACATCTATTTTGTTAAAAATGGCAGGATATTGATTTTTGAAAAGGTATATTTTTAGGAAACAATAATTGATTTTGAACTTTCGAATAGCATTCAACTCAATTTATGAGATCTAAAATATTGCTTTAGCTAAATAACCGATAGGTTGAAAAATTTCGAAGTTATGAATGTTAAGATATATCTTTTAAAAAAATTTCATCATTGATAAATCACAAACCAATTGACTGATGTTTATCTTATTAATGGCATTTTTTAATAACGCAGTATTTAAAGGAGAAAAGCTGATAAGATTTTTAAGTTAATTTATGTGGTGGCGGTGTATTAGCGTGAAAGTTTTTTCAAAAATACCTATTGAAAACGCTGTAACTTTTGAAAACGCTGTATCGTTTGATTTTTGGAACGGCATTCGACGTAGTTTTTTAGTAATAAAATATCGTAGAATACCAAAAATGATGGATTGAAAAATTTGAAGTTACGCAAAAAAAAAAGTAAGTATTTTGAGGAATACAGCATTTTGTACTCAATCGGTACATTAATCTGGAAATTATGTTAAAAAAAATACTGTTTCACCAATTTTATTCGGGGGTTTTTAAAAAAAATTCAAAATCTTCCAATTGGACCCTGGCTCAAATTTTCAGGAAGTCTAAGTTTCAGGAAGTCTTAAGTTTCGGAATCTAATCGATGCCATTAACGATGCGTTTCGATCGGTCCAGCCGTTCAAAAGTTATGAGATGTTTATACACACGCACGCACGCACGCACGCACGCACGCACGCACGCACGCACGCATGCACAAAATAATTATGGACCAAACGGAGGTGAAAATAATAAAACTCAAAGGGAAATTATATTTCAATATTTTATTTTATAATTTTATACGACAATATTATAGAAAATACGAAATTATTACGACTGAAACTAGCACGTCTATTTTTAATACCACAGAATATCAAAGAAGTAGACCGCTCTCCTTGTAGAAAGAAAAGCATCTATTATAGCTATTAATATAGAAACCCAAGATACACAATCAGTGTCTCAATAACGTCCTCTAAAAATAAGCGAAATATTTTAAACTATGCGCTCATTTCAAATAGAATCGCATCGGTCGCGACACTGACAATTTTATTACTTTTAGTCTTTGACAAGAGAAATTAGTAGTTTCCTTCATCTAAGCTTTTAGTACATTGCTTTTTAAAAACAACTGTAATTCTTACGCTTAAGGTTGTATATGCAAAAACATATATTTTTGCTATATCCACAACTACTTGTGTGAAATTAGCGACAGTTAAAATTGACAAATCATGTAAAACGTCCAAATTTTGGTAAATAGTCTTTGTTATATATCATATATTGTATTCTAGACAATATTACAATCAGATAATAAAAATAATATAACTATTGTAAATATAATGTAACTATTGAACTTATATACGTACCTAATTTCATGCATAAAGATAAATATTTTGTAATTTCAAAATTAATAATTTGTAAACATATTTCTCATTGTAGAGCCCTGAAGAAGGCAACACGGACTTCGGGACTGTGCATCTTGGGTTTTTTACATCAATGATTATAGCCATCAAAGAAAGATCTGTGCGGCAGGTATGTCAAAAATGAAAACTTAGCATTTAAGTCAGAACACCACAGTTTTATGTTTACGTTATATATAATTCATTATTTAACTTCACTGAATTCATAGATATAATCGAGTGTCCTACCATTCTTTATACATCGTAGAATAGCAAACAAGCAGATGCTCTTATGGAAAGAGATAACCAACATCTATAGACACTAACGTTATGAATGGAGCTTGCTATCCGTGTAGTAAGGTGATAATGCCACATGATTAACTTTATCGGCTAACTTACACCTGAGACTATTTTGGAGGGTAATGTAGTCGGTAAATCGATTGCTTATGATGGACCAGAAACGAATAAGTTTACCAGCAATCTTACCTTCCAAACCGATACACATTAGTGACTAGCACTGACGCTATTGGGTTTGGAATATACCACCTAGGAATTACGACAGTAGTACATTCTTTACGGGTCCCGGACCAATAGGGGGAATATTGGAGAATGCTAGATTCAGTCTTAATAATGATGCAATTAATTGCACAAATGGTGCAAATAGTTGCATTATTGTTGCAATTAGTTGTACGTCATGTATCTTGGCGTTGCGGAGAACTTGGCGTACGACTTGATGACTTTATTGACAGCTTCCAAGAAGTCCTTCTCAGTGGCGACCTTACGCCGAGCGCGGATCGCGAACATACCCGCCTCCGTGCACACAGATCTACAAACAAATAAATCAAAATCAATCCATAAATATCATCACGCCCGGATCCCTTGCAGGGAAGGCAGAGTAAACCGAACTTCAGACTTTTCGGTTCATCACGATTCACTCGCCACAAGTATATAGCAACGTACCGTTATCATCGTTCGTGTCTATAGGCGATGGTTTCTCTTTCCATCAGGAGAGCCATGTGCGTTTGCTATCTTATGATTTAAAAAATACTAGTTTACCCGACAAACGTTGTTTTGCCATAAAATATTATTATACATATAAACTTTCCTTTTGGATCTGTTCACATAATAAATTCGGCGCACAAGTCGAACGGGCAGCGTTAGGTGCGCGGGGGGGGCGCCAGAGGAGAGGAGAGGCCACTCCTGCACTCGCCTTTTTGTATTAATCGCTGACGGTTGATCGTTTATGTTATTTTTTAAATTTTGTTAGTGAATTATACCAGTCACTATTATAATACAGTCCATTTTATTTACTTCCCGTAGGAACCTAATCAAAACCACTCTATCTATTAAAAACAGCATCAAAATCCGTTGCGTAGTTTCAAAGATCTAAGCATACGGACAGCAGAAAACGACTTTGTTTTATACTATGTAGTGATACCAGGGAGTCCAAGAAACGGAAAGACATGATAACAGAATTGACATAGTGACAATAAGAGCGTTACGAAGAATCTCTAGCATTGATAGACAGTGGTCCCAGGAACAAGCTTTTTTTTGATTAATAACAAGCTGATTTTTAGTGCACAGCTTCGTTTTGACGAGACAACTCCCCCGTGTTAGTTCCGGGCTCCTTTGAAGAATAGACCAACTGCCGTTCTGCCAGGCAGGTCGTAAAAGGCGACCGATTGGCTATGCGAGTTACTACCATCGTGGCTACTAGGTGGTAGAGTTCTGCATTGTCTCGCCCGGGTCTGGTACCACCGCCTTACCTATTCCTGCCGCAATAGCGTCAGTGCTTGTCGCTGTCGTGTTCCGGTTTGGAGGGTAAGGTAGCCGGTAAACTTATGCATATGGCATTAGACCTCGCAACAAGATAGCAACGCACCATTAACACCTTTGGTGTCTATAGGCGATGGTTGACTCTTTCCATCAGGAGACCCATCTGTTTGTTTGCTGTCTTATGATATAAAAAAAAACAACTATCTTTTCTATCTTCGAAAAATTTCGAAACGTTTACTAATAAAGATAGATAAAAAGAAAACAGTGTCGGACTAAGAAAAGTTTCCATTTATATATAGGATAAAGTAGCCCTTGAATTATAATAATAAATAAAAAACTGTAGTGAGAAAATTAGGTTGTTTTTAAATTGATTAATATTAATTTAAAAATCTCATTATTTCGAATCTTTAGTAAGGACTCATCAGAAAAACCATTGAATGTGTAGGACAAAAGTTTTTTCGTGTTTTCTTTTCATTTAATAATCAAGCATTTAAAGCGAAAAAATAATAATTATTATAATAAAATATATTTCCTTTACCGAATTAAAATGTTTAACTCGGTAACCCTAACTTTGTTAGCTGTTACTCTATTCAAGATTTTTCGAAGATAGAAAAGATTTGCGTCTCGTCAAAAAAAAAAAAAAAAAAATATATATATATATATATATACAGGGTATAACAAAAATAAGCACTAACTTTCAAGGGTATACGTGTACATGAACTAAACAAACACCTGGTAAAATATTATACCAAAAGGCACACATTTTTTGTTTCATATAAATTTAGTAAAATAAGAAATTAAAGTTTATTTTCACACCCCTACCTTGAAGATGGAAGTGATGTGACGTCAGCAACACGTTGAATGAATAGCGTGACGCACACATAGACATGAAGAATACCGCGTACTTGTACTTACACACATTTAATAAGCAATTTTTTACATATCACTTTCGTCACTGATTAATTATTATACATTAATCCAAATTCACTATTTACAGGCAATAATAAAACAACACTGTCTTCAAATTTATTTATAAGTAAGGTTCAAAATGACCACCACCCTTCTCAATGCAAAGAGCAGTTCTGCGTAACATTGATAACCTTACATTATGCAACATATGTGGGGTTATGGACCTAAATGCTGCATTAATTTTACCTTCCATCTCTTCACGTGTATGACATTCCACAGAGTAAACTTTATTTTTCACATAACCCCATAAAAAGTAGTCTAGGCACGTGAGATCTGGAGAACGAGGTGGCCAAGGCACCGGGCCACTTCGACCTATCCACTCTGCAAATCGATCGTTTAAATAATCACGCACAGGGCGTGCAAAGTGAGCGGGTGCTCCATCGTGCTGAAAAATTATATTACGATATACATTCAGTGGAAGATTTTCCAGATGTTCTTCTAAATCCTCTCTCAGGTGTTGTAGGTACCTTTGAGCGTTAAGACCCTGAGGTAAAATAGTCGGCCCCAAAACATAGTCCCCAACGATGCCTGCCCAGACATTAATTCTCCACTGGTGCTGAAAGCTACTTTCACTCGAGGCATGCGGGTTATTATGTGCCCACACATGCTCGTTGTGCAAATTGAGCACACCATTTCTTGTGAAAGAAGCCTCATCTGTCCATAAAATATTAAAAGCAAATTCGGGATTTGCTTCAGCACGGTTCTGGTACCACCTACAAAAGTCCATTCTGGGCATATGGTCTGCAAGTCCTATCTCCTGAGTCCTTGAAAAATGGTAGGGATGTCGTCCATCATCCTGCAGAGTACGCCACACCACCATATGGTTTACATTTAACATAGCACTGCATCGGCGTGTGCTGGTCCGAGGATTCTCGTCAAAATGATTTAGAATCCGAGTCTCAATAGCAGTACCTACTCTTGAATTAGGACGTCCAACGTTTCGTTCGCGGTGGAAGGAACCAGTACGCTGAAGTCGTAAACACATGTTACGGAATACTGAGTACGGAGGTAAATGACGTTGTTCTGCTGGTGGCCTTCCATCAATAAACCGTTGTCGGTAAATCTCCCTCGCTTCATTAATGCTACCATTCCTAGCAGCACCAACACATAGCATCATTTCGTAAAATTCACTATTAGTGTAAAGGTGACGGTCATTATTATTTCTACGTGGCATTTTTAAAATCGCGATTTCCAATCAATGGGTATTAAGTAAGATTCATAAAAAATCGGCAATAATAGCAATAGTTACGCTCTCCAAAGACAAACGGCAACTGAATAAAAAAATAAAAATTCCTTTACAATGATCTAGGTACTTTTCCGAACTAATTAGGGTTCAGTGAAACAAATTTAAAAATAATCTTCTTCATCTTAGAGTTTATTCCGGTTATTCTCCACGCTTGCGCTAGGAACGAGTTTGAGTTTGCCGTAGCGACTGTCGTCTAACCTCCGAACCTCTCTGGAGGAAGCCGGTGCCAGGACCTCTTTCATTGTACAGCAGTCAGGTTGTCTTGGGTCCCGAAGGTGGTGGTGGGACCCCTTGCACCATAAATAAAAAAAAAACAGTAGCAGTCGTGGGACTGCCGATAGAAGTGAAAACGGAACTATTAAGTTGAGAGTAATTAAAACTATATGCAAAACATAGCTATAGATATACTATTATCATTAGCATGTCGGTGACGCGAAACGAGGATTTTACCCTCTACCAAAACGCTCAACGCGCCTAAAGAAGTTTTCACTTCAAAAATCATTTCCCGTGTTAGTTTGAGTGCCTTAAGAAGAATTACCCTCCATTCTACCAGGCGAACTGAGAATCGAACCCAGTACCTTACGAAGAAACGCCTAAACCGGCATCACTCTTATCATAAAAGTGACAAAAATGTTGACTAAAACTATACGGAACTACATATTAGTATGATTTTACATAAAAACAAAATGGCAGAAAAAAGGGAGTGTCTTGTCTCTTTCCGAAAGTGGTCTTTTCGCCAATCAAAGCGTTTCGTTGCACTTTGTATAAGCCGCAAAACACGTGTAAGTTCTAAAGGCCTGTACAAACGACCGGCGGCGGCTTTAAAGTTAACTTAATACTTTTTCATTTCCAGTATGATAAACAATATTTTGATGAAAAAGATTAATTTTTCTGAATGAATGAACAGGTTGATATGTAATCCCGGCAATCGCTAAAATTAGCAATAGTTTTCGTTGGTTTCGCTTGCGTGGTTTATTTTTGACATTCACAAAAAACTCTAACCACGC
This sequence comes from Apodemia mormo, assembly GCA_036924255.1. NCBI lineage: Eukaryota > Metazoa > Arthropoda > Insecta > Lepidoptera > Riodinidae > Apodemia > Apodemia mormo. Next base: position 30,198,976 of record JAUPFN010000017.1, read on the forward strand.
GTGCGAAGCCGCGAGCAACGGCTAGTATTTTATAAAATCTTTGATCTAAAATGTAATCAAAAAAACGTAGTCAAAAATTATCTTTTTCCTGAAATAACTACTACTTAGAAAGGTCTTGCCAATTTCTCCCGTGAAACAGCTTTGCTGTGTTTCGGAGAGAAGGGCAAGACAGGCACTGTAATTACTGGCACCGAGACTTAACATCTTATGTCTCAGGATCTTAACATCTTATGTCTCTAACACATGAATGGAATACCTGGGCTAGTTCCAGCCCAGGTATCCCATTTTTGTTCATTAGCGACGTCGACCACTTACCATCAGGTGGCACGTCTGCTAGTTTGCCTATCTCAATAACATAAAAAAAGGTAAGAAGAGGCGCACCTAAAACAAACTTTAGGTAGGTACTAAGTTCCATCAGCCATGTAGTGATAGTGACAAACGAGCCTATCAACTCACCGGGAACATTCCGATTCTTGACATTTTTTTAGCAGTGCTAGCCATGTCAAATTTCATATGTAACGAAAATTAATTTGCGCAATTAAAATTCCCGCGGAAAATATTCAGTAGTGTGTGTGAGCAAGGCCTTAAGTCGGGCGCTTGGTTGAGACCGCGTTGCGCCGCGTTGAGACGCCTAGCGCGATGTCGGTAATACTTCAAATCAAAGGACTTCTAGGCTAATCAATGCGTAGGTTTATTTGTCAAAAATGCTTATAAAAGGTTGTGTTGTGTCTTAATTCTTAATGATAATGCATATTTATTTTGCGAAGTGTCGTGTTATCAACGAGAAAGTTTTACTAAGTTTTTAGAATTGTGTGTAAAAAAAGTGATAATAGCTATGATTTACCTGCTCAAAAACTAATTACCTATTTAGACACCTTGTTATGTGAAGTTAGAAGCAAACAGGGTAGGTACTAGAGGTAAGTATTATGCCATTAAAACAGTTTGTAAGTTGAAACCATGCCAGATAATACATTGTAAAATGCCTATGAATCACGGAATAGATTTAGGTACCTACACTGAAAACACATGTGAATAGTTGACTTTGAAGGTGGATATTGTGTGATGAAGTAATTTATGTAATGTGTTTTCATAACAAAAAGATACCTTAATTAGTTATATTGGATTATTTGCCACGATTGTTTTAGAATGTATGTACCAAACTAATAGTTTCACTCAGAGTTAGAAATAATAATCCAGGTCACAATAAATTTTAGGTACACAGCTGATATAATTTTGTTGCCAGGCGGGAGATTTTCCTGCATGAAATGCCTAATAGCCGCAGGTTTGCCTTACGTAAACTAGGTATGAGACTACTAGGTAGGTATTTACGATTAATAAAATTTTATGAGATTTTTTTTATTGAATATGAGTATAGTAATTAATAATTATTTTAATATGATCGTAATATGCTATCGAGTGACACCAATAGTCGGACAGTGTTTTTTTTAACATAATGTAATAATTATGGCTATCAAAACCCAGTTAAGTTACCTATGAATCAAATTGTCCAGCCTGGTAATCAAACTAAGGACCCTCATGGGTTTATTCCAACATCAGTCCTGGTAGAAAAAAATATAAAAAAACTCTTTAAATAATATCTACATTATTTACTCTGTCAAGTAATTAGTACTTTGTTGTGCGTCTAGCAGTTCATTGACATCTATCATATGATTGTGACCTTTCATAGCTGCGTAAACCGTGCGCGTACGTTACTGCGTGCTATACTTCAGGGCTGCCACACATCATTTTGAAAAAAAACTTTGACATTCATTTTCTCAGAAATTTCATAGTTTTTATTTATTAAAAATGTATAATTAAAGAGCTAACCACACATCCTGAACGCTCCTTCAGTATTAGTGCTTATTTTTGTTATACCCTGTATATATATATATATATATATATATATATATATATATATATATATATATATATATATATATATATAAATCTACCATATACATATGTATGTATATGGTAGATTTTTATATATTGTAGCCGCCGCGCCGGTGGAGTTGGGACAGAGCCTGGCAGCAGGTCTCTGCGGATGTCCCGCTCGGTGTCCGGCGGGTGTGCGAGTGTACCTGATCTCGGCGCCGGTGGAGTTGGGACAGTCTGGCCAGCAGGTCTGTGCGGATGTCCCGCTCGGTGGCGGGGCGGGTGTGCGAGTGTACCTGATCTCGGCGCCGGTGGAGTTGGGACAGTCTGGCCAGCAGGTCTGTGCGGATGTCCCGCTCGGTGGCGGGGCGGGTGTGCCAGTGTACCTGATCTCGGCGCCGGTGGAGTTGGGACAGAGTCTGGCCAGTAGGTCTGTGCGGATGTCCCGCTCGGTGGCGGGGCGGGTGTGCGAGTGTACCTGATCTCGGCGCCGGTGGAGTTGGGACAGAGTCTGGCCAGCAGGTCTGTGCGGATGTCCCGCTCGGTGGCGGGGCGGGTGTGCGAGTGTACCTGATCTCGGCGCCGGTGGAGTTGGGACAGTCTGGCCAGCAGGTCTGTGCGGATGTCCCGCTCGGTGGCGGGGCGGGTGTGCGAGTGTACCTGATCTCGGCGCCGGTGGAGTTGGGACAGAGTCTGGCCAGCAGGTCTCTGCGGATGTCCCGCTCGGTGTCCGGCGGGTGTGCGAGTGTACCTGATCTCGGCGCCGGTGGAGTTGGGACAGAGTCTGGCCAGCAGGTCTGTGCGGATGTCCCGCTCGGTGGCGGGGCGGGTGTGCGAGTGTACCTGATCTCGGCGCCGGTGGAGTTGGGACAGAGTCTGGCCAGCAGGTCTGTGCGGATGTCCCGCTCGGTGGCGGGGCGGGTGTGCGAGTGTACCTGATCTCGGCGCCGGTGGAGTTGGGACAGAGTCTGGCCAGCAGGTCTGTGCGGATGTCCCGCTCGGTGGCGGGGCGGGTGTGCGAGTGTACCTGATCTCGGCGCCGGTGGAGTTGGGACAGTCTGGCCAGCAGGTCTGTGCGGATGTCCCGCTCGGTGGCGGGGCGGGTGTGCGAGTGTACCTGATCTCGGCGCCGGTGGAGTTGGGACAGAGTCTGGCCAGCAGGTCTCTGCGGATGTCCCGCTCGGTGTCCGGCGGGTGTGTGAGTGTACCTGATCTCGGCGCCGGTGGAGTTGGGACAGAGTCTGGCCAGCAGGTCTGTGCGGATGTCCCGCTCGGTGGCGGGGCGGGTGTGCGAGTGTACCTGATCTTGGCGCCGGTGGAGTTGGGACAGAGTCTGGCCAGCAGGTCTGTGCGGATGTCCCGCTCGGTGGCGGGGCGGGTGTGCGAGTGTACCTGATCTCGGCGCCGGTGGAGTTGGGACAGAGTCTGGCCAGCAGGTCTCTGCGGATGTCCCGCTCGGTGTCCGGCGGGTGTGCGAGTGTACCTGATCTCGGCGCCGGTGGAGTTGGGACAGAGTCTGGCCAGCAGGTCTGTGCGGATGTCCCGCTCGGTGGCGGGGCGGGTGTGCGAGTGTACCTGATCTCGGCGCCGGTGGAGTTGGGACAGAGTCTGGCCAGCAGGTCTGTGCGGATGTCCCGCTCGGTGGCGGGGCGGGTGTGCGAGTGTACCTGATCTCGGCGCCGGTGGAGTTGGGACAGAGTCTGGCCAGCAGGTCTGTGCGGATGTCCCGCTCGGTGGCGGGGCGGGTGTGCGAGTGTACCTGATCTCGGCGCCGGTGGAGTTGGGACAGTCTGGCCAGCAGGTCTGTGCGGATGTCCCGCTCGGTGGCGGGGCGGGTGTGCGAGTGTACCTGATCTCGGCGCCGGTGGAGTTGGGACAGAGTCTGGCCAGCAGGTCTGTGCGGATGTCCCGCTCGGTGGCGGGGCGGGTGTGCGAGTGTACCTGATCTCGGCGCCGGTGGAGTTGGGACAGAGTCTGGCCAGCAGGTCGAAGCGGATGTCCCGTTCGGTGGACATGGCGCGCGCGTGTATCCGGAAGATGTGCGCGCGGCCCTCTAGCTCGGGCAGGCCGAACTCCACCTTGCGGTCCAGCCGGCCCGGCCGCATCAGCGCGGGGTCCAGCGTGTCCGGACGGTTCGTCGCCATCAGCACCTGACCGACACACGAATCCTTATCATCTTATACACTGAATAACAAAAATCTTATACGATCGTCAAAGCAAAGACGTGGTAGCTTTAAACGATCACATAATTATAATTATTAGAACGAAGTTCCTTACGGCAGGCTTGGAGGGGATAGGGATTTCGCTGCGCGACCGAACTGAAAAAAATGTGATAGTAAAACCGTAAGAAAAATGCGTGGAATAAAAGCGTTAAATGAGACGTGCGCAGGCGCGACAGTCGCGTACACAAGCGAGTAGTGCCGTTTAGCCGAAGGAAGTTCGTTCCTACCTGGTGTCCCGCGACACCACATCATTTTTACCTATGATTTTTGTTTTATGTATATTAGTATTTTTGTCTTGTACATTCCTGGGCGCAATGCAAGTGAAACACCACCACTATATCACAAAAAAAACTTAACACATTCCTTTACAATAACATCATCTTCTGGCTCATGTGCATCATTTACAAAACACGAAAAGGTTTGATGATCATAGACTTTAGATCAAAGTTACCATGCCGTTGCAAAATTAGTGAAGCTAAATAATAATAAATTTCATATCAATCAAGCTTGTACCAGTTGCTTAAATCCATTCATCAATTAGAAGAGTTAATAACCTTGACGGATCCCAACCAATTTTAATAAAATATGTCTAAGACTCACTACTAGGAAACAATCTTTCAAATAATCAAAAACCTCATCCAAATCAGTTTACTCATTCAAGAGTACGCCACATTTGCACACCGCCACACATCAAACTTATAACACTTTTTTGTCAGTCAACTCAATATTTAAAATTTAAATCATATTGCGATTTAATAATAATATTAAATTTTCCAATATGCCAAAGCAAATAACAGAGCCATCAAGTATTATTTAATAGAATTAATAGTACAGTTATTCGACATGCTGCCAATTCTTCAATAAACGCATTGTGGGCACTTGAGGTCCCAGGACGTAAGAGGCTACATTTTTTTTTTTGGCGATTGACAGGTTATCCCCTCGGAAACACCTCTGCCATTATTTGTGCAAGAGCTGTAGTGCTAAAGGCTGTCTCTAAATGTAGAATTTTGACGCAATGACTTACAACTAAATGTATACAGAAATTAGAAATCAAGAACTCTATTCAATAAAAGTTTTTACAAGTTATTTTGATGCGTCAACATTAATTTCAATACAACAGAAACAAAGACAATCATACCTTAATGTTTCCTCTTGGGTCGAAACCGTCTAGTTGATTAATGAGCTCCAACATAGTTCTTTGTACTTCATTGTCACCACCAGCGCCATCGTCGAATCTACACACAGATACACACGTGCAAGAGAAACAAAACCAATAAAATATAAATTTTTAATAAAAGCGGGTAACCGGGAGCTGCTGCAGTCTTTCTCGCATTACACCTTGAAGGAAAAACAGCTCTGTTTTTCTGTTTTTCTTAAGGACCACGATGTTCCTGTAGCTGGTTAAGCTGAGCCACCTCCTTTTGCCCATTAATTTTCGTTATAGTTTTAATATTACTTAGATGTTTTTATTATGTATGTATGTGAGGCTATAGTTTTTATCTATATATTAATACGTCAAGTTAGAAGAAGAAGAAAGAAATCATTTATTTGCCAGAATATGGGAGTTACAAGTTATTAAAATTTGATTAAGTTACCAACATATTCCACCATGATATGGTGTGCAAATATTTTATAAAATTTTGCAGCCCTTTTCTCGACAATTACGTGAACGTCGAAGTATGAAATTTACCACAGTTAAATTTTACTTTGCGGAGGACTGCAGAAACCTAATATTTTTATGTAATACTAACTGCAGCGTGCAGCCCGTTGCAATATAAGTTTTTGGCGAATCCTGCGGAATCACTTAATTTAAAAGTAGCCTATGTGCTATTCCAGGTCATCATCATCTACCTGTGTACCAAATTACATTCAAATCCGATCGGTAGTTTTTGCGTCATTGAGTAACAAAAATCTATCCAAATATCCAAACTTTCGCATTTATAATATTAATATAGACGTATAAGAAATAAATTAAATTAATGAAAATAAAGATACACTATTAGGCATGGCACATTTCACGCATCACTAGTTATATCATTCGTTATAACATAATTCACGTGCCACGCCAGTTACATGCATCGAAACCGTATGTTACATATAACGTGAGCGCGATTTAATTTCCGCGCGCCAAGTTACTACTTAAGTTTAAAGTTCGCAAAATTCCATCGTCTGTGACAAAGCATCAACATTTGAGCGACACCGTGCCACTAGCTGGAAGAGAGATTTTTTTCAGGCCCATGTTATTTCACTTTACTCGTACTTAATCACTTGTAAATTGTAATCGTATAAATAACTCTTTATCAAGTCATTATCACTGCGACGTGTAGCAGACGGAATAAAATGCACCCACTGTGACAATAATAGTCACGAATAAAATATAACGGTCATGATTTATCACGCATGATATAACAATGACAAAAACAAATAACTACACGACGTGATAGTGAAATAAAAGTAGCTACGCCGAAAGCAGGGGTATGAAAGGAGTACAATTCTTCCTCGAAACTCTTAAAGAACGAGTTTTCGCCAAGGCAAAAGCTGAAACATGGCAGAATTGGTGAGAAATCAGTTCGCCTTCCATCGGGCACTCGCGCGTTTTGATCTGTCCCCAAAGCTGTCTTAAGGAATTTCTCTCAGCCTCCGTTTCCATCCTTGCACTCAGACGATGACCCTCTGGCCCATACCGCAAAGGAGAAAGTCGATCTCCTGGCTCTTTCTTTGCGGCCAACTCGACTCTGGATGACCAAGGGAACCGCCTACCATCCCGCAGTGTGATAGTTTCATGCCGGCACTAAAATTTCGGCAGTATTCTGTGCGTAAACGTCACTAGCATCACTACTTTCCTTGGACATCCACAAGTTGAGTTGGCTTGACGGCATCCTTCCGATTGTGCTTAGAGTATGTGCCCCAGAGTTAGCGTCAGTATTGACGCATCTATTCCGGCTTTCCTATTCACTCGGCGTGGTGCCGAATTCATGGAAGACAGCTTTAGGTCATCCCATCCCTAAAAAAGGAAATCGCTCTAATCCGTCAAACTATCGCCTAATAGCCGTAACCTACTTGTTCTCCAAAATCATGGAGACAATTACAAACTGTCAGCTCCTGAAGTATTTAGAAGAGCACCAGCTGATTAGAGACCGTTAGTATGGTTTCCGTCGTGGCCGCTCAGCTGGTGATCTTCTAGTATACCTGACACATCGTTGGGAGAGGCAAGGGAGAGGCATTGGCAATTAATTAAGACATAGTGAAGGCCTTTGATCGGGTATGGCATAAATATCTCTCGAAGCTGCCGTCCTATGAGCTTCCCGAGGAATTATGCAAATGTATCACCAGTTTTTTGGCTGATCAAGGTCATAGTCGATGGTGCATGCTCCGACCTTAAACCTGTCAATGCTGGTATTCCCCAAAGCTGTGTGCTATCACCGACACTATTTCTTTTGCATATCAATGACATGTTGCGAATTAGTAACATACATTGCTATGCAGATAGTACTGGTGATTCTACATCCTCCGGCCGTAGAGGTGTTTCTCGGGAACACGTCGAAGAGTATTGGAATAAGCTAATTTCTGAAGTCGAGAATTGCCTTACCGATGTCTCGGAATGGGTTCGTCAAAACCTTGTTACATTTAACCCCAAGAAGACGTAGCTTTGCGCGTTCACCTCAAAAAACCTTTGTCGTGTCACCTCGAATTGAGAATACGTTCCTGACAGCCTCAGCCAGTATTGGAATTCTGGGAGTCGATATATCAAACAACGTTCAGTTCCGCGGTCATTTGGAGGGGAAAGCTAAACTAGCCTCCATAAAGCTTGGTGTACTCAGCAGATTAAAGCAGTAATTCATACCAGCCCATCGCCTCCAACTTTACAAGGCCCAACTTCGGCCTCACGTGGAGTACTGTTCTCACCTCTGGGCCGGAGCTCCTCAGTACCAGCTTTTTCCTCTTGATCGCATTCAACGTAGACTGGTTCAAATCGCTTGGCTATTTCTAATCGGCTTGACTCTTCGGCGTTACGCAGAGATGTAGGTTCGCTCTGCATCTTATACCGCATTTATCATGGGGAGTGTTCCGACGAGTTTCTATCCGTCCATCATCGGAAATCTAAATTCCATCATAGGACATCGCGTCAAAATTTAAAGTTTCATCCTCACCACCTCGATGTCTCGAAACCCACAACCGTCAGCTTTTGTCGGCACTTTCTGCCTCGCACTACTTTTTTGTGTAATCAATTACCGGTGGGGGTGATTCCTAACAGATACGATTTTTAAAATGCGTCATAGTGCCGGTTGGCGACCGGATGAGAGGGCCCTTTGCACATTCTTGGGGAGGTTCAGGCGTCCCCGCAGTCTCCAGACTAGTCCCCAACAGTGTTACTTCGAGGTGTGTGTCTCAGGTCCGGAAGTATAGTGCCTCGATTCACTGCCGTCTTCACACCTACTTCACTCACCCTATTAAATAAATGCCGCAGTCCCTCAGGGATCAGTTCTCTCTGCAACTTTATTCCTGCTACACATTAACAACCTGCTAAAGCCCGGTATCTATGGGTACGCAGACGATAGCACTGTTGTGGAGAGTTACGCATCCAGCGCGCGAGCCAATACAGCACATATCCGGTATCTCAGGGAGGCGATGGTCTATCGTTTGAATCTGTCCTTACAGAAAATCTCCTACTGGGGCGATACCAATCTGGTCAAGTTTAAAGTGTCTAAGACCTAGGCGTGTCTATTCTCCGCTAAACGGACTCCATTCCACCTATCTCCGTCTTTCCAGGGTGTGTCCGTGTCGATAACTGACCATCTCGATATCAGTGGTATCACCTTATCACCGTTGCCTCAAAAAAGCTTGGTATTCTGGCGAAGGTGAAACAGTATTTCAGCCCGGGATAGTTGCCCAACCTTTATCAAGCACAAGTCCGTTCGTGCATGGAATACTGCTCTCACCTCTGGGATGGATCCGCCAAATACCAGCTGGAGACACTTGAGGCGATAGAGGGGCGTGCCAAGAGACTCATAAACGATGATGATCTGGTAGGCAAAAAACTCCAGAGCTTCGCTCATCGCCGCACAGTGGCTAGTTTATCGGTTTTATATCGGATACACTTTGGAGAGTGCGTTGCGGAATTGCACGACTTGATTCCGCCATCGCCGTTTTCTTATCGATCGTCGAGGCGCACAGATTCTAGGTATCGCTATATGGTGGACGTTCCACGTACCCGGACAAAGAGGTTCGTCTCCACATTTTTCATTCGAACCGCAAGGGACTGGAACATGCTTCCTGAGTCTGTGTTCCCCGACGAGTACAATCTAGGGATCTTCAAGAAAAGAGTGGACAGGTACCTTCTAGGGAAGCGCGTTCCATCTTAGGCCGCATCTTAACTTACCGTCAGGCGAGATCGTGGTCAACCGCTTCCCTATCGATAATAAAAAAATACGACTTGGAGACCTTGAAGAAAAGAGTCTCTTATTTTTAAAAGGCCGGCAACGCAACTGCAAGACCCCTGTTATTGCAGATGTTCATGGGCGGTGGTGATCACTTACTATCAGGTGCACCCCCTGCTCATTTGCCCCTTTTACTATAAAAAAATTTATAACTCCCATCCCTACACACTACATTCATGTGACATATAGTCTGAAATGGAATTCGGGATCAAAAATTTAATCACGTCAATGTTACTTCCATTTAATGCCAAATCGACTATTCAGTCGACCATTCCAATCACGACAAACTTCAAAAATCGAATAAACAAACAAAATGGCGACTAGTCATACTCGTCCTCTATAAATGCTCGATTTTCAGGTAACATTTATATTTCTAAAAGAGCTTATTGTTTAGAGCTTCTTCCTTATTGCCTGTATCATAAAAATGTACACAATTATATTTCAAACAGTTTTATTACTCGTTCATATTTTTAAATGTTTTATATAAAAAACCTATTTACAGTATTTAGTTTTATGAATGCAAGGTATATCTATAATTTTTCATGATATTTTAGTCCTGTGACTGTGACTTTAAATTGATCCATTTAAAGTCACAGTCACGGCTGTGACTTTAAATTGATCCATTACTTACATTATTGATCTCAAATTAGATTTCCGATTACTTATATATAACTTTAACACATATTTATTTTCTTTACGGCTAAAGATTGTTGTCAAACTTAAGAGTTATTAGTCTGCGGTCAAATTTCGACCACAGGGTGATCGCTATTATTATTATTATCATTAATTCAATTGGACTCACCTGGCGCCACCGATGGCGTCGATCTCGTCGAAGAAGATCAAGCACGCCTTCTTACTGCGGGCCATCTCGAACAGTTCTCGAACCATCCTCGCTCCCTCGCCTACATACTTCTGCACCAACTCCGAGCCTGACGAAATATTACAAAATAAAGACCAGTAAGAACGTAAAAAAGCATTTTAAAACATGTTTTCATCTTTATCTTATATATAAAATTCTTTCTTATACATAAAATTCTTGTGTCACAATGTTAGTTACCATACTCCTCCGAAACGGCTAGACCATTTTTATGGAATTTTATATCTATATTCAGTAGATCTGAGAATCGGCTACTATCTATTTTTTATACCCCTAAGTGATAAGGGTTGACCACCCCTAACATTTTTTAATTTTTTGACAAATTTTTTTATATTTTATTTTTTTATAATGTGGCATCAAAAAATAAATACAACCCTAAATTTTCACCCTTCTACCATCAGCTCTTATTTTTTTAATTCAATAATTTATATGGCAAAACAATGTTTACCAGGTCAGCTAGTATGGTATAAAAGATTTCTTTCACTGTATGTTAAATGTTTGCTTATATCTTTTAAATTATGCAAGGAATTTCAATGCGGTTTTCATCAATAGACAGAGCGATTCAAAACAAATATATATATTCTATATAATACAAGTTTAAAATAGTATAAAAAAACCGAGGTTAGGTTAGTTAACTATGATTCGAGGAGGCTCAGGGTCGATTCCACAGGGACAAACATTTGTGTGATGAGCATAGATGTTTCTATATCTGGGTTTGGATGTATATTATGAATGTAACAGTATTTATATATGTATTTCTATGTATTAGTATTGTTGACACAAGCAAATAAATTGCTTACTTTGGGGTTAGATCAGTAAGTGTAATTTGTATAGCAAAAAATTCAAAGATTTTTACAGCATATCATTAAACACGCGTGTGAAGTCGGGGCGGGTCACTGTTGGGTTAGTTGGGTCACTGTAATATGTATTTTAAATGTAAAAGTATCATCACATTGAACACTTAATAAGCGACAGAGTGATTCAAACATTTATAGAATTTTTGGTTTTCCAAAAACCGGTAAATCGTGGTGACCCGAAAAGTCAATTTACTCTGCCTACCCAGCAAGGGAACCAAATGTGATGTATTACTATTACAAACTTATTATGAAAACACATTACCTACCAGACCCGTTTGATTTACGTTACAAGATATTACAGAAGTCCACCTAGGTTTTTTCTAATATCATAAGATAGCAAACAAGCAGATGGGTCTCCTGATGGAAAGAGTCAACCATCGCCTTTAGACACCAAAGATGTTAATGGTGCGTTGCTATCTTGTGGCGAGGTCTAATGCCAAATGCATTTTACCGGCTATCTTACCCTTCAAACCAGAACACGAGTGACAAAAATTGACGCTATTATGGCAGGAATGTGTAAGGCGGCGGTACCAGACCCGGACGAGACAATGCCGAAGTCTACCACCTAGTAGCCACAATGGCTTGCATAACCAATCGATCGCCTTTAACGACCAGCCTGGCGGAACGGCAGTTAGCCTATTCTTCAAAGGAGCCCGGGATCAACATGGGGACAAGTAGGCAAAGTAGTAGACAAGGTAGTAGGCAAAGTGTATGTAGTGTTTAGTCAATACTTCACCATTTACAAGCTGACTGGTAAAATGGCAAATCAGTACCAGCAAATTATTTCTTCCCCATGTTGGTACCACCACCTTGCCTATTCCAGCTGCAATAGTGACAGTGCTTGTCACTGTCGTGTTCCGGTTTGGAGGGTAAGGTAGGCGGTAAACTTATACAAGTGGCCTTACCCTGGCCACAAGATAGCAACGTACCATTAACATCTTTGGTGTCTATAGATGATGGTTGACTCTTTCCATCAGGAGATCCATCTGCTTGTTTGCTATCTTATGGTATAAGAAAAAACCTTCCATCAGAAGAGCTTTCTGCCCATTTGCTATATTATTAAGCACATACCAATAACTCTTATGAAGCAAGCATCTGTACGGTTGGCGACTGCTCTTGCACACAACGTCTTTCCAGTACCAGGGGGGCCGAATAGTAGCACACCCTTAGGTGGTTCGATACCTAGTTTCACAAATTTCTCAGGCTGAAAAAATTTTTTTTATTATATATAATACTGTTTGTATATTTTTTATCCGACTTAGCAACTTTAGGAGAAGATAATAGTGTTAACAGTGTATATTAGTGGTGGGTCGTTGACGTATTTTTCGTCGACGCAACGAGACTGTTTATCGTGAACGATAAACTAGTTGAAAAAACAGTTTAATTTTCGATTAGTTTACTTCCTACACTGAATATGATTAATACGTTGTAGTTATCGTTCTGCGAAGATTATTATTTACTTGTTAACTGTTTATAGAAATGAACTTAACTCCCCTTCATACTTTTTCCGGGCGGAGGACTGGAAGGTTTATTTATTATTATAAAATTTATATTCTAAATGCTGTTTCATTTATAAAATTAAATATTAGATAATACATATAGGTACATACACCTGGCGTATTTAGAAGTTCATTGTATTTTATGTAGGTACATATATTATGGCTACTTTCGAGTTCCACTCCACTCGTCGGCGTCGTGAATATGATACTCATTTTGGTTGCGCTGATCGTTTCACGAAACTAACAGTCCATACGCGAACGTTATAAACACGCGTTGCATAGTTCATTCATAAACTAGTCATTCATTCAGTATACAGTTCATTCATAAATTATCAAATAATGTTAGACTGTTTATTCGTTCACGCTAAAGAAACAGTCTAAAAAAAGTGTTCGTTCATTAAACGCCCACCACTAGTGTATATATTATGTGAAGATAAAAATTTGGACCCCTTTTTAAGAAAATTGCACGAACGGTGAAATTTGAAATTTGACACAGTCCTCTGTACTGGAGGACTGCAGAAACCTAATATTTTTAAATAGCATACAATAGAAATACATAAAATTAATAAAAATAAACATTACACTGCTACATTCATGTGACATACATGATAATATACATTATACACATATGTATACTATTTCGGTTTCGGTCAAAATCGGTTGTCAAACGTAAAAGAGATTTTATTGTTTAGTCTATGTCGAATTTCGGCCACAAGTGATGGCTAGTATACATTATATATATATATATATACATATATATATATATATATATATATATATATATATATATATATATATATATATATATATATATATGTATGTATATATATATATATATATATATATATATATATATATATATATATATATATATATATATAGTGTGTAATAAAAATAACCTGGAATAGCACAAAACCTTTTTATCCCGGTAAAATGAATTGTTCCCACTGGTTTCACTGAAAACTTTATCTTAATATTACCAGGGTATACCAGCCAATCAGACAGGGTTTTTGCCAGACTGGTCCCATAAGTCAACATCAAGCTGAAATAGGGTTTTTGCCAGACTGGTCCCATAAGTCAACATCAAGCTGAAATAGGACTATTGACCAACAAACCTGGATTTTAGCCAGCAACCTCTCCTACGGCCAGCAAGCTCTTACCAATTAAGCTTTAGGCAAGGTTGGTGTAAAGTTTCTTTGCTAAGTTTTTAAAATAAATAAAAATCTAAATTGTATATTTTTAAAGATGGCCATTTCTAAATAATTAGAAAAAATTGCAACCATGTGATGAACTTTAGTCTTCTGTTACAACAAATATTCACTTTTACATATTTTGTACTATTGCACTTTTACACAATTATACATTTCGGATCCTTCTCATCATCTATATGTGTGCCAAATTTCATCCAAATCGGTTCAGCCGTTTTTTGTGTGAAAAAGTTACAAAAATCCCTCCATCCATCCAAACATACTTTTGCATTTATTATTTGAGTAGGATATATAGATATAGATTAAGTATGGATTATGTAATCCTAAATAATGCTTCTGTAAACCTTAAATGCCTTAAATTTTAAGCCAGCAGCATTGAAGAAATTGTCGCATTTTGCCAAACCAAGTATTCAATTAATACTTTGTTCTACATTAATTGACTTTACCTACTGGAAAACTATACTAAGCTACTTTGGCAACTCACTAGACTAATGAGGCATTATTAACCCTCTCCTGAGTATGTTGAAAGAAATATTTCTTTTCAGAGATAAACTTGAACATTGTGCTAATTATGTCTCCTATTCAATAAAAACATTACAACCAAATGTTACTTACATGTAAAAGGGGTGTCTCAACCACCTCTCGTAATTTCTCAATCTGCTCCTTGCACCCACCGACATCACTGTAAGTGACATCAGGTTTTTCTTCCACTTGCATCATTGTTACTGTTGGGTCTATTTTCGGAGGCAGTGGGATGTGGATTTGATATTTATTACGATCAACTCTGGAAGAGACAGCATGTTTTTTTTATAGAATCACATATACAATATATGAAAATATTAAATAAAGAGTTTATAAACATATATGTAGTGCAATTGAAGATATTAATCTATACATACAAATAAATAAAATTGGAGTGTGTTTGTAATATTAAAATAACCACTTTTTACTAAATGCATATGGATGTATACATGGTACATATAACAAAATAACATTTTTTACAATTTTTGTCTGCCTGTCTGTTTGTTCTGGCTAATCACTTTCCGGTTCACTGGCTGATGTGACAGGGAGTAACTTAGGCTACTTTTTTTCGAAATTGTTCCACGCGGACGAAGTCGCGGGCGAAGCTAGTTTTTAATAAACATTTAGGTCCATTGCAATGAACTAGTTAAATTTATAATTTTCCTTTAGTTATTATATAATTAAATTAAAAAGTATGTTATATAATGAATTTAAAAATTTATTTTAATACTTTGATGCAACCTTCAAATCAGACAAAATAAATTTGGCCATGGTCTTATACGATTTGAAAACTATTTTTCAAACCCTTGGAAACAGTATTTTTTCTGGATGAATGTCTTTCCCTGTATTAATAACATTGTAAATGCAAAATTTACATGTACAAAATTTACATTTACATATATTAATGAATGGGGGCTATAAATCTAAAATTATTGACCAAAATGTAACAAAAAGAAATTATTTGAAGTTAAAAACTTCCTCTTTGTCTAGTGGTGAGGTTGCGTAGTATAGAATGCCCTTAGGTGTTAAGTTAAACCTGTATATATTTTTGTTGTGCATAAATATAAGTAAACAAATAAGCCTATTGGACTCAGATCATGAGATGTTAGTTCAATCACCAGGTTAGGCATAATTGCCTAACCTGGTGATTGAACGATAATACATAATGATTGGTGTAGTGTGTCGAGCTAGCGACCGGTCGTGCTCCGCGTTACACACGCAGCAAATATTAATTAATTAATATTATCGTAAATCGCACGGCATATTGCCGCTGCACGTGACCATGGCGCTCGTGGCCAACGAGTTGCTGGCGTTTATCCAGCATGCCATCGACACCATGGACGAGGTCAGCATCATGCAGATCTGCAAGTCTTCCTTTACCAGTGAGGAGATTTGCAAGGGCAAGCAGCTGCTGTATGAGACGCTCGGTCAGAGCGCAAACATGCCATCGCGAAGAAGAGATGGTACGGAAAGTAGCGTGCAGGACATCATCTCCCTGCTGAAGCAGATGGATCCGGATGAGGTGCCGGCTTTTGTGGCGAAAGAGTTACACAAGCTGCCGCCCGTGACGCTGGACCACGTTGACGTCGTCTGCCTACTGAAGGACATCAGGTTCCTCAAGGAAGAGCTGACCGTAGTTAAGGGTAGACTGCAGGCGTCAGAGTCTACCATCAATGATCTACAAATTGAATTATCGCATTTAAAAAGTGTTAATTCAATATGTAGGTCACCTGATGCCGCGTACGTCACCCGTCGCCGAGGCGCGCAAGCGGTCACGTTTAGCCCGTCAGCAATATCCGATGGAGCAACGAACACCGCCGCTGCCTCCCCCGCCCGCCTTCTCCTCCCGGTTGCGCCGACGCTGGGTCCACAGGCGACTCAGCAAAACTTTGCGACTGTTGCTGATCGCCCCGCACCTCCCCCGCAGGCGAATAAAAATGGGGACAATGACAGCCGCAAGGCTACGAAGAGTCGGAAGACTAAGGTGAGCCGGAAGGTCACAAAGAGTAAGGTGGAGTCTTGTCGACCTGGCAAGGATGAGAGCAGGAGGTGCGATGAGGAGGGCTTCACACTGGTGGAGAGAAGAAGAAAGAAGAAGCCCACCGCCCGCAACAATCGCGGCACCGCGCCATATGTATCCAAGCTGCGTCTGCAGAGCGACGTCCCCGCAACATCCTTGTACATATCTCGCCTGCACTGGTCCATGAATGTCGAGGACGTCGTGGACGTCGTGGAATTTATAATATGGGCCATGTTGCCTGAATTAAATTATTGTTATTATTATTAGTATAAAAAAATATTATTGAATTTTTGGAGGGAAAATTAACTAGTGTTTTGGACTCTGATAATGGGATGTTAGCATCTGAATCCCTCGGATTAGCATGTAAAGCTTATTGCAAAAAGAAAACAATAATCATTATAGGTGAGGCTAGGGTGTATCAGTCATTTTGCCAACTGACCTTTAATTTACCAATAAATTGTAAACTTAAGGGTCTGTTTTCGTTCAGTTCAACCAGTGTCACATTTATTATTTGTATTCTTCTGTCATTTGTGGTTCCTGGTTATATTGTAATAAAATTACTTAATATATTACACTGAAATGCCAAGAACAAGTTTATGTTGGGAAAGATTTACAGAACATTATTAAGACTGCAAACAACAGTTCTACAATCAAACTCTCCCTTATTCTTAATATACAAATATGTGACAAAAATAAAGTATTTTTATAACAACTATATTGTGGGGTGGCACAGCGAATCAAATTAAATATGAATGGTTCATCCGATTCAACAGTATTTAACATCTGGCGAGATAAGTGATACAATCGCTACATTTGCCACCATTAACAAGTATCGTTTGTAATTTGCATTGACTATGACCAACAGTTTGTCATGCTTTTTTGAGGCACCGTATGTGTATGTGTTTGTGTGTGTGTACCAACAATAGGCTCCAGGTTGCTTCTAAGATCTTTCCCTAATCTCAGGCTTTAGGATACAAATATAACTAATCATTAGACTAGTTAGAAAAATAATTATCATCACATCAATTCTTTTGTAGAATAGGCAGAATGAACTGAATGTCTCTTTTGGGTTCACTACAACATGATCCGTTGAGATCATCGATTCACCCGATATCCGGTGATCGCCATCACCACATTATTACGACCTTATAATGATTACCGCCAATTTCTAGTGATAACCTGAACCTACATCTTTGCATGCTCATGCATTTAAATTAGGCAGACCTCCTGTAATCAGATTGTACACACAATCAGATTACAGGCGGAATACCAATGTAAAATGTCGATCTTGTTACTTGTACGAATGAGATGTTCAAGGCATCCTACCTTGCTATTATAGTTGTTTATACTAGTACGGAAGGTAGAACAAATATTTTAAATAATTATTTCCAACCTTATACATTGTGTAAAAAAGTTTGGATGTTTGTATGGATGGATGTTATTCAATCACGCAAAAACTACTGAATGGATTTGAATGAAATTGGGCACACAGGTAGATGATGATCTGGAATAGCACATATGCTACTTTTATCCTGGAAAAATCAGGTGATATCACGAGATTAGCCAATAACTTTTATAACGTAGCAGGCTGCATGCTGCAGCTAGTATAATATAAACCTTTATTTTCAAAGTCGGCCAGTAAACACTGGCAATGTCTGTCAATAAATCATTTCATCAGGCAAACATCCATTGACACAAACTCCTTGCTTGTGACCTCTTATGTAAGAAGAAAATCAATCCTGGGTAGATGAGTATGTCAGAGTCGAAGAAGGGCTACTAAGATACTATGGTTGATAAAAACATCAATCAAACACAAAAATCAATTAAAACTCGAACTTTCAGGCTTGGCTTAATCTATGTTAAATACTATATGAATATAAAAATGAGAGATCTTCAGAAATCATCACATTTTGTATATCAATATGGGACTAAGAATAGTGACAATTCAACTTTATAAACCATAATATTTGAAATAATTTTAAATATGATATATTTTTCTTACCCCACTCTCATTCCTTCTTCTATATCTGTAGGAGCAACAGAATCTGCTAAGTCCACAACAAATTTGGCAAATTGTTTGACATTAATTATATACTTAGGATCATTTGAATCCGCATTGATGATTTTAGTACACCTTGCCACCTTAAAAAAAATCAATACCTTTATTCATATCCAAAATTAAGTTTATCAATAACAAATAAATATTTATGGGACAAATTACACCGACTGATCTAACCCCAAAGTAAGCAAATTATTAGCTAGTGTTATGGGTGTTAGTCAACAATAAAAACCCAAAACTCGGAAATACTAACATTTATGCTCATCACACAAATGCTTGTCCCCATCGGGGATAGAACCCAAGCCCCGTCGGTTGCATAGTCAGGGTCCCTAACCACTCGACCAAAGGGGCGGTCAAAATACTTTTTGATAACAAAGAAAATGTTTGAGAAAGAGATCATCTTGTTTCAACCTCAATAAAATCTTTGGAAGATAAAATTAATCTTGTTTAAATAGGCTGCCAAAAAGCATTGTTTCAGTTGTATTGAAGGTGAATTTAATTTTACAACAAAATTAATATGTAAAATTTTTGTTTAAATTAAGGGAAAATTTTCTACTATTTGGGTGAACATCTGAATCTAATGACATTTTGACATTTGTGCCTGTACTATGCAAGGATTATTGTCAATTTTAAAGTGCATATACACATATTAGCACTTACACGTACAACAGTAACAGTGAAGCTATTGCTACTGCCCTGGCACTGCGGCAGCAGGGCACTTTATTAAGTAGTGAAAGTTAATTCGCCTGACTTATAAATTGTAGTATTAAACTGAAGCATTTTAAACTACTATGTCATTTGAATTATTATAATTAGAATTATTTCATTAAATTTTGTTGTAATGTCTTTGATCTACCTATGTACATGAACAGGTCAGATAGGATTGTTATTAATAACAGTATAGCTAAAACGATTTGAGAATTTCTTTTAGAATATTAATATAAAATAACTTCCTTATTTAGCATTAGATTAAACAACATCTATACATATAATAAAATCGTAGGAAAGTCAAAACTGTACATTGAATATTTTTTTCAAAGAATACTTGGGGCGTGATCTACAATCGATATTGAAGCCAAAAATATAGTTTTTATAATTTTTGTCTGTTTCTCTGTATGTATGTCTAGGTCGGGTCAATATATAAGCCACATATTATCACGCTATCACCTACGGGGGAAGAGCTGTGCGGAGTAAACGAAGTCCGCACAAAGTTGCGGGCAACAGCTAGTATATAATAGTATATAAAGGGATACAATCTCAATTTTATGAAAAAAGCACAACTACTTTATGGCAAAAACATTTCAACAAAGAGAAAATCTCTTTAGCCTCATTTAAAATATTAGTCTTTCACAATAACATTGTATTAATCGCCCATTTTATATTTATAATAAGTAATACCAAAATTTAAATAAAAGACCATTTTATTTTATACTTAAAGTATCTTCACGCCCATATCCCCGAAAAGGTAGGCAGAGGTACAACAAGTGCACCCACGATTAGCCGAAGATACTTAGTCCCACAATGTGATAGGTGGTAAGCCTATCGCCAACCGGGCACTTTCCAATCCCGGGCAACTTTGTGTTTCTCAGAAAACTGAAAGAAACACTTTTTTTTATATGCCCGACCCGGGAATCGAACCCGGGACCTCATGTGGTCAACGCCAACGCTGGACCACTAGACCACAGAGGCGAATAAAAATTTTACCCTTCCAGCAAAAATTAAAAAGGTAAAATAAAAATCTAGGCACATTAAACAAAAGGTAACAAAGGGGCTGAAGAATTTGGAAAACCCTCCAGAAACCACAGAATTTAATAATCAAGTCTTGATAGAATAAAGGTGAATATTTGATGATTTATCAAGACATATGTCTTTAGCCTAAAAACACAGTTCTCCCTACCATAGCAAATAATTACAACTAAGAACTATGCAAATTAGTATTTCCAGATTTTATAAAATCTTCTACCTGTAGTGGTTGTTCATTTTGTAGCGTTTGTTTGTCTGCTGCAAGGTCCCACAAAGCAGGTGGTGCTAATCCTGTGTCTGACTCTTTTATACCAGTTAACTCATTTACTCTCTTCATAACAGTTTGGATTCCATCTTCAACTTCTTTGATTATTTTTGTGTACTGTCCTTGACCCTAAAATTTAGCAGTTTGTAGTGTACAACTTTTTTGCCAGGTCATTGTATAATGATCAATAATCAATAAGGCTATGTAAGAATTCTAAAATAAATATTAGATGAAGGTTTACTTACGTATGATTTTAATAGGGCAATATCACCTTCGTCGAGAGCTGAAATTCAATATTATTAAATTATAAAATAAAATATACATAAAGAAAAGATACATGATTAGAATTTTAGATTATAGATGTATTACATTTTATTTCCTTTTCTGGTTCTTCTTTCTCATCTTTTACTTTCCGCATATCATCCCCCAAATGATCAGGCATTTTGATTATTTATCTTTTATTACAGTTAGTTTCAATTTTATTTAAAATGCTATGTAAATTTTAAAGTTCTAATTTCTTGGTCTGGAAAGCAAATTACCAAATTACATTTGTGATTTGACAAATGAAATGACAATAACTAGGTTCCATTATAAGTACTTCACAATATTGTTGTGATAATCTGAAAATATAAAGAGGTAGATAATTTTGAAAGCCAAATTACATTTATAGATCGATCGAAATTAAAGAAAAAACTTTCCATAAATCAAACAATCAATAAAAAATTCATGTAATATAAGGTTGTTCAGATATAATTTAATAATATTAAATTGCCATTACGCAAAATAGCAGTAAGCAGCATGCGTATAATGAAACGTAAACGATGACAATCAAAAGTGTTGAAATGGAGCTATTCAAAATAATATTGTATGAAAAGCAAACTGCAATAACTAAAGGTGCACTTGATGTTAACTGCAAAAAGTACCATATTTTATAGTGCAATCAAATTAAATATCATCAAGGAGTTAAATACAATATTATAAATTATATTTCATACACCACAAATTTTGTAAGGAATACATAGACAATAAAAGTAAAAATATTATTCTGAACGCAGTGACAAACAAAATCAAATGTGCTGCCACCTTTCAGCTTATTTCAGTACTAAAAATTTGTATTCGTAGTGCTGAATGGAGAATCACATTTATTCGTGTTTTTCATGAATATTTTCTTCTGATATCTTAAACATCTATTTAGGTAAAGTGGGACTTTTGTATTTACATTATTTACTATTTATATTTGTTTGACGATTACAAATAGCAGTGTCATAACGTGACCCAGAATGTGAGTAATGTCAAATCCCGGTTTTACTTGCATTTTACGTTTATAAGGTAATGTTCTTTGTTAATAATTAATGAATCACTGATAAGAAACAAATGAGCAGGAACTGACTGTTCAAGTGTATATGTGAAAGTTTAAAAAAATCAACCAAAATATGTCAGTCGTCACCCGGTTTGAGTACTCTCACGTCTTGTCTAAAAAACGCTACGAATTATCTCATTGTTATCAATTGTTTTATCGTTAAATCTTGGTCATCTTAGTTCTTCAATGTCATCTCAGATGATCATCTTGTTAAACCATTTCGGACAATGTTTTGTATATTTAAAAAGGTTGGTTCTTGCACACTTTTAGTTACTCATGCTAATATATTTTACGTTTAATTTGGATTTAAAGTTAGCTCTCTATTAAATGTAAACAAAAATACGGACTTTTTGGAAATTAAAACTTAAAATTGAAAACTTACAATAATATAACCTATATTCCAATTGTCACCTAAGAAACCTTGATTTTTTATTGATAATTTATTAGTAGCTAAATAGTGTACAGTTTTCAAAAAAGAAGATAGAAACAACAGCATTGAAACATGTTCCATAAAAAAAAATGTTTACAAGAAAGTGCCCTTGTGACCCCTCTGCTTTGTTGCATATATGAATATTTGAATATTCATATATCCAACAAAGCAGAGGTGATATTCATTTATTTGAATTACTTTTAGCTGTAGTAACTTGTTATACCTACCGAGTTGTCACATATAGTTTATTCATGAACAGTAAACAAAATATATTCTTTTGCATTATACTTTCATGTATTAATTTTTTAAGTGTTTAAAATCAGTCAAGCAATTAATAACATTTACTGGTTAGTTGTCATTGGCCTACAAGAAGAACTGGACAATAAATTAGTGTGTTCATTCTTTACTTTCAAGTTTAAGGCTATGTGATAAGGGCCAGAATCGGGATATATATTTATTTATACAAATATACACAAATATATACATTTAAAAAGTAGTAAACTTTATTTCACTTGTATCCTTTGAATGTATATTATTATTGTAACAGAATGCTTTATGTTTTCTAATATAACAGTGTTGTAATAGTGTTTATGAATGTAAGTTAGATTTACTTGACAGATATTCTTCTAAATCTCTGGTAAGTCCATTTTGTTACTAGCATGCTACATTTCCTTTTAATTTAAATAACAACTTTTATTCCAAATAGGTTTCATGGTAGCATATGAATTTTGAATGTAATTTTTTTTACATTTTATTACATTTAGAAATATATGAAGACTATCTACACATACACTTGAAAGATGAAAAACACACAATGAAAACTTTCTACCTTGTTCAAATTCTAATATCATTACATTTATCGCCTCTGTGGTCTAGTGGTCCAGTGTTGGCATTGACCACATGAGGTCCCGGGTTCGATTCCTGGGTCGGGCACTTTAAAAAAGTGTTTTTTCAGTTTTCTGAGAAACACAAAGTTGCCCGGGATTGGAAAGTGCCCGGTTGGCGATAAGCTTGCCACCTATCACATTTGTGGGACCAAATATCTTCGGCTAAACGTGAATGCACTTTTTGTACCTCTGCCTACCCCTTCCGGGATATGGGCGTGAAGATACTTTTTTTTTTACATTTACCATTTAATATACAATATGTATAATGATTAAAATAACATTAAAATATGAATTTCCTTAGAGCAGTTTCTGACTTTACAAATTATCATAAATAAAATTTATTTTAAGTTATACATGTATTGGAGCTGTCACGTTATACTCTAGAACTCACTGGTGGTCTTTTTATTTAAGCTTTCACTAATATTTATATTTTCTGTATATTCTAACCATCTTAGGCAACAATTTTAAATTAATGATATAAAGTTTTGTGTAATGGTGATCATAATTTTCAATTACTTTGTTTGTTTGTATATATATGCTAAAAACTACATGCATAATTTACTTTTCTATAATCTACTGTCAGTTATGATGGCTATTACTGTTGGCGTATTATAGCTTAATATACCAACAATAACTTGATGTTATATAATTTTTGGTAGTATGCATGGAAATCATGATCAAAATATAAAGTAATATGTTGACATTATTGTAAATATAGGCATAAAGAAAGAAAATCTTTTTATTACCACTTAGATCTAAGTTTAAAGATGTATATCTTCTAATTTATTCTTATTATTAAAAACAATTGTGAAGATTACTACCTCACAATGCAAGGTCGTATCTTGTGAATAAAAGATACAAAAAAGAAGTGTTTAAATATCTATGTTTAAACAGTATTATTTAATACTAGTTGACCCGACAAACATTGTTCTGCCTTTTTAACTACTCTTATTTTTTTTTCTATATTTTCTCACTTATTAAACCTTCCCTGGACTTCAAGAATTAATTCGAAACCAAAATTAGCCAAACCGGTTCAGCCGTTCTCAAGGTTTAGCAAGACTAACGAACAGTAGTAGAATTGTAAGAAATTTCCTTTCAAGTAAAGGGATTCTTGTTACAGTTGAGCCTGTAGTGCATTGCTTTAAATTCTTACATATTATTGTATTACATATGGGTAAAGTAACATCAGAAAGGTTAGTTCATCTGTAAGTGGGAAATAAATTAGACTCAAATTATGATAATCATGCAACTAGGCTTAAATTTCATAGTCTAGGAATCTTGTATAAGTTATTAATTACAAATAGTGACTGTTCTCTGGTTGAAATTTGACAATAATCCAGTTAATGTTAAAGGACAAATTATAGGATAAAGAAAACCATATGGACTAATATTAAAAATGTCTTCTAAGTTTAACGACATAGTTCCCCCGTGTTGGCCCCGGCCTCCTTTGAAGAATAGGCCAACTGCCGTTCTGCCAGGCAGGTCGTAAAAGGCGACCGAATGGCTATAGAGTCAATACCATCATGGCTACTAGGTGGCAGAGTTCTGCATTGTCTCGCCCGGGTCTGGTACCACCGCCTTACCTATTCCTGATGCAATAGTGTCAGTTCTTGTTACTGTCGTGATCTGGTTTGGAGGGTAAGGTAGCCCGTAAACTTATGCATGTGGCATTAGACCTTGCCACAAGATAGCAACGCACCATTAACACCTTTGGTGTCTATAGGCGATGGTTGACTCTTACCATCAGGAAACCCTTCTGCTTCTTTGCTATCTTATGATATATATAAAAAAAATTTGCAAAATAAATAAGTTTGAAGTTTGACCATAAGCAGAATAGTATGTAAGCCTGTGTGTGTCCAATGCATCGTAGCGTTTGTATTTTTAATTAATTTATTTCTGATGCATACAAAAAGAAATGTTTAAATATCGATGTTGAAACAGTATTATTTAATACTAGCTGACCCGGCAAACATTGTTCTGCCTTTTTAACTACTCTTATTTTTTTTCTATATTTTCTCACCTTTCACACCTTCCCTGGACTTCAACAATTAATTCAAAACCAAAATTAGCCAAATCGGTTCAGCCGTTCTCGTGTTTTAGCGAGACTAACCAACAGCAGTTGATTTTTATTCTAATATTAATTTTTCTACTTCTCCTCCATATAAACTTTAAATTTGTGCCATATTTCATACTCCTCAGTGAGCAAAAGTTTTGGAAAAATAGGTAAGAAGTTTTCACTTCATGTGTTTATTTTACTTTTACTGACAATTTCGTCTGCATGACCCAAAATCATTACTTCCCTATACTTTCCTATTCTCAGTCGGGTAAAAAATAGTCAATGTCACTTCTGGATAATGCAGCTTTCTAGTTGTAAAAGAATCGTGTTTTTCTTTTTTTATAACTAGCTGACCTGATAAACTTTTTTCCGCCTACTAGTCAATGAATGAGCAGATTTTGAGTAAATTTTATTGATGAATATAACTTTAATCCCAACAAAGACAAATCCAAAAATATAAAAGTAAGATAGGTCCAGCCGTTTTTGAGTTATAAATGGTGTAATTAACACAACTTTGTTATATATATATATATATATATATATATATATATATATATATATATATATATATATATATATATATATAATATATATATATATATATATATATAATATATATATATATATATATATATATATATATATATATATATATATATATATATATATATATATTAATAGATCTTAGTATAGATATAGGTTAACAAAGATGTTCTTCATTGTAAATCCTATTTAAAAATGCTTTTGTTTTAGATACATAAAATAATTTAAAAAACCATAGCGGCAAAAGGATTTTTTATTAACAAATAAAATAATCTCAGTGAAACAAAAATAATAATCATGTTAGTTGACAATTTTATAATAATATCACTCAGTTTACATTCAGATTGATTCATAATTATCAACTCTAGTATACTTACCCTTAGACCACTCTCATTAAATCCTACCAATAAAAATTTCAAATCCAACAGTTCAAGACACTTATGTCATTTTTAATACAACTCAAAGAATGACTTGTATAACTTTCACTATTGTAGGTAATAGTACAACACATATGTATTGTAGATGTGTGTAAAGCATCATGTGGGATGTTTTCTATAAATAACCATTCACACTCACTAGTCACTTGTGTGTGGTGAAGCATGAATCTCAAATTTGATTTTCATATTTCAATATAGTGATATTTTAGGTTGAAGTGATTTAGATAAAAGATTTGTATTATGTTGTGATTTTGGTGATAACTTATGAATTGTGACAATGATAGTAACTTCAGTGATGAGTTTTTGGTGTCTTCTATGTTGTGATGAGTGGCTTAAAGAATTTATGGAATAAGGTATTAATACAGAAGTCAAGTATGTTAAACTGATTACTTAATTTGCAAATCTGTATACAAGGCTAAATCTATAATCTGTTACAATACCGTATAGGACTTCTAGTAGCTATTTGGATTAAATTTTATTTTTATATAGCTTTATTCTTAATTAAACTAAGTGTATAGTTAATAGATTTAAATAAGTTGACCTTCATAGATTATAAATGGCTAAATAAGCTTTAGGATGTGTCAAACCAGCTCTAGGTAGGGCTCAGAAACTTAACTTAGTGTTCAATAATAGATTACTTAATTGTTTTTTAAATAGACTATTAACACAAGCCTCTGGAAAATTAAGTTCGGACAGATTTTATTTAACTGTATTATGTACAATTATACATTTTAATTTTATAAATTTTTATCTATGACAGTAGGTATAGATTAAGGCAACATAAAAAGATCTTTCATTGTAAGATTTTTCATTTATTGGTGAAATTGGTCAAAGCCATAGAAATATATTTTGTGATCTTAAGATCAATGTATGTATGTATTCTGTATGTTACTCCAGGGTCTCCATCTGCTTTCCTTGTAGGGGGGCACTTTGTAATAGCCAAATTTATTGAACATACATGTTGCTACCATCCTGAACACTAGGTAGGTGGTTGAGTTGCAATGCATTTAGATTTGTTCCCACTTTACATATTCTTGCTGCAAGAATGTCAATGCTTGTCGCTGTTGTGTCTAGTTTGGAAAGCAAAGCCCTAAACTGAAACAAATATGTTTGGCATTACGCCCCTGCTGCATGGATGACGACAAAGCAGTAACATTATTAGCGTCTGTGGGTGATGGTTATCACTAATCATTTCCCTGTTTATTTTTCTATGACTCATAGAATCAATCCTAGATGAAAAATATAAACAGAAAAAAAATTAAATTATTATAATTAATACTTAATAAATCATGAAATGAAATTTAACATGAATGCATAATTTTAACCACATTGTATTTTGCAACTACTGTGCAAGTAAAAACAGTGGATTTTGCAACTACTTTGCATGATTTAATTCCACCATCCTCGTTGTTCTATCGATCGTCGAGGCGCACAGATTCTAGGCATCGCCATATGGTGGACATTCCACGTACGCAAACAAAGCGGTTCGACTCAACATTCTTCATTCGAACCGCAAAGGACTGGAACATGCTTCCTGAGTCTGTGTACCCTGACGAGTACAATCTGGGCATTTTCAAGAGAAGAGCGAACAGGTACCTTCTAGGAGAGCACGTTCCAAGTTAGGCCACATCTTAGCTTACTATCAGGCAAGATCGTGGTCAAGCGCTTCCCTATTGATAAAAAAATAAAAAATAAAAACTACTGTGCAAGTAAAAAAAGATAAGGAACCACAATGATGCTAGGAATGCTATGAATAAGTCTTTGTATGTGTGGTTGCAATGTGGTCATGTTATTTCCAAGAACTTGTGTCAAATGATTTATTGAAACTAGTCCCTTTAACATTATATCCAAAGTCATTGTAGCCACTTTATTTTCTTCTGAAAGTATACTTTATATAAATTCAAGTGACTTAAATATAATGTCACTATAGGTAATCAAAAAGTTTTCTCCGTGTTGGTCCCGGACTCTGAAGAATAGATCAACTGCCATTCTGCCAGGCAGGCCGTAAAAGGTGACCGATTGGCTATGTGCATCACTACCATCCCGAGTACTAGTTGGTAGAGTTTTGCACTGGCTCGGCTGGGTCTGGTACCACCGCCTTAGCTATTACTGCTGCAATAGCATCAGTGCTAGTCATTGTTGTGTTCCAGTTTAGAGGATAAGGTCGCCGGTAAACTTATGCATGTGGTATTAGACTTTGTCACGAGATAGCAATGCATCATTAACATCTTTGGTGCCTATAGGCAATGATTGACTCTTTCCATCAGGAGACTCATCTGCTTATTTGTTATCTTATGATATATATCTTTTAGCGAGTTTACCAAAATTTCTATGGATTTTGTCAAAAGTTATGTTAAACATAAATCCCGTGATAACGTCATGCATATAGGTATGGAACTTATTGGTCTAAAAAACGCATCGAGGAATTCGTCGGTCATTATGATCACTTGATAACATTAATAATAATTATTAAACAATTAAAAAAAATCTATGTATATAAATTTTTGCCCCAACCAAAAATACTTAAATACGTCATATTTACAGTGGTAGACAAGCTAATTAGTGCAGATTTTTTTTCGGACAAATTTTCTACTAACTATGCAATGTAGAGTTCCGAAATGGCCCATCACAATCATGCGAACTAAGAACAGGTTTTTTATTTTTTCATAATGGATGGAACAAACAACACCGATAATAATAATTATTGATTAAAATAAGTGAATTTGTTTCCCCCCACTCTTTCAAGCTTATATTCTTTCAACAATTCTCGCTGTTCTCTCATTTAATAGACAACATTCATTGGAATAGATTAGTTATAATACAATAGTGAAGATAAGAATTTGTTGTTAATAAATTTACTACCTACTAGTTTTGATACGTCTAAACACTTGTGTTGCATAAGCCGGTAAGGTTATCAAAAGTTTTATAATAGCAAATAATTTAGTTCAAATTAAATTTATAAGGTTTTACTAACAAATAGATCACAATAAGGTTTAAGCAAGTTTTTTATTTTTAAAGCAAACTGTTTCTTAACCTTAGTTTCCTGATATTGGGTACATTTGGCATGTTAATAGATCGATAATGTGGTCAGGCAATTCTACTTCTTATTAACAGTTATTTTAAAAGGCTTATTATATACGTTTTACCATATATTGACGTATTTAATTTTCGAATTTGTTTTCCCCTAAATTAAAATTTACACTTATTTTCTTATATAAAATGTAAATAATTCGTGGACAAATTACATGAATTGATCTAACCTGTAAACAAATTATTGTCGTCTAAAATGAGTGTTAGTCAACTTATACATAGAAATAAATAAATACTGAAATATATTTTATAAACACTCAGAAATACAAATATTCACACAAATTATTGGCCCTGTCGGAAATCAAGTCCGAGCCCCTATGTATTGTGTAGCTAGTTTCACTAAGTACTCGGCCAATGTAACGATCATATAAAAGAACCTAGCAATCTCAAATTTCTGAAGTGTCATAATAAGTTAAGTTATTAAGAAGAATTACGTTATAACGATGAACATATAGATGGTTCTTTTATAAAATTTAATATGAGGAAATTCATAAAATAAGATTTTTCAATTACAAATAGTTTCAACAATCACATTTGCAAAGTCCTTACTCATTGTGTTGTTCTATGTTTATAGTCTATTCAGAAATCAGAACTGCTATTTTATATGGGACCAAGCCGGTCTGGCTTGTTCCCATATAAAATAGCAGTTCTTCGCAGCAGCGTTTCGCAGGCGTTTCGTAAGGTTCTACACATTTTTGTATAACTTATTATGTATATATTCAATCACATACAGATAGCCCAACAGCTTTTGTGGACATTGTCTTTGTAAATCAAAGATTCATTTGGTCCTGCATAAGTTTACCTGCTACCTTACTTTCGATACGGAAAACGAAATTGATAAGCTCTGATTCTAATGTGAAGTAAATTCGGGTAAAGAGGTAAGACTGCAAAACCTAGTAGGCTAGTAGTCACGATAGTAGTGAGACTAAATAGTGACGTTTGGTTTTCGTTCGTCTAACGAATTATCGGCGAAAAGGCAGTCGGTTTATTCTTTACATTGGCGCGGATGAACAAGCGCGGAGCGTGTTTCTTTTATATTCATATTTAATATGATAAATGCGAAAGTCTGTTTGTATGTTTGTTACGTTTTCATGGCTAAACTACTGAGCCGATTTCGATGAAATTTGGCATGGAGAAATTTGCTTTGCTTGAAAAACTATATCAACGATATGTCAGTCTATTCACGGGCGAAGTTGCGGTCAGCTAGTTCAGTATACTTTTAAACCGAACAATGACAATAAATTTTTTTCACAGTGCTGCTGGCGGGTTGGCGAAATGCACACAGCCAGTACTGAGGGACAGTACCGCGGTACAAACGGCGCGGCACACGGACGGGACAAAGTCGCCATATTGGACGCTGGCTCCCAGTACGGGAAGGTAATTTAACCATAGCAATATCCAGGGAGAAACCGGAACATATTAATTTTGATTTCCGCTTTCGAAAGAAAAGATTGTGCTACTTATGACGGAGCCACATATCGCCGGAAGGTCCGAGGTGCGTTATCGCAATAAAACTTCGTGGTTGTGCTCTGGCGAAGTAAGAGGCCACATACAAAATTAGACCATTACACATATAGACCATCTGACATTCTGCCATGCAGTTCGTAAGAGGCGAGCAAGCGAGCGAGGATCTAGCATCACCGCATCACCTATTTTTCGCAATAGCATCAGTGCTTGTCACTGTCGTGTTCTGGTTTGGAGGGTAAGGTAGCCGATAAGCTTATGCATGTGGCATTGGTCATTGCCATCCCGCCACACGGATAGTAACGCACTATTAACATATTCGGTATCTATAGGCGATGGTTTCCCTTTCCATCAAGAGAGCCATCTGTTTCTATGTTTGTCCACGAATTTCTCAGTAACTAAAGGCCACGTCGAGATCATTGTTTTTGATTTAAATCGGGTATGTTCCAACATAAAGAATATTCCAAGGTTCTTCAAAATAGGTTCAACAGGTTTTGAAACATGGGTATAGTTGACAGATATTTGAAGTCGGTTGAATTTTTTAAATTACTTTTATTTATTCATGTCATAACCACACAAAACCATTGCTTATAGACATACAAAAAATGTTAATGGTGAATTGCTATCCTTGATGTTAATGCTGTGGCGAGGTCCTAATTCCACATGCATAAATACTCCGATTATCTAATCTTCCACACTAGAATACGACAGAAACAAGCACTGACGGTATTGCAGCAGGAATAGGTAAAGCGGTGGTACCAGAACCGGGTGAGACAATGCAGAACTCTATCACATAATAGCCACGATGGTAGTGACTCGCATAGTCAATCGTTCGCCTCTTACGATCTGCCTATAAAAACGGCAGATGGTTTATTCTTGAAATAGAAATATAGAAAAAATAACACGTTTATTGTATGGGGACTTCCCTTAATATTTTCATTTTTTATTTTTAGTATTATAGCAGCTTTCTAGCTGTCACGGTTTATGAGATACAGCCTACTGACAGACAGACAGCGGTAGCTTAGTAATAGGGTTCCGTTTTAACTTTCAGGCACGGAACCCTAAAAAGAGTTATGATGTGTTAAATGTTATGTTGTTTTTACGATCAAGTTCTCACAACGGTATATCCCCATCATTTGTCAATACTGTTGCGACTGTTCGTTTGAAACAGGCTTTATGTTTTATTTATTAACATTCGCCTATAGGTGCTATATTACAATAGGAAAGTTTGTTTTGTCTTTGTTTAGATTAAGTGGTGTTTAAGTTGCTTGTAAAATTGCTAATTGTATTTGTTATTTTATGTCGATACGTGTTGTTGTCTGGGCCCGTATTGAAGAAGAAACCATTTGCCTTTTTACCAGGCAGTTCATTAAATACGAAACATTTGTCGAAAATGTCATCGTGGCTAGTAGGTGATAGAGTTTTAAAGATCTTGCACGGATATTGTACTACTTCCTTTACTTTTTCTGGCGAAATTGCATCGTTACTCATTGTGTCGTATTTCGATTTTTAGGGTAAGGTAGGCGGTAAAATGATGTCTCCATCCCATTTTAGTCTAATGTGATAGAAGGCCAATCTATCGATAAATCGGTCTCATATTCAACCTCGAGCAAGTCGTTTTTAAAAAACACTAAATAAATTTATTGAGATCGTTTTGATTTATTTCATTTATTGCTATTTCTATGTTTATATGTGTTTTATACATATAAAAATAATAAATAAAATGCAAATAAACCAGATATAAAAATTTATTATTTAGAATGGAATTTAAAATTTTTCTTTCAAAATTTGATGACGTCCAAAGATAAAATTTAATGTTATGGCAAAATTACTGACTGCCTCGTTCGATCCCCGACGGGGACAAGCATTTGTGTGATGAGCATAAATGTTTGTATTTCCGGGTTTTGGGTGTTTATTAAAAATATTCTAGTATTTACGTAGGTCACACCAAGTTTTGCGTAACTTAAAAAAACAACATGTTATAACCAAAATATTATGTGTATTGCTTTTCAAAATAATCTCCTTTACATTTTAAACATATTTTCATGCGATCGAACCATTTTTTAAAACAGGCGGACCACAGATCTGAAGGCATATTTTCTACGTGCTGATTGAACGCTATCACTGCTTCTTTGGAGTTGGTAAAAGTAAAAACTCTCATCAAATCTTTGATTTTGGGGAAAATACAGAAATCACAGGGTGCTAGGTCGGGGCTATGCGCAGGATGAGTGACGAGATGTACTTTTTCGGAAGCCAAAAATGACTTTGTTTTGTTGGCCGTGTGTGAAGAAGCGTTATCATGGTGTAAGAGAATGCGGATTTTGGGTCGTCTTTCGCGAACTTTTTCTAACACCCTGGATAAACAAATGGTAGAATACTACTCGGCATTAATACTCTTTTGATTCAAGTGGAATTGTACAGATGGGACCCGTAGCTGAGAAAAAAAACGCGATCATTTTTTTACCAACGTTTCTCGCCTGTCTCACTTTTGTTGGCCTGTTCTCATTTTCAAACATCCATTCACAAGATTGCTGTTTTATTTCGGGTTCAAAGCAATAAATCCACGTTTCGTCTGTTGTGACAATGTCATAAACAGCATTAGAATGTCCGTGGTCGTACTTCAGTAGCATCTGTGAGCACCATTCCACACGAGCCCGCTTCTGCTCCGCTGTCAGTTCATGAGGGATCCAACAACAACAAAGTTTCCGAACTTTCAATTCTTCGTGTAAAATTTTCTGAATTTGGCTCATACCCATTCCCAATAGTCCTCGAATTGTCTCATAGGTAATCCGGGGGTTTTCTTCAATTAACCGCTTAACAGTAGCCACATTATTTTCGTTGACGGCAGTTGAAGGCCGCCCTTCACGAAATTCGTCATATAAAGAAACTCGACCTCTCTCAAATTCAGCAAACCATCGCCTCACGGTGCTCAAACAAGGTGCTTCTTTCCCAAAAGCATTTTGAAGACGAGCGGCACAGTCTTGCGGAGAAAGAGAACTTTAAAAATCATAAAAAATCATTGCTCTAAAATCTTTTCGACTTCATTCCATTTTCGTTGCGTACGTAGAACTTTGATGTGTGTTAAAAAAACAATTGACAAATCATTTCCCGCCAATTTTTTTTATTACTAAGAAGGTTGCAACGTTTTAAAAATATAACATTCGAAATTCAAATAGTTCCGATTAGCTAGAAGTGCAAAACTTTTTGTGTGTCCCATGTATATATGTATTTCTATGTAATGAAATGAAATGAAATGAAATGAAATGAAATGAAATGAAATGAAAAATATTTATTTGCAAGAATATGGGTGTCACAAGTTATTAAAATAAATTAAATTACCATCATATTCTACCATAATATGGCGTGCAAACATTTTAATTTAGGTCGATTTCTTTATAATTACTACCGGATCGGAACGCGGCCACACACTGAGAAGATCCGGCGGAAGAAACTCAGCGGGCTTCTTTTTTTCTATTTCACGTATTACAATTGTATGTATTACAATTTACTAGAATTATTTCACATCAAAAGTTGTTTTTATAATTTACAAAATATGATCTTATGCTCAATCCAAATTTTTACAATTTACAAAAAAATTACCATTTTACAAAATTTGCCGTTCAGTTTTTATTACATTTAAATTTCAAGGTAAATTGTACAAGCTTATATTTCTGTTTATTAACATTTAATCTTATCTGCTAAAAATTCTCTAATATCATAGTATGTTTTATTTAACAGTAAATCAAACAATTTTTTGCGAAATTTATTTATAGGTAATAATTTTAGACTATCAGGAATATGATTGTATATATTAATTGCCATACAATATGCATTTTTTTTATAAATATTTAGTCTTTGGCTTGGCACATGTAGCTTCTCACTGTTTCTAAAATATGAGTTCCCTAATACTTGAGCATTTGTTTTAAACAAATGTTGATGTTTTTTTACAAATACGCATACCGACAGTATGTAAAGACAAGGTAAAGGTAGTATTTTAAGAGTTTTAAATAGGGGTTTACATGAATGTAGTTGATTAACATTACATATTGCACGTATACATTTCTTTTGAATTCTGAAAATCCTAATTAAATCAACTGAGTTTCCCCAAATAGAGATTCCATATTGCAATACAGATGAGACATATCCGTGATATGCCAGCAATGCAGCATTTAAGTTGGCTACTTCTCTTATTCTTCTCAAAACATAGATAAATCTGTCAATTTTTTTGCAAAGAGAATCAATGTGCGCTTTCCAATTGCAATGGTTGTCAATAAATATTCCTAGAAATTTAGTGTATTCAGTATTTTCTATATTTATATTGTTAAATAATATATTTGATTTTTGAACTTTATTGCTATAACATGTTTGAAATTCAACTATCTTTGTTTTAGTCAAGTTAATTTTTAAATTATTACTTTTTAACCATTCCGAAACTTTAAGTAAGGTTTCAGTTGTTTCTTTTACTAGATGATTTTTATTTTTACATTTAATGAGGAGTGTAGTGTCATCTGCAAATAAGAATGACTCATGTTGCATAGTCTCTGGAAGATCATTAATGTAAATTAAAAAGAGCAAGGGTCCTAAAACACTTCCCTGTGGTATTCCACAGTCACTACAACTATAACTTGAAGTATATATTTTTTTATGTGTCCCAGAAATTTTTGAAATTTCTACACACTGTTTCCTATTTTCTAAATAACTTTGTATCCACTCTAATGATTTCCCTCTTATACCATATTTTTCAAGTTTTGCCAACAGAATTCTATGAGAAACAAAGTCGAATGCCTTACTCATGTCTAAAAATACACAAAGTGGATAACTTTTTGTATTTAGGCATTCCGTTATACTCTTTACCAGTTCAAAGCATGCTAAGGTTGTCGACCTACCTTTTCTAAATCCATATTGATTATTTTTTAATATATTACATTTCAGTAAGTAATTATGAAGTCTATCATACATAACTTTTTCAAAAATTTTTGAGAGAATCGGAATTAGTGTAATGGGTCTATAGTTATTCATATCGCAAGGATCACCTTTTTTAAGTATTGGTCTAACTATAGACTTTTTTAGTCGTTGTGGGAACTTCCCTTCTAAAAATGTCAAATTAATAATAGGACTGAGCGGCTTTGATATTACAGCAGCAACATTTTTGAGTAGTTCTGTACTAATATTATCATAACCAGTTGCACTTGTATTTTTTAAGGAGTTTATGATCTTAAATACTTCATGCTCATCTACTGGTGTAAGAAACATAGTTTTACTGCTATTAGGTAACCCAAGTATTTTTGAAGTGTTTGTGAATTTGTCATTGTTAATACTTGTTTTTGATTGGTTTATAAAAAAATCATTAAATAGGTTACAAATTGATTGGGATTTTGTATACTCTGTATTGTTCACTCTAATTTTCTCAATTTCTTGTATATTTGTTTTATTCTGGAATGTGTTTTTAATTAAATCCCACGAAGCTTTGCATTTATTGGAAGATTTTTCAATAAATTTCAGAGATGATTGCCTTTGTGATTCTAGTATACATTTTGATAAAATTCTTTTGTAACGCAAGTAATTATTTTTATTTTCATTCTTATTAGATTTACCAAACCGATAATTTAAATATAGCTGGCGTTTGACTTTACAACATTTAAGAAGTCCTTTTGACAGCCATTTATTTTTAATTGGTTTATTTGATACCTTAGTACGAATTTTTGGAAAGCATAGCTCAAAAAACAATAAGAATATGTCGTGGAAATTATTAAATGCCTCTTCACAATTTGAACTTGCAAGAACTTCATTAAAACTTAAGGATGATAGACATTCAAAAAACTTTTTCTTATTTTCTTGACTAAAAAGTTGTTTTGTTTCAAACCAAAAAGCTCGTTTTGGTTTAAAGTTTGAGATGGACTCAATATTTACTTTTATACTCTGGGCTGTCTCATGGTCAGATAAACCGAGATAATGAGTGTAAGACTGAACATTTTCCAAATTGCTAGCAATTACATCTAAACATGCATGCTTCCTAGTGGGTTTAAGTATGTGCTGATTAATATTACTATTTGATAGAATGCCTGTTAACTGCTTTTGAGTATAATTATCCTGTAACAGATCTATATTCCAATCCCCACATAGTATAAATTTCTTCTTAGAGTTTTTCATTATATTTTCTAACAGTAATTCTAAATTATAAAGGAAAGTTTCAACATTTGAGTTGGGTGTGCGGTATATACAAATTATTACTAATTTATAATCTATAATTTCAACAGCGCAGCATTCAAAAGAGAATGGTAAGCGTATTTGTAAATCAAGAGTTTTGAACTGTAGATCATTTCTGATCAGAATACAAGTGCCACCCCGTCGTTGGTTTTCACGAGAAAAATAAGATGCCATAGAGTAACCTTCTATTCTAAAATTTTGTTCGGAACCTTGTTTAAGAAATGTTTCAGAAAGGCAGATAACATCAATTTTGCCCAATTCATCACTAAGCTCACTTAAAGCTACTTGCAAA
Source organism: Apodemia mormo (assembly GCA_036924255.1). NCBI lineage: Eukaryota > Metazoa > Arthropoda > Insecta > Lepidoptera > Riodinidae > Apodemia > Apodemia mormo. The sequence continues at coordinate 30,236,327 of JAUPFN010000017.1, forward strand.
TAGTCTCTTTTACTCAGAGCACCTGCTATATTTTGGTGTAATAATTTAAACTGGTGTTTATTTCCGAAAAAACTGGTCTTTGTTATCTATATTTTTTATATCACTTCTCGATTTAATATTAAAGTAATATGGTATGGTACCCTTTTTTATTACATTATTTGAAACTGAATGTTTTAGGTTGTTTTCTACTTTATTTCCTAGTTTTTTACTGAAATAATAAGGTATTGTACCTTTGTTTATCTTAGGGGTAGGATATTGATCATTTTTGATACTAATTATTCTACTAGACACTAATTTTTCTAAGTTTGCTTTATATTCGTTGAATGTAAATGTCTGTTTATTTAATTGCTTATTATTATTTTCACTATCAGTTACTTTATTAATTTTTTGTTTGGAAAATGACAAAAAGTTATTTTTGTATTCCTGATAATCCATATTAATTTTTAATTTGTTATACAAACAGTCTATATAGGTTTTATGCGAATAATGATTATTATATTTAGACAAATAAGAATCTAAATCAATAAAAGTACAGTTGTTATATTGTTTTACAATTAAATTTAACTTATAATTTAGTAATCCTACATTTAGATATTTATTCGACTCTACTTTTATTAAAAACACTTGTTTACACACTTTTAGTTTATCTAACATATTACACAAATTAGTGAAAACAGAATAAGGTTCTTTGTCATTGGTACCAATGCCAAGTATGGTAAAGTCTTTGTTACTTAAATTTGAATAATCACTAAAACTATTTAATATATTCAATGACTTCGCATTAGGTTTTATTGTAGATAAAACTGAAAACTCACTTGATTTGTATTTCACCAATCTAGTAGATAGGCCCCGGAGTCTTTGATCTCCTAATATAAGAATCTTATTTTTTTGTGTATTTGAAGGATTTTGAGTAGACTTTTCATAACACTGTTTTAGGGAAACACACATAGAAACCTGCTGACTAGAGTTCTTCAATTTCTTAGATTTTACTTCTTCCTTTTTTTGTGTCTAAATAGTGTTTGAAATCTTAGAATTTGATTTTGTTATACTACTTGTAGTGTCCTCAGAGTTCAAATTTAAAGATGTAGAAATACTTGTTTTATTTTGAGTTTTATTTGACTTCACATACTTATTTTTTGGTGTTGAACACTTATAACTTTTGTGTTGTGTGGATATCTTGGAAGGTGTATTTTTTGTTACTTTTTTTAAAATTTCTATGTTTCTAGCTTGTTCTTTGTTTACTTTGCGAAGAGAGTTATTTTCTAAAATTAGATTTTGTATTTCACAATGAGCACTTTCTAACTGACACTTCAAGGTATTAATTTCCTCACGTAATTCTTTGTTTGTGGTATCGCTTACAGCTGACAAATCCGGAAGACTCCTAGCTAAGTAGTCCGAGGTAGTTGTTTCGAAGGATTCCATAGAAGTATTAGACAGGGATATGTTTTTTCTTCTTAAAGTGACATTTTCGAAAGTGAAATCCATTATGATTATGTCCAGTACTGAAAGATGTTAAAATATTTTAATATAAAATAATAAATGTTATAATTATCTAGGACGCAAGGGACAATAAGTGTTACGTATTTTTGATTTCTTTTTGTTAATATTATAAAAATAAAAGTGAATTTTGGTTAGACAAGTTTGGTTGGTTAAGTTTGGTGTCTATAGGTAAATAGCAATATTAATGTATCCACGTATTTTTCTTAGATGATTTGAAGATATTTATTGAATTGAAAATAATTAAATGAAATTAATGTTAAATTATAAGCAGTTAAAATAAATAAGAACGTGATAATTATAATAAAAGTAATACTCCCCGGGTTTTCCGTTCAGAATTTGAATTGTTCTATATCCATTGTACTCGGTGTCGGTTAACTTGTTAACACGATTTCTTGAAATGTTTGTGCTTTTTACTAAAGTCCTTATTATTGTAATATTATAGTTTGTTTATTCGTTAATTTTACGCACTTTTGTTATTGATTTAAGCTATATTAAAATAAATTCTGTAAAAATTTTCGCAGCTGTTCGAATTCGATGTTGACTAGTGATATCAAGAATTGTATCAGTATATTTGACTAACACCCATAACATAAGCAAATAATTTGCTTACTTTGGGGTTAGATCAGTAAGTGTAATTTGTCCCGTGAATATTATATTATAAAATGTGTTTCACAGTCTTAGATCAAAATATATACTAATTTGATCTAAGGTCACAGTGATTAGTGGTTCATCAATCATCACCAAACTTTCAATACCTAGTTGTCAAGCTGACAGTCAAAAGTTTATCTTTTGCTTGCTTCTTTTACGAGTCTTTTATATATGTGAATTTTGCATTATTTTTCAGGTAATAGATCGTCGGATACGTGAACTATGCGTGGAGTCGGACATCTTGCCGCTAGACACACCCGCCTACCACCTGAGGGAGGCGGGGTACCGCGCCATCGTCATATCCGGGGGCCCTAACTCGGTTTACGCAGAGGATGCGCCCAGATACGACTCAGATATATTCAAAATCGGACTACCCGTCTTAGGTAAATATTTTTTATTATGATTGTAATAACAATTTGAAACTTGTACAGTTTCATAATTCACACACTATATATTTCTTATTAATTTGTTAGCCTACTAATTTTACTGCATCATCAAGGCTAACACCTAAATTGTCAATCAATATTTTGTATTTGTAGATGTTACTAATTCAAGTTGTGATGGAGTTTCACTTAGCGCCGACGATATAAAATATGAATTGATTTTTAAAATATGTATAAAAAGCTAAAAAGCGTCTTTCTGTCTATTCTATAAAGAGTCTAACATGAACATATGTAATAATATTTTTTGTTTGAATGCACTAATCTCTAAAATGAAGTCAGATTAAAAAATATATTTTTTTGTATGTATCCACGTTTATGAGGAAGGCTATAAGTTATGAATCATAAGTCATAAGATATCAAGCAAGAAAATGGTTCTCTCCTGACGCTAGAGATACATTGCCATTGTGTGGGATGTAATGTCTCATGCATTTGGTTATCAAATACTTTATCATCGGTACCTGAACACAAGAGTGAAAAGCACTGATGCTGTCTTGTCTGGAAAAGGTAAGGTGATGATAACAAATTTGTGTTGTATGTTGTACAACTCTAGGTGGTAGAGTTACGAAGTTGTGATTTGCAAAATCCAGTTTGCATACTACCACAGCTGTGTGCCATTCATTGCGCTGCATCTTTGAACTGTAATATATTTGTGACTACTAAGTGGAAGAGTTCTGGCATGTCTCACACAGGTTGTTCGGTGCTACCATCTTACTTCTGTCGCAATAACATCAAATGCTGTCACTGTCATGTTCGAGTTTGGAAGGTAAGGTAGCCGGTAAACTTATGCATGTGGCATTACCACCAAGCAACATGGATATCAACGAACCATTAATACATTTCATGTGGTTCTTTCCTGATGTTAGGGATACATTGCCATTGTGTGGGATGTAATGTCTCATGCATTAGTTTATCGAATACCTTATCATCCATACCGGGACACGTAAGTGACAAGCACTGACACGTGATACCTGTGTCCCCCATGTCGAGCCTTGTAACGTTAGACGAACTTTTAAACACCGTTAACAACTTAACATCGAAAAAAGCCCCCGGAGAGGATAAAATCTTAAATTATATGATAAAACATGCGTGTTTAGCGGCCCCGGACTCTATTTTAAAAATAATAAATCGTTGTATTGCTGAAGGAGTTTTTCCCAAAATATGGCGCCAAGGATATCTTAAAATTATTCCAAAGTCCGGTGACAAGCCTACGGATGACCCTAAATCTTATCGTCCCATTACACTTCTGCCGTCCCTTGGTAAATTGTTAGAAAGATTGATAGTTCCTCGACTTCTACCACGAGGGCCCACGTTCAATAAACAACAGTTTGGATTTACCGCCGGAAAATCCACTATCGATGCAGTGCTGTCTATGAGAAAAATGGTAGAATTGTCACGAAATAATTATGTTGTAGGTATTTTTTTGGATATTTCTGGTGCTTTTGACAACGCTTGGTGGCCGATGTTATTGTTGAAATTAAAAACAAGGGGGTGTTATTCAAATATATATAAGCTAATTAAATCGTATCTAGAAAACGGTCATACGAAATTGCAGCTAGGGCATTACGCACTGTCTAAACGCCTTACTCTAGGCTGCCCTCAGGGATCAGTACTTTCACCATATCTATGGAACTTAGGATTTGACGATTTATTCTCATTAGCCTTGCCGGAAGGATGCTCGCTTATAGGATATGCAGACGACGTTGCTTTAATGATACAAGCTAACACACGAGCACAGATAGAGTCGCTGGCTCACACTAGTCTTAATTTGATCATCAACTGGGGCTTGAGAAATCGTTTAAGCTTTGCGCCCCATAAAACGTTTTACTTAATATTAAAAGGTTCGCTCCTATCATCTCCCAGTATAAAAATAAATAATAGCACAATAAAGAGAAAAGAATCGGTAACATATTTAGGTTTGGTCATAGAAAAAAATTATACTTTTATAAATCATATTAACTATATCGGTGAAAAGGCTAAACGGAATTTCTTATCCTTTGCGGGCATATCTACCTCGACATGGGGTTTAACGTTTAACACTTTAAAGATAATTTATAACGCCACGTATTTAGGTTGTATCTGTTATGCTTGTTCAGCGTGGGCTGATAAAGTTACGAGTGGTGCGATCCGGCGCAAACTACTTCAAAATCAGCGTCTAGCACTAATATTTCTATGCAAAGCATATCGCACTGTAAGCTCCGAAGCTTTACCCGTTTTATCAGGCGTCTTACCATTAGATTTAGAAATTCAGCGTCGGGCTTCAATGTATTACAATTCTAGGAATTTTACTAACCCAGAATTTATCAACTCGCAAGCCCAAACAAAAATACGTCGCCTTTTTAATTCCGTAATCGACGTTACTAATGAATTAATTGATGAATGGCAGTCGCGTTGGTCTTGTTCAACTAAAGGACGGCATTTATATAACTTTTTCCCGTGCATCCGGGATCGCTTAAGTAAAACTTGGTTAGAAATAGATCATTGTGTTGCACAGTTTCTCACTAGCCACGGTAATTTTAAAGCCAAATTATTCTCGTTTAAATTAGTTCCTTCTCCTTTTTGCGAGTGCTCTACATTAAACTGTAAATATGAACAAACTGCACATCACATTCTTTGGGAGTGTAATCTTTGGCAAAACGAACGTCGTCAAATGCTTGATAGTATCCAATGTATATCCGGTGTAATTTATTACTCCGATCTTGTGGGTACACGTGGGAACTTCCGTGCCTTCAAACGATTTTGTCACACTTACTACTGGAAGCAAAATTAAGTAGGCCATTCTGGTAGGTCCCTAATTTCCAAACTTCCGTGGTGCAATAGCTATCAGGCTTAACCTGATTGTAAAAGTCTCATTTCGTAGCATTTTTATGCTTTTAACATTTTGCTGTCTCCTGCTAAAAAGGGAGGGAAACAGGATGTATTTTCCTACTCCTCCTATATACTTCTGATTAATTTCGTTGTGGGATCCAAGACAGCTTAGCTTTTCCCCAGGGCACCCTGAGCTCGCAACTCAGAGGTTATCAGGACGGTTGCCGCTGTTGATTCTGGTTTACAGAAGTTACAGTGGTGGGAACGAGAGGTGGGCCCATTGCCCTTAAATGAAGCACTGACACTGTCTTGTCAGGAAAAGGCGGCTCTTGTCATCAGAAGAATACTCTATCTGCCATTCTGGCAGTTTATAAAAGGTGAACGATTGGCTATACGTATCACTACCATCATTCATAGCTACCAGGTGGTAGTTTTTCAACATCTCGACTGGGTATATGCTACCACAGCCTTACTTATTCCTGCTGCAGTAGCGTCATGCTTGTCAGTGTTCCCGTATGGAAGGCACCCAGTAGATTTAGACATGTGGCATTGCTAACCCATCACACTGATAGCAATGTAAAATTAACGTAGTGTTTATTTTTTGTCTTTTTTTTAATCAGTTTAAATAACAACAAGTATAAGTTCATATTCATAAAATATATGTTTTCTTTTTTAAGGTATTTGTTATGGCATGCAGATGCTAAACAAAGAGTTTGGTGGTTCAGTGTTAAGAAAGGAAGCTCGAGAGGACGGACAGTATGAAGTAGAAGTAGAAACCACATGTCCATTGTTCAAGTGAGTGCTTTTGATGTCAAATGTATATATTAATTATTACGCGAAGGAAAAACTTGGACCACTTTTTAAGACGATTGCGCAAATGGTGGAGTATGAAAGGCACATTTGAAGTTTACATTGCGGGGACTGCAGATGACTAATATTTTTATATGAAATGCATTTGAAATAGATTGAAATAATAAAAATAAACATTACACATAACATCATTGATATAAAAAACCGAAGATACACAGTGTCTCAAAAACATCCTCTACAAATGAGCGCACAATTTAAAATTGTGCGCTCATTTCAAAAAGAATCGCGTCAGTCGCGAATCTGTCAATTTTATTAATTTTTATACATTGCTTTTGAAAAACAACTATAAATTTTGCGCTTAAGGTTGAATATGCGAAAAAATATGCTTTTGATATAACTATAAATTTATTAGACTAATTAGCGACAGTTTTGAGTGTCAATTTTGTTCGGGACTGTGTATCTTGGATTTTTTATATCAATGTATAATACACATATGACATACATGATAATATACACACACATATATCATTTTCTTTATGCCTAAAATCAGTTGTCACACTCAACAGAGATTTTATTGTTTACTCTATGGTCGAATTTCGGTCACAAAAGATCGCTAGTTACACTAGTTTTCCACGCTAACTTCTGAATTCCAACATTCACTATTATTTTATACATGTATTTAACTGATTATTGTCAGGGGTTTGACCTCAAGGATTTAAAACGTTATAATTTCGATATGCTTGCTGTTTCGCGATTGGTTCGTCGTGTTTCATGTTGTTACATGATTGGTGCGCCAACTAGCGCTAGAAGACAACGTCATAATATCATATACAATAACCAATCACGACGACGCAAACATATCGAAATTATAACGTTATAAATCCTTGTTTGACTTATATATGTTTTCTGTGGATTTGACCATAGAATGATAACACTAATAATGACAATGACACCTTACTTAATTTTGACTAAATCCAATCCTAGTAGGTAATATTATTTTTATTAAATCTAATTATTATTTTGACAAAATCTAATTATTATTTTTGTGTTCCACATATTGGTCCATTCATCAATGTCAAATAGTTTATTCTTCCAAGGTGGTGATCCCCTTTTAGGAAAAGACCATTTACCATTCTGCCCGACAATGCGAAAGATTGGTTATACGTGACTGCTATTGTGACTTCGAGATGGTAGAGTTCTGTAACATCTTACCTTTTTTTTTGTTAACGCAGGGGAAATGCATTTACGCACGACCGGGCCACTAAGCGCGGCCCGAGTGTGGGACTCGCTGGCTAAGACCGGCCATACCCACTAAAACCCCTGCGGTGTTCCTACTCGATGCTTTTGTAGGCGGGGTGATGGGTACGCGTGAGTTCTTCCACTACCCCGCCAACATCTACATCCGCCTCGGACCGGGGCTTTTTACAACCCCGGTAGACGGCTTTGGCCATTTTTTAATGAGGTTGGCTTCCTCACACTCGTGCGCAGGCGGGGGCAAAGCCCCTGCCTTTGCACCGCAGGCCTTGGATGCCCGCCACCCCACGACCCGGAGGTCCTCTGGGCAGATGCCCTAGGCAGAAGCCCTGGGCAGGTGCCCTTCCCCTCGCGGCCAATTTTTTAACGAGGTTGGCCTTCCTCGTACACTGTGCGCAGGCGAGGGCAGAGCCCCCACCTTTGCACCGCGGGCCTTGTAGGCCCGCCATCCCACGACCCGAAGGTCCCCTGAGCCGAAGCTCCCCATGCGCGCAAAGCGCGCTGCGCACCTCTACCCCCTCTTTAAGAAGAGAAGTTCGGGAGCGCCCACCTCGGTCCAATTAGCTTCTCCAGGGTGCTGGATTGCACTCCGGATACTGAGCCCCCCCGCCACGACAAGACTGTAAACCATGGGGGGGTGTAACATCTTACCTGGGTTTGGTACCATCGCCTTACGTATTCCTAAGGCAATAGTGTCAATGCTTGTCACTGACGTGTCTTTAGTTTTTATAAGCGATGGTTGTCTTTTTCCATCAGGAGCTCTCCTGATCGCTTTGTTGGATATGATATACAAAACTCATTACTCATTTACATGTTACTGAAACTAAATTATTTTTTGCAGTCGGTTAGAAAAATTACAACCTGTCCTCCTCACTCACGGCGACAGTGTTCAGAAAGTCGGCGAGAGGTTTCGCGTCGGGGCGCAGTCTTCCAACCATCTCATTGCAGCTATTTACAATGAACAAATGCGACTATATGGTGTACAATTTCATCCAGAGGTATTTTTTATCTATATAATATATATTAGTTTTAGCTTTGATACTGGGCTAGGTATAACTTATTTTTTTAAATACCCACTGTGTATGTAGATAAGTTACTGATTTTGCCCCGATTTTCGAAAATCGTGTTATCACCGTATCTCAATGTTTTGAAATCCTAGGAACCTTTTCCGGCTATTTTCACGATGACGTCAGTCTGTATGTATGTGTGTGTGTGTGTGTGTGTGTGCGAGTGCGTGCGTGCGTGCGTGCGGGTGGGCGGGCGTGCGTGCGTGCGTGCGTGTGTGTGTGTGTAAACATTTCATATCTTTTGAACGGCTTGACCAAAATTCTGTTGATGGTATTCAATTGGATTCCACTCAAGTTAAATTTCCTGGAAATTTCAACCCTTTTGGTTCAGATTTTGAGAAATAAAACCTCAAAAAAATTTTAACAGCAAAAAATAATTTAAAAAAGCATTTTTTACTATAATTTCCAAATTAATGTACCGATTGAGTACAAAATATAATCAGCTTTTATGTAAAGAAAAATTCCCTCCAATGCATAAATTGCATCAAGATCGGTTTATCCGTTCAGGAGTAATCATTGATGAAAAATTTTGAAAAAGTGTCAATTTGACCTAAATCGAATTAAATTTTCAAACGTTACAGCTTTTCAAATATTAAAATAAAGTAGCTTATAAATTTACTTCATTTTTTTAAATTACTTTTAAAGTAATATACCGATTTATTTAAAAATGGTTAATATACATAGTTCGAGATACCCCCCTATGTTAATCTGACATGCTCAAGTAAATGCAAAAATCCCCTCTTGGGCTCTCCTTCTATTAGGTATCATTCGTGAAGATATGTGTAAAAGTGAATTGTGTTCGTTTCCCAGGTGGACCTAACCCCGAAGGGCAAGCAGATGCTGTCGAACTTCCTGTTCGACATCGCGGGTCTGTCGCGCTCGTTCACGCTGCGCTCGCGCCGTGACGCCTGCGTGCAGTACATACGGGAGGCCGTCGGCGACAACAAAGTGCTCGTGAGTATTGACCACACACCACACACCACACACCACACCTCACCACACACCACTCAACCTATATAGCACCGACCACACAGCCCATAGACGCCTCCGTATTGAATGCATTCAGGTGACTAGCTGAGATAAAACGAAGCGGGGTTGCAATGCCGTGATTGGCTAACTCAAGGCCACAGTGAAAATTAGTGATGTACAGAGCATCTGATTGGTCGACACTGATTGAGTATTGGTGTGTGGACATTTATATCGGAACTATAAAACAGATGTGTTGTCAGGGGCCTTTCGCCTGTTATTAATCGTCTATGGGCCGTGTGGTCGGTGCTATATAGACAGTCGCAGGTTCAAATCCCGCGTGTCGATATTTTTCTTTGTTGTTTTTAAGGTTTTTCCAGATTCCCAAGCACGGGGTGAGTGCTATAACACAAAAATAATTAGAAATACGAAAGTACTGATCAAAATTATAAATGTGAATTTCATCTGTAACGATGAACTCATTTAACTAGTTATACGTATGTATAACTAGCGATCAGTATAATCGACGTAATCGATCACATAACAAAGAAGAATTTCGCCGCCTCGAGCCTGTCGACACTAGCTCAGCGGAAGAGCGTCCCGGCTTTAGGGAGACAGTCGCAGGTTCAAATCCCGCGTGTCGATATTTTTCTTTGTTGTTTTTAAGGTTTTTCCAGATTCCCAAGCACGGGGTGAGTGCTATAACACAAAAATAATTAGAAATACGAAAGTACTGATCAAAATTATAAATGTGAATTTCATCTGTAACGATGAACTCATTTAACTAGTTATACGTATGTATAACTAGCGATCAGTATAATCGACGTAATCGATCACATAACAAAGAAGAATTTCGCCGCCTCGAGCCTGTCGACACTAGCTCAGCGGAAGAGCGTCCCGGCTTTAGGGAGACAGTCGCAGGTTCAAATCCCGCGTGTCGATATTTTTCTTTGTTGTTTTTAAGGTTTTTCCAGATTCCCAAGCACGGGGTGAGTGCTATAACACAAAAATAATTAGAAATACGAAAGTACTGATCAAAATTATAAATGTGAATTTCATCTGTAACGATGAACTCATTTAACTAGTTATACGTATGTATAACTAGCGATCAGTATAATCGACGTAATCGATCACATAACAAAGAAGAATTTCGCCGCCTCGAGCCTGTCGACACTAGCTCAGCGGAAGAGCGTCCCGGCTTTAGGGAGACAGTCGCAGGTTCAAATCCCGCGTGTCGATATTTTTCTTTGTTGTTTTTAAGGTTTTTCCAGATTCCCAAGCACGGGGTGAGTGCTATAACACAAAAATAATTAGTAATATATATTTGATATAACAACAAAGTAAACAAACTTGCATATGGGTTTTACACTGTAATGGCGAACAATATAATACCTGTATTGTCTATATCTTTACTAATATTATAAATAAGAAACTAACTCTATGTGTCTGTCTCTCTATCTCTTCTTCACGTCTTAACCAATGAACCGATTTGAGTGAAATTTGGTAAAAAAATAGTAGGAGATCCGACAAAGGACATAGGCTAGTTTGTATCCCAGAAATCCCATGGGAACGAGAAATATGCGGCTAAAACACCGAGTCTGTCTTTCTTTTAAACCACCATGGTAATAGGGAGTAACTTACGCTACTTTTATTTGAGAAATCTTTCGACGTCGACGAAGTCGCGGGCACAGGTAGTTAATTATTATAAATACGAAAGTTTGGATGTATGGATGGATGTTCTAACGAACTCAGTCACTTAGAAACGGCTTGACCCATTTGGATGGAATTTAAGACACAGGTAGATGATGACCGAAAATAGCACATAGGATACTGTTTATTCCGAAAAAATAATCCCCCGTGTTGGTCCGGGCCGCTTTTGAAGAAAACTAACCACCAACCAACTAACGTTCTGCCAGGCAGTTCGTAAAATGCGACTAACTGGCTAACTATCTTATAAATGTTTCAGTTTTTTTTTCTCAAAGTAACCCTTAATCTTATCTAACTTTTTTTAAAGCTTCCGCTGTCTGGTTTCTTTTTACGAAAGTATTCGGCTATATTGTAAATATTAACTTTTTCTACTTTACAAACGATCTGACCGGAAGACAGGTCAATACCAATAATTAATCCCACAAAGTGCAGAACCGAAAGTGGCTGGGAGATTGCACAATTATAAATATTAATTAGAAAGATAATTAGGTGAAATTAATATGAAACATAACAAATATACTTACAAATCAAACTATTGGTAAAAAGTAAAACAAATTTGCAAGATTACCTACATATTTTACGCTCAAGCGTATGTCTTCGTATCATCATTGTATGACTTACATCTTACCGAGCTTTTTACAAAAATGCTTACCGCTTTTTTATTGTACGTAATTTGTTTTTATTGTATTTGTTTATTGGAGAGTAAAGAAAGTGTATTATACATAAGTTTTGATAGTGCACTGATACAACTCTCCGACAGCAAACCATTATAAACACAACGAACATCCTTGTAATGTTTTAAGATTTTTATCAAGGCTACATGTTGTGGTACAAAACAATTAGTTTTTGTGAGATTTATTAGTAACTAGCTGACCCGGCAAACGTTGTTTTGCCTTACATATTAGGAATCCATAGCGGACAAACAACGTGACACGTATTTTCTATAAGACTACGGGATTGTCCTTCCACGCAGCCAAAATGGCATTAAACTTTATATGGTGGTTAAGTATTCTTAAATTTTCTAATTTTCCGCGCCATTTTCTTAGTATTTTCTTTTATAAGAACCTTCTCCTTACAATTACAAACACAACAAAAAAAAAATACCGAAATTGGTCCAGCCATTCAGGCGTGATGTCGTGACCAAGGAAAATAGGGATAGATTTTTATATATATAGATTATTATATTACTAGCTGACCCGGCAAACGTTGTTCTGCCTTTTTAACTACTCTTATTTTTTTAATATTTTCTCACCTTTTAAACCTTCCCTGGACTTCAACAATTAATTCAAAATCAATATTAGCCAAATCGGTTCAGCCGTTCTCGAGTTTTAGCGAGACTAACGAACAGCAATTGATTTTTATATATAGATACCTTGCCAAGGGGCACATAGATAGTGTAAAGTAAAACGTTAAAAAACGTAAATTAAAAAACAAACATGTAAAACAGTATCTGAATAAAGGCTATTATTATTATTATATATATCTCATTGGTTTTGTGATTTTTCTTTGACTCCATTATGTGTTGTTGTTCTTGATTAAATTCTCGAGTATATACACCGTTATTTTAAAAGATCCGGCCAAATTTTTAGAAGCTGTTCAGAATCGATTATATGTTCGATTAATGTAATAAAAAAAAATGTAAAAAGACAAATTTTCATTTTTATGTGATACAAAACTCATGGATATAATTTCAATTAAGCAGTATTCGAATTAAATTTTTATTGCCTTCAACCATATTAAAAGTGATCAGGAAAAATGTACTTCGAGCGACAGATTACATAATAGTTACTATCGTAATTATAGGCACATAGAAAATGGTACACTGCCAGCATTAAGGAGTTCATTAACATGAGTGGGTGCATCCAATTCATGAATTTAGTGGGATATTTTTAAATGAATATTTTTATATTATAATAAATTTTACAATAATAATTAAAATACACTTTCGATTCAATATTTAGTTTCTAATTTAAAAATTTGGCCGGACCTTTGAAAGTAACCCTGTATAGCAAAATGAGTCAATTGATGACATGATCAAATTGATCAAGCGCTATTGAAAAGTAGTATTAAGACACTATTATATTTATTAATTAATAATAATAATAGTCTTTATTCAGAGAAATACATTATATAAACCAAGATTTAGTATGTTAACCATATTATATTTATATTAAAATTGTCTATATCTTTTGTTTGCCTTAATTGTGTACCACTTTTTTTTATCCTCTTGGATTCCATGATGTAGTAATGGTTTTTCTCCACTTTTCGCACCCACTCATAATGTACCCTGCCTGTTTCTGCTTTAATTTTTTTGTTGTCTATGTAACATTGGTCAATTTTGTATGATATCTCAATTACTTATTGCGCATCTTATCTGTTTATTTATCATACATTTCTCCATCGCTTGTCGGTCTACTTCATTCTGTTACACAGTAGATACACTGTATTTTAGTGAGTGGAGTTCTTTCCAGTACCTAATCTGGTGGTAAAAACTAGTAAAATGGTTTTAATACATGGTTGAAAAGCTTTTTTTTAATATCACCGCTTGTATGATTATTTTTTATAATTACTTTGAGTGACCAATAGCTTTTCCATTTGTTGATTTCCTTGTTTATCGAGTCATAGGGAGAAATTATTTGGCCTAAATATTTTTTTTTTAAAATAAATAAATATCACTGGACAAATTACACAAATTGATCTGACCACAAAGAGAAATACATATATAAATACTCTGATATATTTAATAAACACCCAAACTCAGAAATACAAACATCTGTGCTCATCACACAAATGCCTGTCCCTGCCGGGAATCGAACCCGATTGATTGCGTAGTCAGGGTCGCTAACCATTAGACCAAGGGGGCATCCAAATATATAGTGATAGTTTATTAAATAAATAAAGTGTACTAAATAGTAAATATATAGTGTATTCTGCTACACACTTAATTGTGTTCCATTGGCCATGGCTTTCGTTTTTTGAATATTCATGGACCTATCTGCTGACTGCGTCAAATTCGCTTTTATGTAAGTTACCTGCAGTATGGGTGAAGACTGTTATGTCGTCAGCAAACCTTAAACGAAATAAGTTTTCTCCATTTATGTTGAGAAACATTAACATGTGTAATAACTCAATGATAAATTTATTTTGTTGTAGGTGTTGGTCAGTGGCGGTGTAGACTCAACAGTGTGTGCGGCCTTACTAAGGACCGCTCTACGTGAAGACCAAGTGATTGCCTTACACATTGACAATGGTATGTACACTGAACTATAAGATTCCGAATAGGGGAGAACCCTATCAATGTTGAAAGGTTCATGATAACATACACCAATGTTGAGCAAAATCTAAAAGCAATCATTTTTTATGTCATTAAATAGCAAATAAGCAGGTGGTAGATCCTGATCGAAAGAGGGCATTGCCTATAGATATCAACGATGTTAATAGTGCGTAGCTACCCGTATACTGGGATGGCAGATGCGACATGCTTAAATATTCCGGTTACTTTACCATTCAAACACAACATTGACAAGCATTAACGCTATTTCTGTATTGCTATAGCTAGGTGGAAGAACGTTGCGGAACTCTACCACCTATGATTTTTTTCTCTTCAAGAAAAATTCTGCTTTCTTCTGAATATGTTTTGCTCAGAATTTTTCCTTTAACTTAATACGCAATGTCTTTTTGCCTGTATAGTTTTTTAAGTAAAATCAAAACCAAGATTTTGTTTTTCTATCTTATTAAGCATTAAATATAATTCACAATCAGTACATATTTTTTATTTAGGTAATTAATAAAAAAACCTTTGTGTTGCTATTTACTATAAGCTACATATAATTACTTATTCGTGAAAACCTTTATTTAGTTTTGTGTTTTTGTGAAATGACGTAATGATAGGCTCTCTATTAACTGTTTCGTCGTCAATAAATTTATGCCCGCGTAAATATATTTAAGCGACCGTGTTTAGATAGATTAGATAGCAAACAAATAGATCTCTTTATGGAAAAAGAAATCCTCGCCTGGAGATATCAAAAATGTGAATGGTGCGTTGCTATTCGTGTAGCGGGATGGCAGGACATCACAGTAGACTTATTAGTCACTATCACAAGTATTACGGTAAGACGGCAATAACCTGGGGCATGGGTATAATTCCAGACGAGACATTGCGGAACTTTATCTAGTATTCACGATAGCAGTGACACGTATAGCCAAGCGTTTGTTTTTTACAAAGTGCCTGACAGAATGGCAGATGGATATCAAGGCATCCCGAGCCAATCTATAAATACACAGTGTTAGCCAGATATAAATATATAAACAATCAATCTGTAGATATTAAAGTTTGATCATTCGATAATATACGGAGAGTAAAGAAAGTGTGACATACACAAGCCTTATGGTACACTGATACAACTCTCCAACAGAAATACATTTATATCCACAGTGAACATCCTTGTTCTATTGAGTTTGTAATCAAGGCTACATGTTGTGGAACATTGCACTTAAAATAGTATAAATACGTAACTAAAATTTTCTGTGTTGGTCCGCCCCCTTTGAAGAATAGACTGACTGTCGTTCTGCCTGGTAGGTCGTAAAATGGGATCGATTGGCTATACGTGAAACTAACATAGAGTTCTTCAATGTTTGCTATGATACGGACTTTTCAAAGGCTTTCGAAGGGGCAAATCACAAATTACTGGTGACAAAACTTTCTTCCTTTGGTTTGCGTGGATCTCTCTTAGCCTGGCTTTCTTCCTATCTAAATAACAGATTTTCATATGTAGCCGTAAAGGGTTACTCTTCTCGACCGTTCAATGCTGTGTCTGGAATTCCCCAGGGATCTATTTTGGGACCACTCATTTCATATATTCATGAATGATATTACTAATTTCTTATTTAACATTAAGTGTTTCGTCTTTACTGATGACCTAAAACTCGGAAAAGTAATCGTGAACGATAACGACGCGCTGTAATTACAGGAGGATAATGATAGAGTCGCAACTGGTGTACAGTACCCGGCGATAAATATTGCACATCGAACTTTGGAAAGAGACAATCGGATAATTTCGGCTTCGTAAAGCGTTATCTCTGTCCCACACTACCTATGTGACGTTTAGTCAGTCGTTGTTCAAGTACGATAGAGTGCAGTCGCGTCCCGAAAAAAATATATATTTAGAGTTGATAACACCCACAAATTTAAATAATTTAAAGTTGTAATATGGCATCTTTCGGAAAAAGAGGGAAACCTTTACGAGGTCAGTCACGTGAAATTATCTACAATGTTTATAAATACTTTGTAAGCGAAGCTGATAGATTTAAAAAAAAAGTAGATGAAAATGTAAGTTGTTATTTTAAGAAGATTCAAGAGCGAGTTGCAAATGCCACTGGAATTTCAAGAAGAACTTTGAACAATATATTAAACGAAGTCAGTACTGAAACACATTCGACTGAAATTAAGTTCAGCACTCCAAAAAAAGGGAGACCAAAAAAGCAATTTCGTTTGGATATGGACGATTTTGATTACGATGTTGTTCGAAGAATGGTGTATGATTTTCACTTACGATTTAATGAACTGCCAACAATAAAATCATTAAAAGCTAAGTTATCTGAAGCTATTAATTACAATGGGTCTGAAAAAACGTTGAGAAAAATACTTCATGACATGGGATTTCAGTTCACTAAAATGGAAGATAATCGAAAAATTCTAATGGAAAAGCACGACGTTAGTCTCAAACGAATGGAATACCTTGATAAAATACGCAAATTTCGCGAAACAGGAAAAAATATCGTCTACATGGATGAGTCATATATACATGCATCCCACACTAAAGGGAAATCTTGGAGTGACGATAAGAAAAAAGGAGTAAAAAAGCCAATTTCAAAAGGTCAACGTTTGATAATAGTTCATGCGGGAAATGAAAAAGGCTTTGTACCCGGTGCTTTTTTAACGTATAAATCCACGGACACTACAGGTGACTATCACAATGAAATGAATAACGATAACTATGAGAAATGGCTGGTTAACCAATTAATCCCAAATATACCCAGTGATTCTGTTCTAGTTATCGACAACGCACCCTATCACAACAAGTATGTTGAGAGACCCCCCAACTCAAACACCATTAAACGGGAAATGATCAACTGGTTAAACAGACATGAAATTCCAGTTGATCCAAAATTAACAAAAACCCAGATTTACGCTATTATATGTCAGCACAAGGAGAGGTATACAGAGTTTTCTGTGGACAAAATACTTGCCGAACATGGGCACACTGTGTTGCGATTGCCACCATATCATCCGGATTTTAATCCAATTGAAAATATATGGTCTCAACTGAAAGGCTATGTAGCCTCTAGAAATGTGGGTATGAACTTAACTACAGTAAAAACATTATTGACTGAAAAAGTAAACATGATCGGCGCTGAAGAGTGGAAAAAGGTTTGCGATCATGCAATCAAATCAAATGTGAGAATGAATATAGAAGCATTCAACACAGTTTAGACAATTACACTGATAGATTAGTAATAAATACGGCTGATAGTGACAGTGATATTGACCTCTTTGAGAGCACAGATAGTGAAATGGAAGTAATTGAGAATTAGAATTATTATTATTTTTATTGCAATGTCTCATTTTAGCAATAGGTATAATGGTGTTTATTATGTACACTAAAGCTGTAATGTTCCAAAATAATTAAATACGTAAACATAATGTAAAAATGTTTTTTTATTTTATTTTACCCCAACCTAAAGCCATCACTTATAGAAAAATTAGTGTATTTTATACAAAGAATAAAAATATCAAAAGAAGCAAATCATACTTGTTTTAACAGCTCCTAATAGGTACCGGACTGTTTGTATTTTGTGCGACAGAGATAACGCTCTACGAAGCCGAAATTAGCCGATTGTCTCTTTCCAAAGGTCGATGTGCAATATTTATCGCCGGGTACTGTAGATTGAATGGGATGGACTTAAATCTCAGCAAGTGTTCCTATATTTGCTTTACACGCAAACACTCTTTAGTTGATGGCAACTATACAATTAGTAACTGCCCACTTCAAAAACTCGAATCTGTCCATGACTTAGGTATTCTACTGTCAGTACCGTCGTGACTACTAGATGGTAGAGTTCTGTAACCTTTCGCCCAGGTATCATAGTACTAAATATTCCCGCCGCAATAGCGTTTATATGTTTGTCACTCTCGTGTTCCAGTGTTGAGGGTTATGTAGCCGGTTTTATGCATGGAGCATTATAACTAGGCTATATCGATTTACACACAAGCCATACAAATAGCAACTTACCATTGACGTTTTAGGTGTTTGTAGGTGATAGTTATCTCTTTCTGTTACAAGACCTAACAAACAATTGTTATTCTGTATTAAGTCTGGTCATAGACCATATTTTTACCAAATTTAATTAAGTCATGTTTACCTGATTGAAAAAAAACATAAAGTTATGTACACATAAAATATTAATAGGATGGTTACAAAGTTGTTGCTGTAATAACAGTTTCACATATTTTCCTATTTCAATCGTAGAATCAGGAATGTTCATATATACCTTTAGAAAGTTGATAAAACAGCAAAAATTGTGTAATTTTTACAGGTTTCATGCGTAAGAACGAAAGCGCAAAAGTAGAAAGATGTCTTCGGGAGCTCGGCGTTAGACTACACGTTATTAATGCGGCACATCAGGTATGCAATTTGTGTTTAGATTATTTTATAAAATTTGTTGTTATATTTCTCTGTTTAGATCAACAACCATTTGCATTTAGATTAGTTTACCAGTGTTTATTTAGTTTTCTTTTGAAGAATAGACCACTTGCTTTCCTGTAAGACAATTTTTATTAGGCAAACGGTTGGCCAAACATTTTTTTACAATTTTGACTATGAGATGACAGAGCACTGCAATTTATCTACCTTCTTAACTTTTTCTCTCCCGTCGGTGCTTGTTACTGCCGCGTCTCGGTTTGGAGGGTAAGCTAGCAAGTAAACTTATACATGTGGCGTTAAATTTTCGTCTCATAGATGTCAAGGAACTAGTAACATCTTTGATCCAAAGGGGATGGTTATCGTTTTCCATCCAGAAAAGAATTTCCTGATTTGTTTTCCTATGATATACAAAAAAGCCCTAACAGATATTTTAAAAATAATAGTGACTAATGATTATTTATTTATTGTTTCAGTGATAAATGTAGTAGCAATCTTATTTATTATTTTAATTTAACTGTTGTAGAATCAGTTTTTTAAACAAGCCATTTGTTTAGAATTGTGAAACGCCTCTTCGGTATTAAATTGTTTGCTAATGGTATCTGTTACGAATGACAGATTGTTGATTTTATGGGAATCTGGTATTAGATAAGGTTAATGTGATGAATGTCTGCCGTCAGTTCCGGCAAGGCAGCACGCTGGTGCGCGAGGCGAACGGTCGCGCGCGACACACGCCGCTGCTGTGCCACACCACCGCGCCCGAGGACAAGCGCCGCATCATCGGGGACGTGTTCGTGCGGGTCGCGGAGCACGCCGTGCGGGACCTGCTGCAGCTGCAGTCAGTATACACACACACGCGCACACACACACACACACATACACATACACATACATACACACACACACATACACACACACATACATACATACACACACACACACACATACACACACACACACACACATACATACATACATACATACATACACACACACATACATACACATACACACATACATACATACACACACACACACACACACATACACATACATACACGGCAATTTCAACTTTTGTCTCAACATATAATATTATGTTACAAATTTTCTCAATTTTTTATACGAAGTGTCGCTGCGACTAGTAGTTTAATTATATACACATTTTTCACTAGTCCATATAGTTACTTCGTAATACTATTATTTATACTTAAAATAAAAAAATAAAATTTCAAACAAAATTTTATATTACATATACCATACAAAACTTGAAACATATACATTTGTTCACTAACATAAGTGCTGATGTCGTTTCGCATGATTTGCTATCCTTTACGATATCATAGTCTACTAGATTTGGGTTAGTTACAATTTCATTGCTGGTCTAGCATAGTAAGTACTTTTTTGAATGGATTACAACGCAATTCCGTTGTAACGTAACATTTCGTTAACATAATATAAAGCATGTGTACAAATTATGAAATTTAAAATATCATCCTACATTTAACATGTTGAGTTTCTTGGCTTAATGTTTTGTGTATGGCCTAAAAGTATTCCCAAGACACTCAATTGAATGGATTCCATTTCCGGTGCTCTAAATGTTTGAATGGTTTATCTAAAATTTGTCTGTTTGCTACAGACATAATCTTTTACAAGAGGACTGGCCTAGCACTCAGGCTGCTGAAATACTCTTCAAAAAGGGCTTAGACAACATGAATAAAATAATAATTAGTCAATCGATTGTTATTATATTCCATAGGAAACTTAGCTTTATTCTTCACATAAACTTTAACTGTGACATATACATCTCAAAGCTCACACTATTCTTATACACTTTAATAGTATAAATAAGCTATAATTTAGACCAAAGTGAGATTAAAAGTTGTTAATCTAATGGAAACTTTTTCTTTTCAATATAAAAGTAAGCCTATCATTAAAAATATACCAAAAATATTTCACAAAAAATAGTACTCTGTGCATCTTTAGAGCGCTCCATAGACTAAATTTTGATTAAAAGTTGTTGT
Source organism: Apodemia mormo (assembly GCA_036924255.1). NCBI lineage: Eukaryota > Metazoa > Arthropoda > Insecta > Lepidoptera > Riodinidae > Apodemia > Apodemia mormo. The sequence goes on from JAUPFN010000017.1 coordinate 30,257,248, forward strand.
TAATCCTATGGAAACTTTTTTAGTACAAAATGTAAGCCTAGGCAAAGCCTATCGTTAATCCCATGGAAACTTCATTTTCTATATAAAAAGTAAGCCTAGGCAAGGTCAGCTGGAAATAATTAAAATATACAAATAAAAAAACATAGATACTAATAAGTTCAATATAGAAATAGGTCAACAAAAAGTTATGTTTTTATTATATTAATATTAATAATGGGTATATAACAAGAATTGAACTTTAATTGCAGGGAGGATCAAGTACTATTAGGACAGGGCACACTGAGGCCAGACTTGATAGAGTCGGCATCATCACTAGCCTCAAATAACGCTGCCACTATCAAGACTCATCACAATGACACAGAACTCGTCCGTCTGTTGAGGCAACGTGGTAGAGTCGTTGAGCCACTGCGGGACTTTCACAAAGATGAGGTATTTACTAAATGATACTTAGCCTTAACAATAAAAAGTAACAGCTGTGTCTGTGTGTGTGGGTCTTTGATTGTTCTGGAGGAACTTGAAAGATCTTCCAGAACCCTGGATGTTCTTGTTTGTTGTGACGCCTACGACGTTAAATAGTTTGCTTCCAGTTCTATCGATCACTTGAGAAGATCCGATCGTATGTATGATTCGCGAATTTTGGTCAGTGCAGTGATAGGAGGGCTGATAAAAATTTATTGATTGATGATTGATAAAGGCTCTGTGGCTCATGCGTTAAAGAAGTCCCTTAGACTCGTTTTTTGTGGCCAACTCAGCTCTGAACGACTAAGCAAATGCTCTGCCTATCATTCTACAGTGCAACAGTTCCATGCCGCAGCTACTGTTAAAATTGGTGATTAATTTGTTCACAACATGGACCATTGACCTAGCACAGAACACTTCTCTTCAAGCTTTTCTGTTAAAGACTTATCGAGAAAATATACATCTGTAGAACCAGCTTGTTGATATGTACATAAAAATTGTCGTTGAAGATGACTGCTATAAACTTACATTATTTAATGCTGGTGTTCGCCAAGACTGTGTGCTATGACGTAAACGGTTTTTTTCTGTATTTAAATATCTTTTAAAATGCGATGAAGTAAAATCTAGCCAGTATTGAAGTCCTTGAATTTGACATGCCGCGCAACTTTCGCTTTCGTGGTCTACTAAAGGGAAGGGCCAAATTGGCCTGTAAAATATTCGATGTGCTCAGCAGGGCTAGGCAGTAATTCTTATCACATTATTATTACCTGCAATTTTATGAAATACAAATCCAACCTATTTTTATTTATAGGCGTCAGCTCCCCAGTGCCAGCTTCTTTTTTGATTAGACTATTTCTAATCAGTTTGATGGTTGGACGATGCGTAGAGTTGTAACATTGCTGTATATTTTCTATCCAAAATCAGTTAAAACGTTGGCCATGATAGCATGGCGAGTGTGTCGATTGATTTTTGATTGTTTGGATTATTCTTTTTGACAAAATTTTAACGGCTTAATTTTTAATCTTTGCATTATGAACCAATTCTGTCCGTGGTTTGGATTTTCGGTTGACCATCCTTTTTGATTTTGGATTGTTTGGAGTATTCTTTTTTACAAATTTAATTATCTTTCTTTCTTTTAGAATCATGATCCAATTCCGTCCGTAGTTTGGACTTTCGGTAGACAGTTCCTTTTTTTTGGATTGTTTGGATTATTCTTTTTCTACAAAGTTCCAATGGCTTTTGTCTCAGAATCATGGTTAATTCCGTCCGTGGATTGAACTTTCGGTAGACCGTACCTTAAACTTTCAGTTTGACCCTAAGTATACAGCGGTATGCGTAGGGTCAAACTGAAAGTTCTTAGAAAATTAAAAACTGAGCAAATTAGTAAGTTATTAGGTTTATTGTATGTTTTCAAAATAGTATCCATTCACATAAATACATCGCTGAATCCGATGGAACCACTGGGAAAAGCACTTTGCCCACTCGTCCTTAGGGTTATTTTCGACGGCCTTACGAAACGCAGCCACTGCTTCCTAGGCGTGCCTAAAACATTTTCCTAGTAGTTTTTTATTTTCGAGAATAAATAAAAATTGCAAGGTGCGAGGTCGGGGCTATACGGTGAGTGACTCAGTAATTCCACGTCTGTCTTCGCCTAATATTTGATTGTTCGCCCGGCGGTGTACAACGAGGTGTTTTCGTGTTGAAGGGGGATTCTACTGCGAAGTCGTTTGTCCCGAACTTTTTTCACACAAGTGGCAAAGAATAATTAGTGTACCACTTTGCAGTAAGTGTTTTTTGATCCTCTAAAACAATTGTCAGGAAATGACCTGTTCTTCCGAAGAACGAGACCACCTTTTTTTACCACAGTTTCACCTCTTTTCACTTTGTCTGGCAACTTCTCGGAAGGAAACACCCATTGAGCTGGTTCTTTGGTTTCTGGACCATAACAGTTAATCCAGCTTTTGTCACCCGTAAGTATGTCCAACACAGCATTTGAGTTAGCTCCGATAAATCTTGAAGCGTTTTACGGAACCAATCGACACGACGGAGTATTTGGGATTCGATCAAATGATGAGGTATCCACCAGGCACACACAAGCTTCCTGACCGCTAAAATATGTTCATGCATATGTCTAAGCTTGTGTAAGAATGCGTAAGCTTGTCCGGATCTGCTGATATGTTACTCTTTTGTATGTCTTTATCATACGCCGCACAACGCTGATGTTATTTTATAATCGTCACCATAGATGGCCGTCCCTTAACGCAGATCATCGGTAAGATTAGTACGACCACGTTTAAACTCATAAAACCAGTTGTAAACAGTGGAACTAGATGGGGCTTCATCATGAAATGTCAATCGAAATCTATCATAATTTCTTGACTTAAATGACATCAAGAGTCATAAAAAATTTGAAAATTTTCTCGCGTTAAATTCCTGCTGATGTGACAGACAATTTTTAATTTTCAAATGACAAATGAATGAAATACATACTCAATAATATTGCCAAAGAGTTCCTTTTCAAAATTTATATTGTAAGTGGCCAGTTCTAAAAGCTGTCAGTTTGACCCTCGTATGCGTGCGTAGGTGCGCCAGCTGGGCGCGGAGCTGGGTCTGCCGAGCGCGCTGGTGGAGAGACAGCCCTTCCCGGGGCCTGGGCTTGCCGTGCGCGTGCTCTGCCAGGATGAGCCGCACGCCGACCGAGACTTCGCCGAGACACAGGTACGTGCGCGCCGCACAGGACGGGTCGAGACATAGGTACGTGCGCATCGCACAGGACGGCCCGAGACACAGGTACGTGCGCGCCGCACAATACGGGTCGAGACACATATACGTGCGCGCCGCATTGGACGGCCAAGACATAGGTACGTGCGCGCCGCACAGTACGGGCCGAGACATATTACGTGAGCGGCACACAAGACGGACCGAGACATATATACGTGCGCGCCGCACAGGACGGGCTGAGACATAGGTACGTGCGCGCCGCACAGGACGGGGCGAGACACAGGTACGTGAGCGGCACACAAGACGGACCGAGACATAGGTGCGTGCGCACTGCACAGAACGGGCCGAGACACAGTACGTGCGCACCGCTTAAGCCGAGCCGAAACTCAATGAAAACCACGCATACACACACCACATATTGCCAAACAAACACCTCACATCTCACAGCACAACATACTCTGTACACCTCACATCTAACAGCACAACATACAATGTACACCTCACATCGAACAGCACACGATGCAAACCGCACACCATAGATCTTACGGCAAACACTGTAAGGCATACATCGCTCAGCACCGACTGCAAAGCATATATCACATCTCGCATAATAAACCACACCTCGTAAAATAAACAGCTATTCACACAGCGACCCGTTTTTCGCATTAGATTACACAAAGTACACAACAAATAAACCAATGCACACCACATGCTATACACAGGCTACTGCAAAGCATACACCATCAAAGGCTCACACCATACAACACTCATTACACAGCAGAAACACTGTACATTTCACCTCGTACTGAATAGCACGCCATATCCCCCCATTCCTGCCGCTGAAATCCATTCATCAACAAAATTCAAAATTTCCATCCTTAATAATTCGATGTCTGGAAATACACAAGCGTGCGTTTTGTTCGGCACTTTTTGCCTCGCACTACTTCTGTGTGGAATTAATTAGTGGCAAAGTGTTTCCCAACGGATACGACTTAAGGACTTTTAGGAAAAAAAGCTCATTTTTAAAAGCCCGACAACGCAACTGCGAGGTCTCTGGTATAGTGGATGTTTAAGGGCAGTGGTGATCACTTAACATCAGTTGCATGTCAATGACATTATCGGTTCAGTAGTTTCTGAGATATGAGTATAAATATTATTGATATTTGGAGTCAGTTTAATGCTTTAAATTACTATTATGTATTATTTATGAACATTAAAAAAAAGACATTTACTAAAAATTTTAGTTTTAATTTTTAGTGAATATCTCACTGAAAATTTATATAAAAAAATAAAATGAAGGTTGAATAATGACATTGTTGAATATTTATAGAAAGAATATAATGTTGTCAGGTGATAGTGAAGATAATGGTGGAGTACGCGTCGATGTGCCAGAAGTCCCACGCGCTGCTGGGGCGCGTGTCCAACGCCACGACGGCGGCGGAGCAGGCCGAGCTCAAGCGCATCTCCTCCGCGTCCGCCGTCGCCGCCACGCTGCTGCCCGTGCGCTCCGTCGGGGTCCAGGGTATGTAGCAGCCACACTGCCGACTCGAGCGCATCTCCTCCGCGTCCGCCGTCGCCGCCACGCTGCTGCCCGTGCGCTCCGTCGGGGTCCAGGGTATGTAGCAGCCACACTGCCGACTCGAGCGCATCTCCTCCGCGTCCGCCGTCGCCGCCACGCTGCTGCCCGTGCGCTCCGTCGGGGTCCAGGGTATGTAGCAGCCACACTGCCGACTCGAGCGCATCTCCTCCGCGTCCGCCGTCGCCGCCACGCTGCTGCCCGTGCGCTCCGTCGGGGTCCAGGGTATGTAGCAGCCACACTGCCGACTCGAGCGCATCTCCTCCGCGTCCGCCGTCGCCGCCACGCTGCTGCCCGTGCGCTCCGTCGGGGTCCAGGGTATGTAGCAGCCACACTGCCGACTCGAGCGCATCTCCTCCGCGTCCGCCGTCGCCGCCACGCTGCTGCCCGTGCGCTCCGTCGGGGTCCAGGGTATGTAGCAGCCACACTGCCGACTCGAGCGCATCTCCTCCGCGTCCGCCGTCGCCGCCACGCTGCTGCCCGTGCGCTCCGTCGGGGTCCAGGGTATGTAGCAGCCACACTGCCGACTCGAGCGCATCTCCTCCGCGTCCGCCGTCGCCGCCACGCTGCTGCCCGTGCGCTCCGTCGGGGTCCAGGGTATGTAGCAGCCACACTGCCGACTCGAGCGCATCTCCTCCGCGTCCGCCGTCGCCGCCACGCTGCTGCCCGTGCGCTCCGTCGGGGTCCAGGGTATGTAGCAGCCACACTGCCGACTCGAGCGCATCTCCTCCGCGTCCGCCGTCGCCGCCACGCTGCTGCCCGTGCGCTCCGTCGGGGTCCAGGGTATGTAGCAGCCACACTGCCGACTCGAGCGCATCTCCTCCGCGTCCGCCGTCGCCGCCACGCTGCTGCCCGTGCGCTCCGTCGGGGTCCAGGGTATGTAGCAGCCACACTGCCGACTCGAGCGCATCTCCTCCGCGTCCGCCGTCGCCGCCACGCTGCTGCCCGTGCGCTCCGTCGGGGTCCAGGGTATGTAGCAGCCACACTGCCGACTCGAGCGCATCTCCTCCGCGTCCGCCGTCGCCGCCACGCTGCTGCCCGTGCGCTCCGTCGGGGTCCAGGGTATGTAGCAGCCACACTGCCGACTCGAGCGCATCTCCTCCGCGTCCGCCGTCGCCGCCACGCTGCTGCCCGTGCGCTCCGTCGGGGTCCAGGGTATGTAGCAGCCACACTGCCGACTCGAGCGCATCTCCTCCGCGTCCGCCGTCGCCGCCACGCTGCTGCCCGTGCGCTCCGTCGGGGTCCAGGGTATGTAGCAGCCACACTGCCGACTCGAGCGCATCTCCTCCGCGTCCGCCGTCGCCGCCACGCTGCTGCCCGTGCGCTCCGTCGGGGTCCAGGGTATGTAGCAGCCACACTGCCGACTCGAGCGCATCTCCTCCGCGTCCGCCGTCGCCGCCACGCTGCTGCCCGTGCGCTCCGTCGGGGTCCAGGGTATGTAGCAGCCACACTGCCGACTCGAGCGCATCTCCTCCGCGTCCGCCGTCGCCGCCACGCTGCTGCCCGTGCGCTCCGTCGGGGTCCAGGGTATGTAGCAGCCACACTGCCGACTCGAGCGCATCTCCTCCGCGTCCGCCGTCGCCGCCACGCTGCTGCCCGTGCGCTCCGTCGGGGTCCAGGGTATGTAGCAGCCACACTGCCGACTCGAGCGCATCTCCTCCGCGTCCGCCGTCGCCGCCACGCTGCTGCCCGTGCGCTCCGTCGGGGTCCAGGGTATGTAGCAGCCACACTGCCGACTCGAGCGCATCTCCTCCATTTAACGCCAACATGAACAAATTATACTAATACTTCGCCTTTATTAAATAATTTCTCCTTGTTGTCCGCTTCCCCTTTGAAGAATAGACCATCTGCTGGTTTGCCACGCATTGTATTAAAGGCGAACAATAGGTTTTATTTGTCATAATCATCTTGACTATTCAGTGGTAGAATTGACTCGCTGCAATTTAGTCCCCTTGCCCTATCTATTCCTACCCCAATACTGTATGCTCGTCACTGTGATGTTATCAGCCAGCAACCTTATGCATTTTTTATATCAAGATAGCAAACAAGCAGATGGGTGTCCTGATGGAAAGAGTTAACCATCGCTTCTAGACACCAAAGATGTTAAAGGTGCGTTGCTATTTTGTGGCGAGGTCCAGTGCTACATACATAGGTTACTGGCTACCCTACCCTTCAAACCGAAACACGACGTGACATGCATTGACGCTATTGCGGCAGGAATAGTTAAGGCAGTGGTACCAGACCCAGGCGAGACAATGCAGAACTCTACCACCTACTAGTCACGATGGTAATGACACGTATAGACACTCGGTCGTCTTTTACGACCTGCCTGGTAAAACAGCAGTTGACCTATTCTTGTAAAGAGCCCGGGACCAACACGCGGGAAAGTATGTTAAAGCAGATAACATTACCATTCCGCCACACAAATAACGAATACGCGGTGGTTGTTTCTTGCAATCAAGATAGCCATCTGTTTGTTTGTTATGTTAGGATATAAATAAAATAGTCCTTACTGATATTATTTATAAATGTGGAACTAACTCGGTCTGTTTGTCTATTCTTTACGTCTAAACCACTGAACCAATTTGGATGAAATTTGTTACAAAGATATTTTGAGACCCAAGAAAGGACATAGGATAGTTTCCCGGAAATACCATGGGAACAGGAACTATGTGGGTTTTTATTTTAGACATTTTTCCACGTGAATAAAATCAGGAGAATAGCTAGTAAAAAAATTAAACAACATAGCACTTATTTCCGTCGGTGGTCGGTATAGCCATACTGCATCTATAAATCATAGCGTCTCAAACCGGATTACTTAGTCGATTTGTTGCATATAGTGCTGTTAGATTCTTCAGCCAATTCCACATTAAGGGATGGAAAAAAATAATTTAATACCTGTGTGTTTTTGAATTTAAGCGCCGTGCAAAAGAATAGTCGTGAATACTTTGAATTTGTTATATATGTTATTTGATATTTAATATATTTTGTTTATATTCTGTACCCCCGCGTGGTCCCTAGGGACGAAACCGTACGTGAGCGCGCATTTGCTCGGCCATGATTTGGTATCCGGAGACCACAATCCGTTTCATTTTAAATCTTCGCGTGTTTAAAATACAGTCTATTTTGGCATGGCGAAGTTATCATATACGTTCTTTGATATATTTCCTACACCACGAAGCCTATAATGTTATATTATCTGTAACAGAATTTAATTATTTGACGACTATCATTAGTCGCTTGTCAGTATTGTGTTGTATTCCAGCTGTGTTCATAGTGTCTATAAAGTGGTTGCTGTGTTTATCAGATTTCAAACACTAGGGTAATGTATTTTTTTTACTTTTCAAATATATTTTACACATAGGAAATATATAAATATTTGCTTACAGAATGATAAAATATGGATTAGTTTTATTGTATTTACACTTTTCGCGCATCACACTACCTGACCTCAGACCCCGAAAATTTTTTTCGAAATGACTATTACAGTTGACCATAAGGGTCGTTACTGCGTCACCAGACAGACCCCGAAATATGACGGGAGGCGCCTTTTTAAATTTTTTTAATCTGATTAAGTGATTAAATATTTGATAATTTCCAGGTGACTGCAGAACATATAGTTATGCGGTAGCGTTATCTACAGAACGCTACCCTCCAGACTGGAAAGACATGCACTACCTCGCCAAAATAATCCCGCGCGTATGTCACAACGTTAATAGGTACGTGAATCACAAAAACATTTTATACACCTTATTTTATTCAATATTGCATTTGTACTTTTATTTCACATACACATATCTTTAGTACCATTACAAAAGTATCATCACGCCCGGTTGCCTTGCGAGGTAGGCAGAGTAAACCGAATGTCTATAGACTTTCCAGTTCTCCGCGATTCACTGGTTTTTCTTTTGGCGCGATAAGTGGTCATCCTCACTGCTACATTTACCCACATGTTGACGATTATCGACTATTTCTAGCGATAACCAGGACCGACAGTTTAACATGCTCATCCGAGTCACGGGAGTTGTAATACACCACTTCACCAGACTCCGAGCTGCTACTGAGGATTTTTGGGAAAATCTCGAAGAAATCTCGATAACACTTTGCCCGAACCGGGGAATAAACCCGGGACCTTATGGTCTGAGCCAAATAGGCTACCCCTAGACCACGAGGCAGTCTTTGGTACCATTAGATTTATCAAAAAATTCACTTTGTAAAGAATATTCAAGACAATGCCTTATAAAGTTGAAGGCGATGGGCCGGCAAGAAATACTGTCTCGCTCTGCTGAGCACACCGAGCTTTTTGGAGGCTAGTTTAGCCTTACCTTAATATGTCGACTCCCAGATTTCCGATACTAGCTGAGGCTGTCAAGAGAGTATCCCCAAATCGAGGTGACACGACAAAGGGTGTCTTTTTAGCGGAAAACACGCAAAACTGTGTCTTCTTGGGGTTAAAAGTGACCTCATTCCGAGACATCGGTTAGTCGATTCTCAACTTCGGACACAAGCTTGTTTCGGCTCTCTTCGACGTGTTCCCGAGTAATACCGTTTCGGCCGGAGTATGTAGCATCACCAGTACTGTCATCTGCATAGCAGTGTATGTTGCGAATTCGCATCATGTCATTGATATGCAGAAGGAACAGTGTCGGTGATAGCACGCAACCTTGTGGAACACCAGCATTGATAGATTTAAGGTCAGAGCACGCACCGTCAACTACGACCTTGATGCTTCCATCAGCCAAAAAACTGGATCAGCCAAAATAGTTGTATTGTTTTTGTGTATTTGTTTGTTTCACACACATCTTTGATATTACTATGTATTTTAGAATAATATTCACCAGTCTATCTATTGGTGATGTCTTGATTTGAAGTAAGATATAAACTAAATGAATGAATGAATACAATTTATTGCGCACCAAAAAATACAAGAATAATAAATATTTTACAATCATACTAAGTAGGTACATGGGTACACAAAGGAAGTGTTATCGCTACAGAGCGATCTCTGCCACTGCATGTAATTTAAATTGGAGAAATTTATATAAAGGTAAATTCTGCAATCTGCGAACGCTAGTACAAATTTGGCAGCAGAACTAGAAACAGCCCTAGGTGCCGGTAGAGTTGTGATGGTCAATATAACGCAGTGTTGTATAATAGAGCACTATGTATCATTACATAGTATAAAACAAAGTCGCTTTCTCTGTCTGTCCCTACCCAAGCAGCAATCAAGCATGTTTAATACCCATTAAGCAGCTCATATAGAACTTAAAGTTCTATTGCAGCCGTACAATGGTGTAAAAAGATGCTTTTATCGGTATAAGAGACCTTTATGAGTTTTTATACAGCCTAATGCTGTACAAGGCCTTTCTTAGAGTTCCGCGTAAGCTTTAGGCGTTATATCTGAATATTAATACACTACTGTACAGCTTTAAGCAATTTGTAACTCATTAGGCTGATTTTAATCCTTAAAGCTGTACATTGGCTGTATTTTGTTTAGCACGGGAATTTATTACAGCTTTAAGTGTTATTATAGTATCACTCAACGCTTGTTTCTGTAAAATGGGACATGCAATCACCGTTCTACAGCTAATATTTATGGCGTAATTGTAGACTGTTATGCAGCCAATGGTGTTAAAAAATCTGCATATACAGCTATAGTACAGCTCAAGGCTGTATTACTGAGAAAATTGTTGTTTGCTGTTTTTATATCTGCATAGTTGATATCATGTGGAAAAAATCAAGAGGAATATTGAAAAGGAATATTTAAATATTATAAATTACCAACCAAGTAATCGTGATGAAGATAAAGCTGAAAAATTACTAATTCAGGTAAACCTACAATCGTCATTTTTATTAATGTTCAAGGAAAAGGGTTCCGTAACAAAAACATTAAAAAGTGATTGTAGGTTATCTGATTTATTATTTTTTAGGCTTATCTTCTTCATTAAGGTTACTTGGTTGGTAATTTACAATAACTGATTTTTTTTAATGTCATAAGATAGCAAACAAGCAGATCGGTCTCCTGATGAAAAGAATCAACCATCGCCTACAGACAGCAAAAATGTTAATGGTGCGTTGCTCTCTTGTGGCAAGGTCTAATGCCCAATGCATAAGTTTACCGGCCACCTTACCCTCCAAACCGGAACATGACAGTGACTAGCACTGACGCTTTGCAGCAGGAATAGATAAGGCGGTGGTACCAGACCCGGTCGAGCCAATGCAGAGCTCTATCACCTAGTAACCACGATGGAAGTGACTCGCATAGCCCATCGGTTGTCTTTTACGACCTGCCTGGCAGAAAGGCAATTGGTCTATTCTTCAAAGAATATATAAAAAAGAGTTAAAAAGAGAAATAAAAATCATTACACTGAGAAAATACGTATTTTTTTATTTTTAACTTGCTACTATACGGAGTTTTACAAAAGCGGTATAGTAAGTCGAAAGGGGGTGACTCAGAGGGTCATTTTGAACAACTTTTGTTCAACGATTTGTGAAAATTCCCGAAAAACAATTTTGTTTTTCCATTGTGAAAAGTCACGTGACCAACAAAGTTTCTATGGAGAATCAATATTTTTTTCGCGAATTTCCAAAAGTCGTTAAACAAAAGTTGTTAAGAATGACCCCCTGAGCCACCCCCTTTCGGCTTACTGTACCACTTTTGCAACACCCTGTATATATGTATACTTACAATCGTTTTAAAAATATTATATACTTAGATACAATTACAGGCAAAAGAGTATGTGTTTCTCTTTGAAGAACTAATAATATTAAATCACAAGCACGAAATAACGTATTCTTCTTAAAAATATTTTTGTGATAGACCAATATTTAAAGGGCTTGATTTTTCGTTCTTGATCAACTTAGTTATATCAAGTTGTTTTCTTGGTCATTATAATTCACCTTTATCCTCCCTCAAACTGGGTACGATACAAATACGGTTTTGGCTTCTCTCAATTGTTTTTATTATTTTATAAGGCATATTTCCCTGAAAAATAAAGTAAAACATGATTGAAATACATGTCCCATAAGTTATAGTTAACAATAAGTTGGTTTAGTTGTAAAGTCAAACGACCGACATCAATACAACACAATAGCGAAATCAAGTGACAAACATATGTTTTGTATTTAGGGTTCTTCAATTTTTGTAAGCATCTCTAAACATAAGTTAAGTGATTAAAAGCCAATTACTGTACAATAGATTTATATAGGGACTTAGTACAGCCTAAAGTGTATTTGGACGGTAATTAAAAGCCAGTAGCCGTATAATAGAACAAAAAAGAGATTCAGTACAGCTATTTGCAGTATATCACCCTCCAAATACACTTTAGGCTGTATAACAAAACGCCGCCATTATTGTGTATTAAAAACAACATTAAAGAAATATATTGTTAAATAAAAGATATATTTAGCAATAGCTAAAGCTATATCTTGACAAGCAACTTATATTATGATCATTATGCCTTTATATACAATATTGTACCATAAATACTTGTATATTCTAACCTTAAACACAAACACTTACCGTATTTTGCAATGATTTTATTTGTGTTATCTTGATTATTTCGTTGGCGCGTGAATATTTTGAGGAAAAACATACACGACTTCACAGTCATTTAGAATTTGCACTTTGAATACACCGTTGAATACTGCTCCAAGTCCAATAATTTATCGTTTATTAATATATTTTTAATTATGGCGTCTGCAGATATAATGTTATACAATATCAAAAACAGATTAGTTACTTTTTATCATTTTCAAACACCTATTAAGAACATTTAGCTACACAAGAGAGTATCTTAAGTATTATAGTTTCTTTATACACTGAATAACAGCCTTTGTACAGCCTATACCAGCTTGTACAGCTATTGTGCAGCCTATTTAACTCTTAGCTGTACAAGACAGTTACAAGAGAGTATCTTTAGTGTTATAGTTTCTTTATACACCAAATAACAGCCATTGTACAGTTTATAACAGCTTGTATAGCTATTGTGCAGCCTACATAACGCAATAAGCTGTATAACTTGGGGCCCTTTTTGGTGTTATATCGGCTGTAGAAGCGCTTCTACAGCCCTTGTACGGCTTCGTATACAGCTTTAAGTTTAAAAATGAACCTAAATGCAGCCTATATACAGCTTAACGTGCTACTTGGGTATGTTCTTATGTCCCTATGTATGCTTAAATCTTTAAAACTACTCAACGGATTTTGATGCGGTTTTTTTAATAGATAGATTGATTCTTGAGGAAGGTTTAAGTGTATAAACCTTTCCGATATTCCCACGGGAACAAAAGCTGCGCTAGTGAAACCGCGGGCAGGTCGCTAGTACTCAATGAAAAGCGAAGAAAAATATAGTTTATAGTCTATAACGCTCTAAATTGGATGTATTTTCCTACTCCTCCTATACTCTTCTGATTAAATTCGATGCGGGTTCCAAGACAGCTTAGCTTTTCCCCCAGGGCACCCTGAGCTCGCAACTCAGAGGTTATCAAGAAGGTTGCCGCTGTTGATTCTGGTTTACAGAAGTTACAGTGGTGGGAACGAGAGGTGGGCCCATTGCCCTTTAAAGAAAAAGTCTATAACGCTCGTAAAGCTCGATCATAAAATAGTTTATTCCAACAGTACACCACACCTCTACTTGCCTGTGAGACTATACAACCGTGTGTAGCTGTGAGACAGTAATATCTTAGCACCCTAAGGTTTAGACGCATTTTGAAATGCAGCAGTCGATGTGTTGAAAAAGTAGGTAATAGTAATAGCAGATATAGCAAATTTTCTATAATATGATTTATCTGTTTCCATATTAACTATTACTATAGTACGTTCGCGTTAAGAATGCAGAGATCAAATCACTCATAATTAAATTTCGAGTAATTTGATTGGTTAATGGCCCAGCAGATGACGATGACTCACTGCATTCTTAACGCAAATGTACTATAGCGATCGCCTGTTCGGCCACAGGCGTATTCGACCATAGACTAAACAATCAAATCTCTCAAGTTTGACAACTGATTTAAGCCATGAAGAAAATAGTTTACTGCCCTGCTAATTTAGTCGACGGTAAATGCATGTTGAGTGCAACCGATAAAATTGTAAAAAATTGTGACCTTTTTTTTGTTGTTACAAAAAAATCTATCAAAAAATGGAAAAAAATGTTGATATACCTACATTTATCGTAGTGTCAAAAATAAAGGTGCAAATTTTTGGGCGCGATTTTCTCTGTTGCACCCAACATGTACTTACGGTCAACTAAATCAGCAGGGCAGTGTACATGTGTGTATATTATTATGTATTTCACATGAATGTAATGTTAATTTTCAATAATTTAATGTATTTCTAATGCATTTTATATTAATTTTCTGCACTCCTCCGCAATGTAAACTTTAAGTGTGCTAAATTTCATACTTTACCATCCACACAATTTTCTTAAAAAGGGGTCCAAAGTGTTTACCTCACGAATTAAAATATAGATAATCTAGTAGGATTAAACAACGGATAACCTAGGTTTGGTGCCACCTTTTTAATATTTCTGTCACAATTGTATCACAGTCGTGTTCCAGTATAGATATAAATAATAATAAATATAAATAAGTAGCTGGTAATCTTTGGCATGTAGTGTTACATCCTGTCACAAGAAGTGCAACAATATAATTGACATGACCCGTTGGTCGAGTGGTTAGCGAACCTGACTACGCAATCGACAGGGCTCGGGTTCAATTCCTGATTGGGACAAGTATTTGTGTAATGAGCGTAAATGTTTGTATTTCCAGGTTTGGGTGTTTATTAAATATATTCTAGTATTTCTATGTATTAGTATCGCTGAATAACACCCATAAGACAAGCAAATAATTTGCTTACTTTGGGGTTAGATCAGTAAGTGTAATTTATCCTGTGAATATTTATTTATTTATTTATCTTTACTGGCTAAAGACGATGGCTATATTTCAGGAGGATTATCAGCTTGTTTGCTATACTTAAATATAAACGAATAAAAGTCTTACACATAATTTATTCACGTTTAATTTTTTTTCAGGGTTTGTTACGCGTTCGGGGGTTTAATCAAAGAACAAGTCACAGACATAACGCCCACATTTTTATCACAACATGTAGTTTCAACTATTCGTGAAGCAGATGACCTCGCAACGCAGGTATTATTGATTTTTATATTGAAAAAAGAGGAGGGTAGATAAGAGTAATGTAAAATCAGGGCTCAATTCCGTGAAACATTACCAAGCCGAACACATGTGTGGTTAATTTACTGGTATTTTAAAGGGAAGTATCCAGAATGGATGTAAGAGTAGTGATAAATGATATTGAACAAGTGAAGTTTGCATTTCTAGAATGTGCTTTTAGCAGCGTTGGATGGTACACCGCTTATATAGAAAAAAAGAGTATGTGCAGGTGTCGAAGTGACTGGAACATTGGGGAAATTACAAAGCACAATTATATATATTAAGTCAGGGTGCCCGTCATACACTATAAAATGATGTGGTCATCCCAACGCTATTGTATGTAAGTAAGAGTTGGATATGTCAGAAAAGATATGAAAATAGAATCAATGCGATCAAGATGAGATCATTAGGGAAAATATTTAGAGTAATATATATGGACCGGGTTCCTAATATTGAAATGAGGGTTAGTGAAAGTGTGTTGTTGTAAAACTTATTTTAGGACATGCTCAGTTGGTTCGGACATGTTGAAAGAATAGTAGATGAATGATTAACAAAACAATGCGAATGTGATGGATGTAGGTACCGGAGGAGACCGAGACTTACGTACCTTAATAATTTTTTTTTGTATTATAGGCTAGCAAACAAGCAAATGGGCTCTGGCCTAGCCTGGGAAAGAAAAACCATGGCCTATAGACACCAAAGATATTAATGATGCGTTGCTATGTGTGGCGAGGTGTTAATGTCACTTGCATAAGTTTACCTTACCTTACCCTCTAAAATAGTACACGACAATGACAAGCATTGACGCTTTCCTGTCAGGAATAGGTAAGGCGGTGGTACCAAATGCCCGGGCGAGACGTTGTAGAATTCTACCAGCTGGCAGCAACGAAGGTAGTGACAGGTATGGTCCATCGTTCTTCTATTACGAACTGCCTGACAGAAAGAAAGAAAGAAAGAAAGAAAGAAAATATTTATTTGCAAAAACTACAGATACAAAAGAAGCCCAAGCAACATGGGGAAATGATCAGATACTATCTGAAGGTGGTGGTGAAAAAATCCGAACTGGCGTGTTTGCATCAAGAATCTGGAGGAAACAAGACAATTCTGTCTGGATCGTGATATATGACACTCAAATCTTTCTGCCTATCCCTTAAGGGATTTGGCGTGAAGATATGTATATATGATGTGCCATACGGTGGAGTGAAAAAAAATCTTTTTCTTTTTCAAAGCCAGTAAGAAGATATGAATTAAAAAATATTTTAAAGATTTATAATTTTAAAGAAATGTCCAAAAACAAGTCATTTTAGCTGTTGGTGATGTGGAATCTCAATTGAAAATGGTTATCAACTTTTAGATATTTTAAGGATTATAGGAATGCACGTGTTTGTATGGAGAGAGTTATGAATGTGGAAGAAGCAAGGCAAGTACAATTCGATTTATGAAAGATGAACATTGTGCAGAAGTCGATTTTTAGGTCCCATTGGTTTGCGGGGTGAGGCGGGCGGAACGCGCTGAGGCGTTATTGGTGCGCGCGCGCTCGCTCAGTCGCTATTGGTCTCTTACGCCATTTGTGTTCATCTTTCATGAATCGAATTGTACGTCTGTTTGGATGGATGGATGGATTTGGATGGATGATATATGGGCACTCAATTCTCTCTGCCTACCTTATAAGGGACCTGACGTAAAGATATGTTGTTATAAGGAGGAAAAAAAAACAGAATAATTTTTTCTTAAGTTTTATTAATTTTTCAAGTCAGTGTGCCACCTGAAGCCGTTAAATAATTTTTTTGGCTTCAGATTTTTTTTACATATAATTTAAAAATAAATTGAAACTGATAAAATTTTAATTTAATTGTAAGTTATAATTATACACCCAAGCTAAGAAAAAAGAAATATATTTTTCTCAAACATGGGGAAATTATGTCATTACATTTGAATAAAGAACATATCGTATTTACGTACACAGAAAAAATTAAAGTCATTTCCAACGCGTTCCTTATTTAAAATTCAATTGTATGAAAAGAGCGTGCTGGTTTTGTTATTTGAATTAAAAAATATATATCTTTGTACAGTCACGTGGTTATATAGGAACAAATTAAGTGTATTACATAAAAAGTATTTTTTTTATTTTTTTGCATTTGAGAAAAGCACTATATTGTTCAACGGAAATTGCCTCTCTCATATCATTGAAGCTCTCGCGTACGGTTCGGTCTTCAATTTTTTACTCGACCTGCAATTGCATATTTCCCGGCCTTTGCAGTAATGTACTATATTTCGCTGTACGCTGTGAGTTGAGTGTGGCGGGGTGGAGAGTGTGTTGTGTACGGTGTGGTGTGGTGGCGCGCAGGTGCTGGTGTCGAGCGGGTGTGCGGGCGGCGTGGCGCAGATGCCGGTGGTGCTGGTGCCGGTGCACTTCGACCGCGACGCGGCGCTGCGCGCGCCCTCCTGCCAGCGCTCCGTCGTGCTGCGCCCCTTCCTCACCGCCGACTTCATGACCGGCACCGCCGCGCTGCCCGGCTCCGACGCCATGCCGCAGGACGTGAGTCACACACACACACACACACACACACACACACACACCTCACGCATACCCACGTACACAAAAACATACACTCGCATACACACACTGCCGATACGCGTATGCGTATACACTAAAACATATCGACGGTAAAAAGCAATCCTGCTGTAAACGACGATTTTCATAAAAAACTTTTATTTCAAATTTGGAATCATAAAAAAATCTGCTTCGAATGGCCCTATGCATATGGCTCAGCAACCTCTAAAAAATTTTGTACAGCATTTGCCCTATTTTTTTTTTTTTTAAATTGAATATTTGTTGTAAATAGCATGAAAAACAGCATTTTTCTATTAGTGGGTATTTAAACTAATTTCGCTTTATATATAATGTGATCTTTACAGTAACTAAATGTTAAATAGTGCAGGTTACAGCATAATTGTATATAACATTTGAGTAAAGTAACGTGTTTACTAAATTTATTAGATAATAAACTGTAGATCATCGTAATTAGCTAATATTTATACTATTATTTTATAAATTTAAGCAGTAAAAACAATTAAGTGCAGCTAATTACATAGATTTATGTTATTTACATTTAAATTGACAAATAAATTATTTATAATAAGCAGTAAAAGCAATTTTGCTTTTTAAGTGAAATGCTTAGTTTAGAGCCATTCATACATTTATCTACTTCATTTGCAGCATTTTTACGTAATCTATATTTATTATACATATAATAAAATCGTAGGAAAGTCAATGTATGTCCGGCGTAAACTCAAAAAGTACTGCATGGATTTACTTTAAATTTTGCATGAATATTATTACTAACAGATCAGGTCAACATATAGGCTACATATTATCACGCTATCACCTACGAAGGAGCAACTGCGGAATAAACGAAGCCCGCGCGAATGAAGTCGCGGGCGACAGCTAATAGAAGATGAAGTGCTATTGCTGTAACTCGCACAAACGTAGACTAAAAATAACTTCTAGATAGTATAATTGATAATAATAGACATATACAATAAATAATAATATTCAGGTTCTGAAAATTTCATTTATAGGTGTAATAGTTTGGAAGATATCATTTTTTTCTAAAATCTCAAAGTTTTTTGGCTCTGGTGAACATTTTTAATTTTTGGGGTTACAACGGAATCGGTTTTGACCGTCGATATACATACGCACACCTAGATACTCGTATATACCCATAAATTTACCACACCTTTATGTATGTACGTGCGACGTGCATGTAAGTACACATATGCCAACATATGTCTATACACACACGCACCCATTCACTTGCACGGACTCACATTTACGCATATATATATACACACATGTACTTGCATGCACACGCACGTACAAGCGCACGCAAATATGAACGCACACAAAAATTTTATTTGTAATATTAATAGGATAGTAAGCGGTCATTTTGTATTCCAGGTTGTTGATAGAATGCGGAAAGAAGTAATGAGTGTTCCTGGTATTTCACGTGTGCTGTATGATCTTACGCCGAAACCGCCTGCTACTACCGAATGGGAATAATAACCACCGATTTCCTTTTTTTAATCGTTTTTTTTACTAAATGAATGCACCTCAAGAATGAAGGCAGTGGTTCTCTGACATGAGACAGTTTTGAGTTTTATATTTATTAATGGTTTTTAAGAGCAACTTAAGGTATATGTTAAGTTTTGCAAATAAATCTCAAAGGAAGGTACAGCTCGCGTCAGTTAAAAATAACGCTGAATTGAAGGTACAATTACGTCCAATCACAACTCAGAGCGCGAAACAAATGACTACTAACGAATAGTATTGTTCAAATAAGCTATTTTATGATAGTGCGTTATAGACTATAAACTATATTTTTCTAGCGCTACGTTATAGACTATATACTGATCGCGCGAGCCGTTGAGATAGCGCGTGACTCATCGCAATTTTCGCACAAAAAACGAAAGCCGTGTTCCCCGTGTTGGTTCCGGCCTCCTTTGAAGAATAGGCCAACTGCCGTTCTGCCAGGCAGGTCGTAAAAGGCGACCGATTGGCTATCGAGTCACTACCATCGTGGCTACTAGGTGGTTGAGTTCTGCATTGTCTCACCCGGGTCTGGTACCACCGCCTTACCTATTCCTGCCGCAATAGCGTCAGTGCTTGTCACTGTCGTGTTCCGGTTTGGAGGGTAAGGTAGCCGGTAAACATGCATGTGGCATTAGACCTCGCCACAAGATAGCAAAGCACCATTAACATCTTTGGTGTCTATAGGCGATGGTTGACTCGTTCCATCAGGAGACCCATCTGCTTGTTTGCTATCTTATGATATAAAAAACCTCATACAGCGAGCGCGCTAGCACGCGGTGACAGCGAATAAACTCTGTTACAACGTCTAGCGTCTACAATCTAGCGCGCTGTTCGTTAGATCGCGTAGCTCGTAATTTCGTATGCTATAAATTTATAAATACGGCCTACGCTAGCCGCTAGATATATAGCGTGGCGTTATGTTATAGCGCCGAATGCGAAGCTAAATAGCGTACGCTTTACGTGAAGTTATACATAGCGCGCTATAATATAAAGCTATGCGTTATATTAACCACCATTACTAACGAACCAATAGCGAACCACCAGTTCTGTCTAGTATTTGCATACTACGCAGGTACATCGTCAGCGTTCTTTTTACATGACTGGAGTTATAACATGTCTATTTTGCATTTATAATTGTTTCATTGCGAACGAAACTTCACATAAACAATTATTACGAAGGGTTGACATTTTCGTTTTATTTAAGGGCAGTGTTATGAGATAGTGTAATATGCCGGGATTGAGTGACGCTATCTTAATGGATACGCCATTGAATCCCAGTAGTTATGGTTTATTGTGCGGTTATTATTATTATATTATATTTTTATATATTATACCATATATTAATGTCTATATATTATATATATGGTATTATATTTTTTTAAAGAAACTTAGTTACGCGACACCTAACTAGATTTTACCTTAGAACATGTTTTATTTGTATCATTTCTTTCTATTGGCACAGGTTTGATTACGGATTAAATGGATACGCCTTTCAGGACAATTTCTTAGTTACACAGTCAGTGTAGCTTGCAATTACATACAAAAATACAGAGTTATACTACTTAACAATGAAATCACTTCAAGGGTGATTTTTAAACCTTGTCATCTCATTCGATACGATAAAACGGTACAACATGTTTATTTCAATTTTTCATAATATAATATAACCTACAAGTGTATGAAATTTTGGACAGTAAAAGGAGCGTTCGCTCATATGCGCGGCAACACGTTTCCTTCCCAATGGCATGTCCATTAGTATTCATGTGGTCTATGATCAATGGCTGCTGCAAAAAATAATTTAATACAAAAAAATTTTTTGCAAAAATCATTTTTATTAACACTCAGGTATAAATAAATTGATCATATTTTTTAAACTAATTTTAATGTATTTAATTTAAATATCACTACTTTTATTTTACCTTGTATACCATAACTAGTGCGGTTGTGAGATTCAATGGCTTATCCATAATAAGATAATGTCACACAATTCCAGCTAATTCCACTACATAATCCGAGCTCTGGTTATAACATACCTAATTAAAATCAAATGATTTAATCTATTCATATGTGTACATCAACTGAATGTTAACATTTGACCGCCCCGTTGGTCGAGTGGTTAGCAACCCTAAATAAGTAATTGATGAGTTCAATTGCTTAGACAAACATGTGATGAGCATAAATGTTTGTATTTCTGGATTTGGATATATTAAATATATTTTCAATATTTATATGTGTATGTATTGTTTGTCTAACACCCATATTACAAGCAATAATTCGTGTAATATGTCCAGCAATGTTATTATTAATGTGTTGAGTAAGGTTAGCTGTTACCATGGCGGGCCACACCCAGGTATCCTAGTTATAACCGACATAGAGGCACGATGGTAAGGCGGTTGAAAAAATACCCAGTTTCAATGAAAATTCCTAAAATATTTAATTTATTGCTACTTTTTAACTTCCCGCTACGTAGTACGTAATGTACGTAGATAGGAAGTTACTGAATTTGCCCCGATTTTCGAAAATCGAGTTTTCACCGGATCTCCACGTTTTGAGGTCCTAGGAATCTTTTCCGACTATTTTCGCGATGACGTCAGTATGTCCCCTGTTGGTTCCGGGCTCCTTTGAAGAATAGACCAACTGCCGTTCTGCCAGTCAGGTCGTAAAAGGCGACCGATTGGCTATGCGAGTCACAACCATCGTGGCTACTAGGTGGTAGAGTTCTGCATTGTCTAGCCCGGGTCAGGTACCACCGCTTTACCTATTCCTGCCGCAATAGCGTCAGTGCTTGTCGTTGTCATGTTCCGGTTTGGAGGATAAGGTAGCCGGTAAACTTATGCATGTGGCATTAGACCTCGCCACAAGATAGCAACGCACCATTAACACCTTTGGTGTCTATAGGCAATGGTTGACGCTTTCCATCAGGAGACCCATCTGCTTGTTTGCTATCTTATGATATAAAAAAAATGTCTGTATGTATGTCTGTGTGTATGTAAACATCGCATAACTGTTGAACGGCTGGACCGATCTAAACGCGGTTGATGACATTCGATATATTCTATCTATAATCATTTATCTTCACTTGGCCCGTGCTTTTAAAACGTTTTTCGTAGCTTTCAGAGACTAGACCAGTGCTCGGACTTGTTTCTACGTTTCGATGCAGTTTTTGCCTTTAATCGAAGGAAATATGGCTCAGAACTCGTTAATGAGTAATTCTGCCCTGCAGACTTACTTTATTGTTTGGTCCAGGTTTTAAACATACCTCTTACAATGGACTTTCAACCCTTATGTCGGTTCTGGACTTTTAGGGAGTAACTCTTAGTTTGTCCTAACCAGCTGCTCGGCAACTTCATTTCCTTTAACACCTGTAAACCAATATGTCCAAGGCTTACACGAAATTAAGTTTCTGGAAGTAAATCAAAAATTACTTTGTTTCTTTCAGGAAATATTTTAATTTGTGCATGTTATAAAAATAATTCTATTTGAACAAGTTTCTAGTATTAATAGATTTTATATTTCGTGTTATCCTTTGATCAAAAATAACAAGATTCAGTGTTGCCTTTGAACTCAGCGGAATAAAATGGCTTGAGAATGATTTATTTAGAAACAGAAAAACATCACAATGTCCTAAAACGACTTTACCTTTAACTTTTGTTAGGCCTCTAGAAAATTCAACCTTAATGTTATTATAGTTTTAACTAGGGGTGTGCGAATAATTCGAACTTACGAATTATTCGTTCCGAATCGAATATTAATATTCGATTCGAAACTCGAATCGAATAATTCGAAAAATCGAATTATTCGAAAGTTCTCGAATAATTCGAAAAATTTCGAACAATTCGATAAATTTCGAATAATTCGAAAAATTTCGAATAATTCGAAAATTTTCGAATAATCCGAAATTTTTTGAATAATTCGAATTTTTTAAAAATAGTAAAAATTGAAATTCGGGGATGATCCTATTCTTGTAATGTTAATAAATAACTTATAAAAAAATGGATGGTAAAAATATTGATTGCCTTTTTTTACGGCACTTCAAAAAATTACCTGAAATTCATGCTTCTAGACTAGAATACCCCCTTAATTCGCGAATTATTCGAAGACTTTCGAATTATTCGAAATTTTTACGAATTATTCGAAATTTTTCGAATTATTCGAAATTTTTCGAATTATTCGAAATTTTTCGAATTATTCTAAATTTTTCGAATTATTCGAAATTTTTCGAATTATTCGAAATTTTTCGAATTATTCGAAATTTTTCGAATTATTCGAAGAATTTCGAATAATTCGAAAATTCGAATTTCGAATCGAATATTGATATTCGATTCGATTCGAACGATATTCGCACACCCCTAGTTTTAACGTCTAAAATTGCAAGTTCACGTTATACACATAAGACGTTTTCGTAACGTGACGTATCCGTACATTGACTGGACGAAATAAGACGACACATTTATTCGTGTTCTTATTTAACTAGCCACTTTGAAGGCTGCGATCTTAAATCTGGTTATTTTTGATCAAATATGTTATCTATCAATGGTCGAAGATAATTTTAAAATCAATTTATGCAAAATAAAACTAAGGGATTTAATTATTTCTTTACCTGTTGCTGCTGCCGTAATATCAGTGCTCGTCAATACCAGTTCAGCTTATCAAGATGGTAAAATGCAGTGATGTGGATAACCACTCATTTCGCAAACTATCAAACCAGTGAAAAGATGTTCGGTTCCCTCTGCTTTTCTAGCAAGGTAACCAGCGTGATGATTATCAATTTTACCACTTGTTAACAAGGTAGAGTTCTGCGAAGACTGCAACAACAGTACCCTTGTATATTTATGATATTATCGTGCCGATACGTTGGGGCAGATGAGAAACTTACATATATGGGTGGCATTACAACCCGAACATATTGTAAACAATGATTTAATTAACCTTAAATAGATACCTAATAGGTTACATTGCGTTGTTCGCTAAGTGACATTGATGTAATGTCAGTTTACTGGCTATCTTATTCCACAAATCAGAACGCAACAGTGAATAAAATCTGTTCTGTTCTGTGTACTCTGTAAGGTGTTTTGTGTGTGATTGTTATAGATGCGGGTTTTTCTCACTGTTATATGACCCATCTGTATGCTATCTGTGAAGCAATAGTTCACTTTGATAACAATTAAATGCAATTAAAAATTTTACCTTTATAATGCAAAGAAAACAAACTAGTTAGACATATTATGTTGCAAATATATGTGTAATGTTTTATTTGATCATAAAGTGATTTTGGACTGTTTATTTTTATTATTGACACTATGTAATTAGTATCCTAGAGTAAATGGGTAATTAGGATTTTGGATGAATTGTCCTAGTGGCCCAAAAATAAATGGATGATTTTAATTATTAAATGTATAGTTGTGATGAATTTGTTACATTTTTATAAGTATGTATTTCGAAGTTTCATATTGTTTTTTCATTTTTCAACCGTTTTATTGCACCCATGGAACAAACATTTTGACCCTTTCCGTGGTATAGAACTTTGGATAAATATTTTACAAATACAATTTTGCTCATTAGGTGTCCTAAAACCTAGAA
This sequence comes from Apodemia mormo, assembly GCA_036924255.1. Classification (NCBI taxonomy): domain Eukaryota; kingdom Metazoa; phylum Arthropoda; class Insecta; order Lepidoptera; family Riodinidae; genus Apodemia; species Apodemia mormo. Next base: position 30,281,844 of record JAUPFN010000017.1, read on the forward strand.
GCTATGAATACCTTTTTAGTTTCAGATAGTAATAACATTTGAAATGTCTATTTATTTTCCCAAATTGAAATAGTTTTAAACACCTATCTCGCATAACCAAATAAATTCGAAGTGCTTCTTTACTTACAATGTATTTTAAATTCTATTAAAATAATAATTTGTCCAGTTCAAACAAATAAATATTTATTAAAAATCGTTTTTGAAAACAAGTTTTAGAGTAAACATAATTGCAATATTGCACTAAAGGCGTGTTTACAACTTAATCGGACACTGGGAAGTGGGCCAAATTTAGCTTGCAAAATTTGACCCACACAGTTGCCAGATATGTTTACGTACTATAGGACGATACATACTAGGAAATGGTTATTTGCTGAAGCAACGTGCATACGCTATACGATTCTTTAACGATAGTGCAGCACCCTATCACATGCCTAAATTAAATTTGGTCATAGACTTTCTTATTTTATAGGCCTTTTCATCCTCAGATGAGCGCATGCGTAGCCGCCATGTTGAAACGGCGGTAATTCAAAAAATTCGTACTGTTTTAATCAACAATGGCTGGACAAGGACTATTATCTCCACAAAGAAATAAATTATTGGAAAAAACCATCGATGGTGCTTCACTTATTTATGATTCAGTTGAAGCTCATAATTGTGAACAATTGAAAAGGTGGCTAAAATTGATTTTAGCCACCTTTTCAATTAATTGATTATTATTTGATTTGTTTGAAAAACAAAAAACCTTATTAATTGATTTATCAATATGTTGAAACTCTTGATAGCTTAAAGGATCAGGGTTTTGTTCAGTTGGACCACTTTCTCCAAGAAAATGTAGTGAGCAAATATAAGTATCCTTAGTAACATTATCAATAGATCTAAAACCTCGGTCACTTCTGCCACATTTTTTCACCCATAACTCACATTTCGCACATTTTACACATGCTTTAATGTGTAATTTGCTTGATGATTTGATTATTTTTTTTCGATATTCAAGACAAGGCTTTGGAAAATTTATAAAATAGAATCTTATTGGTTTTAAATGATTTGTATCGTGTATCACTTTTACATACTCCATAACAACACCGTTTTGTTGTTCCTTTTCGTACAGACAACATAATTATAATGGAGTACAAAAATTTTTTTCCGATTATTTTGACTTACTACTTATTTTTTTTTCACTTTTTTTACAATTAATCAACTTTGATTTATATTTTAATTTTTGATACACGGATAGCGGACAATTTAGCATGGTTGTTTACAAAAAACAGTACGAAAAAGATGGCTGATTCTGACGCATGCGCACAAAAAATTTTTGTGATGAAAAGGCCTATTGAGAACGTGGTGCTGACATTATGGTGTAATGTGGTGTTGATTATATTCGTTAATATATAAACTCCGTGCTATCTCTCAGGCATTGTTAATACAATTATTATAATTAATATAATTCTGCATGGAAAGGGTTAACATACGGTACATAGCATACAGCTTGCTTAGGATAAATAGATGTGTTATATTGTTAATAGAAGAGAGATTTGACGTTTTGACAAACGTTTTCTTGTTTCGTCGTGTCGAATAGCTCTTATTGGTCATACCTATCTTCTATACCGCGCGATATCTCACACGTCTATCCTAAGAGGCCAGAATTATACAGTTTAATTTTTTTTCTTTAACGATATCTTCGGATATTAGAATAAGGTCTATCGCAGACTAGAGTTATCTTACTTAAGAGCTGCTTAGACGAATATTATCTATAGATCGATAGTAGCTTATGAGCTAGATGTGACATATTTTTTGTACAAGATTAATGTTAAATCCGAAGTATGTTTTAAGAAACCCACTGTAATTAACTTGTAATAAAAGATGAGAGGAGTGATTACTGTTGCATTACATAAATTGTGACTACACTACTGTAATTTACACATTGTTGACTGGTTAATTGTTGAATTGTGTAAATCGTGCGACATATTTATTTGGAATCAGCATGTAATTTAAGAAACTAGAGAATAATTTATTTGAAATGGGCCACTGCCTCTGGGTAATCTATTTTGTAAATAAATTGGTAAAGACAAGAACATGTTATTGGTGTTACATGTTGTTGTTAGCTTCACTGATCTGTTTTGTAACTGTAGTAAATAATTGTCGAAGGCTGTGTAAATTGTAAAAGCCACATATTTGCACTTCAAGATTATTGTACCAATCTTGTATGAAATAATTGAAACACATGTTTTATATGGAATGGTTCAGTGTTATCGACTGGGAAGTTTCATAATAAAATTATATTATGCTTATTTTCATAAAGGTTTTTATTTTAATATTATTTACATGTATTTAGCACTATTACCCTGCGTAAAATAATTACATATACATTATTATACATATTTTTAAAGAATGAAATATTTTGACGTATAAGGATTAATCATGTTCAGCATCACTCTGTTTTTTATTTTAAGACTGTTCAGTATCAGTCTTGAAATAATCCAGCCTTCGGACTAAACTAAAGACTTCATATTCTCGAAGGGTCCATATACTGTGTTGAAGTGAAATGACTGGGTTGCTAGATAATTAATTTACCCCATACTGATCCAATCCTTTGAAGCATAGAACATTTGCATCTATCTATACCAGGCAGTATAGTGGCTAGCCAATGCTTAATAGGTATAATCATGGGCATACCCAAAGTGGGGTAAGACGGGGCGTCTGCCCCACCCTGGCCAACAATTCGAAGTGAAAAATTTAAATTACTAAGGAATAAATTTATTAATTTTTTTGGTAAAATTCAAAATCACAATGCGAAATAATGCAGTATAGTAACCTTACCACCTAGTGGTCCACACGTTAGTCAATAGTTCGCCTTTGTTGAACTGCCTCGCAAGAAGGCAGTTAGAAAAACAACTATTATTCAACAATAAAACAAGCACGTTATATTTTATTTTTACATCCCTATTGAATAGTCATTCATTACTTAAATAAAAAAAAATTCAAAGATTGTTATCATTAATTTCCTTTTGTCCCAGTCCTACAGAAATGCTAGGTATGCCCATGATTGTAATTGTGTCAGTGTGCTTCTGTAACGGCTCTCCCGGTCCTAGTAAGTATGTATGTATGCCTGCCGCCGAAAAGTAATTACTTGCATGACAAGATTCTGTTTGGAGGGTAAGTTACATTTGGTGGTTTTATATTTGTGTTATACATAGCATTATTATCATCTGTATGCGACGGACATATTGGACCCTTGGCAGAGTCAACTGCTTGTGTTAAATCCATCCATCAAAAAAATAAATATGTTTACTGTAGTGCATCTTCAAGTTGCTATCTCTTAATCTGGGATTTTGCAGATTTTTTGGCAGTAACGAAAAACAATGGGCCTCTTTGAAATGGACCATTCCACCACACAGTACGTAAAACATGAGCAATTGGCTGTGCGTGTCACTGCCATTGTGATTTGTGACTAGGTGTTAAGTGTTCACCAATGTCTCACCCAGTATCAGTACCACTAACTTACCTATTAGTGCTGCAATAGCAACAGTGTCAGTGTCGATCAGGTTTGGTGGCTTAGTAGCCGGTAAACTTATGCATAAGCCATCAACATTATAATTTATTTACAATATTTTGTTGTATAAGTTTTTGTTGAATTATAAGCAATAAAATTTTGTGGAGGTACCAGAAAAGGTGCATGAATAGCCAAATGTGTCACTACCGTTATTATGACTAGATTATAGGTAGTAGTTTTGCAACTTCTGACCTTACCTTTGTACCTTACTGCTGTAATAGTGTTAGCTTATAGCTGTTGTGTACAAGTTTGGAGGGTAAAGAAGCCGTTAAATATATGCATTCTATATCTATTACATGGATCAACACCACAATTTTTTTATGTGTATAAGCTTATTATAATTAATAATGAAAAAATAATAATATAAAAATCACAAGCATATGTTTTAATAAATAAAAATACATATTCAAATATCAACTATCTGGTACCAAAAGATTAATGTTTTTTCCAACAGTGACTTGACCTCCTATATAAGATTCTTCTTCTCCCCTTATCGATAGGCCTTCAGAAAGAGTAACATTCTTTTCTCTAAGCATGGGTGCCTTTTCCCATCTTGATCCATGACAATTACTGCATGAATGCAGTGGCAGTAATTCTAAAGAAACAGTCCTGTTTTTACAATCTGCGCATTTGAAAAACCTCTTGAATGTGTCCAATATTTTAAGGGGATGCTTTTCGTCTTTGCAAAGTTGTGCAGCGGAAAATGCAGTGTACTTGCACTTTATACATCTTACTGCTTTACATGCAATTTTAAAAGTATTCAGCATTTTCTCTTCCATGGCTTCTTTTTTCTCTAATTTGTTGAAATACTTATCTTGTTCATCATCTTCGTGTTGTTGAATTAGATTTTGATGTGCTGATGTTGCTTCTAAAATTTTTTTAAACCGATCTGACATAATACTCTTAGTCTTGACTAATTCATGTTTATCAGTTTTCGTTTTTTTACATTCATTTTCAGTACTTCCTAAATCAATCTTTTCTAAAGCTCTCTTTTTACCAGCCTCAGTACCTTTTAAATTGTGAGGATCTTGTTTAGCTAAACCCCCACTTTGTTGAATCAGTCTAATAGCATTATTTTTGGCTTTTTCTGCTCTTTTTTGACCGTATGATATGTTTAAATCTATAGTGCCACTACCTTTTAAACCAAAACCTAGAGTAGGCGAGTTTTTAACTCTTTCAGCTAAGCTTTGTTGACTTGATACTGGACTTATATTACTTAAACTATTAAGTCTTTGAGAATCACTGAGTTTTTGTGCTGTCGGACTGTGTAATATTGCAGAATTATTTTTCATCTGACTAGCACTACATGGTGGTTTGTTAATCATCAATTTATCAGACTCTGATTTATAGTAATCACTTAAAGACATAAGCCTGTTCTGGTCTCTATCTTTAATCTTCTTCTGGTTACTTGGTGGTAAAGCGGAATAAGATTTACCACCATATATAAAAGTGCTTTTACCAAATACTTTATTTTGTAAATTAGTTAATCCTTTTCCCATGGTTGCTGATTGAAGTTCTTGACGTCTGGAGTATTTTTGATATTCTTGTTTCACATGATAAATGCAATGTTCACACTGACTCAAATTAACAAATGCAGTACAAGGCTCTCCATTTTTCTTTTTACTTTTACAAGTCCCCAAATCCTTTGATTGACCAAGTATCATTATTCTATCAGAATTTTCTACACTCAAACAAGCCTGATCTGTGCTGTTTTCAGATTTATCTAGTACATTAGGATTTAAAACTGCAACCACTGTACCTTCAGTTGTTTTCCATAAATCATTGTAAGCCTTACGGAATAAAAACATAGAAACAGTTTTAAGATCATCTTTTAAATCACTTAGTGTCCATATAACAAATTGATTACCTTTTTGAGATTTCTTTGTTGAACTTTTTCTCACAATAACACCAGCTATTACCCAATCTTTAGACAAATCTTCATTCTCTACATACCTTTTAACTCTAAGCATATTTACTGCTTCTCGTCCCTGCATGCGATCTAATAGAGCAGTGCTTGAAATTAGAGGTTTTACTATTCTGATACCAAAAACAGGGTCTGAATAAAAATCTGAAGAAACTGAAGGCTTACTTTCTGGTGCGCATAACATATTCTTAACAGGTTTTGGGGGAGAGAATGCCTTAAGGGGCTTTTTGATTTCGTTATTTGCTTGTCTTAATCGACATTGAAAATCGATTCTTCGCTCAATATTTTCTTGTTCTTTTTGATCTAGAGTTTTTTTAATTTGAAATCCATAGTCACTGTACTTACGTTCCGTATAGTTTCTTTTTTCTTCGTCATCAGAAGAGTCTGTATCTCCGTTGTGAAGTAATGATTTATGTGGTTCAGGTTCAACGGCTGAGGTTTGGCCAATTTCGCAAGTTTTCTGAAAGATATCTACTTCATATATACTAGTAGCAGTGACTCTTTCTTCTTTAGTAACATCTGTACGTAACAGCTCTTCGAGTTGAGCAAGTTCGTCATTCGATTCCATTTATAAAATATTTTTAACTAAATGAGCTATAATTTTATTAGATTACCTATAGAACTTAAGGTTATTGTAATTCATAACGGATAACAAAAGAAACACACAATAGTGTCTTAATTTGAAGAATATAGATGTAGGATTACTGCTCTCAATGAATTAGAAAATAAATAGATACGTAAACAAATTTTTAATTCATACTAAATATTTTTGCCTTTTGGCGCGAATTGCACTTTATTAATTATTTATTGAGAATTGACATCATTGACATGTTAGAATTTGACATATGACAGATGGCGAATAAGTATTTTTTTCTTTTCCTGCCAAAGGACAGGCTAAGATCAGAGGCCATGCTGCCTTGTCAGTAATCCGAATAAGTATTAGGTACCAATGGAAGTTTGACTGTTTTGACATTTGGAAACTGGGTTGTCAGATGCCATTTGTTATTTTTATCATCGATGATATTTTAAGATTGTATTATATTAACATACAAATTATAATATTTTATTTTTGGGAGATTTTTATCTTTCGATTTAAACTAAGGCATAAGGCATGCTTCTATAATTGGTGTTGTGTGGGTATATTTTTTCGCCACGAGATATATAATAATATATGAATAGCATCGTAATAGTAAAGTTACAACGTAAAAGATAAGCGTAAAAACGTTCTGTTTATTTATCTACACATATAATAAAATCGTAGGAAAGTCAAAACTGTACATTGAATATTTAAAAAAAAATACTTTGAGCGTGATCTATAATCGACATTGAAGCCAAAAATATATTTTTTAGAATTTTTGTCTGTTTGTCTGTATGTATGTCCAGGGTAAACTCAAAAAGTACTGCATGGATTTACTTCAAATTTTGCATGAATAATACTAACAGGTCGGGTCAACATATAGGCTACATATTATCACGCTATCACCTACGAGGGAGGAGCAGTGCGGAGTAAATGAAGTCCGCGTGGACGAAGTCGCAGGCAACAGCTAGTAATATATGAAATAAAGACGAAAACCAGTACAGAAAATCAAATTTCTAAGGATTGCGATAATATTATATTGTTTTTTGTAATGGTCTAACACGATCGGTAACTTTGCTTTTGCGAGCTCTCGATATAGATGACACCACATATACCTACACTATTGGACCTTCTGCTAACCCTTCATCTGGACTATTATCAAGTATCTATTGATGTCTCTATTGGCACGTCATAGTACTGCCTGATCCGGAGCAAAGCATCGGTCACGCGTCTCTCATGGCGACCCTTAGGCAGGAGGCAGAAGTGCTTCTCGCTGGATGATCCGAGTGTCGTTGCTGGCTCTGTCACTAATGTAGGTAGTGCTACCGGGCATGAAACTTTTTATCCCGTTTTCTGCAGTACCCTTTGGTGGCAAGTCTCAGCCTTGGTGTGGTGACCGATGCAAAAAGCTTTACGCCAAAGCTACCTACCTGGTTTACGCTGCTGGGTCGGTATATCGCGATTTAAAAAACAGCGCATTACAAAAGGAGTACAATTCTTCCCCAGTTGCTACAAAAGAGTTATTGCCAAAGCAAAATCAAAGCACATTGGCAGAATTGGTAAGAAATTAGTTCGCCTTCCTTCGCAAACTCGTGCGTTTCGATCTCTCGCCAAGGCTGTCTTTGAGAATTTCTGTCATCCTTGCACGGAGACATGCCTCCCTACTACATATCGCAAAGGAGAAACCTGATAATTTGTGTTTGTATTTTGCTGTCAACTCGACTCTAGATGACCAAAGAAACACAACACTTACCATCCCGCAGTGCGATAGTTCTATGCGGGAACTAAAATTTCGGCAGTCTTCTGTGCGCGCTACTACGCTACTTTCTTTGAACATCCATAAGTCGAGTGGCTGGATGGCAACCCTCCGATTTTAATCAAAATATGTGCTCCAGAGTAGGCGCCTGTTTTGGCTCTCTTATTCATTCGCGATTCAAAAAATAAGAGATTGCTCTAATAATTCCGTGGAAACACTTACAGTAGTGACATAGTTATGCAAGGAAGGGCCCTGGAGTAAAAATGAAACTTGGGCTCTGTTTAAATTAAACTTATTAGTCTAATTTAAAATGTAAAGCTATTTTATCATTAGCTTCATAATGATTACTATAAGGCATAATTTAGAAAAAACATAAGATGAATATGTTGTATCCAACTTGGATAGCCAAAGATTTTTTTGCGAACGCAGCATGGAGGGCTCCCTGAGGTTGAGGGCCCTGGCGCACTGCTCCAGATAGAACGCCGTTAGCTACGCCACTGCTCAACAACAGCCAGCTCCTTAGAGTATTAAGAAGAGCCTAACTGATTAGTGACCGTCAGTACGTTTCTGTCATGGCTGCTTCAGCTAAGCTGATCATTTCCTAAGTCATAATTCCAGTGTTTTCATTTATACAATTTCAAGTTCACACGAGTCAAACTCTATCAAAACCAATCCAAGGAAATAGTTTTGAAAGAGTTTGACTCGTTGACTCGTGTGGACTTGAAGTGGTAATGTATTACAATCAACGTGAAATAGACAAATAATATTTCCTTGGATTGGTTTTGAAAGAGTTTGACTCGTTTGAACTTGAAGTGGTAATGAAAAGAGTTAGAGAAAACTCTACTAAATAACAGATTATCAAAATATTTTACGGATCTCAAGAGTTTGTTTATCTGGGATCACGGTAGTTCACCTGCCACGGCAAGAAAAGCAAAGCGCAACGGCACTACCAGCTACCTACCTTCTTTTGAGCCCTCATAACTTGGTTTGGATTATTCCAGACGAACAACATTCTCGGTATATAATGTCGATAGTAGGCTAACCTGCCCCCCCTCGGTACGCCCATGCTAACTTTACATGATTATTATCCCGAGAGTATTAATCATGTAAGTTAGCATAGGCGTACCGAGGGGGGGGGGGGGGGGAGGCTGGCAGGGAGAGGCAGCTGCCCCCCTGGTATTTGTTTACCTCTTTACTAACTATCTACTGTTGAAAAAATAAAAGTATAATAAGATAAAAGTTGCCCCCCCCCTAGCCCAGAACCTGGGTACGCCTATGGAAGTTTCAGTTGCGTAGCTCTTAAACTTTTATTGATATCTTTTAATCGGGTTTGATTTTAAAGAATCGGGCTTGATTTTGTCATTGAGTATCATCAAATTCCTTAGGGTACTTCCTGAAGTCCTAGAAAGCTGAAATTTGATATGTAAGCTTGTATTATACAATACACAAACAACAAAGAAGTTCGATTACCCCCCTACTAAACTAGAAATTTTAAGCGAGAGGTCTGATAATTAATATAGGGACAGCTAGTTATAAATAATAAAATAAATACTTCACCCTATCCGCAGGCTTATCACCTAACTTTTGCAACCCACCAGCGATCAGCGATAACTCTTAAATGTAACAAAAAATCTTCAAAAACGTCGCCAATTGCTTACTTGTCACTGAATGCACTTTTTGAGATGTCACAGCACCAAATATTATATTCAAGCAGCAATGACTTATATACGAGGCTATTGTCTTGCAATAACTGAACAATTACGATAATTGCGAATTGCGAGATACGTGATAGCCTCGCCGTTGAATTACGTGATAGAAGTTTGTTTGAATATTCACACACCAACTTAATTTCATTCATAGAGATATGAAAGAGAGGTTAAGCTTGAAAGAAAGTTTCGATGTAAAAGGGCATGCTTCATTGGTTCGGACATGAAGGAAAAATGGTAGACGGAAGGTTAACAAAACAGATGTAAAATGCGAAGGATTTAGGTACCGGGAAGACCAAGAGTGACGTATGACATATTGATCGAGTAGGTACTATCCGAAGGTGGTGTCAAGAGTCTTCGCAACCGGCGTGTGTGTATGAAGAGAGAGTAATCAATGTGGAAGAAGCGAGACAAGCCGACAGGCATCGTGATATACGGCATTCGGTTTTTTCTGGCTACCCCGTAAGGGATCTGACTAGAAGATATGTAGGTATGTAGATATGAAAACTATACAAAGCACACATACTTCTTATTACAAACTAGCTGTTGCCAGCGACTTCGTCCGCGTGGACTTCGTTTACTCCGCACTGCTCTTCCCCCGTAAGTGATAGCGTGATAATATGTAGCCTATATGTTGACGCGACCTGTAAGTAATATTCCTGCAAAATTTGAAGTAAATTCATGCAGTACTTTTTGAGTTTACCCCGGACATACATACAGACAAACAGACAAACAGACAAACAGATAAACAGACAAACAGACAAAAATTCTAAAAACTATATTTTTGGCTTCGATATCGATTGTAGATCACGCCCCAAGTATTCTTTAAAAAAAATATTTAATGTACAGTTTTGACTTTCCTACTATTTTATTATATATGTATATAGATTACAAAAATACGTGTTTTAAAAAAATGACGCAAATTATAAAAAGTTAAGCTACCTTTTAAGTTAATTAAGCTAGTTAAAGGAGATGAAAAATGTATTTACTATTCATTATTTTTCTGTGATACAGTAGTTCTTATAGTAACGAAAAGGGCTAGCCACATATTTTGACTCGGCCGTTTCGTTAGTATAAAGGGAGTGCTAAAAACTCACACTTAGCACTCTGATCGACGAGTGACCCTATACCGCGGTCTTGTGGCTCGTCGGTAAAACTCGCCCGTGTATCATCACAATACCGCGGTTTTATGTCACTACGAGCCCGGCTCGCGGCTCGTCGGCCCTGCGGCCCTACCATGAACTCTTATAGCAGGTCAATTTTAGCCGATAATTAAACTGTCCTGCTATTTCGTATCATGAAAGCGTTATCTAACAGGCCAGTCAGCCACCACGTGACCTATGCCGGCGAGCGATCGTTTTACTATTCAAACCAACTTCTGCCCTGCGTTAGCGTACCATGAAGTGTTTTTGTCAGACCGAAATCGATATTTGAACTGCTGAAGTGTCATAATATTGCCGGTCAATTGCAGGTGGAAGAAAGTAACTTTTATTGGATTGCTTTGTCTTAAATATACTGTAAACGTAAGTATTTTTTATTATTACTGCTATTCCTAGCCCTAGTCCTATTAGGAATTTATACTGTATATTTTTTGACATTAACTGTGTTTTAGAAAAATATTGATATTGGTATAAAATATAGTACCTAATTCATTACTTGTCAATAAAGTTATTTATTTATTATTTAATATTTACTTACTTTTAAAGCATTTTTTATTTATTTTTAATTTTAGATTTAAAAAAGTATCTTCACGCCCGTATCCCCAAAGAGGTAGGCAGAGGTACAACAAGTGTACCCACGATTAGCCAAAGCCTATCGCCACCCGGGCACTTTTTCCAATCCCGGGCAACATTGCTTTTGTCAGAAAACTGAAAAACACATTTTGTTGAATTGTCCGACCCGGGACCTCATGTAATCAACTCCAACACCGGACCACTAGACCACAGAGGAGATACACATAGATTTAGATGTGTGATGAAAATTAACGTTTTGAGTGTGCACTTTTATTGAATCCCGTTGCAATATCTTTATGAGTATTTAAAATATCTCATAAAACTTCCAATTGTTCATTGAATATATTGATATCATACGATCGTTTTGCTTCCGACATCAATCATGTTCATGAAATCAATGTGTAATGTTAAGTTTAAAAATAGTCGCAAACTATTCCAAAACTCTAATCTCAAAAAATCAAGACGTACTCAAGAAATTTAAAAACCGCGCGCATAACATAAATGTCTTTATTAAACAGTTCAAGGTCATGTGTAATATTCCCGAGTTGCGTTCTTTAATGGATGCCGCTTAACAAATATTACTTGGTTTACTTTATGTTCCATATATTTTACGTAGACTTTAAATAACTTAAAACTTGATCTCTTTTGCCAATTTGTATTCTTAAATTCAAGATTTCTAATTAAAATGCATTAATAATAATAACTTTATACTAAAATTTAAAAATCGGCAAGTTATGTGTTTCTCAACGTTAATTTGATATGTTCTGCCAGAGATAAGGGAACGTACCCATACTACGTGACCCGTTTAGGGGGGGGGGAGTCTTTAAAATACTACGGTCAGTCACAGGAGCGGGGGGGTGGCTCAGGTTTTTGTCACGTAGTCAATTTTAATGAGAGAAATTTAATGAATGAAAATAATTGTTGTGTTCGTAAATTAAGTTACTGTAAGTTACATACTGTATAGCAATATGTTTTCACGAATGTTGTTCTTTTTCATAATACATAATTAACTAGTAATTTAAGTATGCATGCAGTCTTATGCAATAAAGACGAGTATGAGCCAAATTTTTTTTTTCAATTTTTGCCTGTGAAATGATTAAAAATCATAGTTATGAATTACTACGTGAAAATTAAGGGGGGGGGGGGTCTTGGCATATACTAGGAGTGGTCACCGAGCCGAGGGAGGGGTCGAAAAATCTTAAAAAATAGGTCACGTAGTATGGGTATGTTCCCTAATGTAACCGGCCAGAAGACGACGCATTGCAGTTCAACAAAAATTAGTTCATGGTACGATCGTAAAACCTGACAGGTTAATACTCATAGTTGAACTGCCTGGAACTTGACAAATATTATAAGAGTTCATGGTAGGCCCTCTGATCGACGGGCGAGTAAAACCGCGGGCTATGGCTTGCCGGTAAAGCTCGCCCGTGTATCATCGCAATACCGCGGTTTTATGTGTCGACGAGCCTTGCTCGTGGCTTATCATGTTTGCTATATTTTTTAATCGGCTCGTCGCTAAAAATAACTACTTTGTCTTTTTATATATATTTATATATTATATCATTAGATTTAGTGCATTTATTGATATTTTAGCTAGAGCAATAACTAGTGCATTTTTAAGAATGTATATTTTATTATGTTGACAAATCAACCAATGGTGCATCCAGAAACACAGTAAATTATTACTTAACAGTATGCACAACCTACTCGTACTCCTTCATTGGAGTTCCGTAGTCAAATAGAAAAAAACTGAACCGTTATAATTTCGTCATATCCGTCTGTCTGTCCGTCCATCCATGCGTATTAGTCCAGTAAAAAGTTAAATGAAACCATAATCTGGTCAGTTTTGGCGCAATGAGTAAAAATGTGTTCATTAATACTTAAATAATGATATTATAAAAGAAATTTTGATTTAAATTTAGGGGAAAGGGATGAAAAAAATAAAGAAAGGGTTGAAAAATGCCGTTTTTTAAATAACTTAATAACGGTAGGAAATAGAAAAAAAGTTTCAAGTAAAAGTTGTAGAGAAAAAAATTCTACACAAAAAAGTTCTTCTTTATTTTTTAGTTATCTGCTTTACTACGCTGATACTAATCACTTGCACTAATCAATGGATGTCTACACATGTATTTTGCTTAATACTAAGCACCTGCATTAAACACTTGCACTCGCACTAATCAATGTGTAACTGGGGCCAATGTATAGAGTTTATGAAGGTAGGACTAGCAGAGTTTTTTATGTAGTATAGATAGCGAACAAGCAGATGGGCCTCCTGATGTTTTTGGTGAAATTATAGTATGTACTAGTTTTGCCCGCGCTCTTTCGTTTGCGTTTCTAAAACAAAAGTAGTCTAAGTTACTTATTAAATCAGCTATCAGCCAGTGAAAGCCCCGTTAAAATCGGTCCAACCAAGAGATTTGACGGAATAAACAGATAGCACATATCTTCACGCCAGATCCCTTACGGGGTAGTCAAAGAAAACCGAGTGCCCATACATCACGATCATTGCAGGCTTGTCTCGCTTCTTCCACATTCATCACTCTCTTCATACACATACGCCGGTTGCGAAGACTCTTGACACCACCTTCGGACAGTATTCGATCAATCTCATCATGGTATGTCAGTCTTGGTCTTCCCCGGTACCTACATCCTTCCACATTCGCATTGTATACGTGTTTTGTTAACCTTTCATCTACCAGTCTTTCTACATGCCCGAACCAACGGAGCATGCCCTTTCTCATCTTTACACCGACACTTTCTTTCAAGCCTAACCTCTCTCTCACTTCCACTTTACGAACCCGGTACGCGAGTGTTACACCACATATTTTTCATAGCGACCTCATTTCGACCGCGTTGATTCTACTTTCATGCCCTTTCTGACATACCCAACTTTCACTTCCATACAATAGCGTTGGGATAAGCACATAGTGCTAGACGGGCACCCTGACTTAAAATTGTGCTATTAAATCTCCCTAGCGCTCCATTCACTCTGTTCCCTACACACACTCTTCTTTCAACATCAGCGGTGTACCTTCCATCCCTGCCAAAAGCACATCCAAGATATACAAACTCATCCATTTGTTCCAGCACTACATCATCGACCACAACTCTTTCATCCGTTCTGGTTGCTTCTCTTTCAAATACTAAAATTTTAGTTTTCTTCGCATTCAAATGTAAGCCCATACTCTTACAATCATTCATAATTGTGACCAGTGTTTGCAGCTCAGATAGAGTTGAGTCTTATTATAATATATATATATATATATATATATATATATATATATATATATATATATATATATATATATACATATATATATATATATATATATATATATATATATATATATTTGATTAGTGGTAGTGCCATGCTGTGCTTACAGCGGAATAGGCCGGCACGCCCGGGGAGATACCACTCTTTCACTTAACACCGACGTGAAGTAACAGCATAGCTGTTGCGTTTCGTCTGGTTTGTGATAGTCCCGGAGGCCTACTTCCCCCTCCCCCGCATACATGAAAGCGCAATTTAAAGGTGGTTTACCCCAGGGGGGTACCACTTGCACTAGCGGTGGAGAATCCCCCTCTGGGCGTCCATGCTCTGGATTGCTTGAACAGCCAAATCATGGACGCTCAGGCTGCCCTGCGTACTCTGGGGGGGGGCAAGATTGCGCTCATTAACCACACTGCACGAGGCAAACGAAGCAAGGAACTTAAGGCATCCCCCACCACGCTTGTCGTGGATTTTTGCAACATTAGGGGGCTTCACTCAAACCTTAACGCCGTCCATTACCACCTCGAGACGGCTAAGCCGGCCTTGCTTTTCTTGACCGAGACTCAGATATCTTCTCCGGCGGATACTTCCTACCTCGCCTGTCCGGGGTACAAATTGGAACATTCCATTGTACCGCGGGCTGGTGTGTGCGTATACGCCAGAGAAGATATCTGCTTCCGGCGCCTCGGCAGTCTTGAAGGTCGGGACCTATCCATCTTATGGTTACGCGTAGACTGCGACGACCATCCCCGCGTCTACGCGTGCCTATACAGGTCCCATAGCGGGAATACCGAAGTCGACCGGCTCGTCGAGCATTTGCAATTAGCTGCAGATTCCGTGCTTTAAAGGACACCTACCGCAGAGATCGTGATCCTAGGTGATTTTAACGCCCATCACACCGACTGGCTCTGCTCACGTACAACCGATCACGCGGGGAGGTCTTTTCACGATTTTGCTTTGGCGTATGGTCTTACGCAACTGGTTACTTCACCTACGCGAATTCCAGATGTGGATGACCATGCACCTTCAATGCTGGACCTTCTACTGTCTTCTCACCCGGATCAGTATCGAGTATCAGTGGACGTTCCTCTCGGTTCGTCTGACCACTGCCTGATCCGGGTCAAAGTGCCGGTTACGCGCCCGTCACGGCCTCCTTTTGTGGGCTGCCGCCGCGTTTGGCATTATAAGTCAGCAGATTGGGACGGGATGCGGTCCTTCTTTGCATCCTACCCTTGGAGGCGAACATGCTTCTCGTTGGATGATCCGGATGTCGTTGCTGATTCTGTCGCTGATGTGGTGCTACAGGGTATGGAACTTTACATTCCGTTCTCTGCGGTTCCCATCGGTGGCAAGTCTCAGCCTTGGTTTGGTCGCCACTGCAAGACGGCTGCGCGCCGAAAACAGGAGTGCTACCGGGCCTGGGCTGCTGCATCGGCATCGTGTGATGAAAAAACCAGCGCTTTAAGAAAGGAGTATAATAACGCCTCGAGGTCCTTCAAAAGAGTCATCGCCAGGGCAAAGTCGGAGCACATTGGCAGAATTGGTGAGAGATTAGTTCGCCTTCCTTCGGGCACCCGTGCGTTTTGGTCTCTCGCCAAGGCTGCCTTAGGGAATTTCTGTCAGCCGTCCCTTCCATCCCTGCACAGAGAAGATGATTCTCTGGCCCACACCGCGAAGGAAAAGGCTGATCTCCTGGGCTCATTCTTTGCGGCTAACTCGACTCTGGATGACCAAGGAAACACACCGCCTACCATCCCGCAGTGTGATAGCAATATGCCTGAAATAAAATTCCATCAGTCGTCAGTGCGCGAAGCACTGTTTTCCTTGGACATCTATAAGTCATCTGGGCCGGATGGCATCTCTCCGATAGTGCTTAAAATATGTGCTCCAGAGTTGACACCGGTACTGACGCGTCTGTTCCAACTCTCCTACTCACTTGGCGTAGTACCGAAATCGTGGAAGACGGCCTTAGTGCACCCTATACCTAAAAAATGTGATCGCTCGAATCCGTCAAACTATCGGCCGATAGCCATTACCTCCTTGTTCTCCAAAATCATGGAGAAGATAATTAACTGCCAGCTTTTGAAGTATTTAGTGGAGCACCAGCTGATTAATGACCGCCAGTACGGTTTCCGTCGCGGTCGATCGGCTGGTGATCTTCTAGTATACCTTACACATCGCTGGGCGCAGGCAGTTGAGTCCAAGGGGGAGGCATTGGCTGTTAGTTTAGACATAGCGAAGGCCTTTGATAGGGTTTGGCACAAAGCGCTTCTTTCAAAGCTTCCTTCTTATGGGCTTCCCGGGAAATTATGCAAGTGGATCACCAGTTTTTTGGCTGATTGGAGCATCAAAGTCGTAGTCGACGGTGCGTGCTCCGACCTTAAATTTGTCAATGCTGGTGTTCCGCAAGGCTGCGTGCTATCGCCTACACTGTTTATTCTGCACATCAATGACATGTTGCGAATTAGTAATATTCATTGCTATGCAGATGACAGTACTGGTGATGCTTTGTACTACGGTCATAGCGGTATTTCTCGGGACCACGTCAATGAGAATCGGGACAAGCTAGTGTCTGAAATCGAGACTCAGCTCGAAAAAATCTCGGAATGGGGTCGACTCAACTTAGTCCAATTCAACCCCAGGAAGACACAGCTGTGTGCGTTCACCGCTAAAAAGTCGGCCTTTGTCGTATCACCTCGCTTTGAGAACACTCTCCTGACAACCTCAGCCAATATTGGAATTCTTGGCGTTGACATATCGAACAACGTTCAGTTCTGTGATCATTTGGAAGAAAAGGCTAAATTAGCCTCAAAAAAGCTCGGTGTGCTCAGTAGAGCGAGACAGTACTTCCTGCCTTCTCATCGCTTGCAACTTTACAAAGCGCAAATTCGCCCGGACATGGAGTACTGTTCTCATCTCTGGGCGGGAGCTCCGCAGTATCAGCTTCTTCCACTTGATCGCATTCAGCGTAGAGCGGTTCGAATCGTTGACGACCAAGCAATCTCCAATCGGCTTGACTCCTTGGCTTTACGCAGAGATGTAAGTTCGCTTAGCATCTTTTACCGCATTTATCATGGAGAGTGTTCCGACGAACTATTTGGATTGATCCCTGCTGTTGAATTTCATCATCGGACATCGCGGCAAAACTCAAAGTTCCATCCTCATCACCTCGATGTCTGGAAATCCACAACTGTGTGATTCTCTAGGCACTTCTTACCACGCACTACTCCTCTGTGGAATCAATTACCGGCGGGGGTGTTTCCGAACGGATACGACTTAGGCACCTTCAAGAAAAGAGCATACTCCTTCTTAAAAAGCCGGCAACGCAGCTGCAAGACCTCTGGTGATGTGGCTGTCCATGGGTGGCGGTAATCACTTACGATTAGGTGAGCCTCCTGCTCGTTTGCCCCTTTTTTCTATAAAAAAAATAAATATATATATATATATATATATATATATATATATATATATATATATATATATATATATATATATATATATATATAAGTATTTCAAAGGTTACATCTTTTTTATGCCTAAGAAATTTATGTTACAACTTACAATAAATTTACTTCAGATTTTTAAAATCACTACAAAAGACTGATTTGTCGATTGATATCAACATTTAATCAGCTCTTCCTCCTAAAAAACTCCATCAAATACTGTTAGTCGGATAATAATTGATTGATCCGTTTAAATTTATCAATGACGAAAATCTTTTTTTCGACAGTACTTCAAGATTTTGCAACTAATTGATTTGGTAAAGACAATATATTAAAGCTTAAACAATTGCGTTGATTGCCGTTTGAAAGATCATAATCAATCATCGTGCTCAAAATATACAGCTATTCAAAAATTGACATACTAGCATTTTTAACAAACTTGAAAATTTTGGAACTCTTTAAGCTTAAACATTTATTCTTACTCCTTCGAGCTTAAAACCCCAATTGAATTCTTTAAAAAAGTTACAAGTATTTTCGAGAATGCGAACAATTTTTGTCTCTCCCTCTGAATTTTGCCGCCTCTGAAAATTTGTCGCCCTGGGCACTAACCCCGAATGTCCCTAGTGTAAATCCAGGACTGTCTATGTACCTGGGCACTGAAAATAATACGCTAAGTACATAAAAGTGGACATTTTTGCACTGTGCAATGCATTTAATACCGAATTTTGCCGAAGTGCCGACCGAAAAATTGAAAATTGAAAAACTCACCCAGTTAGATCAGATACAGATAATCGTGGATCTGTGTAGATGTCAGATTTTTTTATTGATCACGAGTATAACAACTTCTTACAATAATACGGATATTCTCCTGTTTAAAATGTCTGTTATTGTAAATAAATGAAAATGCAATGCTTAAAATTTAAATTTACTTATTAAATTACCATTCGTAAGTGGATCTAGATTGTAGATGCTATGCGAAATATTTGCACAGGTCAGGTAGTCTTTATATTTCCTATAAGACATAGAACAATTTGCCTCCCCCCAAAATATGCCGCCCTATGCTCCAGCCTACTCAGTCTACTGGTAAATCCGCCACTGGATAGGTTGCTATCATAGTGGCGGATGGTAATACTACATGTATAAGTTTATCGGCTATCTTATCAATTACCCTCCAAAACTCGGAACACGACATTAACCATCAGTGACGTTAATGCGGAGACGGTGATACCAAATACCCGAGCGAGGCGTTCTGGAACTCTACCATCTAGTAAATAAAAAAATAAACAACTAAATAGCTACTTATAGTTATAGATAACTATAAGTAGCTATTTAGTTAGTAGATAAATACTTATAGATACTAAGTCACGGGTACAGCCCTAATGACCATCAGTTACGCGGAATTTTCTCAGTAAATAGTTCCGTTTTTTCACCTCGCGGGAAATGAGAGTTAATTTGACGTAAAGCGATTATGGCTGTCCGCGCTCCAACTCTCCGCAGTTTACTCACAGACGCCTTGCCGCTCAGTTTCCATTGACCGCTATCCTTAAACTTGGCACAGTTCATTGTTAACTTTTAACACAAAAGTTCAACTAATGAATTTACTGGTAGTTTAATCTAGACCATATCAAACTGTCTGAAACTCTAAAAATGTATTAGTGTTTTGATGTTACATAAAAAGGTTTTATAGGGATAAAAATGTGTTTTTTAAACGTCTTGCGATTACACGTATCCCAAAATCAGCGTCAGAAACGTCTTTATAAGCAGTATATGGACCAATTAGCTGGCGCATATGTGGAAAGATGTACGGATTTAACTTCTGTATACTGGGACTCGAGGTGTAATTATAGGGTCACTCCTGAGTGGCGGCCCCTGCCTTACGACGACCATTGTTATGGGACTGAAGAGTCTAGGTCTTACTGTACTGAGTGCTCAGATAGTGGGCGGTGTTCGTCGCCATGTTGTTCTGAAGTGATATTCAACGGTGGTCACCATTTTAGTGGCAAAGGTGGTGATCATGTTTGCCGCCGGATTCCTATTTGCTATCCTGGAAATTTCGGGTAAGTTTTAGATGAATACTTTATTATGTTCAGTTTTCTCGTTTAGATCTGCATTCCTTTCGAAGAATAATAGATCAACTGCCTTTTTGTTAGTGTTTTTTAAATATTAAAAGATAGCAAATAAGCTGATTGCTCTCCTGATGGAAAGAGATAACCTTCGCCTATGGACACCGAAGATTTTAATGGAGCATTACTATCCTTGCGAGGTCTTAATACTATATGTGTTTAAGTTTACCGGCTACCTTATTCTCCAAATCGGAACATGACTGTGACCAGCACTGAAGATATTACTGCAGGAATAGCTAAGACGGTGGTATCAGACCCGGGTGAGACAATGCAGAGCTTTACCGCCTGGACTCAACCATCTACGTGACAAATGTGTCACTAATATCGTGACAACTAATTAGGTGATAGAGTTCTGCTAAGTCTCAGCCAAGTTTGGTACTACTGCCTTATCTAATCCTGCTGCAATAGCATCGGTGTTGGCCGTTGTCGTATTCCGGTTCGAAGGGTAAGGTAGCTGGTAAACTTTTGGGTGTGACATTCTAACTCCGCCACACGGATAGCAACCTTTATCTTAGGTGTCTATAGACGATAAATTTGGAAAAAAGTACTCGTATGCTATCCTATGAAACAAAAAAAATATATTTTTCACCCTTTCAATAGTGAATGAATGAATGAAACAAATGAATTAGTTATAGACGGAAGATATTCAGGGTTCGATTCCTGAATAATTAGTTTTTTAAGACTTTATGTGTCTGATTTTTCCATATACTGGTCACTTAGTACCGTTGGCTAATCCTGGATGCATAGTAAATGACGATATGGTCGTAAGTGTGTTGATTATTTATTCGACTGCAGCGAAGCAAAAAGTGCATGTATGTTCATTTCTATCTCATATTTTCCCAGTGGGTACATAAAATTCTTTAAAAAATGTGAGTTGAAAGAGCTTAAAAGTAGGGGCTGTAAGTTTTTAAAATAAACAACGTCAATCGTTACAACCCTGTCATACGGATGACAATGTTCCTTTAACATCTTTGAAGTGGCACCTGTAGAGGTTATGGTAAGGAGAGTAATTCTTAGCCGTCAAGCCATCTGCTTGTTTGCTGATATATATAGATATATATTAAAAAACTAAAAAACAAGCTTTTGTAGCTGATCTAAAAGTAGAAATGTGGGCTAACCAAGAAGTAATAACTAATTATAATTATTATACGATAGGTATATAAATTTAATAATATATATAAATTACGTGTCACGTTGTTTGTCCGCGAAGGACTCTGAAACTACTGAACCGATTTCAATGAAATTTTGTAAATATCTACTGTTTAGTCCAACTTAAAAATAGGATAGTTTTTATCTCAATTTACCCCCCACCTCCTCTCAATTACCCTACTAAAGTATTCAATACATGTAATTTGTATAGCAAAACTACGTTTTCCGGGGGAGCTAGCTATGATATATTATGTTATATGATCAAATTATTGTATTATCATCAGCTTTTGATAACTGATATGCGTAGGAAATTTAAATTTAATCCCACATTTAAAGCACGTTCAAAGGTTCCATTACGTAGATGCATAGATAAATACCAAGCTAATACATGGGGTACACTAAAAGTTTTGCACTTCCAGTTAATCGGAACTATTTGAATTTCGAATGTTATATTCTTAAAACGTTGCAACCTTCTTAGTAGTAAAAAAACAATTGGCGGGAAATGATTTGTCAATTGTTTTTTTATCACACATCAAAGTTCTACGTACGCAACGAAAATGGAATTAAGTCGAAAAGATTTTAGAGCGATGATAAAAATCATCACTAATCATAAAAATATGATTTTAAAAGTTCTCTTTCTCCGCAAGACTGTGCCGCTCGTCTTCAAAATGCTTTTGGGAGAGAATCACCTTGTTTGAGCACCGTGAGGCGATGGTTTGCTGAATTTGAGAGAGGTCGAGTTTCTTTACATGACGAATCTCGTGAAGGGCGGCCTTCAACTGCCGTCACCGAAAATAATGTGGCTACTGTTAAGCGGTTAATTGAAGGAAACCCGCGGATCTCCTATGAGACAATTTGAGGACTATTGGGGATTGGTATGAGCCAAATTCACAAAATTTTACATGAAGAATTGAAAGTTCGGATACTTTGTTGTCGTTGGATCCTTCATGAACTGACAGCGGAGCAGAAGCGCGCTCGCGTGGAATGGTACTCACAGATGCTACTGAAGTACGACCACGGACATTCTAATGCTGTTTATGACATTGTCACAGGAGACAAAACGTGGATTTATTGTTTTGAACCCGAAAAAAAACAGCAGTTCTGTGAATGGGTGTTTGAAAATGAGAACAGGCCAACAAAAGTAAGACAGGCGAGAAACGTTGGTAAAAAAATTATCGCGTTTTTTTTCTCAGCTACGGGTCCCATCTGTACAATTCCACTTGAAGATCAAAAGAGTGTTAATGCCGAGTAGTATTCTACCATTTGTTTACCCAGGGTGTCAGAAAAAGTTCGCGAAAGACGACCCAAAAGCCGCATTCTCCTACACCATGATAACGCTTCTTCACACACGGCCAACAAAACAAAGTCATTTTTAGCTTCCGAAAAAGTACATCTCGTCACTCATCCTGCGCATAGCCCCGACCTAGTACCCTTTGACTTCTGTATTTTCCCCAAAATCAAAGGTTTGATGAGAGGTTTTACTTTTACCAACTCCGAAGTGGCAGTGATAGCGTTCAATCAGCACGTAGAAAACATGCCTTCAGATCTCTTGTTTTAAAAAATGATTCGATCGCATGGAAAAATGTTTAGAATATAAAGGAGATTATTTTGAAAAGCAATAAATATAATATTTTGGTTATAACATGTTGTTTTTTTAAGTTAGGCAAAATTTATAGTGTGACCTATGTAAAAGCATATTAAAAACAGAACAATTACTCGTAGTTAATTAATCTCAAATATACCGTGTATGAATCGTGAATAACTACGACAAGTGGTTTGGCTTCAAGTAATCATAATGATAGTGAGATACACTAAGGGCCACTGGCGCCAAATTATTTTCATATTCTTTAATCAATTTATCATAGTAAAAGTAATTAAAAAATATATTTAAATAGCTTGGTGCAAGTGGACTTAAATACTAATAATAGAAAAAGTAAGTAATAGTGTGATACAAAACTGAAAAAACGCATTTTTTTATTGTCCGGCCCGGGATTCGAACCTGGGACCTCAGGTGATCAACGCTGACACCGGACCACTAGACCACAGGGGCGCTAAATAAAAGGATTCGATGAATAAATCACCTGGAATACTGCCAGGCGTCTCGTGATAGTTGAGAGAAGTCTAAATATAAGCACGGGCTTATATTTAGACTTCTCTCAACTATCACGTATATACATACACATATATATATATATATATATATATATATATATATATATATATATATATATATATATATATATATATATATATATATATATATATATATATATATATCTTATTATATTTTTACAAATTCCAGGGGGGGATCTGCCCCCCCCCCCTGGTACGCCCGTAAATATAAATATTACTATCACAGTGACGGGATTTTTTGTGATCTTTTCTTTCATAATTTAAGAGCAGTAAACCGTAACAACCGACATCCGATTTCTGAAATTGAATAAGATTTGCATCCAAAGACTTCTAAGTAGTGCGTTACACTAGACAAGGCAAGCGCCACGCCATTTGTGTTCCACTGAAGTGCAGTTTATGGACTGCATCTACGTCAGAGCTCGTTGATCGAAACGCGAAAGCGCCATGAAATTTACAGCGGTTACGAACTTTTGGTCGCAAATATATATTACTAGCTGCAGCGTGCAGCCCGCTGCATTATAAGTTTTTGGTGAATCCCGCGGGATTATCTAATTTTTCCGGGATAAAAAATAGCCTATGTGCTATTCACGGTCATCATCTACCTGTGTGCCATTCAAATCCGTTCAGTACTTTTTGCGTGATTGAGTAACAAACATCCATCCAAACATTCATCCAAACATCCATCCAAACATCTATCCAAACATCCAAACTTTCGCATTTATAATATTAATATAGATACTCTTTTATACACTGCAGAGCTGCTTAATTTTGACTTTGGTTGGACGATTTATTATTCTTTCAGCACTAGCGAGTGTTAATGAAATGGAACACGACTTCTACTTAGTATAGCTTTTCTAGTACGTAGTACATTAAACTCTCTATCTCCACCAAATTCCTTTATATAGGACCAAATGGGAAGTATACCCTTCCAAATAAAAAAACAATTTTCCAAGTCGGTTCTTTGGTAAATAAAAAGTACCTTAGCCGAATTGAGAGCCTCTTCCTTTTTGGGAAGTCGGTTCAAAGGAGATTGGACCAACTTGTTTAGCTTGTTGTTATAGAATACATAAAATTGTTCAATCTATATATCTATATATATATAGAAATCAATTGCTGTTCGTTAGTCTCGCTAAAACTCAAGAACGGCAAAACCGCCTTGGCTAATTTTGGTTTTGAATTAATTGTTGAGGTCCAGGGATGGTTTAAAAGGTGAGAAAAAATAGAAAAAAAATAAGAGTAGTATAAAAGCAGAACAGCATTTGCCGGCTCAGCTAGTCTATAATATAAAAATCAATTGTTGTTCGCTAGTCTCGCTAAAACTGGAGAACGGCTGAACCGATTTGGCTAATTTTTGTTTTGAATTAATTGTTGAAGTCCAGGGAAGGTTTAAAAGGTGAGAAAAGATAGAAAAAAATAAGAGTAGTTAAAAAGGCAGAACGACGTTTGCCGGGTACAGCTAGTTATGTATATATTCTTAAGTATTGCGATTGAAAGTTGCATAGAAGTTAGAACTATTGAAGCCTATCGACAAGGGGAATTTTATGATAATTTTATACAGATCACTGTTAGTTCCATTGTATTAGCAGCTCCATTTGTCCAAGCATCTCTAGTGCTGGTGTCGGTATTGACTAGAGATCATATTTAATTTTTGTGTGACTGTATTATATCATAAGATAGCAAACGAGCAGATGGCTCTCGTGATCGAAGGAGCCACCTCCTATAAACAACAAAGAAGGGCCGGTCTAAACCATCCAGATTCCAGGCACCTTGGGCGAGTCTCTTATTTGGCGTCCTTTAGTATATAATAATATACGCGTATAATAAAAAACCAGCCAGCCAGCCAAGTGCGGGTCGAACTCGCGCACGAAGGGTTCCGTACTATCATCTTTTAAAAATACGAAAAAAAAAAATTTATTGTATGGGGGGTCCCCATTCACTTAATCTTTTTTTATTTTTAGTATGTGTTGTTATAGCGGCAACGGAAATACATATTTTAGCTTTCTGGCTATCACGGTTTATGAGATACAGCCCGGTGACAGATAGACAGACGGACAGACAGACAGAGAAGGCTTATTAATAGGGCCTGGGTTTACCTTTTAGGTATGGAACCCTTTGGGCCCGGGCACTGCTTACTAAAGCCGCCACTGCCAAAGAAGTCAAAGATGTTATTAATGCGTTGCTACCCGTGTTGAGGGATGGTAATGTCACATTCGTAAGTTTACCGGCTACCTTACCTCCCAGCCCGGAATACAACAGTAACAAGCACGTACGTTATTGCGGTAGAAATAGGCAAGAAGGTGGTACCAAACCTGGGCGCGACGTTGCGGAACTCTACTAGGTACCGAAAAAGATTTCTATAATATCCATAATATTTTTGACGTATCGCTAATAGTTATTTCAATAAATATATTTTATTCCAGAGTATACAATTACTGTTTACAGTAATAATTGTATATATTGTATACAAGTATTAAATAATATACAAGTATACAATTATTTTTAGCTACATTTTTAATTCATTACAATAATTGTCAGAAATTGATATGAGGTGCAATTATTTAATTCCAGGCTTTGTCTTCTGGAATCTTATAATAACCTTTTTTATACAATTTTATTTCTAAAACATTTTTTAATCTGTTTACTTGTAAATCTTTAATAGATAGGTTTGGGAAGGTTATTGTAAAAGCGTATGTACATTGCCCCATAAATGAGTTATTTATTTTGTGGAGACGAGATGCACAAAAAAGTTTGTTTTTGTTCCTTGTATTTAACAAATGAGCCGATATTATTGTGAACATACATTAGATTTTCAAATATAATATATTAATATACTATGATATTATAAAAAAAATATTGATTTCTTTGAACTTTTTTCGCAGCTTTGTGACGTATATTTTCATGCTATTTTTATATCATAAGATAGCAAACAAGTAAATGACTCTGCTTATAGAAAAAGAAAACCACCGCCTATAGACACCAAAGATCTACGACGTAAATAGTGTGTTGCTATCCTTGTGGCGAGGTCTTAAATCCACACGCATAAGTAGCCGCTAACTTTACGCTCCAAAGCTAAACACGACAATGGCAAGCATTGACGCTATTGCGCCAAGAATAAATAAGGCGGTGGTACTGTAATACCTTTGTGGTGTTACATATACACTGGCAGCTTTGTCTACTTTCAAACGTAGAACTGTCTAGTTTTAGAAAATAAATGTAATAGAATAGGAGTGTTCGATTTGATTCGACGGGGAAAAGACATATCCCCGAAAATAAATGAAGATATAAAAACAATAGCGTATTATTGGAAAACCAAAAAAATCCCTTCGATCTTCGGGTCCTCGAGCAGCCAAGCGAGTCAAAGAGAAACCCCCTGGTAAAAGGCGGTACGATTGGTGGAGTAACACGGCCGGCCGGTACATCGCCGGACGAGTGTTACAGTACCATATTCCGGGCAACACAATTCACAATTCTACCACCTAGTAGCCACGATGGTAGTGATATGTATAGGCAATCGTTCACTTTTACGAAATGTCTGGCAGAACGGCAGATTGTCTATTCTTCAAAGAGTTCCCAGACGTATACGAGAAAAAAGAAGGGAATCTATCACATGTACAACAGTGACTGCACCTCTGTCTTTTGTTTCGGATATCTAGGCATGATAGTATATATTTATATAGAAAAAACAAACGTTCCAAGCGACAAATGGATCCGTATATATTGCAATCACATAATGTGCATCGTTTAATGACGATAAAAACGGGGATATTGTCCGCACGAGTCACGACGCGCCCGTCTCTAGCGGAGTGTAGATAATAAGATCGTTTTATACATTGTTAATAATACTAGAGAACGAAATCGCGTGTAAGAAAGTCAATGAATTATTGCTTACGAATGTAAATGTGGATTGCAGAAGCAAACAACTGTTTTTTTATATTATGGGTGAGCAAATAAACGGACGGTTTTCCTAAAGGCAAGAAATAAGCTTCGCTTATAAACGCCGTAGTTGTTATGGTGTGTTGCTATCGGTTAAGCAAGTATGTAATGCCACATCCTTAAGTTTACCGCCTATAAAGAACATGATAATAATACTTATTGACGTTTTCCACGTGTCGGTCCGGGCTCCTTTGAAGAATAGGGCAATTGCCGTTCTGTCAGGCACGTCGTAAAAGGCGACAGATTGGCAATGACGCTATATTGTGGCAGAAATTGGTATCTATAACAGTAGTATCAAATTTGAGCTGGACGTTGCAGAAATTTACAATCGTAACGTTTTTCTTATATCATTAGCAGTAGCGGCGTTTATGAGCGGCGTTTATATAACATTGTATTCTGTTAGTCTCTAAGTATTCTGTGCCATAGCTTTGGACCACGATTCTGTGATGAAAACTGTTGAAAATTTGTATGGGAAAATTTTTTTTAAAGTTTTTTTCTTGAATTTTGTATTTTTTGATTTATTACAATATTTCGCAGTGCTTTAAAAAAGTAGTAAATGTATTTATTATAGGCCACATGCCGCGCAAAATAAACGGCTAGTATGAACAACGAGATTTCTGCGGGCGATACGGGTTGATGCAATGCATGAAGTATTAAGTAAAGGTGGAGCTAGCACTCGTATTAATCAACTGAAACAAATATATAGGTACGTTATATCTCTGTCTATGAGGTCTCTCCATCTCTATTCATACAGCTGTGTTGTGTAAGAGGGAGTAAGACCTCAGAAGATGACAGCAGTATTTAAAATTTGTTTTCAAGTAGGTATTAGAAATGCTGTCTCCAGATATAATACAACTTCATGGTGCAATGTAGGTTTTACGTTGCTTGACATGAAAATAAGAAAAAAAAATCATAAAACGAAAATTTTGCATTTCCCACAAAAAAAGAATTATCATAACTAGAAACTAAAAATGGCATGTTTTTAAATTTTTCGGCAGGCTGTCTCTTACACGCCCTTTATATATGTGTATAACTAGACAATTAAATCTCTTCTAAGTTTCACAACAGACTTTAACCATAAACGTGAGAGTATATACACGGCAGTGTGTGTAATGTTTTTTCATTCATTTATTTTACTTACTAGCTGTTGCCAGCGACTTCGTCCGCGCGGACTTCGTTTACTCCGCACTGCTTCTCCCCCGTAGGTGATAGCGTTGACCCGATCTGTTAGTAATATACATGCAAAATTTGAAGTAAATCCATGCAGTACTTTTTGAGTTCATCCCGGACATACATACAGACAAACAGACAAAAATTCTAAAAACTATACTTTTGGCATCGATATTGATTGTAGATCACGCCCCAAGTATTCTTTTAAAAAAATATTCAATGTGCAGTTTTGACTTTCCTACGATTTTATTATATGTATAGATTACTAGCTGATTCGCGCAACTTAATTTAATGTATATTATTTTTAAAAAAAGTTGAGACGTGTCAAGGGACACCTGGATAGAACGAAGTTCCTTTCAATTAATTAGTGAAGGAATTGTAATAACATTTTAAATTGTAATAAAATCTGGCTTGCTTTCTATAAGAGAGAGACAGAGACAGACAGAGAAACATGCGCACGCCGCACAGCTTACAATAGCTTACTATAGCAAAAAGTGTCGTTACAACTTTTCGTGAGAATTTTTTCCGTCTAGCCCCCTTTCACAACGCGCGATAAGGAACTTCGTTCCAATATTAATTCAATATTTTATATTAAAACGCTTGTACTGTTTCGCAATAAATTAGCACAAGTGTTTTAATATAAAATATTGAATGAAAATGGAGTTTCATCAAGTGGCGACGACAAAGAGTGTAGAATATAAAAATATTAAGTTTCTACTTTCTTTAATCCTCCGCTGTGTAAACTTTAAATGTGTCAAATTTCATCATACTCCACCGATCGCGTAATCTAAACTAATATTATAGAGAATTGATATATTGATTTTTTGTTTGTTTGTTAGTTACGATTTAACTCAAAAACTGCTCCACCGATTTTAAGAATTCTTTCACTTTAAGAAAGCCACATTATCCAGAAGCGACATCGGCTCTTTTTTTACGACTGTACAAAGGGAAGTAATGATTTTGGTCAGGCAAACGCAGTCGCGAGTAATTTCTAGTTGTACATACATACAAATCTATCTTTACTAATAGAAGTAATTAGAGCCTATCAGTGAAGTATTACAAAGTTATACTCCGTTAAATCTCATGGATTGGTCAAGCCACGACTTGTTTGTGTCGCGGTGATTAAGGAAAAGTTTAAATTGGCTTAATTAATTTAATCGAAACACGACAGTGACAAGCACTAACGCTATTGCGGCAGGAGAAGGCAAGGCGGTGGTACCAGACCCGGGTGAGACGTTGCGGAACTCTACTACATACTAATCACGGCAGTAGATAAAATTGGTTAATCGTTCGCATTTTATGACCTGCCTCGTAAAAGAACAGGCAGATCTATCTGTGAGTTATTAAACGATTCGCACAGAATGTGCGAATCGACATTTTTAACTATTTTTTTGTCTGTAGGTGATTCGCACGAAGTTAATTTGGCACACACGTTGTGTTTTGTACAATTCCGTTATGATAAAGTACACTCTAGTACCAAAGTATTAGGGTTAAATATTTTTATCGATATGAAATGAGACATAAATTAATAAATTTAAAAAAAAAAAATGTCTAAGCGTTTTCTTCATTCACTCTCACTTGATTTGAGGACTGAAAACTTATCAAATCTCGTTCACAAAGCAATAGATTATTTCTATTTGAACATACATCAATCAAAAAAATAAAGTAAATGAATTAAAACTTAAATTTACCATGATAATATGATTATGCATGGCTTTTCCAATTTCAAGTAAAAAGCTGTTATCTAAGCTTCGATTAATTCTTCGTATTTTTATTATTTTTGAAACGGATAATCATGACTATACTTTTTATCTTGTCTTCTGTAAAATAAAATATGTGCCAACAGTCTACTACATAGTTTCGGAGTTGTCGATTCGCACACCAAAAAACGAACTTTGTGCGATTCGTCTACAGAAAAAATAATAATAATAATAATAATAATAATAATAATTCTTTATTTGCACGAAATAAGAGTACAAAAAGATGTGATTAAAGTGATTTACAGTTCTTCCTACTTCACCATATAATGGCATGCAAATTTTTAGTTATATATTTATTTAAATATTCAAGACCTATATATATTTAAAAGCAAAAAAAAAAAAAAAATACCAAATTCTGAAATAACTAGTAGTCAGTGCTAAATTAAAATCTTACAAATACCTGTCATATAATGCAATACTTTGTCAAACAATATAAATTTATAATTACATGTCATTTATGCATTTAAATATTGGTAAATTTACATTTCATAATACTTATACAATATAAAAATTAATTAAAAAAAAAGAGTTAATATAATATAAAATACAGTGGAAATTACTTTTATCTTTGCACTTACTACTTTGTATGTCTAACAATTAAATTTAATTTTTAATTAAACAAAATGTATTATCTATTTTACATTATAATATTAATTAATACTTAGATTTTAAATTATGAAGTAAATTGACAGATTTTTATAAATATTATACATTTTTTAGAGGAAAAGCTCCCTTACATCATAAAAACATTTATTTAACAACCATTTCGTTAATTCCTTCTTAAATTTATTAATTGGGAGATCCTTAATATTATTTGGTATTTTATTAAAATTTTTAATGGCCATAAAATAGACATTTCTTTGGAATAATTTAGTGTTGCACTTTGGTATTAACAACTTATTGGCATGCCTAACAGATCTAGGATTATGTTCTATATTTAGTTTAAAAAGATGTGGGTATCTTTTGACAAACATCGCAATCTCCTTAATATACATACAGGGTAAAGTTAATATTAAGTTATTTTTAAACAATGGTTTACAGCTCTCCATTGGTTTAATGTTATATATTGCTCTTAGACATCTCTTTTGGACTTTGAATGCTCTATTCACATCTACTGAGTTACCCCATAAAATTAGACCATAGGAAAGGACTGACGATACATAGCCATGATATGCACTAAGTGCTGCTTCCTTAGATACAATTTGACGTAATCGTCTTATTCCATATATAAATTTATCTAATTTAGAACAGATCGTATCTATATGTGACTTCCAATTACAATGGCGATCATATGTAATTCCCAGAAATTTTATAGTATCTATTTCCTCTATTAATTGATTATTATATTTAATTTCTATAGGTATTTTCTTCATATTTGTATTATTAAATTGTATTAATTTAGTTTTA
This sequence comes from Apodemia mormo, assembly GCA_036924255.1. Lineage (NCBI taxonomy): Eukaryota > Metazoa > Arthropoda > Insecta > Lepidoptera > Riodinidae > Apodemia > Apodemia mormo. Next base: position 30,313,479 of record JAUPFN010000017.1, read on the forward strand.
TTTATATTAACATTCAAATTATTACTGTGTAACCATTTAATTATATTATTTACTGTATATTTAATTTCATTTTCATATTTATTTATATTTTCACATCTTATAAGTACAGTTGTAAGTATCATCTGCATATAATACACATGGATTATGGGTAGTTTTCGGAAGATCATTTATATATATGAGAAATAGCAAGGGTCCTAGTATACTGCCTTGTGGCACACCTGTACTATTTATTCGATATTTAGAGCGTTGGGATTTTTTAATTCCATTAACAATGTTTGTAATTTCTGTGCACTGTTTTCTGTTCAGCAGGTAACTTTTGATCCATTGTAAAGCTTTACCTCTTACACCGTATTGTTCTAATTTATTGAGTAAGTTTGAGTGATTAACAAAATCAAAAGCCTTACTCATATCAAGAAACACAGCTGTAATTGGTTTTTTGTCATTGAGGGAGTCTGTAATAATTTTAGTTACATGATAACATGCTAATGTTGTTGAACTATTGTTGCGAAATCCAAATTGCTCATTTGCCAAGATGTTGGTTTTCACAAAAAAGTTATTTAGCCTACACAACATGGCCTTCTCAAAAATTTTTGCTATAGTCGGTATAAGAGTTATAGGACGGTAATTATTAATATCTGTTGGATCGTTCTTTTTATATAGTGGTTTAATTATTGATAATTTTAGTTTCTCGGGAAATGTGCCTTGATTGAAGGACAAGTTTATGATATGAGACAACGGAGTACATATATATTTATTACATTTTTTTATAATATCAGTACGAATACCATCATATCCAACAGATTGAGTATTATTTAACGATTTTATTATTTTGTATATTTCATCAGGAGTAGTTGGATATAGAAAAATTGTACTATGGTTCTTTGGTATTTCACTATAGTTATTATTATTATTATGATTATCATTATTATGATTTATATTACTTGTGTTTGAGTTTCTAGTTATATCTATAAAATGATCATTAAACAATTCCGATATAATTTTAGCATCACAAATGTTAATATCCTTATTTTTTAAGTTTTTTATTTCATTACATTTATAAGTATCACTAATGTTATCTTTTATTATTTTCCAAGTAGCTTTACACTTATTTTTATTGTTTATTATAGCATTCTTGTTTTGTATTTGTTTCGACTTGTGAATGCATTGTTTTAAAATTTTAATGTATTTCAAATATGTCTTATTATTATTAAATTTAGCTTTACAAGATTTACGGTTTGATAAATACATTTGCCTTTTTTTCAAGCATGAAATCTTTATTCCCTTAGTTATCCAATTTTTATTTTCTTGGATAGTAGTTTTCTTAACTTTTATCACCGGAAAACATAAATCGTAAAACAACTTAAAAGTTTCGTAAAACGAATTAAATGAGCTATTTAAGTCCTCGGAATCATAAACTTCTGTAAACTTTAACTCTGAAATACAATTTAAAAATAATTATTAAAAATGGTCGATTCGCACATTTCGTGCGAGTTAAATTCGTGCTAATCATCTCCAATAACCCCTATCTGTAAGACGGTGTTTGTAGAAATACAAAAAAAATATAAATTTACTAAAACACCGTTTTACTGACAAGCAATAATAGGTAATGTCGTGGTGTCTAACTCGGCCAAACGTTTCAGAACTTTATACTGTACCACCTAATTGGTATTACAATGTCAGTGGTAATTTAGGTTTATAGCAAAGAAACAGTCAGAGACAACCATCGGCTATAGACACTAAAGATGTTAATGGTGTGTTGTTTTCGTATGGCGAGGTCAAATATTGCCGTGTTCCAAACCGGAACACGGCAATGACAAGCACTGACGCTTTTGCGGCAATGCAGAATTCTACCGCCTAGTAGCTACGATGATAGTGACTCGCACAGAACATCTTTGCATAGGCAGAACGGCATTTGCCCATTTTAGGAGTTTATATATATATATATATATATATATATATATATATATATATATATATATATATATATATATATATATATATATATATCAAAAGGTAGCAAACAAGCAGATGGGTCTGTTGATGGAAAGAGTCAACCATCGCCTATAGACAGCAAAGATGTTAATGGTGTTTTGTTGTCTTATGGCGAGGTCAAATGTCACATGCATAAGTTTACCGGCTACTTTACCCTCCAAACCGGAACACGACAGTGACTAGCACTGACGCCATTGCGGCAGGAATAGGTAAAGCGGTGGTACGAGACCCGGTCGAGCCGATGCAGAACTCTACCACCACACGCATAGTCACTCGGTCGCCTTTTACGACCTGCCTGGCAGAACGGCAGGTGGCCTATTCTTCAAAGGAACCCGGGACCAACACGGGGAAGATGCGTGGCAGTAAGGTAATTTATATATTCTTTATAAGGGACTGGGGACCGACATGGGGAAAATTTAAGTCTATGTTAAATCTATACATATAATAAAATCGTAGGAAAGTCAAAACTGTACATTGAATATTTTTTTAAAAGAATACTTGGGGCGTGATTTACAATCGATACCGAAGCCAAAAATATAGTTTTTAGAATTTTTGTCTGTTTGTCTGTTTGTCTGTTTATCTGTTTGTCTGTTTGTCTGTTTGTCTGTATGTATGTCCGGGGTAAACTCAAAAAGTACTGCATGGATTTACTTCAAATTTTGCATGAATATTACTAACAGGTCGGGTCAACATATAGGCTACATATTATCACGCTATCACCTACAGGGGAGGAGCAGTGCGGAATAAACGAAGTCCGCGTGGACGAAGTCGCAGGCAACAGCTAGTAATTCTTACATTTTGAGAATGTTATGGTAAAACAAGAAACACGCGTGTTTGCGTTGCGTATTATCGTGGCTTGGCTCGGATACACCTAGATTCACATGCAATGCACTTGTAACGTATCAATTACACTTGATTACACTGTCAAATGTTACACGTTGGGACTATTATTATCATTGCTATCATTAGGACCAGTTCCGGTGAAAACACACGATGCAATTATAATCATGCATGATTTGCTTCATCTAGCGAAAAGGTAACTTAATAGTGATTTAGTTTATACATTTCGCGAAACTGGTTAACTTATACATAACTTAAACGCACTTTTTTATTATATCACTATACTAGCGATATGATGGCCGGTTTGAAGTTTGTCGGCTCATGAAGTTTCGTGATATTGATAACTTCGTATGACGGAGCAAATTATTGTTCTTTATCGTCAATGTCAAAGTGTGTTATAAATTCTATATTATTTTTTATAATTAGTATAGAATTAAGATTAGTTTAAGATATTAGAATAATTTTATAATAATATTTATTTATTATCGATTATATGTTTATGAAAAGATTGTGAATGGAACTGTTTCGGATTAATAAGGTAAGATTATCAAAGTGACGTGAAAGTAGATAATATTAGAAAAATGTAACATATAATTAATGTAGGTGATGATAGTGTAACGGCTAGCCGGGTTAATGTAACGGCCGGCCGTGTTACTTTACCAATTATAACGCCTTTTGCCCGGGGGTTTTACTTTAATCTGCTTGGCTGCTTGAGGTACACGATGATCGTCGGGTTTTAGTATTATACTCAAATAATACCATGAATTTTATAACTTCATTTATTTTTCGGGCATATGTCTTTACCCGTCAAGATTACTTCGAACACTCTTATTCTATTACATTTAAATAGAAAACCTAAACAATGTTCTACGTTTAAAAGTAGACATAGCCGCCAGTATGCAACATTATGCATGTAACACCATAAAGTTATTACAATAGCAACGATGAGAGTGAAAATACAATAGCAGTGTGGACGAATATGATTAAATGTATAAGCTGTATGAATTTATTTCTTGTGTGCAAATGAAGCTTCTGTATTTATTCATTTTTAATCCGATATTCAATTTATTAAAATACTTACATATATTACCTAAGTAACAATTATATGTATTTTAAAATGCTCCTTTTTATCCTTGGAACCACCCCATTATCTATTCTTGCTGCAATAGCGTCGTTGCTGGTCGCTGTCATGTTCCAGTATGGAGGACAAAGTTACCATGAAACTTATGGATTTGGCATTCTATCCTTGCCACATGAATAGCAAGGCTGAACGCACCATTATAATTACTTGTATATATATAGGCGATGGCTGTCTCTTCATCAAGCGAGCCATACAAAATTATTAAATATATCTCTACATAATATAAAACAAAGTTGTTTCCGCTGTGTGTCCGCTTATATCTTTTAAAGGATTTTAATGCGGTTATCATCAATAGATAGAGTGATTCAAGAAGAAGGTTTATATGAATAATACATGCATATAGTAAAAGAAATTCGAGAATTTCAAAGATTTGTCGTAAAAACCATATATTTGTGTGCTTATATTGCATCCGTGCGAAGCCGGGGCGGGTCGGCAGTGTTTAAAAAAGAGCAGTCTAGAAATATATCTTAATGTTGTTTAGTAAGTTAGTTAATTTAGTGAAAACAACTTTTATCAGTTTACATCATAACACAGTTCTCACGTACACCGACTGACCGCAACAACATTTTTTGTTTGTCGACGTGAAGTCGATCGAGCAAATTGATTCAACCAGATTATACAATCTGTACAATAAATTGATTATCGCTTCAAACGAGACCGCGAAGTCTCGAAACCTCGTACGTTTAAGGTTTGATTACTTTCTAGTCATTTGAAAACAATTCACTTTATTTTTAGGATTCTTAGAATAACTAGATTGGAAGTAGTTTTGTTAATACACTTGTACTGTTTCACAAATTACTTTAAAATTTAATTAATATCACCAACCGGTTTTAAAGTTATCTGTGAAGCAGTACAAGTGTATTAACAAAACTACAAAGGGAGTTTTACCAAGTGCCGACGATAAATAGTGTAAAATAGATTGGAAGTATTGTCGAAGTGTTTTGTTCTTTCGTTATATAGACGACCCGGTTTTAAAGTTATCTGTGAAGCAGTACAAGTGTATTAACAAAACTACAAAGGGAGTTTTACCAAGTGCCGACGATAAATAGTGTAAAATAGATTGGAAGTATTGTCGAAGTGTTTTGTTCTTTCGTCTGTATATCTCAGGAGTCAGGACAAATTGCATGAATTTATTGAAATTTTTGACATGAAATAAATTGGTAAAGTGTATGTCAAGCCTAGCGCGATGTAGAGTTCCGAATTTGCTTTAAAAAGAGGGCTTTTATTGCTTCATACTATGAACATTTAACTTATTCAATGTCAATGACAGACATATCCGCACCACAAGTCCATCGCCTGCAAAAACTTCTCTAAGTACATTTTATAAGTTGGTTGACGATTACTCAAAAACTTGTAAAGCATTCTATGCCGTGATAGTTTTCCTTTTAACTTCATTGCATTTACTATTACTAGGTTAATTTTTACTCACCTACAAAAACCAACCATTAGCTGGCAGGTAGGGTGAGTGGGGGGACACTTTAAATTTAGCACATTAAAGTTTTTTACAAACAAGTCCCTTAATCAGATTTTTTTTTCACAAAACTACGATATTTTTTAAACCTATTCAAAGGTACCCTACACTATGGGGTAACCGAAAAAAAAGCTAACATTCCCACTTTACATGGAGAGTATCTGTCCTAAACAACCATTTTCAAGATTTTATGTTACATCTTTTTTGCCACGGCTAATATGTATATTCATGCCAAATTACAGCTTTCTAGTAATACGGACTTCTGAACTAGATTGCGGACGGACCGGGTGGGTGGACGGACGGATATAGTGAAACTATGAGGGTTCCTTGTTGTGTGAGAGTTATGAGTTTCTTTCGGAACACTAAAAATTAAATAATTTTCTTGTGATTTGCATGTTAGTTGAAATCTCTATTTATATACTATTACTATTAATAGGTAATATATTATTACCTATTAGGCGTGCAAAATCACAAGGAGAACAATGAATCAGTGGTTCTCCTAATGGAAAAAGATAAAAATCGTCTATAAACACCAAAGATGTTGCTCTCTGTATCGCAGATGGTAATGCCATATGCTGCGTGCACAAACTTACCGGATACCATACCCTCAAACCGAAGCACTGTGATAAGCATTGATGCTATTGCGGCCGAAATAGATAAATAGGTGGTACCAAACCCAGTCGAGACGATACAGAACTCTAGTAGTAACCATGATAGTGACAGGTTTATTCAATCATTCACATTTTACGATGTGCCTGGCGGGATGGCAGATGGCCTACTCGTATTCTTGAAAGAGAAGCGCGATCAACAGACATCTTCATTTATTATTGTCAAAGTGATCGTAGTTTATGTTAACTTCAGTTGGTCAAAGGTATAGAATTTATTTATTTAAACAGCAACTGATAAATACTTTTTATATTAAATACAAAACTGATTACACTTTGTTGTATAGGTACACACTTCACTTCTTAATTTCACAAGCACGAATGTCTCTAGAACATATTTGCCAAACCCTTTTATAATATTTATATTATTTCTAGTCATTTATGGACTTACTTATTACATTAATAAAACACTTAACTGTACCTTAGGCCAAAGGTAATATTAATTTAAAATAGGTTTAATAATGAATAATTCTAAACATTTCATAGAATGTAAGAATTATTTTAATAATGACACATCAGCTTTATTTTGACATCACAATTTAGAAATTGATGGCCTCATATAGTCATTTTATATATGGTTGTGTAAAACATCCATCAGATTAATAAACCACAACAATCGCATAGTGATCTAAGTTTGATTCAAATCAAATATTGCCTAAGCAGAAATTTACTTATAATGACAAATAGCTAAGGGCAGCCGCCGGGCTAAGCGCTCATTTGAATGGCCACCCAACCGTGGCAGATAACTTTTCACTTGATTTTCAATTTCTTTTAACTCATTGGAAAGTGGTCCTAAGCTTAGTGTTGTTTGATTTATGTCATTACTGACGGGACTTAAAGTATTTTCGTCTTGTTATTTTTTAAATTTCCCTAGAATTAAGATTTATAATAATGCTATTTTAAAAGTACACTTTTCGCCTCTGTGGTCTAGTGGTCCGTTGACGGAGTTGGACTACATGAGGTCCCGGGTTCGATTCCTGGGTCGGGCAATTTAAAAATGTGTTCTTTCAGTTTTCTGATAAAAACAACGTTGCCTGGGATTGGAAAGTGCCCGGTTGGCGATAGGCTGGCCACCTATCACTTTGTGGGACTGAGTATCTTCGGCTAATCGTGTGTGCGCTTGTTGTACCTCTGGCGTGATACGGGCGTGAAGATACTTTTTTTACACTTTTTAACAGTTGATTGGTTTGCATTAAGGAGTAATGGATATGAAGAAAGGAAAAAAAAATTTTGGCAAAAGGAAGCAAGGCAAGTCTGTATGAATAATGATGTGGGGCATTAAATTCTATCTGCCTACCCTATTTATGTTTGATTAATTCGATTTTTTTTGTGTATTATACGCAGTAATAGGGTAAATATAAAAGGCGTTAGCAACAAAATTGAGCATAATCAGAAAGTGAAGTTTTTTCCCGCGTAGGTCCGGGCTTCCGTTAGAAGGAAGTACCGACAGCCGTTTGCTAGGCAGTTAGTAAATGGTGATGGATTAGCTATACGATTCACAACTGTCATAAATACTAGATGATAGAGTTCCGCAACATTTCACCCGGGTCCCACCACCTAACCTATTCCTGCTGCAATAGCGTCAATGCTTGTCTTTGTTGCGTTCCGGATTGGAGGGTAAGGTAGCTGGTAGGTTTATGCATATGGCATTGACATCCCACCACATGGATAGTAACGCCCCAACAACGTCTTTGGTCTATAGGCGATGGTTTCTCTTTCCACCAGAAGTGCCATCTACTTGTTTATATAGCAAAGAAGCAATGATACAAGAAAGGATTTTTAAAAATCATTTTGTGTTTTTAGGGCACCAAAAAACCCCACTAAAACTTTCCAATTTCAACATTTCAATTTCCACAATATACAACATAGCATGGTCGTATACAGTGGCGTAGCTAGGCGTGAGGCGTGAGGCTTAGAGCCTCGCATCTAAAGAGACCTCGCACTACCTGATTTAAAATCTTTGTTTATTTTTAAATTAAATAAAAGCCTGAAAAATATTGGCCTCACTCTTTTGTATTTGAAATACAAACAAAACAACTAGATCCTAAGTTAACGCGTTATAAAGACACGACAGCTTTTCGCTTATTTCAAATTTGGCGCGTGTTTTTGGGTAGCTTTTGTGAATGAACGGAAAGGGGCCTCCACGATGCGACTTTGCCCACGTATGTATTAGTCCACGCTAAGCCACTGGGCGTGTCGACCACCATTTAAAGGAGTGGGGCAAAAGAAAACATACTATAAAGTAGTAGAAATTTAAAAATGCTTTTTATTTAAGTACTCAATAGCCTTTTAATGGTGCATGTTTTGCATGAGGTCGTGTGAGTGAAATAGAAAGCGCCTGTTTTAACTGACTTCCTGGCAAGCAGTTGGTAAAAGACGAACAATCGGCCAAACATATTGATTAAGTACTAGATGGTAGAGTTTTTTTTATGTCAGAAGATAGCAAACAAGCTCTCAAACAAGATCTCCTGATGGAAAGAGAAATCATCGCCTATAGCAATGTTCCGTGTATAACTCTACTGGCTATATTGCCCTCCAAACCGGAAAACGAAAGTGACAAGCATTGACGCAATTGCAGCAGGAATAGGTAAGGCGGTGGTACCATATATCCGGGCGAGTCGTTGCGGAACTCTACCACCTAGTAGTCACGCTGGTAGTGACACATATCCAATCGGTCAATCGGTCGCTTTTTACGACGTGCCTGGCAGAACGACAGGTGGTCTATTCTTCAAAGGAGCCCTGACCTGCCGGAAAACGGGGAGTCACTATATGTTGCATTATTTTGAGATTATTTTTATAATTTTACCAATAATTTTTTTACTTAGTAATTTTTAACATAGTTGTGTCCTGCCTTGCTCCATTGTACGCCTATGACGTGTTATGTTAGAAAAAATATTTAGTGAGGTTTTGGTGCATTATAAAAACTCAAAATACTCATTGTAAAAGTATACTACTTCAATTCCTCATTTTTTTTTCATTATCAGAATCACCATATAGAATTGTATTTTATTTCATTTCCCACGGACATCTTCAAGAATTTTTGTTAAAAAAAGTAGAATACACATAACTGACTACAAGTTATAAAACAATTTTAGTCACATACTACTTAGTACCTAACAAGTTTGATAGGAAATATTTTGAACGCCATCTATGTCATAGTAATTAAATTATTTTCACTTTGATTACGCTACTAGATACTAGATGGCACTGCAATAGTTAAACGTATGCTCGCACGACTGATTAAATTACAGTCAATTACCCCTACCAATTGATTTGTTGGTAAATGTTGACAATGCTGCTTTAATTTTACGTTTACGAATTTGTTCAATATTTGTAGCACATTTTTGGATAAGTTATAATTAAAAGGTAAATAAAGGTAAAGTTAAATTTTTTAACATACTTCTTACATTTTTTATGTGTTGTGATTGCTCTTTGGGATATTAATGATTCGGTGAAGAGATATTTCAGTAGATATTTACTGTTAAAATGTTAATTAACCGTGTTGAGCTTAACGAACGACATCAACAGCTTAATAGTCAAATTTATTAAAAAAAATGTAATTAAAGAAATAAAAATCTGTACATTTTACAGTGTAATAGCGTTATGCAGATTAATTAATTGTAGATTCGTAATTTATGCGTTTTTACTGCTCCGTGTAACTTAAATAATTAATTCAAAGTATTTAAAGCGTTTTTTTTATTTTAAAGTATTCATTATCGTGCATATTCAACCGACTTTTCAAAAACGAGGAAGTTCTCAATTCGATTGCATTTTTTTACGTTTATTACATACTTATTACACTTTTTTTACACTCGTACCTATCAGGGGCGTAGCTACCAGAGTATCTGCCATCAATTATACGGCACATACGGTAAAACTTCCCAAACGGTAAAAGTCTAAAACAAAAATTTCTGGTATTTAAAAAAAGCGATGAGAGTGTATATTTAATTTAAAATATTTTGATGACGAATTTTTTTTCTATAAAATTATTTTTCTTAAATTTTATAGAAGTTTTTTTTCTTTTGTGAGAAATCGTTGCCTTTCATATGGGCCCCCAAAAAAATATTATACGCCCTCCCGCCAAGGCAAGCTACGCCACTGGTACCTATGAATCGTTTTTAAAAATAATTCTCTCATCTCAATCATATGCATGATACATAATGAATGATGACACTCATGGTATACTATTTTTTATTCGGGTAAAGTCTGTTGTCAAACTTAAAAGATATTTCATTGATTTCTAATTTTTCTCCTTTAAAAACTGCGTCAAATACCGTTAATTGGATCAAAATCGCTCAATTTGTTTGGGATTTATCAATAATGAACATTTTTTGAAAAAAATGTTCTTTGACAAATTTTTCAACCTATCGATTATTTGGCTAATATATTTTAGATCCCAAAAACTAAATTGAATGCCATTCGAAAGATCAAAATCGATCATCGTTTTCAAAATATGAATGATGACACTCATGTATACTATATTTTATTCGGGTAAAGTCTGTTGACAAATTTAAAAGAAATATCATGGTCGATTTTTTCTAGTATTAATAATCATGTAATACACACAGTGTTTTTTAGTTTCTAACAATATTATAATAGGCACTTACGCCACATCCACAAATATCTCTTTTGCATGGGATTAAGTATTTATATCGTATCTCTTTTCTTTTGAGTCGTTAGAAAAAGAAAGCAATAACTTCAAGTTATTTTAACAAATATTTACGTTACATCTCTGTCTATGAGGTCTCCCCATCTCTATTTATACAGCTGTGTTAGAAAGAGAGGGTTAGACATCAAAAGATGACAGCAGTATTTAAAATTTGGTTTCAAGTAGGTATTAGAAGTGTTGCCTGCGGATATAATACAGCTTCATGATTTTAACAGCGCGGGATTGTCAAAATAATATAAATGTCTGATTTTAAGATTATTTTTTCCAACACTAAAATTAATATCTCAAGCATGGCAAAGCATTAACGTAGTGACCTAACCGTATAAAAACGAAAGTCTACACACCTCTTACTTTCGATTAAAATCCTTAAAATATATTTTCTGTATGTATATTATATAACACATACTAACATAATAACATAAAGTATACATTGGCGATCCCTACGTCAGTTAAATCTAGGCAGAGTAAATCTAATTTGGTTTGAAATGGAACATTTACGTTCACAAGTAATTGGTTTTTCATACGTAATGATATCCATCAACGCATTTCGATTTTTTTAATTTATAAGTTAGCAAACAAGTAGACTCTTCTGATGGAAAGAGACGACCATCGTTTATAGACACCAAATATGTTATTGGTGTGTTGCTATCCCTGTGATGTTAACGCTACTTGAATAAGTTAACCGTCTACTCTTACCTAACCCTCAAAATCGGAACACGATGATAAGAATGGTCGCTCGACCTTAAAAAATTATCTAGCACTAGGGTGTTTGTAAACACTGAACAAATAAATCCAAACTAAATGGGTTTATTTTATTTATTTTAGGAGTTCCCATTCCAGTTCCATAATCAGATGCAAGAAATCATCCAGCACCTAAATGTTTGCCATTACAAGACAATTAAGTGCTAACTCAATTTCCTCGTTGAGTTTAAAAGTTCACTTTTTTTTTTAATGAATTTAAGCAGTTGGTCACAAAAGACCACTACTGCGAAACCGGGCTTTTGGGGCGAGCAAAGTGCTCAGCCAGAGGTGTTTTTTCATTTTACTGGTGAATTCCGTACATCCTGCTTCCCAGAAGGAAACCGTTTTGATGGAATTTAACAGTAGTAGAAATATAACATCACAATATTACCTCTGTGGTAGTCTAGGCGCTTTTTAAAAATTTGTCAATCTGCCTAATTGATAGGCAGTTCGTAAAAAGTGAGTGATTAGCCAAAGGTAACAGTAATACTATACCGTTACTACTAAATAGCAGAACTATGCTAGCTCTTATCCATTTCGGTGCCATTGTCTTTTATGTTCTCATCGCAATTGGGTAGTTGCTTAACTCTGTCGTATCCTATTTTGGAAATTAAGGTAGTCGGTAAGATTACGGATGTGGCTTTTTAATTTACCTCATATAAAGCTATTGGCAATGCATTTACACATTTTGTTATTTTTGTGTTATAGCATTCACCCCGTGCTTGGGAAAATTATAAAAACTTTAAAAACAACAAAGGCAAATATCACTAGCTCAGTGGAAGAGCGTCCCGGTTTTAGGGAGACTAGACGGTCGCAGGTTGAATCCCTACACATTTTGTGTCTATAGACAATGTTTATCTGTTGACCATCAAAGGCTCCACTGGTAATTAGCTATTCTATGACAAAAAAATACGTCTCATACTTCGATTATATACCTACACGTCATAATCAAAAACCTTATACGATTTGACCGCCCCGTTGGTTGGTCGAGTGGTTTGCGAACCTGACAACACAATCGACGGGGTTCGGGTTTGATCCCCGACGGGGACAAGCATTTGTGTGATGAGCATCAATGTTTGGGTGTTTATTAAATATATTCTAGTATTTATATATGTATTTCTAAGTATTAGTATCGTTGACTAACACCAAAACACAAGCAAATAATTTGCTTACCTTGGGGTTAGATCAGTAAGTGTAATTTGGCCCGTGAATATTTTTTTATTTATTTTATTTTATTTACGGGGTGAGCACAGTAAAACTGATAGCATAAAATATACCATTCGCGATTTTGCCATGCAGTTCGTAAAAGGCAAACGATTGGCTATACCTGTCACTAATCATTACTGTGACTACTAATTGTCTCTATATTCTGTGCTACTAAGGTGGAAGAGTTTCAACGCAACGGCTCGCCCGGGTGCAGTACCACAGCCTTACTAATTTCTGTTGACATAGTGCCAATGTTTGACATTGACATCTTCCGGTTTGAAGAGTAAGGTAGCCGGTTAGCTTATGAGGTGTGATCCAAATGTAATGATAATCGGGCGTTTTTCTACCAACTTCCCGAAAGAAGGAGGATATCAACCCGGCTGTATATTTTTTTATTTTTGTTACCTCATAAGTCTGTCATTTATGAACGGATTTTGATTTTTTTTTATTTGGGACGGTATACTTTCCGTGTGGTTCCATTTTAATTTGCTGAAGATCTGATGCAGAGTTCCGGAGATACAGGTAATGGGATGTTGGTTCCTGCAGTTATATTGCGTTAAAAATATTTTCGTGAAAATTTCCATAACCGTGTTTAAAACACGCTAAATCATAGCGAATTACTAATTTATCAGCCAATTACAAAAGATACATTAATTATTAGTTAATTCACTTGTACTGTGTCACAATAAGGTAATATAATAAAATCGTAGGAAAGTCAAAACTGTACATTGAATATTTTTTAAAAGAATAATTGGGGCGTGATCTACAATCGATATCGAAGCCCAAAATATAGTTTTTAGAAATTTTGCCTATTTGTCTGTTTGTCTGTTTGTCTGTTTGTCTCTTTGTCTGTTTATCTGTTTGTCTGTTTGTCTGTACTCAAACTCAAACTCAAAAAGTACTGCATGGATTTACTACAAATTTTGCATGAATATTACTGATAGGTCGGGTCAACATATAGGCTATATATTATCACGCTATCACCTACGAGGGAGGTGGTGTGCAGAGTAAACGAAGTCCGCGCGTACGAAGTCGCTGGCAACAGCTAGTTAACAAATATAAAGAAAACCTTATTGTGAAATAGTACAAATGTAGTGAAGTAGAGTGTGTAAGAAGGAGTACAAGTACAAATTAATAAATATTGTATTAAAATGTTTCTCTAAGTGCTAACGATAAAAAGTGTAGAATAGATTACGAAAGACATTAGGAAGTTACTATATAATTATTATCTGTTGATTACTTAAAGGAAATATGACGCATTATCAAATTATAGTTGATAGGTGACTCTATAAGTGAAATTAGATTAATAGCGGTTACGTAGACGCGGAAGCAGTATTCAATCTGAATGCGACAAAATACATAAGAATCTAGGAAAACCAGACCAAAGTTGGATACTGCTTTTCGCCTTGTTTTCGATTCCCGAGAGAGAAGTTAGTCCTGAAAGCAAGTGTCGCTGTAAAGATGACACAGAGTATGCTCCGTTGGTTCGTACAAAACTGATTTATAATGCGTATGTGGAAGGATCCCCCGAGGTGGTCTGGGCTCTATGAAGATACGCCAACTGCCGTTCTGCTAAACAGGTCGTAAAAGGCGATCGATTCGCTATGCGACTCATTAATATCGTGGCTACTAGATGGTAGAGTCATGCATTGTTTTGCCCAGTTCTGGTAACACCGCCTTATCTATTCCTGCCGCAAAAGCGTCAGTGCTAGTCACTGTCGTGTTCCGGTTTGCAGGGTAAAGTAGTCGGTAAGCTTATGCATGTGGCATTAGACGTCGCCACAAGATAGCAACGTACTGTTATATCCCTGATGTGTAGGGCTTTTAGCAGACTCACCACCCTTCTCAGCACTCCACCCAAAAGTGCTATCCTAGCACTTTTGGCTCCCTTGCTACTCCTAGCCTCGGTTCAGTCAGTCACCGGCCAACCATCAGAGAGACCAGAAGTCTCCTTTATCCGTGTTTATTCTAAGTCTTACTCTAAGTTTTATATTGTTTCAAGTGAAATAAAGTGTGTAATAAAAAGATCCTTTTTTAAAAACGCTACCAAGTTCCCCCGTATAACAACTGGTGGCAGCGGTGGGATACGGATATTCCAGTGCCGGTGGACTCATTTTCAAATTATACTTCAAAATACCTTTTCAAAATACTATTTCCAACTATATTCTATTTCAAAATAATACTATTTCAAACTAAATAATACCCCTTCATACTACTTCGTAACGAATAAACAATTTTATTAACAATCAAATTAATAGTGTAATAAGTGACAGTGGAAAATATATATAAATAAATAAATAATAAGAAAAAAACTATACTTACCACGATCTACCTACCTGTCATCACGAAGATCTCGTCGCATCCAAGAGTACCTGGTCATCCTACATACAAAATCGATAATTACCTAATAAAACTTCAAGCGGTGTGCGTGAAAAAACCATTGAGAGCAAGATATCAGGGAGTCGCCGTTGACGACACATCGAGTGGAATTCCTACGTCAACGCCAGACATAAACATCCTTCGTCGCTGCAAGCGTAATGTTACTGATAACGCTCGCCTTACTATATACATTGTAAGTGTTATTGTAATATTTAAATCATAAATAACATTTAGGGTTCCGTCTCACTAGCGTTTTAATTTTACTGTGTATTATTGTTTTATTTTACTGTTTTTTATTTTACTGTGTTTAATTTTACTGTGTATTTGTTAATATGTCAAAAGTTGAGAAAACAGTTGTCGAGATGCTGAATGCCCCGGAAAATTCCAGGGAATGTAGGAGCCCGACTCCTCGCTCATCAAAAACAGAGGCCCCACACCTAGAGGTGGACTTAAACACCCTTTTAAAATTTATAAAACCATATAATGGCAACAAGGACACATTAAACTCATTCTTAGTAAATTGCAACAATGCTTATGATATGGCTTCCGAAGCGCAAAAACCGATTCTTTTTAAATATATATATTGCCAACTCGAGGGCAAAGCCGAAATAGCCTGCTCAATCAAAGAGTTTAAAAAATGGCCTCAATTAAAGGAGTTCTTAAAAACTCAATTCGGCGAGAGAAAACATTACTCCCATTTATTGGCTGACCTGCAAGAGACCAAACAATCTCCAGCAGAGTCGGTCAACCAATACTCGCTCCGGGTCGAAACTTGTCTCTCTCAACTTTTGACGGAAATATCTTTATCGGACACCACACTAAAGGAGTTGCCAGGAAGGATAGCCGCGATGGAGGATCTAGCCCTCCATCACTTCTTGATTGGGCTTAACCCCAGGATATCTAGTATAGTGAGATGCAGGGCACCTAAAAATTTAAACGAAGCCGTTAACCTAGCGATATCGGAAGAGCGCATACAACAATGCATTTACAAAAGGTCAATGCCAACCGAGGCGAGACCTAACTTATCAATGAGGCCTAAGTTTTCCACGAGACCACAATGGCGTCCTGTAGAAAACCGCCCGCAGCCTGGTCCCTCTCGTCAACCGGAGACGATTTACTGCCGATATTGTAAATCACCGGGCCATGACATAAAGGATTGCAAGAAACGTGAATATAATAATAATCGCTACCGTCAACCCCAAGTTAGACCTTTTATGCCAAATTCATACGACAGGAACCGCCAAGTCCACTACGTGGACACGGAAGAATCCGAGGGGCATGATGAAATCGATCATTTAAACACGAAACCGTCTCACCCAGGCGCCGTGTGAGACAACAGGTGTTAAGTAACGGCGTCAACAGACACAAACACATGCACACACCACTCAATACAAAATCACAGGTCACACGACAGGGTAACCAGCCCCAAAAAGGAGACCTATGTCCAGCATCTAACTTCACAGTCCACACGGGTAACCAGCCCCAAACAAGAGACTACATTTCAAAATCACAGGTCACATGACAGGGTAACCAGCCCCAAAAAGGAGACCTACGTCCAGCATTTAATTCAACAGTCCACACGGGTAACCAGCCCCAAACAAGAGACTGTATTTCCACACCACAGGTCACACGACAGGGTAACCAGCCCCAAATAGGAGACCTGCGTTCAGCACCAAACCTCACGGTCCACATGGGTAACCAGCCCCAAGCAAGTGACCACACCTCGACGACTCAGATCATACAACAGGGTAGCCAGCCCCAAAGCGGAGGTCTGCGTCGAACAACTAATCCAAGCGCTCATACGAACAATCAGCCCCAAGTAGGAAACCTAAGTCCAAATCCGATTTTAAGCAAGGAAATCTACGAGATTAGTATAGATACGACGAAACGTTTGCTACCTCATGTGTTGTTGGACTCACAAGTATCCGATGTCCCTTTAACCTTACTAGTCGATTCGGGTTCTGCCATATGCCTATTGAAAGAATCATGTCTACTCAAAAATCCGGAACTTGCTAAAGAAAAAATTAAAATCAAGGGTATCGACCCTAGCGACGAGCCGACCCAAACTGAAGGTCACTTCCCACTAAAACTAAAACTAAATGAAAACGGATTTGCCGTTCACTTTACATTCCATGTCATTAAAAATATTAACCTTCCCTACGACGGGATTATCGGCACAAATTTCTTGACAGCATTCGGCTGTAAGATCGACTACACTCGCGATGTTTTGAGAATAGGGAAATTAAACATAAAACTACACTTCTCTGAACCTTTTTTCGTTATTCCACCTCGTACCGAAGCGGTGATTGAATGCTCGGTTCGAGAAACTGATCTCAAAGAAGGCATCGTTCTAGATCAACATATTTCAAATGAAGTACTAATCTCAAATTGCATAGTTAAAATTAAAGACAATAACCGCGTAAATCTGACTGTCGCCAACACATCGGAAAATTATGTTAATGTAAAAACGAATCTAAAACTTAATATTGAACCTTTAAATGAAAATCATATATGTTACACAAATAACTTCAATACCCAACTAACTACCAAGAGAACCGACGACGTTATTAGCTCCCTCAGAACAGATCATTTGAACCAAGAAGAGAGCGAGACTCTCATCGATCTCTGTTCTCAATACTCAGACATCTTTTATCTACCTGGCGATCAGTTAACCTACACTTCCGCTCTCGAGCATCAGATTAAAACAAGTAGCGACATTCCCGTCCACACAAAGTCTTATAGGTTCCCGGAATGTCACAAAAAAGAGGTCGAAACCCAAATAAATAAAATGCTCGATCAAAATATTATACAACCTTCATCCTCTCCTTGGAGTTCACCAATATGGATAGTTCCTAAAAAACTGGACGCCCAAGGCCAACGTAAATGGAGAATTGTAATAGATTACAGAAAATTAAATGATATCACAATCGGAGAAACGTATCCTATCCCTCAGATATCCGAAATCCTAGACCAACTAGGAAATAGCAAGTATTTCACCACTTTAGATCTTACATCCGGTTTCCATCAAATCCTTATTTCCTCGAATGACGCTCCTAAAACCGCCTTCTCTGTGCCCCAAGGACACTTCCAATTTAATCGCATGCCGTTTGGTCTTAAAAATGCCCCGTCTACCTTTCAAAAATTAATGAACAACTGTCTATCTGGTCTTCAGGGTTCACGTTGCTTCGTGTACCTTGACGACATAGTAATTTACTCCCATGATTTAGCCTCACAAGTAGATAACATGAGGGCTGTCTTTGAGAGACTCCGTAAATTTAACCTAAAACTACAACCGGACAAATGCGAGTTCCTTCGCAAGGAAGTTGCATATTTAGGGCACATTATCAGTGAGGACGGCGTAAAGCCTAACCCGGATAAAATTAAAGCTGTTACCAATTATCCTACTCCTAAATCTCCTAAAGACATAAAGTCTTTCTTAGGCCTTGTATCATATTATAGACGGTTTATACCCGATTTCTCGAAATTGGCAAAACCGTTAACTTCCCTCCTAAAAAAGGATGTTGCTTTTCGTTGGCAGAACGAGCAACAACTCTCATTTGAATCCTTGAAACAAAAATTAATCACAGCACCTATACTAGCCTATCCTGATTTCACACAACCTTTCCTACTCACATGTGATGCATCTAATTATGCTGTTTCTGCAATCCTATCCCAGGGGACTATTGGACAAGATCGTCCTATCGCTTTTGCATCCAGGACCCTAAATAAGGCCGAATGCAACTATAGTGTCACGGAAAAAGAATGCTTAGCAATTATATTCGGCACGAAGGTATTTCGTCCATACCTTTACGGACATCGGTTCAAAATAATAACTGATCACAAGCCTTTGCAATGGCTTTTTAATTGTAAAGACCCCGGGTCCCGACTCGTCCGTTGGCGATTGAAACTCGAGGAGTTTGAATACGAAATTCATTATAAAAGGGAAAGATTAATTCTAACGCTGACGCTTTATCCCGGTTCCCTGTTAACCCAATCATTCCCAATACTGGCTCCGCTGGAGGCAAAGACCAATACGACCAGGACAAGGACCTTATGGACCTACTGATCTCACCAGCATCATTTAACGAGAACGAAATTGAACCTTTTGATCCCTTAGCTGAACCTTCTCCCAATCCTGTTGAAGGAAATGTAACGCATCCCGAAACGCAAACGGGCCCTGAGCTTATCACTTTAGATGATTTAAATCTTCCTGAAACACTGAATCCTCCTAACTCTGAAACACTGAATCCTCCTAATCCTGAAACGCCGAATCTTCCAAATCCTGAAACAATAAATATTCCAAATCCCGACATCACCAATCCCCCAATTCTCGATACGCCGAATCTGCCTATCCCTGAAACGCGGAATCCACTGAACCCTGAAACGATACACCTACCAAATCTCGAAGGACAACACTATCCGATTTCTCCAGACGCTGTAAACACGCAACCTGCTCGCACAGACTGTAACGCTGACTATTCTAACTTCTTAAAAGACATTGCCAAAAAAGATAAAGTCTTTAACACAAAAATCGTAGAACATAACCAATCCTTAATGAAGACTCATTGCAGTAATCTTCTTATACCGACTTCCTTAGACCTAGACGAATCGAACACCTATGTCCAAGAAGTGATCGGTAATCTTGAAAATCCTAAAGATGTACTTTATAGTGAAAAACAGTTACATTATTTTGAAGAAACAAAATTCAACAATAAGGTCACTTACCTAATATATACGAAAGTTCATCATTTTGATCAAACCTCCTACCCAGAAATCTTCCTAACCCTGAAAAACATAAAACAACATTTGCTAGAAAGTAACATCCAAGAGATAGCAGTTTCCGACTTCAAAAATCCATTTGAAAATTTATCTTTCACCAAAATATATAACATCTTCACCTATTTATTCCACGACTCAAATATAGTAGTAAACATCTATCATAACGACATCATCCATCCGACTCCCACCGAAGTAAAGAAAATCCTGTACGATAATCATGATATTCCATCTGCTGGTCACCTTGGCTCTACAAGAATGTACAACAAAATAAGAGAGCGATTTTATTGGAAAAATATGCGTAGCGACATTGAGCAGTATGTAAAAAATTGTCCCTTCTGCCAAATCAACAAAGCACTAAGACAAACGAACAGAGCTCCTATGCAGATTACCAGCACTTCTAAATCCCCGTTTGAAAGAATATCCTTAGACATAGTAGGGCCTTTACCCGAATCGGGCACCGCTAAGACTAAATATATACTTACCTTACAAGACGACCTGACGAAATACTCTACTGCATATCCGATTAGAAGTACGACCGCTGAAGAGACAACCGACTGCCTCCTTCACTTTATTTCCTTATTCGGTATTCCAAAAACTATCCTCACGGACCAAGGTACCAACTTTACCGCAGAACTCTTCAAAGAAACCTGTTCCTTCCTTAAAATAAAACAACTCTGGTCATCTCCATACCATCCTCAGACCCAAGGAGCACTTGAGCGCTCACATTCGACACTTAAAGAATACTTAAAATCTTATGTGAATGACGAACAGACAAATTGGCCACGATACGTATATACAGCCATGCTGGCTTATAACACGACTCCACATTCGACGACTAACTTTTCCCCTTACGAACTCCTATTTGGGCATAAACCATTTATCCCAGCTCCATTTATGACTCTCCTAATATTACCTATTCCGATTACGTAAAAATGCTACAAAACCGGTTGAGATGTTGTAGGGAAAAGGCGATTGAACATTTAGAAAGGTCAAAACAGACCTCTAAAACATACTACGACACACACACCCGACCTGTGTCTTATAGAGTCGGTGATTACGTGTACCTAAAAAATCATCTTAGACTTAGGAAGGCTCTCTCTCCTGTATGGAAGGGACCATATAAGGTTGTTAAAATTAACGGCAGAAGTTCGCTCACTCTACTAATAAATCGCCGTCATGTTATTCATCACTTCGACGAAGTGAAATTAGCTTCCAGAGCAGACGCTCACAACTGAATAATTAGTATTTAGGTAATTAAGATTTATTAATTAATTTTATTGTTACTTTATGTAGGCATTAGTTTTATTCTCGATATTCCTTTACAGCAACCCTTCGTCGGGGGAACAGTTCGTCGAACCACTAATAAATTCCTCGGGTATCTATTTCGACCCGTTAGGGACTTTAAACTTAGTCGATAGTTATCTTAGTGTTATAATCCCCCTAGATATATCATATATACAACCTCATGTAGTAGACTTATCAACTAGTATTAATAATTCCAAATATTTATGCGAAGGAAGTAAAATTCTTAGCCATTTAGAATGTACTAATCTCTTTTTACCATTAATTACCCGATACGAGGACATAAAGCGTGATAGTGAAGCTTTATTCAACCTAACTCCTCGCCGCTCTAAAAGAGATGCCATTCTCGGATTTATCGGAACCTTGTCGAAAAAGCTTTTCGGCACAATGGATGAAGATGACGCCGCTCGCTACGACCAAGCTATCCGAGATGTACAAGCAGATGAGAAAAGATTAGCTTCTCTTGTCAAAGAAAATATCCTAGTGACCACTTCTACGCTTAAAGCGATGAACAAAACTATTTATACATTTGAGGCGAACCAACGTAAATTGGCGACCGCCATTGATGCCCTATATGTAAGCGTAAGAAATCTCACAGCTACTTCGCAAGAAATATTGATAAAATCGCGTATTTTAGAATTAGTCTCAATCATAGAAAATAGTCTTTTAACCTTATCTTTTAAAGTTGAAGACCTCGTAAATTCAATTATGTTTAGTAAATCAAATATTCTATACCCTACCATTCTAACTCCAAAGGAGCTCTACAAGGAGTTGGTAAACAATTACCGATTCATATCTAATTCCAGACGACTACCCGTCCTTTTAAGCTTAAATAACATGAACACTATCCTGAATATATCCTCTGTATCCTGCTATACGACTAGTGATAAGATTGTCTTTGTCCTTAATATCCCCTTAGCTAGTCCTATTGACTTTAAGCTATACCACAACTTACCCTGTCCAGCACCTCACGATGTCAACGAACCTACCTCGTATTCTACCATTATTCCCTCTTCTAAATACATGGGAATAAATAATGATAAAACTAATTACTGTAAATTAGAGGACCTCCAAGGTTGCAAAATAATAAATGGCAACACTTACCTTTGCGACGGCTCGGTGCTGTACTCCACTGCAGCGAACCCAACCTGTGAATCAGAAATAATAGGGAAAACACTTACCTCAATACCTAATACATGTGAAACGAAATTCCTCCATGGCCGCATCCAAATCTGGTAACCCCTGCGAAATAACCAATGGTTATTTGTGGTATCCGAGAAATCAAAATTAAGTATAGAACTAAATGTAACACAAGTGGTAGAGACAATAATAAGTGGAACCGGAATCCTACACTTACCTCCTGGAAGTGTTGCATACTGCAAGGATACCAAATTAGTAGCTAAGGATAGTGTTAACATGATTTTAAAACCGATAAAGATGTATGTAAATATACTAAATGATCCATGCTGTAATGCGCCTAGTTTTAAGAAAATTATTCCTGTTCTACCTCCTGTTGATTTAAGTAATATAGATTTAGACTCCGTAGCTTTTGACAATCCCGAGGTATTAAAAGGATTGGATGAAATTTTAGATAAACCGAATATTGTACTTTATGAACATTACTATAATATTGTAATCATTCTTATTATATGTCTAATCTTAAGTTTCGCTGTTTTCAAGATATGTAAGGTGACTGGCATCCATAAGAAAATATCCTTTACTCCAAAACCAAATCCAAATCCTGATCCCGTCAACGATGACACCGAAATCCCAGAGACTCCACCTTCGCACCCATTATCCGTAAACTTCACCTTAGGGATGTAAGTTTACTCTACATCGGGGGGCTGTTATATCCCTGATGTGTAGGGCTTTTAGCAGACTCACCACCCTTCTCAGCACTCCACCCAAAAGTGCTATCCTAGCACTTTTGGCTCCCTTGCTACTCCTAGCCTCGGTTCAGTCAGTCACCGGCCAACCATCAGAGAGACCAGAAGTCTCCTTTATCCGTGTTTATTCTAAGTCTTACTCTAAGTTTTATATTGTTTCAAGTGAAATAAAGTGTGTAATAAAAAGATCCTTTTTTAAAAACGCTACCAAGTTCCCCCGTATAACAGTACCATAAACATCGTTGGTGTTTATAGGCGATGGTTGACTCTTTCCATCAGGAGACTCATCTGCTTGTTTACTTTCTTATGATATAATAAAAAGTATGTAGGTCTCGGGAAAGACTAAAACTGATATAAAACGATCAGATTGGGTACTGTTCAAATATGGTGTCAAGAGTGTTCACAACCAGTGTGTTTTATGAAGAGAGTAATTACTCTCTTCATAAAACAACTAATGTATGTCACGGAAGCAAGACAAATCGCCAAGGATCGTGACGTATGTCACTCGGTCCTCTTTCCTTACTTCGTAAGAGATCTGGCGTATAGATATATATGTTCGATTCGAATCCGTGAAAAGTTCGACTGTTTAATTTTTCCTATATTCATTGTAGGAAAAATTAAGCAATCGATTTTTGTTTTCTTCTGAAATGCATAATATACAGTTGACCTTATGGGTTATTCCTGCGACATCGGACTTTTAGAGCGAGAATAGGGCGAGAAAATAAAAATTTGGGTTACTAACGCTTTAGTGCAGACTGAGAGCTGTCGCCTGGAAGACTTTTCTTTGGCTTAGTGTGGCGTTTGAACTAATTATGGAGGACGGAGTTCTGAGGTTGCGCTCTACATTACATCGGAGCGATAAGGAAGTCTTCGTCGTCGAGATTAGGAACGACGGTCTGTTTCGTCTAGACGGATGGCCTATATTTCAAAGGGGTCTGGTTTCATACGGTTTTGAACCTATATCATGCAATTTCATTTACACGCAGAACAAGAGAAGAGCCTTTACATCATTCACTGTTCTTTAAATTGACGTCAATTTTTGGTATTACAATTGTATATTTTTAGCGTTTTCCAAATTACTAAGGCCACTTCGTTCCGGTAACAGTGTGTTTCAAACTGGAGATTCACGAATTGATAAATTCACAGATGAAGGAAATTTATCAAATGGCGTAACTTGGATTTAATGCGTACGTTTTCATACGCATTGTTCTTGTAAATACTTCGGATTATAATTTCAATGATTTAGATTGTATTAATTTCGTAAACGCTTTTAAGATTGTTATAAAGGTTTAATAGCATTGGATTGTAAGCCGACAGAGGAATCTCTTTTTTTTAATTCACGAGATAGCAAAAAACAGTAAGAGACAACCATCACCTGTAGACACCAAAGATGTTAGATGGTGCGTTGCCATCCTTGTGACGGGTTGAAATTCTTATAAACAATGGTCATCTCTTTACACCAGTATAGGTTGTTGTTGTTTGTGATTATTAAAAAAACGCTATGTATTAGATAAGAAACTGAACATTAAAAAAGCTTTACAAGTTAAGTCTTAAGGTTTAAAATGTAATACAGTATGGGTGGCCAGTTTTTTATAAATTTAAAATGAGCCGTCCGGAATACAACCGGTTATATCACTTTCACTCATTATCGTGAAGAGTTACGGACGATTATATGTTTTATGTAACCTTGTCTGGTAAAATGTATGTCATATATCATATTATCTACATATTATCAGTTTATTAAAACTAGCAAAATAAACTCTGTCATTAAAATTTGGTTGAAAGAACTTGCTATCTTAAGTTACGTTATGTATTAATTCTTACATTTCAAATTTTTTGCTTATTTTTAACTAGCTGACCCGCGCAGCCTCGCCCGCGAGTATATTAGTAAATCATCCAAATAGCTTTTAATAAAAATTAGTCTATGTTTGACCCCGGATCTTCAACTATATCCATGCCAAATTTCATAAAAATCGGTCCAGCGGTTTAGCCGTGAAAGCGTAACAGACAGACAGACAGACTTTCGCATTTATAATATTAGTATGGATATTGCTATGTGATTCTTCTGCCTCGTAGTCTAGGGGTAACCTATTATTTTTATTATTTTTTAACTTATATTTTTCTCGTGTTGGTCCCGGGCTACTTTGAAGAATAGGCCAACTGCCGTTCTGCCATGCAGATTGTAAAAGGCGACCGATTGGCTATACGAGTGACTACCATCGTGGCTACTAGGTGGTAGAGTTCAGCATTGTCTCGTCCGTGTCTGGTACCATCGCCTTACCTATTCCTGCCGCAATAGCGTCAGTACTTGTCACTGTCGTGTTTCGGTTTGAAGGGTAAGATAGCCGGTAAGTTTATGCATGTGGCATTATATCTCGCCACAAGATAGCAACGCACCATTAACATCTTTGGTGTCTATAGGCGATGGTTGATTCTTTCCATCAGGAAACCTATCTGTTTGCTATTTTACGTTATATATAAAAAAAATTAGATAACTAAACTATTTTTTTTTATATTATATATATGCTTATTACGTATATTATATTATGTATATGTAATTGTATGTACTTGACAATTCGGTCATTATTTCCGTTTTTATATTACAATTGGCTACTTATTGTATTGCCTTTATTTTCTGACAGGGTACCCCGATAGCAACGTACCATTAACATCGTCTATAAGCGACGGACGTCTCTTTCTATCGGAAGCGCCATCTGTCGTTTGCTATCTTATGATTAAAAAGAACTTCGATTTGATGATAAAATATTTAGCGAATTTAACTGTACTATTAAAATTTATAATAATCATAGAAAAGGCATCTAATCCGTTTTCTTATTATACTCCTTTTTTATTAACACATTTCATAATCACTCAGTATGTATATAATTGTTTTTTATTTCATTTGGTACGAATATGAGCTAAAGAACGATAGAACTCCTTTTAGCGTTATTATAGGGAAGCCCAAGATGCGAAATGGGTAGTTACTCGAGTGTCGTAGCGACCTATTTGATTTTGTAGATTAAATTGTAGAAAAAATAAAAGGTTATATAAAGTTTTTAATTTCAATGGTGGGGGAAAAAACTATAGATAAATAAATGTTCTGAAAAAATATGTGCCATGGTAACACTAAATCGCGTCAGATTAAGGTATGGCGGGTTAATTTCCACCTGAAATTTGGAAAATCTGCCGATTCAAGTGTAGCTTAAGGAAGTAGCGTGGAAAGGTCACAAAATCGCAAACGTTGTTTTGACATTCTCGAGCGCGTCTGAATTCTCTTTACTTATATAGGAAATGATGTAAAAATAACGAAAACAAATATAATCTGACAATTTCCACAAGCCGAAGTTATCTTAATTTTGTTTTTTTTTCTGCCCTAGTTGCCTCCCTATAGAAATGGCTTATATTTGGTGGAGAGCCTCAACAGTATGCGAGGTATCTTCCCTATGTTAATCTGACGCGCTTGAGTAAATACCAAAATCCCCTCTTGGGCTCCCCTACTATTAGGCTCACTCTGCCTACCCCGCAAGAGTTCGACTACTTTTTTTGCAAATATAGCTAGTTACATATATTTAACATTTGAAGCGGTTGCGTATGTTATATCGATGGCCATATTAATTATATTTAATTTCTCCTATTTTACATATGTAGTTTGAACTGATGTATTATACAATCGATTATCAATACCAGTTAAAACTTTCTAAATATACCAATCAGACAAATGACAAGGTAAATTTATTCTAATTATATATGTGTTATAGCACTGCTCTGGTACTAGGGAAAAC
The DNA here is from genome assembly GCA_036924255.1 of Apodemia mormo. NCBI lineage: Eukaryota > Metazoa > Arthropoda > Insecta > Lepidoptera > Riodinidae > Apodemia > Apodemia mormo. The sequence continues at coordinate 30,340,332 of JAUPFN010000017.1, forward strand.
TGAAAACATTTTTTAAAACAAAGAAAAAATAAACGTCGAGATCAGGAGAAAATTTTAGACAAATTATTAAACTGCAATCACAATTTAAAACATAATTAATAATAATTTGTCAATTAATTAAACGACGAAGTAATATGGCCTCTAAAGGACAAAAGCGCTTAAACGCTATGTCATCCTAACCAAATGCTATGTAATCCTAATTAATATTATAAATGCGGAAGTTTGTACACTTCAACAAGTCAAACAGTCAACAAGTTGTAAAAGTTTGTTACATTTTTACAACTAAACTACTCAACTGATTTTGATGTATTTTGGCGTTGGGATAGTTGAAGATTCGGGGTGAAACACAGGGACTTTTTTCCACATTAATCAACCCCTAAGAGGATGAAATAGCGGATGAAAATTTGTATGAAAAATTATATCGATGACAAATTACTCGCGGTGTGTTGACTCGCGGATGGGGTAAGCTAGTCTTTGATAATTTAAGCGCATTAAAACTGCAACAATTGACTTTCAGCCTCCCTGTTATCTTTGGACTTCTGAATCTGATCTTCACCAAATTAATATGGAATCAAACGGGAAGCATGTGTCTCAAACAAACATAATTTTCCCAGTCGGTAAAATAATAAGTTCTGAGGTTCATAAAAACAAACATAAGAACAATTGAATTGATAACCTTCTTATTTCTGGAAATTCGGTTGAAAATACAATAAATGTTGTCTTAACTGCAACATACATTGTTTATCTGTGATAATCGATTAAAATTTTCCAGTCGCACAACACTATTGGACTTAAATATAGAAAGAAAATAGCTGTTACCCGCGATTTCATTCATGTCTTTTCAAAATAATGTTTTGATTTACGTTCATATAAAAAGTTTCTTATAATACTTTTGAATAGTGTAGCTCGGTAAGGGTCATAAGCATAATCGGAAGATGTTTAAGTGGTCAGCACCCCCTCCCCACCTAATCATAGCTAGCCAAGCGAAAGCATATGCGGTTAGTTGACAAGTAAAACTACAAGTACAGTTTCACTCTCTTTCTCTCACTCATAATACAATGTTATCAATTTAAACTCTACCTTGACCTGGAAAGAGTCACCTAAACACATTTTATAATGGAATGAATATAATGACTGGAAAAAACATTAAAAAATCTTTGTCCCAAATTTTAACTGTTACTTAACGAGTAATTCCTGTCATACGATGTTATTATGTATATATTATGTATTCGCGGAAAGGTATTTACAATGTCCGACATACGATTTATTGCACCCTTAATTTTCGTAAATTTTGGAACCCTTCAACTCCCCTTATAACAAAACTAAAACTACGCTTATTGTAAGGGTTTAATAAAATCTTCTTATTTGTTATAAAATCGGTTCAGTGGTTTGTTTACTTATCTAAAACGAAAATACAAGCCTTGTTTCTTTTATAATATAAGTGTAGATCCATACAGATAACGTTACGCAACAGAAAATCTTCACAAACAACAATATTACGCAACACGATGGTTTCGCACATCTACAAAATCCAGTTGTCACACCTTCCCGAAAGTCACGTAAAGATGGTTTCTAATAGATTTCCTAATTATTATTCATCTATCGCTTTTTAACTATTTCTCAGGGTATATCCATTTATAAAATAAGTTTTTTATATCATTAGATAGCATTCGAGCGGGTGGCTGTCTTGAAGGATAGGAAAACCATCGCCTACAGACACCAAATATGTTAATGGTGCGTTACTATCCTTATGGCAGATAACAGATTGAATGCAGAACTCTACTATCTAGTAACCAAGATGGAAGTGACTCGCACAGGCAATCGTTTGTTTCTTACGAACAGCCTGGAAGAGCGGCAATTGGTCTATTCTTCATAGGAGTCCGGACCAACATGGGGATACGTTCGGCCCCCTTTTGAAAAATAAACCATCAGCCATTCTGCCAGGCATTACGTAAATTGTTAATAATTAGCCAATCGTGTCAAACCATAGTAGCTACTATGCGGTAGATTTCCGCAATGTCTCGTCTGGTTTTAATACTACCATTTGACGTATTCTTTACGCGGGAAAAATGTATTACTTTATATATATATATATATATATATATATATATATATATATATATATATATATATATATATATATATAGTATATACATATATCATTTCTATATATATATATATATATATATATATATATTAATAGTAACGCAATATTAATATCTTTGATCGGATAGCTAACAAACAGGTCTGCTTGTCAGCTTTCCTATCGAATGAAAAAAAAATATGGACACAAAATTATTACATTACATTAATTAAATTAGTTAATAAGAACTATACTATGTATTTCTGGGAGTAAATGCAAGAAGCTACGCTGACAATCTTGAAAGGTACATCTAGTTTTATCTGTGTTGCAAATAAACCATTTTTCTATTGATAGGTTCTATTTGCTTGTTTAGTACCCAATGTCTACAAGTTTATTTTCATCAATAGCTGAGCAAATATTTAGAAAAATAAATCTTTTGATCAAAATCTTTACGAATTCTTCACGTTACATTTTAACAGTATAAGCTCGAAATCGAATTAGGTGAAAAGGCAACTGGTATTTGACTTCAAATAACAATGATTCAGCTCATATCACGAGTTATTTTTGTGTTATAGCACTCACCCCGTGCTTGGGAATCTGGAAAAACCTTAAAAACAGCAAAGAAAAACATCGACACGCGGGATTTTGAACCTGCGACCTTTAGGGAAATGGTCGCAGGTTCAAATCCCGCGTGTCGATGTTTTTCTTTGCTGTTTTTAAGGTTTTTCATATCACGAGGTCTCCGGTTATATCGCTGGATTAAGCAAAAGTGTTTATCCTATAATCTAAATAATAAAAACTCATTCATATCATATATGCATGTGTAAAAATTTTCTTGTGTATATATTATCATGTATGTTATATAAATGTCGGGTGTGTAATGTTTATTTTTTATGCATAATATTAGGTTTCTACAATCTTCCGCAATGTCTCAAAAAGGAGTACAAAGTTTTTGCTTCACGTACGTATATAGATTAGTGTCGTTGCAGATGTGACCTCTACATTTATCGTATCATTGCACAAAGCTTTGTGACAATAGACGCAAGTGCGGCCCCAACATTATACCCATATTATCACAAACAAACAATTTGCTTTGTTTGGGATTGAATTAATTCGTTATAATTTGTCCAGCAATGAATGAAATGAATGAATGAATGAAACTCTTTATTGTGCACAAACTTAGAATTTAAAAATACATTTTTAGTATCATTAATTACTATACTCGCAGTACACAAAGGCGGTCTTATCGCCAAAAGAGCGATCTCTGCCAGACAACCTTTGTTGATAAGGATAACATTTAAAGGTAGAGTAGGGTACTCATAACAGATATATATACTATTATATTATCTTATGACTATATACCTATTTTACATCTATACATACAAATTATGCAATCACACATATAGGCAAATCCGAGATCACAACATAAAAACACATTGATGCACAACAAAATGCACAAAAATCAAAATATGACAAAAAAAAAATTATATATTACTTATTCTGTAACACTTAAATTCAAATAATACGTTTTGACTAAATTTTTAAAAATATTTAATGATTTCGCACGTCTAATGCTAGTAGGTAGCTTGTTCCACAGCTTAATAGCTTGAATCGTAAAGGAATGTTCATAAAAACATGAATTATGAACAGGCATACGCAAAGTAAGAATTTCACCTGAACGCAGTTTCATAACCTGACTGTTAAAAAATTCAAATTTTTCCTTTAAATATTCTGGAGTAATTGGATCAAACAGCACACGGTACAATAAGAAGAGAATATGAGCATCACGGCGAAGTTTAATAGGAAGCCACTTGAGGTGTAAACGAAACTTGGACACATGATCATATTTGCGTAAGCCAAATATAAATCTGATACATATATTCTGGAGACGCTCAAGTTTATTTAGCTGTTCTTTCGTAAGGTTAACAAAGCATACGTCTGCATAATCCAGAATTGGAAGTAGTAGTGATTCAGCAAGTGCAACTTTGGTAGGTATGGGTAGTAAATTCTTTAATCGCCTTAAGGAACTCCAGGATGCAAATAATTTTTTACTAATTTCTTTAATGTGACAGGTCCATGAAAAAGTGTTATCAAAATATATTCCTAAATTTTTTACAGAGTTTGTGTATGGAATACTAATTCCATTTAGTTGCACAGCAGGTAATCTACACCAATCAACTCTTGCAATAAGTTTTGGACTACCAATTATAATAACTTGAGACTTTTTTGGGTTTATGTTTAAGCCAAAAGGGTGTAGCAGGATAAGTATGATGATTTGGCCCCCAATGACAACTCAAGTCCAAACTTATAATATAGCATGTCCTCGATGTACGTATGCCATTTATAAGATTTTTTCTGCCGTATTCCGCTTTATTCTAGAGATATGGGTGCATGTATGATTATCCTTCAAACAGCCATATCTCAAAAACTAATTAAGATAAATACAAAAGACTAACGTGAGGTTGTAGGTAACGTTAAAGAGTATATTTTATATTTTTTTCAGATTATTTAAATAACTACGCGCATTTATAAATAATAAATAAATATTTTATCTTTGATTTTTTTAGTGTTCTTGGTGACTTACAATCACCGAAAAATTATATGTTGTAGTACTTGATAAGCCCTTCTTACTCATGAAAATTATATTGAAAAAAAGTTGGTGCAACATTTCGAAAAAAATAAAATTCGACATGCACCTGTGTTTGCCATAGAGGAATTTTGGAAGAAACGTTAGCTAATGCTATTCAAAAATATTTTGTAGTCTCGATATTAATCATTTACAGTTGAAATTAGTTCAATAATTCATAAATTGAATATATATATTCATGTTCTATATATATTCTTAGTTATAATGTAGGACAAAGGTATGTACCTTTGTCTCCTCTGTATGTACCTCTGTCTTAAGAATATATATAGAACATGAATATATATAAATATATTTAATTTATGAATTATTGAACTAATTTCAACTGTAAATGATTAATGTCGAGACTACAAAATATTTTTGAATAGCATTAACTAACGTTTCTTCCAAAATTCCTCCATGGCAAACACAGGTGCATGTCGAATTTTATTTTTTTCGAAATGTTGCACCAACTTTTTTTCAATATAATTTTCATGAGTAAGTAGGGCTTGTCAAGTACTACAACATATAATTTTTCGGTGATTGTAAGTCACCAAGAACACTAAAAAAATGAAAGATAAAATATTTATTTAATATTTATAAATGCGCGTAGTTATTTAAATAATGTGAAAAAAATATAGAATATACTCTTTAACATTACCTACAACCTCACGTTAGTCTTTTGTATTTATCTTAATTAGTTTTTGAGATATGGCTGCTTGAAGGATATACATGAAGGAGATACATGCACCCATATCTCTAGATTAAAGCGGAATACGGCAGAAAAATTCTTATAAATGGCATACGTACATCGAGGCCATGCTATATTATAAGTTTGGACATGAGTTGTCATTGGGGGCCAAATCATCATACTTATCCTGCTACACCCTTTTCACTCCAATTACAAATGGTAGCCATGTCAGCATTGATGTCGTTGATAGCACGATGAAGATTTTCAAGATCAGTATGTGTGTAAATTTGGAGATCGTCGGCATACATGTGGTAGAGAGAAGACAATTGATGAGTAATTGAACTAATGAAGAAAGAAAATAGTAGAGGAGACAACACGCCACCTTGAGGTACGCCAGCAGTAATACAAGACCAATCAGAAAGTACATCTGCCCAGCGAATCCTTTGTCGGCGACCATTCAAATAATCTCGAAACCACCCCATTGCTGTAGGTGATATATTAATGGAGCTTAAAAGACCTAAGAAAATATCGTAGTCAACAGAGTTAAAGGCGTTGCTGAAATCCAACAAAGCAAGTACAGTTAATTTTCTAGCATCCATCGCTAGTCTTATGTCATCACTTATTTTAACAAGGGCAGTTGTTGTGCTATGACCAGGACGGAAACCAGATTGAAACGTATTAAACAAGTTATTTCTGTTCAAAAACGATCTGAATTGCTGGTAAACAAGTCGCTCGAGGACTTTGGATAAAAATGGTAAGATTGAAATTGGCCGAAAATCAGAGAAAAGAGATGGATTGGTCTTTTTTGGTAAAGGGATTACAAATGCATCCTTCCAACAATTAGGAAAAGTACAAGATCTTATGGAACAGTTAAATATATGAGTTATGGTGGGAATTACAATATCTATAATAGGAATTATCATATTACGACTGATGTTGTCAACGCCTACTGCGTTTGACGATACGGCTAGGATATTATTTTTTACCTCGGAATCAGAAAATTCATTGAAAACAAACGGTGAAAAATTATACAATATTTTACTTTCTTTTTATTTGCGATATTTTACCTAGTAATTCTTCCATACCTTTTTCTTTTTCTTTTATTCCTTGACAAACCCGTTACACATTAACTATATCAATTATTAATTTCGTAATGTTACTTTGTAAAATAATCACCATGTTTGCATTGGAAATTTATTTGTTTTTAACAAAGTATTAACTAACCAGTTTCACTTTCACATCCAACTTCAGGGCTTGTTTGGAATTTATTGGTATTTGACAATAATATTTACTGGTATATTCGTACATATATTATCACGCGGGTTTATTTACAGGGTGAGCAGATTGAAATCGATAGCATAAAATATACCATCCGCCATTTTGCCACGCAGTTCGTAAAAGGCGAACGATTGGCTATACCTGTCACTAATCACTACCACTGTGACTACTAAGGTGGCGTCCATAAATTACGTGAGGCGTTTTTTTTTAATTTTCTGTCCCTCCCTCCCCCCTTGGTGAGATGTCGTGAGATTTTTTTCAACCCCCTCCCCCATCCCCCAATCTCACGTGAGATTTTTCAAAATTTGGGTTTCTTAAATATGTAAACGCGTTGGATTTTTATTATAAAAAGAAAAAAAAATTGCTTCGTGATTTTATTTACGACTATTAACTATCAACTATTAACTAGACTAGTAATCAATATTGCTGAGTTATGTCATTACAATTTAACAATAGAATACTTAAATCGTAATTACTGCGATTAAAAAAAGAATGTCTACCCTTCTGATAGTGGCGCGAAATTAAAGGACGGGCTACACTGTACCGTAAATTCCGATTAAATTGAACTATTTGGTATAAAACAAATATGATGATTTGGCAGTCAGTAGTAATGTATAGCGTCGAAGTATGAATGAAATTATTTTCTTTTGAACGAATTAGTGAATAATCTTAATCGTGTTACGATTACGCTTAAGATTAAATCTTAAGCATGTACAATCTGGATAATGGACCAAAATAGTATATTGTTTTCTGTTTCAATCAGAAAAAAAATTGCGTGATATTTGCCGAGACCCTCCCTCTCCCTAACGTAAGATTAGATAAGATTTGACTCGACCCTCTCTTCCCCTTAAATATCTCACGTAATTTGTGGACGCCCCCTAAGGTGGAAGAGTTCCAACGCAACGGCTTGCCCGGGTTTGGTACCACCGCCTTACCTATTTCTGTTGACATAGTGCCAATGTTTGACCTTGACATCTTCTGGTTTGAAGAGTAAGGTAGCTGGTTAGCTTATGAGGTGTGATCCAAATGTAATGCTAATCGGGCATTTATATAATATATAATTCACCCAAAAAACCGAAAAATAATTTAGCTGCTCTTTACCGTCATATAAATAGGTAATCTTTTCCTGGAATACATTCATTTGAATATTAGCAATCGAAGTGATAACACGATAATATCTATTTAACTTACTACTGCGTGTTAATACCTACACTTAAATCAGTGAATAAATAATCAATCACCCTCTGTGTTCGTAACTTTTTGGGTGGTTGTTTTTAAGTATATGAGACAATCCTCGGCCTATATTCTATCTAATAAAATAAATATTATCAAAATCGGAGCACTTTGTAAAAAGTTATGCGTTACATTAAAATCAGCGAATTAACAATCATTCCTTGTTTACGTACCCTTATGGTTGGATCAAGAAAAAAATAAACAGGACCACTTTCGAGGTGTCCCCGTTCTAATAAAAAAAGAATTACCAAAATCGGATTACTCTGTAAAAAGTTGTAGGTACGTGATCTAACTAAAAAAATATACGCGTCGAATTGAGAACCTTCTTCGTTTTTTGTCAATTGAAAATGGGAGCCGTCATAGTACCTCTGCTTAAAATAAATTTCGGATAAAGTCATACACGCTGACTTAGTAGTAATAGTGGAAGATTCTGCTCCTCTATATTTCATAGTTGTATGGTAGTTCAAAGAGTTTATGTCAGGTAGAATAACGACAGAAAATGAACTCATCTCCGGCCACTCAGGCCATTCATCGACGTCACACGCTGAAGAAAATTTGAAAAAGAAATTGAAGATATTGTGCTGGAAGAGTGAACATCTATATTTAGATGAAATCACAAGGGTCTCATATGGCAACATTCCACGCATGCTTAACAATGAACTGCACAAAAAAAGGTCTCCTTTGGGTAGGTACCGAAGATGATACCCGAGGAGCATAGAAGAAAATGCGAGTTTGCATTTTAAGGGCCAATCTTGAAACGCTGACATCATCCAAGACCTGGAAATGGTCGTCTTCACCAACCCAAAAAAAATCAACTGTTTAAGCTCGGTGTCTGCTTTTATGATATTGTAGGGAATAATAATGGTGGAATATTTAGAAAAGGGAGTCATAATTACAGGCTTCTACTGCGCAGACAAAATTAGAATATTACACGTGGCTATAAACGAAAAATACAGAGTAAAATAAGTGTGTGTTTTTGATCAAAAAAATGTACCTGCACTCAAATATAAAGTTGTAATGATTAGCATCTGAGAAACAGGATTAGAACTACTTAATAGGGTGGGTTACCCTATTCACCACATTTAGCCGTCATTGACTTCTACCGCTTTCCTCGACTTAAGGACCATCAGGGAAGGGCAAAGAATCAGCGCATGATAGAGAGATGATGGCCGCTGTGGAGGCATTTTGAGAGAAGTAAGATGAACATTTTTTGTAAGGGTATTCAGGGTTGAGAAAAACGGTGGACTAAATGTATCCATCGATGATGTTGATCGATGACTCATAATACTCGTAATAGACTATGTAGAAAAATAAATATAATTTTTAACTATAACCGTTTTTGTATACTCATTATCATTTAGCGGCATCCCGTGTGAAAGACAATACCTTCAGGTAACACTGGATTGTAAAATGCCTTTTAAACCGCACAGGGAGTGAAAGCTAAGGCTCAACTCATTGTAGGTCGGTTATACAACCTAATTAATATACACTGCATAATGTCACTTAAACATAAGGTGACACTTTACATGATGTGTGTAAGACCTGCCTATACTTCAGCGTTGCGTTTGCCCAGCTCCCCCGTACAAACATGCACCCACTGCAAACAGTACAGAACAAAAATAATCCCAAATTACATAGGCCTCGCCACGTACACACCGATCCCGATAATAACTCTGGCCAACGGTACACACGAAAACATCACCAGGACCCCTGTTACGCAAACGCCATCAGCGAACCGAGACCAAGGTCAACGATCATCTGAAGGACAAAACAATGCCATCCATCCATCCATCCAAAAATGCAATCCCATCGTAAATCACGAACCCACGCTAAGCCAAGGTTCGGTTTCACAGGAGTCACTCTTAGGGCGGAAGTAGGGCAAAGTATTGCAAATCATTGATCTCTTTGGCGTACATACGCTTCATGTGTACACCTAGGAACCCACTTGTTATTTTCGATTTTTGATCATGTTAGTAAATCAGCGCTTATTCTATATCGTTTATTATGACGTATTGCTACGTCGAAGTGGATCTCGATTGATGACGGTAAATCAGGTTAACCCAGCTCCATTGTGCATCAGCTGTCGGTTTCATTTTACATTAGATATCAAAGGGGTTAAATTTAAAAATGGGTCCTTCCATTTCGGTCTCCCATTTTGATGGGGTTGTACTCGGAATGGGATCGTTATGATACGTAACAAAAACTACTCAGAAAACGCAGTTACTGAGTTAAACACATAGAAGTAGTTTAAAGACTATATTACCTAGTTTTGGAAAATTTCAGAGCTAGGAATATTCCTAGCTCTGACCGCGATTTTTGTCTTTTTAGACCAGAATTCCTAATGTCTTTTAAACACTTGTACTGTTTCACAATTCTTGCACTAAAAATGCTATCAACAATTAATGACAAACTAGCTAAACCGGCGAACTTCATTCTGCCTTAAAACAGATTTAAAATCTGCTAATATAGGAAAATAAAAGTGTAGTTTTCATAAGTTTCCTTACAATTTTTAATTTTTTTCTCTTCACAAAAACCTTCCCCGGACTTTATCTATTCTGTGCCTGAACTTAAAAAATATTTTAAATAAATAAGCGAACCCAATCTCGAGTTTTGCGCATAGCAACACATTTATGTATGGGGGCGATAATTGTAAAATAAAAATGTTTAAATTTTTTTTATATATACAAAATCATATTCCTGATAGACTTAAATCATTGCCTATAAATACATTTCGTAAAAAGTTGTTTAATTTGCTGTTAGATAAAACTTATTATGATATAAGTTTGATGAATTCGCCTTTAAAAAAATTCTATGTAATAAAATTTTGTAAATAGTGAAATAACTTTGTTTATAAAAAATATGAAATTATTATAAAAAATATGAAATTATTCTTGGACATTAGTAATAAGTAACTTCCATATTCTTGCAAATAAATATTTTCTTTCTTTCTTCTTCTTCTTTCTTTCTATTGACACATTGTATGTTTATCATTACTTATTAATAACACACACACACACACATATATATATATATATATATATATATATATATATATATATATATATATATATATATATATATATATATATATAGCGTCAATTGTGAAACAGTGGCTTTTTTATTTCATAGAATAAGAAATAAACAGTTGTTTCTTCTGTTCGAAATACATGATCGTTGCATATAAACGCCAAATATGTTAATGTGCTCTGTTATCCGTGTGGCGAAGTTAAGAACGCTACATTCATAACTTTATTACTAGATTGGACTAAATAAGGTGGTAACAAATGTTAAAAATATGTTTTTACAACATATTTAGAGTGTTAAAGCGTATTGTATCTTATCAATTTAAAAAATACTTCCGTGTTAAAATTTTTAGAATTCATCCCGTCGTGCATCAGTAACTTGTTTTATCTGCGTGTCTATAATAAAAAAAACGGTCAAGCGCGAGTTGGACCCACATACCTAGGGTTCCGTACAAACTTGTAGGTAATCTTAGCTACATATAAATTTCATGAGTAATCATCGGGAAGTACCCTATAAGTTTTGATTCCCTTTTTAAATTGCAAAATATGCGACATAAACGGTCATATCTTTTGATCGCGTTTTTTTGTTTGTAACTAAAAATTTGCAGTTTTCGATTTTTTTCCATTACATCTGCTGTAAGACATTGCTTCTTGCCAAATTTTATAATTCTAGTTCAATGGGAAGTACTCTATGGGTTTTGATTCCCTTTTGCAAACGCGATAAATCGTAAAAAATGCGACATCAATGGTCATATCTTTTGTTCGCGTTAATGGTTTAATTTTTTCCGTAGACTCGAGTATTTGTTATAAATTTCTAGTTACCTCTACGCGTTCTTGAGAAAAAAGAGTATTGGCAGATGGACAGACGAATAGACGGACAGACGTACAGACGAACCGATGGACCGACAGACAGACGGACAGACGGGGAGACGGACATACGGACAGACAGACAGACGGACAGACGGACAGATGGACAGACGGACAGACGGACAGACGGACAGATGGAAATTCGGACAGACCGACCGACGGACAGACGGACAGACGGACAAATGGAAAGACGGACATACAGACAACGAAGTGATCCTATAAGGGTCCGTTTTCTATGAAGTACAGAACCATAAAAATGATTAACTATATATGTGTTTTAGCACTTATCCCGTGCTTGCGAAAACTTGAAAAACTTATAAAAAGAATTTTCCTGTCATGTCGAAATTTTCTTTGTAAGTTTTTAAAAAATATCTTAATTAAACACGACTAGCAGGCCCGCGCAGCTTCGCCCGCAAGTAGACTAGCATATCGTTGATAAAAAATTTCATACAAACTTTCATGTCCTATTTTAGCCCTTAAAGGGTTGATTGAGAAAAAAGTTTGCCTATATTTGATCCCGAACCTGCAACTATCTTCAATCCAAATTTCATCAATATCGATTTAGTGGTTTAGCTGTGGAAGCGTAACAGATATAAACTTTCTCATCCATAAAGTGTGTTTGTTTGTTCGTCTTTCACGGCAAAACGGAGCAACAAATTGACGTGATTTTTAAATGCAGATAGTTAAGAATACATGGAGAGTGCCATAGGCTACTTTTGTCTCTTTCTAACCCCCCACTTCCCTGAAATGGGGGATGGAAGTTTGTATGGAGCATTCCGCAATTTTCAAGGTAGAAAGCTAAAAATTGGTATGTGGATTATTTGTGACTAACAAAAAAATCATAAGTCATTTTTTTTTGGAAATCTGCTCCCAGTTTAACGCAAGCGAAGCCGCCTGATACAAATTTGGTTGGCTTAATATTTGTTTGTAGGTACACCCGTTTGTGAGAGACTGGTGCCTGAGGTAAGTTCTAGAAGATCCTGTAATACAGGTCGCCAGGTCCCCACTTGTCGGTTTCAATACCATGTGGGTAGTTATACTAGTTACAGTAAAAGAGAATTTCAATAAGTAATATTAACAGTAAAATAAACTAAAACTATGATTTTAACAGAAAGAGTAATAATCAAATAATAATAACAACAATAATAACAACTAAAGGGTGTTAGTTTGTTCGTCGTATATGTATGGAATATTGTATGGAAGTATAGATAGTACGGAATCTTTCATGTGCCAGACGTTTCACACTTGACTGGTTTTTTGCAAGTCGGTCAATAATCTTGCCATCAGCAACCATTTAACATGAATTGCAGATTCCGAATACCATGTTTATAAACGATATACAATCGCTATTGTCATGATTCTGTCATTAACGATTCTGGGACGGACATGTTTGTTCCACTTTGTGATAAATGCAGTAATGTGTGTTCTCATATTGTTTTATTAAGTACGCATGAGTAATTAATTATGTGATCAATTTTGATTGGTTTCCGACAGGGTGTTTAAATGATGATCACAAACATTCATGGGCGTACCCAGGTTCTGGGCCAAGGGAGGCAAATCTGATAATAAATGACCGATCGAATTTGGATTTTCAGCCGAAACCGACACTTCAGCTTATGTTCCAGTTTCGGTTTCGACCTGAAGTATCGGTTTCACATTTTACTACTATATTTTTATCTTATATTTTTATCCACAGCAGTAGATAGTTAGTAGGAAAGTAAACAAATTCCAGGGGCGGGCAGCTTCCCCCCTCCTGCCCCCCCTTCTGGTATGCCCATGCAAACATTTGTATTTCTGGGTTTGGGTGTTTACAAAATATATTTCAGTATTTATATACCCAAGGTATTTCTATGTATAAGTATCATTAACTAACACAAGCAAATAATTTACTTACTTTGAGGTTAGGTCAATTTATGTAGGTAATTAGTCTAGTGATCGCCTGTGTGGTCTAGTAGTCCGGTGTCAAGGTGTTGGCCACTTGCGGTCTCGGGTTCGATTCCCAGATCAGGCAATTCAAAATGTGTTTTTTTAAAAAAAAACAATGTTGCCAGGGATTTGATAATTGGCCGGTTGGCGATAGGTTTGCCATCTATCACAAACCAAATCACTCCAAATACATAAAAGTGTTAAGTTAAAGTTAACGCTCAAAAATAACGCTTTCCTTATAGAGCAAAATTATTATAAGGTTTTTGAATCAATAAACTGGTTTATAGTGTTTTTTTAAGATGTCTGTCGCTTTTATTTCAACCACACTATGCGTGACGTATTTAAAGCGCGAAAAATACGTCACCCATTTTATTTTGGCTTATGAAGCGTTTTCATCTCAAATACACTCTAACAGAAACCTTATATAAAACCGCTAAAAATCTTTATCAACCGATATTTTTAAACCGGTTTGACACTGATCGTGACTAATAAAATCGTAAATTTCTTCCTTTTTCTGTCGTATTGTGTTCCGACTCCGATACTTTAGTTAAACTACTTACAAATTGTATTAGTATTACAACCCCGCTACACCATTAACATCTTTGGTTTACCTGTAGCAAACGTTTCGCATCGCCTAACCGGAGTTTTGTACTGTAGCCCTAAAGTACCTTTGAGATTTTTTATTTACGAAAAGTACTACCCTATGAAGGTGTTTGAGTACCACAGCCTTAGTAGTAATTATGCACCTTTGATATGGACAGCAACGCATCATTAAAGTCTTTGATATATGCTATTGTTATCTCTTTCCACCAGAAGAACCATCTGCTTCCTGTTCTATGATATAAAAAGCATCAGCTCAGAACTTTTCTATATTATTCTATTTAGATTTTTAAACGCTATTTAGTATAAAAATAGACAAAAGAGAAAGTGTAAAAGCATTCAGACACTAAGAAATCATAACAAGTTTGGATATTCAGGCTATTTGTGGTCAGTTAGACAAGAAATAAGATTATATATATGGTAGTTGTACCGGTCGGTAATGCGCATTTAATGCTCGAGAAAGTATTGTCTACGATTGACATTAATCAAAGTTTGTCTTCAAACAACGTCTTATTAGAAAGCGATTTACTTGGTAATCAATATTGAAATTGCGTATAGTTAGAGAGCTGGCGGTCCCTATTTTGGGATCAAGTCTTTTTTTGTATTAGATAGGAAACAAGTAAATAAACAAATAAATAAAATAAATATTCACGGGACAAATTACACTTACTGATCTAACCCCAAAGCAAGCAAATTATTTGCTTGTGTTATGGGTGTTAGTCAAATAATACATAGAAATACGTATATACTAGAATATATTTAATAAACACCCAAACCCAGAAATACAAACATTTATGTTCATCACACAAATGCTTGTCCCCGTCAGGGATTGAACTAGAGCCCCGTCGATTGCGTAGTTTTTAAGAAAATTAAGAAAATTAGATTTAAGAAAATTAACGTCACCTTAAACAGCTTGCGGCCAAAACGCCATTACTAAAATACGCTATTAATGTCGGTAAGTTAAATTTTAATGTAAAATAATCCTTTGATTACAAAATATTAAATCGATTTTAGCGTTTATTTCGGGCGAGAAGAGAGAAGACTATCACACTCACATTTTGTCTCATTGTCGATTAGCGAGCGGCGGAGAGTAGACGTCACTGTATATGAGAATGTGAAATAAACAAATTACCCACCATCGTCTAGCTTTTCTATTTTTTTTTACTTTATTTTTGGTTACAACTTTCACAAAGTTATAATATACAATGGCATACAGAGCCAAACCAGCTGCAGTTTGAAAACCGTCTGTAATGTCGTCCATATCGGATAGGATCCAGAACACGAGTGATAAAAATGAGAGAGTGGATAAATTGCTTGTCCTCGCGAGAAGTCTCAGCGAAAGTTCTCACTGAGAGTTCTTGCCGTGAGTCTGGCTGGGCCAGAAGTATTGCCTCTAGATATAATACAGCTTCATGGCCGGACCTGACTGGTAAGACGTTGCGTTTGTTTCGAAATTGCTTCAATTACTTTTTGTTACAGCTTCAAAAATACATACTTGAAGAAGATAAACATTATTAAGCTGCCGATTTCTTGTGGTATTAGATGTAGTTGTTTATAATTAGTCCGGGTATAATTGGATATTATACCCGGCTTTATATTATTGCTAGCATCCCTATTCCCTATACAAACATAAGTTACATTTTTAACGCAGTAAAACTTCAGCAACCGGCTTCTTTTTCCCTGTATTTCTTGATACTCTTGAACCTTTTACGCCGTATTGATCCCGGCCTCCTTTGAAGTATTCTTCAAAGGAGGCCGGGATCAATACGGCGTAAAAGGTCGCCTTTTAAGGCAGTTGGCCTTTTGTTAAGGCAGTTGGCCTATTGGCCAACTGCCGTTCTGCCAGGCAGGTCGTAAAAGGCGACCGATTGACTATCGAGTCACTAACATCGTGGCTACTAGGTGGTAGAGTTCTGCATTGTCTCGCCCGGGTCTGGTACCACCACCTTACCTATTCCTGCTGCAATAACGTCAGTGCTTGTCGCTGTCGTGTTCCGGTTTGGAGGGTAAGGTAGCCGGTAAACTTATGCATGTAGCATTAGACCTCGCCACAAGATAGCAACGCACTATTAACATCTTTGGTGTCTATAGGCGATGGTTGACTCTTTCCATCAGGAGACCCATCTGCTTGTTTGCTATCTTATGATATAAAAAAAAACCTGTATCAGATCTTTACCAAAGTAAAATAGGACCCCACGAGAAGTAATACTCTCTAAAAAATAATTTTCGAAACCGGTACATAAATGATTAAGTTCAAAGATAACAAACATAAAAACATACAACCAAAATGATAACCTCCTACTTTTGGAAAGTTCTTCAGCCGAAAGTAAAGTGTCGTCATTTTATAATATGTTCCATGATATTAACACCATCGTTAACAATTGGCCGCGGCATAATATTGCTCGAGTTATTGTTACATATGTAGATGAGTAGTTGATTTATAAGTAATACATATATAGTTTTTGTTTATAATGTTAAGATTACTTTTTATTTCTATTTTTTTTTCATGATTGTAATTAAACTTATTGTGTCGACGACTCTGATGCCCGGTAAAACTCGCAAGAGTTTATGTGGTATCTTTAATATTATTGATAATGTATTAAATTGTATTAAAATAAATAAATAAATAAAAATAAAACGAGAATCCTACCTAACTTGTAACATAAATTTGAAGTAGGTTTGCATAGTTTTCTTTAAGTTTCAAACCTAGAAAATGGAGCTTCGTGTAGAGCAAGGAGCTCTTATTGGGATTTACTACTAAGTTATTCCGTGTTGGTCCGGGCTCCTTTAAAGAATAGGCCAACTGCCATTCTGCCAGGTAGATCGTAAAAGGCGACCGATTGGTTATGCGAGTCACTACCATCATAGCTACTAGGTGGTAGAGTTCTGCATTGTCTCGCCTGGGTCTGGTACCACCACTTTAGCTATTCCTGTCGCAATAGCTTTAGTGCTTTGTCACTGTCGTGTTCCGGTTTAGAAAGTAAGTAAGGTAGTCGGTAAACTTATGCATTGCACCATTAACATCAGGTGATGGTTGACTCTTTTCATCAGGAGACCCAGCTACTTGTTTTCTGTCCTATGATATAAAAACATTGGCTAACTACTAGAACAAAATTTCAGTTAACTTAAAAATATATTATAACTAGCAGTTACTTGCGAATTCGTTGGCGTGACCAATAATCATTACTTGCCTTTGTTCAGTCGGGTAAAAAGTAGCCTTTAGAATTTGTCACTTCTGGATAATGTAGCTTCCTAAAGGTGTAATAATTTTTAAAATCGGTCAAGTATTTTTTGAGTTAAATCGTAACAAGCAAATGAACAAAATATCAAATCTCTAGTGATAATAATGATATAAGAGCTGCACTGTGTAGCTAGTTTTATAAATGCGAAAGTTTGTAAGTGTGGATGGAGGGATGTTTGTTACGCAAAAAGGACTGAATCGATTTGAATAAAATTTGGCACACATATAGATATTGACCTGGAATAGCACATAGAGTCCTTTTTATTTTTACGTTTTTTCCGGGGGATTCAACAAAAAATTTAGAAGCCAGTTGGCCATCCCTGAAACTTCCCGCTGAAATGAGATATTTTAAGCTCAAAGAAATAAAAACTACACTCAAGCATAGATTTATTAACTCGAAAACTTCAAAATTCAAAGTTTTTAAAAATGACAGTACATATTGTAATTTCCGAAAATATGTATATTTTTAAAATTATTATCACTTTTGATCATTCGAATGGTACTCAACTCAATGTTTCAGCTGTAACCCGTTTTATTAGCTACAAAAATGGTAAGTTGAAAAATGTTGAAGAAATATCAAAACAACCATTTTGCAAAAGTTTTCGCTACTGATAAATCCCGAACGAATCAACCAATTTTAATCCGAATAAAAGTATTTGACGCAAGTCTTAAGTAGAAGAGCTGACTAGATTTTGAAACAAATCTCTCGATTTTTAAAAAAATCGAGGCAAAATTAGTATCATTTATTTACTTTATAACTTTATTTATATACGTATCGAGAAGTTAAAAATTACCATCATTTCTTTAATGCGGCGTACACAAAATTAAATAGCGTATCAATAATACAATAACTTGTAAATAAAAATAAATTATCTTACGTAATTGTACCTTCTGTAAATCTCTCTATTTTCCATACTCATATAAACAGGAGTTGCTCGCTTGTTCGATACAAAATACGTTTGTCTATAATGCTGATTGATTAAAAACGTAAATTATGGCATAGTTTGTCGTAAATTTAAATAAATGGTAAATTAACATATGATTTGTTTTACGAGAGAAAACTTTCGAGATCGTCTCAGTTATATAACATTTTTTTCTTATACTAGTTGACACACGTTGCTTTGTACGCGAATTGTGTGGTTTAACAGGTCTTCAATGTAAGATATTTATATCTTCTACTCTTCACTGCAATGCACCGTTAACATCTTTGGGGTCTATAGGCAATGGTGTTATCTCCTTGTTTGCTATCTTGTACTAACAAAAAAAAGATCAGTGCTAAACCACTTAATATGTAGGTGGTTATTGGATGCATTAGCTTTCTGTCTATAAGTATAGAAGGAACAGTATGATAACAAGTTGAACCACGAACTTTGAACTGAACATTGGCTAGCTGACTAAATTTGAAAAACTGTTCAATAGTTTGCCTTATTGAGTATATTAACAAAAACTATTTATTTTTCTTAAATAACGTACATTTATAATTAAAAAATTTTGTAAACGGTTGACCCTGCAGGCCATCCCTGAAACTTCCCGCTAAATTAAGGTATTTTAAGCTTAAAGGAGTAAAAGCTATAAGCATAGATTTTCCCAGTTCAAACATTTTTTTTGTTAAAAATGGCAGTATATTGATTTTTGAATAGGTGTATATTTTCGAAATGATCTTTCGAATGGCATTCAACTCAATATTTGAGATCTAAAATATTGGTATAGCTACATAATCGATAGCTTGAAAAATTTTAAAGCAATGTTTTGTAAATGTTGTGTAAATACATTGTTTTCAAAAAGTTTCGTCAGTGATAAACCCCTTGCCAAACCAATTAACCAATTTTGATCCAATTCACACAGTTTTTTAAGGAGAAAAGCTGATAAGATTCTTAAATCAATCGGTGTATTAGCCTGAAAGTTATTTCAAAAACATTAATTTTACTAAAAACAACGTAATTTTAATGTTTGAAAAGCTGTAACTTTTGAAAAATTAGATTCAATTTTAATTTTCGAAACGACATTCGACGTAGTTTTTTTTAATACTAAAATATCGTAGAATACCAAACTACCTAACAAAAAAATTGGTTGAAAATTTTCAGTTATGTCGTAAATACTTTTTTCAAAATTGTTCGTCAATTATTGCTCCCAAACGGATAAACAGATTTTCATGCAATTTATGTATTAGACGTGTTTTTTGAGGAATAGAGCTGATTAGTTTTTGTATTTAATCGGTACATTAATCTGGACTTTATATTAAAAAAATACTGTTTCGCTAAAATTTTTTTTTGGGGTTGTTTCAAAATTTTCCAAAATCTCCTAGACATGGTTCAAATTTTCAGGAAGTTGAGTAGAATACAATCAAATATCATCAACCGCGTTTCAATCGGTCCAGCCGTTCAAAAGTTATGTGATGTTTACATACACATATACCCACACACACATACATACATACAGATATACTATCGTCATCGTACAAATAGTCGGAGAAGGTTCATAGGATCTCAAAACGTGAAATACTGGGGAAACTTCTATTTTGAAAATCAGGATAAAATCAGTAACTTCCTTATCTACATACGTAGCGGGAAGTTAAAAATAAAGTTGTAAATAAAATTTACCGCGAAAAATGTCATGGCGTCCTAGTGATACGCCGTGTAATTATCTACATTACTTACATACTCTATGGTTTCTATGAAAATGATAAATAAAGATTATTATGAATTACTATAAATCCTTATCTGTTATAATAAACATTTTAGTTGTTTTGCTATCCTCATATCATAAATTAATCATTATATGTAATGGAATATATCCAATACATTATAAGTGGAGCCATCCTATTTATAATATGCTATTCTTGTTAAGTAAGAAAGGGTTCTGATTCTTTATTCTTTAGAAGATAAATAAACTTGGGATTAAGTGCTTCTTACAGTTCATAGTATACCAATGTTTTTTTATTATAGTTTGATTTTACCTATTTTAAATATAGTACTGTTTTCAGTCGACTTCCCAAAAAGTAGGAGGTTCTTAATTTGGATATTTATAAATTTCTTTATGTATGTTAGGGCATAACTCCGTCATATATACGGATTTACATAATTGTTTTTTGTTTAAGAGAGTTGCTTCCAGATTAAGATAAAGATGGAATGGAAAGTACACTCTGTATAGTCTTCACTAGGAAATGTCCAGATTCTGCTTGAGAAAAGGGTCTGATTATATCTTTTGTTGACAAAACTTAGATAAATATGAATAGAAAATTAACAATAGTTGTTATGAGACCACTTAAGAGTTAGAGCAATCCAGCAGTGTTGATGTTTAATGAAATTATCTTGTAAATTATGAAGAATTTTCAAATTATTTATTTAACACATATTTTACATCATTTGAAACTAAAAAAGTAATATAAAACACAAAGTGATATAACAAATATTAATGACTTAAATAGGTTTAACTTTACTTGAAGCACTCGCAGTTAGAAAAAACATATAAAAGGATTAAGGTCAGTCGTTCCTAGTATTGCAAATACACGTGGTCGAAGGCAAAGTGATTTTACTATCGGCAATTCAACAAACAATAGCAAATAATTATTCTTTCTCGAGTGGAATATGGACATTTTCTAGTGAACTATATTTTCTATTCGGCCTAATACAAATTTGATGAAGATCTAATTCAGAGTTCCAGTGAAAGTGGTAGTTGGAAATCGATTTTTGCAGTTTTACGCGATTGTTATGTTAGAGAAAAATAGTGTAATAAAAAAAAAATATTGAGATTCTTCTACCGGATCTTCTCAGTGCATTTCCAGAGATCTCGGTAGCTAGAAATCAGTTTTTGCAGTTTTACAATGTATTATTATGTTAAAGCGAGATAGTATACAAAAAATGTAGAGTTTCTTCCATTGGATCTTCTCAATGTATTTCCAGAAATATATGTGGCTGAAAATCGGTTTTTGCAGTTTTACTGAGTATTATTATGTTAAAACGAGATAGTATACAATAAATGTTGAGTTTCTTCCACCGGATCTTTTCGGTGCATTTCCAGAGTCGTAGGTAGTTAAAAATCGATTTTTGCACATTTATTGTTTATATTATGTTATAGGGAGATAGTATACAAAGAATGTGGAGTTTCTTTCATTGGATCTTTTCGGTGTATTTCCAGAGTCATCACCAGCCATCAGTAGCTGAAGATCGGTTTTTGCACTTTTACTGTTTATATTATGTTATAGGGATATAGTATACAAAGAATGTAAAGTTTCTTCTATTGTATCTTCTCGGCGTATTTCCAGAGACATAGGTGGCTGAAGATTGGTTTTTGCACTTTTACTGTTTATATTATGTTATAGGGAGATAGTATACACAGAATATAGAGTTTCTTCCATTGGATCTTCTCGGTGTATTTGCAGAGATATAGGTGGCTGAAGATCGGTTTTTGCAGTTTTACTGTTATTACAAACACAACAAAAAAAAATTACCGAAATTGGTCCAGCCATTCAAGCGTGATGTCGTGACCAAGGAAAATAGGGATTGATTTATATATATATATATATATATATATATATATATATATATATATATATATATATATATATATATATATATATATATATATAGATTAAAACAAGATTAGATATTGTACAAAAAAGTTGAGTTTCTTTTACCGGATCTCCTCGGCGTATAGAAGATGTTAAAAGTGTAACCGCCAAAAGATTCTGTTGAGAGGAATTTGAATAAAGTTTTCTAGTTCCCCACTTTGCTCTCATTCTCTTTCTGTTCTCAATTCCGCTCTTTTTTATCTAGATTGTTTATCTTTTGATTACACATTCTTCTTTAATTTGACACAAACAATTTATTCAATTCCAGTGCCTTCATCCGCACATTAATATTTAAGACAACGATCCACAAATGCTGGTTTTTATAACATAAGATATCAAACAAAAATATATTGATGGTGCGTTGATACCATTATGGCTAAGTCTTAATGCCTCCATAAATTTATCGGTGGTTTTTTTTAAATCAGAACATGACAATGACAAGCGATGCCGATAATGCGGCAGCAATAGGTAATACTGTGGTACCAGATCCGGGAGAGGCAATGCAGAACTCTACCACCTGCATAGTAGCCACGATAATGGTAACTCGTACTCGTCTCGTCGATCGAGATCGAGAATGGCAGATGATCTATTCTTCAATGGGGGCTCGGTTCAACGCATGTGGTATCGAATATTTTACGTTACTATGTCATTAAAAATGTAAAAAAAACGTTCAAAAGACATGAGTCAAATAATTAGATGCATGAGAAGCTACATTAGATAGAAAGAATAGAGACCGGGCCAGATAATCAATTCTAAATAAGCTTTTTAGTTCGTGAAAAATATAAACACTTATTTAATTATCATAAACTTGCCAGTGACTTGATATGTGCCCCATTGGTCTTCTGGTTGGTAGCCTAAGTATCATAACATTTAGCACAGTTTGAAAATATTGGGTGCACTATTTATGCCTCTGCCTACCTCTTCTGGGATAAGGTCGTGATAGTTTTTATTTATTACTTCAGAGTTTGGTACAAAATAAAACTTTTAACTGAGTCAGACAGATGCAAGGAGTTAAAAATTTATAGATTTAATAATCCATTTTGACCTCTCTAATATATTTAATCAAAAGAATTTAATTATTATTTTAAAGGAGATTGATTAAATCGACCTAAAAGGGCTACAAAAATGTAGTATCAGCCGACGTATTAAATTTTAGAATTCATCGGACACTTTTTAATAGCGAGTTTTTAAAAGGAATTTACTTGGAAAGTCATAAAACTAATCAAATTTATAAATTACACAAAAGAATTTAGCTAATAATTACTTTAATTCCGTCTTTTGCGAGAAATGAACCGAGTTTACACTTCATGGCTAGCAGTCGGAACTTCAAGATTTGTAATTAAATTATTTCAACGTGAATTTTAAAAAAATTAGGGGTTAGAGTTCTACAAAGCCTCGTCAACGTTAATTTTTTGTTTGATTACAAAAATAAACAGAAAATCATAATGTTAAACGCTTAAACGTTATTTTTATGAGAAAACGGTGTCTGAAGTAGTTTGTAGGTAGAGTTTTACGCCCACCGCCTTATCTATTCATACCGCAATACCGTCAATGCTTCTCACTCTCGTTTTCAGGCTTGGAGGGTAAGGTAGTTGTTAAACTTATGAATGTAGCATTACCAACCCGCGATAAGAATACTAACGCACCATTAACATCTTTGGGGTCTGTAGGTGATAGTAATTGTATCTCTACATCCAGAGATTGATCTGCTTTTTTGGTCTTATGACAAAAAAGCTCATCACACGAAATAAATGATTATTCCTATCTAGAATCGAAACTAAACCTAACCCCATCGATTGCTTAGTTAGATTCAGTAACTATTTAGCCATAGGTGCATAAACTTTTTGTTGGTTCAACTAGACAAATATCTCTTATTTCAACTACTCTTAATTATCTTAACCGGAGAAAACAACTCTAACTAGCGATCGTCTTGTCTTTGAAATTTGATTATAGACTAAATAATATAATCTCTTTTAATTGTGACAACAGACTATAAATAGATGCAACGAAGATAGTATACATATATGTATATTTTCGTATATGTTACACGAGTGTAGTATATGTAATGTGTATTTTTATTAATTTAATTTATTTTTTAATAAATTAAATTAATAAAAATACACATTTTACAATTTTAATTTATTTTTTAGATTATTTAAAAATATTAGGTTCCTGGAGTCCTCCGGAATGTAAATTTTAACTGTGCCAAATTTTAAACTCTTACACTCGTCGTAGAAAGAGGTACAAAGTATTTGCTTCGCGTATTAATACACAGATAAATATATATTTGCAAACGTCTATATATGTGTGGTTAAAAACGTTACTTTCTGGGATTAGGTCAAACAAGAGCATATATTCCAACAGTAATATGTCATCCAATATTATGCATGTTGTTAAGGTCATGTACGATTTGGCAGAGCTTAAAATATTATTACCAAAGTCAAATATTACCGTAACACAACCGGACAGAGTACGTAACGTATGTGAACACGCGATACTATCTTCGTTCACGCATTCGTTCGCCAACAGACGATAACGTCGCGCGCTAGCCTCATTTTCGCATTTCTAAATTTCAAATTTTATTGGACGTTCTGTTTTCTACATTTATCTATGATTGTAATTTTGAAATTAGAAAAAGGAACAATGTTTGTATGTGTGGTGCTTAAATAGTGTTGTGATATTGTGTTGTGGATTACAATTTTTACCGGTAAGTTAACTTTTTTTTAAATCTCTATAAAAATTAAATGTAAACATAATGTTGGTATTTTTATTTGTGGTACAGACAAGATACAGATTTTATGTGTTTATATTGCGACTAATATTGTGAATTGTAGAAAATATTTTTTTATTAATTATTTATTACTAGTTGACCCGGCAAACGCTGTTCTGCCAACTTTGTGTCTACTTTTCCGTTTTTTTTCTACATTTTTTCACCTTTTAAACCTAACCTGAACCTCCATGAATATTTTAAAACCAAAATAAGCCAAATCGATCCAGCCCTTCTCGAGTTTTAGCGAGACTAACGAACAGCAATTGATTTTATATATATAGATTCTAATAAATAATTAATAAAAAAATATTTTGTTTTGTTTGAACTATATCAATTTTATACTTTTTGCTTCATAACACCCTTTTATATTGATATATTATTAAACTAAATTCAAAAATGAAAACAAAATTTGCAAATGCTAAAAAGTTCAATTTAGAACACAATAATATGATTCATGAATTAAAATGGTTTCAATTATAATTATCAGTGGGTTAATGGTCTTAAAGATTAAAATGTTCATTACATATATGCGAATAAGGTGCTAAATGCAATGTGTAGAGTTAAGCCACTATGTAGTTAAGCTGCTACTTATTTTTGTATTTTTTTCATCTTGATGCAAATTTCTAAACGAAAAGGTGTTTAACGAAAAGTTTTTGTGCAATGTAAATCGCTTTACCTATTTTCGAGATAACGTTAGTATGTCTGTATATATGTATGTATATATGTGTGTATGTAAACATCTCATAACTTTTGAACCGCTTAATCGATCGAAACGCGGTTGATGCCATTCGATTGGATTCCGCTCAACATAAAACTTGCTGAAAATTTGAACCAAGTCAGCCCAGGAGATTTTAAGAAATTTTGAAATAACCCGAAAAATAATTTTGGCGAAACAGTTTGTTTTAATGTAACATCCAGATTAATGTAGCGATTGAGTACAAAAACGAATCAGCTCTATTCCTCAAATAACTACGTCTATTGCATAAATTGCATCAACATCAGTTTATCCGTTTGTTAGAAATCGTTGACGAAAAATTTTGAAAAAAGTGGTTTTTCGACATAACTTCGAAATTTTTCTACCAGTAAGTTTTTGGTATTCTACTATATTTTAGTACTAAAAAACTACGTCGAATGCCGTTTTAAAAATCAAAATCGAATATGATTTTCAAAAGTTACAGCTTTTCATATATTAAAATTATGTTGCTTTATAAATTGTAACTACTTAATAACGTATACTTGTTTAATATTTTTGAAATAACTTTAGGACGTAAAAATCTTATCAGCTTTTCTCCTTTAAAAGTTGCGTCAAATACCGTTTATTGTATCAAAGACAGTCAATTTTTTTGGGATATATCAATGACGAAATTTTTTGAAAAAAATGTTTTTTGTCAATGTTTCGAAATTTTCCAACCTTTTATTTTGGTAAAACAATATTTTTGATCTCAAAACTTGAGTCGAATTCCATTCGAAAGATCAAAATCGATTATCGTTTCCAAAATATACAGCTTTTCAAAAATCAATAAACCGTTAGTTTTAACAAAATGGATGTTTGAACAGAAAAAATATATGCTTATATTTGTCATTCCTTTGAGTTTAAAATATCTTAATTTAGCGGGAAATTTCAGGGATGGCCTGTAGAGTCATCCGTTAACATATTTTTTTCGATCGATTAAAATATCGAAAGTAGCTGAAACGGTCTATTGATCAACAACCCACCGATGAAATAAAATTTTGCGTGTGCTAGTGTATAATTTTTTTTTGTTATCATTTGATAGCAAACAATCGGATGTATTTGCTGATGGAAAGAGAAACAACCGCCTATAAACACCAAAGATGTTAATAGTGCGGTGATATCCATGTGGCGAGCTGGTAATGCCATATCCATAACTCTACCGGCTACCTTACCCTCCAAACCGGAACACGACAATGACAAGCATCGACGCTATTGCGGCAAGAATAGGTAAGGAAGTGAGGGATATGATATGGGAATATACCCGGGCGCGACGTTGCGGTACTCTACCACCTTGTAATCACGATGGTAGTGACACGTGTAGCCAATCGATCGCCTTTTACGACCTGCCTGGCAGAATGGCACTTGGTCTATTTTTCAAAGAGGGCCCAGATCAATGCGGGAGAAAATTACTTGAAGGATTATAACGTTTATGTGGTCGATTCAAGTAAAATATTCTTTTTTGTTTATTTCCCGCACTACTTATTTTTAGAATCTTAAAATTATAAATTAGGTTTCTTAATATTATAAAGGAAATTTCGATTTTTATTCGTATGTCCGTTTCACTAATCCAATTTTCTTTTATAACATAATATAGCAAACAAGCAGGTGGGTCTCCTGATGGAAAGAGTCAACCATCGCCTATAGACACTAAAGATGTTAATGGTGCGTTGGTATCTTGTGGCGAGGTCTAATGCCACATGCATAAGTTTACCGGCAACCTTGCCCTCCAAAGCGGAACACGACAGTGACAAGCACTGACGCTATTGCGGCAGGAATAGGTAAGGCGGTGGTACCAGACCCGGGCGAGACAATGCAGAACTCTACCACGTAGTAAAGTTAAAAAAAAAGTTTTCAGTGTTTAATTTTTATTTATTCTTTAATAAAGTTTATTACTGGTTGTTTAAAACTTTTTTTTTTATTATTCTATTAAAGCAGAGCAAAAGGTCATTTAAGTTAGGCCCATGTTCAGTTCAGTGACATTGAGTTTTGACGAGGAAGATTGGTAGCTATTACCTATACCTAAAATACGAAATGGCAAGCTTAAAACTTTGCTCAAAAAACAGAAATTACCTAGTCTGGAAGAGTTATAATTAATTTTTTGAATGGCATAGTGATGATCAACATAATAGTGTGCAATAAATTGGTATAACCTAAGAAACAGAGTTGAAGAATATTCTTTCAAGTAATTTTCCTACAAATAATAATTTACTTTTATTCACGTGTACAATTTATGGCATTAATACCCTCAAATTTAACGGCTGCTTTACCTTCCAAACCGTAACACAACAGTGCCAAGACTTGATAACACCGCCTTACCTGTTCAATTTTTTATCAAAATTGATAAAAAATTAATATTTCCTTATTTCTAACAATTTGTTTTAAAATTACGTTTTCCCTTAAATTTAAAAACCTCTCTAACTCCGTTAATTTTGACCAGAGGAGGAAAAGTCATATAGACTTTTTGATGTAAAGTTATAAGTTCTACACATTTTATTCAGAACTTTTTTTGACAAGTTCTTACAGTTTTTAAGTAATTGCAAAAAAACACTTTAATTTTTTTTCAACGCTTGCCGGTGGTTGTTACCAATCAAATTGTTAAAACCAAATCACCTATCGTTTTCCTATCATTAAATTACATATCATTTTCATATCATTAAGACTACATTAGATACAAAAAGAGTGACATATTTTGATTTAAAATTTTAATTTACTGGAGTAAGATACTAGTGCCAGTTTTTTTGTGCATAGACCAAAGTGACAATCCTAGCACGACCACCGAGTTTAGGTATAAAAAGTGAAGTACATATACGAGTTTATCTTCTGTAGTCACAAGTATTTTGTGTAACTCTTTTCATATTTTCATGTAGATTATATCTCCCAAATTGTATCTGAAAGATCCCAATGTTCAGGTAATTATAACAGGGTAAATAGTTTGAACGGTTTAATTGTAACCGCGTGCAACGTAACTTATTGCGATGTAAGGTGGTTCGTGGCGTAACAAGTGCATTATACAATTAGTGCATGAATGTCCTTAGAATGACGTAAAGCGACTGAAGTATGGTAATTCGTATCGATTTTAAACTTAAGTTGAATCGATTTTAATCGTACCTGTAATCGATTTCTTATCACATAAGATTTCAAACATTAAATAAAAGAATGGGAGAAGACTCCAGTTGCAATGATAAAAGAGACTCGGCTCGTTCAGAGAAACTTTTAGTTCCTCGTGTTGGCTTGGGCCCTTTATAAAGTTATTAATGGGCCCTTTATAAAGTTAAATACTCCATTACTGCCTTACTGCCTTACAGACAGGCATCTTGTAAAAATCAGGAGAAGGCTACATACAAGTAACATTTGTCTATCAACGTGACTATCGCCTCTGTGGTCTAATGGGTCGCCTCTGTGTTCTAGTGGTCCAGCGTTGGCGTTGACCACATGAGGTCCCGGGTTCGATTCCCGGGTCGGGCACATAAAAAAAAGTGTTTTTTCAGTTTTCTGAGAAACACAAAGTTGCCCGGGATTGGAAAGTGCCCGGTTGGCGATAAGCTTGCCACCTATCACATTTGTGGGACCAAGTATCTTCGGCTAATCGTGGGTGCACATGTTGTACCTCTGCCTAATACAAGTAAAGGTAAGATATGGGATATGGGCGTGAAGATACTTTTTTTAACGTGACTAATAACGAGGTGGTACAGTTCTGCAATGCCTAGCTTGAGTTTGGCCCCATCGTATTAGTAGCGAATTTTGTTTGACCGCCCCGTTGGTCGAATAGTTAGTGAACCTAACTAAGAAGCAATGGGGCTCGGGTTCGATTCCGACAGGGATAAACATTTGTAGGATGAGCATAGATGTTTGTATTTCTGGGTTCGGGTGTTAATTGTGTATGTAACAGTATTTATCTATGTATTTATCTTATGTATTTCTATGTATTAGTCTCGTTGACTAATACCCCTTACACAAGCAAATAATTTGGGGTTGAATCACATCCTGTAATTTGTCCAGCGATATTATATGGTCACCATCACTTACATTTCATCCAGAATGTTAGTTGAACTGCTTACCTTTAGCTACTTCCAATGCAACTTTATTTTAATAATAAGATAGCAAACAATCTTCTGACGAAAAGAGACAACCATCGCCAATAGTCAACAACAAATATGTTAATGGTGCAATGTTACCCTTGTGGCGGAGACTTCATGCTACATGCATGAGTTTAATTGCTACCTTACCTTATCTTAGTGATAATTACTGAAGCTAAAGTAACAAGAATAGCTAAAGCGTTGGTACGAGACCCGGGCGAGACAATGCAGAACACTACCACCTAGTAACCACGATTGTAGTGATTCGCATAGTCAATCGTTTGCCTCTTACGAACTACCTGGCATAACGGCCAGACAGTCTGGCTTACACACGGGCTTAAAACTCTCCACTCTAAAAAGATGAAAACAATCCATCTGATAAAAATTTAACTTGTTAAAAAAATAGTCATTTGAAATTATAAGGTTGTCCTCAATTCGTAAATGTTAACGATTCGTTCACTCACACGTTACGATCCCCTTAATTAACACCTTAATAATAATTAAAATCTAAAAGTGAAAGTGTTAAATCGTAATCATGACGTATGTTTGTTTCTTTATAGATTGTTGCGTCGAAAATATTTACCAATCTGGTTTGAGTATATTAATTAGTTAGTTGTAACTTGTAACTAGGTTACTTAACAATTTATAATTGCCCGTTTTTTAAATAATTGCGATGAAAAATTTAGAAAATGACAGCTTTTGGTGAAGTATTCGTTTTTCAAAACCTTATAAGATAGCAAACAAGCAGATGGCTCTCCTGATGGAAAGAGAAGCCCTCACCTGTAGATACTAAAGGTGTTAATAGTGCGCTGCTATCCGTGTAGCGGGATGGTAATGCCACGTGCATGAATCTACCGGCTTACTTTATCTTTCAAACCGGAACACGACAATGACAAGCACTGACGCTATAGCGGCAGGAATAGGTAAGGTGGTAAAGTGGTGGTGGGTGTTGAATTTGTATAAATAAGTTATACGGAAGTCTTTATCTTTATAGCCTCCATGGGCGTACCCAGGTTCTAGACCAGGGGGGACAAATCAGACTGTTACAAGCTTGTGGACAAACCGGCTGGTTTTTGTATAGCTTGAGAGTTAAATGTCTGTTTTTATACTTTTTATTTAAAATAAATGAAAAAAAAGATAGTAATAAATAGTGACCTACCGAAACTACGTTTTCAGTCGAAACCGAAACCGAAACTTCAGCTTCCGTTTCAGTTCTAGCCGAAACCGAAACCGTAACATTTTAAGATTATATTTTATCTTATTATATTTTTATCGACAACAGAAGATAGTAGGGAGGTAAAAAATTCCAGGGGGGTGCAGCTGCCTATTCCTGCCCCCTCCCCCCCCTCCTCGGTAAGCTCATGATAGCCTCTAAGTTATATCCTCTTGGAAAAAACTGAATGTTATGTGATAATAAGTAGTGTATGTGATTGCCTCGTGGTCTAGTAGCTAACCATATTATAAGCTAGTTTGAGAATCTCAAAAGGTTTATTTAAATTTATTCGGTGTTATCTTTAAACATCGAAATGTTAGTAGTACCGCGTAGTAGGTCCCGGCTATCGCAAGAGAAAGGGAAAGTCCTTACGATCGGTAAAATGCGTAGTCTTCACATCTCGCCATGCGATATATCAGTAAATCATGGGGAACTATTACAAGTAATTATTTATTTCCTGCGAAATGGGATAGCTTTGTGCACGGCAAAATAAGTCATAGTGCGGAGGTTATACTAAATTCACCTCTGCGCAACTCAAGGTCAGCGTTTAAGAAACGTGCCGGGAACTACACTATGATGTTCGTTTCGCTCTATCTACACAACAAAACCATCGTAACGACTTTTAGTGTATCTATTAAGTGTGTAGGGCACGGTCTACTGAAAGTCGAAGCTATAAATTTGGACCATGTTTAAAAAAAACAGTTGGAAATTTGTTTGGGATTTTTTTTAAATATTTTTGCCGTTTTTTTTACCTTAGCATTGTGTAAATTGATTTATTCTAATACTCTAGAGTGCTTATCCTAAAAAATTGTATATTTAAAAGAAATACACAAAATAAGAGTTTGACTACTAGTTGGTAGAGTTCTGCATTGTCTCCCCCGGGTCTCATTAGGCGACCGCATTGTCTATGAGCGACTGATGATATCCAGAAGATAGGTGACAAGAAGTATTGTCTCAATTCGTTTTCGAAGCATCCTCATCGTTTTAAATATGATCATTTGTTTACACAACTCACTTATCTTATGATTGAAGTAATCTATATTTAATGTAGGCACATATATCATTAAGTAACATCATGCAACTTTTTCCAGGAAATAATATTAGAACGCATGTTACAATTTACATGGACAATATTTCTAGTAACCCAGTGAATCGTCATAAAATTAAGGTATACGGAATTCGGTTAAAAAATATGGTTTAGGTACATATTTTTATTTATTTCTAGCAGTTCTTTTGAATATGAGTATTTAAAGTAACGTGTTCCGTTAACATTTTGAAAATAGGATAAAAACGTGTACATTCAAGAAACTTACGAGTAAAGTTCGACGTTTCAGCCATGTCACAAATCACCGTCGTTCTCAATATAGTTTAACTGAAATGTCGAAGTTTACAAGTAAGTTTCTGTATACATACGCGCTTTTTAAACCATTCACTTGTTCGAATAATTTTGCTGTTTATGCAGCACTACTAATTTATGACTTTTTAATCTTTGAATTGATGTCCTCATCAAGTAGATTGAATAGTCTTTGTCAATTTACAGAAAAAATGTCACAACATTAATGGATTTAATTTTATGTATGTAATTTTATGTAATATTTTATTATATTATGGATTTAATTATTCAGCCTACTTCATGACGTCATCACTTAAAAAGCTGAAAGATTCATATTCTGACACTGCTACATATTTACCGAAATTGCTTATGCAGTTTGTTTAATATATGTATGTTAATATTTAAGATAAGAATGTAAAAAGGAGTACAAAAAATATTTTACCGTATAACGTACACACTAAAATGTCGATTCATTAGTTTTGGTTTTTCTTAATTTTTTTACTTTATATTACCGCTGATGATATATTGTAAATTAATTTTTTTTTAAAAGATTAGTTTAAAAATTAAAATGTATCATCAACGGTAATTAAATGTGTAAATATGTAATACATAATAGAAGAAGTAGACTTGAGACAACTGTGCAAACAATATGTCCGTGCCGAAAATAGTCCAGAGTACACAATCACTACGTTTTAAAATTGACCGTATTTTCTGACGTCTGCCAATTGACTGAATTGCATGTGTGCATCAAATATGTTTTTTCTTGTATCTATTATTACTATATAATATCCTTATTAATTCATACCATATAAGTCGCCTTTGTTCTAGTGGTCCGTCTCTGTAGACAATTTTTTTCTAAAATCAATCCCTAATGGGTTGAAATAGGAGATGAAAGTCTGTACAAATTATCATATTGATGATATATCACTGTTATTGTCAGCGAATATGCGCGTATCAGCTCGTATTGTAAATGCAAACGTGACCTTGTTTTTTTTCCGCCATAATGGCTCCTCTTCACAATGGGCCATGATGGCCCAACAAATGATAGTCAACATAGTCGCTTGCGCCATGTTCGGGCAACTCTCCACACGATCGTGATTCGTGAACGCTCATTTACTGACTGTCTACTGTTACGTTATGACGTCTATCAAAAATCAAATCAAAATATATTTATTGAGATAAATAAATAGTGCTTACACTGAATTGTAAAATCACTAAATAACTATCTTATGATCTAACTTAACATGTATCTGCCTGAACTAGGGTAACCTGTGTTTCACGCGATATTCGATATCGATCGATATGTCGATATCGAAAACGGATAGCGAAGTGATCGCGGCTGCGGCAATATTTTTACTTAGCTCTTATAACCATTTACTTAATGTTCGCGACAAAAGAATGGTTAAAGCATGCTTGTATTATCGTTAGACAACGACGATATTATTACATAGAAATACATACATAAATACTTTAACATATATAATAAACACCCAAACTCAGAAATACAAACATCTATGCTCATCGGACAAATGTTTGTCCCTGTCGGGAACAGAACCCGAGCCCCCTCGATTCGTAGTTAGTTTTGTTAACTACTCGACCAACGGGCGGTTTAAATAACACAAAGTTGTGTTGGTTCGGGCTTATTTTGAAGATTAGACCACCTGCCGCTCTGCCAGATAGTTTCTGAGGGTCGAGTGACACGAGTTACTATCGTCGTAGCTACTAGGTGGTTTTAATATTTAACATTTATATATAAATAATTTAACATTTATAGGCCTTTTCTATAAATGTTAAATTATTTAATGGTCCTAACAATTTGGTGAATAGTAGGATACGTCTTGTTATTGGTAAACTGATTACTGCTACAAATAATGGATCGTTGATTACTGGAACCCGGTATAAATTTGAGCTGCTATAGAGTTTTATTTGTAAGTAGATTTATATGTAAATATATGAGATATTTATTACCAAAGATTGAGTTCACATGAGATTTAAAGAAACATTAATCTCGCAGCGGGCTGTGAAGCGTAGCTAATTTATACTGAGTCCTAGTATGTAATGCAAGTCAATTTTACCATAACGGTACGTTAAACTAACTCACGCACTCCTTATTTCGATAGAGGACTCTATTACGTTCTAGTACGTCTCATTAGTCTTGCAATGAACTGTAATCGATAAAATTACTTCAAAGATTGTAACTGGACATCACTATCTTTAGTGAAAGTAAAATTTTATCTCTACTTGGGATATTTTCCATTTTAATTTTTTTTATCAATGCTATTCGAAGATAATACATATGAAGGCCGTCGTTTCATAATTGCATGTAGGTATGCAATTATTAATGTGGTTGTTTAATGTTTTTTTATCTGATTTTATTTAGTTTATAGTTCTGAGTGTGTTTTTCATTACACAAAAAATGTAAAAATAATGTATTTGTATATATATACTAGATGGTAGAGTTCTGCATTGGCTCGCCCGAGTTTGGTACCACCGCCTTACCTATTCCTGCCGCAATAGCGTCAGTGCTAGCCACTGACGTGATCCGGTTGATAGCAATACACCATTAACACCTTCCGTGTCTATATATATATATATATATATATATATATATATATATATATATATATATATTAGGGTGATTCATTTGCGACAAACATTTTTTTTTTTTAGGTGCTCAAGCAAAATTTTGTTCTACATATTGAAACAAAAATTTCCACCAAGTTAGAGCTCTTAATTCGAGTATGAAGTGCTTGCCGTTTTAATTTGATTTTTTCCCATTAGAAATGCATGTAAATATTTTTATTTTTTTTCAAATTTCTAATGCTTGGACACATTTAGTGATATTGGCATTCTGATTGCTGAAATATATCCAGGATTCCACGCTCTTTAAATGACTTTTCGTCAATTTTAATGTCGCCTGCTTTGGTCCACTGGTACCATTTGTCAAAGTTATGTTTTCGAATAAAATGCACATTTTTTTATTTTTACAGCGAAAATTGATTGATAGATGGAAAAAATAATACATATTTTTATAAAAAATTTGATTCTCTTCAAAAAAGGTCGTAACTTAAGTCTCTCAGACTCATAGTTTTTAAATTGCAGTAACTTTTGTAACTAAAAATGTAGAAAAATGATAAAAAAATTACAAATTATGATGTTTAAATTCAAGTTTTTGTTTCAAATTTATTTTTTTCATTACATTGTCAATTTTACTTTTTGTACTTTTATACCTGACATGTTACACATACTGACATACAGACACACATACACACACAAATAAATAAATAACACAATAAGCGGGAAACAAAAAAGTTAATACAAAATTTTAATAAATTTGTAATTTATCATAGTTTATATTTTTATTAGAAATACAACCGAAAGAAAATGAATTGTTATTTTATAAATTTTAAATGAATTAATTTCTTTTGATATTTTTATTTTATACAAAGAATAAAAATATCAAAAGAAGCAAATCATACTTGTTTTAACAGCTCCTAATAGGTACCGGACTGTTTGTATTTTGTGCGACAGAGATAACGCTCTACGAAGCCGAAATTAGTCGATTGTCTCTTTCCAAAGGTCGATGTGCAATATTTATCGCCGGGTACTGTACTAGGTGCAACGTGCAGCCCGCTGCATTATAAAAGTTTTTTGCGAATCCCGCGGGATTACCTTATTTTTCCGGGATAGAAAGTAGCCTATGTGCTATTTCAGGTCATCATTTACCTGTGTACAACATTTTATTCAAATCCGTTCAGCAGTTTTTGTTCAGTAGTATATATATATATATATATATATAAAGTATAGATGCTAAAAACAAAGTAACTTTAATATTTAAAGAGCTGCAACTTTTGAAAATTAAATTCGTATTTGATTTTTGAAACGGCATTTGACGTAGTTTTTTAAGTACTAAAATATCGTAGAATACCGAAAAATGATTGGTTGAAAAATTTTGAAGTTATGTCGATAAAAAAAAAATTCTAATATTTTCGTCAACGATTACTTCCGAACGGATAAACAGATTTTGATAAAATTTGTGCATTAGGTGTAGTTTTCTGAGGAAAAGAGCTGAATAGATTTAGTACTCAATTGGTACTTTAATATTGAAGTTATATTAAAAAAATACATTTAGCCATATTTTTTTTGAAGTTTTTTCTAAATTTTATTAAAATCTGAGCCGACTTGGTTCAAATTTTCTGACAGTCTAAGTTGAGTGGAATCCAATCGAATGCCATCAACCGCGTTTCGATCGGATCAAGCCGCTCGAAATTTATGAGATGTTTAGATACATACATACACACACACACATGCATACATACATACAGACATACTGACATCTTCGTGAAAATAGTCGGAAAAGGTTCCCAGGACCTCAAAACGTGGAGTTCTGGTGAAAATTCGATTTTCGAAAATCGGGCCAAAATCAGTAAATTCCTTATCTACAAAAGTAGTAAAAACCGTATCCAACGCGAAAGGGGCAAATAGGTAGGTCGATGACATTATCAAAAAATTGGTAAAGTGCGTGTCGGGCCACACACAATGTAGGGTTCCGAAGCTGCTTATCACAATAATGCGGATTAAGAAGAGGCCTTTTAATGTTTCATACTATGAACGTTTAACTTATGTAACGTCATTATATTATCCTACTTTACTTCGAAACCTTAAAAAATACTTGGTGAAATTATTCTATTTATGAAAATAAATATACAATGGTATTTTATATCGCTCGTATGTCGCTTCCGTTTCACTAAAATTTTGGGAATAATTACCGCGATAGCCTAAAGTATTCTGTGACCGCGTCGAGTGCCATCCCATCAAAGGACAGCGCTCTTGATATCCATTCAAACGTCCAAACATACAAACATCCTAAAATCAAAAAATCCAAAAAATATACATAGATACACGATAAAGGGACTTATATAGTGTGATAGCTCTTTATCCCTCTCGAACAAGAAAGTTCCCGTTTTAACCTAAAGGGCCTGTTTTTAAAGATATAAGGGCTTTTCCAACCCTTAAACTTGAAAATAAAGTGTAGTGGCGCCATCTGTGGTCGAGTATTTGAACTTCATTCAGAACAACGTTTATTTGGGTTGTATTTCGAAAAGCGCTGCGAGCATGCTTTCGAAAAGCATGTGTAGTAATGGCGCGAAATTTAAAATTCAAATTTCAATAAAGTCTTAAATTACATGTATATATATATATATATATATATATATATATATATATATATATATATATATATATATATATATATATATATATATATATATATATATATATATATATATATATATATATATATATATATATATATATATATATATATAATACTTTGTAAGCGAAGCTGATAGATTTAAAAAAAAAGTAGACGAAAATGTAAGTTGTTATTTTAAGAAGATTCAAGAGCGAGTTGCAAATGCCACTGGAATTTCAAGAAGAACTTTGAACAATATATTAAACGAAGTCAGTACTGAAACACATTCGACTGAAATTAAGTTCAGCACTCCAAAAAAAGGGAGACCAAAAAAGCAATTTCGTTTGGATATGGACGATTTTGATTACGATGTTGTTCGAAGAATGGTGTATGATTTTCACTTACGATTTAATGAACTGCCAACAATAAAATCATTAAAAGCTAAGTTATCTGAAGCTATTAATTACAATGGGTCTGAAAAAACGTTGAGAAA
This sequence comes from Apodemia mormo, assembly GCA_036924255.1. NCBI lineage: Eukaryota > Metazoa > Arthropoda > Insecta > Lepidoptera > Riodinidae > Apodemia > Apodemia mormo. The sequence continues at coordinate 30,378,279 of JAUPFN010000017.1, forward strand.
AATACTTCATGACATGGGATTTCAGTTCACTAAAATGGAAGATAATCGAAAAATTCTAATGGAAAAGCACGACGTTAGTCTCAAACGAATGGAATACCTTGATAAAATACGCAAATTTCGCGAAACAGGAAAAAATATCATCTACATGGATGAGTCATATATACATGCATCCCACACTAAAGGGAAATCTTGGAGTGACGATAAGAAAAAAGGAGTAAAAAAGCCAATTTCAAAAGGTCAACGTTTGATAATAGTTCATGCGGGAAATGAAAAAGGCTTTGTACCCGGTGCTTTTTTAACGTATAAATCCACGGACACTACAGGTGACTATCACAATGAAATGAATAACGATAACTATGAGAAATGGCTGGTTAACCAATTAATCCCAAATATACCCAGTGATTCTGTTCTAGTTATCGACAACGCACCCTATCACAACAAGTATGTTGAGAGACCCCCCAACTCAAACACCATTAAACGGTAAATGATCAACTGGTTAAACAGACATGAAATTCCAGTTGATCCAAAATTAACAAAAACCCAGATTTACGCTATTATATGTCAGCACAAGGAGAGGTATACAGAGTTTTCTGTGGACAAAATACTTGCCGAACATGGGCACACTGTGTTGCGATTGCCACCATATCATCCGGATTTTAATCCAATTGAAAATATATGGTCTCAACTGAAAGGCTATGTAGCCTCTAGAAATGTGGGTATGAACTTAACTACAGTAAAAACATTATTGACTGAAAAAGTAAACATGATCGGCGCTGAAGAGTGGAAAAAGGTTTGCGATCATGCAATCAAATGTGAGAATGAATATAGAAGCATTCAACACAGTTTAGACAATTACACTGATAGATTAGTAATAAATACGACTGATAGTGACAGTGATATTGACCTCTTTGAGAGCACAGATAGTGAAATGGAAGTAATTGAGAATTAGAATTATTATTATTTTTATTGCAATGTCTCATTTTAGCAATAGGTATAATGGTGTTTATTATGTACACTAAAGCTGTAATGTTCCAAAATAATTAAATACGTAAACATAATGTAAAAATGTTTTTTTATTTTATTTTACCCCAACCTAAAGCCATCACTTATAGAAAAATTAGTGTATTTTATACAAAGAATAAAAATATCAAAAGAAGCAAATCATACTTGTTTTAACAGCTCCTAATAGGTACCGGACTGTTTGTATTTTGTGCGACAGAGATAACGCTCTACGAAGCCGAAATTAGCCGATTGTCTCTTTCCAAAGGTCGATGTGCAATATTTATCGCCGGGTACTGTACTTAATATTTTTGAAATAGCTTTCAGGCTAATACACCGACGAACTTAAAAATCTTATCAGATTTTTGTCTTAAAACTTCTGTCAAATGACTTAATTTAGCGGGAAGTTTCATGGATGGCCTGCAGGGCCAACCGTTTACAGATTTTTTTATATAAATGTTAAAAATTGAAACACTAAAGATGCTAAGACATTGGATAATAATTTGCTGCTATTTTTTTAAAATATTAGTATCTGGCTTTAAAAAAAGTATTTTAATATTAGTATCTGGGTTTCTTAGGCTGGGACAGTTTATTGTACGTAAGGTTTTCAGTTTTGTGAAGCATTCAACTTGACTGAGTCTACATGTACATCCAATTTATTGATAAGTTGGCCACTATGGGACTTGATTTGGTTGATTTATCGTGGGTACGTCAATTGCACCTCAGATATGGACGTTATGGTATTTATTTATTTATTTAACTACTTTTCAGCATGAATACTTGTTTATGTAATGTAAAATAATGCATATTATTATGTATGTTAAAGCCTTCTAGCACTAAGATGTAGACAGACTATATAGACAGACGGATCCCTACAAATAATTTATTTTATTAAAATGGCATAGAAAGGTTTTTCGGATAAGGGAAAGGCAGTGGGAGATTATAGGCTCATGAATAAAGAAGTAATTTATAAATATATTAAGGAAACGGGTAAAATATGGGACTTAGTTCCAATCTGTATGGTATTGTCATAGTCTTGATTTACTGACTGACCCAACGCTCAGCCTAAGTTACGTATTACAAATTACGTATTACAACAAAACTCACTTGTACTTCCAGTCCACGTATATTTTTAATTTTTCACTATTCACATCCAACCGGTTTCGCTTATTAAAGCATCATCAGGGATGTTTTACACATATTTTATAATATCTTAACATATTTTTTACATTTCAAGTTATATTATTACTACTCTTTATAGGTGGGTATTAGACAAATATTTCAATTTGACACAAACGTCTGACTGTCTGGGTTACCAACATGATATTTTTTCCCCAAAAAGCGGAGATTAGGATTAGATACATCTCCTATTTCAAGATAAATTTAGTTAAATGTCAAGCTAAAGTTAAAAATAATGTCATAACTAAAAATAATTTTAAATAATTGAATAAAATGCACGGTAGAATTATTTCAACACATTAGGATTAGATACATTTCGTATTTCGATATAATCAATAAATACATATAAAGTCAAAGGATAAATTTAGTTAAATGTCAAGCTAAAGTTAAAAACAATGTCATAACTAAAAATAATTGTAAATAATTGAATAAAATAGGTTAATGTACATTCGGTCACATTATTTAATTTAGAAAATTTCTATATACATCTTAATTGAACATATTATGTACATTAACCTATTTTATTCAATTATTTACAATTATTTTTAGTTATGACATTGTTTTTAACTTTAGCTTGACATTTAACTAAATTTATCCTTTGACTTTATATGTATTTATTGATTATATCGAAATACGAAATGTATCTAATCCTAATGTGTTGAAATAATTCTACCGTGCATTTTATTCAATTATTTAAAATTATTTTTAGTTATGACATTATTTTTAACTTTAGCTTGACATTTAACTAAATTTATCTTGAAATAGGAGATGTATCTAATCCTAATCTCCGCTTTTTGGGGAAAAAATATCATGTTGGTAACCCAGACAGTCAGACGTTTGTGTCAAATTGAAATATTTGTCTAATACCCACCTATAAAGAGTAGTAATAATATAACTTGAAATGTAAAAAATATGTTAAGATATTATAAAATATGTGTAAAACATCCCTGATGATGCTTTAATAAGCGAAACCGGTTGGATGTGAATAGTGAAAAATTAAAAATATACGTGAACTGGAAGTACAAGTGAGTTTTGTTGTAATACGTAATTTAAAATGCAGTTTCACCAAGTGCCGACGATGGAAACAATCCAATTTATTAAGCTCAGCCTAAGCCCTTGGACCAAGAAGATTGAAATTCTACACAGGTTATTCTTACGATGCAAGCGATTGTATGTATCTTTGGCCAATTGTGGGTGCACTAAATGTGTCTCTGCCTACCCCTTCGGGGATACGGGTATGAAGATACTAGACGAGGAATAAGAAAAGTTGAAATTCATGATGGTGAAATAGGTTTATACTATATATAAATTCATTAAATTAACGACGTGTTTATTTACCCACGGGCGAAGCTGTGCGTGTCAGGTAATTTCAGATAAAGCTACTTGTTTATAAAATCGTGATTTGAGTTAAATACCTCATTAAATTACAGCGTCGGCTCTCCGACTATGACCCACGCTAATTATGTTAACAATTCACGTAATATATCTTAATTTAATTAACGTCTTAATTTTAAAGTGAAATTAACGAAATGTACGTGGTAAACAAAGCAATGGCCATTTGCCATTCGCATGTAGGCTTCATTTCTTCGTGACGCAACTGTATATGAAGGTAAATTGTTATAATCTACTTTCGTCATAGCTTTGCCCAAATTATGTTTTTATTTATTTATTGAAACATAATTTTAACTCATATTAGCAAAAAGTATTGTGAGAACTGTATCACGGTTTGTCTGCAAACTTGCTTGGCGGCAAACTTTTATCTATAAAGGTACTAGCTGCATTCTACAGCCCACTGTATTATAAAAGTTTTTGGTGAATCCTGCGGGAACAACTTATTTTTCCGCGGTAAGATGCGCTATTTCAGGTTATCATCTACCTGTGTGCCAAATTATATTCAAATCCGATCAGTAGTTTTTGCGTGATTGAGTGATAAACATTCACCCATACATCCAAATTTTGCATTAATAATATTAATATAGATATAATAAGTAGATTAATACGCGAAGTAAAAACTTTGTATCACTTTTTTTACTAATGCGTGAACGGTAGAGTATGAAATTTAGCACAATTAAAGTTTTCATTGCCGAAGTCTGGAGAAACCACGGGTTAATCGATACGCCTTTCAAGACAATGTCTTGGTTTGTCAGTGTAGCCTTTTTTATATCATAAGATAGCAAACAAGCAGATGGGTCTCCTGATGGAAAGAGTCAACCATCGCCTATAGACACCAAAGGTGTCAATGGTGCATTGCTATCTTGTGGCGAGGTCTAATGTCACATGCATAAGTCTACCGGCTACCTTACCCTCCAAGCTGGAACACGACAGTGACAAGCACTGACGCTATTGCGGCAAGAATAGATAAAGCGGTGGTACCAGACCCGGGCGAGACAATGCAGAACTCTACCACCTAGTAGCCACGATGTTAGTGACTTGCACAGCCAATCAGTCGCCTTTTACGACATGCCTGGCAGAACGGCAGTTGGTCTATTCTTTAAAGGAGCCCGGAACCAACATGGGGAAAATAATATTTACACACAGAAATACAGAGCCCTACTACATACGGATGAAATAAAATTATTTCAAGGGTAATTTTTAAATATTGTCAGCTCATTCAGTATGATAAATATTCAGTATGATAAATGTACAACACGGTTGATTTCTATTTTTCCAAATATATAGTTTTTGACAGTAATATATGCGCGGTGACACGTTTTCTTCCCAATGGCGTGTCTATTAGTATTTATGTGGTCTTTGGCAGAAAGTTATTATTATTAAATAATATACATCAGAACTGCATTAAATTGATAACAATAAACGTTACACGCATATCATGCATGAAAATATACACACATGTATAAAATTTTCTTTACGGCTAGTCTGTTTTCAAACTTTATAAGAGATTCTATTGTTTAGCTATGGTCGAATTTCGGCCACAGGGGATCGCCTGAATAAACTTTGATATTTTATTTAAATATATTAATATATTTATTGTAAATAAACTATCAATATAAACTAACTAAAGTAAACTATTTATCTATCTATGAACTTTTTTGTCCCGTATTGGTTTGGGCCTTCTTTAAAGAATATACCAACTGCCTTTCTGTCAGGCAGTGCATAAGAGGCAAACGATTGGCTATACGCTATCTTTACCATCGTGGCTGCTAGATGGTAGAATTCTGCATTGTCTCGCCCGAGTCTGGTACTATAGCCTTACCTGTTTTGGCCGCAATAGTGTTAGTGTTTCGGTTTGGAGGATAAGGTTGCCGATAAACTCATGATAAACTCATGCATGTGTCATTAAGGCAATCTACATAAAACATAGCAAAAGTAAATTAACTATTTATCTATCTATATACTACCTACATAAAACATAGCAAAAGTAAATTAACTATTTATCTATCTATATACTATCTACATAAGACATAACAAAAGTAAATTAACTATTTATTCAACTATCTACATGCAATCTAAATAAAACACAGCAAAAGTAATTTAACTAAGTATTTATATAACTACCTATATACTATCTACATAAAACATAGCAAATGTAAATTGACTATGTATTTTTTTACATGTTCCGGCTAAAAGCCGAAGTACGGTTATATCTAGTTTTAACCGGTTAGCTTACGTTAGAAGTTTAAACTCTTTTATTAGTTCTAACCGACTAAAACTAGGTGTAACCGTAATTCGTCTTTTAATCATAGCATATATGTATACTATCTGCATAAAATATAGCAAAAGTTAATTAACTAATTATCTAACTATCTATATAAAACATTACAAAAGTAAATTAACTATTTATCTAAATATATATATACTACCCTACATAAAAAATAATAATAGTAAATTAACTATTCGTCTATCTATAAACTAGTTAAAACACGGGGTTTGAGCTATGAACCCATTTGTTATAATACAAACTGTTAGGTAAGTTGACCTAAACCTTGAAGCGGGTAACGAGGTATCTGATTCTGCTATGAAATATGAAAATATCCTTAAATTTTAACCTTAAACTCTCCAATAAGTTCATAATTCATATGCACCAACATGTTCGCACAAATAACGCACACATCGATAGATAGATAAATATGTAGTTACGAAAATTGTCTGTAAATAGGCAGTATGTACCTAACTACCTATTTATTTACCTATCGATATGTGCGTTACTTGTGCGAACGTGTTTGTGCGTAAGAAATATGAATTTATTGGATAATGAGAGTTAAAATTTAAGAATATGTTTTTTTTATTTATTGGGAATGAGAATCAGATACCTTATTACCCCCTTCAAGGTTTAGGTCGACTTACCTAACAGGCTGTATATGCGTGAACTATTAAACATTATCAATGGAATGATTTATTTTCACGTGGAATTTTTTTTGTTTGTTACTTACTAAAATTTTCCACTTAAAAGTTTTTCTGTCAGAAAGAAAGAGAATTTCACTTTCCATAAAACAGCAAAATAAATGTCTTAGATCGGCTGATAATATTTATTACCTACTACGAGTAGTTACTAGTTACGCTCTGATACTCCCTTCCAGAAGATACCGGGAAAATGCCGAATACTTTTTAAAGAATGGTTAAACGTTGCTTTCTGTGTTATAGTTAAGTTTATTTTTTACTAGCTGACCCGCGCAGCTTCGCTCGCGAGTATATTAATAAGTCGTCCAAACAGCTTTTAATAAAAATTTCATCCCCTATTTCAGCCTACCAGGGACTGATTTTTGTAAAAAAATATTAGCCTATGTTTGATCCCGGATTTTCAATTCATGGGTATACCATGTCACATTTCATGAAAATCGGTCCAGCGGTTTAGCCGTGAAAGCGTAACAGACAGACAGACAGACAGATAGACAGACAGACAGACAGACATTCGCATTTATAATATTAAGTATGGATGTAATTTGATTTTATAATTATTATTGTATTATGTATGTGGTAAAGTTTAATTTTTGTGTAATTTGAATTTAATATTAATAATGATATTATCTAAACTAATATCATAAAGAGGAAATATTTGATTTTTGTTTGTTTGTTTGTTAAGGTTTAACTCAAAAACTGTTCGACCGATTTTAAAAATTCTCAAACCTTTAGAAAGTTACATTATTCAGAATTGATATAGGCTACTTTTTTACTGATTGGCCAAAGGGAAGTAATGATTTTTGGTCATGCGAACGAAGTCTCGAGTAAGTGTTAATTTAATAAATTTTCTTAATAAAATGGAATCTTTTGGTCTTAATAAAAAATTAGTTACGAACACAAACACACAAATACACACGAACATCGGAATTTTATATATAAAGATAACTATTGCAAATTATAACTTACCGATACTTACATTATACATAGTAGGCTTACCGCCGTTAATGTGGAAGAAACACCTTTCTAGGTTACTCAGCCATAGAGAAAACTTAATCATTAACTTTTCATATTACCAGTTTTTGTTATAGTATTGTTCCAATTGGAACCTTTAGCTACAATAAGCTATTAAATTCGCATTTGCTAAATTATATCTTATGGCATTCGTATTGAGGTAGGTTTTGTATATTTGTAAGCTTGTTTGTGAGTAATAAAATATTAGAATGTTGTACGATGAATTTGACGATTATGACCTTGGTTCATAGTGTAATCTTGATCCATAGTGCAATAGTGGAGGAGTAATGTCCCTACTATAAATTTTCTAATATTTATCACAAAAGGATTTGTAAGAGTCGTTTTTAGGGTTCCTAAAAGGTAAAGACGGGACTCTATTACTAAGCCTCCGTTGTCTGTCTGTCTGTCACCAGGCTGTATCTCATGAACCGTGATAGGTAGAAAGCTAAAGTTTTTACAAATTACGTATTTCTGTTGCCGCTATAACAACAAATACTAAAAATAAAAATAAATGAAAATATTAAGGTATATAATAAACGTGTTTTTTCGTATTCTAAAAAAATATTAATAACGGTAATAGGTAGACGCTTAAAATTTTCACAGAATATTTAGTTTTTCCCCGTGTTGGTCCCGGGTTCCTTTGAAGAGTAGGCCAACTGTCGTTCTGCCAGGCAGGTCGTAAAAGGCGACTGGGTGGTTATGCGCCTCACTACCATCGTGACTATTAGGTGGTAGAGTTCTGCATCGGCTCGACCGGGTCTGGTACCACCGCCTTAGCTATTCCTGCCGCAATAGCGTCAGTGCTGGTCACTGTCGTGTTCAGGGTTGGAGGGTAAGGTAGCCGGTAAACTTATGCATGTGGCAATAGACTTAGTAGGTAAAGCGGTGGTACCGCCCCGTTGTTCGAGTGATTAGCGACCCTAACTACGCAATCGACAGGGCTCGGGTTCGATCCCCGACGTGGACAAGCATGTGTGTGATGAGCATAAATGTTTGTATTTCCGGGTTTGGGTGTTTATTAAACATATTCTAGTATTTATATATGTATTTCTGTGTATTAGTATCGTTGACTAACACCCATAAGACAAGCCATAATTTGTTTACTTTGGGGTTAGATCAGTAAGTGAAATTTGTCCCGTGAATATTTATTTATTACCAAACACCCAGGCGAGACGTTGGAATAGGTAAGGCGGTGGTACCAAATACTCGGGCAAGACGTCGCGAAACTCTACACCTAGCAGGTATGATGGTTATGAATTGAATGATAATTGTTCTAATTTTATTCTAATTTCAATTTGGTTATATTTTTATTATTTTGTTAAAAAATGGCGTTATAACTTATAAATTAAGATGTACAAATTGTCTTTATGTAATTTAAATGTTAACAATTATTTAATAATCGACGTTCAAAAAGAGGTTAGCATAAATCCTATTTTGAATAAAAATGTTTGACTTTGAAATGATACGTACTGCAGCCAATCGGTCGCCTCTTACGGCGTGCTTGGCAGAACGGCTGTTGGTCTATTATTCAAAAGAGCCCGGGACCAACACCGGGGTAACCTAATTAAGAAGCGTTAATAGTGGCAGGGTTCTGCAACGCCTCGCTGAGGTTTGGAACCACTTTACCTATTCCTGCACTGTACCTAAATTATTTATATTTAGTTTTACTACGTGGTAAAGTTCTGGATTTGCGTTTCCGTCTTCTGGTTTGGAGTTTAAGGTAGCGGGTGAATTTATGAATATATATTAATAGTGTCTGTGGGTGGACTATGACCAAAGGTTATTTCTTACTTTCCATCAGAACCTCTTTGTTTGCTATTTTAAAATATAAAAAAACCTATTTCCTGTTTAAAACATCACGTAATACTTATTCTAATTTTATAAAAATATATGAAAGTAAGTCTTTTCATCAGTTACGCTTTCACAATTCGAGCTTTTTATTTCCTCTAAATTTTGCACCGGCATGCGTGCTCGGATGTAACAAAACAGAAATGCCAAAAAACCTTGTTAGTTTAATTACTGGGCATTTAAAACGGGTTCTTTCCGTAGTTAATGTTCATATTCTTTTCCCCGTAAGTAATATAGTACTGCCGCTCGATAACCAATCGATAGTTTAAGGATATCGATAAAAATGATTCATTGCTATCTATCGACAAAATACGATAGTATCAGTATTATTGTCAGTATTGATTCAATACTATCGATAGTTTTGTACGATCGATAGTTACCTTTATTTCAGCCCTAACCGATAGTATTTTAAAAACGATAACTATCAATTGACAAAACTACTGATATGATTGAATTTATCCATGGAATCCATAGTTATATCTATCTAATACTATCGTTTCCACCAACACAATTGATACTTTATTCATTTCCAAAAATATAAACCATCGATAGTATTGGATTACATCAATACAATTGTCATAATATAATAATCGATAGAATTGATCCTATTACCATTGAAATGTTAACAAAAAAGATATACAATGCGAATGTGGAAGGGTGTAGGTACCGGAGAAGACCAAGTCTGACGAAGGTGGTGTCTAGAGTCTTCGCAACCGGTGTGTGTGTATGAAGAGAGTAATGAATGTGGAAGAAGCAAGACAAGCCTGCAAGGATCGTGATGTATGGCACTCTATTCACTCTGCCTACATCGTAAGGGATTTGGGGTGAAGATATGTTGTTGTTGTTGTTGTTGATACCATTTTATCTATTTAGATTAAAACTATCGATACTAAAACAACAACACTAAAGTAATAGCTTTCAGCCTGCGGTGCTATTATGGGCATGAGCATTATGGTTATGGAAGAACTATTATGAGAAAACAGTTTTCCTATACCCGTAGTGCTTCTATAGCCATGGTGGCTTTACCAAAAATTATAAAAAAGTAATTTGTAACGAATATGAATAAAATCGTATTTGGATGCATTTTGTAATAGATTTTTTTTGTAATAGTATCTAGTACAGCCTTCCGTCGCATAGGGACATGTGGGAATTATTGTGCCTTCAAGTAATTTTGCCATACTCACTGCTGCAAATAATAAAATTAAGTAATTAGATAGGTAGGTCAATGATTACAAAAATTACGTGGTGCAATAGAAAGAAGAACAATGTCGAGGCAGTTTAGATGTTCTAGGATACTCTGAGTTTGCAAATCATTGGAAGTTACAGTAGTGGGATTACAAGGTGGGTTCACTGCTGTTTAAAACTAACTGAAAAGGAGCGTTACATTCCTAAAAGTTTTTTACTATTAAGAAAACCCAGTGTAGGTCCGGGCCCTCTTTAAAATAGAACGTCTGCCGTTATGCTAAGCAGCTTGAAAGAGGCGAATGATTTGCAGTACTAGTCACTACCATCATGGCTACTTTCTGCCATCGCCTGCCAGTTCGCATTCAGCCATCAAGAGAGCTACGCGTCCTCATTTATCATTAACTTATCAAGCGTATCAATATTTTATCAATATAAAAACAATCAATATCATCTATCATTTATCAATCTAAGTGTACTAGGTAATAAGAACCCGTACATTGTTAAATGGTGCTTGTCACTGTCGTGTACCGGTTTGGAGGGTAAAGTAGCCGGTAAACTTATGTATGTGGCATTAAGACCCTGCCACAAGGATAACAACGCACTATTAATATCTTTAGTTTTATACAGGCGCTTGTTGTCTCTTTTTATCAGGAGAGCCATCTGCTTATTTGCTATCTTGTGATATAAAAAATGTGGGTCTTTTATACTCGTATATACTCGTAGCACGGATGGTAGAGCTTCGCCCGGTAATTTTTTCTTAAAATCATGTTTTCTTTAATGATAATATATTTAACTATGAATCACATATAGATAAAATATAGATATCATGTAGCTGCCAGCCATCATCAAGCTGGTGCCTGTTTTAAATATACGAAAATCCCAACTGCATCGTGCAGCCCGCTGCATTATAAAAGTTTTTGGCAAATCCCGCGGATTGCCTAATTTTTCCGGGATTAAAAGTAGCCCATGTGCTATTACAGGTCATCATCTACCCGTGTACCAAATTTCATTTAAATCCGTTCAGTAGTTTTTGCGTGACTGAGTAATAAACACCCATCCATTCAAACATCCAAACTTTCGCATTCATAATATTAATAAAGTTTTTTTATAAATTTTATTTCCAGCAAAATATCCTATACTCAAAACGAGCAATTCTTATATATTTAGATGTGATTGGTTTCTCCGGCTCTAACAATTTTTACGAAATTTTGTATTTATATAATTTTTTACTATTAAAATTGATGTACCTAAGCGTTATTTCTATATAAATGCGTTTCACTTCAAAAACATGTCATTCATACGAAACTTGGTCATCCTGCATATATTTAAATACAGAAAAGTAAATAAATAATTAATGGTCATACTAGTCATACTAGTCTGTTTACCTTCATTTTAAACCAGTTAGCGATACAAACAAAATAAAAAGTGTTTTGTGAAAGAGTACAAGTGGACTTACATAATTACAAATGGAGTTTTAAGATGGCTAATATTTTTCTAACATCGTGACTACTAAACTACGAGGTAGATTTCGGCAACGTCTCTAGCGGGATTGGTAACACAGCCTTCGGCCTTACCAATTCCTGTCGAAATAGCGTGCTTCTCACCGTTCCGGGGCTTAATTCACTTAGTTAAACGGCAAACGAGTCGAAGCGACTCTTACACATTTTCTTACATATTATACCGCCTCCCGCTTCGTAGCACATCTCGACGTTCTATCGTATGGGTATGAGAGCCCTAAACGCATTGACGCAATTACGTGAAATGGGGGGCTATTCTGGTTTGGAGGGTAAGGTAGCTGGAATGCATGGAACATGGATAGGTAATTACACACCATTAATTTCTTTGATGTCTATAGGTGGTGATTGTTTCTTTCCATCAGGAGAACTATCTGCTTTTTTGCTATCTTATAATATAAAAAATGTACAAATCTTACGGTGTACAGTGTATAAAAACTGTACATCGTAAAATCCAAGATTAATTGCCAATAATTCCACAAAAACTACCTAATTAGTATTTTACGTGGCTCTGTAGAAATACAATGTTGGTAGATATCGTAATAATAGGTTTAAATTGCTAATGTAACCTACACATCGTGCTTAGTGATCTAGATACATACTGTAACAATTTTAGAGTGACTCTACATCCCATGCTGTAAGGGATTGTCCTGAATTTTAATAAATTAGTTTTATCAATTGTTTATAACTTTTAAACAATTGATATCTAAAACCAATTTATTAAAATTCCACTACAACTAGTAAATACTTATAAATTATAAGTATTTACTAGTTATAGTGGCCAAAAATAGGACTTAGTCAAAAGATAATTGTAAAATTTCAGTATGTACATAGAATATGCTTTTAATGTTTATACCAAAACTCTCGCGCTCCTCATACCAATTCTTTTTAATTCTTGTGCTGTAATAAATATCGTTGACTATTATTATTATATATGAGTAAATAATTTGATTATGATATGGGTGTTAGTTATCGATACTAATACATAGAAATTAGTACATACTCGAATTCAGAAATAGAAACATCTCTAATCATCACACAAACGTTGGTTTAGTGGTAAAACGAAATCGAACTAGATAATATATTTTGCATAGTCCGGGTGGATAAATACTTAGCCAACGGGCCGATCTGTTATAATAAATAAAATTCTTATTTAAGAATATAAATATGAAAAAATACAAACTTATTAAGTTTCTTTTCGATCATTCGGTCACATTCGGTCATGACATTACGCGTGAATGGCTGGACCGATTTCGCTGTTTTTTTTTGTTGTGTTTGCTATTATCAAGAGATTTAACTCCCCGTGTTGGTCTCGAGCTCCTTTGAAGAATAGGTCAACTGCCGTTCTGCCAGGTAGGTCGTAAAAGGCGACCGATTGGTTATACAAGTCACTAGCATCGTGGCTACTAGTTGGTAGAGTTCTGCATTGTCTCGCCCGAGTCTGGTACCACCACCTTACCTATTCCTGCCTTAATAGCGATTTGGATTTTTGCAACTTTGGATGTTTGGATGGATGGATGAATGTTTGTTATTCAATCACGCTAAAACGAGGTATCCTGCGACTGGGGCCGCATTAACTGGAACCGCGGTACTAGTTGCCGGATTGATTTAATTTTAATATTTTTCTTCCGACGACTCGGACCACGCATAAATTAATAAAAGAATCTATGATTCAAGTTCATACAGTACATTCAAACAAAAATATATCTAAAGTAATAATGAAAGAAAAACCTTTTGAATTAAAAAATATTTATTTAATATCAGATACCAAAATATATATAATAAACACCCAAAGGCAGAAATACAAACATCTATACTCATCACACAAATGTTTCCCTGTCAGGATTCGCACTCGAGGTCCGTCGACTGCGAAGTCAGGTTCACTAACTACTCGATCAAGGGGCGGTCAAATTATTTATATGTATAGTGTTTAATACAAAATAACAAAAGTTGTGCTTTTATTGAAGTTATATAATAAATGATATTTTTGAATTAACGTTAAACATTTTTTCGTTTGACTGTACTAGTTTTGGATTGAACAATAGATTTTTAAATTAATTTATGCGTGGCCAGAGTCGCCGGCAGAAAAATATTTAAATTAAATCAATCCGGCAACTGGGACCGCGGTTCCAGTTAATGCGGTCTCAGTCGCCGTAAACCTCGCTAAAACCATAGAATAGATTTGATTAAAATTTTGGTACACCGGTAGATGGTGATCTGGAATAGGAATAAATAAATATAGGCTACGTTTTATCCCGGAAAAATAAAGTGTTCCCGCGGGATTCATCAAAACCTTTTATAATGCAGCGAGCTGCACGTTGCAGCTAGTATCCTATATTTTAAGTAAACTCAAGGCTTTACTTTATTGAACCTTAAAAATACGAACTGTATTCACATTTTTTCCCTCTTCATTCTTAAGTCTCTTGGAAAATACATTAATGTGATGAATAACGAGGCTTGACTTACGTTTTTTAAACTCCAGTCTATGCACAACTATGATCTTTGTATTCGTGGTATTATAACAATTATAAGATTTCGACAGTAAAATGGGTTGTGCCAGGTAAGTTTAAATATTTAATTTGTAAGTTTATTTTTGTAAAGACACGTATAAACAAACATTATTGTCACCTTATTGGTCTAATTTGGTAGATATGCATAAAAACATATCCTGTTTCCTTAAGAAAAGTGGTGGTCACATTATTATTCACTTCACTTTATGATGCCATCTATCGTTGATTTTAATAATTAGACGCACTCTATCGTAAGCTAATGTAATTATAGTATTCAGTAGATCACGCTTGATGGCGCTACTTTCGTATTTTCATATAATCGAATTCATATTCATTTCGGAACTGTTTTAAGTAAAACTGGGAAATTTATTATATTTTCTTTGAAGAGTATCCTAGGCAGGCGGCAATTCGTAAAAGATCGAAGACATTGGAATGTTGTATCATCATAAATCAAAAAATGTTATAGATGATAGAGTTTCACGACGTCAAAGCTGACGGAGCCCAACTATAGGTTGATATTTTTTATTAAAGAACACTAGCAAATAAGTAGACGTCTCTCTCACAGAAAAACACGTGCACTAGTTTGCCCACTACTTTACGTTTAGCTGGAATTTGTCAGGAACAAGCATTAACGCTATAGTGATAGGAATAGCTAAGCCGGTGGTATCAAAATTTTACTAACAAATTTTCCTGCCTAGTTGTATTTTTTACCGCCTATGTACCAAATTTTACTACCAAGAATTTACATTTGTAGTGACACTTTTGGCCAATTCATTCCTCAAAAGTAGCCCATATCAACATAGGGTAATATTAACCTGTAACTTGGACTTTCCCGTAGTAGTCTGGGTTCATTTTAGAGCATCTGATTTCAGCCAAGCAAACAGATATTGCAAAAGGGTTACTATATAATCGTGATTCGTGACTGCTGGGTGGTAAAGGTCTGCCGTCTAATACGTCTTATTCTAGTTTCGTTTTCCCGCAAGCTAAATACTTTTCAGTGTCGTAATGCGAGTTAAGTTCGTGTGAGTTTACAGTCTTATCAAGGTAGCAATGGCCCATAGACATCTTTGATGCTTTTAGGCGGTATTTATTTCTATCTATCAAATGATGTTTATTTCTCATGTAAAAAATCTTGACACAATAATAATAAGATGTTATTTAAGCTGTTTACGAGCCGCACGGCAGAAGGACACAATATCCGTCTACATTACCCGCGTTAATACGGATTTCACGGTGATTTGAAAATGTAAGTCAATTTTGTAGTCCAATGAAAGTGCGTTGAAACACGCAGTTCAATAATTTTAAGTCAAACGATTCTATCAGTCTGTAGCACGCTTCGATGATTCCACAGAGTAACGTTTCAGTGTATTTTCAGATACCAAATTAAAATACGTTATAATATTTACTATAATTCTTATTTAAATAAGCTGTAGTTATTTACGTATTTTAACTAATCGTAACAAGCTTTTGCTAAGGCTAGAATTTTATTTTTGACAGTTTGATAATATGTTTATTTTGGTCATCTTAGTTTGGTAATAATAACTCTCGGAAACTTGACCATTAACCCATATGTTATATTATATTATGTAATTGTATAGTATTTTAAACGCTGCATGTTATCTTACGACATTATCATACAGCATAACATAAAATAATACAAACATTATTATTATTATTATATAAATAGGTAAACAAATCTATAATTATTTTTTATAACAATACACATATTAAAATAACATTTTAACTACTTTTTTGACATTATTATAAGCAGAAATAGTAACATTTACATTTATTTCATAACCTAATGAAATGCTAATAATGCTATGATATATCTCTGTTATTGTACTTAAATACATTGAATTTAATATTGCTTACTATTTTCGTTACTATAATCTATTAATAAAAACATAAACGGCTAACTTTGACTTATTTACACCGGCATACGTTGTACTTGTTTGTCAATCTATCATCCACCATCCATCTCGCTCGCGTCATTTAATTAAAATGTAAAATGTTATTAGCCCGTCGTCATATGTTTTTCAGTTTCAGTTTGCTCTTTTTACTCCGCAAAGGAACCAGTGTGATACATACTTATTTTTTATTAAAATATTTATAATAGACGCACTTTAATTACTCTATGACACGTATACTCCCGACAGCGCCGCCATAATTATAGGAATATATTTGTGAGAATCGAACTACAAAGCACTCATGCGCACGTCATCTTTACTTATACACATCTCTTGCTTTCACAAACACGCATCGAGACAATGATTTGTTTGCATTGTTTAGTTCATATTAGATCTTCTCAATACACCAAGGTTGTGCTTTACCTTGTTTAAATTTGTTTCGAATATTAAATGTTTCTACTTTTGTGTTACTCTGTGATTTTTTGAATCAAATGTGGTACATTATAGTGACATTGTTTTTAATATGGTTGTTGGACAGTTTCCGGCGGAAGGAGATGCCTCGGTCATACTCACATCGCTGTATACAAATGTTCGTATGTTTATTATATTTAATGCTTTACATATCAATATCTCAACAAGGTATTTATCCCGTGTTTTTTTTATATTAATTATAGTAAACAAGTAGATGGCTCTGGAAAGGGTCCATCACCCATAAGTAAGTATATCAAAGATATTAATAACGTATTTCATTTTAATGTTTCCATGGAAGTGGCAGAAATGTAATGGCATTTGCATAATTTTATCAGTGACTTTACCATTGAAACTGAAACACGGTAGTCACCAGAATAATATTTATCGTGGTAGAGAAAGGTGGTGGTACAAAACTGAGTTGCAGAACTCTATATAGTAAAGAATAGAACAGAGAAGCCAGTGTCATAATTTGAAGTATAATAAATATTTTTATATAATACTATTAATCTCTGGCTAGGCAATTTTATTTACTTATTTAATCTTGCTGTACACCAAAGTCGAGCTTAATGCCTTAGATAATATTCTTTGCTAGCAAAACTTTTGACCAGCAGAGAACAAAATTATTAGTATGGCAACTAACGCCATCTATTATGTAGGTCAGAAAATATGTGTATCTTATATTAAAATAAATATAATTTGATTGAAAACCACATTGCGTTTTAACAATAGGATTACAGTGACATGTAAAAATGTATTAAGTATCTTCTGCTATATTTATATTTTGGGTGCCCTAGTTGTACCTCTGCCTACTTCTTCGGGAGGCGTGAAGATACTTTAGAATTTTTATCATCCCTTAAAGGGGTTGAAAGGGGGCGGTAAAGTTCACATAAGAAAAATGATTGTGCAAATTTACGTCATACATGAAATATTTAGTACCTAGTAACTGTATGTACAACTAAGAAATTTTTGAAAATTTAACTTTATAAATGGAGGTAGAAGGCGGGGTAAAATATCTGTGATTAGAATGACATGAAAATTGGTACTAATAGTCTTCAAAACATTTAGATAAACAAATGTTTGTCAATTTTCCAAAAACCTCCCTTAAAGGAGCAAAGGGGGTGGTAAAGTTTATATAGGAAAATTTTTTAGCGCACATTTAAGTCATTTAAGAGACCTTTATGCAAAACTTCTACATTCAGACCAGTTTCATTTGCAAGGAAGTTTCTTCAAGAATTCACTAGATGGCATTGTGGCATCTAATCAAGTATGTTGATTGTATATAGACATATTATATAGACATGAAACATGTGGAGGATCCACATGTTTCATGTCTATCACGAGGACGAAGTCGCGGGCAAAAGTTAGATCAAATATTCGCTGCATCTTCTCAATGTGAGGTTGCGATCCGTCCCTTAATAAATATTATAAAAGTGTATCTGAGTAAAAAGTTTTGACATACAGTATACAATACTACATTCTATATATACATATAATAGTCGTATATATTCTATATATACAATAGTCGTATATAATTTATGTATACATACTATATAAAAATAATATATAATATTAGTTATATAGTTATTAGTAATATTAGTTACAATAGGCGGAAAAAACTATTCGATCGATTTTAAAAATTATTTCATCTTTAGAAAGGTAGGTACATTATCCAGGAGAGACATAGGCTACTTTTTTTACCGACTGAGAAAAGCGGAGTAACGAGTTTTGGTCATGCGAACGAAATCGTGAATAACTGCTAGTTCTATATAATTATATAAATGCGAATGCGAGTGTGTTTGTTTGTTAAACTTTCACAGCTAAACCAATTTTGCTGAATTTGCTGAAAAAAAAAACCAAAACTGATTTTGATGAAGTTTAGCATGGAGATAGGTGAAGATCATCAGCATGGAGATAATCAAACATAGGCTAACTTCTTCTTAAAAATCAACCCCTAAAGTACTGAAATAGGGGATGAGATTTATATGAAAAACTCTATAGACGACATATTAATTTACTCGCGGGCAAGCTGCGCGGATCAACTAGTCTATACAAATCCATATTAATGTTATAAATGCGAAAGTCTACTCGTCTGTCTGTCTTTCTATTATGGTTTCACGGTTAAACCACTGAACCGATTTTAAACAGGCATGAAGATTGTTGAAAATTCCAGGTCAAACATTGGCTAATTCTTTTTCAAAAACAAAGCCCTAAGGGGTCCTTAAATGAGGGATGAAAGTTTGGATGAAAGATTTTATTGATGACATGTTATCTTATTCATTAAATAAAGGAACATTTTTATAAAATAAAGGAACATTACAATGGGTGTGTTCCTTTTAACTCGTCTGACTTAAATCTCTCTGAATGTCTACCAAACATAAGTACTTAGACCTGTCAAAGTAAACCAAATTCTATTCTGAGCATTTGACTTTAGCCGGTTTCAGCCTGTACACACTTTCTATCTTTAACAATCAAAAAAGCATGAAAATTATACAGTGGCGCCTTGATTTACAAAGTAAGATGGCGGAATTGGATTATGTCTCACCTGTGCAAATTTAGCACCCCATCTGAGGATTTGCGAAGTGCAAGCGACCTTAATCAATAGGTCTACGTTAGGTCCGCACAGGTTCACAAAAATTTTCGTTAGGTCCTTTATAGTTTTTCATAAATAATTTTTCAAATTTTAGTTAAAAAAAATACATTTTAGCACCTCATTCAATGAAAATCTGGCTAATTTAGTCAAAATCGTATTCTTTATCGTTAGGTCCGTATTGGCCCATAATTTTAGTTGTTAAATGATGCATTTTATTTATTTTGTTCATAACTAGCGGCCCGGTACGTGCTTCGCTACGTATAAAGTAAAATATTAAAAATGTGATAAATGAAGAACCGCTCTACTGATTTTGTGCAAACTTCACATAAACCATCTACTAAATAGTCCGAACAAATCCTAAACATTTGGTTTGGATAGGTGAGCCCGTTCTTGAGTTATAAAATTACATCGAAAAGTGGCATTGATTTTTATATATATAGATTATAAATTAATTGACTGGTTTAGACATTCAGGAATACACCCAATGGCATGGCAGACTGTTGATCGGTAAACTACGAGGCTATCGTGTGAAAACGCGTGTTTGACGGCAACCTGTGTATTTCCACGTGTGAAAGTTAAACGTTTCTAATGTATTACGCTTTTCTTTTTAGTTAGACGGCATATGGTCCGCGTACAAGAAAGTTAACTATTACATAGTTAACTGTAATTATAATAATTACATTGTAGTTATTTTTAATCTGCAAATATGGATATAGAATTTTATCTTAGATTGAAAATAAAGTCTGTATCTTATTCGTTACCTCCTTACGAATGGTTAGCGACCCTGACTATGGAGCTGGATTTAATTCCTAGCTCCATAGCCAGGGTCGCTAGCCATTCGGCCAAGAGGGGAACGAATAAGATACAGAATTTATAACGTACTGATAGCAGGTGTAACAAATGTAATAATTCTTGTTATTAAACGACAATAGAGGGGCTTAATTCACGTAATTATACGATAATCGAGTCGAAGCGTTTAAGACTCTTACACATTTTTTTATATATTTTATGCCACGTCTCATATCTCCTCTCATCGTTCTATCGTGTTTATGCGTATGAGAGCCCTAAGCGCATTTAATCGATTACCTGAATTGGGGGTTTAGGGCTCGTTAGTAGTAGGAGTAAGATCATCACTGCGATTGTTCCTCCTCACCCGTGCATCCGAGACAATGGGTCTGTTAACTTGTCTGTCTGAAGTCTGTCTGACTCTCCACCAAACTTACTTATATCTGTCTGAGTAAATAAAATTTTATTCTGAGCATCTAAGTTTAACTGGTTTCACACACTTTTTATCTTTATTTCTCAAAATCAATAGAAAAACTGTCAGAACTCTGCAAATTTGCTTTGACTTACAAAGCAAAATGGCGACATTAGATTATGTCTCCTTATCTGTACAGTGTCCTGAAAAAATTAGTAGCCACGATGGTAGTGACTCGCATAGCCAATCGGCCGCCTTTTACCACCTGTCTGGCAGAACGGCAATTGGTTTATTCTTCAAAGGAGCCCGGGACCACATTTTAGACTAAATGATAGCTATAAATAAGTAGTGATCATTTATAAAGAGCGTGTTCAATTTGTAAGGAAAATTTCATGTTTTTTTTAAAAGCAATATCGTAATAATGTGAGCAGATTTTTCAAAAGATATTTTATAAAGACCAGTTTTTGCAAAATTAAGTCTTGATTTAGAGCACTACATAGCAAGAATATAATTTTTAATAGCGGTTTTTTAAAACGAAGACAATTCCTGCGTAGTGTTTTATGAAAATAGGTGTTGTAATGTGCCATAATATTTTATTTTATGCATTTTTCCAACAGGATATATGGTCCTAAATTGCAACACAGAGCCAAAATGACGAAAATATTGTTGTTAGATATTAAAAAATAATATTAAAAAATTACAAACTCAGTTCACTTTAACATTTTTTTTTCACCAGTAAATATTTCAATAGAAACCTAAAATATTTATTATATGTGAATTAAGGTAATGTTAAATATGCCGATTTCTTTTTAGTCCGTTATATGGATTCATTTATTTTCAAGAATTATTTTAGAAATCCTCGGTAAATCGAATAATCAAGAATTAATCTTGCAAAAACTGTAATATCCTGCGAATAATTTGCTCACATTATTACGATATTGCTCTGAAAAAAACTTGAAAGCATGAAGTTTTCATTACGAATCGAATAATCATCTGAGTTAAGTTAAAAGTCTGAGTTTAGACATTCCTTAGAATTACATCAAGTGATACGAGTACTTTTACTACTGATTAAAATACCAAACATTACAATCACAAATGCTTGTATAATTTACGTTTGGGTGTTTATTATATATATTTTTGTATTCATATACAGGTTGATTAGTAAAAGCGTGTATGTACACGCTTAGCATGTGCTAAAGGAGGATGTTCAGTGCTCGATGCTGATTCCGAATATGTAAAAAATAGGATCTCAAATTTTGATATAATTATCCAATAAAAATATTTAGTGCGGATACTTGAGTGTATATTGAAGTTCATTATTTACGAACAATGATTTGCTGAACTCTTCACTATACTCGAAACGGGCTGTTGTCGCCCGCGCAGTGACCATATTTTTTCATAGTACTATACTAATTTACTAATTTCGTTAAGGTTTACTATGTAGTTAGACAATATTATTTTCTTATTATATTTTTAATGGTTGCACATGACCATTAAATATCATGTCCTTCAATATATAGATGTAGTTTTTTAAGTCTGTCAGTCAACCTGCATATGTCTATTTATTAGTGGCATTCGCTAAAACTCATAAGCAAATATTTCGTTAACTTTGGGTTAGATTGATCTGTGTAATATATACAGCGATATTGATTTTTTATTTATCGTTCAGTCCACTTACATTGTAGTAAGAACCTCATTTTTTGATTCCGTAAATATAAAGAAACTCATATTGTTTTGCCAATGTCTGTCGATGCATTTTTTCGGCTTACTTTAGAGACACTTAACAATATAAAGCTTAAGCTCACGCTGACACAGTTGTATATAACGTAGTTCAAAGAAACAATCTTAATTAGGTAGGTTGACAGTAATCAACCAAATTATATACTTAGTGCACTTAAGTCCTTAGTTGTGTAATTTTGACGGCCTTTACGGAATCTTACATAATACGTGTGCTTACATGCATTTAGCCGGCTTTTCATTTCAATTATGTCCAAAGCAATTTTTATTCAAGTTATTACTAAATACGTTGACAACCTGTACTAATCTATTAATGTTTAATCTCTTACACTAAATTAATTCTGTCAATTAATTAAGGGGGGTCCCCATTAAATAAACGTGTTTTTTTCGTATTTTTTGCTATGATGGTACCCTTCATGCACGAGTCCGACTCCACTTGGTCGTTTTTTTTTGAAAATGGGGACAAAATCATATGCACATGAAGGTACGTAGCGGGAAGTTAATAAATAGTCTGAGATTTGGATTATGCAACTTCATATGTCACCTCATAACAAGTCTGTCACATTTACGTCAGAATGGAAATTATCTATGCCCGTGTTACCCTTGCATAGAGAATGCGAGCATAATGTGTCATTAAAATTTCACTTCGTGTAGCGTTTTTGATCAAACGATAATTATGTTTTTATTCGTCTGCGTTCATTCGTCTCGTGTTGCTTGTTCTTTGAAGATTGACAAACCGTGACATATTACAGGCTTTGCACGAATGAATTTAATGTATTTGCATAATCGATTGACTGCTCATTCTATGTGTAATAAGACCATGGTGCATAATGTCATGAATGAGATACGCCAGGAACAAAATATTAGTAACAAAAATGGCGAATTCCGTTTATAGGTACGCCAAATTTGTTTATTCTTCGTGACATGGTAAATGTGAATGTATTATTTATTTCTTATCGTAAAATATATAAAAACGCGGCTTATAAAATTACACTTGTAAATTTTTATTGACGACAAATATGTTTTTTTCTAGTTCAAATAGTACTAAATATATTCTTAATACATGTATCTGATTGCAGGTCAACAAATGCCTGAAAATTATCTTTCTTAGCGTGAGCTAGTATCATCAAATTAGGAGAAGTATTTTTATAAAGGATTCCCTAACTTAGTTCAGTTATTTACGAGCTATCTGTAGTAAGATAAATTTAGCTCGTAAAAAAAGATCGTGACTACTAGGTAAAGTTCTATGATTTATTTCTAGGATACGGTGCTAAATCCCTGTTTATTCCACCATAATATTGTTACGTACTCCGGATTCGTAATTGTAAGAAAACACCACTTATATTAAATCCGTGTATTTAGTATACAAATACACAAGACAACACAATGTTATACTAAAATACACTTTACACAGTAGTTTCTCACTATACTATCACTGAACTACGCAATAAAACACTTCTCGCTTCGCACTGTTCGCTTTAAGTATCGTTCTCGATCGCTTGATAAAAACTGCCCTGTATTTGTCAACATATCTCTATTTATAGCCAGGGAAAAGTTCTACCTGGATCCAGAAAAATCTAAATGTATCGGGAAACAATGAATCACTTCTTATCGTAAACATGTTATGAGTCATAAATCCTAGTACACCCTACTTTCAACCTTATGCCGTATACCACAAAGTCCATTATGGCATAGCCCAGGTCAACTATTTGTTTGTCAATAGGAGTAGCTATCTCTTTCTTTTATTTCTAGATCTCTCCAGCGCTTCAACTCTATACGTTTCTAGATTATTCGTAACAATATCAACGCTTATATTTATCTATAAAAAAAAGTATCTATGTGCAATATATATTCTTTGCTGTCAGAAGAGGCGTCTTTGTGTTTGTATGCAATAAAGAAAAGTAAAAACGAAAGGATAATTATGTGACTTAATACGCCAGTTAACGTTAATTGAACACATTTAATTTAATGTGTTTAAAAAGGTTTTTTTTGTGAATGGACAATAAAGTTTAGTTTGGTAAAATAGGGTAGCTTTTGTCGAAATTGTAATAATTCACAACACTTATGTAATGAGCATCTACTATCGTTATGCTAAAGTTAGCGTTTATATTCCAAGAGCTGATGACAAAGAATCCATCAAATATTTGAAATTATGTGCCGCGCCAATGCTATCATGAATTTTATTCAGTTAAAATAAAATTAAAAGGTTTGAAATTTTACAATACTGATAAGAACATACAAAACCATCGTAGGATAAATTTTAATATTATAAAAAGCTATTAGTTAGATAATGGATAAAACATGTTTGAATCTTCTATTTATATAAAAAATATGAAAGTTTGTATGTAAAGGTCGTTTGTTACTTAATTACGTAAAAACAGCTGAACGGATTTAATGAAATTTAGTGTATAGTTTCCGGCATGGTTCTTGAGCGCTCGCCTTCTAAGTGGAAATCGATTTGCATACGGTAAAATAAACCATATTGTGGACTTTATTTTATGCTATACTATTCACTTCTATGCAAGTCGACATCAGCGCTCAAGAAACGTGCCGGGAATTATAGTAGGGTTCAATTAAAACTTTAATTACGACGGGCTGTGGGTGCAGCCAATCCATACTAATATTTCATATTCCATACTATTTTTCCATATTAATATTGTAAATGCGAAAATCCGTCTGCCTGTCAATCTATCAGTCTGTCAGTTTGTTACGCTTTTTTTATACTATGTAGTCATATAAACACTACTACTAGCTGACCCGGCAAACGTTGTTCTGCTTTTTTACTTTTTTTCTATATTTTCTCACCTTTTAAATCTTTCCTGGACTTCAACAATTAATTCAAAACCAAAATTAGCCAAAGCGGTTCAGCCGTTCTTGAGTTTTAGCGAGACTAACGAACAGCAATTGATTTTTATGTATATAGATAGATATAATGTCCAATATATGCTATGTAATTGTTAACTAGCCAGTTTTTATTTTTTTAACTATTACTATTTGTCATTTGTCAAGCATCGATTTGTTTCTTTTTTTTGTTTTAGTTTGGTAAATGTCCATTAATAAATAACTTCTTATTCTTATTCTTAAAAGTCTAGGTTTCGAGTAGTGATACATTTTCAGGTTTCTATTTATTCGTATAAAAGTTATTATTGTGAAATATTTCAAAATTAATAAAATGCCTTAAAAAAAGCTTGTTATATCAACTCTTGGGCTATAAAAATGGCAACATACATTTGAAATTCGAACACGGAAGCATTAATATATGAATTACAATTGTCAGTGTAAAAATTCTCTACACTACCGTAACTTGTTACATGTCGAAATAAATGCTAATTGATCGTAGTACATTGCGCAGATGAGTTTTAGAGCGGAAACCATAATCTCGAATACATTCTTAATTACAGTCTATGCTTTATGGTCAATTTGACGACTTTGATTGCTCAATACTGCTAGTTAAGAGGCCTACAAACCTTGATATTCGGGTCTGAGACAGCCCCTTATTCTAGTTGCAAATATTTGTTATTTCGTACAAACAAGTCCACATGTTTTTATACATAACTAGCTATTATGTATAAAAACAAGTGGACGTACGCGTAACCCACCGTCGCGTCGGTCGGTTGAAAAATTGTCAGTTTTGATGTTAGAAAAAATATAATTAATTCGTGCAATTGTGCAGCGACATTTATTTTTTAAATCTATACACCGATCTATCCGTAATTAGGTAAAAACATATTTGTCTGGTGAAGTCAAGTTGTTTACTTGTTTAACGTCTGTTTCAAGTACATCATCTGTATTATGTACGGATATACAAGATGCAGTCTCATCTATCACAGTGTCCTGCATAGCATCATAGTCTTTTGTATCTGATTGTCTTGGACTACTAAAAAGAAAGACTGATTTTTTTCATATCATAGGATAACAAACGAGATGGCTCTCTTCCAATAATAATTTCTTCTTTTTTCGCAGTCGGGTAAAAAGGGAGCTATGTTTTTTAGGTATAGTGTAGTTTTTTAATGGTAATAGAGTTTTAAAGATCGAACCAGTAGTTTTTGAGTTAATTCGTTACAAACATATAAAAATAGAATTATCTTCAATGTATAATATTACAGTATAGGTTTAAATGTATTAAAACTTTAATAACCGACTTCCAACTTTTTTACTTCTTTAACCCCGAGTCAGAACTTTATCAAACTTATATGGGACGAAATTGGTAGTACACTCTTCCAAACAAAAAAAATTTCAAATCGTTTAATAAAAAATAAGACGAAATCAGTCATGACTCATGATTTATCCATATAGAAATAGAGTAAAACTATTATGATTTTAAAAAGAACAAGTGACATAAAAACAGGCAAGCCTGTACCACTTAAAAAATTAAATAAAATAATTGTAACTGATATAAAAGATAGTCAATTCTTATCTCTGTTTAATCAATAAATTAGTCACGACAAATATCGTGACTGACATGTGAACGAGCATCTCTCAGTATAATAATTGGTGTTTCTGATTTATTACTCTTTGGAATGTCACATTGTCATGTATGTTGTCATGTTTTGTTTTGTTTATATATATAATTATATAACTTATACTATATAGTATAAGTTGGTAAACAAATTTTCCGTGGTGTTAGAGTTTTGCAAAATCATGGCCGGCTTTGGTATCAATGTTTATTTTATTACCGCAATATAGTGACATCAATATTGTGATAGACTTGAATTTTGTGGTCCAGTTTAGTGGTGAAGGTAGACAGTAAACTTATGCATATGGAATTACATCCTTGCCATAAGGATGACATGACTTGCACATCTTAGCTGTCTATAGGCGGTGGTTATCTTTTCCCGCAAGGCGAATCATCTGTTTATTTTAAAACCGGCAGATGGTTTGTATGACGGTGAGAAATAGTTGGAACGTAATAATATTGATATCCTAAAATTGTTTCTGACGCCTTTTGGTTTGGTTCTTGTGGGTAGGTGAAAAGCCTATAATGCGATAAATCGGGTGTCAGAAAAAAGTAAATATCGTTAAAGAAATAAATAAAAAACTCAGGACATCACGGGACGCCTTAGTATTATAACCTTAGTATGGAAGTATGGATTGTTGCCTCAATGGCCGGTTTTTTTGGAAAACCTAACTTCGTCCAAAATTGAACATATTCGAATTCGTCAGTATGTTTGCCACCTACCACATTATGGGACGTTATACAGTTAGTTATACAGTTAATCATGGTGCAACTGTAATTGTACTTCCTACCTAATTAGGGATTTAGAAGTGAAGGTATTTATTAATTTAATTTATTTATTATGATGCACAAACAGTTGGTGACTAAACATTACAAATCTTTTAATAACATTGGTATAATATAAACTAATACCACAGGTATAAGTTCACCAGCTACCTTACCATCCAGACCAGAACATGACGATAACAGCAGTGATGCTATTACGGCAGGAATAAGTAAAGAGGTTGTACTAAAGAGGTCGAAACATTGTAGAACTTTACCACGTAGTAAACACGATGGTGGTGACACGTTTACGAATTACTCGGCAGAAAGGTATGGCTTGTTCTTGAAAATGTTATTTAGTCTTGACTCCTGAACTACGCAGTTTCACTTGCGAAAGCGCCCAATATATGGATGACATGCTAGAGTAACATGTCATTCATATAGTTTTTCGTACAAATTTCATCCCCTATTTCAGCCTCTTAGGGGTTGATTTTTTTTAAAAAGTTGGTCTATGTTTGTCCCAGGATCTTCAACTACTTTGATGCCAAATTTCATTAAAATCGGCTCAGCAGTTTAGCCTTAAAAACATTACAGACATGGAGGCAGACATACAGTCTTTCACAATTATATTAGTATGGTTAGATACTGAATAAGTGTATAACAAGACGATGGGTATCAGAAAATTCACAATATTCCTTGCGTTTTTGTATAATAGCACAAGAGTTTAAGTTTGAGAAATCGGCGCAAACTCTCCATTATTTTCCAAAAAAACCCTTTTGTCAGTTCTACCTTTAACATGCGTTGTCACGAAGCTCATCTTCAATTTCAGATTTCTAACGAGCATTTCCACTTTCTTTGCTCTTAGAAGTTTCTTACATATGTTGCAAATTTAGTGAAATTTTGTTTTAGTGTACTTTTCTAAATTTATATTATGATTGTATAGTATTAATTACTGTTGCACTAATTTAAAAAAATGTTAATTCAGTATTCAAAACCTACACATTTCTTAAAAACATTTTACGTAACATTAATTAAAAAGGGGTATGTCATAATATGTAAATATAGGTGTCTAGTATAAAATATTCATAGCTAAAATTATACTGCAACTAGCGGAAAGTCGATGCTTATTATGTAAATGACATAATCTGCAATCTGCATAACAGTTTCTAATAAATTTCACTTTTTATTTACTTATCTGTTAGTTGTCAAACTTGTCATACCTACTCAAGTGTGTAAAACACATGTGACAATTTGTAATGTGATTACTTTTGCTATTTACTAATTACTAACAACAAAGGCGATCATCATGGAATGGGAGAAAGAGCGAGGCCGATGCTTGCCCGGCAGTCGCTCATCACGCGCAATTCGACATGGACAACTGTAAATACGTGTAATTACGTGCTCAAAGCTGTACTTTTAGTGGCCATTGCGCGTCGGGTGTCCGGTATCCGAATTTCGAACTTTTGGCGCGCGTTTTGACATTTTATTTTTTAATAACCATGGACACAAAACAAGTTTTGTGAATGAAAGTGAATTATCATTTTATCGTGTGTAAGAGTGAATGTGAAACTACATATATTGCGTAAGCGTATTTTTCGGAGCAAATAAGTATTGATTGGATTAATATTTAGGCATTGTTCTATTATTAATAAATACCTAAGTACACGTGAAATGGCTGTATTATGGCGCTTTCTCAGACACAGCGTGATTATACATATGTTTAAGTTTAAATTAAAATGCGATAACTCCAACTTTAGGTACACAGATTATAAAATAGTTTATTTTAATTGACTTTAAATTATTAACCTCAATGAAAGTGAATACCTAATGATATTAATACTTAACTTACTTAAAATTAAAATAAGTCCTTTTTTCGATTGCAGGAACTAGGTCACTTTTTTGAAACAATTTCCCACAAAGTCTACTTTATATTATGAATGAGCATTCATGAAGAATAGTGAAAGCATTAAATTTTTAATATCTTTTGTATAAAAGCGAAATCAAATAATTAAAATAATTAGTTGTAAATAGTGTTATGTAACATCTTAATTAAAGCAATAGTCATTTCTGTATATTTTTAGACACGTACATGGGTATAACAAAAGAACTGTATGATGATAAAAAAATATGGGAAAATACTGAATTATAAGCAGCATCACTTAAAAATCTTGTTCTTGTTTAGTCTCTATAAAGTTTGCAAAAATCATTGTATAGGACGTAGATATTTTTTGGGCTTTAGTTTTGAAATTTGCTTACGGCGCCAAACATTTGGATGAATTCAATTTGTATAGTTTTCTTTGCTGTAAAGGGAACTTTAGTATTTTTTATAGAGTCACAAGCTAAAAATAATCAAATTAAATCAGTTCTCTTGCGTGGTAGGTAGATAGAAGCGAACGTTGATAGACTTGTCCCGTGTGACTTCTTTTTCCCGTTTTAATCCAGGCTTCTTTGAAGAATAGGCCATCTGCCGTTCTGCCAGGCAGGTTGTAAAAGGCGACCGATTGACTATGTGAGTCACTACCATCGTGGCTACTAGGTGGTAGAGTTTTGCATTGTCTAGCCAAGGTCTGGTACCACCGCCATTCCTGCCACATAGCGTCAGTGTTTGTCACCGCCGAGTTCCGGTTTGGAGGATAAGGTAGCCGGTAAACTTAAGCATGTGGTATTAGACCTCGCCACAAGATAGCAACGCACCATTACCCTCTTTGGTGTCTATAGGCGATAGTTGACTTTTCCATCAGGAGACCCATCCGCTTGTTTGCTATCTTATGATATAAAAAAATAGAGACTCTGCAGTTTACAACCGTTCTCTGGGTTAACGATTAGTGAAAAAAGGTGGTGATACTCATCGATGTAATTTACAGACTGCAGCGATTATTATAATTTTTACGATCCCGAAAGTTTTTCACGTCATCACTGGATACCAAACCGAAAAAAAAACTTTGATAACATTTTTTAGTCGTTCTATATTATATAAACATCTAAAATTATTGGTAGCGTTTCTTAAATATAGAAATAAGTTTTGTATTTAAAATATTATTAATATTTATTATTGATTAGCAGTTTTACAAGGCTTTGTTCTTTATAAAAGTACCTCTAAGTTGTGCTTTCAGTGGTTATTGCACATCGGGTGTCGAGTATCCGAATGTCGAACTTTTGGCGCGTGTTTTGACATTTTATTTTTAATAACCATAGACAAATGAATGAAATAAGTTTTGTGAAAGTCGGTCCTAGGGGTTAAACTGACAATGAATATACTCAGAGTTGTTGTATAACATATTATGTTTGCTATCCTGATATGATAAATATTTAAACATGTATAGGTTTGTTGCGTTTTTTAAATACAAAAGTAAGTACATCTTGCATTTAAAATATTATTAATCTTTTTCAATGTTTAGCAGTTTTACAAGGCTTTGTTCTTAATAAAAGTACTTAATTAGATAAAGATAATTAGAATACTAAATCTGTTACGGCAATGTTGGATACATTTTGGGGAACACTACCTTCTTTCCAGGATAACTTACATCGTTTAGGTTAGTTCTTATGTATTGCAACGTATGTGTATTATAATTACTTTGCACCATTTTCATGCAAATTTATTAAGCCTTAGGTCTAGGTTCAAAAACAATAAACAGAAAAACCTTGCTTTGCTTAAATTTACTCAGTGAAAAAGAATAAATTATTTTATTCTATAATTGATTTGATTTTAATTGTATTTTTGTTTGATTGTTAATTAAATAGTATATTTAACTAGCTGATCCGCGCAGCTTCACCCACGAGTAGATTAACATGTCGTCGATATAGTTTTTCATACCAACACTGATCTCACTCTCTCTAGATTTTTTGAAATATTGTTAGCCTATATTCGATCCCGGATTATCAACTCTCTTCATAATAAATTTTATCAAAAACGATTCAGCTGTGAAAGCGCAACACACAGACTTTCTCATTTATAATATTACTATGGAATATGGATATATATATGTAGATATAGATCCAACTATATTAATATTAATCTTTATTAAATATTATGTATGGTATAGTATTTGTATAATATGTATTTTTTTTTGTATAATATGTATGTTATTCTATGTATTAGTGTCGTTGATTTTGACTTGCACCCATAACACAAGTAAATTAATGTTATAGTGAAAATAACATAGCTACACTGATTACTAAAGTATTTATCATAGAATTTTTAAAAATATGCGAATGAAAATAT
This sequence comes from Apodemia mormo, assembly GCA_036924255.1. Lineage (NCBI taxonomy): Eukaryota > Metazoa > Arthropoda > Insecta > Lepidoptera > Riodinidae > Apodemia > Apodemia mormo. The sequence goes on from JAUPFN010000017.1 coordinate 30,410,230, forward strand.
TGATAAATCCATACTAATACTATAATTGCGAAAGTCTGTCTGTCTTTCTGTTACGCTTTCACGGCTAAACCGCTGAACCGATTTTGATGCAATTTAGCATGGAAATAGTTAAACATAGGTTAACTTTTTTCAAAAATCAACCTCTAAGGAGCTGAACTAGGGGATGAAATTCGTATGAAAATCTATATCGACGACATGTTATCTACTCGCGTGCGAAGATGCGTGGGGCAGCTAATTTAACGCAGATGCCATGCCAAATGCAGGGGCATATAACCCCAAAAAGACGCAGTTTTGTGCCTTCTCCGCAAAAAAGCACCCTTTGTCGTATCACCTCAGTTCGAGAACACTCTCCTGACAGCCTCAGCCAGTATTGGAATTCTGGGAGTCGACATATCGAACAACGTTCAGTTCCACGGTCATTTGGAAGGAAAGGCTAAACTAGCCTTCAAAAAGCTTGGTGTAGTTAGTAGAGCAAGGCACTACTTCATGCCAGCCCATCGCCTCCAACTTTACAAGGCCCAAATTCGACTTCACATGGAGAACTGTTCTCAATTCTGGGCCGGAGCTCCTCAGTACCAGCTTCTTCCTCTTGATCGCATCCAACGTAGAGCGGTTCGAATCGTCGACGACCAGGCTATTTCTAATCGGCTTGAATCTTTGGTGTTACGCAGAGATGTAGGTTCGCTCTGCATCTCTTACCGTATTTATCATGGGGAGTGTTCCGATGAGTTGTTCGGACTAATTCCTGCCCCTAAATTCCATCATCGAACATCGCGTCAAAATTCAAAGTTCCATCCTCACCACCTCGATGTCTAGAAATCCACAACCGTGCGCTTTTGTCGACACTTTTTGCCTCGCACTACTCCTTTGTGGAATAAATTATCCTCGGGGGTGTTTCTGAATGACTTAGGGACCTTCAAGAAACGAGCTTATTTCATTATTAAAAGGCCGGCAACGCAGCTGCAAGACCCCCGGTATTGCAGATGTTCATGGGCGGCGGTGATCACTTACCATCAGGTGCACCACCTGCTCGTTTGCCCCCTCTTCTATAATAAAAAAAATACATAAAAATACATAAGGAACGAGATTAAAACAACCTCTTTTTTGTTGAAAGTAAGTTGAAAATAAACACATGAGCGAATAACCAAACGTGTTTGCTACATTGACGAAGTGCTTGTCAAGACAGAGTAAGGAAGTGTTGTAATGGAAAATGCATGCATGTACATAATTGTCCCCTTTCTTTCCATTTCATAACAACTTGTATTTGATTATCGTCTCATCGCGGTTGTTGACTTTGAATTAACATAATCACGTGTGTAACAAAGTTTCTTTTTTATATCATACGATAGTAAACATGTATATCGCTCTTATACCTATGGATATATATATTGGATGGTTTGGATGTTTGGATGGATGGATGGATGGATGGATGTTTGTTACTCAATCACGCAAAAACAACTGAACAGATTTGAATGAAATTTGGCACACAGGTAGATGATGACTTGGAATAGCACATATACTACTTTTTATTCCTGAAAAATTTGATGATCCCGCGGGATTCACCAAAAACTTTTATAATACAGCGGGCTGCACGCGGCAGCTAGTAGTATCTATACAAATAAATAAAATTTGAGTGTCTGTTTGTAATATTAAAATAACCGCTTTGCACTAAATGCATATTGTTGTATACACGATACATATACCAAAACAGCATTTTATACAATTTTTGTATGTCTGTCTGTCTGTCTGTTTGTTTCGGCTAATCTCTGGAACGGCTTGACCGATCTTAACGGGACTTTCACTGGCAGATAGCTGATGTGACAGGGAGTAACTTAGTCACATTCTTTCGAAATTTTTCCACGCGGACGAAGTTGCGGGCTCAGTTAGTTATAAATGTGAAAGTTTGGATGAATGGATGTTTGTTACTCAATCACGCAAAATCTACAGAACGGATTTGAATGAAATTTGGCACGCAGGTAGATAATAATCTGAGTGCTAAGTGTGAGTTTTTCTTTTCGCATTCGATCGTGAGCGCGTTTGGAGTTTACTAGGAATTTGTATGTGATTTGTACAGCGCCATCTAGTGGTAAACGTGAGAAACCAGTTTACCACGAGGTGGCGCTGTACAAATCACATACAAATTCCTAGTAAACTCGAAACGCGTTCACGATCGAATGCGAAAAGAAAAACTCACACTTAGCACTCTGCAATAACACAGGCTAATTTTTTCCCGGAAAATTTGTTGATCCCACGGAAACCACAAATCTTTTACAATGCAGCGGGCTGTACGCTGCAGCTAGTCAAAATGTATATTTTTTATATCATAAGATAGCAAACAAGCGGATGTGTCTCTTGATGGAAAGAGTCAAACATAGCCTACAGACACCAAACAAATTAAATGGTGCGTTGCTAGTTATCTTGTGGCGATGTCTAATGCCACATGCATTAGTTTACCTGCTACCTACTTTATTCTCCAAACCGGAACACGACAGTGTCAAGCACTGACATTATTGCGGCAAGAATAGAATGCAGAACTCTACTACCCAGTAGCCACAATGGTAGTGACTCGCATATCCAATCGGTCGCCTTTTACGACCTGCCTGGCAGAACGGCAATTGGCCTATTTTTTAAAGGAGCCCGGTCCAATGGGGAGTAAATGATATAATCACAACTATAGACACCAAAGATGTCAATGATGCATTGCTATGATCTAGGATGTAACGTCACATGCACACGTTTATTAGATGCACAAACTTACAGATTCACAGACCACATGAATACTAATAGACACGCCATTGGGAAGGAAAAGTGTCGCCACGCATATGAGCAAACGGTCCTGTCATTGTCAAAAATGTCATACATTTGTACATATTTTATATCGTGAAAAAAATAGAAATAAACCATTACTTGTATTGTTTTACGGTACAGAATGAGATGAGGAGGTTTTAAAATTACCCTTGAAATGATTTTATTTTATTGACCAATAAGTATGTACTTAAGTAATAAGTAATAAGTAAGTACTTACCAGTAAGTATTCTGTATGTAATTGCAAGCTACGCTGCCAAACTGAGAAATTATCTTAAAAGGCGTATCCGTTTAATCCGTGGTTATAACACACCACCCGTCAGATTCCGAGCTACTAAGGTTTTAGATTTTCAAGAAAAATCTTGAAAAAACCTCAATAAAACTTTTGCCTAACCTGTGAATTGAACCTGAGACGTCATGATCTGAGCCAAATAGGCTATCCCCTAGACCACGAGGTAATAATTTCTCTCTTAAATTTAATATTTCATATTTTGAAATCGGCAATTCTGATTAATTTCTGTGTAAATGCAAGCTACACTGATAATCTAAGAAGTTGTCTTCAAATGCGTATCCATTTAATCCGTGGATACCTTACACTACGTTCCGAATATAAGCGCCGACATTAAAAACCATTTTTTGTTAAATTATTTCAGTAGGCAATGAAAAAAAAAATCAGCCAAGTACGAATCGTGCTCACACACCAAGGGTTTCGTATAAACGTATTGTATGTTGATCGATTTTGAAAATTGAAATGAACTGTTAATATAGATCTCTTAATTAGTAAGTTTATAACTAGCTATTGCCAGCGACTTCGTCCGCGCAGCCTTCGTTTACTCCGCACAGCTCCTCCCCCGTAGGTGATAGCGTGATAATATGTAGCCTATATGTTGACCCGACCTGTCAGTAATATTCATGCAAAATTTGAAGTAAACCCATGCAGTACTTTTTGAGTTTACCCCGGACATACATACAGACAAACAGATAAAAATTCTAAAAACTATATTTTTGGCTTCGATATCGATTGTAGAGTATTCAAGTATTCTTTTAAAAAAATATTCAATGTACAGTTTTGACTTTCCTACGATTTTATTATATGTATAGATAAAAAAGAAGTACATTTTTTGCAAGAGTGAACAATATATTACATAGAATGCATGATTTATTATCTGCAGTGAACGATATACCTATTGCCGAGACAAGATGTAACTCAAGTAAATTGTAGGTACAATTGTAGGTAGGAATGCCATCTGATTATTTTCCATTCAGTTATGTATTACAGCGAGCCTTCTTACACATTTTAATACGTTTAAACCTGTCTTCAATCCTAAAAGTAGAGAAATTTAGATTTAGTTTTCTTGTAAAGTCTGGCCTAAAGGATTCGAGAAGGAGGACAGTTCATAATTACCGGCAGGGGTATTTCCGAACGGATACAACATAGGGACCTACAAGAAAAGAGCTTACTCATTCTTAAAAGGCCGGCAACGCAACTGCAGGACCTCTGGTATTGCAGATGTCCATGGGCGGCGGTGATCACTTACCATGGGGTAAGTGATCACCGCCGCCGCCGCAGGTGCACCTGTTGCTCGTTTGCCCCCTCTTCTATATAAAAAAAAGTCGAACGATGGCTCTAATATCACTTCTATCGTAGCTACTAAGTGGTAAAATTCCGTAACGTTGCGCCCGTGTATATACCGCCTTACCTATTCTTGCTGCAATAGCATCAATTCTCAAAATCAATTCACTAGGTGGTAGAGTTCTGCATTGTCTCGCTCGGGTCTGGTACCACCGCCTTACCTATTCCTGCCTCAATAGCGTCAGTGCTTGTAAAATTAAAGCACGGTAAAATTACGCATGTGGCATTAGACCTCGCCACTAGATAGCAACGCACTATTAAGATCTTTGGTGTCTATAGGCGATGGTTGACTCTTTCCATCTGGAGACCCATCTGCTTGTTTGATATCTTATAACATAAAAAGAAAATGCTTTTCATTGTCGTAGAGCGGTTTGGAGTTACCTTATCCTTAGCCGGTAGATTTACGTGTTATTTATAACATTACATAGAAAATAAGCAGACGGCTCTCCTGATGGAAAGAGAAACCATCGCCTATGGATGTTAATGATGCGTTGTTATCCGTGTGGTGGGATAGCAATGCCACATGCATAAGTCTTCCGGCTACTAAAGGTAATTGTCAGATACGCCCGGATGGTTATGTAAAACTGTGAAGTGGATTTTTTGGATTTTAAATAATTTTATATCATGGCTGGACGAACGGACAGCACTTATTATATTATACTACGGATAATAAGGATGTCTGGGCGAAGGGGCTAGTTATTAGAATTATATCATAATAATTGTTTTTAAATAAAAGTTTAATATTGTAACTAAAAATAACTGTAAAATATATTATTAATCAATTTCTAATAATTGCTGTTTGTTGCATTTATTTTATTGCCCATAGTCACCTTTGGTAATGATACAAGGGCCTCTTTAGTGTTAAGAGAATCCTCTGAGTTTCTATAATTATACAGATTAAAAAGTCTCTCTATTGTAGTATATTTGTCATTATTTGTCGTCAAGTCATCGGTCGAGTATTTTTTAAATCTGACATCGCGATCAATGGGATTCTCGTTTGTTTCCGGGCAAGGACGAACGTTTGTTTGATGAGCACGTGAGAGGGAGGTGTTTATATAAAATTTTTTTTCAGTACTTCTATACGTATTTCTACATATTAGTGTCGTTGAATAACGTACATATTATTAGTAAATAATGTGTTTACTTTGGGATTATATAAATTCATTTGATCTGTTCTTTTTTATTTGGTTTGGTTTATCCGTGGTGCTCCGAGTCCCCTCGTCCGAGTCTAGAGTTTAAAGAATAGGCCATTTACCGTTCTGCCAGGCAGGACGTAAGAGGCAAACAATTGGCACTGATGGCTAGAGTTCTGCATTGTGTCGTCGCGTCTGGTTATACTGCTTTTCCTGTTCCAGCCATAATATCGCCAGTGCTTGTCACAGTCGTGTTCCAGTTTGTTGGGTAGCCGGTAAACCGGTAGCTTGTGTATGTGACACTAAAACTAAAAAAAACGATAAATGTTAGCGAACTGAGGCCTTTCATGTTTGTGCATTCTGCTTACCCTCTAGGGAGTTGTCGTGAGATTTATTCTTTAATTGCAATATTTTTATAAAAACAATTTTTATATAATATACAAAACAAACAGTACAAATGTTTTTATATAAAACTAGCTGACCCGGCAAACGTTGTTCTGTCTTTTTCTAATCTCATTTTTTTCTATATTTTCTCACCGTTTTAACCTTCCCTGGACTATATAAATATATATATATATATATATATATATATATATATATATATATATATATATATATATATATATTAGACTGATTCAAATTAAAAAAACTTTTTTGTTTTTTGAATAAATACATCTAAAAAGTTTCTTTGTAAGACCAAAAAAACCTCCTAAAAAATGAGCGTCCCCTTTTCCATTTAAAATACATTGAAAAATAACTTTTTTCTGTATTTTCATTGTAAATCGTCGAAAAAAATTTTTTTTCGAATTTCCGATTTTAGTATCTTGTAGGAAATTAAATTCTCTACAAAAAAGGTCTCTTTCATTTTTTCGCTAAAATGCATAGGAAAAAAGTTACAGAGCTTTAAAAAACGAAAATTATAAAAAGTCAAAAATAGCTTTTTTTTTATTTTCGACATCAAATTATTTTATTTCGTAAAATTTTTTACTTAATTTATCTATATTCAGTCTGTTAATTGTATCTAAATTTGATCTATGTATAGAAGAAAAAAAAATATATTTATTTATATTAGCTATTTTTATATTACCTATATTTTTATATTATATATGGGGCATTCCATGCCAAATCGACCACTTTTGAACCCGACCCTTTTCGATTTTTCTGAAATTTTAGTAACTTTCTCTACCCTATTGAAAACAATTTGCGGAATTTTTTAAATTTTCTTACCCAACCAAAAAAAAGTTACGAGTTATTTAAAAAAGATAGTTTTTTTTTTGTTAAATAACCATAACTTTTTTGAAAATTAACTTATTGGAAGGATTTTTTTATTGAAATTTTTGTTTTTAAATGTATTTTTTAGAAAAAAAATGAAAATAATTCGCATTTATATTCAGCGTTTTTTTTTTGAAAATTTCCGAAAAAAACGAAAATTTTGGGATGATTGACATTTTTGATTTTTTCTTTTTTTTAAAAAACTATTATTTTCTGCGAATTTCCTGAAATTGTTAGTCGTATTTTTTTTTCTATTTTTTTTTTAGAAATGAAAAAAAAATTGTTTTTAAATGTTTGTTTTTTGTTATACCACTCTGAAGATTTTTTAGCAGATTTTGAAAACTTTAAAATCTGAGAAAAAAAAATAAAAACAAAAACTAAAAGTGACAATCATCGATAACATTTGATTAATTTTCAATGAAGTTAGATAAAAAATTAAAAGAAACATTCAATTATTTTTTCGTATTCTATTATTTTTGTATCTAAAAGTTCTATAAACAATAGAAAATTCGATTGTTTTCAGTAGGGTAGAGAAAGATACCAAAATGTCAAAAAAATCTAAAAAGTTCGGGTTCAAAAGTGGTCGATTTGGCATGAAATGCCCCATATATAATATAAAAATATAATATAAATAAATATATATTTTTTTCTTCTGTACATAGATCAAATTTAGATATAATTAACAGACTGAATATAGATAAAATAAGTAAAAAATTTTACGAAATAAAATAATTTGATGTCGAAAATAAAAAAAAAAGTTATTTTTGACTTTTTATAATTTTCGTTTTTTAAAGCTCTGTAACTTTTTTCTTATGCATTTTAGCGAAAAAATGAAAGAGACCTTTTTTGTAGAGAATTCAATTTCCTACAAGATACTAAAATCGGAAATTCGAAAAAAAATTTTTTTCGACGATTTACAATGAAAATACAGAAAAAAGTTATTTTTCAATGTATTTTAAATGGGAAAGGGGACCCCCCCATGCGCCAGCTCAATTTTCAAGATATCAAGCTCATCTTTTAGGAGGTTTTTTTTTGTCTAACAAAGAAACTTTTTAGATGTATTTATTCAAAAAAAAAGAAAGTTTTTTTAATTTGAATCAGTCTAATATATATATATATATATATATATATATATATATATATATATATATATATATATATATATATATATATATATATATATATATATATATATATATATATATATATATATATATATATTGCAATGAAAATGGAGTTTCACCAAGTGCCAACGACAAAGCGTAGAATTTATTCTTTAATCTCTTTTTTAATTATAAATTCATAATTAGCTTGAATACGTTAGTTATGCATGTTATAATAAAAACTTGTGCTGACATAACAAACCAGAACAAACATATTAAGATCACTTTTATAACCCGATTCTTTTTAATTATAATAAATCTAAATACATTTATAATTGTTATTAAAATCACGAAAGTTTGGGAGAGTGGATAGGTATTAGATGTTTACTTTTTTAGGGTTCCGTATCCAAAGTTTTATTATTACATTTACAATTTATATACATATACATTCATATAATACATCTTAACGCCAGATCCTTTACGGGGTAAGCAGAGAGAATATATATACATCACGATCCTTGCAGGCTTGTCTCGCTTCCTCCACATTCACTCTTTTCATATTCACACGTCCGTCGGTTGCAAAGATTCTTGATATCGCCTTCGGACAGTACTCGATCAATACAATATATTCATAATAAAACTAGCTGACCCGGGAATAGTTGTTCTGCTATATAAATTACTAGCAGACCTGTGCTATCTTCGCTTGGTCGATATAGTTTTCATAAAACTTTCATTTGAAACTCTTAGATGTTGATTTTTGAAAAGCACTTATTTTATGTTTTACTTCAGATCTTCATTTATCTCCATACCAAATTTCATCGAAATTAGTTCGACGCTTTAGCCGTAAAGGCGTAGCAGACAGATATGCAGACTTTTGCATTTATAATATTATAGTACATATGAACATGGAGTTGTTATGACTATTTTGGTGGGGTAGCTTTAATGTGGGGTGGGATTAGGAAAGTGAAAATTTGGGGTTATAAGTATTTTATTGATACTAACTAAAAAAAACTTTAAAATGTATTGAAAAAATCTCCTTAACCACCTACTATATGGAATATACTTTCTTCTCATACATACCTACTAAATATACAAAAAAAAAACACAAAATCAATCCAACCGTTTTAATATGATATAGTGAATGTAAATATTATGCAGAAATATGTAAATAATTAATATATAATTTAAACATTTTTCAACTACATATAATATGATAATTTATAAATATTTGCACATTACATGGTATACAGATTTCAACTAAATATATGATAATTTATAAATATTTACATTCTTACCATATAATGAAAAAAATTGCAGATGTCTATGAATAACTTATAACCAAGGAATTTATATACGATAACTGAAAGTATTACGAAGCAATATTTGAAGAATAAAAATGTATTTTATTCCGTTACTAATAAAGTTGACATTTGTTTATTACTTAACAGAGGGGGAAAACGATCTGAGCAAGACAACAACAAGAGTGGATGTTGTCCCTTTCTTGCAATTGCCAGTAAATAAAATTATTTGATGGTAGATTTTTATATATTCGGTAATCGTTAAATCCCTTTTATTCATACACGTCGATAAATACAATAGCATAAAATGTATTGTAATTAACACAGTGACTTCTAAAATGTGCTTATTTTAATTATTACGTAATTACTTATGCAATGTAAAAACTGTTTCTCAAATTAGTAGAATTACGTAGTAGTAATTTGCAAACTACGCATGGCCGCACTTATATATGGCGATTGGCGCTTTATTTAGTAGAAAGAGACACACTCCACCCATGTCATGGTACTCTTTGGAACGATTTTGAAGCGCGTGTGAACAATCCGGGTAGAATGTAATTTCCTTGCTTATAACACCGTATTCTTGCTAAAAATATTCTTTCTTTCTGTCAAAATGAACAAAAAATCTATTGATGTGCATCGACATAGTAATACATTGATTTCGCTGTTGATATGCCTCTGCAGTCCATTTCTTTGTCTGTCACAGGGCTTTATCTGTTGAATAGGAATATGTAGACATCTAGATTATTGACAGATTGCGTATTTCTGTGGCTGCTATCCCAAAGGTGAACCCAATATAAGTCACCTTTGTTAATATTGCTCAGTGGTACGGAATCCTATATGTGATAATCTGACACACACTTGACTGATTTCTTATTATGGTTAGTTACAAGTTATATAACCGATAAAGTTTTTTATAAAATTATTGGCTGATAAAAACTTTTCATGATTTTCACAAAATAAAACATATTAAATCTGGGCGTATACCACCTACTTGTATACCAAATTTCAAGCAAATTTGTTTAGCCGTTTTTTGTGTGATTCATATTTAACCATAAACTGTAATAATATTTACAATATTAGATTATTATAACTATCGTAGATATAGCATTTATTAATTATAAAACTATCGAATGACAATATTTAAACTCACGTTTCGTCTGGTAAAGTCCCGGCCCTTACAAAAATTTCGATCCTAAATACATAGTTAAATTTTGGGAGAAAACCACGGCAATAGTGTATTAATACGGGATAAAAAGTGACGTATGAGTAAAATTTGGATATACAGAGTGGGCAAAAAATCGTAGATCAAACGAAACAGTGATAGGATTATTATAGGCAAGTTTTTTTAATACAAGTTCACTTTTTGGTAGTACATTTTTTACAGTAAGGTTCTAAAGTTCCAAATAATTTTTAATGAGACTTATAAGTAATTGAAAAAGGTGCCAATACTTATAAATCATGGTACCCATTATCATAAGAGCACTTTGGTAGTGATGATACATTCCCTAGAAGCAACTAAATACAATTTATTTTCGTCGTCAAAAACACTAAAATAGTCGTAACTTCTAAGAAAATCAAGATTGAGCTCTGCCGTAGAGATATTTTTATTGCAAATAATCGTAACTATCAGCCTGTTTCGTTTGATCCACGATTTTTTGCCCAGCCTGTATATTCAAAGACGAAATGTAATTAAAAAATTTGCAACTTTTCGCAATACCTTATACTTATCGTGTGATTTATGCAATGCATCTGAAGCAAAATGTGTATGGAATGGAACAAACTTACTAAAGGTCTCAAAATTAAAGGAGACCCTAGCGGTTCAATATTCCACCCACATCAGTACTCAGTAGCACAAACAGAAAAACAGTTTATGTGAAAAAATTTAAAAATAACAAAAATATCGACACGCAGAGATTGAACCTGCGGCCGTCTCCCTAAAAGCCGGGACGCTTTACCGCCGGGCTAGTATTGACAGGATCGACGTGGTGAAATTCTTCTTTGCTGTATGATCGATTACGTCGATTGTACTGATCGCTAGGTATACATACGTGTAACTAGTTAAATGAGTTCATCGTTACAGATGAAATTCACATTTGTAATTTCGATCAGTACTTTCATGTTATAGCACTCACCCTAAGGACGAGGTGATTGCTATAACACAAAACTAATTAGAAACATGTATAAATGCATAACACAAGCAAATTATTTGTTTACTTTAGGGTTAGATCAGTAAGTGTAATTTGTCCCATGAATATTTATTATTAATAAAAAAGTGTATTTATTATAAAAATATACATTTATTATTAATAAAAAAGATGGTGTTGACATACTTCTTATTTGATGTCATATAAGTTTGGTAAATATCTAGAACCCTGGATTTCTACGGACACAGAAGTTTGGAAGTCGATTCGCTAAACACAAAGTATGAAAGCAATCGTGTAGTGCATGCATCTCGTCTCCACAGAATAAGTAACCGTTATGAGGAAATGTATACGCTTTTACAATAAACTTCCCCAAAACTATAAGAGATCTACCAGTTAATTAATTTAAAAAATGTGTTAAAAGAAAACTGTGTAAAAAGGGCACTATAAAATCTCGGATTATTTAGAAGACAAACAGCCTGGAATTAATTGCTCCTCATACCAATCTTATACATATTTTTTGTAATATTGTGATTTAGTGAAAAAAAGTATAAAATGATGTGAAAAAAGACAAGCCCGCCGGATCTTCTCAGTGTGTAGACACGTTTCCATCCCTGTAGTAGTTTAAAATAAAAGGTTGACGTGTCAAAATAACTTGTAAAAAGTTTTATTGAATAAAAAATTACTTATGGTTTCTGATTTCTGTTGTTGCAGTTTTATTGCGTTTTAATTATTCCTAAAAGTTTTTGCGTAAAATAATTAATTTATATCTGACGTAATATTATTCATATATTTGGAGTATTATGCACTAATAAACTTGAAATTAGACTATCCGCAATCCAATATCAACGAGTTCTGGGTTACTTTATTCACGTCACCCGTTACAACCAGAGAGTCTAGACTAACTGCTTGTAATAGGAAAGGTGGAAGGAAAAACAGCGGGGTCGTTCACCTGCCCGATAGTTTGATCAAATCAAAGCCATAACTGGACTAACATCTTTGGTGTCCATAGCCGATGGTTTCTCTTCCGATTAGGAGAGCTATGTGCTTGTTTGTTATCTAATAATATAAAAAAAATACCTTTCACCACGAGAACGATAGGGCAGTATGGAAGCTTTTTTCAAAAACGCAAGTTTTCTATATGTATGCGTTTGGACTAGTTTATATTTTTGCAAATGATAGTGGAATGCGTTAGTTTAAAGTTCAGTATGGAAGCTTCTCGTAAATGACTCAGAAAAATTTATGTTAAGTTTCGATTATCAATATTATTGCAGTTAGGCATAAACAACTCCTAAGTCTACTAATCAGCCTTTGCATAATTTGAAATACTTGGTAGAACTGTCAATAACAAATTAATAAAACTCGTTGTATGGATTCTTACATTTTTAAAGTATAAGTTTTTACTGAAATTGTATGGATTCTTACATTTTTAAAGTATAGGACGCGTCATACTTTTATAGGATAGTAGTTGTAACGAGAATTTCTCTTCATAAACTACTAAGGCAGTAGAGTATGACTGTAATCTCAAAAATTCATTTGTTTTATTTTAATAGTCCAAATCTGTGTTATATGCAAATTACAACGTTTCAAATCTTCTTACATCTGAATTATCTATCAACTATCAAAAATGAGGGGATTTAAATTTATTGGAATCTTAACAATACAATCGATGGGGCTCCGGTTCGATTCACGAGATGAACAAACATTTGCATGTTTGTTTGTCGGGGTGTTTAGTAAATACTGGCTGTGCCCGCGACTTCGTCCGTGTGGAAAAATGCTAAAATAAAAGCAGCCAAGTTACTCCTTATTCAGTGGTTTAAAAGATTGACAGTCCCGAGGTTTTACCGGTATAGTTTGCCGTTCCTGTGGGATTTCCAAGATAAAAACTATCCTATGAATTTCTGAGTCCTGAGAATCCTGAGCTCGCATCGGTTAACAGGTTACGGGTGTTCATTCTAGCTTATAGAAGTTACAGTGGTGGGAACGAAAGGTGGGTCCACTGCCCTTTAAAAAATAAGCAAATTATTTGCTTGTGATGCGGTCAAGAGTATATTTTAATACTGTAACATTCATACTAATATTATAAATGTGAAAGTAACTCTGCCTGTCTGTCTGTATGTCTCTTCTTCACGCCTAAACCACTAAACCGATTTGGATGTTTAGTACAAAGACAGTTTCGGGTCTAAAACTATTTTAAAAGCTTATAAATATTAAATTTTACGTCAATGAACATAATGTAAGCAATTAAATTTATAAGAAAATATCCTCAATTAATTAAAAATCAAATCAATTATATTCCACGACGCTCAAGTAGATTTAAACATAATTTAGAATTGTCCCTATCAAAATTAAAAACCCGTCAATTGCGGGTTGAACTCGAGCACAATGGATTCTGTATCATGCTGTATAGCGAGTTCCCCTTAAGAATTTTATTTTAATTTAAATATTTATTTTTAAAGTGAGTATATAAATAAATATTCTGTGAATAATTCGAGCGTATACCAGCAAGTCATTAAAATCGAGAAAAAAATTGCGAACAATCATGTATGTTGAGTTAGGCGACAACAGAAATACATCATCTGTGAAAATTTTAACGGTCTAGCTATCACGGTTTATGAGATACAGCCTGGTGACAGACGGGCAGACAGAGAGACAGCCGCTTAGACGGACTTTTTTTCATTACTTTATTGAGTAACAAGTAGCTAAAATATTCACAGTTGGCAATGCAAATTGATCATTTAGATTAGCCTCCAGTTCGTTTGCCTTTTCTACTTAAAAAAAAAACAAAACAAATTGAAGCAATGCTAGAGGAAGTGAAATAAAATCATTGAAAACACATGTTATGCTACATTATATCATTGTTTGCGATGTATCATAAAGATATATATTAAACTTTAAGTTTAAAAATTGTAAGTACGGTTTGAGAAAGCGGCCATAATGCCACAGATGTAAATATTCATTCTCTGTGATATAACAGCCATTTGAGATGGAAAAATTCATCACTTTAGGCCAAATTTTTTATTGTTCATTGTTAATTAGATATCAAATCACGCGATGAAGTTTTTTCGCGCCAAGCATGTTTCGTTTAAGACACGCATAAATTGCTTAAGTTTTTGTCACTGATAATATCGCAAACATACGAAGATAAATTGTCTTTTAAGTGAGTGATTTAAAAATAAATAGAGTGACTTTCAAGAAAGGTTACATCTAGTGTGGTAAAAAGAATAAAAGGAATAAAAAAATCATCACGTATAAAAAGAAATGTAGGTCAAAATAAAAATTAATAACCGGCGCATTATTATACGGTGAAATTAATTAAATTTACTATTATTATTATTTATTATTATTATTATTATATTATATATTATTAATTAATTTCACCGTATAATAATGGATTTCCGCAAAGTAACGCCTGAATCAATAAAATACCGGCACATTAATTATCAAATCCTATTCTTTAATCGAGCAGTTCTTGTATATTTGTATGTAATTGGCAAATTTTGTGTTTAGATAGCGATTAATGATTTAAATTGATTTATTAAATTGTCATCTCAATGATAACCCGTTTTCACATGAACTAATATTATCCAAGCGAAACTCGGTCGCCCAGATAGTCTACACTTAAATGACACTTGTGTATATTGAGTTTGATGTCATAAAAGATTGATAGAAATTATTGTAAATGGCTAAAGTGCTTGCCTTAAAATATTTTCAGTGCATTTAATACAAATCGTTTTTGAGAATTTATTTAAAATTAGATGACCCGTGATGATTAGCCCGCGTGTGGAGTAAATTGTCATGAATATTTATTTTCATTTAATTTATTTGTAACAGTAAGTTTTATTTTATTTATTTTCCCGTGTTGGTGCCGGGATCCTTTGAAGAATAGACCAACTGCCGTTCTGCCAGGCAAGTCGTAAAAAGCGACCGAATGGCTATGCGAGTCACTACCATCGTGACTACTAGGTGGTAGAGTTCTGCATTGTCTCGCCCAGGTCTGGTTCTACCGCCTTACCTATTTCTGCCGCAATAGCGTCAGTGCTTGTCACGGTCGTGTTCCGGTTTGGAGGGTGGGGTAGCCGGTAAACTTATGCATGTGGCATTAGACCTCGCATAGAAACGCACCATTAACGTCTCTAGTGTCTATAGGCAATGATTGACTTTTTCCATCAGGAGACCCATCTGCTTGTTTGCTATCTTATAATATATAAAAAAACAGCATACATTATTGATTACTATATAACATTTAACAAAAAAGATACGATTTAATAACACAACCAACAACACTGTTCTCAGATTACTATATTCACTATAAAAAACTAAAAAAAAATTAAGACAATGGCATGCAAAATTGTCATATTATTTAGATAAAATTAATTAAAAACATTCATCATATTAATCACATCACATAAATAACTGATCAATATGATCTTTCATACAATTGTTCAACCCTTCTTATTAGGTAATTTAAAACAATAGTTTTGTTGACTCCAGGTTTTCAACTATCCGCTTGCCAAATTACATCAAAATCGGTTTAGCGGTTAAGCTGGTGTAACAGACTGACAGACTTTTGTATTTATATTATTAGTACGGAAATAGTTTCTTGCTATTTAGGCGTCTAGGTTACCCTTATTTTATTCTTTTCCCATGTTAGTCCGATCACTTTTGAAGAATATGCTTTCCTGTCAGGTAGTTCATAAAAAATTAACGAGTGGTCAAAATTGACATTGCCATCGTGATCACTAGGTGGTAGAATTCTGGAACAGTTCCAGATTTGTACCACCGCCTTACCTATCTTGTCACCATAGCATCAGTGCTATCACTGTCGTGTTCTTGTTTGGAAGGAAATAACCGGTAAGCTTAGCAGTAGTTTAGCAGTAAGCATGTGGATTTTAGTCCACCAAACCGATAGCATTAAACCATGAAAATCTTTGGTGTCTACTAGCGAAGATTTTCTCTTCCAGGAGAGCCGTTTGCTTGTTTGCTATCCTATTTTATAGGTATTTGTTTCCATATAGAATCACTTTACCTCTGCTACGCTATAGCATGTAAGTTTTAATGTTCTTTTTATATATCACTAGCTGTCGCGTGCAGCCCACTGCATTATAAAAGTTTTTGATGAATCCCGCGGGATCATCTAATTTTTCCGGGATAAAAATGAGTCTATGTGCTATTCCAGGTTATCATCTACCTGTGTGCCAAATTTCATTCAAATCCGTTCAGTAGGTTTTGCGTGATTGAGTAACAAACATCCATCCATCTAAACATCCAAACTTTCGCATTTATAATATTAATAGATTAGATAGTAAACAAGCGGATGGTTCTCCTGATGGTAGGAAAACTACCGCTATATGCATAAGTCTATCTTACCTTCCAAACTGTAGAAATCGGTTAGGCGGTGGTACCATAAACTCGGGCGAGACGTTCCGGAACCCCACCACCTAGTAGTCACGTTGGTAGTAAAATAAAATTATTATTCGCCTTTTACGAATTGATTGGCAGAATGGCGAAGGGTTGTATGTAATGTAATGGTGTTGCTGGACATTTGACAGTGATATTTAAACTTTTTATAGTCATGAAGTAGCGTTTGTACATATGTGGTTATCCACATTTAATTTTTTACACCTAGAAAGCTTTATCAGATACGTAATACTTGTTTGAAATAGGTTTTTTTATATTTACTTATCATAAAAGGACATTTTCATAGAGTTTATAATATTTGTAAAAGAAATGAACTAAGAAATTAGTAACGTAATTAATGGTGCTAAAATTTAAAAACAATTATGTATAAGAGAAATTTCTGATTATAAATTAATTACCGATTCCGTTTCTAAATTTTTATTTTCAATAAGTTATGTGTTATACGTGTCTTTATGGAACATGCGAATCCGTTTTTACAAACAGGTTCTGATTAGTTACTCAATATATTATTCAACAAAGAAAGCAAAGTTCAAAACAGTTCTCACATCACGGTTAGAGATATAATTACACAATATGAAATTATTAGAACACGGAAGTTTCCGAATAGTTTCCGTGTATAATTAGTACAAAAATATTAATGTCTTACTTCTACACGTCAAAAGATAATTAAATAACAAATGTGGGAGCACGTATAAAATGGCCAAGGAAAGAACAAGGGAAGATAATTGTAATGCTCTTGCAAGGATATTAAAGGATTTTTGTAGTTGCTCAGAAAACGGAGCTTGGTCTCCAGATATGACCTCCGATAGGAAAGGACCCTTCTTGAAAAGCGAACTAACTAATATGGCAGGAATGCGCAGACGTCTCATGACAATAGCCAAACGAAAAAACAAAGAGGTTATAACAGAATCTCCAAAACTTAATGATAAAACAGATAGATTAACAGTGAATTTAGTGAATCATTCAGTTGGTTCTCAAAAGAGTACAATTAGAAGGAATATTGATAACTTTCTTACATTAAAAAGAATGGGTCAAAGTGACGAGGAAGAAATAATTTATGAAAAACCTATACAAGTTGTTAAGAATTCATCCTATGGAGAAAACTGGTCTTTGAGCAAATCATGGAAAAATAATAACATGGGATATTTCAATCCTCCAGCATATGAGACAAATAGATTTGAAAGGAGTTTTGTATTGGAAAAGATAGATGAAGTGCCAAAGAGAAAGAAACGACAGCAGAAAGAGCAATTAAGGTATGACAAACACATAAAAAGGCATATTCGAATTCGAGTGATGCTTTCCTTAAGGATGCGTCGTTATGTGAAGAAACGATTAAAGAAGCAGCGGATACCCAATCAAAATACGAATATTCCGGCTCGAAAATTTATTCGTGGAAGTTCAAATGCATCGAGTTTTGGAACCAGGTCCTATCGGAGTGTGATGACTGACAAGATAAGTGATGGCACTGTTTTGTTTGATATACTCGAAGCAAGGAACTCTACTATGGAACTATGTCACGATTATGAAGAAGACCTCGATACTTTGGATGTTGCTTTACGCGCCGGCAATTTTAGGTACGTATAATTAATATTATCCAAAGCGTGTTTTATGTATTCCTTCGAAGTCGAGTCCTTACTTCGCGGAATCTTTTTGTGTTCCTATTAATTCGCTAGTGATGTAGGAAGAAGGTAGTATGCAGGGTACAGAGTGAGTAGGGTGTTAGAGATATTAATATCAATATCAAGTGTAAAGTCAGGGTGTCCGTCTTGGCTCTTGATGTTGTACACGAGAGGTTAGAAAGTAAGAAAAAGTAGGATATGAGAAAATAAGAAAGATTCGAGATGCCTTTTTTAATATCATAAGGTAGCAGCAGCAGATGGGTCTCTTGACGAAAAGAGGTAACTATCGCCTATAGACACCAAATATGTTAATGGTGCGCTGCTATCTTGTAGCGAAGTCTAATGCGACATGCATAAGTTTAAGGGCTACCCTAACCTCGAAACCGGAACACGACAGTGACAAGCGCTGACGCCATTGCGATGGTACCAGACCTGGGCGAGTCAATGCAGAACTCTACCACCTAGTAGCCACGATGGTAGTGACTCGTATAGCCAATCAGTCGCCTTTTGCTACCTGCCCGGTAGAACGGCAGTTGGCCTATTCTGTAAAGGAGCCCGGTACCAACATGGGAAAAATGCCGAAATTATTATGGAAAATATGTGGTATACCACTTCGGGACCAAAATCATCATATTAAAGTTTCTATGGGTGTTTCCGGTTTGGAGAGTAATTAGTCAACCGGTAAACTTATGTTATTTAGACCCCCACAAAGACAAGAACGTACAAATAACATCTTTGGTGTCTATAGGCAATGATTGTCTTTTTCCATCTATAGACCATCCGCTAATGTCGTAAAAGGCGATCTATTGTCTATATGTGTCCCTACTACGTGGTAGAGCTCTGCATTGTCTCGCTTGGGTCTAGTACCACTGCCTTACCTATTCTTACCGCAATAGAGTCAGTGCTTGTTACTGTCGTGTTCCAATTTGAAGGGTAAGGGCGACCGATAAACTTTTGCATATGTCATTAAGATCCCACCAGAAGGATAGAAACGCACTATCAACATCTTTGGTGTCTATAGGCAATTGTTGTCTTTTTCCATCAGGAGAGCAATTTGCTTCTTTGCTATTTTATAATGTAAAAAACTTAACAGTGTGTAAAGCATACGTAACTAGGTGACTTATAACACAGGTCTCGAACCTATAACAGTCACCAGTCTCACACAAATAGTACGCCACAATGAATTTTGTGGGTTTTACATAGCAAAGAAACTTACTCTTAGAGAAAATAAACGCATTTTATAATTTTAATTTTTCTGAACACTGTCAGTAGATGTGCCGTTAAGTGTATATTAAACTCTTTGTTGTAGTCTGTGGGTGAATGACAAAGTTTAATGGCGTTACGGCTGATGCGTGCGTATCCGGAGCGCGCCATTTTGGTGATTTATGTGAATTCACATGACCTTATATTTTTAACCTTTTAAATTTTGTTTATTGAAAGACTAAATAATTTTAATTATTGATTATAGAAAGACAATAATTTTGAACTTCCCATTAGTTGAGTGATTAGCGACATCGAATAAGCAATCGGGCCTGGGTTCAATCCCCGATAGGGGCATGCATTTGAGTAGTGATGTTTATATTTCCGATCCTACGTTTTACACCTAGCAGTAACGATAGTTGTGCTTAGGCTATACCAGCTGTGGTAAAAGTAAGCAAAAAATACTTCACTTGGTTCCGTAACAAATGGAATATTTTTGAAAATGCTTAAAATCGGCTCCCTAGTCAACATTTTTGGGTACCATTTTCGGAAGTTTCTTAATTTAGAGTTACTTTTCTATTAAAAATAAAGTTTAATTTTGTCGTAATGAAACAACTTTTGACAGTGAACTTTGTCACACATCAAATAATAAAATATACTAGGTAAGTTATTTAGAAAAACGACCTATTTAACACGTTTTCAGTGGCACTGATTTAACTATACTTTCCATTACTGCGTTACGAGACGTTTGAAACCTCGTTCTGAACCAGAGGTTTTAGTGGCATGAGGCTTAGTAAACCCCACCGCCCACAGGCGCCAACAATCCTTTCTTTGGCGCCAAATAAGGCGAATTGTACGGTTTTTGTTGCGATTATTATTATCAATGAGTTGATTAAACCTAAATGTGCCGCCGCCTGTAGGCAGATTTAGTTTAGATTCTATGGTTAAAATAAAATGTGAGGTCTTATGTACCCCATACCGCACTGAAAAAGGGCAGTTTTTTATATTGTTTAGTGATGGGAAAAAATATAGATTTTATTTAATTGTACTTCTGGATGTTTTTTTATTAAAACAGGCCAAACAATAACATTTTTTGCAACCGATACATTCTGTGAGAATTTTCTTTGCTTTTTTTCAGCCTCACGACTTGTTAAGAAGGTGCGAAGTTTTTCGTAGCAAAAAAAAAGCAAAATTAGCCAAATCGGTTCAGCCTAACGAACAACAATTGATTTTTTTTATATAGATTGAAATTATATCTGCCTTTATTTTTGACGAATAAGTGAATATTTTTTCTAACGTACTTTAATACACTCAGGATACTTTCGGTAATCTACTGACGAAGCACAAGGACAGCCACAGGCATATAAGGATATTCCCTGGTACTGCTTTTTTCTGTAGTATAAATACTGTACCGATATCAGGTGCTCGTCCCCCTATTAAATTACCTTAAGACACTATAACAGTAGATTGCTAAAATAAACATATTTTCATGTAGTCTTGTCATTTAATGTCTCACTTTTTTTTACCTTTTAAAATGTTGTATAACCTGCTGCGTTAAGATTTTTTGTCATATTTTGATAGTGCTTATTTGTTTAAATTGACGAAATTGTTTCGTGAATGTCGAACATTTGAAGATAAATTATTAGCGTTGAACCACTTTGGAACCCTTGAAAGAGTTAATTAATTTAGTTTTAATAAATTAAGAAGAGAGTAAATTATTTTATATAAGTCTGGAATCTTCCTAGATATAGGATGTATATTGTGCTAACATGATTACATCACACAAACCTTTTATGACAAGGGGAAAATCATTAATGAAGATAAGGAATAGAAGGGATCTAGGATTGATCCCTTAAGGACTCCTATTTTTACTTGGGCACTTTTAGAATACGTTTCATTTATTTGTAACTTTTGTATTCTTTTGTTTAAGTATAATCATAATAGATTAATTAGCAAAATTTGATAATCCACGCATTCAAATGCTTTTGAAAAGTCACAGAAGACACCTATTACATCATTTGATTTTCCGCACCATCCATTATATAAAATACTTGCTGACCCGGCAAACCTTGTTCTGCCTTTTAAACTACTCTTATTTTTTTCTTATTTTCTCACCTTTTAAACCTTCCCTTGACTTCAACAATTAATTCAAAACCAAAATTAGCCAAATCATTTCAGCCGTTCTCGAGTTTTAGCGAGATTAACGAACAGCAATTGATTTTTATAATAATATATAAGACTAGCTGACCCGGGAAAAGTTGTTCTGCTTTTTTAACTACTCTTATTTTTTTCTAAATTTTCTCACCTTTCAAACCTTTCCTGGACTTCAACAATCAATTCACAACCAAAATTAGCTAAATTGGTTCAGTCGATCACGAGTTTTAGCGAGACTAACGAACAGCAATTGATTTTCATATATATAGATAGGAGTTATTTATTTGTAGTGAATTTATTGCAGATTTATCAATGCTATTTAACTAATTTCTCAAATTAAATAATGAGTTATAGCTCTTGCAAATGAAAATTAGAAATGTGATTTGTTAAATTATACTTCACTTTATTATCGTGCTGATTACTTTAATCAGGTTCCTACAATTACTTGATACCTAATACTTAAGTATAAGATACCAAAATTAAAAAAATTAATCTTCAAACAACGATTGAGTAACAAACATCCATACATTAAAAAACATCCGAACTACCGCATTTATAATACAAACTGTATTGCGCACATACTGCGCGGGATTCATCAAAAATATCAAGTTTTTAGTGAATTCAGCAGGAAAACCTATTTTTACCGGGATGCCGAGTAACCAAATGCTATTCCAGGTCACGTATACTAACTTTCATCCAAATCGATTAAGCCGTTTTTGCGCGACAAACAACCATCCATCCATCCGTCCTTAATATCCAAATATCCAAACTTTCGCATTTTTTAAATTTATATAGGTTATATATATCTTATTTTTTATTTATTTATTTTAATATAATTTAAAACATAATCAATAATATTAAAGATACTACATAAACTCTTGCGAGTTTTACCGGGCATCAGAGTCGTCGACACAATAACTTTAATTACAATAATGAAAAAAAAAAAGAAACAAAAAGTAATCTTAACATTATAAACAAAAACAACATGTAGTAGGTATATTACTACTCGTAATTTAGTATGGATAACGTGTAATACTTTCTTGCAAATAAACGGTATTTCGTTCATTGTCAAGAACTGGTGCATCATCCCTCATTAACGCAGCAGTGGACTAGTGTTACTTTTATAATAACCAATTATTACGAACATCGGGGCGTACAAACCAGATCAGTAAGCCAATACACGACTGACACCGTGGTCCCGTAAATGAGTAACCCAGATATAATAAGTTTGTTAGGTAACGGGTGTTTTAAAGTTATTTTTCAAGCCACTTCTCTCAAACTACTGTGTAAGGGATTTGGCGTTAAGTTGTTTAATTTTTTCTCATATCATCGATCTCTTATTATTATTGTAGCATACATGTATACAAATTAGATATTGTGTACATAATATCTTGTTTAAAAATAGATACATAAAAATGTCAAGCCCGCTGAGTTTCTTCCATCAGATCTATCAGTAGTAGTAGTTTAATATTTTATTCTTATATAATTATTCTTGATGCATCAAAATAACTTGTAAAAAGTTAATTTGAATGAAATATTAAATAATTTCTAATGCTTCTCTGATTCGGGACTAAACTGGTACCGGCGCATGACTGAACTTGTGACGATTGGAATTTTCTACCAAAGATTCCCTTAATGATATAGGTAATGTCCAGACGCTCAAAGGGGGATACACAGTAGGCATTTTTAGTAGCTTCTACTTTTGACACCTGCATCACTTTAAACCGCCATTATATTATTGACAATAAAGAAATGAGGTTAGCGGGAAGTGTCCGCCATTTTAATCATAAATTCCATTAGAGCTTATCAGTTATCACTGTCGTTTTCCGGCTTTAAGGGTAAGGTAGCTGGTAAACTAATACATATAGTTATTGTTTTAAATTTTACACTTGTACTGTTTCACAATTCACTAATTATGTATAATATACACTTTTTTATTTAAATAGTCAACCGGTTTCGCATTTTACTGCATCATCAGGACTAAAACTTAAATTGTCAACAAATACGTTGTGTTAGGAATTGTTAATAATGGTCGGTAGATGTGAAATATTGAGTTTGATAGAAAATATTAATGTTGCCAACCATTATTTCCAAATCTCCACAGTACGAAGATACAAAATGAGGCAAACTACCAAATAAAAATTATACAAAATTACAAATGAAATCCAAAACTAATAACGGATCTAAAGTAATAAAATCAAATGTCACTTAAATTACTAATTTAAAATTATCCAAAATTAAGATATGTCATTGGGTTCAAAATGTCAAAATGTTCAGTAAATACTATATATAATATGTCAAATATAAAATTAATATTATTAAATTGAATTAAATTATATAAATAATGTTAACTTAAATTATATAAATTGAAATTAATTAGTAAAAATATTTAATAAGGGGGAAGAATTTAAATCCCTATGATCATTTAATAATTTCGGATTATTTTTCTGTTTATTAATTTCTAAGGCTTCAAGGGCATTCAGCCTTTCACCCTTGTTACAAAAATGCAAGGCGTTGAAGTTCTTGGCGAGGTCAAAATTGTGCCCTTCCGTTCTGAGGTGTTGGCCAAACGCAGACATTCCTTGTCCGGACTTCCAAGTCCTGACATGTTCCTCTATTCTCTTTGTAAAGGATCTTCCTGTTTGACCAATGTACTCCGCCTTACATTCCTGGCACTCTAATCTGTATACCCCACTATGCATCATCAGTCAAACAGGAAGATCCTTTACAAAGAGAATAGAGGAACATGTCAGGACTTGGAAGTCCGGACAAGGGATGTCTGCGTTTGGCCAACACCTCAGAATGGAAGGGCACAATTTTGACCTCGCCAAGAACTTCAACGCCTTGCATTTTTGTAACAAGGGTGAAAGGCTGAATGCCCTTGAAGCCTTAGAAATTAATAAACAGAAAAATAATCCGAAATTATTAAATGATCATAGGGATTTAAATTCTTCCCCCTTATTAAATATTTTTACTAATTAATTTCAATTTATATAATTTAAGTTAACATTATTTATATAATTTAATTCAATTTAATAATATTAATTTTATATTTGACATATTATATATAGTATTTACTGAACATTTTGACATTTTGAACCCAATGACATATCTTAATTTTGGATAATTTTAAATTAGTAATTTAAGTGACATTTGATTTTATTACTTTAGATCCGTTATTAGTTTTGGATTTCATTTGTAATTTTGTATAATTTTTATTTGGTAGTTTGCCTCATTTTGTATCTTCGTACTGTGGAGATTTGGAAATAATGGTTGGCAACATTAATATTTTCTATCAAACTCAATATTTCACATCTACCGACCATTATTAACAATTCCTAACACAACGTATTTGTTGACAATTTAAGTTTTAGTCCTGATGATGCAGTAAAATGCGAAACCGGTTGACTATTTAAATAAAAAAGTGTATATTATACATAATTAGTGAATTGTGAAACAGTACAAGTGTAAAATTTAAAACAATAATTATGACGGAGTTTTACCAAGTGCCGACGATGGAAAGTATAAATTATATAATACATATAGCATTAAAACCTCATCTCTCAGATGAAATAATTTAAAATCTGACTAATTCAAGTCTATGTTCACTAAAATATTGTATAGGCGTGAAATAAAAGGCATACTTATTTTTTATTTATTAACATCTTTGGTGTCTCCATCAGAAGGACTATTTGATTATATTCTACCCTAAGATAAAAAAGCTCAAAATATTTGATTTATTAGGCATACAAAAAGTTAGAGATAGAGTAGATAGAGATGGAGTTATTTTAATGTAAGCGCGTTACTAACAAAGACTTTTTGAAACTTAATATATGGCTAAGGGTTAAAATATGGCAAAAGTTATACAATTTGAACATGCCAAGTTTTCGGAGGGTGAAATTTGAAGGGATAAAATTTTTAAGGGCAAATATTTATAATACTTGAAGGTGTAAAGCTTTCTAAGAAAATATCGTCTTCTATAAAGAATATTAAGATGGGAACGCTCACAGAAATTAATCAGAAGTATGTATACGAGGAGTAGAAAACTACATACAGTTTCCCTCTCTTTTCAACAGGAAAGAACAAAATAGCAAGTATGACATAATCACTTGAAAGCACGGTAGTTCCCACATGTCGGAGTAGTATATTATACTGGATATACATCGAATATTATCAAATATTTGGCGACGTTCGTTTTGCCAGAGATTACACTTCCAGACAACGTAATGTGCAGTTTGCATATTTACAATTTAATGTAGAGCATTCCAATATGCGTTGTCATCGCTGATGTCTATAGGCGGTTGTAGTTGTTTCTTTAGATCAGGAGAGACTTTTAACTAAAAAAAAACAAAAGATGCTTTCCCTTTTTAAGCCTTGAGAGATCTTGCGGAACTCTACCACAAACTCTACACGATGTTAGTGACATGTTTAGCCAGTAATTTACATTTTATGACATACCTGGCAGTCGAATCATGTCATTTATTGTTAAAAAGAGACGCGGATCAATATGAGGTAAATATAATACTAGCTGTGCCTGCGATTTCGTCCGTGTGGAAAAAATCTAAAGTAAAAATGGCCTAAGTTACTCCTTATTACCGTGGTTTAAAAGTTAGACAGTCCCGCGGTTTTACCCGCATAGTTCCCTTACTCGGGGGATTTCCGGGATAAAAACTATCTTATGTCGTTTCCCGGGTCTCAAACTATCTTTGTGTCAAATTTCCCAGTTGGTTTAGTGGTTTAAGTGTGAAGAAGAGACAGACAGAGTAACGAGTACTTTCGCATTTATAATATGAGTATGGATAATCACAAATTTAAATTTTAAATTAATTACCTGTTGTCGTAAACCCGATCTGTAGAAAGGACTGTAAAGTGGAAATTTTCGCTAAGCCAACTATTAAATTCTGATAGTTTCAAAATATTTAAGTATTGACGTCGATAAGTGTGTGTAAGGATCATTTTCAGTAGAAAAGATGGGCATTGCCATTAAAAGGAATTGAATTTAAGTGTAATATAGAGTAACTACACACCATGTCATGTAAATATGTATTTGATTTAGGTACCTAGTTGACGAATAGTAAGGTTTATATTAAGGTTTCTTGTCCTCAAGGACTAAAATAACGAGCATTATAGTTTTCGTCAGTGGACTGCGGAACAGTCTACTTCTTTGATTTTACTTATTCTCTTTAAAATTGTAATTTCTAAAGTAAGCGCTCGTAATTGCTTAAATCGTTTTATTGCTTAATAAGGTAAATTTTAATCTCGAGATTTCATCCTATTTTAAGGAATCTAAAGAATGTTGGTAATGTAATTGTTAGTAAAATTTTGAATTAACATATGAATATTAAATAAACCTTATCTATATAATGTTGTTATAATTATGTAAAAAAAATGAGAAAGTTCGTACAATTAAAATATTATAGTGTACGTTATACAGCGCCATCTATGAACGAGTAGTCAAACTAATACGATTGTTAGTTTTAGTTGCAGTTCTACTATAGCTCGATAGATGGCAAAGTAACAAAAGTTCCGTTGATGTCTTTTACATTGAAATATTTTTTATGCTTTCTCGTTTAATTTATAAATAAATATTATGAAAAAATTTCAATTTATAACTTAATTATTTTTTATGCAAAATCATAAACTTTAAACTATTTTTTAATGTGTATGAAAGTCAAATCTTCTAAATTTAGAAAAAATATCAGTTTAACTTCTTTTCAACTATTCTATTGTTTTCCACTAATCTTATTTACCATATTAACATAGTACCTGTTTTTTATTTTCACTATCTCGCTGGATTAGTGGTTAGTCTGTTCAGTACAGATTATATAGTCCTGGGTTCAGCCCCGAGTCAGTTAAATTTTTTAAGTCTTTTTTTTCTCTCTAGAAATATTTCAATAGTTGCTCGCAGTTATTAGGGGATCGTGTATTAACATATCCTTGCATCAGAAAACCCGATAGTTACAAAGAACAAGCGATTATGATTAAAATTAACAAATACGGAGATCCCCATCCACCTCCTCCAGTCGAAATATTGTATTGTAGAGAAACGTTGTATCTTTGGACATTTAGTTCACTTTGCATATGCCGCAAGGGCTATGGACGCCTGGCTTCGAACCTCAATTATAAGCATTTTAAATTTTTCTAGAGAGAATGGATATAATATGATAGATTTGTCGTTGGCAGGATACTTATTATATTATTGGAATTAATATAAAAATATAATTAAGGGATTTATGGTATTGGTATTTTGTATATTTAGAATATGTTTGGGCCACTTAAAGAAAAACTAAAAATGCCACAAATATTCGGTTACAATTCAGTATTCGGCCTATTCAGCTAACTACTTTGATATTCAGTATTTGCCCGAATATTGGAAACTATTCGGCCGGTACCTTATACCTAATCATGAGATACAAAAGCACATATTACTTAAAATCCATACTAATATTATAAATGCGAAAGTAATTCTGCATGATTATCCCTCTTTTCTTCACGAATAAACCACAGAATCGATTTGAATGAAATTTAGTATAAATATAGTTTGGGACCCGAGAAAAGACATAGGATAGTTTTCATCCCGAAAATCCTACGAGAACGGGAACTATGCGGCTAAAACCCTGAGAATATCTATCTTTTAAACCACGATAATAAGAAGTAACTTTAAACCATAATAATAAGGAGTAACTTTAAACCACGGTAATAAGAAGTTACTTAGGCTACTTTTATTTTAGATTTTTTTTCACGCGGTTGAAGTCGCGAACACAGTTAGTAATTAATATATTTTACCACAAAACATAATAATTAATACTTAAAAATTATCAGATCTTTTATCTTTTAAAAATTTAAACATTATTTTCAGAATTTCTCGGCGAGGATTATTCTTTGAATAAGCAGATAGATAATATTTTAGCAATACAATAAAACAAGGCTATAAGTTATTCAATCAGTTATATACGTAAAACGTGTCGTGACACGGTCAACTCGTTAATGAAATAAATACGCCGCCAAATATTCGGCGGCCGAATATTCGGAATTTTACCAAGGGCCTGGCCGGATATTAGGTATTTGGTATTGGATTATTTTGCATAAAACTACTTACTATTCATGGCATCTCTACAACAGACCATTTCCCATTCTGCCAGGTAATTCGTAATAGGCAGATAATTGGCTAAACATGTCACTATCTACTAGGTGGTAGAATTCCAACGTCTCGCCCGGGCTACCACTAGCAAGGCACTATTGCCATCTTGCACCATCTTTGGTGTATATCAACGATGCATGACGCTTTCCATCATAGACTGGCCTGCTAATTTGTTGTCCAGTGATAAAAAAGCTTTTATCACAATGAATTCTCAACCGTGGATGCGTTTCAGGAGCGGTCGGTTGGCTGTCGAGGGTTGGTGGTGTGGCCGCGTGATGCCGGACGGCGGGCGGGCGAACAACGGCGCTCTGGCGCTGCACTACGCCGCCGCCAGGGGCTGTCTCGACTGCGTGCGACTGCTAGCTAACACCACACCAGATGTCTCGTAAGTATCCTTTACAATTTAAACGGAGTAAATTTGCAACTGGCTTACAACTTACTGTATTTCTGGAATCCTGAATCAGATCTTAAAAAAAATATATGACACCCAATGGGAAATATACCCCTCCTTATCAAAAAAAGCATTGTCCAAATTTTGAATCGACAATTCTTTAGAATCGTTGTGATATGAAACTTGATGCATGAAATGCATCACAATTAGGAAATTCGATCCCGAGATATCGGTATTTTTTTTTACAAAGCGGTTCGATTCGACATTCTTGTGAGTCCTTCTACGCCACCATAGTTTTATTTTTAAATTCATTATATTTACTACTACCACGAATTTTTTTCCACTCCCAAAATTAACCGTTTACCTGGCAGAGGGAGGTGGACACTTGACTCTAACTAAAATTAGCAATTTAAAGCTTAATGTTTCGCAAATCTACAATCCTTTTAAAATACCTATCCAATGATACTCCACACTATGGAGTCCACGAGAAAAAACAATTAACATCCCTATTTTACATGTAGAGGAGTTTTTTAGTTCTAAGGATCTCTGAGCTAGACTGCGGACGGACGGATCAACATAGTGAAACTCCTAGTTTACTTCGGAACCCTAAAAAGAATAAGTTTAGTTCTGTTTATAAGCGTACATATAAAAAATAATATAAGAACCATGTATACAATAAATTAAGAAGCAGGTTAGGTGATTAGACTGGATTGTTTATTATTTTTACGTTCCTATTTATACAATACCGAAAAATAGATAGGTACCTAATATTATTTACTAGCTGACACGCGCAGCTTCGCCCGCGAGTATGTTAATAAGTCATCCAAATAGCTTTTAATAAAAATTTCATCCCTTATTTCAGCCCTCCAGGGACTGATTTTTGAAAAAAAATTAGCCTATGTTTGACCCCGGATCTTCAACTATATCCATGCCAAATTTCTTAAAAATAGGTCCAGTGGTTTAGCCGTGAAAGCCTAACAGACAGACAGACTTTCGCATTTATAATATTAGTATGGATTACTTAATTGTAATAACTATTGTGCTCGCGCTCGATTTTTCTTTCAATGGCATCACAAAGCCCATACGTAAGAGACCGCGGAAGGTCATAGATTTTACTGTTTTCTTTTCTGATTTCCAAACAATAATAAATTTAATGTTAATAAATGACAGATCTGAGATAATGAATATGAAAAGATACAACTGAATACTCACTATATAATTGAAAAAATAAGAAAAGTTTTGTCAATAGCATCTATGTGATAATCGTATATGTTTTTATTGTTAAATTTTATATTAACTGAAAGGGCTTAAGTTCAATTTGTGACTTTTGTTGGTTTTATGTGTTTTTTGACAATAGTTTATTTGTTATGTTCATTTATTTATTTATTTATTTTTATTTTGTCATAAGATAGCAAACAAGCAGATGGGTCTCCTGATGGAAAGAGTCAACCATCGCCTATAGACACAACAGGTATGGCATTTACTCAAACCATCTTATGAGGAAAATATATAGGTGCAAATGTGGTATCAAGAGTCTTTGAAACTGGCTGGACCGTGACATATGGCACTTAATTTTCAATGTACCTAGTGATTGCTCGGATTAATTGGCCTAACCTGTAAGGGATTTGGCGTAAATATATATTATTATATGATATGCATCAATGGTTTAATTTAGATGTTAGAAGAAAATCGCTCAGTAGTCACAATTCGAACATTATTAATTTACAACTTTTAGGGCGGCTTGCACCAAAATGCTTAAATCATTTTAAGTCACTAAACACGTTTCAAGTGACAGCTTTTAAGGCGATTTGACATTTGCTAAACATGTTTAAGGGACTAAATGCATTTAAGCATTTTGGTGCAAGCCGCCCTTAGTATTTTGTAAATTTAAAAACATGTATAAGATTTCTATTCCATTAAACAAATTCAAACATCATGTTTGAATAAGTTTAGATGAAATATAACATAAAGTTATACATATTATAAGGTATATTATAGCCCAAATTATGCATATTATAATTTATATTAGTATTTAATAAAAGTATGTTTTTCGCGTATTATAAGAAATATTTTAATTTCAAGAAACCACTACCAATAGGTAGCGCTGTAGTAAATTACTTTTAGGTTTATGTGTTGTCACGAATGCAATGTACTTATGCCAATTTGCACCTTTGACTATATGATTTCTTGACTGCTTTATATCAGGTGCTCCACTCACTTGTATAATTAAGACGATACCGCGGGCGGTAGCTAGTCCTTAAAATTAAACTGCATCCTAGACTCATCCATGCGCGTTATAATCTTCAAAACAGCTTGGAAGATTTCTCTTCACTTATTAATATATAGGTTATTCTTTTGAAAAGTTACATTATGATTATGATAAATCTCGTTATATGTCGCTCACTGAAGCATTGCACATAAGAAATACCGCGGTTATATAGTTTTTGCTTCTCGGCCAACGCCTAACTGTCCAGTCACGAGATATAACGGCCATCACAAACCACTGTAGTGGATATAAAGGGTGTATTCTGGTCATATATTTACACCAATATTATATACAGGAAATATTTGATGGTTTTATGTTTATATTGGACAAATTTTTACACTATTTAACGGATTTAAAAAATTCAAAAATTTTAAAATTTTTAAAAATTTACCCATTGATAACTATAATATTCCGGAGTATCAAAAGTTTTTTTTTACCTGACTAAGTAAAATAAATAAATAAATATTAACAAATTGATACAACATAGAAATTAAATTGTTATATAAGTGTTAGTCAACGATACTAATTCATAGAAATACATTTTGTAAGAAAATACGTGTAAAAATGCTCAAATGTATTTAATAAACCAAAATCAGAAAATGCTCATCACACGAATATTTGTCCCAGTCGGAAATAGAATCCTGGCCTCGTCGATATGTAGTCAAGGCCGCTAACCACTCCATAAAATGGGCGGTAGTAAACAACAAAGGAAGTAATGTTTTCACACGAACAAAGTCGTAGGCAACAGTTAGTTCTATATATTTTCGTCTGTATCAGATTTATCGATTGATTGGCTGCCTATCATATTATAGGAATACAAGTGGCTAATCGGTTTTTTTATATCATAAGATAGCAAATAAGCAAATGGGTGTCCTGGAGGAAAGAGTCAACCATCGCCTATATACATCAAAGATGTTAATGGATGTTAATAGACAAGGTCTAATGCTACATGCATAAGTTTACCGGCTACCTTATCCTCCAAACCGAAACACGACAGTGGCAAGCACTGACGCTATTGCGGCAGTAATAGGTAAGGCGGTAGTTCCAGAATCGGGCGAGACAATGCAGAACTCCACCTAGTAGTCACGATGGTAGTGACTTGCAGAGACAATCGGTCTTCTTTTACGACCTGCCTGGCAGAACGGCAGTTGGCCTATTCTTCAAAGGACCCCGGACCAACATGGGGGATGCATTAGTTACATCTCCGCCTATCACAGTCGATTGTGTTTTTCCACGAGACATCTGATTATTTGCTATCCAAAATATATAAATAAAAATGAATTGCCAAAATGTTTGTACGCGCATAACTCCGGAATAAATTCACCAAATAAAATAACCCTTTTTCAGTTGTAGTCGTTATTGTCAGAACAAGGTATGCGTAACAGAAAATGTTTAAAATCTCACCTGAAAACTGAGTGAATAAGGGACAGAGAAAATAATGGAGAAGATCTTCTATATTCATAATAATATTATAAATTCGAAATTCTGGCTGACTGTCTGTGAAACTTTTACCCGCTCTACCGATTTTGATAAAATTTGGAAAGGAGATAGTTGTAGACCCAGGGTAAGCCCTAAGCTACTTTTTTTATGAAATCGAATGTTGAAGAGCTTAAATCGAGGTTAGATGAATATTTGAAATGTAAAAGATAGGAAAATCATCTTACATTGACAACTTTATCCCCCGTGTTGGTCACGGGCTCCTTTGAAGAATAGGCCAACTGCCTTTCTGCCAGGCAAGTCGTAAAAAGCGACCGATTGGCCGACCGATATATCTGACAACGAACAAGTTGACGAACAACAACGACAGACTGATAACGAAATGAATCTACAAGAGTTTCGTTTTTCATTTTCAGGTACGGAACCCAAAAACCAATAACTTTCATCAACATAATGTTCTTTATATTATGTTAACTATCGAAATTAATTATGTTAAGAATTATTTGAAAATGCGGAACAAAACTTGTTACAATAACAACCGGAACACGATTTTAGCTTGTTAATTGAATTGCTACAACCTGAAATTCGATCTAAATTTTATCTAGATTATAATATTACAGATTTCTTTGTTTGTAATGAATAAACATATAACTTTTGATCCATTTTTTAATTTCTTTCACTTATAGAAAGCTAGACACTTTCAGTAAGTAACTCAGACTGTATTTTATGATAATTGGAATAACTTAGATGACGAATTCGTCTGCTATTTAAATTTTATTGATGAAATTGAAATAACTTCATGTAGGTCTCAGTTATTCCAATTTTACAATAATAAAAGGAATTTTGTTTTATTATCGATAGGTAAGTGCTTGACCTCGATCTCGCCTGATGGAACGCGCTTCCCTAGAAGGTACCTGTTCACTCTTCTCTTGAAGATCCCCAGATTGTACTCGTCAGGAAACACAGACGTATATTTATTACTACTCACACTCTATCGATATCATTAAAAACCGTGAAGCATATGCTGTGCACGTTCCTAGCGGTAAGAACGACCGTCAGACAGACAGACTTTCGAATTTATAATATTGATTATATTTAATTTTATGTATGTGTTCTGTTTAATCTTACTATCAAACATATATTAAATAAAGACCGGTGAAGTACAAGTCTGGCTTGCATACATAGGTTTCCGTACCGTCGGGTGATATTAACGGAGTTTACTTGTATGGCAGCCCCCTAGGGTAGGGTAGGATAGGGCTTTAGGATTTAATTTTTTTACGTTATTATTATATGTTGTGATAGTGGCTACAATAGCACGTATTCAATAAAAATACCAGATGTATACCAATTTTCGTTCAAGAGCTGAAGCACTACGACAATAGAGGCATAAGGTGTTGGTGTCTGTCACGTGTACGGAACTACCTATTTTACAAAAAAAAAATCCTTTATCAGTCAAAAAAACTCAACATGTACGAGGATAGCATAGAAATTTATGATTTTTAATATTATTTCCAGTGATATAAAAAACCCTAGATGCACAGTCCCGAACAAAACTGACACTCAAAAGTGTCCCTAATTTCATTTAAGTAGTTATAGATATGACAAAAACATATGTCTTTGCATATCCAACCTTAAGTGCAAGACTTATAGTTGTTTTTACAAAGCAATGTACGAAAATAAATAAAATTGACAGTGACGCGGCCGACGCGATTCTATATGAAATGAGTGCTCAATTTAAAATTGTGCACTCATTTTTGGAGGACGTTTTTGACACACTGATTGTGTATCTTGGGTTTTTTATATCAATGATTATTTCTCATAGAAATTATATTTAACTTTGACTAGCTCCGTCCCGCGACCCGTTGCATTGTAAAAGTCGGTCCCAAGGGAATATTGCATTTTTTTAGTTACAATTAATCCTATAAGTCATCTCTGACTTAGTACTTTTACAAGTCAAGAACTTTATGTGTGATAGAATATCAAATAATCAAAAATACAAACATACGCGTTCATAATATTATATATCTGGCTGTCTCCAATCGGCGTAATTCCTTAATTTACGCAGAAATATAGGTTCGCTCTGCATCTTTCACCTCATCTATTGTGGAGAATATTCCGACAAACTGTTCCGATTGATCCCTGCCGATTAATTTCATCATCGGACATCGCGTTAAAATTCAAAGTTCCATCCTCATCGCCTCGATGTCTGGAAATCCATAACCGTGCGATTTTCTAGGCACTTTTTACCACGAACTACACTTCTGTTGAATCAATTACCGGCGGGGGTGCTTCCGAACGGATACGACGAATGGACCTTCAAGAAAAGTGCATACTCATTTATAAAAGGCGAGCAACGCAGCTGCAAGACCTACGGTGCTATGGCTGTCCATTGGCGGTGGTAATCACTTACCATCAGGTGAACCTCCTGCTCGTTCGCCCCTTTATTTCTATAAAAAAATATTTTGTGGAATTTTTATAAGACCGTTTTTGAAGAATAGATCAACTGCCTTACAGCTAGGCATCTCGTAAAAGGCGAGAAAAGGCTAATATGTGTCACTAGCATCGTGTCTACTGACTAGATGGTAGAGTCTTGACACGTTTCGGCCGGGTTTGTTACCAACGCTTTACTTATTCCTGCCGCAATAGCATTAGTGCTTATCACTGTCGTGTTCCGACTTCGAGAGTAAGGAAGCCAATTAACATATGCATGTGGTATTCAAACCCGTTACTTTGATAGCAACGCAAAATTAACATGTTTGTTGTCTAAAGGCAATGGTTTTTCTTTCCGTCGGAAGAGCCATCTGCTTATTTGCTATGTGTCCCATAATCTATACATATAATAAATTCGTAGGAAAGTATTGACTTTGACAGCCATAGCACCGTAGGTCTTGCAGCTGCGTTGCTCGCCTTTTATAAATGAGTATGCACTTTTCTTGAAGGTCCATTCGTCGTATCCGTTCGGAAGCACCCCCGCCGGTAATTGATTCAACAGAAGTGTAGTTCGTGGTAAAAAGTGCCTAGAAAATCGCACGGTTATGGATTTCCAGACATCGAGGCGATGAGGATGGAACTTTGAATTTTAACGCGATGATAATGTATGTCCGGGGTAAACTCAAAAAGTACTGCATGGCTTTACTTCAAATTTTGCATGAATATTACTAACAGGTCGGGTCAACATATAGGCTACATATTATCACGCTATCACCTACGGCGGAGGAGCTGTGCGGAGTAAACGAAATCCGCGCGAACGAAGTCGCGAGCAACAGCTAGTATAAAAATATAATAAAAAATATTACTCGTACTTTAATGAATTATTTATTTATTTATTGTACGGTTGCATTACATAATATTTTTCACTTTACGTGCATAAGTCAATTTACATAATATTATATACCTTGTCAGGCGCAGCAACTGGAATGGCAATGGGGTAGCAACAATGATTTGTCTTCTAAATATTCTTTGACAGAGTATAGGCTTTTTCAACTAAAAGTTTATTTACACTATTTCTGAATTTTCTTTTCAGATTTTCTGGTTATTTATTATCAGACATGGGATATGACCCGGAACTATGTAGTTTTAACTTCGATGTTATTTGATATAAATTATTTATAAAGTATTATATATAAAGTAAAATATGTACATTTTAGTTTATCAATTAGATAAATTATCATTCTTAAAAGGCCGGCAACGCAACTACAAGACCTCTGATATTGTAGACGTCCATGGGCGGCGATGATCACTTACCATCATGTGTACCTCCTGCTCGTTCGCCTCCTCTTCTATAAAAAAGCTACTATTTTTAAATGTGAAACATTATTAATAAGTATATAATTTATAAACGGGAGCTATCTCCTTCCCCCGGGAAAACCATATGGTTGGTTGCTATCCTATAAAATGAAATTAAATACTAAAATAGTAAAAATATTTTTTATCAATAAAAAGATATTTCATAGATGTGTAACAAAAATGATGGACTGGATGAACAACGCACCATTATTATCCTTGGTATCTACAGACGCAGGATGTGCCTTTCCTATATAATATACTAGTTGCATCCTGTACCCTACTGCATCATAAAAAAATTAGTGAATCCCACGGGAACAACTTATTTTTCTAGGATAAAGTATTCTATGTGCTATTTCAGGTCATCATCTATATGTGTGCCAAACATCTGAATAGATTCAGCAGTATTTGCATGTATGACTATCATCCATCCATCCAACTTTCGCATTTATAATATTACTAACCAGGTCAGTATTTACCTGTGTGCCAATTATCATCCAAATCCGTTCAATAGTTTTGGCGTAATTGAGTAATAAATTTCCATCCATCCAAACATCCAAACTTTCGCATTTGTAATGTTAATATAGACTGGTAGGATAGAAACTGTTTGAATCGCAGTTTAATGCAACATAGTAGCGAGTTCACTCTGAGTGTGAAGATGGTCAGATTGTAGACGATCTCGGATAAGCGCAATTAATTCTGTAACGCTTTCTCCAGAGCACGCCAGTGCTGATTTACTTCATTTTTAACTTTAACATCAATATTTGCAATTTAGGTGTTCATAGTTCGCCCAGATGCCTTATCTTTTTGCCAGATTGCGTTAGAATTCGCACAGAAATAGGTTAGTTTATTTTCTGAATATATATGTTAAATACATTATTTTTATTTGGCATGATATTTGATAGCTTAAATTATTTATCAAGCCATAGGTACATTTAAGCTTGAAAGGTGTCATTAGATTCGTTTTATATGTGATAGTGATATAAACTATAGAAATTGACTGTTTTTTTTTATATCATAAGACAGCAAACAAGCAGATGGGTCTCCTGATGGAAAGAGTCAACCATCGCCTATAGACACCAAAGATGTTAGTGATGCGTTGCTATCTTGTGGCGAGGTATAATGCCACATGCATAAGTTTACCGGCTACTTTACCCTCCAAACCGGAACACGACAGCGACTAGCACTGACGCTATTGCGGCAGGAATGGCGAGACAATGCAGAACTCTACCATCTAGTAGTCAAGATGGTAATGACGCGCATAGCCACTCGGTCGCTTTTTTTCGACCTGCCTGGCAGAACGGCAGTTGGCCTATTCTTCAAAGAAGCCCAGGACCAACACGGGGGTAAAAGTCTACGAATTAAATAGATACGCCGTTCTAGACAATTTCTTAGTTTGTCAGTGTAGCTTGCATTTACACGCAAATACAGAGTTATACTACTTACCGATGAAATAAAATCACTTCAAGGGTAA
The DNA here is from genome assembly GCA_036924255.1 of Apodemia mormo. Lineage (NCBI taxonomy): Eukaryota > Metazoa > Arthropoda > Insecta > Lepidoptera > Riodinidae > Apodemia > Apodemia mormo. Next base: position 30,448,501 of record JAUPFN010000017.1, read on the forward strand.
TTTTTAACCTTATTATCTCATTCAGTACGATAAAACAGTACAACATGGTTTATTTCTGTTTTTTCACGATATAATATATCTACAAATATATGAAATTTTTGACAGTGATAGGAGCGTTTACTCATGTCGTGTCTATTAGTATTCATGTGGTGTGTGTAAAATACTGTACATATTAAAAAAACATGATAGTTAATGGTCATATATAATAAAATCGTAGGAAAGTCAAAACTGTACATTTTACATTTTTTTAAAAGAATACTTGGGGCGTGATCTACAATCGACATCAAAGCCAAAAATATAGTTTTTAGAATTTTTGTCTGTTTGTCTGTATTTATGTCCGGGGTAAACTCAAAAAGTACTGCATGGATTTACTTCAAATTTTGTATGAATGTTACTAAAAGGTCGGGTCAACATATAAGCTACATATTATCACGCTATCACCTACGGGGGAGGGGCAGTGCGGAGTAAACGAACTCCACGCGGACGAAGTCGCTGGCAACAGCTAGTAGCCAATAAAAAAATTAAAAAAATACTTCACTGGATACTAAACCTCAGCGAAATTAGAATAGTAATTTTCAAAAAGTGTGGTCTTTCTAGTTGCACATTCCGTAAATCGCTGTAAGTAAATAAGAACTTCAATAATATATATCTGTACATAAACATTTTTATTGGATAATTTGGTCAACATTTAAGTACCTATTTTTTTCATATTTGGTATCAGAATCGAGTACTGAATACACTGTTTCAGTATGTACAATCTTATCAGTCAACCTGTGTTATTTTTACCCAACGGCGCTTGAGGTAGGGTTATGTTTTTCAGATCGGGTCACAGTGGGGTGTTTTATTTTTATAATAACTAACGATTGCCTATATTTTTATTGTTTAATCTATGACCGAAATTCGACCATAGGCTAAAAAACAAAATCTCTTTTAAATTTGAGAGCTGAATTGCCGTAAAGAAAATAGTGTATTGTCGTGTGTATATTATCATGTATGTCAAATTAATGTAATGTGTGTAATGTTTATTATTATGAATTTAATAATAATAATAAAATTTTATTTCAGGTATTTATTTATTTCTGTTTTTTTTAATTAATTAATTAATTAATAATATTTATTATTATTATATACTGTAAGCTCTGGAATAACTGTTTATAGCCAGTAGATTTCTCTCGGAAGATATCGTTTCTGCATTCATTACATATTACATTACAATGACATGCTTATAATATTAACACGATTTTATACATATTTATTTATTTTATATATATTTATACATATTTTACTAATAAAATAATTAAATTAGCCAACGTCCAGATGTTATTATATTATTAAAAAAATATAAAACTTACAAAAAAAACTTGATTTGTTTCTAATGTATTTTATTTGAAAATATTAGGTTTTTGCAGTCCTTCGCAATGTTAACTTTAATTGTGAAATGTGATACTCAACCATTCGCGCAATTGTCGTACAAAGGGGTACAAAGTTTCCCCTTCACGTATTTAATATATAGAACTTTTAACAGCCGAAAGTATCTTCACGCCCGTATACCCGAAGGGGTAGGCAGAGGTACAACAAGTGCACCCACGATAAGCCGAAGATACTTGGTCCCACAAATATGATAGGTGGCAAGCCTATCGCCAACCGGGCACTTTCTAATCCCGGGCAACTTTGTGTTTATCAGAAAACTGAAAAAACCACTTTTTTTTATATGCCCGACCCGGGAATTGAATCCAGGACCTCATGTGGTCAACGCCAACGCTGGACCACTAGACCACAGAGGCGACTTTTAAATATAAACGCTTGTTCTGTTTTGCAAATGTAATTTAAATTTTATTTGTATTTCTGCTGTAACATTACAAGTGATTGTGATATAAATAAAATTTAAATTACATTTGTGAAACAGTACAAGCTTTTATATTAAAAAATTAATATGATGCAGTTTCACCAGTGCCGACGATGAAAAGTATAAATTAAATTAATATATAGATTTCTTGCTTATTAGCCACCGCCCAAACACCGCCCTGTTGGTCGACGAGGCTCGGGTTCGATCCCCGACGGGGACACAAGCATTTGTGTGATGGGCTTAAATGTGCGTATTTCCGGGTTTGGGTGTTTATTATGTATATATATATACATATACATATATATATATATATATATATATATATATATATATATATATATATATACACATATGTATATATGTATATATATATATATATATATATATATATATATATATATATATATATATATATATATATATATATATATATATATATATATATATATATATATATATATATATATATAAAAGTACAAGTAATAATTGTAATTTGTCCCGTGAATATTTATTTATTGTATTTATTATTATATACTGTAAGCTCTGGAATAACTGTTTATAGCCAGTAGATTTCTCTCGGAAGATATCGTTTCTGCATTCATTACTTATGTTAAGCACATTAACTGATTATTGTCATTACAAGAACTGAAGAGCCACGAGCCACCGGAGCACGCGATGTAAGTTTCGCTAGAAGTGAGGATTCAATAAGATGCTTATAAGACCGTGGTTACGAGTAATGGGTAAACAATAACTAGTTTAAAAATTAAACAAGTCCGGTTTTAAGGATATAGCTCTGTAACTACAAAGGTGGGCCCCGATAGAGATTAAAATATATTTTTTATATCATAAGATAGCATACAAGCAGATGGGTCTCCTGATGGAAATAGTCAACCATCGCCTATAGACACCAAAGGTGTTAATGGTGTGTTGCTATCTTGCGGCGGGGTCTAATGCCACATGCAGTTTACCGGCTACCTTACCCTCCAAACCGGAACATGACAGCGACAGGCACTGACGCTATTGCGGCAGGAATAGGCAAGGCGGTAATACCAGACCCGGGCGAGACAATGCAGAACTCTACCACCTAGTAGCCACGATGGTAGTGACTCGCATAGCCAATCGGTCGCCTTTTACGACCTGCCTGGCAGAGCGGCAGTTGGTCTATTCTTCAAAGGAGCCCGGAACCAACACGGGTAAATGTTCAAATATTAAGTTCAAAGATTTGAAAGATTTGATTTGAACAGTAAAAATGCAATAACCAACTTTCAATCTCCTGTATTTACAGAACCCAGAATCACCTTCACCACATTTATAACAATTGGTATTGCTTTTATTATACATTTAAGTTCGTCGAACTTTCCTTTCTTTCGAATACTTCGAGCATTGAGGTACAGAAATGATAAGCGGGACTTGTTTACTGGAAAATTCTGGTAGCTATTAAGTAATTCATAGGTTGTTGTTTTTGTAGCGTTATCTTTAGGTGCAATATTTATTGCATTTAGTTTTTTGGAGTAGTTTTTACTATTGATGGCATTCCATTTATGTATTTTATCGTAAGCTCTGTCTCCCCATTATTTTCTCGTTGTTTTAATTCATGTTTTAAATTTTTCATGTAATTTTGTTGTGTTGGAGTCTGGTCAGAGTATATTTTTATGCCTTCTGGGAGCTTGCTCTTATTCCGTAATAAGTGTTTGGCTGGTTGTGGTGTGTCAAAACAAATCTTGATACTTCGATTTTTGCCCGGGCAATGTTTGCCGATTCGGTAAATTTTTTTTTGGTCTGGGTATGTCTATACTCACAGAAGAAATAACTTTGATAACATCGGCTTCATCTTTGGATATTCTTTCTTCTACTCGAGATATTATTGCTTCAGGTAGACCAACCAGAATAATATTTTTCTCCCTATTTTTACGGTTCTGAATTTCTTGAATAATTTGTTCACCGAAACCCAATCGCTGCTCTGATGTGCGAGAAGTACTCTTACTAACGTCAGACTGAAGTAGTTTGATTTTATTTTCACCAATAGAAATCGATTCCTTTAACTTTGCTACTTGGTTTTTTATTTCATTGTGTTCGGTCTGTAATGCAAAGGTTGAAGTCTTTACATTATTAATCTGCACTACAGCATCATCTACTTTTTGTTTGCATAAGATTCACTGTTCGCTCATTCGATAACTTTATTTCATTTATTTGAGTTTTGATGTCGGCAATGTCATCTTGCATTTTTTGCATAATCTGTTCATTAGAGCAAACGTATTTTTCAAGCATATTACTTATGCGGGTCATTTCTTGTCGCATATCCAACAAAGTGGTAGAACAATCGCATTCGTTTTGTAGCTTTCGTTTAATGCGTTGGGCTTGGGTAATGTTCGTATCCATACTAAGATGACTTATTTGCGACAAGTCGGGTTGGGATCCACCGACACCGCTAGCGCAACTTATTTGAGGTGGCGTTCTTTGGACATTCATTACGCAGTGTTCTAATGCACGTAAGTATAAACGAGACAAAAAATAACAACCGACCTGTTCTTGCGGGGGTGAAGGCGGCTGATGCGTGCAGTGGTGTTCCGACGACGGACGCACTAATTTTGTAGGCACTAGTGTAATTTGCAAGCTATTTTGACCTTAGTTATTGAAAGCTTATTATGAATTTATGACTTGATTTGAATCTTGCTCAATTTATATTATTCAGTAAAAACTCGTAACACGTCTACTCGCATTGACTGACGATGAATATTCCGTATGGTAGTGACTCGCATAGCCAATCGGTCGCCTTTTACGACCTGCCTGGCAGAGCGGCAGTTGGTCTATTCTTCAAAGGAGCCCGGAACCAACACGGGTAAATGTTCAAATATTAAGTTCAAAGATTTGAAAGATTTGATTTGAACAGTAAAAATGCAATAACCAACTTTCAATCTCCTGTATTTACAGAACCCAGACTCACCTTCACCACATTTATAACAGATCGAATTGAAAGTATACCCTACACAAAACAACCAAATCGGTTAATAAATGACCAAGTTCTGAATTAACAAACATAAGAAGATACAGTCGAATTGAGAGTTTTCTCCTTTTTAAGAAGTCGGTTGAAAATTACTAAATACAGTTGAAATATATCTTTTGGAAAACTCAAATCAGCACTCCAATACAATGCGAAAGTTTGGATATACGGATATATGTTTGTTACTCAATCACGCAAAAACAATGCACGGATTTAGGTGAAATTTGGTACATAGGTAGATAATGACCTGGAATAGTACTTTTAATCCCGGAAAAATTAGTTGTTCCCACGGGATTCAACAAAAACTTTTATATAATGTAGCGGGTTGCAGTTATCGTGACACATGAATTACTTGATAGAAAATGATAGCATATTTTTAGCTACCATAATTATAATTAACTAAATTTTCAAAACACCGCTGTATTCGAAAATGTGCCTAAACTTTAAGCTGCTGTCTGCTGCGCGCAATTACGTAGACTCACCGTTAAAGGTGCTTCTAGTTCTAGTGCCAAACGTGAACTAGCCTTTGGCTGTTACTTCTTCCGCGCGAAATTTGATTTTTTTTAAATATCTGAAAAAAAATCCGATTTAAATAGCATGCAGATTATAAAACCTCTCATATCGCTCTGTGGTCTAGTGGTCCGTTGTCGGTGTTGACCGCATGAGGTCCGGTGTTCGATTCCCGGGTTGGTCAATTCAAAAATGTGTTTTTCAGTTTTCTGATAAAAACAACGTTGTCTGGGATCGGCAAGTGCCCGGTTGGCGATACGCTTGTCACTTATCACATTATGGGACTAAGTATCTTCGTCTAATCATGGATGCACTGGTTGTACCTCTGCCTACCTCTTCGAGGATACGGGCGTTAAGATACTTTTAAACCAAGATACTAGCTACAGCTATAGATAGGCTTGTGAAGATTGCACTTAAATTTGCATAGTATTATTATCAAAGATGTGTGTGAAGCAAATAAATATATAAAAAGACGGACGAAAATAATAAAGTTTCGATTTATCTTTTTTTAAACGTTCTGCTTTTTAAAGTTTGTTTGGCCGTGATATAGCTACCTACTTTATTAACAATTTGTTCCCGTTGTTTTATTCATGTCTTATAAAAACTATATTCTGCTTAAATATTCTTTAAAAAGTGAAACAAGTTGATAAATGTAATGTACCTACTAAAAATATGTGTATATGTAGGAAAGTGAAATAAAGACACAAGTGCATTAATTATTAGGTATATTTATTTAATATATAGCGTTCAGCGATTTTAAAACAAGTGTTCAATTTTTATATAATAATTATAAATAAAACTAAATTACGATTGCCTTAATTACGATTTAGTAAAATTTTAAAGAGAGAAAGATTTGGAATCAGACAAATAGCTCCAATAAATACTCGTGGGAGAAACATCAAAACAATACATTAATATGTATTTACACAATACACATAGTCATCATATTTTTCGCGATTTTATGACTAGTTGCCGATTTTCAAATATCATTGTTATATCCGAGGTGGTCCGGGCTGTCTTTGAGGAATACACCATCTGCCGTTCTACCAGGCAGTTCGTAAGCGGTGGATGATTGGCTATGCGAGCCATTATCTTAGCTACTAGGTGGTAGAGTTCTGCATTGTCTCGCCGGGTCTGGTACCACCGCCTTAGCTATTCCTGCCGCAATAACGTCAGCGCTATTGATTTAAGTAGCTATTTACACTACAGGTAATTTGAGCCTAGTAAAAAAAATTGGGAAAAATAAGTTGATAATTAGCCGTAAAAATATTATGCTCACGTATAATATTTTTACGGTGTGTAAATTAATGGTAGTGTGTGCAATGTTTATTTTTAATAATTCAATGTATTCTAATGCATATTAGGTATGTAAGAAAATTAGCTTTTTGCACTTTTTCTCCATATAATTTTATTCTGTGTCAAATTTCTTTGTTCGTAAACGAAGTACAAAGTTTTTGTTTCACATACTAATGTATAGATAATATTTTCAGCGAAATACGCTAAGAGAAATTGTTTGAATTCCTCTATATAATATGTCTTCTGTGGAGTTCCTAATAACATTCCTATATAACCTATTTATTACGCAAAAATCATACTTGCATAATAAGTAGGTTATTATTTGTTTATTAATGGATGTTTGCTACTTTGTTCAAGCGATAATTACACAAAATAACCTCTTCCGGCCAACGAGTAGGTCTTAAAGTCAAGAGTTGCATATTGAACATGTAAATTGAAATTTATATAATACTAGCAGTTAGTCGCGAATTTGTTTCCGTGACCAAAAACTATTACTTCCCTTTCTCAGTCGGGTAAAAGTATCCTATGTCACTTCTGAATAATGGAGCTTGTAGGTGGAAGAATTTTTAAATTCGGTACAGTAATTTTAGAGTAAATCGTTACAAAAAATTAAATTCTTTTTCTTTATGCTAAGGCCGCTCTTGCGTGTATTGTCACAAAGCTTCGTGCAATGACACAATAAATGTAAAGCTCACATCTGCATTTATCGTGTCATTACATGAAGCTTTGCGACGATAGACGCAAATGCAGCTGAGGCATTAAATATAGTTTAGATATTCTAGTTGCCTGCTAGCCTGACAGCCGGATGGCGTACTTAATGAAAAAAGCTGACAAAACTTATCCTGATAATAACGAACACAAAAAAAAAATATCCAATTTAGGGACTTTATTCCGAGGTTACCTGGTTCTTGCAACATGTTTGCTTAATCGTAAGATATCTAACAAGTAGATAGGCCAATGATAAAAGAACTATCTACTATATGCATCATAGATGGTTGGTTTCGATGGAGTAGGAAGAGAGATGATATTTCCGATTATAAAGTGCATTTTACCTGCTTTGACCCACTTAATGAATTTTTCTTTATCATCTGGCGTCTTTCCCTCTGCCTGGCGTAAAGCCTATGTCCTTCCGCTTGCCAAAGTGTCTAGCCCTAATTCTCCCAATCAATTCCGGCCAATCTCTATCCTACCATTCCTATCAAAAATTCTTGAAGCGGCAGTTCATAAGCAAATGTCAAAATTTGTGTTAGACCATAATTTATTGAGTGATTATCAGTCTGGTTTTAGACCTGGTCATAGTACCACTACGGCTCTACTAAAGATCATCAATGACTGCAGAGTGGCAATGGATGAGTCTCAGGTTACGGTGTTAGTCTTAATAGATTTTTCCAATGCTTTTAACGCTGTTGACCATGAGATTCTACTTGCGCTACTGAAGCTTGCTGGTTTTTCTTCAAATGTGAGGGATTGGTTTTCTTCTTATCTTCGGGGTCGTCAGCAGGCAGTACGTACTGGTAACATTTCTGACTGGTGTGATCTGTTTGCTGGTGTACCTCAAGGCGGTATACTTTCTCCTTTATTATTTTCACTGTTTATTAATGCTGTCACTATTTCTTTAAAATGCCCTTACCACCTGTATGCAGATGACCTGCAACTTTATACTACCGCCAAAGTAACAGATCTAAATTTTGCTATAGATAGAATAAATGAGGATTTACTACATATTTTGAACTGGTCTCGTAATTTTGGGATTACTGTCAATACGACTAAGTGTCAGGCTATTTTAATAGGCAGCACTCGGCGGGTTGCACAAGTGGATCTCAATCTTTTACCTCCTATCATGTTTAATAATACATCTATACCTCTCAGCCCACATGTCAAATACCTGGGATTAACTATAGATAGCGCATTGACCTGGGTTCCACACATTACAGGAGTCTGTCAGAAGGTTAACCACACACTGAGAACCTTGTATAGGCACAAAAACTTTTTGCCTATTTCTACAAAAAATGCATTGGTTCAGACATTGGTACTGCCAATCATTGATTATGCCGATGTGTGTTACTCTGATCTCAGCCAAATTCTTCTTGACAAATTGGATCGACTTCTGAATAACTGTATTAGATTTATCTATGGCCTGCGCAAGTTCGATCATGTCTCACAGTATCGTGCTACTCTTAAGTGGTTACCTATACGTCAACGCAGAGATTTTAGAATGTTATGTACATTATTTTCTATATTACACGATCCGTCTGTTCCTGCGTACCTCAAGTCTCTTTTTGCTTGGCAGAGTGATACACATAGTCGGAACCTGCGGTCTCAAGAAAATTTGTCCTTGAATGTTCCGTTTTGCCGAACAGATTTTCTTTTACAATCTTTTTCCCATCGAGCTGTTCGTTTGTGGAATGCACTTCCTGAGGATATTAGGAAAGTTACATCAAAATTAGCATTTAAGAGACAGTTAAAATTATATTTCGATCTTTCAAGTTAATATGAATATAATGAGTGATAACTTGTTTTTTGCTCATAGTTGTATGTTGATTTTAATCATTTGTATTTATAAATATATGTATGAACATAATGTATGTATGTATATATTTATGTATATGTGTTTAGTATATAGATATGTATATGTAAGTGTTATTTATCTATATTTTATGTATATATGTATTATGTATGTATGTATTATGTATGTATATATTATGTATATATGTGTAATTCTTAAAATTTTTAAGTTAGTTTGTTATTTTGATCTCCTCTGATTTGTTTTTACAAGTTAAGATTACTTTGTCTTTAAGTAAATTTAGATGCACCCCCTCCATAAGTAATGTTTCTGTTTTGAACGAGGTTGGCTAGGATAGAATGCCCTTAGGCGTTAAGTTTAACCTATGTACGTTTTTGTTGTGCATGAATATAAATAAATAAATAAATAAATAAATAAATAGACGTTAATGGTTCGTTGATATTCGTGTAGGATAAATTTATACCATCTGTATAAATTTATCTCACTTTTAAAATGTTAACGTAACAGTAACAGCACTGACGCTATTGGAGCAGAAAAAGTAAGGTAAAATTTCTTGGAGTTGTACCACCTAGTAGCCATAATAACAGTGATAAATAAAAATAGAAAATAGTGAATAATTTCAATCAGTAGCTTTAAGTATAGGAATATTTTATAACATATTTTTACAGCCATTATTGCTATTAATAAATTCAATAAATTTTGCGTCGTAATCTATATTTTATACTAATACTATAAAAAGCCTCCGTGGTTTAGTGGCCCCGTATCGGAGTTAACCACGTGAGGTCCCGGATTCGATTCCCGGGTCGGGAAATCTAAAAATATGTATTTTTCAGTTTGCTGATAACAACAACGTTGCCCAGGATTGGATGAGTGGCCGGTAAGCGATAGGTTTGCCACCTATCTCATTATGGGATTAAGTATTTTCGCCTCATCGTGGGTGAATTGGTTGTACCTCTGTCTACCTCTTCGGGGATATGGGCGTGTAATTTTTTTTTTAAATTAGAAAGCTATGCAATCCAGAAACGACATAGACTACTTTTTTATATGACTGGAAGTAATAATTTTGGGCCAAGGCAATAAAGTCGCCAGCGATTAAATTGCTAGAACAACATGCACTATTTTTTTGTTTAAAATATTCTTTATTTTAAATTTGCCATTGTCAGCACTTGATGGCAACCACGGATTAAACTGGATACGCCTATCAATGCAATTTCTTAGGATATCAATGTCGCTTGCATTGACATAGAGATATACAGAGTTATAATACCGATGAAATAAAATCACTTCAGGGGTATTCTTTAACCCTTAATCTTTTTACTCGACATGATAAAATGGCACAATATGGCATGTTTATATTTTTTACGATATAATATATCCACAAGCGTCCGACATTTACATAAATTTGCTTATATGAGCAGCTACGCATTTTACGTCCAACACCGTATTTATTAGTATTTGTAGTGGCCTCCTATTGTTATTACGTAAATATTATAAATTATACATTTATGTCATTTTATTTCATTGTACATATGCATAAGTATTTAGTACATCAGTCAACCAAAAAAAGGGACTCGTTTGTGAAATATTTTTATATTTAAAGTGCTAATTTTTGTAAGAGTCAAGTAAGAGCCAGCTAAACAAAAAAGGTTGATTTTGAGGGTAGGAAAAAATTCGCGGTAGTAGTAAATATAATGAATTTAAAAGGAAATCTATCATGGGTTGGAAGGCTTTACTAGTTTTTGAGTAATAGTCAACCAACTTATAAAATGCACTTGGAGAAGTATTTTATAGACGGTGAATCTGTGGTGCAGATATATTCATCACTGACGTTAAATAGGTTAAAAGTTCATAGTACGCAACAATAAAAAACTCTTCTTAATACGCATTATTGTGATGGGCAACTTCGGAACCCTACATTGCGTGAGGCTCGATATGCATTATACCAATTTATTTTTTGTATATTTGGCAGGTACGAGAATAAATCTTAAGTTCTATTTTATACTGCTAGGTGATAAGGATGCCTCCATCCAGAACTCTTTTTTTATAATTATTTATTGTATTAGATGTATGTATGTATGTATGTATTTATTAGAAAATATTATTTGTATTTTTTATTTGGCAACAACAATACCTATAACCCCAAATTTTTACTCTCCTAACCACACCCTACCAAAATATTAACTGCAAACAAATTTATATGGCAGAATAATGTTTTGTTGAAGTACTAGCTTCAACTAGTATATTACGTAAATTAAGGACACAATATAATTAGCTTTTGAAGATGCTTTAAAACAGAAATTCATTAGCAATTGGACTAATAATAAATGTGCACATTTTAATAACTTTTTTATATAATCGCTTATAGACACTGTGGTGAGGTCTAATGCCACATGCATAAGTTTACAGGCTACCTTATTCTCCAAGTCAGAACATGACAGTGCCTAGCACTGATGCTATTTTGACAAGAAAAAGGCGGTGGTGCTAGACTAGACCCGGTCTACCACCACTAGATGGTAGAGTTACTAAGCCATGATGGTTGTGACTCGCATAGCCAATCAGTCGCCTTTTACGGGAAAAATTAATCTTCATGAATAAAAATGAATCACTAAATGTGTTGCTAAGAGCAAAATTCAAGAACGGTTGGACCGATTAAGCTATTTTTTTTAAATTAGTTGAAGCCCGGGGTTTTTATGAAAAAAAATATATGGGGAAATTGCGTTAAAAAATAATAAAAACAACACAATTAAATTTCTTTGCTGTCATCATGACATTTCATGCTGAAAATCTTTGCTGTTAAACATACATATTATAACGATTTTAAATCTGTTCTAAGGTGTACGAAGTTCGCCAGTTCAGCTAGTAATAAAACAAAAGTTAAGTTAATAATAATAAAAATAAGTTAATAATTTTATCAAATGTTAATAAAAACATTGCGAATACTTTAGCACAGTGCCTTATTTTTTGCTGACTTCAAAAAATAAATTTTCATTTTAATCTGTATTAATATTGTTGGAATTAGATAATATATGAGTATAATCTATTTAAACTTAGCTAGATTTCGTAAATATATTTATGTACGTATATTTGTATGTTTCTCCACAAATTTCTCTGAAACTAAAATATGTATCGAGATGAATCTTTTTGATTTAAATCAGGTATATTTTAACTTAGGAAACAGTCTAAGTTTTGTCTAAATTGGTACAGTATTTTTTAAGTATGGTTATAGTTGACAGAGGTATAGTTAACAGATCTTGAAGTCGATTTAATTTTTAAATTATTTTTATTAAAAGGAAGTTGATCTTCTCCTTCGTGTTGGTTCCGGGCTTCTTTGAAGAATAGACCAACTGCCGTTCTGCCAGACAGGTCGTAAAAGGCGACCAAGGGTAGTGGAAGTCACTATCATCATGACTACTAGGTGGTAGAGTTCTGTATTGTCTCGCCCGGGTCTGGTACCACCGCCTTACCTATTTCTGCCGCAATAGCGTCAATGTTTGCTGTCGTGTTCCGGTTTGGAGGGTAAGCTAGCCGGTAAACTTATGCATGTGGCATTAGACCTCGCCACAAGATAGCAACGCACCATTAACATTTTTGGTGTCTGTAGGCGATGGTTGACTCTTACCATAAGCGTCTCATCTGCTTGTTTGCTATCTTACGATATAAAAATAAATCTAAATTTTCACATAGTGTAATATCTTTAATATTCAATAGCTTAATAAGCTAACTGCGAGTGGTATTGTTTGGGGCTAGAGAAAAACCAAGTGCATCTTGCAGTGTTGCTTTAACGCTGTTTGGATCTTCTGTCACAGTCGATTACGACCAATGATTGAGGAAGATATCTCATTTAGAAAATATAAATCGCTTCCGCGTCACGCGCCGCTTATCGCACAGTTAGGTGACTTAATCAGAGCTCATTTACTGGCACCTAGAAATGTACTTAGTTGAGTGAAATGTTACTCTGCGTGCGCTCGTATTGAGTGTAATGTGCGTGAGTTACGGACTGGACATTGAAATCGTATCAAAATAACATAAATTATTTTTAATCTGTGGTTATTTGTGTCTTTTTATGTTGATTTATAACTTTTAAAACTCTTCGGTAAGGCTGTTTTACTAAAGTTTTCTTAGTCTTAAGGTTAACATATAATAATAAAAAAAGAAACAAAATTTAATGATGATCAATATTTTTTTGCTGAGGTTGTCCCTAATAAATTGCAAAGGTTTATGTTTAGAATGCCAAACATTGAAATCAGATCTAGGTCAAGTGCATACAACAATAACTTTGCGGAGACAATGAGTGATTGTTTTGAGAGATGTGCCTTCCTGAACTTGAAATATTTATATCGCGAACTTAGTATAAATTGATGCAGCTGAAGCAGTTAATAATAACAATAAGTATTATATCAGCTTTACACATGATGATGTTGTTGTTTCGTCACAAAATCACAGTTATTTAGAATTTAGTTAGCTTAAAATTAGTTAAAATTTCTCGGGCAACATCGAATCCAAACAATACGAGACTTATACATATTTGCCGGTCTTTTTAGATTTATTCAATTTAACAAGGTTATTTCTAAAATTCAAATTAAATTTAATTCTGAAATTTTAATTTTAAAATAACCTAAGACCAGCAAAGAGAGTGAATAAGCTGCGTTATAATCTTTTGTGTTTTTTGTAAATATAATATTTAAATATGAATCACACAATTAAACATAAATATGTCATATACAGCGAAAATTACTATATCGATGGTTATATAGCGTCATTTCATAGTCGATTAATTATCACCTGGTGAACGAAAATCACCCAATGGTAATAATATAACTATCACTAAAACTTACGAAATGGCACTCAAACGAAACTGTCAGCATGAAAAAACAGTTTCTTTAATTATAGAGAAAGCACATAATTTTTTTTATATAATTTTTGGTATAACTATTCGCTATCCATGTAAAATTGCGTTTTTACATGAAATAGTTATAAGTACGTTGATAAACTAAAAAACTTAAACATTTTCTAAATATTTTCATTAAATATACCGAAGTCATTTCCGAAATATGCGAATAATGTTGTAGGTAAACCAGAATTGCTGATTTCAAAATATGAAATATTAAATTTAAGAGGGAAATTATTACCTTATGGCTTAGGGGATAACCTATTCGGCTCAGATCATGATGTCCCAGGATCGATTTCCAGGTCAGGAAAAAATTTTATTGAGGTTTTTTCAAGTTTTTTTTTTAAATCTGAAACCTCATTAGCTCGGAGTTTGGCGGGTGGTAGCACCCAAAGCCGTCGGTCCCGGGTATCGTTAGAAATAGAAGAGTAGTTATCCGGTCGGTAAAATGCGGCGATGAGACCATCAAATTTCACCGACCGGCAAACCGGTTAATTGTGTGAACTGGAAAGTCTATAGACGTTAATTTACTCTGCCTACCCCACAAGGGAACCGGGCATAACGATACTTTTTAAAATATTAATCACTCAAGTTATAACATTATTTTTTAGGTGATAGCCTCGAAACTTTTGAATTGTAAGCAATAAATAATTATTTTTTGAAATATACAGACAAGTTTTATCAATATATTACATACTAGCGACCTGCCCGCGGTTTCACCCGCACATATTTTGTTCCCGTGGGAATATCGGAAAGGTTTATACACTTAAACCTTCCTCAAGAATCAATCTATCTATTAAAAAAACCGCATCAAAATCCGTTGCGTAGTTTTAAAGATTTAAGCATACATAGGGACATAAGGACATAGGGACAGACAGAGAAAGCGACTTTGTTTTATACTATGTAATGATTATAAATTTTATGAAAATTACGCAAAAAAATATTTTAAATAGCGTGTGACTTAGCCGGCGTATTATTGCACGTCACCTTTTTATTTATTAGGTACCTATATATTTTTCAAAAACTAACTTATGTTCTCTGCTTTAAACTTCTCCAAGCTATCTCCATGTGAAGTTTTAACACAAGTGATCTAGATGTTGGCCGTGAAAGTGTGACTAATAAACAGAAAGACATACTTTCATTTTAAAAATAATATCAATGAAAAACAATATCATTGTAATGTTTTTGATATATTAGTTTCTTGTAAAGTGTGTATAGTAATAGGTAGAGAAATAAATTATCCTAGCTTAAGAAATTCTTCGGCTCACAAGGTTTCGAGTTCAATTTCCGGTTTGGGCAAAAATATAATTCAAATTTATAAAAGAGATTCAGTAGCAAATACAGACTCGCCAGTTAAAAGTTCTATGCCTCAGATGAGCATTTAAAATTGACGATTCCAGTAATTCCTGCAATTACTGGAATCGTCAATTTTAAATGCAACAACAATACAACAAGCGAAAATCATAGCAGATCAGTAAAATACGGCGAAAAGAACCATCGTCCATCTTGACAACAAACAAACCGGTGATACGTGGTGATCTAGAGCGCCTATTGACGTTTGGTTCACTCTGTCGCCGCACTCCTTACGGGAAGGAGCCAACATGATGATATTTATTTTTAACCGAAGTTCCAAAAAGGAGATTCTCAATTCGGATATTTATATTTACATTTGACCGGCCCGTTGGTTGAGTGGTTAGCGACCCTGACTACCCAATCGACGGGGCTCGGGTTCGATCCCCCACGGGAACAAGCATTTGTGTGATGAGCATAAATGTTTGTATTTCCGAGTTTGGCTGTTTATTAAATATATTCTAGTATTTATATTGCCTCTTTGGTCTAGTGGTCCAGCGTTGGCGTTGACCACATGAGGTCCCGGGTTCGATTCCCGGGTCGGGCACATAAAAGAAGTGTTTTTTCAGTTTTCTGTTAAACACAAAGTTGCCCGGGATTGGAAAGTGCCCGGTTGGCGATAGGCTAGGCTAGGTGGCAACCTATCACATTTGTGGGACTAAGTATCTTCGGCTAATCGTGGGTGCACTTGTTGTACCTCTGTCTACCCTTTCGGGGATATGGGCGTGAAGATACTTTTTAGTATTTATATATGTATTTCTATGTATTAGTATCGTTGACTAACACCCATAACACAAGCAAATAATTTGCTTACTTTGGGGTTAGATCAGTAACTTCGATCAGAAATGTACATTTCTGATCGAAAATCAGTAGTGTAATTTGTCCCGTGAATATTATATATTATATTATATATTTTTTAAGCGACTAATAAAAAGCAATTCGTCGTAATCTTTTTATTTGTTATAAGATCGCAAACAAACAAATGGCTTTCCTGGTGGGAAGAGACGACCATCGCCTGTTGACGACACTAAATATGTTAATGGTGCGTTAATATAATTGTGACGGGGGCTTTATGCCACATGCATAATTTTACTAGTTATCTTACCCTTTGACCTGAAACACGACTGTGACAAGCATTGACTCTATTGCGACAGTTTAGGTAAGGCGGTGGTACCAGAGTCTGGAGAGAAAATGCAAAAAAAAACCTTGCCACCTAGTTGAACCACTAATCTTGCCCTTTTTGTAGAATGTTTTCTCTTAAACGCCGCATAACGCTCAATAATTTTCTTTATTTACCGTTTGACCTTCCAGAATTTCGAGTGCATAACACTGTGATAGTTTAAGAAAACAGTTAACATTACTTTGTCTTTTGATCGACTTTGGCGTGGCTTTTTCGATTTCGGTTTAGTTGGAAGGCGCTACTTCGAAGCTTGTTGGTTAGTTTGCACGTCAAAATCGTTAACCAAAGTCTCACCAATGCATTTCATGAATGTTGGGTCGGAATTGACTCGTTCTAGCGTATCCTCAGCGACTCTTATGTGTTTGAGCTTTTGGAGAAAATTCAGATCTTTTGGGACTAGCCGAGCGGTAACATGTTTCATACCAAAGGTAATATTTCAAATTCTACGCATTGACTCATAAAATTCAGTTCTCTTAAACTAAAGTGAGAATTTTTATTCACTATTTCTATTAATTTTGTAATGTTAACTTTAGTTGAAGACGGTGATGACCTACCAGAGCGAAGAAAATTTCCATCACATCTCGACCGCGTTTGAACGCTTTGTACCACTTATAAGGACAAATTTTTGATAAATTCAATTTACCGTAAGCTTTCTGTAACATTTTAGGGCCTCTAAACACGAAATTCCATTGGCAATGCAAAATTTAAGACAAAATCTTTGTTCGATGTTTTTATCCATTATGAAATTCGCAATACACGCTAAATTATTTTCCTACTCCTATACAATAATATTATATATAATACCTCCTATACAATAATACTATATATTCTGATTAATTTCGATGCGGGTCCCAAGACAGCTTAGCTTTTCACCATGGCACCCTGAGCTTGCAACTCAGTAGTTATCAGGACGGTTGCCGCTGTTGATTCTGGTTTACAGAAGTTACAGTGGTGGGAACGAGAGGTGGGCCCATTGCCCTTTTATAAAAATACACTAGATATGATCTTATTAAAAATAGCACTGTATTTTATCCAAATAATAGATCCAACTCGAACTTCCCGCCAAAATGGAAAACAGCTATACCAATCTAACAAACAAAATTTGGAACCCTATATAAATCATCCATGATAGATAGTTACTTTTTAAAATAATGAATAGCGTTTACTACATCCATAGACTACCCTGTAAAGGATTTAGCGTAGCCAAAAGCGTCTTTACCACTATTGGATGGTGGTTTCTGTAACTCTCGCCCTTGTTTGGTATCATCACCTTACTCTTTCCTACTAAAATGGCGTCACTATTTATCAGTCTTGAATTGTATGAACGTGCACTTATAAGTATTTTTTTTATTTGTCCGCAATGATATGAAAATGTTTGTATTTATGTAATTAAAAATTATAACAAATGCATTTATCACTTTGAATAATTAGGGACCTTTCTACGAAGTGATATAAATGAGAATTAAATAAGTTTCACAATAAATAACTTACGAAAAAGCGAGCGTTACTTTCTAACTGTATGCGTGACGTTCTTTATAAAATTGTTATATTTTAATTCTCTAGAAAATTGTGAGCGCCTATTAACATAGAGAAAATGAAATGTAAACAATTTTAAGATACACTTTTAGTATTATTTGCTTTCATTTTCAGATACTTAGTTTTTGGCAACCTTCCCCATGATGGTCTCGGGCTCCTTTGAAGGCTAGGCCAACTGCCGGTTTGCCAGACATGTCGTAAAAGGCAATGGATTGGCTACACAAGTAACTAGCATCGTGGCTACTATACTAGGTGGTAGAATTCTGCATTGTTTTGCCCGGGTCTAGTAACACCTCTTACTTACTCCAACTGCAATAGCGTCAGTGCTTGTCACTGTCGTGTTCGGGTTTGGAGGGTAAGGTAGCCGGTAAACTAATGCATGTGGCATAAGACCTTGCCACAAGATAGCAACACCTTTGGTGTCTATAGGCGATGGTTGACTCTTTCCATCAGGAGATCCATCTGTTTTTTTTTGCTATCTTATAATTTCAAAAAAAACCTCGTAAAGAATTTGGTATCCATACTTATACACTAATTTTATAAATGCGAAAGACTGTTCGTCTGACTGACTGTTATTTTTTACCAGCTGAACTGCTGAACTCGTTTTGCCGAAATTTGACATAAAGATAGTTAAAAACTTAGGTTTAAATGCAGGTTAATTTCTCAAAAAACGATCCCTAATGGACTGAAATTGGGGATGAAAGTTTGTATGAAAGATTATATCTACAGCATGTTAATTTACTCTGCGTGGGTCAGTAAGTAACAATATTTTACATGCGAAAGTATGTCTATCTCTCTGTCATACAAACTGCACATCCAGTTATTATTAAACACGGCAAGGATACCTCGGGACAAAGAAAGTCTACTCTTTCAAAATTAACCCCTAAGGGGCTGAAATAGCAGAAGAAAGTTTGTATGAAAGATTAGATTGATGATATGTTACTCTACTCGTGGGCGAAGCTGCGCCAATCAGCCAGTATAATATGGGAAAGTCCGTCTGTTTGTTAAGCTTTCTTGGCTAAATCTTAGAGCTAATTTCTATGAAATTTGACAAGAAAAAATATAAATACTCGCGATCAAACCTAGAGTCATTTTTTGTTAAGCAAGAAGATTAACCCTTAATTTATTGAAACAGTGGGTAAAAGTTTAAATGCAAATTGTGTTTAAGTGTAATGTAAAATTGATTGAGAAGACTTCGAGCATTCGTTAGATTGATGATATTATGATATGTTATTATATGATGATGAGTTATGATACCTTCATGATATAGTCTTTTGTCCTGAATGCATGCTATAATCATTCGTTTATAAATTAAACGCATAATAATACTCTCCAAGATAACAAAGACTTCTTGATTATCAAACTCTGTAATATGATGTGCACCATTTAGGATTCTCAGTTACAGGCTTGTAAATTCCGGGATAATTCTAGGAAAATCAAGTTAGCCCGTAATTGCACACAAAAATAAATAAAATATAGCACATAAGGTTAGTCAAATTAACGACCTCTTTAATTTTAAATGACGAAAGGGACTTCTCAGCCAATTTCAATTCCTCTTGTTTGAAAGCGGGAAGCTGAAACTTTTGGTAGGTTCCACTAGCTCTTTTAAATAAGCATTTTTCCCGATCGACTCTGTAGCCCGATTTAATTCCTTGGTTGTCTAGAGATTTCAAAATACTCCTCTTAATTACCTTTCAAAAATAATTTCAGTCAAATTTTTAATTGGTTGCTTTAATGGTAGCTTTAATTGTCAACTTTTTAATTGCTCATATACACTTTGTATAAAATATGAAATGTTCAAAATATTAAAGATCTTACTTTCTAATAGCAATATCGCTTTTGTAAATTCAGGAAACGGATTGCTAAGAAAGAAAAGGTACAATAATTCTCTGAACTGATAACTATAGTAACATTATGATAAAACTACTCAGCTTGATAATCTGGGACTAATAGTAAACTCTCATAGACACGGGATGAGATGTGAAATTCTGGAACTTTCTCAGATGTCCCTTCTAGTAAGCCTAGCTTCCATAGATAATCGTATACTTGCATATACATTGGAATTTTGGTAAGAATTTTGTCAAATTGTCCGCGACGAGCGTGATGAAACGTACCGCGCCATTTCCTCGGAGTTATTTCTGCGACTTGCTGGATAAATGAAACGGATTACTGTCGACTGAAAAAATTATTGGATTTTATATTCGATCGGTTTCACTCCCGATTGAAGTTTATCATTTACTTGCTGTTGCCTGTGACTTCGTCCGCGCGAGCTCGCACTGCTCCTCCCCTGTAGGTGATAGCGTGATAATATGTAGCCTATATGTTGACCCGACCTGTTAATTTTGAGTTTATCCCGGACATACATACAGATAAACAGACAAAAATTCTAAAGCTATATTTTGTCTTCAATATCGATTGTAGATCATGCCCCAAGTATTCTTTTAAAAAAATATTCAATGTACAGTTTTGATATTTCTACGATTTTATTATATGTATGTATATAGGTAGATAATAAGTTAGTCCGTACTTTTATCGTTAAATATCGTCGGTACTTTGTGAAACTTCATTTTTATTGTGTATATACTAAATAGCATACTTGCACAGTCTTGGTCCCGGGCTCCTTTGAAGAATAGACCAACTGCCGTTCTGCCAGACAGGTCGTAAAAGGCGACCGATTGGCTATGTAAGTCACTACCATCGTGGCTACTAGGTGGTAAAGTTCTGCATTGTCTCGCCCGGGTCTGGTACCACCGCCTTACCTATTCCTGCCGCAATAGCGTCTGTGCTTGTTACTGTCATGTTGGTAAGGTAGCCAGTTAACATTTGCATATTGTGGCATTAGACCTCGTCACAAGATAGCAACGCGCCATTAAAACCTTTGGTGTCTGTAGGCGATGGTGTACTCTCCATCAGGAGACCCATCTGCTTGTTTGCTATCTTATGATATAAAAAGTACTTTTGATATTATTAGGGGTTGCCTGAGGTCAAAGTCTGACCAAGTTTGACAACAAACTTTACCCGTAGTGCTGGAGCCGCACAAAGCTGCAATGACACGATAGATGTAGAGGTCACATCTGCATTTATCGTGTCATTGCACGAAGCTTTGTGACGTTAAACGCAAGTGAGACTGAGGCATAAAGAATGCAATACGGGTGGACGATGGGTTGATGTTGCGAGTAGGCGTATATATAATTATTTTATAATTTCGATTATTACGTCCTTTAGGACATCACTAACTTGTCAGACGTCGAGCTGTCAAAAAATAATAAAATGGACAAAGTGTAATAAAAAACCTCAATTATTGTTTGCTTGACCTAGGAATCGGAAAGGGGATTTCATGATCCGATCCAAATATAATACCCACTGCATCAATAGTTTACCACTACACAAAATGCTAAATAATTTTTTATAAAAGTATTTTATGGATAATTTCTGTAGTAGAGTTTTTTAGAATTTATTTAATTTTACCCTAAGAATTATCGTGATAAAAATAAAGTGTTTAATTAAATACGCAAAATGATTTTAATAATAAAAAAGCCTTTTATGTCTTTATAAATTTAAAAAACCGTGTAGTGTCACACCAGATAGAAACGAAGATCCTTATTATAAAAATATTTCAAGTTCTACTCTAGGTAGGTATAAAGAAAACAATTATTCGGCTATACATTTTTTATTAGGTTTTTTATGATTTTTTATCGACAAAAATAAAAATAAAAACTCCTTAACAAAATTATCTTACCACCTTTATTTTATTTACAATGATTTACAAAAATATATAGTAATAATAATAGCAAACTGCAATAATAATAACCGTCATTACGTAGATTATACATTAGACACTGCATAGCCATCATACATAGCTGTATATAAAAATCTTACGCTTTTTTACAGTGGTAAGCGTCTGTGACTACACAATCGACGAGACTCGGGTTCGATTCCCGACGGGGACAAGCATTTGTGTGATGAGCGTAAATGTTTGTATTTTCGGGTTTGGGTGTTTATTAAATATATTCCAATATTTTTATATGTATTACTATGTATTAGTATCGTTAACTAACACCCATAACACAAGCAAATAATTTGCTTACTTTGGGCTTAAATCAGTAAGTGTAATTTTTCCCGTGAATATTTATATTTGTTTAACGTTATCGGTCGGCTAGGGTCCCCCTCCGCAACGTCCCCTAAGCAACTTCATTCGAAAAAATACATTTTTAACCATGCACCTAATTTTCTAAATTCATAAGTAATAACATTTTTAATTCATTTTTATTCGCTAAATAACCACAGATTAAAATAATATTTTATTTCGTTCAAGATATTCTTTTACTGAAAAGAACATTTGATGAGTGAAAAAGTATTTAATTAAACTCAAACATTTTAAAAGCTAATAGAAAATAAGTAAGTTATTAAATCTGATAAGTTAATAGTTTATAGTGTTGTGATTTAAATTTGGAATATTTAAAATGGCGACTTGCCCGCGTCAAAAGCGCCCACTTCGTGCTGCTTCTACGAGATTGAAATACTCAAAAACTTTGGCGACCAGTACTATCAGGTAAGGGTGGTGTGAGAATATTATTTGCTTTTTTACAGTCGTTTTAAAATGAGTTTACAGTCGTTTTGAAATTAGCAATTGTAATGTTATCGTGAACTTTACAACTCCTATGTAAAACTCATATGTATATGTTTTTCAAATTACGGCGTATAGTCACAATTGTCATACCTATATAGAAAAAAAATTGTAACGCTACTAAAATACATATTATATTGCTAGGTGCACCCTGCACCCAGCTCCAATATAATTTTTTTGTTAAATCCTACAGGAACCATTTATTTTTCCGAAATGAAAAGCATCCTATTTACTATTTCAGATCTTTATCTACATGTGTTCCACAGTTCATTCAAATCAGTTTAGTCGTTTTGGCGTGATTGAGTATCAAACATCCATCAATTCATGCATCAAAATATTCAAACTTTCGCATTTATAATATTAATAAGATTATATGCACTCTGCAGCGAGCTGTACTATGAAACTATTTGATGAATCCCATTGGAACAACATATTTTTTGGTCCAGCTGTTTTTGCGTGATTAAAAAAAACATCTAAACTTCTACATTGATAAGATGTATAGGATTGTACGCTTTTCTAAAATTTTATATACATATACTTATTATATACAGTAATACCCCCGACTTACGCGATAGGTGGACCTGAGTGCTAAGTGTGAGTTTTTCTTTTCGCATTCTATCGTGAGCGCGTTTCGAGTTTACTAGGAATTTGTATGTGATTTGTATAGCGCCACCTAGAGGTAAATTGGTTTCTTACGTTTACCACTAGGTGGCGCTGTACAAATCACATACAAATTCCTAGTAAACTCCAAACGCGCTCACGATCGAATGCGAAAAGAAAAACTCACACTTAGCACTCAGAGCGACAACAGCGTAAGTCGAAATAGCGTAAGTCGCGGTATAATTTCCCATATAAATACATATAAAATATTTTTGATTGGAGCTTTTAAAAATACACGTAGACGAAAAATGTGAAATAATCAAATTATCAAAAATTTATGTCACACAAGTAACTTGTAAAAAGTTTTATTGAATAAAGTACTTTTGATTTCTGATTTATATAAATATAAAATCGCCAACCAAAGTTATTTAGAAGGCTTCGTGAATTCGAATTAAATAGTTTGACGACTTGATTTTTTCTCCCGCAAAATTTCCAAACCCAAAAATCTTTTTAATTTCTTGTTTTGTAGAAGAATTACGCTCTTCATTGGAGTCCATATTTTCTAAAATTTGTCTTTCAAATGTTTGAACACGTACATTGGCTAACAAGTAGTACGGAGCCATCAAGCCAAATAAAAGATGAATCAACGAGATTTGAAAATATCGTAACCCCGGTTTCGCGTAAGTCGGGGTAGCGTAAGTCGAGGTATTACTGTACTCACATATGCTATCCTACCAGATACGAGTAGTTTTTAAAAGTCGAACGGTTGATCATACATATCTTTACTTACCTATTCCTTCCGATTTAGGAAAACCATGTGTTAATTTGCTATCCAATAATATAAAATACCAGGTAAAAAATATTATAATTAATGATTCAGAGTTTCTACTATCTCCTTCATCTCGGTTTCTGATGTTCCATAACCATGACAATATTGAGTTTTTGTTGAGAGTTATACTTCTTTTGGCGCGTTAAGAAAATTTTCGTCTGAAGTTTTATTTACATTTAAGATATTTATTCCGGTATTTTTATATATACAACAAATATGAGGTTCTACTCATTAGTTATATAGTATATAGTAATGCGAAAGTCTGTCTGTACCAGCTCCGAGCAAGACGCTGCAGAACTCTACCTAGTAGTCAAGAATAATTTTGACTCGATCTCTGATCGATCTCTACAATATTTATGAGGTTTCCCCTATTAGATCATCTGACTTCACACCAGTACGAAGTGATATCACTACGAAGTGATATGCCTGGCCAATCGTTCACCTTTTACGAACTGCCTGTTTTACATGTTGTAGATATAAATCAGAGATCGAGTCAAAATCGTTCTTGAAGACTAGGTAGAGTTCTGTAGCGTCTTGCTCGGAGCTGGTACAGAGAGTCAGATATAGAGACAAACTTTCGCGTTTATTATACCTACTAGTTTTTAGAAAGTATATATTTTATTCGTTTACAAACCACTATAACAATAAATGATTTGTAGTATAAATGGTATCGATTTCTTCATTGTATAGCCGTGTGAAACTGGGTTGGGCGGCTAGTTTTGATTAATTATAATTGAGACATATCAATTTTTTTACTTGATTGGAAACGAGAGGAGTTATTATAATATTTACTTTTCTCATTAATTCGCGCAGCAGGTACTTTACAGAATTTTATTATGTATTATATCGTTTGCATCATATTTTATAGCTCATATTATCTCTACTGGCGTCTAAATTAAGTTGTACGGTGTCCAGTGACCGCATTCCAGCGCTTACCCCATCTGAGACACGTAACTTATTATTATAATAATTGCTTTAATAATCGTTTTATCTTTTTAAATAAACTAGCATACAGTTATTGAGATATGAATCTATATAAACTAGTTATCGCCTGGTGGTTGCAATTCGACTATAATTAAAATCTAAAAAGTGCACGTGGCATTAAATCCCCACCACACGAACTGCAACGCATCAAACTGCACTGTTTTTTTATATCGGAGCTATCAAATGAGCTGATGTCTCTAATAAACTAGTTATTGCCCGGTGGTTGCAATTCGACAATAATTAAAATTTAAATAAGCGCATGTGGCATTAAATCTCCACCACAAGAACTGCAACGCATCAAACTTCACTGTTTTTTTGATATCAGGAGGTACTAAATGAGTAGATGGTTTTCCTGATAATGAAAAAACCACTATCGTCCAAAGATACCAAAGATGTTAATGGCGCGTGTGTGCGTGCATGTAGCATTAACAACTCGCCACACGGGTTGCCCGTGTGGCGAGTTGTTAATGCTACATGCATAAGTTTACTACTTAACTTACCCTCCAAATCGGAATACAACAATGGCAAGCATTGACGTTATTGCGGCAGAAATAAATAAGGCGAGGTACCAAAACCCCAGGCGAGTCATTGCGGAATTTCTATCATCTAGTAGTCACGATGGTAGTGATACGTTTAGCCAGTCGTTTGCCTTTTCCGAAATGCTTGGCAGAATGGTGGGTTTTTTCTTTAAAGGTGGGAGGGACCCTTTAATGGGGACCAACACAGGGGAAAATCTATAGTCTATGGTACTCGTTCTGTTAGAAAGTCGTCTGCTTGTTTACTATTCTATAATATACAAGAAACAAAGAATAGTATTATTACAGAATTTAAGAATAATAATACCTTAATTTTTGTGATTTTTAAGGTTCTGCACCTAAAGGGTAAAACAGGGCCCTATTATTAAGACTCCGCTATCCGTCCGTCTGTCTGTCGGTCTGTCTTCTGTCAGTCACCAGGCTCATAGACTCATCTCATGAACCGTGATAGACAGTTGAAATTCACAGACAATGTATTTATTTCTGTTGCCGTTATAACAACAAATACTAAAAACGTGATGATTTTGTTATTTTTTTAATATTTTAAGAATGGCACCTGACGACGCTTAAAACATTCACAGAATATTTGGTTATATATATTCACTTTAAAAATATATAATTAAGTTAAAGTAAAATTAATATTTAGGGGGCTCCATACACGTGATTTTTGCCGTTTTTTATGAATTATGGTACGAAATCCTTCATGCTAGAGTCCGAATCGGTTTTGTACTAACCATTAAAATATAAAAATACTAGCTGACCAATGCAGCTTTACTCGCGTGTAGATTAACACATCTTCAATATTATCTTTCATACAAACTTTCAGCTTCTTGGGGGTTGACTTAAAAAAAAACGAACTTATATACAACCCTGTATTTTAACTATTTCCTTGCCAATTTGACCGCCCCGTTGGTCGAGTGGTTAGCAACTTTGACTATGCAATCAACGGGGCTCGGGTTCGATCCCCGACGGGGAAAAGCATTTGCGTGCTGAGCGTAAATGTTTGTATTTCCGGGTTCGGGTGTTTATTATGTATGCAAAAGTATTTATATATGTATTTCTATGTATTAGCATCGTTGATTAACACCCATAACACAAGCAAATAATTTGCTTACTTTGGGGTTAGATCAGTAAGTGTAATGTCCCGTGTCCCGTGAATATTTATTTTTATATATATTTTTTTAATTTCATCAAAATAGGTTCAGCGGTTTAATTGTGAAAGCATAACAGACAGACAGACTGACTGATTTCCACATTTTTTCATATCATAAAATAGCGGAGCCCGGACCAACACGGGAATAACACGTGTGTATTACGTAAAGACATTGTAACTATATACATGAAACACTGCGAATTTTCTACGGTTTGCCCCAAGCGTTAAGATCATAAAAATACGCCGTGTTAAAAAGTTAACGTAAAATTAGTATTTAGAGGGCTCCATATACGTGATTTTTTGCCGTTTTTTATGAATTATGGTACGAAATCCTTCGTTCTAAAGTCCGAATCGGTTCTGTACTAACAATTAAAATATAAAAAATACTAGCTGACCAATGCAGCTTTATAAGAGAGCTAAGATAATATTGAAGACGTGTAGATTAACGCGTCTTCAATATTATCTTTCATACAAACTTTCAGCTTCTTAGGGGATGACTTTAAAAAAAACGAACTTATATTCAACCCTGTATTTTAACTATTTCCTTGTCAATTTGACCGCCCCGTTGGTCGAGTGGTTAGCGATTCTGACTACGCAATCAGCGGGGCTCGGGTTCGATGTCCGACGGGACAAGCATTTGTGTGATGAGCATAAATGTTTGTATTTCCGGGTTTGGGTGTTTGTTATGTATGTAAAAATATTTCTATGTATTAGTATCGTTGACTAACACCCATAACACAAGCAAATAATTTGCTTACTTTGGGGTTAGATCAATAAGTGTAATTTGTCCCGTGAATATTTATTTTTATATATTTTTTTTAATTTCATCAAAATAGGTTTAGCGGTTTATTTGTGAAAGCATAACAGACAGACAGACTGACTAATTTCCACATTTTTTCATATCATAAAATAGCGGAGCCCGGACCAACACGGAAATAACACGTGTGTATTACGTAAAGACATTGTAGCTATATACATGAAACACTGCGAATTTTCTACGGTTTGCCCCAAGCGTTAAGATTATAAAAATACGCCGTGTTGGTCCCGGCCTCCTTTGAAGAATAGGCCAACTGCCGTTCTGCTAGGCAGGTCGTAAAAAGCGACCTTTTTGCTATCGAGTCACTAACATCGTGGCTAATAGGTGGTAGAGTTCTGCATTGTCTCGACCGGGTCTGGTACCACCGCCTTATCTATTCCTGCCGCAATAGCGTCAGTGCTTGTCGCCCTCGTGTTCCGGTTTGGAGGGTAAGGTAGCCGATAAATATGTATGTGGCATTAGACCTCGCCAAAAGATAGCAACGCACCATTAACATCTTTGGTGTCTATAGGCGATGGTTGACACTTTCCAACAGGAGACCCATCTGCTTGTTTGCTATCTTATGATATAAAAAAAATGCATTACCATAACTAATTTGTTTCATGGTTACCTTACTCTTCAAACCGGAGCATAACAACGAAAAAACATTGATGTTATTCCGGCAGGATAAGTAAGGTAGTAGTACCATACATCCAGGCAGGAACTCTACAACACAGTAGTCACGATGATAGATGATAGATAGATTGACCGCCCCGTTGGCCGAGTGATTAGCGACCCTGACGACGCAATCAACGGTGCTTAGGTTCGATTCCCGACGGGGAAAAGCATTTATGTGATGAGCATAAATGTTTGTATTTCCGGGTCTGGGTGTTTATTAAAAACTAGCTGTTGCCCGCAACTTCGTCTGCGCGGACTTCGTTTACTCCGCACAGCTCCTCACCCGTAAGTGATAGCGTGATAATATGTAGCCTATATGTTGACCCGACCTGTTAGTATTCATGCAAAATTTGAAGTAAATACATGCAGTAATTTTTGAGTTTACCCCGGACATACATACAGACAAACAGACAAAAACTTTAAAAACTATATTTTTGGCTTCGATATCGATTGTAGATCACGCCTCAAGTATTCTTTTGAAAAAATATTCAATGTACAGTTTTGACTTTCCAACAATTTCATTATGTGTATAAATATTCCAGTATTTCTATGTACTATGTATATTATGTATTTCTATGTACTAGTATCGTTGACTAACACCCATAATACAAGCAAATAATTGGCTTACTTTGAGGTTAGATTAGTTAGTGTAATTTGTCCCGTAAATATTTATTATATTTATTTGTTATGGTGACAAGCATAGCCAGTCGACTGTCTTACGACCTGCCAGGCAGAACGGCAGTTGGTCTATTCTTCACAATGGGCTCGGACCAACTCGGGCAAAACACGTGCGTGTTACGTGAAGACATTGTAACAAAATACATAAAACACTTTGCGAATCGTCTGCGATCTGTCCCTAGCGTTAAGATAATAAAAATGCATTACCACGACTAATTTATTTCACAATACCCTTAATATTATGCACGAGGCTCGGAACAATGTGTAATTAGGGAAAGTGGAAAATACGACCGTTCAACTCATTGTGATGTAAATGTTTTTTAGTTTTGATCGAGTGGTTAGCGATGTTGACTACTCAATGGATGGGGCTTAGGTTCGATTCCCGATGGGACAGACATTCGTGTGATGAGCATAAATATTTGTATTACTGAGTGCTTATCAAATATATTTCAGTATTTATTTATGTATTTGTATGTACTTGTTTGTTTGACTAACATCCATATCACAAGCAAATAATTTGTTTACTTTGGGGTCCAATCAATTTGTGTAATTTATTCGGTCAATATTTTTCATTTTTTTATTATTATTTGTAATTAAATAGCAAACAAAAAGATGTCTTTTTTGGCGGTACCACGAACATTTTAAATATTACTAGATATTTTTTTATAGTAGAGAGGGCGAATGAGCAGGTGGTGCACCTGATGGTGAGTGATCACCGTCGCCCATGGACATCTGCAATACCAGGGATCTTGCAGCTGCGTTGCCGGCCTTTTAAGAATTTTAGATAACTAATTTATTTATTAATAATAATAAATTAGTTATTTAAAATTCTTTACAATAATAATCAATCTGCTGTCCCGGTGGATTATACATAGAGAAATAAAAATAACTAAAGATGTTGCCTTTCTAACTATTTGGCAGGGATGAAATTTTACATGTAAAAATCTGCCGACTATCTTACCTTAAAATGATTACAAGAGAGAGATAACACACCTAGATCGATACATACTGACACACACATGGCCGTACCCAGGTTCTGGGCCAGGGAGGGACAGTCGTAACATTTTAAGACTATATTTTTATCTTATTATATTTTGTATCTACAACAGTCTATAGTTAGAGGTAAACAAATTCCAGGGGGGGAGAAGCTGCCTCTAATTGCCCCCCCCCCCCCGGTACGCTCATGAACACACACCGATAATACACCTAGTGAAACACACCTATGAAATAAAAAGAGCGCTACACAAGATAGCTTTCCTGGTAGAAAGAGAAATTATCGTTATACATATACACTGAAAACCTTAATAGTGCATTGCTGTCCATGTGGCGAGATAGCAATGCTACTTGTATAAGTTTATCGGCTACATTATTCCCCTAATTGAAACATGACAATGACAAGAATTGTTGCTGTTGTGGCAGATAGAGGTAAGGCGGTGGTTATCTCATACGCGTGAGAGGTTGTGGAACTCTACCACCTAGTAGTTGCGATGCAAGTGACACGTATAGCTAATCGTTCGCCTTTTATGAACTACCTCGTAGAATGGTAGATGGTTTAAAGTGGAACGAACCCGTACCAACACGGGCCGGACCTCCTTTTAAATAAGTTTTTAAGGAAACATAACTTGTTCAAAATTAGATATGTACAGGATTTGTCCGATAGATTATTCACCTTTCATAGTTGCACATTTGCCTACCCCTCGGCGATACAGACGTGGCTCTATTTATTTATTTTTAATATCAAATTAATCACTTATATTGTAAAGTAACAAAACATTGCACTACTTGTATACAATAGATTTTTTGCTAGCGCCCTCTATCGTCGAGTAGAAACGATGGGAAAATGTTTAGAAAAACATTGCATTGTTTAGGGGTTTTCTCTTATTAATATGGGCAGTGACGTTCTTACCTTCAACAAAACAGATTTGTTTATTGCCGTTGAAAACATCTTATATACAGTTGCGGTCAGTTCGATCCAAATTTCGTATAGTCCCTATTGAAAACAGTAGATATATATTCTAATATATAAAGCTGATGGAAATGATTCATAATTATAATCTGGGTTGATTGTTGGTAAAAGATTTATTGATATTTTTAAAACTTTGTGTAACTTAGAAGATTTGCAGACGGCTTTTGCTCTGCACAAAAAAATAATTAATCTAACGTTGAAGCAAGCGAAATATTGGTTTTGATATGGGTGTTAGTAAAAAATACTAACACTTAAAAAAAAATAAAAAAAAAATAATGAAACATATTTTTATATATTAACAAAACCTAAATCCAGAAATAAAAAAACGTGTGTGTTTACTTATGCACGCAATTAAGAAGTTATATATAAAAAAGGTATTTAATACATTAAAAGAAACTTTTATTATAACACATCATGTAGATCAGGGCTATCCTAGCCAGATACCATCCTGGATTAATATGAATTACCAAAGAAATTGGAGGGCCGCAAAGGCAACTCACTTTTCAAATAGGAAAATAAACAATGCAGTTAAAGGCAATTATTAAATAAAACATAATATGTAAAAGGAGAGCTTATCTTGTGGTGAGATTTCTTACATCTTACGCGCAGACTACAGTAAATTTTTAGGTACGTTACGGTGGATTAAAATAATTTGCGGGCCGCACAATAACAAGCCGGTTGGACAGCTATGATCTAGATAATGAGGAATGGTGATGAGATGATAGAGAATGATGATAATATTTTTTTTATATCATTAGACAGCAAACAAGCAGATGGGTCTCTTGATGGAAAGAGTCAACCATCGCCTATAGACGCCAAAGTTGTCAATGGTGCGTTGCTATCTTGTGGCGAGGTCTAATGCCACATGCATAAGTTTACCGGCTACCTTACCCTCCAAACCGGAACACGACAGCGACAAGCGCTGACGCTATTGCGGCAGGAATACGTAAGGCGGTGGTACCAGACCCGGGCGAGACAATGCAGAACTCTACCACCTAGTAGACACGATGGTAGTGACTCGATAGCCAATCGGTCGCCTTTTACGACCTGCCTGGCAGAACGGCAGTTGGCCTATTCTTCAAAGGAGGCCGGGACCAACACGGCGAAAAATGTATGATATTTCAATAAAATATTCAATAAATTTTATTGATATTTCATAAAAAAATTATAGAATAGAATAGAATAAGCTTTTATTCAAAGCTTATTCTATTCTATTCTATAATTTTTTTAAATAAGTATTCCTATGATACATTTTTGAACGTCAATCTTAAAAAGAAGATGTAATACAAGTAAGTATATATAAAAGTTAAGTTGATTATCCGTCACAGTACAATTGTTTGTACATAATTTAAAAAAAATGGATAAACTATTTTAAAAATTGTTGATTAGCTAATTTCATAGTGTCATTTTTTTGTGACGGTGTGCGCGCGCATCCTAAATATTTACTCTCATTGCTTTTCCCTAATGCGCCAATAGAAGTATAACTTCAAAAAATTAAAAAATTATATGGAAAAAAAAGATAAGTCCGCTGTGTTTCTTCCGCCAGATCTTTTCAGTGTGTGGCCGCGTTTCCGATCCGGTAGTAGTTTAAAAAAATGTTGACGCGTCAAAATAATTTGTAAAAAGTTTTATTGAATAAAGTACTTCTGATTTCTGATTTTCTTTATTATTCATTTTCTCGTAGTTTTTTTTTTGCTCTGAGCTATCTTTGAAAAATAGACCATCTGTAATCCTACTTTTAACAGCATGGCTTTTGAAGAATTGATCACCTGCCATTCTGCCAAGTATTTTTAAACTCAAACGATTGTATCTACATGTCACTATTATCGTGACTAATGACAGAATTTGCAAACGATTAGCTACCGATATACGTTTCACTACCATGACTACTGACTACTAGGTGGTAAAGTTCCACAACGTCTCGCCCGGGTATATAATACCATAACCTTACCTATTCCTGCCGCAATAATGTCAATGCTTGTCATTGTCGTGTTCCGGTTTGGAGGGTAAGGTTGCTGGTAGGTTTATGTATATGACATTGCCATCTAGCAACATTCACATCTTTGCTGTCTATAGGCGATGGTTTTTCTTTCCTTTAAAAAAACCATGTACCCATAACTTTAATTTAGATAAATATTACTCAAGACAGTATCCACTGATTGCCCTTCATATGGTATCGATATCTGAAATTTGTTAAATATCGTAATAGCTCAAAATTGAAATCGGACATTCGAATTTTGTAACGCGAGATATTATCTGTAGCAATTGAGTAAAGTACTCCATGCGGCGAAAGTGTTTGTATCAAACCGCCTTGTCATGTCGCGTGACGTCACTATAATTGAGAGATCAAATCTTTTTAAGGGATAAGATGAAAGCGTTTTACAAACTTAAAATAAACGCAAAAGTTTGCGTGTGTATGTTTGTGACACATTTTTTATTTCCTTGTGATATTCAGATCTCCTTTAAAAAATTTACTTTCCGCCTTCTTCCCAGGCAGTTCATATAAGGCGAAACGATAGGCCAAACGTGATACTACTAGCGTATTAGGTGATAAAGTTGCAATAGCGTTAGTGTTTGTCGCTCTCATGTTTCGTTTTGGACGGAATGTTAGCCAATAATTATCGGCTAAGTTTAAACTTATGCAGGGGGTGTTACATCTCGGCTACCCGGGCATTGCACTATTAACATATTTGGTGTCTATAGGCGATAATTGGAAATAGTTTCATTTGAAAGAAAATTTTAATTCATTTATTTTGTAGCTATTATTATTAATACATGACTCTACTTTTCAAACGACTTCACGAAAAGATGGAGGTTCTCAATTCGGATGTTTGTACATTTTTTATGTATGTTCGAGCATAGCTCCGCCATATATAGACAGATTAGCAAAATTATTTTTTTCTTTGAAAGAGTACATTTGTATATGTATGGAGGGTATACTTCCAAATAATGGACTTATATAAACTTGGTGAAGATCTGATTTAAGGTTCCACAGATATAGATGATTGAAAGTCAGTTATTGTAGTTTTATTTCGTTTAAATTATTCTGACCTTTTATTTTTATGCAAATCTTATTTACTTATCAATAAATAGTATTTTTAACTTTCTTTATTTGTTATTTATTTATACGTAGTACTCCTTATTTAATAAGATTTATTTTGTTTCAGTTTTATTTTAATATATATATTAAAATAAAACTGAAACAAAATAAATCTTATTAAATAAATAAATTTTATTATAAAACAAATAAGGCCATTTTTTCTTGTAACTTAAGCCAACCGTTGATCACATTCAACTTCAAAACGAATGTAAGTCGAATGTACAATAAAAAGTCAAACGCTTTTGTTAAATTTTGAAATATCTTAATGTTTCATTTCATTTCAAAGGTTTTTTACTGTATTTTTTCAACCAGTGGTAATTGTAGTCAGTTAAAGAAAGCCACAGTGCAGTACCTATAGTAATATCACCTGCGTGGAAGTCGGCAAATTTTACTTGATTATTAAATTTTTACACAACTTCTTAAGTTTTTCTTCGGCTAATCTGTCTTTACGTCTGTAGATCATAAGTTCTGAGTTCGATTCCCTAGTATCTCAAAATCATCAACTTTATTTTCGATCAAATTTGAACATTCATTTTTTTTTAATTTTGTACGTTTTTGTGATCCGACCTCTTTTTAAAGAATAGACTTTCTGCCAGGCAGTTCGTAAAAAGTAAACGATTTCACAAACATGTCTACTGTCATGTATATTACGTGGGAGAGTTCTGCAAAGTCTTACCTTTCCTTTTCCTGTTGCAAAAGCGTCAGTGCTGATCACAGTCATGGTTCATTTTAAACGGTAAGGTAGCTGATAAACCTATCCAAGGGATATTTCATCTTTCATATTCGGGTGGTATTATACTGATACCTGACTTCCAATCTTCTATATAACTTTCGTGCCTGCCTAGAGTACATATAATTTCCCCGTGCTGGTTTCGGGCTCTTTTGAAGAATAGACCAGCTGCCGTTCTGCCAGGCAGGTCGTAAAAGGCGACCGATTGGTTATGCGAATCACTACCATCGTAACTATTAGGTGGTAGAGTTCTGCATTGTTTCGCCCGGGTCAGGTACCACCGCTTTACCTATTCTTGCCGCAATAACGTCAGTGCTTGTCACTGTCGCGTTCCGGTTTGGAGGGTAATGTAGCCGGTAAACTTATGCATGTGGCATTAGACCTCACCACAAGATCAGAATATCTTTGGTGTCTATAGGCGATGGTTGACTCATCTGACAGGAGACCCATCTGCTTGTTTGCTATCTTATGATATAAAAAAAATTATCGGTCCCGGTTATTGGTTAACCAATTCTTGATTATTAATATGATACTATAATAAACAAGTTCTTAAATAATGCAATACACTTAAAACTTCATAAAGGTATATTTTTGAGACGTGTGTTTCTACTTGGCGGTTGACCATGTCGTGTAAATTACCGAATATACTACATAATTAGTTCTATATTTGTTCTATCGAAATACGTATTATATGTAATTTGTTCCGTTTTTATTTTCATAAAAATTGACTTTAGCTATAACAGTTAGACAGCGATGTTCTCTTAAATTAGGCTTGTTTAGGAAAACAAAATCTATATGGAGGATAAGTTCTACATCTATTCTGATTACTTATATACTTATTAAATTTATAACAATAATAAAATATAGAACTATAAAGAAAAATATACCCGGCGATGTTGTTCCAAAAAAGTTTATTTCGTTCACTCAATAAGGGGGTCAATTATCGGCTATTTCTAGAGATAACGTGGACCGGCGGTTATACGTGTTTACCCGAAGCACGCAAGTGATGGCACTCCACTCGCCAGATACCGAGCTGCTATTGAGATTTTCGAGAAAAGCCTTGAAAAACCTCTAACACTTTTTCCCGACCTAAAGATCGAACCCGGGACCTCATGATCTGGGTCGAATAGGTTATAACTAAACAACGGGGCAGTCATCATGTTATTAATGAAAAATGATTATTGTTATCTCAAACTATAACTATATGAACTCATGTTTAAACGCAAATAAAGGAGACTTATCAAAGGACATGGTTCTCCTGAAACGGACAACCACCGTCTATAGATACCAAAGATGTTAAAGATGTTACGCTATCCGTTTGGCGGAACTGTAATGCCACATGCATAAGTCTACCGGTTACCTTTCCCTCCAAACCACATGACAGTGACAAGTATTGACGCTATTGCGGCAGGACTAGGTGGTGGTACCAAATCCCGGGCGAGACGTTGAAGACTTCTACCACCTAGCGGTCACGGTGTTAGTGATACTTATAGCCAATCGTTGATCTTTTACGAACTGCCTGGCAGAATGACTGATGGTCTACTCCTTACTACAGGGTTTTCCCTGTGTTGGTACGGGCTACCCTTAGAAGAGTAGACCATCTGACATTTGTTCTTCGAAATTTTGTATTTTTTTATTAAAATGTAGACTAAAAAGATTAAAAATAAATCTACCCCTTTATTAAGTGCTTTCTTAGAAATACATATATGGATCTATTTTTCTTTATAGTGCTATCTTTTGTTATTGTTATAAATTTCCTCAAAGGTTTTTCTTCACTTTACCACCTTACCACATTCCTCCCAAACCTACTGAACCGAGCTTTTCCTAAAATTCAGTTTACATAACCTATTCATACTAGTATTATAAATGCGAAAGTAACACTGTATGTCCTTTTCACGCCTAAACCATTAAACCGATTTGTTTTTTTTTTATATCATAAGATAGCAAACAAGCAGATGGGTCTCCTGATGGAAAGAGTCAACCATCGCCTATAGACACCAAAGATGTTAATGGTGCATTGCTATCTTGTGGCGAGGTCTAATGCCACATGCATAAGTTTACCGGCTACCTTACCCTCCAAACCGGAACACGACAGCGACAAGCACTGACGCTATTGCGGCAGGAATAGGCAAGGCGGTGGTACCTGACCCGGGCGAGACAATGCAGAACTCTACCACCTAGTAGCCACGATGGTAGTGTCTCGATAGCCATTCGGTCGCCTTTTACGACTGGCAGAACGGCAGTTGGCCTATTCTACAAAGGAGGCCGGGACCAACACGGCGATTTGGATGATATTTGGTACAAATATAGCTTGAGACTCGGGAAAAGACATAATGTTTTTATGCGGGTAAAACCCCGGGACTTTTAGAAATTTTTCCACGCGGATGAAGTCACGGACACAGCTACTATAATATATAATGGGTGTAATAAATAAAACATTAGTTTTAAAAATAATGTTTAATAAATGAAGATCAATAAACTAAAGGGAAATGCAAAAGTTGTGTCATTCAACTGACACTGTGAGAAAATGTGTTTTGTATAGCACTAAGAAACTTTCGCTGTATTTCTTTCGATTCTCGTAGAAACACTATAAGCTCGCCAGTGAGACTTTATCTAACGGTGCGTGCAGTTGTTTCGACTTTATTGCATATCGATAAAAATATTGTGCTGTGACGTGTATAGAAACTCTTTTCAATGTCAAAACAAATCACTGGCTGGTTTGTTTTTGTGATTGATTGATGAACAAAAAGAAGTTCGAAATTCAAACGTAATTTTATTGCGTTATTATTTAAAATTATTATAGACTAAAATGACTCAAAATAATACTCATCCTCCTTACAATAAAGTTAGTTATAAATTCTTTGGAAAGAAAAATAAGAAAAACAAAAAGCATGTGAAATTGAAAGCGGGGACTTATTCTGGGCGTGAACGGTAATTATATTTTTATTCTAATGTATATTATATTATTATTCGCTGCCTTTTATTCTAGTGAACAGACTAAATGTTTCAATCTAATCAAACCGAAAATATCACTCTGTCTCTTATATCTGTAAACTCCTAAGTTATATCTGTAAACTGTAAACTCCTAAGTACGTTTTCTGGGTCGATAAAAAAGTTCATTATTTTTTGTATATAAAGAAATCTCAGTAAGAGCTTGGAGTTAATTGTTGTATGCTTTCCTCGTGCTTTGGAGAAGCACGCAGTGCTATTGATCTCGATTATCCCAAACTAATAAGCCGACATGGAAAAGATGACTTCATTCGTTAGCTGGCCTAATTGGTCGTGGAAAATCAGAATATTATTTAATGTTAGATTTTACTCTGCCTAACCTAAATTATTTGAAAGGTTACTTTAAATTACCTTTCTCACAATTTAGGTTAGGCAGTTTGGGTTTGGTAATAAGTTTAAATATGTCTGGTTATTTTTGGCGTCCAAGATGTCTAGTGTGTTTAGTCTATTTAGTTGTAGATTTATGTTAGAATTCGAATCCTGATTAGGACAATTTTTTTTGTATGTAGAAAGACTTCTAGAGTAGTCTAGAATAGCAGACTCTTAGGTGTAATTTTAGAACTTAATTACAAAGGATGAAAAGCTTTCTGTTTCAGCTATCGCAGAGATCAATATAAAGAAAGAATTCAGGAGTATTTTAGAGTGATAAACTCTTAGATTTAATTTTAAAACGATTACAGAGAATAAAAAGCTTTCAGTTTCTGCTATCGCAGATATCAATATTTGGAAAGACTTCGGAGAATATGAGCTTGATAGAAATTAAAAAAGTGTATGAGTATGCGTTATTATTAGGTTATCTGTATATTAGTATATTATATATTATATTATATTTAATATACTAATTATATTATATTTAATATACTAATTATATTAGTATAGGCTATAGTCATTTCGAAAACAGAAACTATTGGGATTGGGATTAAAATTACTAGAGCATCGCACACGGAAAAATTGATTGTATAATGAATTCTATCTCGTTATATCGCAGGCTTAATCCTATAAATGTGTGTCTGTCATTTATTGTTTCATCTGGTTTCAATTCTCAACGATTCTATAGAAGATTCTCTTTAAAAAAAATAATAAAGAGTTATCATCTAATAGTTACATTATTTGCCAGTGCCAGAAAATAAATATTTCATAACATTGTCAAATATTTAAAATGCATAATCAGACTATATAATCTATTACTTAACTTGACCATCTGTGACATCACGGTTGTAACAAGTGAAACCGATCTGCGAAAATAAAAGTGAAACGTGAGAGATCTGTAGGTTATCGACGATGTATTGAAGTAACGGTGTTTTGTAACTTTAAGCTCGGTTTGTATTCATCGACGATATTTGTAGGAACATAGGACCTATTGTATGACTGACTGACTAATCGAAATTCTTGTATATCTATAACGATTTTGATGAAATGTTGTATTTAAGGAAATATTTAGCCACCAATAAATATTTTACGTAGGTTTTTTTATATCATAAGGTAGCGAACAAGTAGATTGATTTTCCGATGTAAACAGAAAACCATCGCCTATATAGACTCCAAAGATGTTAATGGTACGTTGCTATCCTTGTAACGGGGTTTTAATGCCACATGCATAAGTTTATCGGCTACCTTACCCTCCAAGCCGGAAAACGACAGCAACAAGCAATGACGCGAACGCGGTGATATCAAACCCGGGTGAGACAATGCAGAACTCTACCACCTAATAGCCACAACGGTATATGGTATAGCGTAGCCAAGCCAAGGCGAACCAATCGTTCGCCTCTTACGAATTGCCTGGCAGAACGGCAGATGATCTATTCTTCAAAGGGACTCGGGACCAACACGGGGTAAAAGAGTAAAAAATTTTTGATGAAATTTCATTTTCATAAATTGATGATATATATTTTAATAAATTTTAAAGGTCACAAATAATTGTTCTACGTGAGATAAAGAATACTGGATGAAATGTTGTATATAGATAAAGCTCTGCTTTTTAATTTTACCCATAGTTTATAATATCATAAAAAATGTTTTTTATAACTATTCGTATTTACTTTTTGCAGACAATTTCATTTAGCGCCTGCTCATAAACTTTTTTTGTTGTACATGTAATACAGGTGTCACAAAAATCTATTGTTACCTCAAACTTTTGTAAGGATAATATTTTAACATATTCATATTTTATTAGTACATGTTTTAATATCTAAATATTAAAAAAATTCATAGAAAATATTTTTATAAAAACACGGCTGTACAAAAAATTAAGAAAGCTCCAAGGGAAGTTCGGTCACCAAGGTCTTAGATACTGTGGCGTGTGCGTCGCCTAAAGTGGGTATTTCCGAAAGTTTAACCTCTAAGCCGTAAAATAAAATTCGTGCGAGCAAAGTCGTTACTTATAATGACTGTATTTTTTATTATAGATAGTAACAAATACCTTCACGTATTATAAATACATACAAAATCTATTGTTATTGTTACTAATAATATAAGAGCAGAAGGTCGGGATGAGATTACGTTTATTGAATAGAGAGCCCGCTTACAAGTTATTATTTTTATATCTACATTATTATCTTACCTTTAATTGCAAAGCAGCTATATTTATGCCGTAAGAAAATTTCAAATAAAATTACTTATTATGACTCGAACAGACTATCAAACAGACGAGGGACGGATAGTGGAGCTTTAGTAATCCGATTCTAATATAGAATGTTAGTAAACTTTTTAATGCATAACCAATTCAAGAAAAACAAATCCTACACGTGAGTCATTGAACTAAAATCTTTCATGCCATAAAAGTTGCGTCCGTGACTTAAAGAAGAAAGCATTTAATTAACAAATCGATGACTGCCCGGCTTTGAATTCATTGCCAGCCTAATCAAAGACTACTTTGTTGATCTTGTCGTTATGGCGCTGAATTCCAAAATTGACCCAGGCAAGGGCGGAACCAGCCTTCGGGTCAGGCGGGGTCACATATTTGAGGATCAGTCAAGATAGGATAAGATACTGAGATATATAAGATAAGATACTCTAATCCTTATTTGTTTGCGATACATCCATACCGAGACACCTGCCTAGGGGGAGGGGGGGCAGGATCCCCATGACTCCTTGGATCCGCTCTTGCCTCCAGGTCTCAAAAAAGCTTATTCTATCTTAATTATCCTAGTAGTATCGAAAAGGTTATTGATGGTGTACTTATATCAAAGCCTGTGTACAGTTATCGCAAGTTATCGTAAGTAACAAACGATAGCTAATACGGTTGACAAATGCAGCGATGGGAATTACCACTCATCCCATTATTGTTAAATGGTTTGTTAAAACCAGTGAACAGTGGCGAGTAGGAAATATTTAATGTTACAGTTTTATCCGTTGTCCGGGTCAACTTTGAAAAATATAGCATTCTGCTACACAATTTGTTAAATACAAACGATCGGCTACATGCTTCTTCTCCCATATTGATTACGAATTAGGCGATAAAGTTACGCAACGTTTCGCCCGGGTATATACCACCCAGGTACCACCGCCTTACTTCTGCCGCAATAGCGTCAAAGCTTGTCGTTGTGGTGTTTCGGTTTAGAGGGTAAAATAGCCGGTAGACTTATGCATAGCAATGCACTATTTACATCTTTAGTGTCTATAGGCGATAGTTTCTCTTTCCATAAGGAAAGTCACCCGCTTCTTTGCTGTCTAATGATACGTATAAGAAAAATTATTTGTCACACTACGCTTTGTTTACTCTGTCTTTGGCAAATTCGGCAAAAGACTAGTCGTGATAATATTTCGACGGTCCCTACGTATAAATAGACATGTCAAAAACTGAGGTTTACAGGAGAGCATAATTAATGTTCAAATCTCTCTAGAAATAATTCTTTCCATAATTATAAATATTTTTTTCTACAATGAGTTATTATATTTAGGGAGTCCATAATAACGCTTAAGTATTTCATTTTTTTAATATTTTCCCGGAAAAACTGATAGATGACTGTTGTTTACATTGATATTCATATCAGATAAGTCGGAGATACCTCTTTATACGCTGAAAACATAATTCGACAAATTCATAACATATAAATGTTTTTTGAAAAAAAAACAACGTGTTTCATTTTAAATACCATATCTTAAACAGCTTATGATCACCATCCAAAAATATTAAAAATACATTAAAAAATACACGTCTCTTTATACGGCGTTTTAAATGTTAAAATGCGTGTTTTAAAACACCGTATAGTACGATAAGTATCCGCATATAAATATAAGTTATCCGCATATACGAAACCTATTGTTTGTAATTATTACACTTGTTCTCTTATTCGATTTGTATAAGTAGCGGAATACATAAAATATAAGAAAAAAATCTTATATAGATATGAGCGTTTGGAAAATTTAAAGCCATATATGTAATTAATATGTAAACGGTTAACCCTACGGGCCATCCCTGAAACTTCCCACTAAATTAAGGTATTTTGAGCTCGAAAGAGTAAAAAATATAAGCATAGATATTTCAGTTCATACATCTATTTTGTTAAAAATGGCAGTATATTAATTTTCGAAAAGCTGTATATTTTGAAAACGATGATGACATTCAACTCAATTTTGAGATCTAAAATATTACTTTAGGTAAATAATCGATAGATTGAAAAATTTCGATGCAATGCCAAAAAACATTTTATTTTTAATTTTCTTCATTGATAAATCCCAAATTTTTTTTTTAATATATATATTATAGGATTTTGATTAAATTAACGGTATTTGACGCAGTTTTAAAAGGAGAAAAGCTGATAAGATTTTTAAGTCCATCGGTGAATTAACTTGAAAGTTATTTTAAAAAAAATTAAGTAAGTTTGCTAAAAACAACGTATTTTAAATATTTGAAAAATTTTGAGAGTTCAATTCGATTTTGATTTTTGAAACGGCATTTGACGTAGTTTTTTTAGTACTAAAATATCGTAGAATACCAAAAAATGATTGGTTGAAAAATTTCGAAGCTATGTCGAAAAAACATTTTATTCAAAATTTTTCGTCAACGATTACTTCAAAACGGATAAACCGATTTTGATGCAATTTATGTATTAGACTAGTTTTTAGAGAAATAGAGCTGATTCGTTTTTGTATTCAATCGGTACATAAATCTGGAAGTTGTATTAAAAAAATATTGTTTCGCCAACATTTTTTGGTGTTTTTTCAAAATTTCTCAAAATCCCCCAGACCGAATCGGTTCAAATTTTCAGGAAATCTAAGTTGAGCGAAATCCAATCGAATGCCATCAACTGCGTTTCGATCGGTCCAGCCGTTCAAAAGTTATGAGATGTTTACATACACACATACACACACATACATACATACATACAGACTTACTGACGTCATCGTGAAAATAGTTGGCAAAGGTTCCTAGGACCTCAATACGTGGACATCTGGTGAAAACTCGATTTTCGGAAATCGGGGTAAAATCAGTAACTTCCTTATCTAAATACGTAGTTGGAAATTTAAAAAATTTGACATTTTTGACATGTGACATGAAACGTAGGGACCGTCGATTTATTTGTTTATTTAACCATAGAAGCTGTCAAATTGTGTAATTGTGTAAACGTGTCATTGAACTAAAAAAATATAATAGGTACAAAAGGGAATTTACAAAAGGTCAAATTTAAAATCACGTATAGTAATTATTGCTACTTATATCTTCATTAACT
Organism: Apodemia mormo; assembly: GCA_036924255.1. Classification (NCBI taxonomy): domain Eukaryota; kingdom Metazoa; phylum Arthropoda; class Insecta; order Lepidoptera; family Riodinidae; genus Apodemia; species Apodemia mormo. Next base: position 30,491,990 of record JAUPFN010000017.1, read on the forward strand.
GCTAACAATTTAGATTCATCTGTTGAATCAAGTGAAGAAACATTAATGTTTTTAGAGATTACAACATATGACCTTACTATCACTTCAAAACAATCTTTCTGATTATATTCTAGATAAATCTAAGCTAACAACATTGCATAATTTATCTGTTAAATTTGAGATATGCGATTCAATTCTAACAGTAAAACCTATAGATATTAGTCTTATAGTCAGATGATTAATTTGATCTACACTTGCTGCTTTTTAATATAGATGTTTTGGACTAAAACATTAAATAGCAGTTCTCAGCAATGGTATGAAAATAAGGCATATTAATGACAATTAACGAAAATAATCCTGAAAATCGATTATTAAATACATTAAACATTATAAATTTGTATTTTTAGCTGCCAAGTTATGTTATTTCTTATTTCACTAAGTCCGTATATTACGTAATATTAATTTGTCTCTCTGTTAAAAGTATCTTTATAGGAATTTATCTGTTGCAAACAAAGATTAATGTACTTAGTAGACGGAAGTCGTTGATAGCAAGCCAAATAATAATATAAGTTTCTGATTTCACTTACCCTGTACGTCAGAAAATAATCAACCACAAAGTAAGTAATTTATTTGCTTGTGTTATGGGTGCTAGTCAACTACTATCGTTACCTACTTAAAATACATGCATAAATACTGGAATATATTTATTAAACACCCAAATCCAGAAATACAAACATTTATGCTTATTACCGGGTCGGTCTCCATCGGCAATCGAACCCAAGCCCCGTCAATTGCGTAGTCAGGGTCGCAAGCCACTTGACCAATGTGGCGATTTTTATATTGAGCAAGTAGGTGTGGGTAGAGTTCTGCGTCGAGTTGACGGATATCAACCCGTGAATTCCCGTGAAACCCAATTCACCACGGTGCCAACGTAACTAAACAAGTGTTACGTTGTAGTGTACTTAACCTGTGTGACCTGTAGTATTTTTGAATTGATGGATATGATTCTGCTACCTCGCGGTCTAAGGGATAATCTTTTCGGCACAGATCATGAGGCCTCAGGTTCAATCCTTGGGTCGGGCAAAACTACTATTTAAATTTTTTGGAGGTTCCTCTCGAAAATCTAAAATCTCAGTAGCAGCTTGGAGTCTGGTGGTAGGATAGCACTCCCGTGTCTCCGGAGAGCACGTAAAACCTTCGGTCTCGGTTATCGCTAGAAATATTTGGTAGTTGTTATCATATCGGTAAACTGGGTGATGGGTGTCACCACTCAAATCTTCCCAACCGACAAACCGGTCAATCGTTGCGAACTGGAAAGGAAATCTGCCTGTTTTCTATCTTACGAGTATGATATAAAAAACCGGACCACGGGGAAAACTGTAACATTAAATATTTCATGCTCACCACTATTCACTGCTTTGTTGGATAATGGGATGAGTGGTAATTCCCGTCGCTGCATTTGTCAACCGATATCGTTTGTTACTTACGATACCTGGGTTCGATAACTGTTATACTGTAAAAATATGTTTTTTGATTTGGTATAGAGGGCAAGCAAGTTCCTCATACACTTTACTAACATTTTGCTTTTCTTTTGTCAACAGTGCAAATACGGCGATGGATAATGACGTGACGCCGGTGTATCTTGCGGCACAGGAAGGCCACCTTGCGGTATTGAAGTATCTGGTGCTTGAAGCAGGGGGACGGCTTGATGCACGCGCAAGAGATGGAATGCTTCCGATACATGCTGCTGCGCAAACTGGATGTCTGGATTGTGTTAAATGGATGGTAAGTAATCATTACTTGCGCTTATATAAATTGCTTTGAAAACTCTTTAATATCAGCATGTTTGTATGAAGGGAGCTATGAATGTGAAGAAGTCAAGGCAAGTCTGTTTATATATAAGTCAAAAACTATGAAAGTGTAAAAATTGACGTTTCAAAAATTTTTGCGAAAATGTTTTCAAAAGTGTACCTAGTTAATGTTGAATATTTTTTGTAGATTTTGTTTCAAATGTTTTAACCTATCGTTTCCAACTACTCGTAAAGCTATTTAAATTGTATGTTCATTTTTAGTTTATTATAATAATATGTACATACGTATACAATAGCTTTGTGAAAGGTAAAATACACTTTATGTTTTTTTATGGTTTCTTTTATGGCTTCTTTTTTCCACCAATCCATCTTAGCATAATAATATGATATTGGTTAAATACTAAAGCCGCTGCTCTTTTCGGCAAGGTGCTAACAGAATACCAGCGGTACGGTCTATGCTGTAACGTAATGCTGAGTCAGTAACCCTTTCCCTAAGGTGATACGAAAATGGTATTTAGGCTAATTACTTATAGTTTTAATCCTATTTTTAAGTTAAATATAATTAAGAACCTACAATGTGCTTATTTTTTATTTACCTTTATTTGTATTGTGTATCATTTTTTGGGAATAAATATTTTTCTGTTCTATTTTTACTACTTCTTCTCATTCTATTCTACGTATATAAACGAAAAAAATTAGTTATTTTGCAAATTTTCGCGAACAATGTTTCTAATTTTCTTCGTTTGAATAATGGATTGAATAAATCTATAAAATATAACATACCTACGTATCTATTTTCCTACAAAATCCTAGTGTAAATATCAACAATAGCAGATATAAAGTTTGTATAAATCTTGCCTGGCTTTCTCCATATTCCTAAGTTTATCTTTATTCGTATTGGCGTAAATGACAATTTTAAAGGCTTTCATAATTTCCTCAGAGAACATTTGTCTAATTTGAATTTGTCTCCGTCCGTATCTACATCCGTTTACATTCGCAATGAATATCCGTTTATGAATCTTTAACGGCCGTCCTTTCTATACTAGTGAATCAAATTATTCTTAGATAAAATTCATTTCTAACAGTCAATTAATTAGATAAAATTTATATTATGTTATTTAACTACGTCTTCTTTTTTATGATGTAATATTATAATATTTATGTTTTGCATTTGAAAAATAAGTTATTAAGTCATTCTCTAAGTTTGTTGTATATTATTTAATATAATAAAGTATATTATGCAATTTTGTTCGAAGTTAAAAATAACTTTGAAAGGTAGACTTGATTTTTTGATGTTAGTTCGATAGCTATAAAGTCTTAATTTGTCTTAAGAACATAGAAGTTAATTTTTATTATTCTTTATTTTTGAATTTTTAGTGATAAATTTTAGACTTATATTTTTGATGCCTTTCGGTTACAGACCGCACAAATACTAATAGACACGATGTTGGGCGCCAAATGCGTAGCCGCTCATATGAGCAAATGTATGTAAATGTCAAACGCTTGTAGATATATTATGTCGTAAAAAATAGAAATATGCCATATTGTGCTATTTTATCGTGTCGAATAAAAAGCTAAGGCTTAATGAATACCCCTGGAGTGATTTTATTTCATCGGTAAATATTATAACTCTATATTTCTCTGTGTAAATGCAAGCGACGTTGACAACCTAAGAAATTGCCTTGCAAGCGCATTTAGTTTAATCCGTGCTTTCGGTGTAGTATAATATGATGTTTTCGCTATTTATAACGATCTTTTTCCTCTGATAATTATAATAGTGTCGATTGAGATGGTTTCCACAATGTATGCTGTCCTGTCTTTGCTAATTTTTCGAGGAACTTTAATAATGTACATATAAATATGCCTAGAGTTGTCTTTATCATGATGAGAACTTATTAACTTCGTTTGAAATATCTGTTCTTTTATCCTATTAGTTCCAATCCGTTCCAAACACTTATATGTAAATTTTCATCACAGTATGTTTGTCTTGAGAACATTTTACCTGAATACCGCCTAACGTTCCTCAGGGTGGTGTTCTTATATTTCTTAATATTTTTTGTTTTCCGTTTATCTTATCTCTTACATGATGCAATATTATGATATATGCCTCATTTAATACTAATTTATGCGTTAAAACAGCTATTTAGTTTTTTCGATACCTTCAAATATTTTCTTCAAACTTAAATGCTATGTTAGGTAGTGTGTTTTTATGGAACAAAGCCGATGCCTGCGTTTGTTTCTTTGCTTACTTCTTCTCATTTTCAATGTTATTTACAGTTGTTTTTATAGAAATAATGTACTACAATAATCCTCCAAACAGCAGTGCGTAAAGCACTCTTTTCCTTGGATGTCCATAAGTCTAGTGGGCCTGATGGCATCTCACCAATCGTGCTCAAGATCTGTGCACCCGAGTTGACACCGGTTTTAACGCGTCTTTTCCGGCTCTCATACTCAACAGGCGTTGTCCCTAAATCTTGGAAGACAGCTTTAGTGCACCCAATCCCTAAGAAACGCGATCGCTCAGATCCATCCAACTATCGGCCTATAGCGATAACCCCTTTGTTCTCCAAAATAATGGAATCCATTATTAACAGCCAGCTTTTGGGGTATCTAGAAGAGCACCAGCTGATTAGTGATCGTCAGTACGGTTTTCGTCGCGGTCGCTCAGCTAGTGATCTTTTAGTTTACCTAACGCACCGATGGGCGGAGGCTGTGGAGAACAAGGGGGAGGCTTTGGCGGTTAGTTTGGACATAGCGAAATCCTTTGATCGGGTATGGCACAAAGCACTTCTCTCCAAGCTTCCTTTTTATGGGCTTCCTGTGAAACTCTGCAATTGGATCACCAATTTTTTGGCTGATCGGAGCATCAAGGTCGTTGTTGATGGCGCATGCTCTGAACTTAAACCCGACAATGCTGGTGTTCCTCAGGGCTGTGTGTTATCACTTACACTGTTTCTTTTGCATACTAATGACATGTTGCAATCAAGCAACATTCATTGCTGTGCGGATGACAGTACGGGTGATGCTTTGTACTCTGGCCGCAGCGGAGTTTCTCAACAATATGTCAAAGAGTGCCGGAACAAACTTGTGTCGGAAATCGAAGAACAGCTTTCCTCAGCCTCAAAGTGGGGTCGACTAAACTTAGTCCACTTTAACCCCAAGAAGACACAAGTTTGCGCGTTTTCCACCAAAAAAATCTCCCTTTGTCGTATCTCCTCGCTTCGAAAATACTTCCCTTACAGCACCAGCCAGTCTTGAAATTCTTGGAGTTGACATATCGAGCAACGTTCAGTTCCGTGGTCACTTGGAAGGCAAGGCCAAATTAGCCTCAAAAAAGCTGGGTGTTCTCAGCAGGGCCAGGCAGTATTTCACGCCGGCCCATCGCCTACAACTTTATAAGGCGCAAATCCGGCCTCATATGGAGTACTTCTCTCACTTGTGGGCAGGGTCTCCTCAGTACCAGCTCCTTCCTTTTGACCGCATTCAACGTAGAGCGACTCGAATCGTCAATAACAGGACTATTTCTGATCGGCTTGATTCTTTGGCATTGCGTAGAGATGTGTTCTATCGGATCTATCATGGGGAGTGTTCCGACGAACTGTTTGGATTAATTCCTGCCGCAGAATTTCACCATCGGACATCGCGACAAAATTTAACATTTCGTCCTCATCATCTCGATGTCTGGAAATCCACAAGTGTGCGATTCTCGAGGCACTTCTTCTCCCGTACTATTCCTCTGTAGAACCAATTACCGGCAGGGGTTTTTCCAAGCGGATACGACTTAGGGACCTTCAAGAAAAGAGCCTACTCTTTCTTAAAAGGCCGGCAATGCAACTGAAAATCTTCTAATGGTGTGGTTGTCCATGGGCGGTGGTGATCACTTACCATCAGGTGAGCCTCCTGTCCGTTTGCCCCCTTTTCTCTAAAAAAAAAAAATCATACGTATAAAAACTCCATTTAAACACGTAAAGAAATTTATTTTATTTTATTCAAGTCTTTTAAACTCAATTCTCATTTGAGTCTGATGGGAATGCTAATGTTACTATAAATTGCTATCTCATGTTTAGCACCTACAAAATATAATTTGAAGGAAACTTACTATAATGTCAACAACTATGTAACGTTAAATTCAATATTAAGAAATATGTTTATTGCAATACACAGTAAGTGACAATTATACGCCCCGTAAAAGGTACATGATCATTGCATCAGTAGGAATAATTTGTACCCAAAATACTGTCATTGTTAAATGTTTAATAATATTCTAAGGTGTTAAAAATTGGAGACGGGCATTTTGAGTGTATTTCGATAAGTCAGAGGCATTTAATTCCTTAATGTGATACAGTGAACAAACCTTTTGACAAATTAAGCACAAATCCCATTCTTAGTAGGTACCTATGTTTTGTATTTCAGAAAAATTATAAAACTCATTGAAATGATTGCCCAATGCAAGAATTCTATCTGTTACATCTGTATAGTGTCCTCTAATATTTCTAGATAGCACTCGCGAAAATAGATTGTGAACACAATTTTGTGAACACAATCAAGCAATTTTCTTTGGTATGCCATTTCCTAAACTGGGAAATGATCTCTATGCGTCGCAGTTAATACTAGGTGTTCTGAAGATGCAGATTAGTAAATAGATTAAGAAAGTGTCTATATAGTTTTTTATATTATTAGATAGCAAACAAAAATCATCTACCGCGGCTCAAGAAGTCTTCACTTCAAAAATAGCAGGTTCACCTAAAAGCAATGATTAAAAATTGTTGTAGAATTTGACAAGGATACTAGCCTTAAGTTTTTAGATGCTATATTAATATCAGTGTTTAATTGTTCTTAAATATGTAAATATGTAGCAACAACCTTGTCCAATCGTTAAAGGAATGACTTGGTAAAGTGTCCGATCAATACATAATGTTATTAATTTGTGAATATAGATAGATACATTTTTTCCTATCAAAACAATTAATCCTCAATAATAATTCAAATTTACAAGTATAACACAAAATGTTAGACAAAAGATGTCGGTAGACGCACAGGTGGCTACGACATCAAAGAGCGGCCTCCTTGAATCATAGCGCCCGCCATCTACACGCGGCCTCTAAAACGACGCGCGACGTGGTGCTATCTATTTTAAAACATTCTCTAAATTTTAAGGACATTGAGGGTTTATAAAATGCCATATTTTTATTTTTATAAATAGAATAATTTTATTACTTTTTTGCTAAGACCATCGACCTAACTTTCTGCCTACTTTAGGGTCGGACACGATTTTTGTTAGTCATTGTATAATTATCTATTGAAATCAATATAGAAATGTGTTATAAATTATAATGTTTTATAAATTACAACTTTTTGAACTACAGATATTATTTCAAACATAAGTAAATAGCATAATTAAAATTAATAAAATAACTACGTAAGTAGCAACAAAACACTGGCAGTATTGCAAGAAAAGTTGCTTATAGCGTGATGCATAGATGGCTCTTTTTTAAACTTTAAACTATCGGCGTATGGTGAATAAAGAGCGGGTGAGCTTGGTATTTGTAGCAAAAATGTACAAAATGGATATGTGGTACGAAAGCGCACATACTAAATTGCAAATATTAAATTTCCTTCTGAACATGATAACATCATAGTGTTTACGTCTTGGGTCTTGTGACTTTTAAGAGCATGCGACCTAATAATGGTTTAATTTCTCCGCAACTACTAATCTAAATAGCAGTACAAAATATCACTTTTTTCTACGTAAGTATATCTACATACCGTTACCTTCATTGAAGTCATTCATATTATTACACATAAATGGTCTGACCGAATTCTAAATGATTTAAGACGTACAACACGTGTGTTTTTAAATTTTTTGCTCTAAATTTTTAGTATACATTTATACTCATTTAATGTCAAAATGTTTAAGAAGGCTCAAAAATCCTAATCTTAGAAACAGTTCAGATACTGTCAGTGGTGTGTTCGGATAAGCACGTAAACTTGTCGGTCCTGGTTATAGCTTATTCCTAGCGATAACCAGGGTGTTAGAATTATTGGCTGTTAGATGTTATTAGGTGTAAGTCGTTAGATAGAATGCGGCGGCGGATCATCAACACCCGTCTTGTCAAGAAATGACTAAGAAAAACTATAGAGTTATGGACCTATATGCAACCGTAACATTTTAAGACTATACTTTTATCTTATTATATTTTTATCTACAAAAGTAGATAGTTAGTAGGCAGCCCCTCCCTGCCCCACCAGTTTTTTGGGGCTATTCTGGTAAAATGAAATTTCTGTAGTAACTCGGATCCAGTCCGGTCCATGGCCGGGAAATCGAAAGAAGCGATATTTGTTAAGAGTTTCGTAAAATGTGGCTATATCGAATCTCGCCTACTGACTAATCGGTGAATCGTTGGAAAACAGGTGGCTTTTGATGTTCCGTTCGCTCTCCACGTTCCTGTAGTCTCAAGTGCTAGGCTGGCAAGAAAACTGTGATTTTATTTATTAATTGTAATAAACTTTTTGGATAAAGCTTCGCGCCATTCGAATGTAGATATTTCATAAAATGGAAAACAGCCACTCAGTGGGCTTTGTCATTGGTCAGATGTGACGTTTATTTTATTTATTTATTTATTTACTTTTATGCACTAAAATTGTACAATGGTTAAACTTAATGCCATAAAGGCATTCTCTGCCAGTCAACCAGCAAGTGGAGCAGAAAAATTTCAATAGGGGGTGCAAATAAATATTTTAAATGGAAATAGGAAACAGTATGATGGGCTAAGCGGAACAAAAATATAATAATTACTAGGAAATAGAAAATATAAATAGATACATATAACATATTTACATAAACATATATTAATAAACACATAATAGACTATACATATACATACATGGCATATATAATTAACAAAATATTTAACTAAGCAAGTAAGTATAACAAAAGTAATTAATAATGTCTGTCTGTAGATAATTTCAATTTCTCTTAGATATTTTGTTGATAACACCGAAAGCTAAGTGTTAAGATAATGGGTCGTCAGAGCACGCTTGAAAGACCACTTAGAAGAGGACCTCCTAACGTTAAGTGGAAGAGAATTCCAGAGCTTAACTGCTTGAATAAAGAAAGATTTATAAAGAAAATCCGTTCGAGAGAAAGGGATGTGAAATTTACAAAAAAAAAAAACTCTCAGACAAGCCTAAACATTATGATCATAATAAAAAAAATTTACCTCTAAATTGCTACGTTATCAGCAACTACTATAGACTATATTTAATTTAAAAACAATCAATACTGTTCCGGCCCCTTTGAAGTCTGAGTTGACAATCTGCTATTCAGCCAGGCAGTTCGTAGAAGACGGACAATTGGCTATGCGTGACACACCATTGCGACTATTAGGTGGTAGAGTTCTGCAATATCTCGCTCGGATATATGGTACCGCCGCCTTACCTATTCCTGCCGCAATAGCATCAGTGCTTTCATTGTTGTGTTCTAATTTGGAGAGTAAGGTATCCAGTAGACTTAAGCATGTGCTATTGCTATCCCACGATACAGATAGTAATGTACCACTTACATCTATGCTATCTATAGATGATGCTTGTCTCTTTTCACCAGGAGAGTTATCTACTTGTTTGCTATCTAGTAAAAAAATATCATCACCCCCGGTTTCCTTGCGAGGTAGGCAGAGTCAACCAAACATCTACAGACTTTCCGTTTCACCGTGATCCACCGGTTTGTCAGTTGTCAAATAAGTGATGATCCTTATCGCCTCATTAATTATGATATTCATGTGGCGTAATTTATGAATGGCCCCTTATGATATAAAAAAATCACCAATAAAATAATATATATTATCAGCGAATATAATTTAGTCATAAAAATTGGATCCGTTGCACGCAGCCGAAGTCGCGTTTGTGAATTAGTGCATTATAAAATCAAACAAACCAAATCAATAATTATTGTTCCGTAAAAGAAACCACAAACAAAGAAATTCGTATTAACAATACACACTAATGTAGGCAGTAGACACGTTGCGTAAATGCAATTCATAAGAGAAAACCAAATAATTGGAGTATAATAACTTTCCGCGATCAATCACATACGAGGAAGCGATCACACGCAGCTCAAGCGTGATTTATCTAACGGCTTCGTGAAACTCGTTTTGTCATAATTAAAACAATTTACAAGTAGTAATAATGCAGGTTTATGTATGTAGAAGAAATTGATCAAGAAAACACAGACACACATCCACGTACATACACAGAAAAAGAGGTAGAGGGAGAGAGAAAGGAAGAATAAGAGAAAAAGAGGGACTAATGGTTATGCTGCCGATACAGGAGTCCGATTCATTTAACAAAACATCAATAGAGTCGAAACGAAGGTCTATTTTCAGCGCTCCATTAAAATTATGAATATGGGATATCGTTCCAAAAAACAGGATAAAAGAAACAACAACAACATAACAAGAAGGAAATTTGCAAACTTGTAGCAGTGCAGCAGAAAGCGTGCAGTCCATTGCATTATGAAAGTTTTGGCAAAACCCGCGGAATCACGTAATTTTTCCGGGATAAAAAGTAGCCTATGTGCTGTTCCAGGGCATCATCGACCTGTGTGCTAAATTTTATTCAAATCCGTTCAGTGTTTTTTGCGTGATTGCGTAACAAACATCCATCTATTCAAACTTCCTTTTCTTGAGAATTTTTTATGAAATCCTTGATTCCTTACAGTTTTCGAAATATTTACCTAAACTTTGCACCTTTTTCAGCTTTTTTTCTTTATTACTTTTGCAATTTTTTGTGGGCTAAAGACGGTTTCAGCACATTTTTCTATGTATAATTTTGGATCGAATGAGCTATTATAGCACGTATTTTTACAAATATTATCTCTGTTTTTCAGCATAGGATAAAATAGGAACCCTTATATTTTCGCTATGTTCGTCCGTCCGAGGTCTAACTCATAGATTCCTACTAGAAAGATGTAATTTGCCATGAATTAGTAGGTTTGTGAAAACATTGTATCGATTAAGTCACTCGTTTGTCAAACATTAATCTTTAAAGTCGTAGATATATACTCAAAGTTTAAAGAGCTAAATTTTGTTAGAACCCAGTGTCCTTTCCCCCTTTGCCAACTAAACGTTTGGTTTTGTTGTGAGAAAAAATTACACACACGGTAGTAGTAAATATAATAAGGCTTAAGGGAAAACTATCACGGGTTTACAAATTTTTGTGAAATGTCAACCAACTTGTAAAATGTACTTAGAGAAGTTTTTATAGGCGTTGAACATGTGCGGAAATATCCGTCATTGACGTTAAATAAGTTCAATGTTCATAGCAGATATGAAAGAATTAAAAGCCCAATTTTTGTCTGCATTATTGTGATGGGCAACTTCGGAACCCTACATTGCGCGTGGCGTGACGTCATCGTGAAATTAGTCGGAAAAGGTTCGATTTTTTCGAGATTTCCACTCAAAATGTGAATATCTCGTGAAAACTCGATTTTCGAAAATTGGGGCAAAATCAGTAACTTCCTTATCTACATAAGTAGCCGGAAGTTAAAAACTCTGAGATAAGCCTAAAAATTATGAACATAATAAAAACATACCGCTTTAGCTCTAACAAGCTACCGTATCGGCAACTAACATACACGTTGCATTTGGTTCTGCACCCTTTAAATAATATACAATCTGCCAATCTGCCAGGCATGTCATAAGAGCGACCGATTGGCAATGCAACTCACTACCATCGTGGCTACTAGGTGGTAGAGTTCTGCATTGTCTCGCCCGGGTCTGGTACCACCGTCTTATCTATTCCTGCCGTAATAACGTCAATGCTTGTCACTGTCGTGTTTCGGTTTAGAAGGTAAGGTAGCCGGTAACCTTATGCATGTGGCATTAGACCTCGCCACAAGATAGCAACGCACAATTAACATCTTTAGTGCCTATAGGTGATATGTAGACACCAAATACATATTATGGTGCCAGAAGCAATCATGTATGGGATGGAGAGGAACGTAGAAAAATAGTATCTTACCGTTCCCTTACGGTGTGCTGCCTAGGAATTGAAGTAAGGAACCTTATTCCATTTCCTGAATGATCGAAAAGCAACTAGTTTCTCGGACTGTAATTAGTAACTTGTCTTATGGGCTTAAAGTCGCCGTAATGGTGTCCCGTAAAGCCAAACTTTGGCTTAGGGCAATATTTAATTTTAGGTATATTTAACTTTTAATAAGTGGCATCATTTAAAACTCCTGATATCTTCTTCTTGCCTTGCAGTTCCTGGTCAAGTTTTAAAAACTTGACCAGGAACTTACAACTTGCAGACCGGTACAAGAGACCTGGTTAACGCCAGCGGCGACGTTGTTGTATGTATTTTTACGTTCGGCGAACGGGTGTTCACTGGTATAAAGATCTAAATTCTTTTCATATCGCGATTCCGGGATTTACTTACAGTTATGAAATATGGACCTTTTGTAGTAGCATCGAGAATTGCTTTTCCGCAAAGCACTGATCTTGCTTAACCAACATTGTTCCAAATTATGAGGAAAGTCACGTCCAAACTTTGAATTACCTAGATTTGTTACATTAATTACAAATTTTAGGAATACAGTGGATTTTAGGCAATATCTTGACACTTAAAATGTGACACAACACCGCGATAGTCGAAGAAAACAGTCAATATGACTTTGACTTTTGATCAACTTTGGAGTGTTTTTTTCGGTTTCAGTTCAGTTGCTAGCCGCCACTACGAAGCTTGTTGACTAAGTTTGCAAGTGAAACTCGTAAACCTACGAGTAATTTTATCAAATGCATTTTATTAATGTTGGGTCGGATTTGACTCGTTCTAGCATGTCATCAGTGACTCTTACGCTATTGTTTTTGTAGGAAATTCAAGTCTTTTGGGACTAGCCAAGCAGCAATATATTTCATACCCGCATGATTATTTAAAAAAGGATTCGGATCGACTGGTAGGATACAAAAACTTTAGTGATTATCTCTCTTAAACTAGAGTGAGGACTTTTAGGCACTTTTTCCTTTAATTTTGCAATATTAACTTCAGTTGAAAATGTTGATGGTCTACCAGAGCGAGGTAAATCTTCCATCACATCTCGACTGGTTTTGAACGCTTTCTACCACTAATAAGTACGTGTTTTTAACAAAGTTGATTCACATCGTAATATTTTCAGGGACTCCGAACACGAAATTCTATTCGGGCCGCAAAATTTAAAACAAATTCTTTGTTCGATGTTTCTGGATATGCTAACTAAAAACAGGACTTTAATCTCAATAACAGATGCAACTGAAACTGTGTGCCAAAATGGAAAACGGTGCCAATTTAACAAAAAAATAATTGAATTTGTATTCATAAACAAACCATCCATTCCCTATACTTTTTTGACTGAACGTACATTAGATTATCGTCTATGACATAACAAAATAACAATAATCAGGGCGATTTTTCTTGCTGAGTATACAGAGTGGAGAACACGTTTAACCCTATGTTTTATCAATATTGTTCGGCGGGTGTGGTATTATTAGGAGGTGGCCCCACATTTTACAGTAAAAAAAGCACTTCGTGCCCTTGAAGACAGAGGGTGTTTCAACGACTAGAACTCTTGACAGCTACTGATAATTTTTCAGAGAGGAAAATTTATGCTATCATACGTCTTTCCGAGCAGTTTTTTTTTATATATGATAAGATAGCAAACAAGCAGATAGGTCTCTAGGAAAGAGTCAACTGTCGCCTATAGACACCAAAGATAGTAATGGTGCGTTGCTACCTTGTGGCGAGGTCCAATGCCGCATGCATAAGTTTACCGGCTACCTTACCCTCTAAACCAGAACACGACAGTGACAAGCATTGACGCTATTGCGGCAGGAATAGTGAAGGCGGTGGTACCAGACCCGGGCGAAACAATACAGAACTCTACCACCTAGTAGCCACGATGATAGTAACTCGCATATCGCGGTCGCCTTTTACGACCTGCCTGGCAGAACGGCAGTTTGATTATTCTACAAAGGAGCCCGGAACCAACACTTTTAGTAAAAATGTATATGCTATAGAAAGAAGAGCGTAAGTGGACACCGCATCAATCTAGATCTGTTATCAATTTTTCTTTATTTTTAATTTTAATGGTTTTCTGAAGTTATTGCGTAGTGTATGCGTTTGTTTAATCTCATCGTGTTTTCTAGTGTTTTATATTGTGTGTATGCACATGTGCATGAATCATGTATGTGCATATTTATCTATATATACCCATTCATATTATTATATTACAATAATTTTACATTACAGATTATTTAATAACGCACACATGTATATGCATACTTAACGTAAATTAAGATAAATATAATTATAATTATTATGATTTTTTGTGTTTATTTTTTGTTTTCTTTTTGTTTTTTTTTTCCCGATAGAGGTTTGAACTCATGAATGTTTAACTTTTTTAGATCAAAATGTACTAAACAAGCAGATGGCTCTCCTGAGTGGGGAGAGATAACCATCGCTTATAAATACCAAACGTGTTAATGGCCTTCCGTGTGGCGCGATAGTCATGTTACATGCATGAGTTAGCTGAGTTACCCACCAAACCGGAACAAAACAGTGACAAAAGCCGTGGTGCCAAACCCGAGAGACATTGCAGAACTCTATCACCTAGTAGCTACGACGGAAGTGACATGTGAACTGTCATGTACCTATAACAATAACTGTTTACCTTGATGACAGTCTTCAATGGAGTTCCGCAGAAACACGGGATAACGAATCAATCAAACTAATTTGAGCCTCTAAATCAAGCTATCCTTCTAAAATTCAAACATATTAAAGTTTATAGCCTGAGTAGTACATTAATATTAATCAACAGTTTTTAGTTCCTACTTTCTAAGACAACGTTTGATGTTTTATTACTGTAATAGTATTAAGTTATTTTCTCTTTCACAGTTTCCTTTACTTCAAGCTGATTATAGTTTTCATAGCTCGTTTAAGCGTAGTTTATTAAATACTAGTTTCTGACGCCTCTCAGACGGTAAAACGATTAACTGTAAGTAATTAAACGTAGTAAAACTGCGTAAGCCGTAGCAACTAAATTATTTTTTTTAATATTACAAAAATAACTCAACCATAAATGAAATATGGAAGTTGTTTTGAAATAAATAAATGAAGAATCACAGAAATCGATTCAGAAACAGTTAAGTAATCGATGTGCATATATATATATATATATATATATATATATATATATATATATATATATATATATATATATATATATATATATATATATATATATATATATATATATATATAGACTAGACTAGACGGCTTAGAAGGCTTTACTAATTTTTGAGCAATAGTCAACCAACTTATAAAATGTACTTAGAGAAGTTTTTATAGACGGTAAACCTGTGATGCGGATATATATTTGTCATTGACGTTGAATAGCTTAAATGTGCATAGTATGCAACTATAAAAGCCCTCTTCTTAGACCGCATTACTGTGATGGGCAACTTCGGAGCCCTACATTGCGCGTGGCTCGACATGCACTTTAGCAATTTTTTAGTAACATGATTTTTTTAATAATAATAATAAATGTTTATTTCAGAAAATTACATAATCAGACTAAAATCTATAATTACAAGGTTTTCTTAGATATTTATGATATTACGTGTGCCTGAACTAGGAAAACCTGTGTTTCAGGCTGAAAGAGCAAGTATACTTTTAATAACTAAACATATTTTATCATTTATACTAAAAATAAACATATACGTGTAAATAGGTAAAGTCTACTCTAACCTTATTAACAAATTCTCTGTCTCTTCGTAGGACAAACTTTGTAGGAATGACTGGAGACTTTTTTTGCATTTGTGGAAAGTTAATTGATAAATATCTAACAATGCATTTAGTCTATTGTAGAGATATGGGCCTAGAAATAAGTAAAATTTTGCTACAAAACTATGTTTTATGGCAATTTTATGGGAACAAACCATATCTTTTCTTCTTTTGTTAGTTATTACTGTACAGTAGAGAAGAGCTGCGTGCTGTTTTAGTACTATGTTGATTGACAACTGTTGGTGACAATCGTCTCTTACTAATAACTAGAATAGCTTTCTGCTTTGTTTGTATTATATTGGTATGTTATATATAATTGTTTTTTGATGTATTTTAAATTAAATGAATGTGGATACGTTTATTTGCCAATGTTATAGAGTAAGAGCTCGCGTTGGCTAGACCTTCGTTATTTTATAAAACCCGAAAGTTTATTCTTTTGCTGCAATTGTACGACAATCAGAGGTTTTGAAGCATATGCATTGATCTGCCGGCTTTGCTACCCTTCACACCAGAAACGATTTTCTTTGTTCTTTAAACGATATTTTGTATCCAATCGGTTGGTTTTTAATGAATAAAAAGTCAAGTAAAACAGTACAAGGGCTTTTAATCTATATTAATATTATAAATGCGAAAGTTTGGATGTTTGGATAGATGTTTGGGTGAATGTTTGGATGGATGTTTGTTAATCAATCACGCAAAAACTACTGAACGGATTTGAATGTAATTTTGCACACAGGTAGATGATGACCTGGAATAGCACATAGGCTACATTTTATCCCGGAAACATGTGCTGATCCCGCGGGATTCACCAAAAACTGTTATAATGCAGCGGGCTGCACGCTGCAGCTAGTACAATATAAATCCAAGTTAACGTGGAGTTTTACCAAGTGCCGACGATATTCAGTGTTCAAATGTATCCAATCGGTTGAAAGTTATCTTTCTGGGTGCTTTAATCAAAGAATTATCATCGAATGTTTAAAAAAAATTCAAAGGTTTTTTTTTGTAATTTTTAGATTGTAGAACGAGGTGTAGACCCAAATGCTCGGGATGGAGATGGAGCCACACCTTTACATTTTGCTGCGTCTAGAGGTCACTTGTCGACAGTCCGCTGGTTGCTGCGCCATGGGGCTAGACTTCACCTGGACCGACACGGAAAAAGTCCAATCAATGACGCAGCTGAAAATCATCACTTGGAGGTAAGATGTAATGTGTAATTAGTCTTAAAACATATAACAAATTCATACAGTTACTATAGTGCGCGCGGAACTAGTTGGTCGCGCCTTACGTATTACGTATTACGTATGGCGCGGCCAACTAGTTCCGCGCGCACTATAGGATAGTTCGTTCTTCATAAAATATTTAGAACGATACGTTTTCGGATACTTGGCACCCTGCACAGTGGCAGATCCAGGATTTTTGTCTGAGATCGGGTCTGATTCAGATGAGAGTAGGTTTTATTAAGGAAACAACACTGTTTCATGGTCTAGGAGTATCCTGATTTGGTTCTCCCCACTTTGGCCAATCCGTTAAGTTCTCCTTCCTCGGTTTCTCCGCCTCATTGATCGAGTGGTTAGCAACTCCGACTACGCGATCGAAGGGGTTCGGGTTCGATCCCCGACGGGGACAAGCATTTGTGTGATGAACATAAATGTTTGTATTTCCGGGTTTGGGTGTTTATTAAATATATTCTTGTATTTATATATGTATTTCTATGTATAAGTATCGTTGACTAACACCCATAACACAAGCAAATAATTTGCTTACTTTGGGGTTAGATCAGTAAGTGTAATTTGTCCCGTAAATATTTATTTTTATTTTATTTATTTTAAACAAGCAGGTGGCTCTCCTGATGGAGAGAAAAGCCATCGCCTATAGACAATAAGATGGTAATGGTGCGGTGCTATCCATGCGGCGGGATGGCAATGCCACATGCATACCTAAGTCTACCAGCTACCTTACCGTACAAACCCGAATACGACAATGACAAGCATTGACACTATTGCTGCAGGAATAGGTAAGACGGTGGTACCAAATATCCAGGCGAGACGTTGCGGAACTCTAGCACATAGTAATCACGATGGTAGTGACACGTGTAGCCAATCGGTCGTCTTTGACGACCTGCCTGGGAGAACGGCAGTTGGTCTATTCTTCAAAGGAGCTCGGACCAATGCCGTGGAAAACTACTACCGTATTGATTCAGCTGGAACAACTTTTGTTGTTTACTCTGCTGTTCACTGCCTACCAGTGATACTATTTTTATCATGATATGACATGACATGACATGCATAAAAATAGTATCGATGATACTATTTTTATGCATGTCAAATAATTATGTACTATTTTTATTTAAGATAAGTAAGTAATGAACAATAAACTTATGGTAATTAGTAGCTACAAAGAAAGTAAGTAACGGGTGGACTAAGATGATTTGGGAGAAATGAGCCCATCTACCTACCCTGCATTCTAGAGCAACATGATTAATTTAATCATGAGAAGTCAGTCTGGTTTCTTCTGATAACTTCATTTATCCATATCACCATTGTGTTCATATGTGTTTTGTAAGTCTTTTATCTGTCATTCTATGTACATGTCTCCACTAATTCACACTGGATAAGGTTTCCCAATTTAAACAGAAGCTTTCATGTAACGCTCAAATTCATTCTTGTTTTGTTATCTAAAATATTTATTTTATGAATATCATATTATTTATCAAGTATTCCTTTTTTAGGGTTCCGAAGTATACTAGGAACCCTTATAGTTTTCCTATGTCCCTCCGTCCGTCCGTCCGCACTATAGCTCAGAGATCCTCATTGCTAGAAATCTGTGATTTGACACAAATATACATATTAGTCACGTCAACAAATAATTAACATGAAATCTTGAAAAATATTTTTTTAACTTCCCTCTACCTATGTAGATAAGTTACTGAATTTGCCCCGATTTTCGAAAATCGAGTTTTCACCAAATCGCCAGGTTTTGTGGTCCTAGGAACCTTATTCGACTATGTTCATGTGTGTGTGTGTGTGTGTATTTACATACACACACACACACACACTTTCAGTTTCGATGAGATGTTTACACATCTCATCGAAACGTGGTTGATGGTATTTGATTGGATTCAAGTGGAATCCTGACTTCCGCTTAGATTTCCTGAAAATTTGAACCAATTCGGCCCAGGAGATTTAGAGAAATTTTGAAAAAACCCAAATAAACTTTTGGTGTAACAATATTTTTATAACATAACTTCCAGATTTATGTACCGATTGATTACAAAAACTAATCAGCTTTATTACTAAAAAAATACTCTACTGTATTGGTTCCGGGCTTTGAAGAATAGGCCAACTGCCGTTCTGCCATGCAGGTCGTAAAAGGAGACCGATTGGCTGTACGAGTCACTACCATCGTGACAACTAGTAGGTGGTAGAGTTCTGCATTGTCTCGCCCGGGTCTGGTACCACCGCCTTACCTATTCCTGCCGCAATAGCGTCAGTGTTTGTCACCGTCGAGTTCCGGTTTGGAAGGTAAGGTAGCCGGTAAACTTATGCATGTGGGATTAGACCTCACCACAGGATATCAACACACCATTAACACCTTTGTTGTTTATAGGCGATAGTTCATTCTTTCCATCACGAGACCCATCTGCTTGTTTGCTATCTTCTAATATAAAAAAACCACTTAATATTTTTGAAATAACTTTCACGCATAATACACCGATTGTCTTAAAAATGATTAGCTGTTTCCTTTAAAAACTGCATCAAATACCGTTAATTGGATCGAAATTGCTCAATTTGTGTAGGATCTATCAATGATGTAAATAAAAAAAAAGTTTTTTAATATAGCTTCGATTTTTTTTAATCTATCGATAATGTATGTAAAGCAATATTTTAGACCTCAAAAATTGAGTTGAGTGATTCGAAAGATCAAAATCGATAATCGTTTCCAAAATATACAGCTTTTCAAAAATCAATACACTCGTACTGCCATTTTAAGCAAAATGGATGTTTGAACTGAAAAAATCGATACTTATAGTTTTTACTTCTTTGTGCTTAAAATACCTTAATTTAGCGGAAAGTTTTAGGACTGACCTGCAGGGTCAACCGTTCACACATTTTTTTCAGGACATCTAGCTCCCCTACATGTAAAGTGGGGATATTTTTTTTTTCTCTCTTACCCCATTACGTGGGGTACCATTGTATAGGCATTTAAAAAATATTGTAGGTTTATGAAAACAAATTTTCTATTATGGACCTGCGGTCTATTCTTGAAAACAATATAAATCTTAAACCAATATTGATAAAAACAATAAGTTTCGAATATCGTTAAAAAACGGTACTCTTGAAACCAATATTGCAGTTTAACCACATTGATTCAGTATAGTAACGACCTAATTATTGGAAATAGATATCATCGTTACACGTCAAGCTAGTGTTACAAGTGGAAATTTTAAGTACCGTTTTAAACAAAATAACGAATAAAGGCAATAATGAGTAATTTCAAAAAAAAAACGAAATCCGTGTTGCGCTGTCGCCGAATCCAATAATTGAATATAGTTGTTCAGAGTACGAAATACTTCAAAATTCATTAAACATTCATATAAAATTGAAATCGGTTTTCAAGATTAGCCCTACTGGTTTGTAACATATTAAGCTTTAAAAGTGCTAACTTTTGTTAAAATGAAGTCTGCAGGTCCCCCCTCTGCAGGCTCAACGGTTGGTTTGGGGGTGGGAAAAAATCATATTAGTAGTAAATATATTGAAGTTAAAAGGAAAACTATCAAGATTTAGAAGGCTTTACAAGTTTTTGAGTAATAGTCGACCAAATTATAAAATGTACTTAAAGAAGTTTTTAAAGGCGGTGAACGTGTGGTGCGGATATATATTTGTCATTGACGTTGAATAACTTAAATGTGCATAGTATGAAACTATAAAAGCACTCATCTTAGTCCGCATTATTATGATGGGCAACTTCCGAATCCTACATTGGCGTGGCCCGACACGCCCTTTACCTATTTTTTATCTACACTTAACACCATTGGCCTTTAAGGCAATATTTGTGTCTTTTTATAAGGAAAACAGAAAATTTCTTCAACATTCAACACATAACCCTTTACATTAGTTGATTAATAATTTATATAACCAATATTTATGTTATAACGTCCTTTATACATGGCTATGCCTGCGAATTCGTCCGCGTGGTAAAATTTCTAAAGTTTGGGGTTTACCCGCATAATTCCTGTTTCCTTGTGATATTCTGGATAATACTATCCTATGTCCTTCCTCGGGTCTCAAACTATCTTTGTATCAAATTTCATCCAAATCGGTTCAGTGGTTTAGGCGTTAAGAAGAGACAGAAGACAGACAGACAGAGTTACTTTCGCATTTATATTAGTATGGATAGTATAGATTTTGCATTGGTATGCTCTAGTTGAACTTAATCATTAAAACTTTATCGCAGCAGCTTGATTTAATTGAATGTCATATATAATTACTAAATTAGATTAAAAATTCTCAAGTAATTAGATATTTTTTATCTTAAAATGCAAGAAATATTTTATTGCGAAGAAAGTAATTTTAAAATTGAAGAAAGCTGTGATTTCGCTTGTGATAGTGAAAAATTATAATTAACTAGCTGTTACCGCGACTTCGCTGACGTGACTCAAAATTCTCACTTCCTTTTGCTTAGTCGGCTGTAAAAGTAGATTGTGTCACTCCTGGATAGTATAGCTTGTTAATCTATACATATAATAAAATCATAGGAAAGTCAAAACTGTACATTGAATATTTTTTTAAAAGAATACTTGGGGCGTGATCTACAATCGATATCGAAGCCCAAAATACAGTTTTTAGAATTTTTGTCTGTTTGTCTGTTTGTCTGTTTAACTGTTTCTCTGTTTGTCTGTATGTATGTCCGGGGTAAACTCAAAAAGTACTGCATGGATTTACTTCAAATTTTGTATGAATATTACTAATAGGTCGGGTCAACATATAGGCTACATATTATCACGTTATCACTTACGGGGGAGGGGCAGTGCGGCTTAAACGAACTCCACGCGGACGAAGTCGCTGGCAACAGCTAGTCTATACATATAATAAAATCGTAGGAAAGTCAAAACTGTACATTGAATATTTTTTTTAAATAATACTTGGGGCGTGATCTACAATCGATATCGAAGCCAAAAATATAGTTTTTAGAATTTTTGTCTGTTTGTCTGTATGTATGTCCGGGGTAAACTCAAAAAGTACTGCATGGATTTACTTCAAATTTTGTATGAATATTACTAACAGGTTGGGTCAACATATAGGCTACATATTATCACACTATCACCTAGCGGGCAGGTGCTGTGCGGAGTAAACGAAGTCCGCGCGGACGAAGTCGCTGGCAATAGCTAGTGGTTAAATATTTTTAAGATCGATGTAGTAGGCTTTGAGTTTATTCGTTTCAATTTTAGGGAAATACAAATGTTTTCTCTTATTATTAGTAATAGATATGTAAAGATATCAGTTTTTGAAAGCAAATGCTAGTGTATCTTGGTAAAGATACTTTATCTTTACGCCCGTATCCTCGAAGAGGTAGGCAGAGGTATAACAAGTGCACCTACGATTAGCCGAAGATACTTAGTCCCATAATGTGATAGGTGGCAAGCCTATCACCAACTGGGAACTTATCAAATCTCAGGCAACGTTGTTTTTATCAGAAAACTAAAAAAACACTTTTTTTTATTTGCCCGACCCGGGAATCAAACCCGAGACCTCATGTTGTTAACTCTGACACCGGACCACTAGATCACACAAATGCAAGTGATATTCTTATAAACGTTTAAATACCTACCAATTTTAACTGATTCTCTTACATACCTAAATCATCACTACACCCCTCTGCATGGGCATACCCAGGTTTAAGACTCAGGTTCTAGGCCGGGGGGGGGGGGGGGGGGGGGCAACTGTAACATTTTAAGACTATATGTTTATGTTACTATATTTTTATCTACAACAGTAGATATTTAGTAGAGAGGTAAACAAATTCCAGGGGGGGGGGGCAGCTGCCCCTCCTTGCCCCCCCCTCGGTACGCCCATGCCCCTCTGTATTCTTAAATCTTATTCCGAGAAAATACATTACAATATAGTTGCAAAATAGGCTTGTATTGTTATGTAAATAAATTGTTTCCTTATTTTGATGCAGTTTTGACCTGAACTAACTTAAACTCAAATGGTACTCGTATACGTACTAAAACTTTGTATCGCGTCGACTATGATGTAACAATAAGTAATAATGAACGAGACAGAATGAGCACTGACTTAAGTACACGACTGAAGTTGTTTATTAAAGGATCGAGCTCATTGAAACGGCCCACAATGGGTCGAGGAGTGCCGCATCGCATTCATCGAAATCCGCCACGTAATATTCCGCCCCAATGCATCCCGCCGTAGTGTGCGATAATTCATGTAAAGTGTATGAAAGAAAACTTCGTGGTTTCTTGCGATGCAATCCGGTCCTATACGACCCATACCAGTGTGCTCAATTCTTAATAAGACCGTTGATAACAGCGGCCATAGCGAAGCTGCGCGATATACAAAGCGTTGTAAAAATAAATTTGATAGAATTGATCTTTTATTTTTTCTAGAATTTACAGAAGGCATTTTAAAATTCACAGTGAATTGCTTTGCTTTAATGAACGCAGAGTTACTCCGAACTTGCGTTAAGCTTTTCGATATACTGTCTATTGCTATCGATGATACTAATAATTTAAATTTATTTATAAGTTGAAAAAAATAAAAGTATACAAAACTACAATCAACTGATTGCCTATTAGTAGCACATCACTACTTAATTACTAATTTAACAATCGCTAATTTGTTATTTATGTGAAAATTTATTCATATGTAGCAATCTATACATATAATAAAATCGTAGGAAAGTCAAAACTGTACATTAAATATTTTTTTAAATATACTTGGAGCGTGATCCACAATCGATATCGAAGCCAAAAATATAGTTTTTAGAATTTTTGTCTGTTTGTCTGTTTGTCAGTATGTATGTCCGGGGTAAACTCAAAAAGTACTGAATGGATTTACTTCAAATATTTGCATGAATATTACTAATAGGTCGGGTCAACATAATGTCTACATATTATCACGCTATCACCTACGGGGAGGGGCTGTGCGGAGTAAACGAAGTACGCGCGGACGAAGTCGCTGGCAACTGTAGTAATAAAAAAGAAAGAATACGGAAACGTTGTTAGTATATTACAAGGTAAATGAAGGTTGTCTATGGAATTAAAGTAAAATTTTAGAACACGCATAAGTAAGAAGGCTTCTTATATAATCAACGTATATAAAGGTTTTGATTAAAAGTACAAAATAAAAGAGAAATCAGTATGGCCGAATGCGCGTGCACAATTACGCATCCAAATAACACTAACGACTTGACTCCGTCAAATGTGATACACTTTCCAAATGTCGGAGTGTGTTGGCTGTTGTCTTTTAAATAATTACGATACATGCAAAAACGAGGAAGAATTAGTTACAACTTGAAGGAATTATTCATTAATTAGTGATGATTAAACTGCACAGTCAAAAAGAATAGTACGCGATAAATTAACCAACCTTACTTTTGTCGTATATTTAGAATAAGTCCCTATTTAAAATATAATTTTAATAACATGCTCCGTAATCTTAATAAAGAAGGAAATCCCCAAAATATGAAATTCGTAGGAAGGTATATAGACTGAGTGAAAACATTTAGTATACATACCGTGCTTCGTCAAATGCTAAACGAAGAGTTGAAAAGTACTGTTTAAAGTTTCTGATAGGTACTTGGAATGTTGTTATATATAGGTATATAGAAAACGCTAAACTTTTAAATATCTATGTTTATAAAGATGTATACAAAACAGAAGTAATCATTTTAGAACATTGATGTAATCTAACTGATATAAAGTTTGAAATACTATATTCGTTATTAAATTATTGTATGTTATCTTCTGTGTAGGTATTGCTCGAGTATTGCATCAATTACACACGTATACTAATCAAAAAGTATTAGGTATGTTAAAAAAATTAAGAATCGAGAATTGACATAAATAACAGAATAACAGAATGATTAATATCCATTTTATAATTTAGCGGTTAAATGTACAAATAAAATTTAAGAATGTTATTGTTCTAATGTCGCTGGAATAAAAATTAGAAGGAATACCAATGATGATATTTAAGGCTCTCTTACTAAACAGCGTCCAATACATTACGTAGTACATACTTACATCAAAAAGTTTACCATCTGCATTTACTACTATTATATTAATTTCATAGAATGACTACAAATTAATAGTGAGAAGACCGAATGTAACACGATTATGCAACTGTAATAAAGCCGCCATTAACAAAGGTTTGGGATGTTAGAATTACGTCATACATCATTCTTATGCACGATAATATTATGATATGTCACTATTTTCTAAAAACGGGCATAATTATCACAATTACAAGCAGTTACCTAGTGTGTTACGGACAATAAAATGAAAAAGATAGAATAATTTCATACTTTCTAATTAATGAGAGGTATAGATGAGGTAATTTGACGTATCCGTTATGGAATTAACGGACGAATGCTTCCCGAGAATCCACCAGTGGCTTGCATCAATCGGGGTAATTATATTCGTTGATGCTTCATTTATCACGCTCTGCTCATATTCTTGTGAAGAAATGTGTGAGCATTTATCACCTTAATAAGAATCGTCGTGTTTTTAAACGATTAATATTCTTAATTATAACGACTTAACTGTGTTGGACTTTTAATTATAACGACTTAACTGTGTTGGACTTTTAATTTTTTTTATTTTTTTTTAAATAAATGTAAGTAAATTTTCGCGGGACAAATTACACTTACTGATCTAACTCCAAAGTAAGCAAATTATTTGCTTGTGTAATGGGTGTTATCCAACGATACTAATACATTGAAATACATATATAAATACTGGAATATATTTAATAAACACCCAAACCCGGAAATACAAACATTTGCGCTCCTAACACAAATGCTTGTCCCCGTCGGATTTCGAACCCGAGCCCCGTCGATTACGTAGTCAGGGTCGCTAACCAATCGACCAACGGGGCGGTCAATTTTCGACCGACTTTATTCACATAAAAACTTTAGTCAACAAGTTTTAAAATATTATTAGTCTTACTGGGTCACGTTTCATCACTTCACGATTGTTACAACCAGTCAACACTTTAGGGGATTATTTTGAAGATACCTTATATTTATCATATTTTATGCTTTACTAGCTACCTGCCCGTGTTTTCTTAGCTTTTGTTCTTGTGGGAATACGGTAAGGTTTATATATTAAAACCTTCCTCAAGAATAAATCTATCTCTTAAAAAACCGCATCAAAATTGGTTGCGTAGTTTTAAAGATTTAAGCATACACAGGGACATAGGGACAGACAGAGAAAGCGACTTTGTTTTATACTATGTAGTGATTAAAATTCACAGCAAAACCCAGAACTAAAAATTTACCGAGGCCTGGCCTTCAGTGTCAGTCATTTTTAAAAGGTAAAAAATAGCTCTGTGGACGACATGACTTAAGGCATATGAGTCTTCACTGATAGGATCATCTTAAAGGCATCATTCTTGCATAATACAAAATACTTCCGTTTTGAAATCATTCAGGCTTCCTAATTATATTGAAGAGATACTTTTACATTTTACTTCCGATTGGTTAGTTTTTACTGTTTATTGAACAAGCGTACTGTTAAAGTAGAGTATATTAATGTCGTTGTCCACAGTGTTTGAATGTGCTTGTAGCAGCGGGAGCAGCAGGCGCAGACAACAAACAGATCACCTCATTCAAGGCCATCAATTCTTGCGCTTGTGTCCCCGGAGAAGCACGAGTAAGTAAAATTATATGAATATTTTTGGTATAAGTGTCTTCAAGGAAATTTCGATTTGTTTCATTAAATTATAGCATACGGGATAAAAATAAGCAGTCGGCTCTCCTTCCTCCACAGGTGTCCATTAAATATGTCAAACATAGAAGAAATGCAACATGCGACTTTCAAATTAAGACACAATAGTGATAAGAATAAATACTTCAAGATCCTATATTCATGTAAAGAGCCATATTCGTCCGTACAGAGACTCTCTGAAAACGCATGAGTTTGAGATCTGTTTGAAAAACTAAAATCCGGTTAAAAGCGCATCGGACCACGTTCGATCCGCAGAGACATGACTATATTTTGTAACGACGAGCTTAAGTTGGAATATTTCTATCTTAAGACAATTTTTTTAATCTATTACAATTTTGGGTCCTTCATCAATCCAACCACACGTCATTTTAACTCCTTTGAAAAAGACGGAACTAAGCGCGGGGATAAGTTTGTTGCCTCTCTTAATTCACCTGACAGAAAGACAAACGGTTTTTTACCGAGTTAATAAAACCAACCCCGTAGGATTTTAAATGCCCTTGCACAGTACACAGAACGAATCGAATATTGGTTTACCACGATTTATCGGGTTGTAATTTATCGGGGGAAAAGCATTATAGTATTTGGTGATTAAATAGTTGCAGTAAAATCCCTTTGGCTATACTGTTTGTATCTAACTGGATTTGAAACCATATAATATCAGAATATTACGTTATTATAAAAACAGAAACATATATTTTAAAAACGGAAAAATAAAAAGTAAAAATGGTTTTCCGCCATTCTTATTTTGTTTTTATCGGTAGTTATTATTTTGTTTTTATCGGCTTTTATAGTACGAAAATGTGTTTTCAGTCCGAAAATATTAATGCCAATGATAAAGTACGCTCTGGTAGAAAGTGGATTTCACCTGTTTCGATCTCTTCCGAATTCTCTAGGTAGTAAGTTAACATCAAATGAGGACTATCAAAACTAATTGTTGCAGTATTTTGATCCGAGGTCACAAAATTTCTACAGCAATGAGATTTTTATATAAGTTATCGTAAAAATAAAAAATAAAACTTCTTTCGATCTAACATGTTACCGAGATGAGGTGATGATTCCCGTCGCATTAATGCATTTCCCAACCAACGATTGATGGAATGATGGAAATCGTCCATTTTATGTGTGACGTTTAGCTATTGATACGCAAGCTGTTTTTTGTTAATATTGTAAATCACTTTTGTTTGTTGTGAATAATGTCGTAATATAGGTTATTGTTAGGACCATCGTGCGGTATTTAGGTACTCGCTCATATGGTGGGGCCGCATTACCATGCGTAGAAGTTTTTTTTTTTTATATCATAAGATAGCAAACAAGCAGATGAATCTCCTGATGGAAAGAGTCAAACATCGCCTATAGACACCAAAGATGTTAATGGTGCGTTGCTATCTTGTGGCGAGGTCTAATGCCACATGCATAAGTTTACCGGCTACCTTACCCTCCAAAGCGGAACACGACGGCGACAAGCCCTGACGCTATTGCGGCAGGAATAGGTAAGGCGGTGGTACCAGACCCGGGCGAGACAATGCAGAACTCTACCACCTAGTAGCCACGATGTTAGTGACTCGATAGCCAATCGGTCGCCTTTTACGACCTGCCTGGCAGAACGGCAGTTGGTCTATTCTTCAAAGGAGACCGGGACCAACACGGCGAAAAGACGTGGTATATTGTCGCGATAAAATTCGTTGTTTTGCTGCCGGGCACTAGTGGACCGCATATACTCCGTTGATTATTATCAACGTAGTAGTGCGAGATAGCATGTTTGCTATCTCGCTTTAATTTGCGAATAGCATCAATGCAAAAGCGAGATGAGTATTCGTCACAAAATTGACCGAACCTTACTATTTGGTGAACCACACACGTCGTGATCACGCGAATCTACGCCGTAGGTCGATAAATGTAGCCATGGTTTTAGAAAATTCACATAATAAAAGCAAAAAATTCCTGGACTTTCTTTTTAAATATTAATCTGATGTCTCGCTGGAATAGGGTCGCAAATGTTTATCACATTTAACCCCAAGAAGGCACAGCTTTGCGCGTTCACCGCAAAAAAGCGTTTCGATTTGACAATACTCTCCTGACAGCCTCAGCTAGTATCGGAATTCTGGGAGTCAACATATCGAATAACGTTTAGTTTCGCGGTGATTTGGGAGGTAAGGCTAAACTAGCCTCCAAAAAGCTCGGTGTGCTAAGCAAAGCGAAACAGTACTTCTTACTGGCTAATCACCTCCAACTTTATAAGGTAGAAATAGGTATTCGGCCCCACATGGTGGAGCTCCCCAGCACCAGCTTCTGATCAGGCTATTTCGAAGGGGCTTAACTTTTTGGCATTACGCAGAGATATAGGGTTGCTCTGCATCTTTTATCGCATCTATCACGGAGAGTATTCTGACGAGTTGTTTGGATTAATACCTGCCGATGAGTTCCATTACCAGACATCACGTCAGAAATTTAAGTTCCGCCTTCACTATCTCGATGACTGGAAATCCACAACCGTGCGGTTCTCCCGGCACTTTTTGCCGTGCACTACTCTTTTGTAGAATCAATTACGGCAGGGGATTTTCCTAACGGATACCAATTCAATAAAAGAGCTTACTCATTCTTAAAAGGTGCGTTGCCTACGCATTTACCATTAAGTGCACTTCTTAACTGAAATAATAGTATAAATAATAGTAAACTTCGATACTTTACTACACGGTACTTTACTTAAATGTTATATAAAATTATGCTGTAACCTGTACTATTTAACATTCAGAAACTGCAAAAATCACATTATATATAAAAATGAAATTGGTTTAAATACCCACTGATAGAAAAGGCTGTTTTTCATACCTTTTACAGCAAATTTTCAATATTTAAAAAATAGGCAAAATTCGAATGCTGTACAGAATTTTTTAGAGGTCGTAGAAGATTTGTGAAAAAACCACCGATATTCTAAAATTTTAATTTAGTTGCATTAGTAAATACACCATGTTTCTCTTTAAACAAATTGAATTACATTTTTTAACTATCGCTTAACGATTGCCTATAGGCACCAGAGATTTTACTCCAAACTAGAACACGACGGTGACAAGCACCGATGCAATTACAGCAGGAATCGGCACGGTAGTGGAACCGAAACCCAGTCGAGACGTTGCAGAAACACCCACCTATTTAGTCCTTAAGGTGATAGAGATACGTATTTGCATTTTTTCGCCTTATATGAGATGCCTAGTAGAAAGGCATTTAATCTATTCTTCGAAAGGTCTGGGCCACTTTCATATCACATCAACACGGGGCCATAGAAATGTCAAGTAAGATTTGGACAGAACAGATCACTGCCATATTGCGTTAATTATATTACAGTGTGCACTCCAAAGCTGTATCAACGCTAACCCCCGGTCTCCATTCTACTTACACGCGCCGGAGAGAGAGCGGCGCAACTCGGTGCAGGAAAGGCGCGGCTCCATCTCCTCGACAGTGGGCTCTATCAGTTCCGCACGCTCTGGGCCGGCCGACGGCTTGTACGTCAATCCGATGCAGAGAGCTTCTGTTACTGCAACTAGACATAGTTCTTCAGGTGAAGATTCAGGTATGTATTATTTTTTTACAATAGGATTTTGAGCTCCTATCATTATCTTATATACTCGTATAAGTATCCTTAGAATAGTGAAATCTGTTATTATTCTATTTTTTTTTATTACAAACACAATTTGTATAAGTACAGTTTACCAACCATTATTTTCTCGTGTTAATTTGGGATGTTTCTAAAGGATAAACTTCCTGCCAGTCAGTTGTCGAAAAATATTCTTGCTAGGTGCTTCTTCCTTTAAAACGAGGGAAATTTGTGTATCAAACTTTCTTTGTACGACTTTTTTAAACGTTTAGAATTCCACCAAATCTACGTACAGAATTCCTGGTGCAATAAAGTTAATACTAGCTACTGTAGTATCAGGTTTGGAGAGTGAATTAGCTGGTAATTTTATGCATGTGGCGTTTCAACCCATTACACTATTGGCAACGCACAATTAACATCTATGGGCGAAGAGCGTCTCCTTTCGTCAGGACTATTATCTCCTAGTTTATCCTATGACAAAGAAAAACAAGGTCCTGAATCTTTTTCCATAGTCATAAACTCTCAAATATGGACGCTTTCGCAACACTCGCTATAACTTAAAGATCCTTTAGAAAGGTATATTTTTTCTTATTCAAGCATCACATAGCTATGAATATATTAATGTATCTAAAATATTGTAATTACCCTAAATTTGTATGAAACATTACCTTGTTTTATTAAAATTTGCGTTCTGATTGATCTCTATCATCATTTATGTATTCATTTTACGAGGTACACATGTTTAATGTTTTTATTTTATGACCTGAACTGTACGGCACAAACCAACTTATATGTATTAGGATGTAATGTAACCACACTAATGTGTCTTTATGGGAATTTAATCAGAATCTAAATTGTCAGCATGAAGAATTTCGGAACATAATTGTAGGGTGTCTAATAACTTTTCCGTAGTAAGATCATTTCTAATATTTACAGTAAAAAAGCGCCAGTTGAACTTATGGAGCAAGTGTTCCGTACAAATTATTGCTCCAACTATAAAAACAGGTCCAAGGATCCGTTTGATTTCGTAGACACGATTATTGCTCCAATTACAAATAATAAGTTTGTAGATATTAAATTCGCTTTATTTGTCGGAAAGTGCCCTAGGCGTTTTAATTTACTTGTAGAATGCAAAATATGCGACCTAAAAGGTCATATTATGCACCGCGCAGATTTATTAATTTGATTATATTCTCTTCTGAAATGTATTTAATACAAATTTAAACTTGATACCTCTTGGCATTCCTAAAAATAAGGGTCTGATAAAACCAATAGATAGACATTTGATGGAACCAAAGTGATCCTATAAGGGTTCTGTTTTTTCTTTTGAGGCACAGAAATCTAAAAATGCTACTATTCTGCTTTATTGGAAAATTAAAAGCCTCTTTTTGAGGATTTTTTTGAGGAATTGCTCTTATTGAGAGTTAAGCCCAGTATCTAATACTTCTGTATCGAAACTGCTACTGTTATTCCTGAATGGGCTAGATCAGATAATGTACCAATTATACCTACGAGTATGTATTGTTAGATAACATAATATGATTAATATTACGATATAATATTACGAAGTGTGGCTTACGAATATATCTTGCCGGAATAAATGATCGTAAACTTATTACCTCAGTATATAACATTAGATCATCGAACATTACCGTAACTAATAACATTATGCGATGCAAAACGGAAGTGCGAAATGAAGCAGAAACGCATGAAGTGCGGGTTTGAATAGTCAGTTGTTTTCCTATTCAGGTGACGATGACACCTGTTTTTTGATAATTGTTCTGGTGTAATGTATTCTGATATATATTTTGTGACAATACTAGTGTTGCTAATTAACATTGTGTTCTTTTGTGTAGCTGTTATACATAAATGGTTATTAAAAACTATATGCCAACCCATAGTTGTGTATTGTAGGTATTATAGTTGTCCATTATATAGCTAATTTTGATTAAAATAATATTTTAGTTTTCCACTTCAGTTAAATTTGGTAATTTAATGACAAAGATTAGAAAGCTTTGTTATTTCGCAAGGCAATTGAAAATAGATATACTTAAAATCAATCAACCTGACTTTAAATATTAGTCGTTCGCTCAGAAGATATCATCTTTCTAATCCTAATCTTCTGTTTTTTTAGTAATCTCCACAGTAACGTCAAATATGGATACCCTACTCGGTAGTAAAGTTCTGCTATTAATTTTTGCTTACCACCGTCGTACATATTTGTGTCGCTAAAAGTTAGTGTTTTTTACTGTCGCGATTTTAGGCTTGAATAGTAGTATAACTGATGTCTTCTATGGGCCAAGATATATAAACTCCTTATCTTGTTTCCCCAAACCCACAAAACCTCAGGGAACTTGCCCAACAGTTAAATATTTTGCTACGGTACTGCGGAGTAACAAAACTTTATCCGTACATCCTTTCTCAGATCTATATAGAAAAAGAGTGAGGCCATAGAATAGGGCGAATTGACGAAGCGTTGGGTAAATTACTTCAAGGTTATATTGAAGTAAGAGACAGGTTAAGGTTGAAAATAATGTCGGTGTAAAATGAGAAACCAGTGGTTCGGATTTATAAAAAAAGGCTACATGAAGAATTAAAATAGCTATAAAATGTGAACGTGAAAGG
This sequence comes from Apodemia mormo, assembly GCA_036924255.1. Taxonomy (NCBI): domain Eukaryota; kingdom Metazoa; phylum Arthropoda; class Insecta; order Lepidoptera; family Riodinidae; genus Apodemia; species Apodemia mormo. The sequence goes on from JAUPFN010000017.1 coordinate 30,524,772, forward strand.
ATACACAGGAGCAATAGGTACCGGGGAAGCCTAAGACTGATTAATCGGGTGCCAGTGGTGTTAAGTCTTCGACTGGCGTATTTGTTTGAAGATATTCATAAATCAAGTCAAAAATGCAGAAATCTTGATGTATTGATGAGCACTCGGTTCTCTCTTCCTACCCAATAAGTGATCTGGCTATATACGTATGAACATAATGGGTAAAATTAAAATTTTTCGTTTTACGTTCTTGCTGTCCAAAAAGAAAATATCAGTATCAGACTTGATATCCTAAAAGTAACATATATCCAATTATTCAGCTAAGTTTCTCGTTGATGCAAAGTCTGAATATAACGCAATTTTGTTTGTCGGGTAATATAGTTTTAAATTTTTCCTCGTAAGACATACTAATTGTGAATGCCTTAATAAGCTGTTTTAGTATTACGGAAATCAATGAGGTAAAACAAGTGTAGTTTTAAAAGAACGTAAGCTTATTTATTTATTTTATTTAAACACTTTATTGCACATAATGGTACAAAGGCGTAACTTAATGCTATTAAGCATTTTCTCACAGTTTGCCTTCCGTAATGCTGAGAGAAAAAACTTGGGTAGTGCATAATAAATTAATTATGAGCTATTAACAAAACTTAATACTAGATACTAATTTATCATAACTAACCTATTATTAAGAATATTCTACAAGAGTCATATAAACATTTTAAGAAAGCTCAGTATAAATAATACAAACAATTAATACTATAAATAAATATAGGTTGACTACTTACATAGAGAAATATACATACATCAATACTCAATAGTAAATTATAGATACATTTTCATAATATTTAATTACATAAATATAATATAAAATACACACATATACAATAATTAAGAATTCTGACGTTTTAATAAGTGATCATATACCGCAGTTTTAAAAATTGATAGTGTTGATGATTCACGCATCTTAGAGGGAAGATTATTCCATAATCTTATCGCAGTAACAGTGAAGGAATTAAAATATGTTGCCGTATTGTGGTCCGGATACATCAGCGTACTTGAGTGAAATGACCGCTGAAGCCTACCCTGATTTGAAATGTATGCAAAACGTTCTTTTAGATATACTGGAAATGATGGATTCTTCAGAATGTTAAATAAACATGATAAAACGTGAATGTCACGCCGAAAACGAATATTCAACCACTTCAATTCCGACCGAAAATGAGTGACATGGTCATATTTACGCAGTCCGAAAATATATCGTATGCATAAATTAAGCAGCCGATCAAGTTTATTTAACAATTCATCGGTTATATCAGTGTAACAAATATCCGCGTAATCAAGGATAGGCAACAACAGTGCATTAACTAGTGTAATTTTAGTTTTTAAAGGTAGAAAGTTTTGTAGACGTTTTAGTGCATGCATAGATGCAAAAAGTTTACGACTAAGTTCACTTACTTGAAGCGACCACGATAAGCTGTTGGTCATATAAATACCTAAGTTTTTTACGGACGTACGGTAGGAGAGACTTTTACCGTTGAGAGTCACAGGGGAGAGTGTCTCCAAATCAAATTGTGCCAGATATCTATCACGCCCAATTAACATTACCTGCGTCTTATCGGGATTCAACATAAGTCCATAGTTTTTTGCCCAAGTGCAAACTGCATCTAAATCAGCGTTCATATTTGCGATGCCTTTATCTAGGTCATTCGGCTTAAACGACAGATAAAGCTGCAAATCGTCTGCATACAAATGGTAGGAACAATGCTGTATATGAGAAGTGACTGCATTTATAAAAACCGAAAAAAGTAAGGGGGATAACACACCGCCTTGCGAAACACCGCTAACAACATCACACCAGTCCGACTGCATTTCATGAGTCCGCGTTTGTTGTTGACGCCCACTAAGATACGACGTGAACCAGGCCGTTGCCGATTGACATAAATTTAAGGAACGAAGAATAGCAATTAAAATATCATGGTCCACACAATTGAACGCATTGCTGAAATCAAGAAGAGTAAGAAGCGTGATCTGTCTTTCATCCATGGCCCACCGTATATCATCAGTGATTTTTATGAGAGCCGTTGTCGTACTATGACATGGGCGAAAGCCTGACTGAAAATTATTTAGCAGGCCATGTGTTGAAAGAAAATCAGAAAATTGAATGTAAACAATGCGTTCTAAAATTTTTGAGAGGTAAGGTAAAATAGATATAGGTCTAAAATGGGAAGGATCTGTGGGATTATTTTTCTTGGGTATTGGGGTTATAAAAGCCTTACTCCATGAGATCGGAAATTCACCAGAGGATAATGACAAGTTAATGATATCAGTGATGTGGGGTAAAATCACGTCAAGTATTGGTAGAATCATGATTCTGCCTAATCCGTCGTAACCAACAGATTTGGTGGATGTGTTGAGTATAATCTTGCTAACAAGGCTTTCAGGAACTGGTTCAAATGTGAAAGGCGTACTATGTTTAACACCAGACAGCTTTATATCATGGAGCGTATTTTGTTTAAGGTATGGATCAATTTTGTGAGATGGAATAGAAAACTGTGTATTTAGAATATTAATATTTAAATAGCAAGGCAATTCAGTCTGCAACTTCCCAATACCCAGAGAACGAAGAAATTTCCACATATTTGTGGGAGAGGAATATTCAATATTCGAAAGAATGTGGCGGCGTTTAGCATTTCTTACCATTTGATTACAGCGATTTCTTGCTAATTTGAAGGCATCCCAAAGCTCTGGAGAGCGATGCTTATTGAATTTACGCTTCAAACGGTCCCGACGAGCCATCAAATTGCGAATATGGTCATTCATCCAAGGTGCAGGGGGATGTTTCATTCGAACAGGTCGCGAGGAGCATGTTTGTCGTATAGCTCCATTATGAGATTAGTAAAACACGCAACTTTATCGTCTACACTATTCCGTAAATCAAGTTGGGACCAATCTATTTTTGCGGCATCTGAAAGTAGTTTTGATTTATCTATTTTATTAAAGTTACGCTGCATAAATATTTTACATTTACTTTTTTGAGTTTTTAATTTATAAGATGAAAATATCAGGTCATGGTGTGAAAAACCAGGTGCTGCAAGCTGTCCACTGTGGCAAATACGATCACTTTTAGATGTAATTATGACATCTAATAAAGAGTGGCAGTCATTAGTGTGATAAGTCGCATTGAGTGGCAGTATCTGTAAGTTACACGATGTTGTTAACTGCATAAGAGTACGAGCTCGCTTATTGTCTTTTAAAGGGCAAGTATTAAAGTCACCCATCACAACACAATGGTCATATTGGGGTGTATATGATTCTAAAAGCTTTTTACCCTAAATTCTTAATCGTATAATGAATGTGTAGTTTGTGGAAATCCTTTTAAAACTTAAAAAATATGAGGTTCTATTAGATCCTGAATGTGACAAATAACAGCCCTGACTTGACTACTACGATTATTTTAATAGAACTTTATTTTATGTTCATTTCAGATTTAATAATCTACATTCTGCATGCATTTGCGTCTAACATTGGTTCGTGTACATAAGATTGGGCTAAACACAACACATATTGTGAATAGTCAAGTATTTTGTGTGATTTGTGATCATATTTTATACAGTTTTGCAGTATATTAATGCTCCGGTCACATTATGCGGATGTTTATCGAGGAATACTTTTTGGATTTAATATCGGAGTTCTTTAAATAAGATGATCAAATTCTCTGACGGACCTGACCTCTCAATTTCTGAGATGAAATTGTTTTTATTTTATTTAATACAGTAACAAACCAGCAGGTGGTTCTCCTAATAGAAAGAGGTAACCATCATATATAGACACCAAAAGTGTTAATGATGGATTGTTGTCGGTGGGGCGAGGTTATAATATCACATATATAAGTTTACCGGCTACCACAAAGACAAACATCGACGCTATTTTGGATACCTTACTTGCCTGAAGATAATGCTAATTATCTATTAACGAAGAGGTTTTTTGGATTCAGCATGTTCAGCATCAGAAACGGAATCAGCAAACACGGGTGGATGGTTCCTGCATGGTACCAACAGCACAAACTCGAACGCTCCGGCAGCATTATACCAGCGAGTCCGAGACCTATTCCACTCGCGCTCGCCCGGGCCTAGGGTTCCCGCTGAAGGGCAAGAGGCACCCACTATGACAGGTGAGTTAAATGTGTAATTAGATTTCATAAGAAATTAATAAATGTAGGCCTTTGTTTTTAAAAGGCACAATATACGCTCCAGCAGCCGGAAGCTTAAAACCTTTTCTTTTTGAACTTTGGGATCCTGTCCTCTACAGGTCTCGGGTCGGTACTATTGTTAAAAAAAAATAGGTAATTATTACATGCACATTAAGCACATTGCACAACAATAATTTAAGTTTGAATATCCTAGTGGTTTTTTCGGATATTACTTAACGAATAAAACGATTAAATTTGCGAACTTTCGCGAACTTCCATATGTGCCTTTGCGTTGCCACTGATAGGCAAAAAATTCAATGTAATAAATGGAACAAACTCACCGTAGATTTGAAAAATAACAAAGACTTCAGCGACACAGTTATCCACCATCGTCCACTACAATTTCGACCACGTCGGTAGCAGGCATAAATTAACATAGTTTACGCACTCAACGCACATACGTTGGTATTCAGTGTCATCGCAACGCAAAAGTGAGAGATCGCGCGCGAATCAAATGATATTCTTCGTTGAGTTATGAATATCCGCGATGTCTGAATTTATTATATTTTCCCAGGTGTTTGATGGCGTTTGTGTTTAGTGTTTAAACGAATTAAACTTCATAAGCTAATTTTATAGAATACTACTATTTTACAATTACTAATCATCAGTACTTATAAAAATTCATCGTTGTTAACTTTAGAATAAAAAATAGTCTAATCGCAGTCATATTGCTAGTTTTCTCAAATCTTCTCTGAAACTTATGGAACCTGGCAAAAAGATATGGGACCAAATGGGAAGTATAACCTCTCGAACTAAAATCGGGAACTAAATTACCAAAACCGGTTAAAAAATTACAGAATTCTGAGTTTACAAACATAATAATATAGCCTAATTGAAAACTTCCTCCGTTTGGGGAAGTCCGTTGAATGTACTTTTTTTTCAATATTTTCTTGTTCAGGTTTCACTTGTGTACATAATCCTAAAATATTGTTAAAGTGAAATCGAGGGACTCAATAAACAAAAATATTAGACTTAAAGATAAGAATTACTTATAAGTTTCTATTGAAAAGGAGATTTCAAAATGTCAGTAGTATATTGAGTTGTACTACTAAATTGCCAAGAAAATACGTTCAAAAGATCTGTTAAGTACTAATGAATTAGACGACGATAAGTCTACTGAATATTTCTCTCAAAATACAAGATACATCTGGGTCACAACTGACAACAAACGTTCGTCAAGAACTTAGTTAAAAACGCCCCGTAGCTTCAATAGACAACAGATTTTAACCAATCAATCAAGTATATGACAAAGAGAACCACATTCATACTTGTACATTCTTAACTAAGCATTATATTTATTTAAGACTTACATACAGCGAAAACTAAAATATTGAACAGTAGGAACCCTACCTCCTTTCTTCAAGGTTAAATTCTTTTCTATGTTAATTTATATTTAAAGCTTTATTTGGTTTTAGCTTTGGAATTACTTAGTTTATATTTTTATTACAGTGAAAGCGGAAGTGCACGGGTCAACTGAAGCGACAGTTCCGGCGGAACAGTCGGACAGCGACAGCGGCGCTGAGGCGGCCCGGAACCACCATTACGAAGACATATACACGGCCAGGGAGGAGCAGCAGCGACGGAGGTAACTCAAGCAGTCAAATGCAAGATTTAGTGACAAAAGTCGGGCAAGTCATGACTATAACTTGCTCGACTTTAGTTAAGTGCTGTGTTGTCCAATTTTCCAGGAGATACTTTAGCTGCGAAGTATATATTGTATATATTGTGTGGTTTTTATGTGTTATTGCTGAGATATTTAGTGTGGAAGACAATTGTGGATGATCATGTCGCTAGTTTTTTCCTGCTTGCTATGCCTTTGGTGAGTTTGTTAAATTTATTGCGCAGTTTTTGTTTCTATAATAGCCACACGCACAAGTCCGCGGAAAGTTATTAAGTTATTAAATTACATTAATTTCTTCACTGTGTTAGGGACTTCTGCAAAGTGATGCGTGAAGCTGTAAAGTACCTACGTCAACCTTTTAGGCCTCAAACTTGATGTCAGCGATCTGCGGCGCGGTTGCGTGAGCGGAGCGATTTAGCGCTCGGACCAAGGATTTAAAACGTTATAATATCGATATTTTCGACTTTTCGTGATTGGTTCGCCGCGTTTCCTGCTGTTTCGTGATTAGTTCGCCAACTAGCGCTAGAAGACAACGTCATAATATCATACACCATAACCAACCACGATGACGCAAACATATCAATATTATAACGTTATAAATCCTTGGCTCGGACACAGCTCCCCAAGCTGGCGTCGCGTCGCTGCCATCCAGTTCGCTTCAATAAAAGTCAATGTCGACCAGTATGTCGACGCTTGAAAGACAATCCTCACTAAGTGACATTGAGTAAATTTTACAGGAGAGTGATTTAATAGTTATAGTAGTAAAAGTTCAAATATATAAAATAAAAAAAATCATAAAAATCACATAATTTAATTGTTATCAAATTTACTATAATTAAGTGATTTATTTTATATTAAAACTTTAAATCACTCTCCTATAAAGTTTACTCAGGGCGGCTTGCACCAAAATGCTTAAATCATTTTAAGTCACTAAATACGTTTAAAGTGACAGCATTTAAGGCGATTTAACATTGGCTAAACATTTTTAAGGGACTAAATGCATTTAAGCATTTTGGTGCAAGCGGCCCTTTATGTCGCTTATTGAGGATTGCCTTTCAAGCGTCGATGTATGTGTGTAAGATCGCTCTCTTTCGCCGCCGCGTCGCAGATCGCTGACATCCAGTTTGAGGTTTTAATCTTCACAGGCACATATTTTTTTTTTGCATATTTTTTGTTTTTGTAAAATAAAAAAGATCAAAGCAACCTCGACTTATTATGTACATGTATTATTTAGATAACCCTGTTATGATCTTCGTATATAATGTAATAATTGAGACCATCTTTACAAAATCCATTATTTATTTACGTATAGAACATAGGTGAGTTTAATGATACATGGTTTTCCTTACTAGTTAACCTAATTCGTTTGGAAAACATTGTATTTGTAGCTGATGACGAAATCAAATTTTCAATAAATTAACAACAGCACAAATTACTGATATTGAATCATTGATTTTTTATATCATAAATAGCAAACATAGCATCTGTAGACACCAAAATGATAATGGTTTTTTGCTATCCGTGTTGCGCGATGGTAAAACCACGAGCATAAGTTTACCGGCTACCTTACCCTCCAAATGGAAACATGACTTTGACGACGGCAGGAATTAGGTAAGACGCTGGTAACACAACCAAGATTGAATATGGGACTCGTTTCTCTTGTACGAATTCCTTAACATAACTGCAGATAGTATATTCTTCCAATACCAGTATATACGGATTCCTCGTGTTGGTCCGGGACCAGTGTGTACTAGTGAGCAGTGTATAATAGTGTCACAGAATACTAGAGACTAACAGAAGTCAATGTACATACAAGTAATAGTCGAACAACGCATACATAGTCTCCTCTCAGGGACGCCATATCTCGGACTGGCTCGGGACAGTTTGTTCCGCACCAGTCCGAGATATCCGTGAGAGGTTGTGTGTGCTATGCTTTAATATAACTTGTATGTAACATTGAGTTCTGTTAGTGTCCAGTATTGTGTGTCCAGTATGTGGTGTGTAAGGCGCGGTGTGTCGCAGGAGCCGGTCCCGCGACTCGGGCAGCCACAGCCGCCCCGGCAGCGCCGCGCTCATCGTCGACTACACCGCCAAAGATAACATTGACCCGTATGTTCATCACTCACTCACTCCAACCTACTAGCTTTATCTTTAAAACGCTTTACCATGACATTGCCATCATCTGATCATCTGTACTGGGTGACAGATATAAGCCTGTACCAAGGGCGGATCCAGCCTTCGGGTCAGGAGGGGTCACATATTTGAGGTTCCGTCCATATAGGTCTTACTCCTTATTTGGATCCCCCTTGGATCTCCCTTGGACTGTACATACCGAAGAAGGGTGTTCACTACTAGATTCTGATATCAAATATGTGCAAAAATAAGGACTTAAATTTTGATAAAAAAATCTAATTATCCAACAAAAATGTTAAGTACAAACACCCGTGCATAGACACAGAAGTTCATTGTTTACAAGCAGCAATTTTCCGTAAACGTGACTAGACTCGTTAGTAAACCGCCGTCACCTACGCAGTGACCATTATTTTTGAATATTACTGCAAATTCGTTGAGGTTTATTTTTTAAGTCAAATTTTCTTTTCGTTGTGTTTTTATTGGTTAGATAATATGACCATTGGCTATCGTTTCCTTCAATATGTACAGTAATTTACGAGTCAGCCTATATATTAATAAGTAAAGCAAAAACTTTGTACCTCTTTTTACGACAATTACGCGAACACTAAAGTATGAAATTTGGCACAGTTAATCCTTTACGTAGTAAAGGAGTGCAGAGAGCTAATACTTTTATATAATATACATTAGAAACATATTAAATTAATAAACATTACACACACTACCATTCGACACATATTAAAAATATTCACCCATGTATGCTATTTTGTTTATGGTGCAAGTCAAGTGTCAAACTTAGAAGAGATTTTATTTTGTAGTCTGTGTTCATGTTTTTTATATATCATAAGATAGCAAACAAGTAGATGGATCTCCTGATGGTAAGAGTCAACCATAGTCTATAGACATCAAAGATGTTAAATGGTGCGTTGCTATCTTGTGGCGAGGTCTAATGCCACATGCATAAGTTTACCGGCTACCTGACCCTCCAAACCGGAACGCGACAGTGACTAGCACTGACGCTATTGCGGCAGGAATAGGTAAAGCGGTGGTACCAGACCCGGTCGAGCCGATGCAGAACTCTACCACCTAGTAGTCACGATAGTAGTGACGCGCATAGCCATTTTTCATAGACCATTATGGTCAAATTTCAACCGGAGGACTTTTATATCTTCGTACTCCAGTAATAGCTGATGATGATTATTTGCTCTAGGGTTAATCTTCTTTTTTAATTTTCCAGTAAATTGAACTGGAAATTATTACTTTTCTTCATCTATTGAATTAATCTGCGATGATACGCCCTCCATATCCTTATTCATTTTATCTTTGTTTTTTTTGTATCTAATACATGAAAAAGTTATCTAAGATTTATGTTGTTTTGGCAGTTTATTCATTTTTCATCGTAACATTTACATAAATTCTACTAAATATAAAATAATGATTTACATTCCGATATTCTCTAAATTTAGTTCCAGGTTCACGAACAAATTGTTCGCATAAATTACCGAAAATCCCATTCTTTTCTATGTAATTTCTGTAAACCAGAATCAAGCGGTAATCACTGAGTTATGAACTCCAGGTGCCCTAGAGAAATACTAAAACTAAACTGACTTGAGCTCGCAGCGAAATCATTCAGAAGTATATAGAAGGACTAGAAATATACTTACAATTTCCAAAATAGACATCAATTATTATTTTATTTTAAACACTTGTACTGTTTCATGATTACAAACTGTATAATATATTTATTTTTAATTAAACAGTCAACCGGTTTCATATTTCACTGCATCTTCAGGGCTAAAACTTAAATGTCAACGTAAAAGGAGTTTCACCAATTGACGACGATGGAGGGTATAAATTATAGACAGCAAAATATTTAAGCATAAATACCTGAAAAATGACACCTTTACAATTAGGTTTAGCTAGCTTTAGGAGTTTGAAATTGGACACAGTTAAAGTTTACATTATGTAGGACTGCAGAAACTTAATATTTTTAAATAATATGCACAATAAATACATTAAATATTTTAAAACAAACATTACACACACTAAATTCAATAGAAATATACTTGTGTAATGATATGCACACATATATACCTACTATTTTCTCTACGTCTTTTGATGTTGATCTTTTGACCGCCTCGTTGGTCGAGTGATTACGCAATTGACGTGTGAGTGCTAAGTGTGAGTTTTTCTTTTCGCATTCGATCGTGAGCGCGTTTCGAGTTTACTAGGAATTTGTATGTAATTTGTACAGCGCCACCTAGTGGTAAACTGGTTTCTCACGTTTACCACTAGGTGGCGCTATACAAATCACATACAAATTCCTAGTAAATTCCAAACGCGCTCTCGATCGAATGCGAAAAGAAAAACTCACACTTAGCACTCTCGGGGCTCAGGTACGATCCCCGACGGGGACAAGCATTTGTGTGATGAGCATAAATGTTTGTATTTCCGAGTTTGGGTGTTTATTAAATATATTCTAGTATTTATATATGTATTTCTATGTATTCATATCATTGATTAAAAAATCAAAATTGGGTACTGGCTCGGTTGCCCTAAAAAAATCGAAGCAAAACAGGCATCTACAATTGTCATTTCTAGACAATGTTCCACATCACAGAGCCGGAGGTACCAATGTAACTCCGTCACAACAGGAACGTGACGTCAATGATGAAAATGGCGAAGTTGATGATATTTATATTTATATATTTTGGTTGTTAAACATGAGATTTTATTGTATAGTCTATGGTTTAACTTTAACCCCAGGGCGATCTCTAGTGTTTATAAAATTTAATCTAAAAATCTCATGTCTACCAGATCAAGTAAAGCTTACGAAGAATTGTCACCCGTATCAACAGAGAGTCAAGGAAAATCTACGTTGGCCACCAAGTTTGCAGCTCTCACGCATAAAGCCCAGAACTTTGTAAGTAATGTTTTTTTTAAATTTCATAATATACCTAGTATTAACAGTAATTAGCTTGATTGTAAAAAATATAATCTAGCTAATTACTCTTTAATTATAAAAAATCTATCTTATGCACTTTAGTGGAAAATGCGGTATCCCCCGTGTTCTCGCCTTTGAAGAATAGGCCAACTGCCGTTCTCCAGGCAGGTCGTAAGAGGCGACTGATTGGCTATACGACTCACTGCCGTCGTGGCTACTAGGTGGTAGAATTCTGCATTGTCTCGCCCGGGTCTGGTACCACCGCCTTATCTATTCATGCCGCAATAGCGTCAGTGCTTGTCACTGTTGTGTTCCAGTTTATAGTGTATGGTAGCCTAGCCGGTAAACTTATGCATTTGGCATTACACTTCATTCACATCGTTAGTATCTATAGACGATGGTCTTTTCTTTTTATCAGAACTCTTTCTATCAGAAGACCCATCTGCTTGTTTGCTATCTTATGATATAAAAAAAATTTAAAAAATATTTAGTAGTTTGATGAAAATTAATCTCTGCATTAATAAAAGACTTCAAAAATCTTTTATAATGTCGTAGTTTTAATAGTTTTGATAAGTTTAATCATAATTCTTTTTATATTAATTATAATTTAGAATGTAGTGTAGTACTTTCATCAGACGAAAAAATGGAAGTTATCTTAACATGTGTGTAATGTAGTGTATCTATGTTTGTATGTTTGTTCACGAATTTCTCGGGAACTAATTCGTATTGAAGTAATTCTTTTTGACTTGAATCAGGTATATTCCAACTTAGGGAACAGTCCAAGTTTTATCAAAATCGCTTCAGAAGTTTTTGAGATATGTATTATAGTTGACAGATATTTGAAGTCTGTTTAATTTTTCAAATTCAATTACTGTACATAACGAAGTTGTTCTAAAATATGAGAAAAAGCACGCTTAAAGTGAATTTCGCAATCTTATAAATTTACATCCGTATATATAAACGGCTTGCTTAGCGCCCAGAGCCTAGCAAACTACCTAGCGGGTATCTTAGTAAAAGGAACGTTCTAGAATATTCGCGATCGGGCGGACACCTAACTAATTGCTTAACGACCTATCGAATAAAACAAGCATGTTGGATTTTTGTCACCAGGCGCGAGGCACTAGACCACTGACCGACCACAGCCCGTAGAGGACTAATATTTGATTTTCCGTATTGAATGCATTCTGGCAACTAGATGAGGTAAGACGAAGCGGGGTCGCAACGCCGTGATTGGCTAACTCGAGGCCACAGCAAAAGATGATGATATACAGAGGATCTGATTGGTCGACACTGATTGAGTATTTCCGCGTGGACATTTACATCGGAATTGTAAGTCAGATGTGTTGACAGAAGCCATTCGCCTGTTATTTGGTGTCTATGGGCTGTGTGGTCGGTACACTAGACGCTAAGTAAGCCGCCTGTCTGTGCGGATGTAGCCTGAGGCTGGTTTTAGTGTCACGCTGACCGCACGCTGACGGTCGGCGCTGATGGGTCAATATGTATGTGTGGTTTTACAGAGACGTTTCTGCCTGCGCGGTTGGTAAGCGTCGCGGGCCACGAGCTTTGCATCTCTTAGATCGTCATATAGTTTACCAACACGCGCGGGTGGCCCACGCTGACGGCAATTCAGCCGCACTTTTCAATCTAGTGGTATAGTAAGGATGTACTTGTGTACGTCGTCGTCGTTGCCTTTTTCTTCATATTATGAAAATACGAGAAATCTCATCACGACTGAATGAGGCGACAAACCGATCACAACGAGCCAGCAAACCACGTGACTCTTGTTTTATAGTTTCGAGCGGGTCATACGCGCGATTACGGTCCGTGCTGACCATCACTGTAAAACCACACTTAGTAGTCATAGTTAGCGTTTTTGAGTCCCGCAGACCGCTCAGCGCTGACGGCTGTAGGCTACATACATCAGCGCTGACCGTCAGCATTCGGTCGGCGTGACAGTAAAACCAGTCTAAGGCACAGAATACTAGAGACTAACAGAAGTCAATGTTACATACAAGTAATTTTCGAGCATAGCACACACAGACACCTATCATAGATGCGATATCTCGGGCTGGTGCGGAACAAACTGTCCCAAACGATTCCGAGATATGATGTCTGTAAGATGTGTATGTGTGCGTTGCTCGAATATTACTTGTATGTAGATTGACTACTGTTAGTTTCCAGTATTCTGTGCCTAAGGTGATACATGGGGCACAATAAAAGTTTTGCACTTCTAGCTAATCGGAACTATTTGAATTTCGAATGTTATATTTTTAAAACGTTGCAACCTTCTTAGTAATAAAAAAAACAATTGGCGGGAAGTGATTTGTCAATTGTTTTTTATCACACATCAAAGTTCTACGTATGCAACAAAAATGGAATTAAGTCGAAAAGATCTTAGAGCGATGATTTTTTATGATTTTAAAAGTTCTCTTTCTCCGCAAGACTGTGCCGCTCCGCGCTTGTCTGCAAAATGCTTTTGGGAGAGAAGCACCTTGTTTGAGCACCGTGAGGCGATGGTTTGTTGAATTTGAGAGAGGTCGAGTTTCTTTACATGACGAATTTCGTGAAGGGCGGCCTTCAACTGGCGTCAACGAAAATAATGTGGCTACTGTTAAGCGGTTAATTGTACGAAAACCCCCGGATTACCTATGAGACAATTCGAGGACTGTTGGGGATTGGTATGAGTAAGATTCAGAAAATTTTACACGAAGAATTGAAAGTTCGGAAACTTTGTTGTCGTTGGTTCTCTCATGAACTGACAGCGGAGCAGAAGCGGGCTCGCGTGGAATGGTGCTCACAGATGCTACTGAAGTGCGACCACGGACATTCTAATGTTGTTTATAACATTGTCACAGGAGACGAAACGTGGATTTATTGTTTTGAACCCGAAAAAGAACAGTAATCTTGTGAATGAGTGTTTCAAAATGAGAACAGGCCAACAAAAGTGAGACAAGCGAGAAACGTTGGTAAAAAAATGATCGCTTTTTTTTTCTCAGCTACGGGTCCCATCTGTACAATTCCACTTGAAGATCAAAAGAGTGTTAATGCCGAGTGGTATTCTACCATTTGTTTACCCAGGGTGTTAGAAAAAGTTCGCGAAAGACGACCCAAAAGCCGCATTCTCCTACACCATAATAACACTTCTTCACACTCGGCCAACAAAACAAAGTAATTTTTAGCTTCCGAAAAAGCACATCTTGTCACTCATCCTGCGCATAGCCCCGATCTAGCACCCTGTGATTTCTGTATTTTCCCCAAAATCAAAGATTTGATGAGAGGTTTTACTTTTACCAACTCCGAAGAGGCAGTGATAGCGTTCAATCAGCACGTAGAAAACATGCCTCAGATCTGTGGTCCTCCTGTTTTAAAAAATGTTCGATCGTATAAAAAAATGTTTAAAATGTAAAGGAGATTATTTTAAAAAGCAATAGACATAATATTTTGGTTATAACATGTTGTTTTTTTAAGTTACGCAAAACTTATAGTGTGACCTACGTATGTGTGCGCAGGCCAGCCGGCTGTCGTCGGCGGGCGGTAGTCGGCGCGCGTCACTATGTGAGGAGGGCGGCGGGGGCGGGGGCGCGGGCGCGGGCGCGGCGGGCTCGGCGTCGTCGGGCGTGTCGTCGGGCGCCAGCTGCAGCTCGGGGGACGAGGCGCCGCCGCCGCCACCGCCGCCGCCGCCTCCCGTCGTGCTCGAGGAGCCCGCGCTCAAGCCCTCCGACCTCAAGTGCAGGCTGGGTAAGTGATTTATCGCTAGGATGAACCAATCCGTCGTTGCTCGCTGTGCTCGTAAATCTCCGAGCAAGTGGTATATCAAAGCTCCGAGCAAGTAAATATCAAAATTCAAGCGGAAACTGGGTAAGTTATCCACCGCCCTGATGGCAAGTAGCTAAGATGAACCAATGAATCGTCGCTGAACTACCCCGTCGTCGCTCGCTTTGCACGTAAATGTTTGCAGTGGAAGTAGTCACGACATCAAAATCATGAAAGCTCATGTGCCGACTTGGTAAGTAATTTACCGCCCTGATACCAAGTAACTAGTATAAATCAATCAGACGTCGTTTACTGTGCTTGTAAATCTCCATGCAGGTAATCAAAACAATTTCGAGTGTATACTGGGTAAGTGATCCACCACCTTGATACCGGATAGCGAAAATAAAACAATTACTTGACGCTCGATGTACTTTAAGACATCTATTTAAATGGTCAAAACATCAAAAATTAAGTGTAGGTTGAATAAATTCCACTTCACCCTTAAATAAGTAGCCAGTAGGTATAATGAGCAAGTCACCTCCGATCGTGCTCAATAATCCACGCTTAAACCTTCTGAATTTAAGTAAAGATTTGAACAAGGCCGTTCGCATTCACAATAAATAGCCATATAGAACCAATTACTAGCCGTTGAATTCAAGTGGCGGTATTGGAGTAATTTAAATTTGAACTTAGAGTTCCTCTGACCCTCTAAGCTCAAATTTAAATTGCTTATTATTGACAGGCATAAAGTAGGTATTACAAATAAACTCACTTGTACTTCCAGTTCACATATATTTTATTGATCACACCCAACCGGTTTCGCTTGTTACAGCATCACCAGGGATGTTACGCACATTTACAATATTTCTAATAGATTTAATATAGTTATAAGCTACATTGATTATTTATCTAAATAATATAGCTTGTAACTGTATAAAATCTGTTAAAAATATTGTAAATGTATGAAACATCCCTGATGATGCTGTAATAAGCGAAACCGGTTGGGTGTGAACAATAAAATATACGTGAACTGGAAGAACAAGTGAGTTTATTTGTAATACCTAGTTTAAAATGCAGTTTCACCAAGTGCCGACGATGAAAAGTATCCAATTCATTGACAGGTATGTTATACATCTCCAATGACGAATAATCAGGGAAACAAACTTAATATACTAGTAGTTATAACCCAACCTCAGATATCAAATCACCGCCAATGCCTACCGCGCTGCGCTTTTCTTGTCAAGCTTGAGTATAGGTTGAACAAATAATATATTTATCACTCTCATGATTAGGCTTAAATAGTTCGAATGTTTGTCATTCGACACATTTTCTGCCACCATTCGATCAACACCTAGGTGACTTTTTAGCTCTAGTGTAGGTAAGTTTTCATCACATCATAAAGCTTCTTACAGACTAGTCTGAGGTCGCAGAGTAGCGGAACTAGATTCGGTATTCTTAAAAAGTCCATCACGCCGTAACGTTACGGATATGGGGTGTAAATTTCATCCCTAAGTCTGGCTGAGCACTTTGCTCACCCCAAAAGCCCGGTTTCGCAGTAACGGTCATTTGGACCAACTGCTTAAGTTCATTTCGAAAAAAAAAATCATCTCTAATATCGAATTTGTTGTGTAATTCCACCCTAAAACATTTGCATTCAAGTATTACAAATAACAAGAATTTACTAGGAGAAGAATTTACTTCTTTAACTAAAATCCAGGATAAGTAAATTAACATCACTCGAAATATCTCGGAACACAACTTTAGTAAATAAAGATAGCAACTGTCAATCAGACAATAAGATACTAACATCGTGCATTGTTCCGGGCCTCTTTTCAAGAATAAATCACCTCCATTCCTAGTAGATATTTCGGAAAAGGCGGATATGTGTCTAAACCAGTGATTAAACTGGATACTCCTTTCAAAGCAATTCCTTAGATTGTCAGTGTTGCTTATATTTACACCCAGAAATTTAGAGTTATAGTACTTACCGATTAAATAAAATTAGTCCAGGGGTATTTTCTACGTCTTGGCTTTTTTTTCGGCACGATAAAATAGCACAACATGGCTTATTTCTATTTTTTCACTACATATTTAGCGTAACAAGCGTTAGACATAAACATTTGCTCATAAAAGCGGCTACACGTTCCCCGTCCAACACGTTGTCTATTAGTATTTGCGTGGTCTGTGGGCCGAACTTATTACCATCGTGTTTGCTAGGTGGTAATTTTTTGCAGTCTCACCTTTTAAAATTACAAAATTACAACCAGGGTACGCGGATAAAAACACTTCTGATGTCTATAGGTGATGGTTATATTCTGCCTCCATCAGAAGAATCATTGCTTTAATAATAAATAATCAAATCACTTATTTGCGATCTTATGATATAAAAAATATCGTTCTTGGAATATACTTTATTGTAGCTTATAGAAATGACCCTTTATTAAAGTATGGTAGGGTAATGATTTTAAAAAATCGATTCCTTTGGTCGTCTACAACCAACAAAAAACGATTATTTTGCAGATATGTATATATATAACAACAGATTGTAGTGTTGTCTAGTGGTTAGCCCATTTGGTTTAGATCATAAGGCCTAGGGGTTCAATCCTCGGCTCGAGTCAGTGTTGTTGAGGTTTCCTGGTTTCCTTGGTCGAATCTTAGAAGCAACTCGATTGAGTACGTATAACCCCTGTACCTGGGATAAGCTTGTAAAATTGTAAATCTCGCAAAAATCAGGTCAGCAAAACATGCGAACTCGGAACCACACAAGCCGGATAACCAAAGGATCGGTGTGAACCATATCGTCTATTTCGGAACGTCCTGTATAACCCCCGAGAGAACCCGCACGCCGGTTGCTTGACGTTACTTTTATATCATAACGGGATGATGAAATGCTATTTACTTTTTTGTGAAAAAATGCAACTGAATATGTGTTCAATAATTCTAATATATATATATATATATATATATATATATATATATATATATATATTTCAAACTGTACAACACTCCGTCGAGTAAGCGGGCTAAGCCTCGTAGTCGCATCTACATAATATGTCTGTCGTCATTTTGTGTCCAGCATTATTTTGTCTTGCCATAGAAATATTAATTGCAATATCATTTAAGATTATTTTTTTGATCGACGAAATTTTTCTTATCACTTTCTGCAAAATAATAGCCTATGGTGAAGCCTCGTAGTCGCATCTTATGTCTATCGTCATTTGGTGTCCAGCATTTTGTCTTGCCATAGAAATATTTGCTATATCATTCAAGATTATTTATTTTGATCGACGAAAATTTTCTTACCTCTTTCTGCAAAATAATAGCTTGTGTATTTAATAAACAATGGCTATGACGATCGGACAGGGTTTCTTACACTGTATAAATAATTCCTTCCATCATGGTCATTCCATCCATGATAGTTTTAGGTTTCATGTTTCATCTTAAGAAAAAGATAGCTAGTAAACTAAATCTGATGTTTAGCTCTTTCGGCCATGTGGATATCAACGTATCGATTACACTTTTGATTCGGTGGTGATGCTTACAAAAACCCTGCCCGTTTCTTATTTTATACGATGATAAGCTTTGGCAAACGTGATGCGGCTAAACTAATTGGATGCAATCAAATCTCAATAATGTTTATGCCTTTCAAAATCACAAGCATAAGGATAATGAACAGCTGCTTAAGCTTCATAAAATTTCCGCTTGTTAATTGTACTTTCTACGATGTTTTGATGTTGTTGCGTTCCGTTTAAGCACTGTACAATGATGCACATTTGGTGAATCATGTTGATAATAAGTACTTTCGACTATGCTGCTTACTGTATACATAATTAGTTAATTTATAGAGCACTTTCCATTTCACGAAAAGAAATGTTTTTTATTAATGAGATTCAAACAAAGTCTTGGATACTTAACAAGCACTTTCAATTTTTTATATTAAATACTTTCATTAGAGTGTAAATAAATATTGTTACGGCGTTTGTCTTGTAGGTTTATTAGAATAAACTTAACCTTTCTGTTATCGTGATTCACTGGTTTATCAGTATCGCGTTTGATTATTTTAACGAACATCATGTATTTGTTGCAATTATCAAGGCCAGGGGGCTTAGACTAAGTAACAACATAAAAATGATAATGAAGTTAGAAGAAATAAAATGTACGGGATTGACATAAGCCGCGCTAAATCACGTTTTCAATGTCACTGGCATCCTTGTTGTCCATGACGATGACGAATTTAGATGTCGTTACATGTTCTGTGAAGCACATGTGTTGATGCACCACCATTTTTTAGATTCCGAACTGATATAGAAATATTTCTGACTTAGTAGGTAGATAGGTAACGATTACCGAGGTATAGAGATTTCTGCTATACAAAATGTTATTTATTTATGGCCTTCAAAGTATGCTCCTTCAGAAACAATACACTTACATCAAGGAATAATCCAATCATTAAAAAAAATTAAACGCTTTTCCGGAATAAATTTCTGTTCTCGCCGCGAATTCTCTTTTCTGTCTTCTACCGAATAAAAACGGGTACCACAAAGGGGTAATTTGGATTTAAGAAATAGAAAAAAGTCACCTGAAACCATATCTGATGAATAAGGTGATTGCATGATGGTATTTGTTGATTTTTTGGTCAAAAATTCGTCTACAATGATGGTCTTATGTAAAGACGCATTATCGTGGTTCAAAATTCAAGTATTTTTTTTCTACAAATCTGGCCTGTTACGTCGAATTTGCTCTTTTAAACGGTGCATAACGCTCAAATAATATACTTTATTTACCGTTGGACCTTCCGGCAAATGAGTCATCATGATTTCGAATTTTAATCGAGTTTGGCGTGCTTTTTCCAGTTTCGTTAACGGTTTCGGTTCGAACTAAATTCATGTCTCGTCACTAGTAATACCTAATGCATTTCATGAATGTTGGGTCGGAATTGACTCGTTCTAACACGTCCACAACAACTCTAATGCGATTGAGTTTTTAAAGAAAATTCGGGTCTTTTGGGACTAGCCAAGATGCAACATGTTTCGTACTCAATTGATTATTTGAAATAATGCGGATCGACTCGTGAGACTCATATAGATCAGCGGCTATCTTTCTTAATCTTGAATAAGGATTTTCAGTCACTATTTTCTTCACTTTTGCCATGTTAAGTTTAGTTGAAGGCATTGATGGACTACCAGACCAAGGCAAATATTTCATCACATTTCGAATGCATTTTACCACTAATAAGCCCGTTTTTTTGATAAAGTAAATTCAAGGTAAACCTTTTATAATATTTTCAGAGACTCCTAACACGAAATTCCATTAGCGATGCAAAATTTAAAACTAACTCTTAGTTCGATCTTTTTATCTATTAAGAAATTCGCAATACACACTAGATAGAATCTAACTAAAAATAGTACTGTATTTAATTTTAATATATGATTAAACACAGTACTATTATACCAGATGCAAATGAAACTCCACGCCAAAATGGAAAACAACTGTGCCATCTAACAATAAAAAAAACGAAATACTGAATTTGGAACAATAAACAAATCATCCATTCCATTTTTGTACACACTAAATTTATAAATAATATAGTTCAGTGATTTCAGTGAAAAATTAGTATTACGTTCATTATGTAGAATGATTTAATTTTTTAGTCATGGGCTTAGAATCGTCTTTATATATAATAAGCTGTATTTTAATGCAATGTATGCGCATTATATTTATGTAAACAGCATTATAACTGACAAGTTTATTAAAATCGTCTAATATATTTCATATTGATCTCAAGAAAATTTCATTTCAATTAATTTTCTACGCTTTATTTTAGTTAGGTAAATATGTAATCACACTGGTTCCTGTGCGGAGTGTAAAAAATGCAACGTACATAAGACTGTTTGCTTTATGGAGATTCAATCAAGCAGACTCTTAAAATATTACCAACAGACCTGATATTTTTCCACCCAAAAATCATAATACTTATTTGTAATACTCAGAATCATACGCGAAACCTTAAAATCTCAGCTGAAAAGCTTTATAAACTATTTAAAGAGAAGAGAAAAATAAATGCTGTTTTCGTGAGTAGTAAGTACTACTACTACATTAGTATGTATGTGTATGTATAATTACTTGGTATTTTGGGGCACTAATTTTTGTAAAATCTATATAATCTATATAAATATTATAAATGCGAAAGTTTAGATGTTTGGATGGATGTTTGGATAGATGTTTGGATGAATGTTTGTTACTCAATCACGCAAAAACTATTAAACGGATTTGAATGAAATTTGGCACACAGGTAGATAATGATCTGGAATAGCACATAGGCTATTTTTTATCCCGGAAAAATTAGATGATCCCGCGGGATTCACCAAAAACTTATAATGCAGCGGGCTGCACGCTGCAGCTAGTATACAAATAATTACAAACGTAAACGCATTAATACAGCGTTACATGCCTGCCGCGAGAATGTAAAGGTAATGTTAATGACTTACTTGATAGTTATCTTAGAAGAGGGTATTCCAGAGGTAAATCTGAACGTTTGTTATCTAATTATATAAAAATAAAACAAACATTAGTACTATTACTATTCATAATCATAAAAGTAATAAATGTAAAATTTGAAGTATTTTTACTAATAATATTAAATAATGTAATAGTAATGTAATAATAGTAATAAATACAATAATAGAAGCATAAGCCGATGAAAACAAAAAGTTTTATGAGATACTTAAAATAATACCGAGAACGGGGATGGAAATGATTGCAATTAATTTCATTAGATCATAAATGATTCATCACGAGAGATCAACTTTCTAGTGAATGTGCGGAGTGATATATTTAGTCAGTTTAGAATTATCAAACGTTTTTAATACGGCTAATTCGGACAGAGTTAATTACTGAATACTAAGCACCTTATATTGCATAGAAAGTGCTTTTTATTGTAATTAAACAAGGATGTTGTTTTTTGATGTAGGCAGTAGAACCCGTGAACAACTAATGCAGAGTTCCTATAATATTCCGGCGAATAGCAATCCATCATTCGTAGACGTAACCCATACAAATCATTAATAATAACGAAATGTTCCTCATTTGGTTTGTCCACAGACCACACAAATATTATTAGACACGGAGACACGGTGTTGGAGGTAAAACGCGTAGCCGCTCATATATAAGGGCCAATCCAGTCTTCGGTTCAGAGGGGGTCACATATTTATGGTTCAGTTATGATAGGCTTTAATCCTTATATAATAAATTCATACCTATACTACCCAGGGGTGACATGACCCCCCTGGATCCACATGACCCCCCTGGATCCGCCCTTGGCGGGCCCGACTTGCACTTGCCTGGTATTTTAGAACTTGCCATCTTTTAGAACCACATATTCGTACTCCGAGTTGATTCTAATAAAATGAATTAAACATCAACAATCCATACTTCCATACTAATATTATAAATGCGAAAGTAACTCTGTCTGTATGTCTGTCTGTCACGGCTAAATCGCTGAACCGATTTGGATAAACGTTGGTACAAATATAGTTTGAGACCCAAGAATGGACATAGGATAGTTCTTATCCCGGAAATCCCACGGGAACAGAAACTATGCGGGTTTTTATTTTAGAAGTTTTTCCACGCGAACGAAGTCGCGGGCACAGCTAGTAATATTATAAATGCGAAAGTCTGTCTGTTACGCTTTCACGGCTAAACTGCTGGACCTATTTTCATGAAATTTGGCATGGATATAGTTGAAGAGACGGGGTCAAATATTTTTTTTTCAAAAATCAGACCCTGGCGGGCTGAAATAGGGGATGAAATTTTTATTAAAAGCTATTTGGACGACTTATTAATATACTCGCGGGCGAAGCTACGTGGGTCAGCTAGTTTTGTTATAAAATCAATTTATTCAGAATTAAAAGTTACATTCAATAAATTATTTTCCGAAAGAAAATATAAGTTAACAAGCTGACCCGGCAAAAGTTGTGTTGTCATACATATGACCTGTATTGAATGTTTTGGTGGGCTACTTGGGGGAGAGGGGGGAGGGGGGGGTTGTTGCGATAAAAATTATCCTACATTTAAGCTGGATCGAGCGGTAGATATCTACAAAATTTCGTTGAAATCGGTTCAGTAATTTAGGAAGGAAGCCATAGCGGACAAACAACGTGATACGTAATTTATATTCTATACTTGTTGACCCGGCAAACGTTGTTCTGCCTTTTTAACTTCATTTTTTTCTCAACTTTTAAACCTTCCCTGGACTTCAAGAATTAATTTAAAACCAAAACTAGCCAAATTGATGTTTATATATAGACTAGCTGACCCGGTAAACGTTGTTCTGCCTTTTTAACTACTCTTATTTTTTCTATATTTTCTCACCTTTTAAACCTTCCCTGGACTTCAACAATTAATTGAAAACCAAAATTAGCCAAATCGGTTCAGCCGTTCTAGAGTTTAACGAACAGCAATTGATTTCTATATATAATTAAGATAACCAAGTTAAACAATGTTTTAGTGTCTCCAGTTACTTTTATGACGCTTTTTGTTTGTTGTGGTCTAAGGGTTAGTTTTCTCGGTTCAGATCATGAAGTTTATTTGAGGCTTTTGTGGAAAATCCAAAATCTCCAAAATCCAAGTGTCCGTCTTTCACGGCTAAACGGAGCGACGAATTGACGTGATTTTTTATGTGAAGATATTTGAAGGGATGAAGAGTGACATAGATTACTTTTTGTCTCTTTCTAATCCCCCCCCCCACTTTTCCCTCGAATTTTACGCGAGCAAAGTCGCAGGCAAAAGCTAGGCTTTATATACAATCTTCACAGCTGTTTTTATGTGACAATACAAACATGTTTTCGTTAGAGTTTGGCTTTCACCCTGCTCCTTCATTTTAAATGCCTGATATCTTCCAAGATATTCGTTTTAATTATGGATATATGCTATAAAGGGCAATTTTGATTTACCATGTACAACGTATCTAACGTGTTTAATTGAATAAAGAACTCATTATTTTTTTATAATATATAATAGACTAACATGCTTACTGCGGGTTACTACCTACATCCTTAGGCAATAAACATAGCATCGCGGACGTTTTGTGGATCTTTTTTATTTATATTATATACTAGCTGTTGCTAGCGACTTCGTCCGCGCGGACTTCGTTTACTCCGCACAGCCTCACCCCCGTAGGTGATAGCGTGATAGTATGTAGCCTATATGTTGACCCGACCTATTAGTAATATTCATGCAAAATTTGAAGTAAATCCATGCAGTACTTTTTGAGTTTACCCCGGACATACATACAGACAAACAGACAAACAGACATACAGACAAACAGACAAAAATTCTAAAAACTATATTTTTGGCTTAGATATCGATTGTAGTATTAAGTAGTATCAAGTATTCTTTTAAAAAAATATTCAATGTACAGTTTTGACTTTCCTACGATTCTATTATATGTATAGATTTTGTGGATTTTTAAGTATAGCCAACATTTGCAATGTAAGCACACAAAAATATGTTTATATGGCAAATCTTTGAATTACTCGGCTATTCTTCTATATCTAAAACATTAATATGCATGTATTAAAAATATAAACTGTCCTTTCGAATCACTCTTTCTATATAAAAGTACTAGCTACAGCGTGCAGTCCGCTGCAATATAAAAGTTTTTGGAGAATCCCGCGGGATCACCAAATTTTTCCGGGATAAAAAGTAGCCTATGTGCTATTCCAGGTCATTATCTACCTGTATGTCAAATTTTATTCAAATCCGTTTAATAGTTTTTGCGTGATTGAGTAACAAACATCCATCCAAATATCCATCCAAACTTTCACATTTATAATATTAATTAGTTAATATAGATATAGATAATGAATATAGATTATTAAAATCGTTTGCGTAGTTTAAAAGATTTAAGCGTACATACAGCGGAAGCGACTTTTATACTACGTAAAGGTATGCTGATTGCAAATGACATCAAAGAATATAATAAAGAAAAAGAACACGAAACTGTTATTGTCGCAATAACAGTAGGTATGCAGCGAGAGAAACCAATAGTTATTGTGCTATCAAGGTTATTGTTATTCAGTTTCTATTTTATAAAATACGGTAAATTTGAAACGTTTGGCTGTTTTACTACAGCATAACAGTAGTCATCGGGTATTTATCAGAAAGATTGTACCATGAATCATCACGCGGCATAAAGTAGAATGAGAAGATTTTCCCAAAGGGAATGAAAATATAATGTATGGGACCTTATAATATAACATTAAGGCGAGGTATTTTGACGCGCGTTAATTCTATAGGAAATGGGCGGCGCGGTATGTTCTGAAACCGCTGGGAAACGTGTTAATTTTCGGATAAATAAATATAAAACTTCAGGTGAAAACCAAAATTTAGCACATTCTTTTTTGTATTTAAAACTAAATATCACCATATAAAAATCGTGTGGAAGATTAGAAATATTATTAACAAATTACTTGTCTTAGAGTTTTTTAGCCTGTTTTCGGAATTTTATATGATCGAGTTAGGTACATTCTATCATGTAATAAGTTAGCATATTCCTTAGATAATATCTCCAGGTATATCGTGTAATTTTAAAATTGTTATTTAAAAACCAATACAAAAAACGAAATTTAGCAAACCAGTTTTTTGCAGTTTGTCCCGATGCGTCGCCTTAAGAGCATTGTATTTTTTTATTAACGCATAATGCTAAATTATAATAATAATAATAATAACAATAATATTGCTGGACAAATTACATTAATTGATCTAACTCCAAAGGAAACAAATTATTTGCTTGTGTTGTGGGTATTAGTCAAGGATACTAATATATAAAAATACATATATAAATACTTTTACATATACATATAATAAACACCCAAACCCAGAAAAACAAATATCTATGCTCATCACACAATCGTCCAAATCTATTTGCCGTTATCTAAGAGTAATTTGAAACAATTTTAGATTTTTTCGTAACAAAAGATTAAAATAATTTTTCAAAAGTTGTCGTGTTTACAATACCGTAAAATTATGACTATGAAAATTACCCCTCAGTAAAACACTTTAGGCATGTCATTAAATATTAATTTAGACAGTTATTTAATATTTAAAGCTTTAGAATTGTTATGTACGATGCTCAAAGACACGGTATAAGCCATTTTAACGAAATTACTACTAACCAAAAACAAGACGGTATAAATATAATAGCAAACTTTATTAAATTTAAGTGTTTGTGAATTCAGATTTATACAAGATATGTATGCAAAATTGAATAACTATGCATGAATATATAATCTATACTAGTCAATTTTAATTTTTTCTTGAAATGACAAGCTATCCACAATCAATAATTATGTCAAATGTTTTACCGCGTGTCTATATCCATTATTTTAAATATTAATGTAATTCAGAGTAACATGCGGAGCTACGATAACTTATCTATGCGTTACCATGCGTGAAGTCATAATGACTAACGAGCTTCGTGTGCTGTGGTCACTTGTGGCGGGGTTTCAATTTTCACTTATTTTGGCTTCTGATATAATTACATACATTTTAATCTTAAAACTACAAATCTCTTTGGCAAATCTTTACTTAAAACAGGAGGAATTGGAATGTGATAAAAAGTAACGCTATTGGTCCAACACTTTTTATCCAAATTGAGGGAATTCATATTAATCTACAATTTTATGTAACATCGTGTGTCATCATTCAGCCTTTGATGCTCACTGTTGGAAATAAATCTTCTTACAAAATTGCCACAAGTAATGTACGATACTGTAATTAAAGTACTACTAGGGACAGTCTATGCACTTCCTAATATTTAACATTAACTTAGTGTAAAGGCTATAAATTACTTTTTAACTATTTTTTTACGGGAATGAAATGAAGGAAAATATTTTATCATGCGGGTGCTATCATGGGCAATGGGCATCCTATAGTTACTAATTTTCAAAGTAGGTATTGAATTTGTATTTCCACAGCTAAAACAAACAAGCAATCTAAAATAGTTTTCAAAGAAATTACATTCAAATGAGCAAGTAGAGCAGTGAAGCGTCTCATGAACGCATTGCGTATGTAAGAATTATGCCAATGCAGTTTGTATTACGCGTCTTGTTCATAACTTAATAGTGGGCTGGGTGTATACTTCTTACAGGAATTTATTGGCTCAGTACTTATGTTGTCGGAAACCGCGTTAGAGGGAAGAATATTTATTTGTTTTCCTAAAATTGGTAAATAAACAATAGTCTTTTACGGTCGCGAATTCGTAATTGTGTGAATATTGATACAGATCGTTTGTTTAAATTATTAAACATACGTAATTTCATGATTAAATGTTAGAAAAATTTCGTAGTAACTTTTGTGATGACGTCGCTTTTAGTGAGTTGTGAAATAAAAGTGGTAATGGGTTAGTATTATAATTATAGTTAAGCAGTATAATTTTATTAATGTTTCCATCATAGTCATAATAAGTATCGACGTATGTAGCGTGTAAAAAACCCTGTTCGACCCGGAAGAGGAATATACGTATGTCGATAGCATTATCAAAAAAATAATGAAATGTTTCTATTTATAAAAATTAATATAAATTTCTTCTAAAAATGTTTCTATTTATAAAAATTAATATAAAAAAACCTCGCTAAAATTTAGCGAATATGACATATTCGCTAAATTTTAGCGAGATTTTTACAATAACTATATAATATTCCGCCGAGTAAGCGGGCGCGGCCTCGTAGTCGCGTTTCTGTCTGTCACCATTTTTTGTCTGGCATTTTGTGTTTGAACTTTGAAATATCATTTTAGATTTTTCGTTTTGATTGGACATAATTAAGCTACCTATATCCGCAAAATAATATGTATATGATTGTATATGGCCACTAAACAATGTCTTTGACGATCGAATAGTTTTTTCAAACTGTATAAGTATTTTTTATAACATAAGTGATAGAGAACTAACACATAGTACTTCTAGAAGTACGAGGCAGTCGCCGCCAATGGTCACTAGAAATATAGTCATAAGTTGCTCAGGCAAGCGCTTACGGAATTAATTGTTGTAAATCTAATTTTAGTAATAAAGCGTCGAAGCAAGAGTTTAATGCTATAAGCTCCGGTATAGATCCGCGAAGATTACTAGACTATGTGCTCGATTTATCAACAGTCAATTCATCTTCACTTTATGTGACTTGATCAGATTCAAAGGTGTACAAGTTGCACCTCTGCCTATATCTTCAGGAATATGGCAGTATTATCGTACTATTTTTTTAAGATTGTCTTATGTTAGGTTGATCTTAATTTAAGTCTATTAAATATGTTAATTCTGCTGAAAGTTCTTCAATAATATAATAGAAACAAAGTAGCATCTAATAATAAAGAATAGCCAAGAAAAAATATTTATTACTAGCTGACCCGGAAAACGTTGTTCTGCATTTTTAACTACTCTTATTTTTTTCTACATTTCCTCACCTTTTAAACCTTCCCTGGACTTCAACAATTAATTGGATACAAAATTAGCCAAATCGGTTCAGCCATTCTCAAGTTTTAGCTAGACTAACAAACTGCAATTGATTTTTATATATATAGATAGATTTGTTATCTCTTTCAACAATTTTTAAAAAAGTAAATTTGTGGCCAATCTTTTTATCCGATGAAAAGTGATTTTGTGATGGTAAGAAACAATGGACACCGTAGATACTAAATATGCTAAGTTGCTTTTTTTATTATCGATAGGTAAGCGCTTGACCTCGATCTCGCCTGATGGTAAGCTAAGATGAGGCCTAAGATGGAATGCGCTTCCCTAGAAGGTACCTGTTCACTCTTCTCTTGAAGATCCCCAGATTGTACTCGTCGGGGAACACAGACTCAGGAAGCATGTTCCAGTCCTTTGCGGTTGGAATGAAGAATGTTGAGTCGAACCGCTTTGTCCGGGACGTGGAACGTCCACCATATGGTAATGCCTAGAACGTTCACCTATCGTGAGGCGGGGATGTTGAGCCACCTGATATAGAAACCAGTATACGGTACTAACTTGATGGCGGTGGGAAAAGCTATGTCGGTGACAATAATGCGAACGTCCTTTTAGAACTCTACCACTGCCACCTAGTAGCGAGAGTGACAGTAACTGCGCTTTTCATCGGCGTTTACCCCACAAAAAGACCTATTCTTCAGGGCTCGAACTAATATTCATGTTGGTGCGGGCCCCCTTTGAATAAAAGACTATCTCCAGTTCTGCCAGGCAATTCGAGAAAGGCAAATAATTGACCAAACATGTTACTACCATTGTGACTACTAGGCGGTAGGCTTCCGCAGCGTCTCGCTCAGATTTAGTACCAATAGCCTTAGCTTTTAAAGCCACAATAATGTCAATACTTGTCATTGTCATTTTCTGGTTTGGAGACTAATTTTCACGTAAAATTATGCATATGGCATTACCACCCCGCTACGACAGCAACACACCATTAACACCTTTGGTGTATATAGGCGATGATTTTCTTTTTCTATCAGGAGAACCATCTGCTTGTTTGATATCTTATAATATATAAAAAAAAACTTCGGGTGAACGTCCAATAGGATAATAGTTTCGGTACAGTTTGCAATTACAGAGAGGCGTTATAATTAGTAGAGTCATGCAACCAGAGTACATGCACTGTTTACCAGATATGTAAAAAATAATACAAACGTGTGCGTTTATTTTCATCATATATGTTTAATTTCAAAATATATTAAAAGAATTCGTAGTAACTAAATAACATTTGAAATTAAATTATGAGAAACGTGACTATAGCATAATTTACAACTTATTTTTGTATTTCTTAATAACTTTATATCGAATGCTTAGCATAAAATAATAGGTATTTGAAATTTTTACTTATTTTGTAAGAAAATCTGAAATTAGAAGGTAAAAATCGCCTCTGTGGTCTGGAGACCAACGTTGGCGTTGACCACATGAGGTCCCGAGTTCGGTTCCCGGGCCGGGCACATAAAAAAAGGTTTTTTTTTCAGTTTTCTGATAAACACAAAGTTGCCCGGGATCGGAAAGTGCCCAGTTGGCGATAGGCTTGCCACCTATCACATTTGTGGGACCAAGTATCTTCGGCTAATCGTGGGTGCACTTGTTGTACCTCTGCCTACCCCTTCGGGGATACGGGCGTGTAGATACTTAGAAGGTAAAAATCAAACATTCATAACCACTTTAAAATTACACATATTGGTATAACCTGAAAAAGGATGTATGAGATATTGAATTGTAATCCTGTTAATAAACCTAATTTAAGGAAAGAGATACAATTAGTGGTAGCTGGTATGTTACATTTACGGTCAAAGTTGATTATTAATAGGCTCCGTGATGTGATTATCTAGTTTTAGTAGAGGACGTTAGAGTGGGTAAGTCCTGGTTTTGGTCCTCTGTGATCTTCATATTTATCAAGAAAAAAACTCTCAACATTGTTTGGTTAGTTAATAAAAGGCAGGTAGGTACTATGAAAAGGATAGTTTTGATCTGACATACTCATATATTGGGTCCATTTACCATTATTTTATTATAATTTGTATAATATCATTTAGTTTTTTTTTGCATATTACTGGGTGATGATAACGTACCTGTGCTGTACCTGTACTTACGCACTTGTAATAAAAAATAATATTGACAGGGATTTTGCAACACTGGTCTTACAACTTGGATACAGTATTGTTTTCATGTTCTTATGAATTTTATTTTACGCAAATACAATATACCTACCTACTCAATGCATGTTTAAGCATTTTACACGAATTCGGTACAAGAAAAAATAACAGTCTCTCTAACCTATACAGAAATGTTGAAAACATTATCATTGTATTCTAAAATCAGGAAACTTTTAAGACTGAGTTTGGAAAATCTTTCATTTTATTATTTACTAGCTGGCCCGCGCAGCTTCGCTCACGAGTAGATTAGCATGTCGACAAGATAGCTTTTCATACACATTTTATCCCCTATTTTAAACTTTTAAGGGTTGATTTTTGAAAAAAAATTAGCCTATGTTTGACCGAGCTCTTCAACTACTCCCATGCCAAATTTCAGGGAAATCGGTCCAGCGGTTTAGCTGTGAAAGCGTAACAGACAGACAGACAGACAGACTTTCGCAATTATAACATTAGTATGGATTTTTTTCCGTAATTGTAAAAAGTGACAAATACATAGCCAAACTGTAGAATATAAGTTTTGTTAGGAAAACACTACAAGTTTTCATTCTCAAGAATTATTAGTATATTCTTTAAAAATTATGTATGAAGCATCAAAACAGTACCTAGTATAATATCACGCCAAGTGCGTCGCTATGCGCGCAACACGCGCGCGACGATGCGCGGACTTTCTCTCCCCTCTTACCGTGCCGTTGTTTCAGCGGGGCGACGCGACTCCATCGCTTCAGACGACGACCGACAGCGCGGCCCTAACCTCGTAAACAAGCAGCCGGCGCTCCCGTTCGTGCCACCCGCGTTCCCGCACAACGCTCCCGACCGCTTAATCAAACCTTCGGAGTATCTAAAAACAATCACGGCGCCCTGCAAGCGGGACGATACCGCGGCGGAGGCGCGGCCCCCTGCGCCACCGCCCGCGCCCGTACCAGTACCACCCCCACCCCCACAACCACCAGTGACAACCCATCAACCTTTGGCCGCAATCAGCAGCGCTGAACTTACATCTGTGCGACTCAAAACCATAGCTACAAAAACCCTTTCCGCACCACCACCAGCCAGGTCGGTCAGTCTACAATGTCTCGCATCAGCGGAGAACTACAAAACTGCGAAGACGGATCTAATAGAGGAGCTGAAAATGTCGAAGGACATCACCGGGATAAGGAAGATGAAAGTGGAACGAGCCCGGCGCGAGAGCCTTCAGGACAAGGAGACTTTCACGGAGTTCACCAAACGGTTCACCGCTGAGAATTTCGTCGATCAGGTGAGTTCAATTTTATAATAATACACTACACCACTATATAGCACAAATATAACGTAGATTTCTTAGATCATCCTTCTATAGTCTATATCAGCAAAAATGTGAGATTGCAATAACTTATTTAGCTAATAATTTTTCATTATCTATAAACTACAAGCGAAACCGCATCAACTCATACCGTTAGCAAGAAAAACATTTCGGGTAACAAATTATTCTTGAACAAAAATTACACTTAGCCGCGCCTCGAAGCCCAGCAAAATTATGAAAGTTTTTGGAGATACCCGCAACACCAGTTTACTTTTCCGGGATCAAAAGTAACTTATGTACGATTACAGGTTCTCCAATATATCCGTGTGCCAATCAATTTTTCCTATACACCAAACATAAATCTATTGAAACATTCGCATTCATTCATAATGTTAATAAGATTAGTTGCATCCCGCAGTCCACTGTGTTGGTTTTCACTGTGTTGTCCTTTCTATTGGAATTAACTTGCTTATATTTTGGAAATAAATTAGTAACTTAAGAGACATTTCGTTCCTAACGTTATAAGACTTTTACAAAAAAGTAAAATCATTTAAGTAAACAGATCTTTCTTCTCTAAAATAGTAATGCCCCCGTGTCGATTATTTGGTAGTAGTATTCTGTAACGTCATGTGCTGGTCCGCCACCACCACCGTACTGTATTTCTGCCGCAATAAAGTCAAAGATTGCCAATAAAATATTCTGGTTTAGAAGTAAAGTAACCAGAAAACTTATGCATGTAGCTTCCCAACATCGCCACACAGATAACAACGCACCATTAATATATATTTAAGTATCTTATGTTACCGGCGGGAGGGATGCGCTGTGCCGCGCTCCCGGCTGCTTGGGTACCACCATCTTGCTTATTTCTCACGTGAAACAGATTTGCTGTGTTTCTGCTTGTGGGCAAGACAGACAGCCCAGGTATCCCATTTATGTTCATTGGCGACGTCAATCACTTAGCATCAGGTGGCACGTCTGCCAGTTTGCCTATCCCACTAACATAAAAAAATGATATAAAAATTACAGTATACTTTCCGGGAAGTAAAGTAGCCTATGTAAAGTCTGGATAAATACAACCAGTGTAACCTAATTTTAAGTATTTTTATAATTTACTGCCTCGGTATCTAGTGGCAAACAAACTTACTTCATTTTTAGAATAACTAAAATAATACACGGATTAATTTCAAAATTTAATCTTCTCTTATAATTATAACACTGCGCCAAATATCTACCGTAATTAGGATTAAAATCGTTTAATTTGTTCAGAATTTATCAAGTTTGAAAAAACTGTTTTTTTGAAATTTACAACCAATCGATTTTGTAGCTAAAGCCCCGTTTTCACTTTGATTAGTACGAGTGTGAGTGTTTAATGCAGGTGCTTAGTATTAAGACAAAAATACGTGAAGACAGCTGTTGATCAGTGCGACTGATAAGTAATCAGTATTTATTCACTTTTACTACACTGATTACGAATAACTCGCACTGATCCACGGCTATCTTCACGTATTTTTGGCTTTATAGTAAGCACTTGCATTAAACACTTACACTCGCACTAATCAAAGTGAAAACGGGGCTTAAGACAAAGTTGAATTCCATTTGAAAGATTAAAATCGATCATCGTTTTGAAAACATACAGCTGTTCAAAAATTATAATACTGCCATATTTAGAAAAATTCAGATTTTTCAATTCTACTGTTGGTTTTTGCTACTTTGAGATTAAAATTCCTCAATTAAGCGGATAGTTTCAGGAATGGCCTGCAGCGTCAACGGGTTTACAGATTTTTTTTCTAGATCCATTTTTAAACATCTGTTATTATTTACATGTGCAATGTATTAATCATTGACTAACGCCCATGTAACAAATAATGTGCTTCCTTGGGGTTATTTTTGTATTCCGTAGGATAACAAACAAGCAAATGGTTTTTCCATGTTCTTTTGATGGAAAAGGCAAACATTTTCAGTAAGCACCAAAAATATTAACGCTATGTAGCCATCCTTCTAGCGGAACGGTAATACCCTTAGGTTCAGTTTACAGACTACCTTACCCTTTAAACCGGATCATAACAGTTACAGACACAGAAACTATTGAGGCAGGAATTACGTAAAGCGGTGGTACCAAACCCAGCCGAGATTTTGCAGAACCTACCAAGTAGTTAGTTCATTTTTCACGAACTGACTGGGAGTAAGGCAGGAAATCTGTTGTTTAAAAGACATCCAGACTAACACGACACACACTTAAAATACGGGTACCTTAATTTCAAGGATAGCCTGCATTGTCAACCGTTTAGATTTTTTTTCGTCAGCGGATCCAGTTTTTTTTCACATATAAAACGTGGCAGGTACTTTAACTTGGAAAACAGGTTGTCATACTCCATTAAAATATTATCTTCTTTGTAATTTTTAGCAATTTCAATATTGCTGTAATTATTACAGTTAGATTTTAATAACGTTTTGTTTAATTAGCGTTCAATTACGTATGTTACAGGCTGTAATGTTTAATTTTAGTTTTTTGTGAATCCCCTGAAAGCATTCGACTCACTGTCTTATTGCTGGGCATCTCGTAAAAGTCTCACAAACATCGACTTTTAATTAGATGGTAGAGTTCTCTCAGGAGAGTTGGATAGTCTCGCCACAGAATACTTAGAGACTAACAGAAGTCAATGTTACAGACAAGTAATATTCGAGCATAGCACACATAGACATCTCTCACGGACGCGATATCTCGGACTGGTGCGGAACAAAATGTCCCGAACCATTCCGAAATATAGCGTCCGTGAGAGGTGTCTATGTGTGCGTTGCTCGGATATCACATCTATGTAGATTGACTACTGTTAGTCTCCAGTATACTGTGGTCTCGCCTAGGTTTGGTACCATTACCTTATCTATTCCTGCCGCAATAGCGTCGGATCTTGTCACTGCCGTATTCCAGATTGGAGGGTAAGGTAAACGGTCAACTTACGCATGCAGCATTCCGTCCTCACTACATTGATAGCACACCATTAACATTTATAGTGTCTATGGGCGATGTTTATCTCTTTCCATCAGGAGAAGCATCTTCTTATTTGGATTCTATGATATGAAACGTAATATGAGCGACTGAAAAATAACTGACGTACCATAATCAAATTAGTCTGGTGCTATTCGAAGGTGGTATCTTGACACCTTGACGACACTTGAGTCGTCAAAACCGTCGTGTTTGCATGAGAGTTCTGAATGTGCAGGAAGCAAGGAAAGTCTGACTGGACCGTGATATATGGCACTCAATTCTCTCTACCTAGGACACAAGGGATTTGGCGTAAAGATATATTGTTGTTATATGACCGACAAATTGTTATACTGAAACGACCAAATTTCATATCAACCTATTCAACTGTTTTAGGGTGTGGAAGTGACAGACATTTACACACTTACCCATTTACTTACATCGGTTTTAAATTGTTGTGGTAATCATTGTATTTTTATTTAAATACGTAGTAGAGTAGATTAACATGTCATAAATATAGTTTTCTATACAAACTTTCATACCCTATTTTAGCCCATTACGGTTTGATTTAAAAAAAGTCACCCTTGTTTCATGCTAGATTTTCAACTATCTCCGTGTCAAATTTCATCAAAATCGGTTCAGCTGTTTAGCCGTGAAAGCGTAACAAACAAACAAACTCAATTTCACATTTATAATTTAAAAAAGTATTTTCACGCCCGTATCTCTGAAGTGATACGCAGAGGTACAATTACGATTAGCCGAAGATTGCTTAGTCCCACAACGTGATAGGTGGCAAGCCTATCTCGCCAACCTTTTGATTTTTTTTTAATTGCCGACTCGGGAATCAAACCCGGGTGCCCGGGGCCTCATGTGGTCAACACCGACATCGGACCACTAGATCACAGAGGCATTTATAATATTTTAAACTAGCTGTTGCCCGCGACTTCGTCCGCGCGGACTTCGTTTACATCACACAGCTCCTCCCCCGTAGGTGAAAGCGTGATAATATGTAGCCTATATGTTGACCCGACCTGTTAGTAATATTCATGCAAAATTTTAAATAAATCCATGCAGTACTTTTGGGGTTTACCCCGGACATACATACAGACAAACAGACAAACAGACAAACAGACAATCAGACAATCAGACAAACAGACAAACAGACAAACAGACAAAAAGACAAACAGATAAACAGATAAACAGACAAACAGATAAACAGACAAACGGACAAAAATTCTAAAAACTATATTTTCGGCTTCGATATCGATTGTAGATCACGCCCCAAGTATTCTTTTAAAAAATATTCAATGTACAGTTTTGACTTTCCTACGATTTTATTATATGTATAGATATAACATGTTACACCGTGTATTACATCTACCTACTCGTTATTTTTTTTGCTAGCCCAAAGGTTGACTGGAAAAAAATGCACTTAGCTTTATATCAGTTTTAAGTACCTTTCCGTGATAGGTGTACAATTAAGCATAATAGAAATCTTGGTTTCGATCTCTGGATCGGGCAAAGGTTTATTGAGGTTTCTCTCGACAATCCAAAATCTCAGTAGCAGCTCAAAGGCGGGTGTTTTTATCAGGTCGATAAATTACAACAATGGGGATCATTACTTATTTTGCCTATCGACAAACCGGTGTATCGTGATGAATCCAAATAATCTATAGACGTTCGGTTTACTCTGCCTACTCCCCAAGGGAGACGGGTGTAATGGTGCTTTTTTAATTAGAAAATAAATACATAACACACACATTTTCCCATTTGTCTTTGTGATATTGGGAAAAGTCCTCTAAAAATAAATAAATATAAATAAATATTCACGGGACAAATTACACTGACTGATCTAACCCCAAAGTAAGCAAATTATTTGCTTGTGTTATGGATGTCAACGATACTAATACATAGAAACACATATATAAATACAGGAATATATTTAATAAACACTCAAACCCGGAAATACAAACATTTATGCTCATTGCTTGTCCCCGTCGGGGATCGAACCCCGAGCCCCGTCGATTGTGTAGTCAGGGTCGCTAACCACTCGACCAACGAGGCGGTCAAACTAACTATATACAAACTAGCTGACCCGCGCAGCTTCGCCCGCGAGTATATTAATAAGTCGTCCAAATAGCTTTTAATAAAAATTTCATCACCTATTTAAGCCCTCTAGGGACTGATTTTTGAAAAGCCTATGTTTGACCCCGGATCTTCAACTATATCCATACCAAATTTTATGAAAATCGATCCAGCGGTTTAGCCGTGAAAGCGTAACAGACAGACAGACAGACTTTCGCATTTATAATATTATAGTATGGATTATTGTTTAATTCATATTTTAAAATTCTGCCGCAATAGTGTCGGTGTTGGTTACTCTATAACTTCATTGTTGCAATTTCAACAAGATGTCCAATGTCCAAGTGCAACAGCGTTTGTGCATCTAACCTACTAGCCTACATA
The DNA here is from genome assembly GCA_036924255.1 of Apodemia mormo. NCBI lineage: Eukaryota > Metazoa > Arthropoda > Insecta > Lepidoptera > Riodinidae > Apodemia > Apodemia mormo. Next base: position 30,561,848 of record JAUPFN010000017.1, read on the forward strand.
ATCATGTCTTAGCTGTGTCTTTATTTAATAGCCGTGAAAAGTAATGACAAACGATTTTTGACGGAGTTGCTCCTATTTATGCTATTTTTCGGTTAGTTTATTTTTAAATAATGATGTTGCAAAAATATGGGTTGGTAAAGTTATTGTAATTATTTTATAATTCTTTTTTTATATTATAAGATAGCAAACAAGCAGATGGCTCTCCTGATGGAAAGAGTCAACCATCGCCCAAAGACGTTAATGATGCGTTACTATACTTGTAGCTCTTCTTAGTGCTCCATGCATTAATTGCAGGCTACCTTACCTTCCAAACCGGAACACGATAGTAACAAACACCGACGCCATAGCGGCATAATTTTAAAATATGAATTAAGCAATTATATTATGTACATACGAGTATATAATCGTAAGAAATAAATGTACTAATTTAATAAAGTTTAACAGTTTTTGGTTTGTTCTTTGAGTTAGCCAGTTAAAAAGGAAGGATGAGGGCTGCTTATTTACTCGATTGAGCAAAAAAAGTAACATTTTTGGGCCACGAGAAATTATTATTAAATGAAGTTAGGTACATATTTTTCGTCAACTTAAATCAATTAATTATTTATCCTGTTATCCGTAAATTTAGTTAGACAGTAGTTACATATTCGTCGCCAATTTTGTTTATTTATATTTACAGACTTAGAAGCTTTTAATTACTTGTGATATATAGATGATACGTAATTAGAAAGTTGTTTTTTGTCACGTTTTAATTCTTACGTATCTAGTTTTTCACTTATTACAGCACATATTAAAATGTTAGGAATTGATAACACATCTGTCAAGATACAAAGTACGTCTTTGTGTATTATTGCCGCAATGTGCATTCATCGAAAAATGTCTCACGCGTTATTCTTTACATAACATCAGCAAATGCTCACCTTCGGTTTGCCCTAATTTACCTAAAATATATTAAACTACGTAAACGTAATTAAAAAATTGAGAAATGTATTTTTTTAAATATTGTAGACATATTCAATTTTAAAAAGTGTCCGTGATATAATTTACATTTCAGAAGAAACTACTAATTTTGATAAATCGTAATATGATAACCATGTATTAACATGCGTTGGATTCTAGGCGAACTTTGTTTATTCAATGCGATTATGGCTATCAGGAAGTGGTATATCGCAGGACTCTACTACTTAGTTAGTACTACTAACTTAGTAGTCACAATGTTAGCAAGTAACATGTGTTAGCCCTTGCTCACCTTTTACAATAGTACTAGGAGAAAGGCAGTAGATGTATGATTCTAAAGCATCATAGATCAATACAGAGATACTGAAGAAGAAGCAAGCGCGTTGCCAGCCGATGGCATAGGGGGGGGGGGGGGCAAGTTGACTTTACCTACGACAATTCATACTTTTCTCATTCTCCATGAATGAGAAAAGTAGGTATGAATTGTAGGTAAAGTCGACAGCACATGAAGCTTTTCACTTGTACTATAAGCCTTACATCTACGGCGATTGTAATAACAATAGTGCCTTACCAGCGTAATTGAGTATACGGAATATTATAAATGGAATTGGTGAATTCATTTGAGTTTCGACGTACGGGATTGATCGATCAAGCAAGTCAATTAAAAGACTTAGGACTTTGGTTGCATTACATTTGGGTAACTTTATAAGAATCTAGGAGGGCAGCTGCCCCTCCCTGCCTTCCCCCCATGGCGACGCCCTTGAAAAGAAGTATAAGTCTTAGTAAATTTTACTAAAGTTTAAGTAAGTTTTACCATTTTAAACCCTTGTATATATAATGTTATATAATGTTTATTTGCAGAAACTCAGTGGGTTTAAGAATAATAATTAAATTCTTCTTTTAATTATTCTAAAATATTACTATAATGTTAATAGTAAAATAATATAATGATATAATCAGTTTAGGAGAAGATTTATATTTATTAATCCTACGACTCGGAACAATATTTAAGAATAAATACAATTGTTTTCATTGAAACGTTCTTCCATAATCTGCTTTGTTTTTTGTACGTTCTTCCTTACGCTATCTTCTTCAATCAACAGGCATCGATATATTTTTATATATTATTGAGCCATCCCTTCGATCATATACACTTTTCAGGCTCAAATTATTTGTTTCTGTAAATTCAAATACATCAACCCTACTGTACAAACAATTACCCTAACACATAATTTACGTTTGAAAACTTTTGTTATCGATGTTACTAAAAATACTATATTTTTTTAAATCATGAGAGCAAACAAGCAGATGGCTTTGTCTATAGACAACAAATATGTTAATGGTGCTTTGCTATCTAGGTGGCGGGATCATAACGCTACATGCATAAATTTACCAGCTACCTTACTCTACAAACCGGAACACGACTGTGACAAGCTTTGATGTAATTGCGGCAGGAATAGGTTAGGTGATCACGATGGTAGTGACATGTATAGCCAATCGTTTGTTTTTTACGAACTGCCTAACGGAATGGCAGAATGGCGGATCAGTCTATTCTTCTAATGCCCTAAGGCTCGGATCAACATGAAGTAAATAAATCAAAATATGAATTTAACAGTTCACCGATCTATAATACCAATTTCTACTAACTTGACCGGCGTACCTACTTCGTACCGCCTTAGAACAGATTTAAAATGGGTAAATGTTTGACAGCTAGGAACTGTTCCTATACGGAAGTAAATGTGCTATTATTTTTTCTTTTTACTTTTTTTAGCTTTATATTACTTTTTTCAACAGTATTGTTTTTTTATATTTTTCCATTTTTTCTCTCCATAAAAACCTTCCTCGGACTTCGATCGAATATTTTTTTTAAAATAGCCGAATTTGTCCATCCATTCTTTCAACGGGACCGCCCCGTTGGACGAGTGGTTAGCGACCTTGACTACGTAATAAATGGGTCCGGGTTCGATTCCTAGCAGGTACAGGTATTTATGTGATGAACACAGACGTTTGTATTTCTGGGTTTGGGTGTTTATTAAATATATTAGAGTATTTATATATTATGTATTTCTATGTATTAGTAACGTTAACTAACACCCATAACACAAGCAAATAATTTCTATTCTATTCTATTCTTACTTTGGGGTCAAATCAATTCGTGTAATTTGTCCAGTGATATTTATTATTATTATATTCTAGAGTTTTACGCTTAGAAACACATTTAGTAATTCATTTTTATTTATACAGATATATGTAACTGTTATTACTGTTATTAATTATATATGTACTTTAAAATACCCTTGTTAAATTAAAAGTAATCACATAATAATGATAAATAAAGCTAAGTAGGTACATAAATTATTGTTAGAAAAGAAAACCTGTTTTAATATTTTCTTATAAACAAAATACGGACTTACGCAACCTGCTTAAGTCACGATAACAACCGCGTAACTATTATTAACAATATCCTAGTTACTCAATAAGTTATTAATATTGAAGCGAAAGTTACCTTTATGTTCAGTCACAATTAGCTTAAGTTCTCATTGAATTATTATAATTTATCAGCCGAAACGCTTTTCGTGTTTACGCTTTCACTGGTTTACGTCGGTGATATTTTGACTCACGCTGTGAATTATAAGCAGTTACGGAAACTAATATGATAAATTAACAACAACAATAACTTTTTGTGCACCAAAACATATGATTTTTTTTGTATCCTTACCCCGTGTTGGTTCCGGGCTCCTTTGAAGAATAGACCAACTGCCGCTCTGGCAGGCAGGTCGTAAGAGGCGACCGATTGACTATGCGAGTCACTACTATCGTGGCTACTAGGTGGTAGAGTTCTGCATTGTCTCGCCCGGGTCTGGTACCACCGCCTTACCTATTCCTGTCGCAATAGTTTCAGTGCTTGTCGCTGTCGTGTTCCGGTTTGGAGGGTAAGGTAGCCGGTAAACTTATGCATGTGGCATTAGACCTCCGCACAAGATAGCAACGCACCATTAACACCTTTGGTGTCTATAGGCGATGGTTGACTCTTTCCATCACGAGACTCATGTGCTTGTTTGCTATCTTATGATATAAAAAAAAGATAGCAAACTAGCAGATGGGTCTCCTGATGGAAAGAGTCAACCATCGCCTATAGACACCAAAGATGTTAATGGTGCGTTGCTATCTTGTGGCGAGGTCTAATGCCACATGCGATTCGTATAAGTTACAAAAATAATTTTGGTACATGTAAGACACACAAAGACGGTCTTATCACTAAAACGCGATCGCTACCAGACAACCTTTATAATACAGATCTCTATACACTCGAAAGTCTCTTAGACTCTTCAGCTTAGATCTTAAGGTCTTGGATTCGATCTCCAGGTCGAGCCAAAAAAAAGTTAAGTTAAATAATTTATAGAATAGCAAAAAGCAAACAAACGTACAGCTCTCCTGATAGAAAGAAACAATCAATATCTTGACACCAAAGAATTTAATAGTGTGTATGACCGCCCCGTTAGTCGAAAGGTTAGCGACACTGACTACGCAATCGATGAGGCTCGGGTTCGATTCCCGACGCGGACAAGTATTTGTGTGATAAGCATATGTTTGTATTTCCGGGTTTGGATGTTTATTAAATATATTCTAGTATTTATATATGTATTTCTATGTATTAGTATCGTTGACTAACACCCATAACATAAGCAAATTATTACCATTAAATGCACACATGCACACACACACACACATACACACATACACTCACAATCACATAAACTGTTCTCATTCTCATACACTCATTTATAAATTCTTACCTACACATACATACTAATTCTTATTTCGAATTATCTCATATTTCATGTTGTAATAGACAATATTGCTTGCTTTATAATGTACAATGTTTTAGAACATACTTCCGCCGTGTTTCGGGGTGGGCGTAAACGGCTGCAACACAGTTTTGTAACTAAAGCAGTTGTTTGCGAACTACATGTTATTCCTGTAATATTGTTAAATGTTCAATAAAAATCTTTAAATAATTTGCTTACTTTGGGGTTAGATCAGTCAGTGTAATTTGTCCCGTGAATATTTATTTATTTACATTAGTTTACCGACATCTTACTCTCCAAAAAGGAACACGACGGTGACAAAAATTGACGCTATTGCTCCACATATACGTAAGTAGTGGTATTAAACCTGGGCGAGACTTTGTGGAACTCTACCATCTAGTGGTCACGATAAGCAAGTGACACGTATTGTTTATCGTTTGTCTTTTACAAATTGCCTGGCAGAATGGCAGATAGTCTATTTTCCAAACGGATCCAGAAAAACGCGGAAACAATAGAATTTTTGCAGTAAACGCACACATATTTATAATCTCGAAAATTTGTTTTTGTATGTGTGTGTCTGTATTTTTCATACTTGTTCAGGCTAAAGCAGCTAAATTTGATTTTAATTCTTTACATTACATTTTTACATAACATCCTCTGCTTTGTCCTAGTTTATTTAAATATAATAAAAATTTTAAGCAAGCTGTCATCCATAAAAATATGTCAAAACAGAGAAACCTTAAAACTAAATTATTTTTTAATTATTACTTTATTGTAGACATAAAGACCATTGCGTCTCAAGATGAAGAGTGAGGTAGTGTTCTACTCTTGCTTAGCCAAAATCTAGCAACTATCTGAAGTAAAAATGTCTCTGATTATATTTATATACTGCACTTATACAATAATATAAATACACTTTATCAAGAAAAAAACACTCGTTTTAACGCACTTCATATTTTTAAACTACAATTATTTTATTTAGTATAAGAAAACTAATTGAAAAAAAATCTGAGTCTGTCTCGATATAAGTATGTATGTATGTACAGATTAGCACGAATACACGTTCAAAACTTAACATATCGAGATATTATTTTTATTAACTTCAGAATTACAGCGCGCAATTTCTAATTGAAAATTTGTGTGCAATTCGGTGATGTTTAATATTAATTTTATCAATAAACTACAAATCGACTAGTTTATGGTATATCTTTATGCTACATAAATACTTTTTAGTTTGGATTCTAAGCTGTATTGGTTTAAAACAGGATTGTATGACTGTTTCTTACTTGAAAAAATATCCCACATATTATGAAGATAATTACGAAATAATATGTAATGTCTCAATAAAGATAGGAAAGTATTATGTGATATAACGTATATAAACTCAACAAGTCCATCGACACAGTTTTATGTTCTTTCACTTTAAAACTGTTCAATTTCTAATAGTTTCTAAGTGTTTATCGTCCGTACCATATGCAAATAATCCACTTCAGTAGATTGCTTTGCAACATTGAAATTAGATATTACGCAAGTACGTCATCAGTCATATCGTAAAAATAATAATGTACGTCAGCACTAATTAGTGTAGCCAGTAATGTATCTTCATTACTGGCTAAACTATACTTAGTGCTTATATACCTAAAAAGTAACTATAAAAAAATCTATATGTTATGATAGTAATCTATATATATATATATATATATATATATATATATATATATATATATATATATAAATCAATCTATATCTATAATATATATCTATAATATATATAAAAATCAAATATATATATATATATATATACAAATCATATATATATAAAAATCAATCCCTATTTTCCTTGGTCACGACATCACGCCTGAGTGGCTGGACCAATTTTGGTAATTTTTTTGTTGTGTTTGTAATTGTAAGGAGAAGGTTCTTATAAAAGAAAATATTAAGAAAATTGCGCGGAAAATTAGAAAATTTTAAAATACTTAACAACCATATAAAGTTTAATGCCATTTTGGCTGCGTGGAAGGACAATCCAGTAGTCTTATATAAATTACGTGTCACGTTGTTTGTCCGCTATGGATTCCTAATATGTAAGGCAAAACAACGTTTGCCGGGTCAGCTAGTATATTATAGATGTTTGATTTAATTTGATGCGATTACTTTGGTTACACCATATATCATGAAAACCATGCTTACACAGACACAACATGAACACACACATAAAATTAGCACTTTGCATCAAAAATATTTTCCATATTTTTATAGATAAATTAAATATTAATTTAAATTATACGGAACCACAGTTCCATACTCCGTACAGAATTACAGTTATATTAACTTGAGCAGTTGAGTGTGCTAAAACTATTTGTACCAAAAATATTTTTGTTTCGAATAAATTATTTTTAAATAATAATTAATGAAACCAGTCTCATCACAAACCCGCGATGTGTTTATTGTAGAACTAGCTGTTGCCTGCGACTTCGTCCGCGCAGACTTCGTTTACTCCGCACTGCTCCTCCCCTGTAGGTGATAGTGTAATAATATGTAACCTATATGTTGACCCGACCTGTTAGATTCATGCAAAATTTGAAGTAAATCCATGCAGTACTTTTTGAGTTTACCCCGGACGTACATACAGACAAACAGTCAAAAATTCTAAAAACTGTATTTTTGACTTCGATATCGATTGTAGTTCACGCCTCAAGTATTCTTTAAAAAAAAATTCAATGTACAGTTTTGATATTTCTACGATTTTATTATATGTATAGATAGTTTGACAAAACTACTGACAATTCTCGAATATCGTATTTTTCACATTAATACATTAATTGTCCGATCCTTTTCATTACTGTCAGTGAAGAGTTTAAAAAATTTCAAGCATTTTATGGATAACATAATTTTTACAAAATTAATGGGTTTCACGAAAGGGATTCATAACGTAGTTTTGCTTATGACCTCGTTCTTAATGTAGTCTTACCAAACAAATTGCATTTGAATATCTGAATTGCATTCAGCCGTCGCAGAGCGGCACTCAACTCAATTTAGTAATTGACCTTTTTTATAGTACAAAAAAAAAAACAAAAAACAGACGACCCAGATAATAAGATATCTGTCGCCTATATCAGGTGGCTTATTGTTTAATTAAATTAATATCACTGGATAAAAACTGATATTTAGCCCCAAAGTAAGCAAATTATTTGCTTGTGATATGTGTATGCGAATACATAGAAAAGCATATATAAATACTCAAATATATTTAATAAACACATAAACCCTGAATGCAAACATCTGTACTCATCACACAAATGTTTGTTCCTGTCGGTAATCGAACCCGAGCTTCCCTCGTGTTGTTTCGGCCTCTTTTGAAGAATAGACCAACTGCCGTTGTGCCAGGCAGATTGTAAAAGGTGACTGATTGGCTATACGTATCACTGCCATCGTGACTACTAGGTAGTAGAGTTCCTCAAAGTATCGCCCGTGTATTTAATACCACTGCCTCACATAATACTACCGCAATAGCGTATTGACGCTAACATTGGCTTGTACCTAATTGTCATGTACCGGTTTGGAAGATAAGGTAGCCGTTAGACTTTTACATGTGGCATTTCCATCCCACCACACAGGTAGCAACGCACCATTAACATCTTTAGTGTCTATAGGCGATGGTTTATCTTTCTATCAGGAGAGCCATCTGTTTGTTTGCTACCTTATATATAACAAACGGCCTAATCGATTGCGTTATCATGGTCGCCAAACACAAGAAGAAAGGGAAGAGAGGGATATTAAATTCATGTGTATGGTATGCATGGCATTGAATAGCATATGCATGTGGCATTCAGGAAAGCGGGGAGTGAGAAAGAAGCTTAAGTAATAATTTAAAACATAATTTATGTCTTTTATACTTTACATATATCAAATAAAAATTTAGCTGAGGCGACGTAATCCATACTAATAATATTATAAATGCAAAATTCTGTCTATCTGTCTGTTACGCTTTCACGGCTAAACCGCTGGACCGATTTTCATGAAATTTGGCATGGATGAATTTGAAGTTGAAGATCCGGAGTCAAATATAGGCTATTTTTTTTTCAAAAATCAGTCCCTGGAGGGCTGAAATAGGGGATGAAATTTTTATTAAAAGCTATTTGGACGACTTATTAATATAGTCGCGGGCGAAGCTGCGCGGGTCTGCTAGTAATTTAATAAACACACAAACATATTCATAAATTAACTTTTGAATCTATCTTTTTTATCTAAATAAAAATTTGCCGCAACAGACTGCAACAAAAACCCTGTAAAATGACTGAAATTTTTCTTGCGTATAATGAATGACGCGAACGTTATCTTTAGAAATTGTGCGCGAGAGTTCTAATAACTTAAACTTTCTTTTAAGTCGACTCGAAATTATTACAATCATGAAACGTTTCCATATCGTAACACGTATTACGTTTTATTTGCATTTAAATCATTTTGTGTCTTAAAGCTTTCGATTTCGACGCGATTTTATTTTACACAATAACGGGAAAGGTTTTCAAAACTAATCGAAATAAAATATGATATTTCTTGCAGAGATTTAGAGTTGATATGTACTTACAAGTATTTAACAACTTGCAGATATTTCTATCTGTTATTTTATTATGATTTTTATCATCGTTTTTCTATACTGTACATCAATAAATATCTTAAGAAACTATATATATTATGAGGTTTGACTGGGACAAATTAACTATTTTTTAATTATTTAAAATAATTAATTAAGGATTTAAGGAAAATAATTGTTATAAAGTTGACTTGAGAATTAAAAATTTAGTTAGGTTGACGTCAGTCGGAATAATTAGCTAAAAATATATAATAATTATTTAAAAATAATTACTACTTCTGAAATAAAGATATGTTAGTATTCTTATTTATACATATAATAAAATCGTAGAAAGTCAAAACTGTACATTGAATATTTTTTTAAGAATACTTGGAGCGTGATCTACAATCGATATCAAAGCCAAAAATATAGTTTTTAAAATTTTTATCTGTTTGTCTGTATGTATGTCCGGGGTAAACTCAAAAAGTACTGCATGGATTTACTTCAAATTTTGCATGAATATTACTAACAGGCTCAACATATAGGCTACATATTATCACGCTATCACCTACGGGGGAGGTGCTGTGCGGAGTAAAAGAAGTCCGCGCGGACGAAGTCGCAGGCAACAGCTAGTGTAAAATAAATAAAAACACCTTATAGCTAGCTCATTTGATTTTTCTTTAAACGAATGAGCTATTTTTAAGTAAGTATCTTCACGCCCATATCCCTGAAGCGGTAGGCAGAGGTACAACAAGTGCACCCACGATTAGCCGAAGATACTTGGTCCCACAAATGTGATAGATGGCAACTTTGTGTTTCTCATAAAACTGAAAAAACACTGTTCTTATGTGCCCGACCCGGGAATCGAACCCGGGACCTCATGTGGTCGACGCCAACGCTGGACCACTAGACCACAGAGGAATTTTTAAGACAATTAAAACGATTTTTCGTAGGAAACTCACTTCTCTAGACGTCGTCGTGGAGTTTGTTGCTAATAGTTAAGTAGGTGACTGTATATGAGTTGAAAAAAATAAGAAAGAATGACGTTAACAATCATGTCAAAATGTATTTATCTGTTTCTGTTTTTTAAATACCTTGCTGTGGATTTAATTATGCTGCTCCTAAAAGGAGCAGCATAATTAAAGGAAATTATTAAAGGATACAGATAAAATAAAAAAGTCGATAGCATTTTTATATATTTTTGCCACTGAATTATGAATTATTTTCTATTTCATATAATCAATCGAACTTAATACAACATTACAATCAAGAAAGTTTAGTTAAACTGTATTTACAGGTTTCTTACTTAAAAATTGTGTTTAGCAAAAATAAAATACTTTTTATTTTATTTTTGCTAGAATATATTTATTTTAACAATAGCGATTGATCAAACATTGTTTCGTATATTATCACGAAATAAAGTTTTCTTTATTTCGTGTATATTATGTTATCTCCTATCATGATTTTACATTTCATACAATAACGGTAAAATTAATATATTTAAATTTTAATGATAAAAAATACTACAATAGAATTTATTTTTTGAAATTTAATATTGCCTATCGCCTCTGTGGTCTAGTGGTCCGGTGTCGGAGTTGACCACATGAGGTCCCGGGCTCGATTCCTGGGTCGGGTAATTCAAAAATGTGTTTTTTCAGTTTTCTGATAAAAACAACGTTGCCCGGGATTGGAAAGTGCCCGGTTGGCGGATAACCTTGCCACCTATCACATTGTGGGACCAATTATCTTCGGCTAATCGTGGGTGCGCTTGTTGTGCCTCTGCCTACCTCTTCGGGTATAATATGGACGTGAAAATACTTAATATGTAATTACCTGGTACTATATATATATAGGTAGGTACAGGTCAGTCGTTATTGAAAGGTTTTTCAAGTATTTGGAAATAAAAGCAAGATAAAAATTCTATTAATAGTTCAATTGTAAGATGCTCCCCTACCGAACATCTTACACTTACATACAATATACTGCATCATACAATACTGCCCTAGAAATTAGAATATGTATAGTCCGTCACAAGAAGACATCAACGAGCACCCAGCAAAATACTACCTACCGCCAATAGCCATGAAAAATGCTGCCATATCTGAAACAAGATGTCCTCAATTGGGAGAATTTACCGGTTGTACCAAGACCAAACTGCAACTCCGCACTGCAAAGCAAAATAGACTATACAGGTTAATTGCTTTTTAAAAGAATTGTGCAGTGTACATATCGTAGAACATGATAGTTATTAGTCATACGTAACCAATAAAAATAGAATAGTGCTCAACTACACAGTAATTCCGAATAAAATTAGTGTAGTATTCAAAAAATATGGTCACTGTGCGGGGCGACAGGCGCGTGCCTTAACTTTCCCGCACCGCGGCGGCATATCGCTGTTTGTAAACAGTGAAAGTCTATATCTTTGAAATAATTTGGTAAGAATTCAATACCTACCTATTTTTTACATATTCCTTACAGATTCAGCATGTGCAATCTTTTATCAGTCAACCTCTATAAACAAGAATAGAAAATTATATTATAAGAGACTGAGAGAGAGACACGCGTCAGTAGCTTAGTATCTATGCAATTTCTACATAAGTTTTTTTTGTAAGCATTGATACAATACACTTATGTCGCGAGTAGATATGATGTAGCGTCGATTCCATCTGCGGTTACTACGAATTTGTGGACGTTGTAATGTCGCTCGTTGCACGCGATGCGTCCGAGAACTTCCCGTGCGTTTTGAATGTAGTAGGTATACGCCAGTAAACGCTACTCATCGAATAATAATTGCACTGTAATTGTTAAATCTGCTGATTCATCTATACAACGCGCTTATGTGAAAAGAAATATGAACAATACAACAAAAAATAATGTTCATTGACTTTGTTTGTGACGTTGGTTTCGTTAAACATACGAAACACAGGAGTTTACGACACGTTAAAAGATTTGCTGATTTTTAAAGAGATCTTTTGTAAAACTATGTTTTAACAAAAAGTATAGGAAATTTAACTATCGTCAAATAAGGTCCTTACTATTTGTAGTCTGTGTACCTACGGTTACGGACATATAAACCAAACCGGGTTTTCGCAAAATGGCGGTATATCCGCCCCCTAATTTGTATTTTGTGGATTTACTTTCAGTACGTCATACTGAACCTATCTATAAACAATCCCCTATTGTCTGTACTAAACATAATTAGATTACTTACATTACATCTCTCGCCACATTACAAACGCCTGTTTGTCAGACAAAACCTCAGGTTAAATATTTGAAATCAAGATAAATAAGAAAGTTGTTTTTGCAAATTCGCGGGGTTATCGCGTAACTCGCAATGCGAAATTATAGTATGTAATTGTTTAGTTATTGCAAGACACATAACAAGTATATTAGCGGCAGTCGCTGTCGCTGGATTAGTTTTGGCGCTGTGATATTGCAAAAAGTGCATCAAGTGAGCAGCAAGGAATTGGCGACGTTTTTGATGATTTTTTTGTAACGCTTAAAAATCATCGCTGATCGCTGACGGATTGCAAACGTTAGGTGATACGCCTGACTGTAAAAATATGTGATCCTCATGCCTCAGCCGCGCACTTGTAGATAACAAGTCACAAAGCTTCGTGCAATGACACGATAAATGCAGATGTGAGTGGCTATTATCGGCTATTTTCGCATAAATTCCGACACATATGACTTCGATGCGATTGACCCAAGTGCGGCTCCTGCATAATAATAAAAGCATCAAAAAAATTCAGCTGTTTAAGAGAGTATCTACTATAAAAATAATTGCAAGGAAATCAGTCATCTATCATCAGGTACTAATTTACCACTACTACATACAGACGGCTCTAAGCGGATACGTACTTCACACTCCAATAACTTCAGAACTTTTTGCGAACCGCTTAATAGGAGCGTTCATTTGTTAGATTTATCAAAAATTAACTAAGGCTGTGTCAAATCAGAAATTTTTCCTTTTGGTATAAGTGTGCGAAAGTAAATTTAAATTAATTCTCTAGGTTAAAAATATTAAAATAAGAATAATATTTTATAACAATAAATAATTAAATAGAAATATACAATTATATATCTATAATTTATACAATTTAATAATTTACACGCAATAAAATTAAAAATAGCGTCTCTCATAATGATCGAGGAGAGAGGAGTTCTAAAATCTGCGGCTACAGATGAAATTCACATTTATAATTTTATTTTTAAAGTTTTTCCAGTTTTCTCAAGCACGGGGTGAGTGCTATAACACAAAAATAATAAGAAATACGAAAGTACTGATCAAAATTATAAATGCGAATTTCAGCTGTAACGATGAACTCGTTTAACTAGTTACACGTATGTATATCTAGCGGTCAGTACAATCGACGTAATCGATCATATAACAAAGAAGAATTTCGCCACGTCAAACCTGTCGACACTAGCTCAGTGGAAGAGTGTCCCGGCTTTAGGGAGACAGTCGCAGGTTCAATCCCTGCGTGTCGATATTTTTCTTTGTTATTTTTAAAGTTTATGCACATTCAATTTACCCAGCCACATCCAATAATCATCCCTACTCTGTGGTGACTAACCCTGTACCGTTGCTGTCACGGTCATCGCAGATCGCGTGTGATGTAAGAACAAGAACGATAAATACATCTTACGTTGTTGTGTAGCGGGATTTGATGGCTTTAAATACAACTTCAACTTAGTGCCTGTAGAACACGGAACATAAAATATATTTTATCCGTCTATAACACTACTTTTTTATGTTTTTATTATTATTTTCTCTAACAGATTTATTACCAATTCCTTAATAGTGTATATCTATATACATATAATAAAATCGTAGGAAAGTCAAAACTGTACATTGAAGTTTTTTTTAAAAGAATACTTGAGGCGTGATCTACAATCGATATCGAAGCCAAAAATAGTTTTTAGAATTTTTGTCTGTTTATCTGTATGTATGTCCGGGGTAAACTCAAAAAGTACAGCATGGATTTACTTCAAATTTTGCATGAATATTACTAACAGGTCGAGTCAACATATAGGCTACATATTATCACGCTATCACATACGGGGGAGGAGCTGTGCGGCGTAAATGAAGTCCGCGCGGACGACGTTGCGAGCAACAACAGCTAATTGTTTATAGTGGTACTTGTATATGTAGTGTTTTGATAGCATTGCGTTGTATAAGCATTGATATGCTTTTAGTAAATAAAATCTCAGGTGCTATGCTTGTTTTTCGACATCAAAAGTAAGATAGGTACCTAAAGAAAGATGAAATTAAAACATCAAAATTTTACCGGAATACATAATTTCTTGAAAAAATTGTAAAGCATTTTCAGAGATATATCAGAGATACATATGTATATCTCGGGAACTGCTTTCTCAATAAAATAAATTGGATATTATAAATGTGAAAATTTGTGTGTGTGTTTGATACCCCGTTTCGTTGACAAGCCCAGGCTGTCTATGCCAAGGCCCAAGACTTTAATGTTACTTTTCTCCCAAGAATACATTAGCTCCGTGGGACTCCCAAAAAAGTCTAGGTAATCAATCGAAAGGGTGACGAAGGTCCACATAGTTCCATAAACCCCAGATCCAAATACAAAATTATAAGTATTACTTGGTCATATTGAATGACAAAATATTGCTCTCTCACATGTTTGCGCACCCTCTTATAAAGTAATATCTATTAGTTATTATTGTCTAATTTTTGTGGGTGTCGGGGTAATTAGGGTTTTGGTGAGGTAAAGGTTGCAGTTTGTCTATGTTCAGCAGAAAATGTTACAGGACTAAGACGATACCAAAATAAAATAAATTTTTTTTGGTAGACAAAGTGAAACTTTTGCCAGAGCACACGCCATATTTGTAAACTTAATATAAAGGTTTCTGGTAAAAATACTCTATATAGAATATTTTCTTTCTGGTATATTGAAGAACACGATAGTTAATGGTCATAACATGTAACTAAAACACATAATAAAATGAAAATATTGTTTAAATACACAGTGAACCTCAACAAAATTAGTTCAATAATCTATATACATATAATAAAATCGTAGGAAAGTCAAAACTGTATATTGAATATTTTTTTAAAAGAATACTTGGGGCGTGATCTACAATCGATATCGAAGCCAAAAATTTAGTTTTTAGAATTTTTGTCTGTTTGTCTGTATGTATGTCCGGGGTAAACTCAAAAGTACTGCATGGATTTACTTCAAATTTTGCATGAATATTACTAACAGGTCGGGTCAACGTATAGGCTACATATTATCACGCTATCACCTACGGGGGAGGAGCTGTGCGGAGTAAACGAAGTCCGCGCGGACAAAGTCGCGGGCAACAGCTAGTATTGAATAAGTATGGCCACCTGGCGGGCGACAGTGTAGCGTTGACGAGTCTAGACACGAGTTCAGCAATAAATGGAAAAAAAATATGAACTTCGATATCTATGGACGAGTCCATACATAATTATTTTTATTGGATAACTAGCTGTTGCCCGCGATTTAGTCTGCGCGGACTTCGTTTTTTCCGCATAGCTCCTCCCCCGTAGGTGCTAGCGTGATATAATATGTAGCCTATATGTTGACCCGACCTGTTAGTAATTTTCATGCAAAATTTGAATTAAATCCATGCAGTACTTTTGAGTTTACCCCGGACATACATGACTTTCCCACGATTTTATTATATGTATTAGATTAGGTTAACACTAAAGTACCTATTTTTGCCCTTATTCGGATTTCGAAATCAGAGTCGAATACTGAACGCCCTCCTTCAGTATATACAGTCTTTTACCAGCCAACCTGTATATTTCATACCTGTTAAGTATACAAATTTGGCCACATTTAGATTACAGTACCCTTAGATGTAAGTGAACGTGTGTCCGATTTCGGACATACCTGAATGAGGACACTCCTTCAATATCGGGCGGCTGGTCGATGGAAGGGATATTCTCAGGTTCCTGAGCGAGATGCCGCCGGGAACGTCATCCCAGCGTGGAAAAGGCAGATGTTGGCGCGGAGGGTCGCTGAAAAGGCAAGAAAGGACTTGGAGAGGGAGCTAGCCGGCGAAGCAGAGAGGCGCAGAGCGGCATCTATACCGGCGTGGAAGAGACAGCTGCTGGCTAGGAGAGAGGAGGCTGAGAATAGGCTGAGGTAAGAATTCGTTATTATCGAATATCATTGTGTCATTCTCAGTATGAATGGTATCGCAACTAGCTTTTAGTCACATATGTATTGTAAGTAAATTAAGCAGAAATTAAATACTTCTGAAGTAGGTACAATAGGAAGCCACACGTTTTTCCAAAAAAGGAAAGATAAAATAGACATGTAGGTATCTATTTTAAAGTACTATAATTAGTATATAGACCTTAATTACTTTATTGTATTCTATTGGAAAAAGACTGTTATGTTTACTAGAATTATATGAGATAGAATAGAATTACAAAATTTCTTTGGTGAGCAAAGGATAACAAGACTAATGTAGAATAAAGTACATAACTCTATTTTCCCAATATCTTCATGTGCTTTGCCTAAAAATGAATGGGCATTATTTAAAAAGGTGAATTAAGTTTATAGCTTACTGTATTTGCAAATAAATCTTTGCCTATTATGGACTTCGTTTCTCATTAGTATGTTTTTATAACTACTTACACTCTTTGGATATGCTTCGTATAGTTCCTGTCAGGATTTTTGAACGCTCAGTTACGGAGTATCCCCGCTCCGCTTCGTGCATGGCAAAATAAACCGCTTAAGAGGTGATATAAGTTATACAATTCACTTCTACGAGAGTTAAGGTCGGGGTTCAAGAAACGTGTCGATAATTATGACTCTAAAATTTAGCATGGAGGAATAACCCATGGGTATTTATTACGTCATTAAATTTTAAGCAAATCCATTTTTTTCCAAATAAGTAGATGAGTCTCCTTAAAAAATTACCAAGGATTTTAATGATGACTTGCCATCTATGTTGCAATGACACAATGCCTCTGTTGACATCGTTAGAGAAACAAACATCCTTAATATGTAACTTTTTTATTTTATTTACTGCACTGAAATAAATGTTTACAGACAATCTCTATACACTCCAAAAGTGGAAGACGGTAACGAGGTGAAGGCGATGAGCGGCGGGTGGCGCGGGTTCCACAGCGGCGGGCGCGCGCTCTCCATCGACAACATCACCATGTGCTACGACACGCCCATGCAGCCCTCGCGAGCGCCCTCGGAGGTCAAACTCTCCTCAGAACACACTAACGGTGGGTTATCACTCCAATTATATTTAACTAGCTGACCCGGCAAAGAGGAGTGTGTGCAGGGAACAGAGTGATTGGAGCGTTAGGGAGATTACTTAATAGCACAATTTTAAGTCAGGGTGCCCGTCTAGCCCTGCATAATCATGTACTTATCCCAACGCTATTATATGGAAGTGAGAGCTGGGTATGTCAGAAAGGGCATGAAAGTAGAATCAACGCGGTTGAGATGAGGTCGCTAAGAAAAATATGTGGTGTGACACGGTGTGTGAAAAATATGTCGCGGACCGGGTTCGTGATGTCTAAGTGAGAGAGAGGTTAGGTTTGAAAGAAAGTGTCGGTGTAAAGATGAGAAAGGGCATGCTCCGTTGGTTCGGACATGTAGAAAGAATGGTAGATGAAAGGTTAACAAAACAGATATACAATGCGAATGTGGAAGGATGTAGGTACCGGGGAAGACCAAGACTGACATACCACGATCAGATTGATCGTGTACTGTCCGAAGGTGGTGTCAAGAATCTTCGCAACCGGCGTATGTGTATGAAGAGAGTGATGAATGTGGAGGAAGCGAGACGGTTCGGTTCTCTCTGCCTACCCCGTAAGGGATCTGGCGTGAAGATATGTGTGTGTATACACTAGCTGCAGCGTGCAGCCCGCTGCATTATAAGTGTTTTTGCGAATCCCGCGGGATCACAAAAAATTTTCGGGATAAAAAGTAGCCTATGTGCTATTCCAGGTCATCAGCTACCTGTGTGCCAAATTTCATTCAAATCCGTTCAGTATTTTTTGCGTGATTGAGTAACAAACATCCATCCAAACATCCAAACTTTCGCATTTATAATACTAATATAGATCTAAATTCCTACCTTCCTCTTGAATCACTCTATCTATTACAAAAAACCGCATTAAAGTCAGTTCCGTAATTTTAAAGATCTAAACATACATAGGGACAGACAGGATGGAACTGCTGTAAAAGCTAGTGTGAGGAACAAGGCAAACTTATCCAAGGCCTGAACATTAGAGGAAACCACAGCTGCACTATGGTCCACCCACTTCCACCACACTTTCTTCCACGTCAGTAGCAAAGGCAGTAACACTCAAATTATGTACTCAACGCACGTTTCAATTCTTAACCGAAGCATTTTAAGGAGAGTCGAATAGCATTTGACTCGATGAAGGATGAAGCAAAGAGTATACAATACTACGGATGAAGCATTGATATAATTATATTGACTAATTACTACCAGCGCTATTTCAAGGACAAGAAATTGTAGTTTTGCATACAGAACAAAATCATCGAATCGGCATCAAAAACATCATTACGTCTGAGTTGCAATAGATACAAATAATTAGCTCACTTAATGATGACAAGTGGAAATTTTCCTATTGGCAGCTATGAGGTACATAAAAAGTTAATAGGCATTAGATGTACAATTTTGTTGTTTGGAAACACAATTAAGATACGTTCACTACTCTGAAGCAAAGTCGTTAGTTTTGTCCACAGACCACATGAATACTAATAGACACGCCATTGGGAAATAAACGTGTTGCCGCGCATATGAGCAAACGCTCCTATCACTGTCAAAAAGTCATACATTTGTAGACATAT
Organism: Apodemia mormo; assembly: GCA_036924255.1. Taxonomy (NCBI): domain Eukaryota; kingdom Metazoa; phylum Arthropoda; class Insecta; order Lepidoptera; family Riodinidae; genus Apodemia; species Apodemia mormo. The sequence goes on from JAUPFN010000017.1 coordinate 30,581,032, forward strand.
TATATAATGAAAAAATAGTAATAAACCACGTTGTACGGTTTTATCGTGCCGAATTAAGATGACAAGGTTTAAAAATTAGTAATTTTATTTCATTGGTAAGTAGTATAACTTTGTATTTCTGTGTGTAAATGCAAGCTACACTGACAAACTAAGGAATTGTCTTGAAAGGCGTACCTATTTAATCCGTGGTTTTGCCAAACGTGTCCATGGCGTAACCATGATAACATTTACTACTGTGCAATTATTAGTACTCAAAGATAGTTCTAGGCATTGATATAAAAAACCCAAGATACACAATCAGTGTGTCAAAAACGTCCTCCAAAAATGAGTGCACAATTTTAAATTGTACATTCATTTCAAATAGAATCGCGTCGGCCGCGCCACTGTCAATTTTATTTATTTTCGTACATTGCTTTGTAAAAACAACTATAAGTCTTGCACTTAAGGTTGGATATGCAAAGACATATGTTTTTGCCATATCTATAACTACTTAAATTAAATTAGGGACACTTTTGAGTGTCAGTTTTGTTCGGGACTGTGCATCTAGGGTTTTTTATATCTATGGTTCTAGGATACATATAAAGTAGTATGTGCTTCAAGTCTCCCGTAATCTAGTTCCCCGAGTTGAATAATGAGAAATAGACCGTCTGCTTTACTGCCAAACAGGTTAGAAAAAGCTAACGATTGGCCATGACGCCGTGTTGGTCCCGGCCTCCTTTGTAGAATAGGCCAACTGCCGTTCTGCCAGGCAGGTCGTAAAAGGCGACCGATTGGCTATCGAGTCACTACCATCGTGGCTACTAGGTGGTAGAGTTCTGTAATGTCTCGCCCGGGTCTGGTACCACCGCCTTACCTATTCCTGCCGCAACAGCGTCAGTGCTTTCCGCTGTCGTGTTCCGGTTTGGAGGGCAAGGTAGCCGGTAAACTTATGCATGTGGCATTAGACCTCGACACAAGATAACAACGCACCATTAACATCTTTAGTGTCTATAGGCGATGGGTAACTCTTTCCATCAGGAGACCCATCCGCTTGTTTGCTATTTTATGACATAAAAAAAATCGTATGACTAACATCGCGCCTACTACACTAAGATGTTAATTTTCCTGCAACGTTATCAGGTGCTAGAACTTCTGCAGTGTTCCGCCATTTTAGAACGGTTTTAAATCCCAAAACTCCTGGATACATATCGTCTATTTCTAATATTATTTGTTATGTTTTCCAGGACATGCAATATCAAATGGCCAACACGAGGAAGATGAAAAAACCAAAATAATTCCATGGCGAGCTCAACTACGTAAGACAAACAGTAAGTTAAATTTACTGGAATAGTTTACTTAGCTTTAGTCGATGTTGCTAGTGTAAAAAATAATATGGCTTCAGTAGTTTCCAGTTTTTATCTGAAACTATAAAACACGAAAATCTCCCATTTATTTCGAATATAAATCTTGGTGCAGAACTATACGTACATATTACCGTATTTCTACTGGGGTTAAATTTTTATGCTTTAGCTGCATCTAAGGTATAAAAATTAGCGTATTCTTAAATGCTCCATAAATTTATAGATTCGATATAGTGTAGTGTTGTAATTCGTTAAAATAAAAGTCTTTAAATTCGGAGTATTTGAAATGACACAGCCATTAAAGAAGAATAAAATTCGTACACTTCCTTGAAGACGTTGTTTTAATAATAGAGCAGTATTGTTAGAAAATAAAACGACATCTGCAAACTTGTTCTTAGTCAAATAAATTTATTTTAAGGAATTATCGTTTTATTCAATTGCAATTCAATTGTAATTAAATTCAATTGTAATTTAACTGAAGTGATTTGTATTATTGTTACGTAATCAGGAAAATGGACAATGTTATAATATTTGTATGGATATAATACATGTACTTGGTATTAGTAATGTAATACATATAGTAAATTGTTACCAAGCTTTCTCAACAGTTTGGCAAATTTTCGAAATACGGCCCAGAACAAGCTTGGCACAGTTATATCTCAATAAAAAAAACAATTTTTAACAGTCAAAATATAATCTAAATTTGTAAATGTGAATTCAAACTGTATCGAATCTGTAAAACAGAACCATAATCTGAAGAGGATTATTATTTATTATCTCGAATAATTTACCCGTCATGCATATCCGACCATTATAATTGTACCACTTTGTCTAGTAATTCTTATTAACTACAATGCAGTACTAATTTACTACTGTATTGTAGTTGAATGTTCAGTGGTCAAGCACGAATGCTAAGGAATAGAATAGCTAACGTTAAAGATAAAATCATATTACTTAAAAACCTGACACACCAAAACAAAAATAATTAAATGCAGTAAATTTTACTGACAACTTCCGATTCTGAAATAGTAGTATAAAGTTATGCATTTGGGTTATTACAAATTGGATCTATACATAACACATAATGAACAAAAAAGGCATTACCGTTCGATTTTACGATACGCTCTATAATCACCAGAAAAAGAAAAGATAAAAAAAGACCTAGTATTGAAGTGTTTAATGAATTAAAAAATTATATTACCACTGAATTTGGTTACATATTTAATGTCTGTTACCGAACCGAACTCCTTCTATTAACTAATTTTAAAAAAATATTGTTATAATTCGCAGAATATACCTATTGATTCAGGGTTCGAGATAGTTTAGGCGATTGAGTCGATTGTTGTAGTATTGTGTTTAAATTAGGAATAACTAAAAAGGAAATAACGTTAGCCATCTTTTTCACCTTTTTTTCATCAATCTTCTGATCTTAGAAACTAATATCACATATTATATATTCGTAGCACTCTTGTTGGTAGGTTATACCATTGGGCGCCTGGTAGTGGAATCTAGTTTAGTTTTTAATATGTAGTTCGCTTTTTAATAAGCGATTAATTCCATACCATAAAAATGCTTGTAAATCCAAAATATTATTAATAAAACATGACGATTCCTGTTCAATTCCAATAAGTTTCGTGCTAGGCCTTCTGATTGAGTTTTATAACTGGTCGTTTGCTTTAGGAATAAGACAAAGATTATAAATTGTATAAGTTTAGACTAAGTTTAGAAGTAATACTTTTATACCAGAGATTTTTGTAAAAATTGTAAATCGTAAACGACTTATGTTAAAATGTATGATTGTAAAAAATTATCCATATCAAAATTAATAATTGTAATTCTAGAGATATATTCTGTTATAAAATATAAGATGGAGCCTGTTTTTGTGACTTAATGATAAATATGTAGATTGTGTTATGCAAAATAAACATCAATATCGATTAATAAATAATATGAAACACATTAATACAAACATCTCAAGACTATACGAAAATTATAGTCTTGAGATATTTGTATTAAATTGGTGGTATTAAATATAAGAAACTATATATTATACCGGTTTCATTGCGAAGTACATTGAACGCCAATTACTTCGCAATGTAAGCAGAGTAAATTGAACGCCAATAGAGGCTATGAAAGGGATATGGGAAACAAATCTCACGATGCAGCCACATAAAGAACTACAAAATGATTTTTGAAACCAATCATCTTGTTTAGAATTGTTTTTAAAAGGAATTGTTTTTGAATTGGCAATTTTTGTTCATTGAATTTTTCATACACACAGACACACATCTTATCATTGATTTGTAAAAAATGTGGCATATTATAGCAAGTGATAATGGTTGCAATATTAGTTTATAGCTAAGCTTTAGCTATGTGCGAAATACGATTTATATTAAGCTATGATTGTGCGTTTATACATTTGTTAATAAAATATGTTGCTTATACAACGTTTTGTCATTTAACCTTTACCTAATTTTTACACCAAATAAAAAAAAGTTTTTTAAAAGATTATAAGATCGCAAATAAACAGGTGGCTTTTCTGATTGAAAGAGGCAACTATCGCCTATTAACGCTAAAGATGTTAATGATGCGTTGCTATCCGTGTGGTAGGATGATAATACCACATGCATAAGTTTACCGGAAACCTTACCCTCCGGACTGAAACACAACAGTGACAAGCACTGACAATATCGCGGCAGGAATAAGTAAGTCAGGGATACCATAGCCGGGCGAGATAATGCAAAACCCTACCACTTAGTAGCCACGGTGGAAGTCACTTGCATAACCAATCGTTCGCCTCTTACGAACTGCCTGGCAGAATGGCGGTAGTCTAGTCTTCTAAGAGCGCCCGGACCAGCATGGGGTTAAGTATGTACGGGCTAAGGTATGACTATGGTGATATTGGGTACGTGTTTATTATTGTTATCGGCTATTTTATTTCCATCGTAATTTTTTACGTCTCAATTTATTGTTACACAAAATAATATTTTAGTTTGTAGCAAGGCTTACGGAATGGTATTTTTAAAAATTGTATTAAAAGGTATTTTCTTTTCATATTATAATAAACTAGCTGTTACTCGCGAATTCGTTCGCGTTATGTCGAGGATAACAAAAACCTATATCAATCCTGGATAGTATAGCTTTCTAATGGTACAATAATTTTTAAGATACATCCACTAGTTTTTGAGTTTATTCGTTAAATATACAAAAATACAAATGTTAAATTTATTAATAAAGCCTATTTATGGGTAAGAACTTTAAAGAAAAAAACAAAATGAGTGTAGTTCACAAAACGAATTAAACGAATTTATTAATTAAGCCTATTTATGGGTAAAAACTTTAAAGAAAGAAACAGAATGCGTGTAGTTCACAAAACGAATTAAACGAATTTATTAATAAATCCTATTTATGGGAAATAAGTTTTAAGAAAGAAACAGAATGAGCGTAGTTTAAAAAACCAATTAATTAATTTATAAACAGAATAAGTGTAGTTCATAAAACCAATTAAACAAATTTATTAATAAAGCCTATTTTATGGGTAAAAACTTTAAAGTAAGAAACAGAATGAGCGTAGTTCACAAAACCAATTAAACTTATCACTACTAAGTATAAAACAAAGTCGTTTTCTCTGTCTGTCCCTATGTATGCTTAAATCTTTAAAACTACGCATTTTGATACAGTTTTTTTAATAGATAGATTGATTCTTAAGGAAGGTTTTAGTATATAAACCTTTCCGATATTCCCACGGGAACAAAAACTACGCGGGTGAAACCGCGGGCAGGTCGCTAGTTTATTCTATTTATGGGGAACAAACAAGTTTTAAGAAAGAAACAGAATGAGCATAATTTAAAAAAACGAATTAACTAATTTATTAATAAAGCCTATTTTATGGATAAAAACTTTAAAGGAAAAATCAGAATTAGCGTAATTTACAAAACCAATTTGACTAATGTATTAACTAAGCCTATTTACGCGTAAAAGTTTTAAGAAAGAAATAGAATGTGCGTAGTTTACAAAACCAATTAAACAAATGTATTAACAAAGTCTAAATCTTTAAGATGTTACTTTAGTTATGACCACGTTACGTATCCGAATGTAACCAAATAACTCGTAATTTTTAAGACGAGTTTTCTATGCGCAGCAAGGCTTAAATGTAATCTGTTTGTGGCTGAATACTAACTTGCTGACATTAAATGCAAATAAAACTAAATACATCATTTTTACCACAAAAATAAGACAAATTTACCACCAATAAACAAATTAGTTGTGCATGCTAATCCACAATCTTGCAACAGATACCATGTTTTTGTCCTATAATAGAAAAAGTCGATAAAATAAAATACCTAGGAGTTAAAGGAGAATTATTGACGATATATATATAATGTTGCTACAGGTTAAGAAAGCTATCATATATTTTTAAATTATTAAGACATATGGATCGAGCTACCCCTCAAAATAGTATACATGCACTATGTCACTCTATAATAAGCTTTTGCATCATATCTTGGGATGGTGTTACTAAAAAAATCTTGTTGAATTTGAGAGAGCCCAAAGGGGAATTCTGAAAGTCGCTGCTTTTCTTCCTTATAGATTCACTACACTGATTTGTACAATATTTGAGATGTACTTACTGTCAGGCAAACCTTCGTTCTCCAAGTCATACTTAAGAAACATATAGAATTACCATACTCACCGAACTTAAATGCAAATAAAAGGAAAAAGATACCATATACACCATAGAGGCCTTTTCATCTAAACTGGCACATTAATCATTATTGCTTCTTAGGTAGCTTCTTATATAATAAAATTAACTCCCTTCTCGCTATTTATCCCTGACAACAGGCAAATGCAAATTCGCAGTTAAGAAATGGATAATATCTCTAGATTACGAACAAACAGAAAAATTGATGGTTCCACCCGTCTAGTCACATACCTGCACTAGTGATGAAAATTGCCGGCAATATTCCCGTTATTGCCAAACTGCCACGAATGTTTCTAAACTTGGCGGTAACATTGGCAAGTTTATTTTATTATTCGTATTTAGGGATAGGCATAGGCTTTCGTAGTTAAGGATAGGCATTGGATGTTCATATATGTACCGATTTTTGTTAGAGGGCGTGGTGGTGACCTATAAATTCAGGTACATTGTACTTAAATTAGGCACCAGTCTCTTACTTAAAATAATTTCTGTATGTTTTTCTAATTAGGTCTTACGTTTTCTTTTTTGTGAAGAGAAAAAATAAAATTTATTATTATTATTAGGTATAGTATTAGACTCGTACGAAGCCGTAACAGAAACTTTTAGCTTTATCTGTAAAACACCACCATAATTCTCGATAAAAATTATGATATTGAAACCCATATTTTTTTGTTATGTATCATAGGATAGCACACAAGCAGATATCTTTCCTGATGGGAAGAGACAACCATCACCATACACACCAAACATGTTGATGGCACGTTGCTCTTTGTGGTGGGTTCTTTGTGCATAAGTTTACCGGATATCTTAACCTCCAAGCTCCAAGCAACATGACAGTGACAAGGACTGATGCTATTGCGGCAGTAACAGGCAAGGCGGTGGTGTAAGACCCGGGTGGTGACCCGGGTAGTTGAGACCGGATGGTCTATTATTCAAAGGGAGGCCAGATCCAAACGGAGGAATCATGCGGAATCAACATATCTCGTAAATCTAAGTAAGAGAAGGACTGGGACGGTATTCATACCTTGGTCTTGCTTATTTTCTTATTTGGTATTGCTCCGCATATCCCTGTTTAACGACATTCACGGGGTAACGAATATGCCATCAATGCGATTAATACTGTATTTTTTAAGAACAAGACTACATATAAAATCATGTTAACTTGCCCTTTAAAAATAAATAGTGTTAATAAAGATAAATAAAATTAACATTTTTTATATAAAATAGTAATCTTTTTTTGCAGTTCAAATCACATTAGTTGTAGTATGTATAATGCGAGTTTTTCCATTAAATATTCAAGGAAAAGGGCAGTTGCCTCAACCATCACTCATTGCCCAGGCTGTTAATTTATTTTTTAGAACATATAACAATATCAGTGCAATCGAAAGACGTACATATAAGGCCAAGGATAAAAGCTTATTAGAAAAAGTTATCATTGATAAAATAATTGAATTACAACCATTTTTACAAGACTTTGATAATAATGAAATAACAGATCAGAATAATTCAATACAAGATGACACTACAATTTTAGATGCACTAGAATATAATGATACTTATTTGAGGAAAAAAGATGAACCGTTAAATAAAAGTATTCAAAAGTATAAAAAGGTTATGATGAAAATATCTAAAAAGTTAAAAAAAGAACCAATCTCTGAAAAAACCAAAGACCTGATTGTGAAGACCATAGAAAGTCTAATAAACAGATTAGTTGAAAATCGATGTGATTGGAAAAGAATATTTCATTCAAATTTAGATTCACCACCAACTTATCCCGTTGACGTATTTTTCACTTGGAACAAGGAATGGCAAGATATAAAGAAATCATTTACTAACAGTCTTCTTAAATATAAGTTAAACTTAATAGAAAATACTAATGATGATTTCGATGCGTTTTTAGATAATTCCATAAAATTATTTAACTATATATCAGACGACATAGAAAAAATACCAAAACGACATAAAATAAAGTGTAACATAATGAATCCCTCAAATGTGGAAATAACTAATGTTCTCAGACTTAAGAAAAATACAGGCGGATTACATTGTAGACATTTCAAAATATGTTAATTTGAACTCCAAGATTATATGAATAATTTATACGAGAAAATTAATGAAACCGCTGTAAGCGTTATACGTAACTACGCAGAAATGTATACAAGAGATGTAAATTTAGGCAGTAATGTAGATAAAGAATCAATTGTACCAGCCTTGAAAAGAATTAGTGATTTTACAGAAAATAATGTCACGAATATATTTCTTACCGAAACTAAAAAATTAAAATTGCACAAATTAAAAAATAAAGATGCTAATATAGCTAGTCTTTTAGGTTATACTAAGAATATATTAAAATCAACTCAAGATTATATATCTACGGTTTTAACAGCTGAACTAGGTTTGTTGAATTCCGTTTTAGTTTCTACCGTAAATGATGATATACGCGTTAACTCAGAGGTGGAGCTGAATAATCTTAAACGGGATTTACTTGGAAGACTATGTAATACATTCCGGTTCTGTAATGGTGATTATATTTCCCGGAGTAAAAATAAGCGATACGAACTGAAGGACAATAAACGTAAACCGTTTGTATTAATGAACATTAACAGTTTCAATGATAATCCTGTAAATGTTACAAAAGATGTGTTCTCAACTCCTTCTAGAAGAGCGATAGACGTTAATATAACTATTGTTAATGTTACTAGAACAACACATTTTTACAGTACAACAACTACAAGTACAGTTACATTAATGATATAATGTCATTGGCATGGGCGTACCCAGGTTCTAGGCCCGAGGGGGGGGGGGGGGGGGGGGGGCGCAACCGTAACATTTTAAGGCTAAATTTTCTATCTTATTATTTACAACAGTATATAGTTAGTAGAGGTAAACAAATTCCAGGAGGGGGTAGCTGCCCCACTTTGCCCCCCCCCCCCTAATCGGTACGCCCATGGTCAATGGCGAGATAATGTGATACTTCTGCTTCTGTAAGGTTTATTATAGACTTCGGAAAAGTATTAAATATTCTTTTTTAATCTAATTGCAACACATGTTTTTCTCTGTTTCGGACTTTTTTGAAACCAGAAGTTACATATTTACCTTACGCTTCAGCTTACAAGACTTATATATAAGATTCCCGTGTTACAATGTTAGTTACCGTACTCCTCCGAAACGGCTTGACCGATTTTGATGAAATTTCGTATGCATATTCAGTGGGTCTGAGAATCGGCTAACATCTATTTTTCATCCCCCTAAATGTTAAGGGTTGTCCACCCCTAATTTTTTTTTATTTTATGGACAATTTTTTTTATTTTTTTATGATTCAGCATTGAAAATTACATACAACTCTAAATTTTTACCCTTCTATCACTTACCCTTATTTTTTAATTCAATAATTTACATGGCAAAACAACGTTTACCAGGTCAGCTAGTACACATATATTATGTCAGTAACTTATAAAAGCCTGTTCATATACCGTTAACTAACCTATTAGTGCTTGATACTGTCGTGTCTATACTAGTAATGTGCAGTACAGACATATTAAACGTAAATATTAAATGTAATTAGTTATGTAAGGCAGGATAAATTGTATATTTCGTTTAGTTTGTAAGTTTTCCATAATAAATAATGTTCGTTTTCGTCTTTTATTCGCCCTAAGACCTACATACAGCTTTGTTGTGTAGAAATAATAAAGCTTTATGTAGTTAAGATCGTTGCCTAAAGGCATATTACGAACAAAAAGGGTTCCACGCTGTCGACGAACTTACGAGTCGACTCTTGCGAGATGGTATTTATATGCGGGAACGCGAGACTTATGAAAACCCGAAAAGTGCGTGAACATATGCCTAAGGCTTATACTTACATCGCATATACTATTTACAATCGATAAACATTCATTTTCACAAAGAATTTTGCACTTTTCGGGGTTTTCGTAAGTCTGAGTTCTCGCATATAAATACCATTTCTACACAACAAAGCTGTATGGGTGATTCCGTTCTAACTGTGATATTCAATGTCCTGTATTGTTTGTTCTCACAGGTCATTAATTAATAATTAATTTATGAAATTTTTGTGCTTATTGGAAAATTATAAACATATTTTAACATTATTTTCATATAATATAACTTGCCACTTACAGAAAACTTACAATATATCACTTAAATGTCAATACCGTGTCATGTCCATTTCTAGAATTTATTTATAAATTGTTAGTTTTTTTGTCGTAATAAATGATTTAAACTAATTACCTCATAAATTCTAATGTTTACGACAAAAAAAACTAACAATTTATAAATAAATTCTAGAAATGGACATGACACGGTACTGACATTATATCACAGTTAGAACGGAATCACCCGTATGTAGGTCTTAGGGCGAATAAAAGACGAAAACAAACATTATTTAATATTTATTATAGAAAACTTACAAACTAAACGAAATATACAATTTATCCTGCCTTACATAACTATTTACATTTAATATTTACATTGAATATGTCTGTGCTGCACAAGAAACTTATTACTTTTTTATTATTATAATTTTTTATCTTATTATAAATCTTATAAACCAACGCGGGGAAAATTATAAAATATAATTTTCCCCGTGTTGGTTCCGGGCTCCTTTGAGGAATAGACCAACTGCCGTTCTACCAGGCAGGTCCTAAAAAGCGGCTATGCGAGTCACTACCATCGTGGCTACTAGGTGGTAGAGTTTTGCATTGTCTCGCCCAGGTCTAGAACCACCGCCTTGCCTATTCCTGCCGCAATAGCGTCAGTGCTTGTCTCTGTCTTGTTCCGGTTTGGAGGATAAGGTAGCCGGTAAACCTATGCATGTAGCATTATACCTCGCCACAAGATAGCAACGCACCATTAACACCTTTGGTGTGTATAGGCGATGGTTGACTCTTTCCATCAGGAGACACATCTGCTTGTTTGCTATCTTATGATATGAAAAAAAATTAATGACTATTAGTGCGTGACACTTTCAGACTTATAGTACCAGGTAGGCCATGTTGGCCTGGGCCCGTGTTTTCGGTTTAGAGGGTAAGGTAGGCGGTAACCTTATGCACGTGACTTAAGAGACCATTTGCTTTTTTTGCTATCTTATGATATACAAAAAAACACACACACACACAGTAAATTCATTTGACATATATTGCACACACACATATGTACGCTATTACGTTTACGGCTGACTGTTGTCAAACTTAGAAAAGATTTTATTATTTAGTCTATAGTTGAATTACGTCCTGTGGGCGATCGCTAGTTTGTACACATATAGTTATAGATATGGCGCAATGCAAATATGCATTGATCTTGACCAACACGTTGACGTGTCAAAATAACTTTTGACGTGTCAAAATAACTTGTAAAGTTTTATTGAATAAAGTATTTCTGATTTCTGGTATTTTCAGACTGTGCCGCAAAGTTTAAGTGTAAAGGTATCTTTATATGTGTGTTAGTGTTTTTATACACACACGCATATTTATCTCTGGCTGAAACTGATGAGTTGTTACGTAGTTAAATTAAAAATACAATTTATAAATGATATTTTAATAAGTACTTCTAATAAGGTATCAGTCCACGGTACACAGAATAGAAAGTAATAGTGCGATGTGCCTAACGATGGGAATTATAGCTATTTTTATTTCACTATCACGTCCTGAAGTTATTTGTTTTTGTCACTGTTATTTCACGGGTGATAAATCACGACCGTTATATTTTATTAATGACGATTATTGTCACAGTGGGTGCATTTTATTCCGTATGTTATATCGCCGCGCAGTGATTACTATTTATAAGTGATTAGTAAAGTGAAATAACATATTAAAAATATTCTCTCTTTTAGCTGGTGGCACGGTGTTGCTCAAATGTTGTTGCTTTGTCTCTTTCATACAATGTATTTCTGCGAATTATAAGTAGTAGCTTCACCCGCGTGAAATCAAATCACGCTCGCGTTATATAACTTACGTTTTCGTTGCATATAACTGATGTGACACGTGAATTATTTTATAACGAGTGATATAACCAGTGATGCGTGAAATGTGCCATACCTAGATGTACCTGAGGCATGAGTGGGAGTTATAATTCAATCGATGCTGTCATTTTCAAACGTCTGAGAAACACAATTACGTTTGTGATTGTTTCAATTGGAATACCGTCATTTATTATATACTAGCTGCAGTGTATAGTCCGCTGCATTACAAACGTTTTTGGCCTATCCCCCGGAATCAACTAATTTTTCCGGGATAAGAAGTATCCTACATGCTATTCCTAGTCATCATATCTGTGTGCCAAATTTAATTCAAATCCGTTTAGTAGTTTTTGCGTGATTGAGTATCAAACATCCATCTATCCAAACATCCAAACTTTCGCATTTATAATATTAAAATAGATTTATGATAATAACATGTCATAATTATTATTATAATGTCATATCAATTGTTGATATATATTAACATTAATAAATCGTACTTTCTACTAATATTATACTTGCGAGTTTGTTTTGTTGGATGGATGGATATTTGTTACTCTTTCACGCAAAAACAGCCGAACCGATTTGGATGAAATTTGGCACTCATGTAGATGATATACCTAATATAATATAAATAAATATTACGGGACAAATAACACTTATTGATCTAACCCCAAAGTAAGCAAATTATTAGCTTGTGTTATGAGTACTAGTCAATGATACTAATAAATAGAAATACATATATAAATACTGTTACATACAATAACCACCAAACCCAGAAATACAAACATCTATGTTCATCACACAAATGCCTGTCCATGTCGGGGATCGAACCCGAGCCCTGTCGATTGCGTAGTCAGGGTCTCTAACCACTCGACCAAACGGGGCGACCAGGTCATTAACGACAAATTATGACCTGGAATAGAACATAGGTTAATTTTTATCTCAGAAAAATAAGTTGTTCCCGCGGGATACACAAAAAACTTTTATAATATAGCGGGCTGCACGGTGTGGCTAGTATAATAAAAGAAAAAGTCAGATATAATAAAAGAGAAACTACAAAATAATAAAGTATATAATATGATTTTATAACGCTACTAAACAATGTCTTTGATGATCTAACAGGGTTTTTATATTACACACATGTAAACAGATATGTTAACGGCTTGTTAAAAACATAATGCAAATCCTCTCCCTCTTTTGTACCTCTGTCTCTTTCTTATATATAGCAGTTCTACAACAATGCATAGCTGTAAGCCTATAACGTAATATAATAAGTGTTAATTACTTTTTCCAATGTAACTCCCGCCCGTCAATCGTGCAACAGTGAAATTAATTCCAAAACTCTTACATGTGGCATTTCTACTTATACTCTGTGTTCCAAGATTTTACGTATTAATAAATATTATGGGATTATCATTTTCCTCATACATCAAGCATTCAATAACCATCAGTATAAACTATTGGGAAATGTTGCATTCTACCACTAGACCAGGCAATGGTCAAACAGGCACCGTCATTAAAGTTCTGCTGGAACGCCATTGTAGACGGTAATTCATTTTCTAAACCTTTGACGAAGCAACTGTAAGAGATAAAAATATCAATTAATACATATATCTTCACAATTAATATTTTTTTTATATATCATAACATAGCAAACAAGCAGATAGGTCTCCTGATGGAAAGAGTCAACCATCGCCTATAGACACCAAAGATGTTAATGGTGCGTTTTTATCTTTTGGCGAGGTCTAATGCCACATGCATAAGTTTACCAGCTACCTTACCCTCCAAACCGGAACACGACAGCGACAAGCACTGACGCTATTGCGGCAGGAGTAGGTAAGGCGGTGGTACCAGACCCGGGCGAGACAATGCAGAACTCTACCACCTAGTAATATAATATATTATAAATAATTTAACATCTCATCTCAACACAACACAAAAAAAAACTTTTTTTTTTTTTCTTAACATCTCATCAATGAAGGTAACATAATTTTTTGAACCATCGAGCATGTAACCTAATAGAGTAGCAATATGAGCCATCTAATTCCGAAACTGATCAATGTTTTGCCACTGATAAATAGCAATTCACGCTCGCACTAAAGCAGTTTCGCACCAACAAGTTACCTGTGTGTACGTCCCTGATACTCTCGAAAATATTCAAAGTTTGATATAATATACCGTATAATGTCGTGTTGTTCTATTAGATGGTGTGGAAAAATCAGCAAAACATCGAATTATAAAACAGACGGAATTACGTTTAACAGCATCAATAAACATTGATTTTATTTTAATTTACTTTCATTACTTTCATATAATATGGCTCAAGTTAAACTGGACAGATAATACGAAACACGTGGACACTTGTTTATGCGTCTTGCTCTTGCCTAGGTGTAACCTATATACAACTATAGTCAGCGTCATTATCACATTATCCTTGAGTCAGCCAATCACAGCATTACAACTGGCGTAGTGTTTTGGCGGAATTTGTTTTCTAACAAAACAAACAACATAGCCACTCTTTTGGTTACATACTCGATATTTTGAACTTAAGAAATATTTTTACACCAAAAGAATGTAAACAAGTCATGGAATTAAATTACACAATCAATTTACTGTTTTGGTGTGACAAAATTATGCCGTTTTGCTTATATCTAACTTACTTATCTAACGCCGTTTTTATCACTAGGATATAAAAACAACTGATTCTCCTTATGAAAATTTAACCATTATCTATCCTATAAAGACTAAAACGTTAAGCAACACCATAGTAATACCAATAATGAAAAATTGAAAATCTTGCTTGCAATGTGGTATGTGGAGCAGAGTTGTTTCGTCCGGATTAGGTATCGCACTTGCCTTTTCCTGCCACAATAGCGTTAGTTTTTGACACTGTCACGTCTTAGTTCGATTTTAAGTGTATGATAGCCGGTAAATGTATAAATGAAATGTTACAATACAACCACCAGAAGAGCAACATATAATTAATGGGCGATGGTTTTCAATATCCACCATCACATCCTATTTTATAAATTTGCAACATAGGCTATATTCAGGTGAGTTATCTGCTTGTTTAATATTTGATGATATACAAATTATTCATAAGCTAGCTGACAAACTAAAGTGCAGTGTTGAACCCGAGCATCTACTTACATTTGAGTTTTTCTGCCTACCCGCAAGAAAAACCAGTATGATAATATTCTATATTGTATGTAACAAGTAACATTAACTTTAAGCACCTGAGTATGTTAGAGAAGAATAGCTCTTATGTAATGCAGTTGGATATAAAAACAAGACTAAAACACTCCTAGATTAAAGAATCTTACGTCATCTTTTACTTGTATGTTATTTATCAATGTACAAAGTGAGTACTATATAACATGTCAAACACAGAAAGAAATTGCAATGGCTCGAATCGTGATAAGCCCAACAAAGGCCCAAATGGCTAAGTGCAGAAAATATAATTGCAAAAAAGGAAAAAGAGGTTTCTTAGTGTCTTGTATAATTGCTTATTTAGGAGAAGTGTAATGTGCAAATATCATTTAATAAAAAATACTTACCAGGGTGTTACATTCAGCTGTAACATCATCTGTGTGGTACAGAACACTGCGATAATGGGTGACTCCTCAAACAGGATAGCTAAGTATCTCCCAGTGCGGTCCCAGCACATATCCATTATGGGTCCACCCACAGTCTCTCCATACATCAGTTCCACTTTGCTGACATCTAATACAGGCTGAGCTTTACTTGTTTTAGCACCTAGAAAGGGGAAAAAACAGTAAATTTTCTTTTTAACTGCCTCAATCGGCATCAAATGAGATCTTTATGGTATCTGGTTGGAATCATGGTGAGGCAAAATTATTGTTGAAGATTTTTGTTGATTATCCTCGAAGCTGTCTGATGATGGTCAGATGTCCACATAAAGATGTCGTATTGATTATCATAAGAAACAAGCAGTTTTGCCTATATTATGTTTGTAAGCAAAATTACATGTTTCTGGTGGTGGTGAACGAAAACTTTTAATGGTCAATTCACTTAGAACCAGCATTCTAATATGTATTTAAATGTATTGTTAGTAGCTTTAGTTTTTTTTTTTCTATATAAGATAGCAACCAAGCAGATGGGTCTCCTGATGGAAAGAGTCAACCATCGCCTATAGACACCAAAGGTGTTAATGGGGCGCTGCTATCTTATAGCGAGGTCTTATGCCACATGCATAAGTTTACCGGCTACCTTACCCTCCAAACCGGAACACGATAGTGACAATCACAACACCATTGCGGCAGGAATATGTAAGGCGTTGGTACCAGAACCTTGCGAAACTACAAAATATGACATAATAGAGAGACAATGCAGAACTCTACCACCTAGTAGCCACAATGTTAGTGACTCGTATAGCCAATCGGTCGTCTTTTACGACCTGCCTAGTAGAATGACAGTTGGCCTATTCTAACAAAGGAGCCTGGAACCAACACTGGGAGAATATGGTGTATTCATTTATTTAATGAGCTCTGTTCTCTATTGAATAAATAAACTTATCACCGCTGCTTTAGGATTGACATGATTATTTAAAAAAATGGTGTTATGTTTAATGCATGATGTATGAGATACCTCATATTTTAGAAACAGTGAAAAACTGCATGTATCTAGCCAAAGACTATAAAAATGGATATAGTATGTCGATTGATATAAGTATATAATCATATTCCTGATAGTCTTAAATAAGCTATATCTTCAAATAAACTCTCCAAACAGCTACATATTTCATTCATTTACCTTTAGACAAATCTATACTGTGAATGAATTTTATATGGATAAATTGAAATGGTAATCTAATAAACTTTTATGTCGTAGCCAGATCGCAGAATTGCCCACATCATTGAGAATTTCATGAAAAAGTGGCATTTAATGATATGGGCAACTAAAATTGACTAAATTGTCAAATTGTTAATGTTTTACAATTTTATCGTCCACAATTGGCCATATTGTAAATATTGGATATCAATAAGATATTTCATAAAAATCTAGAATATATTAGTAATTTGTTTATTGTTTTTGAGTATGACAGATATTTATAAAAGGAAATATTAAAAGTCCTTTCAACATAGTTTTCGGGTTATTACTAAATAACATACAGTAAGGGGACCCACCGTGTTGACACATAAACCAAAAGCTTCCAGCACCTCTATAGGTAAATAAATATTTTATGATGTTATCAATTAAGTTTGACCATTTCATGATATAGCCGAGCGTTTACTTAACCATATTGATATTCCAGTGCCTCTATCGATAAATAATGTAACTATTTTATGATGTTATCAATTAAGTTTGTATCATTGATCAGGACTGAGGAACATCATGATGTGGCTAACGGACAGTGAAAAATTTAATGAAATTGTGACATTTCACTATCCATTGGCCATATTTTGTCAACCAATGGGCATGTAGTCTATGGTGAGCAAAAATATGTAAAGACAAATTGAGTAATTCTGTTTGTTTTGTTCTGAAAGAGTCAGTGTTAAAATATATAAACATACTAGCTGCAACATGCAGCATGCATTTAAAAATTTTTTGGCAAACCCTGCACATTCACCTAATTTTTTTAAGGATAAAATGTAGCCTATGTGCTAATCCAGGTCATCATCTACCTGTGTGCCAAATTTCTCTCAAATCCATTCAGTAATTTTTGCGTGATTAAATAACACCCATCAAACATCCATCAATCCAAACATCCAAACTTTCGCATTTATAATATTAATATAGATTAATTTGTTAATGTTACCATTTAAGAGTCCAGCATTGCTCAATGAGTATACAATAGGTTCGTCCTTGGCAGCAAACAGTACTACTTCACCTGGACCCCAACAAGCTGATACAACTCTGCACCCTCGAGCACACCATCTTTCCGGTGTCCACGTTTGTGTTTCCCAAATCCTGAAATTGTAAATTTAGATTTTTAGTTTTCTGTTCTTGTATACTTGTAGCATATAATGTTAATTATCTAAATGGTGAGAAAAAACTGTTCTGTCTATAGATATATGTTCGGTATATACGAGTATGCACAATAATTAGTGCTACTAATGATCAATAATAATGATCAAGCACACGGACAGATTGCATAGAAAAAAAATCTCAGATTACTTTCATACAATTGTGTTACAGATAAACAGATAGTAGTTTATAATTATGGAGACAGCAGAAACTGCTAATAATGTAAGAAGATGCCAAAGCATGACAAATCACCAAATATGGAAATATCCCTCTTAGAAAATTTTTATGACATCAAGCAGTTGTTTGGCTTCTTAGAGGAACTTTAAATGAGCATTACTACTTTAAAGCACAACATAAAATAAAAATTGTTAAAGTGTGTGTTGGGCTATGCGCAATGTAGGGTTCTGTAGTCGTCCATCATAATAATGAGGACTAAAAATAGGGCTTTTATAGTTTCATAATATGAACATTTAAGCTATTCTATTATAAGCTATTATATATACAAATATATATCTTCACCACAGGTTCATCACCTATTTAAAAACTTCTGTAAGTTACTTTGTAAAATGCTTAACTATTACTCAAGAACTTGTAAAGCCTTCTATGCTGTGATAGTTTTCCTTTAACTTCATGAGTAACAAACAAACACTGATTTTTTCCCATTTCTAAAACCAACCTGCAGATGGGGGGAGGGGGGGCTTAATATTTTACAAACAAGACCCCTAATCAAAACTTGTTTTCATAGACCTACAAGATTTTTTAAAAACCTATCCAATGACACCCTCAACATCACAACTTTTTTATGGAGGGGAGCTACCCTGAAAAATAATATTTTGCAGGATTTTATATTACCAATTTGTTGATGTGTTGATGTGAAATTACAGCTTTGTAGTATTAAGGACCTCTGAGCTTTTGTGCGAAGGGACATAGCAAAACTGTAAGGGTTCCTAGTTTACTTCCGAACCCTAAAAACAGTTACAGTCCTCCTCCAGTTGCAGTCACCGTGCAAGGTGAAAATGAAAAGTGAAGATGTTAATGGTGTGTTGCTGTTTGCCTGGCAGTGATGCAGGAATACATGCACAAACAATAACTGGTCATCAAAAACTATTGGGATGTTCTTATATTGACAGGTCCTACGTATACTAGTGCAAGTGCAATGACAGGGATCTGGAGAGCAGATCAAACATTCTACAGCTTGTAATTTTGTCATAAATCAATAGAAGTATTGGAAAATTTGTACTTTTGTATAAATATAAATTATAATTAAGTATAAATACTTTTGTATAAATTTTTAAATATTTTACTACATTACTTTACTACATTAGGACAAATATAAGGTAATTTTAAGGCTATTGATGCAAAAAAATGGTTTCCATTGTTTTGCCGGTTGCACCAGTATACATAGGAGCCACTGATATCGAGAAATATCTGTGTCAATCCTAAGTTAGAAAGATGAGCCGAATGAACCAAACACAATACACAATTAACTAACACATTTGGATTGTAAAGAAATCAGAAATCAGAAATACTTTATTCAATAAAACTTTTTACAAGTTATTTTGAATGATGGCTGTCTTTCCATCAAGAGAATCATCTGCTTGTTTGCTATCTAGTTATTACATGAAGAGAACTTGAACCATAAATGTAATAACAGTACAAACCTAAATATAATAGAAGATGTAGCAGCAAATATCTTACTGGCATCCAGAGACCACCTAGAAAACACTATTCCTCCCCCAGCCACCCTGCGGAGGGGTATAGCGGTTTCCATGGCTACATCCCACACCAACATGGAAGTGTCAGCACCACAGCAGCTAATGAGCAGATCTCCATTTGGAGACCAACAAACATCAGTAACAGGGCTGTGACTAGATCTGAAATAACACATTTGTACATAGTATCATAGTTATCTTAATGGAAAAGAAATCTAATCCCACTGATATGTAACAACTATAAATTGGACGTAGTTAAAAAAAGGATGGTATCCACAACATGTTCAAAAATGAATTAAGTGCACCAAACTAATGCCAAATATCAATACTATTGTACAGTAAAAAAAACTAGCAAAATTAGCTGTCTTATCACTTTTTTCAACATCAAAATGATTCCACATGAATGTTAGAAAAAAAAAACAACTTGAATAATCCAACTTTTCTGGTTCATAATTAGTAATACCAACTGATTAAAATCAAGACGTCTAAATTCTTTTTGCATAATTAAATTTTTTTAATCAACAACAGCAACATTTGAATACAAACATTAGAACTAATCCATAATCAATTGGATCCTTTTTATGTAACTATGTCCAATTAAAAATACCAGATAGATCCCTTATGAGAAAACATAAGATACTTTCTCCATTTTGATCTGAGCCCTCTTTGAAGAATAGAATATCTGCCAATATGCAGATAGTAAAACGCTATATGTGTCATTATTATTGTGATTACTAGGTGACTGAAATTCTGTGACATCTCGCCCGTGTCTAGTACCACCGCCTAACCTATTCCTGCTGCAATGGTCTTGGTGATTATTACAGCCATGTTCTTGTTTAAAGTGCAAGGATAAGCAGTAATCTTATGCATGTGACATTACTATCATATCACATAGACAGCAATGCAAAATTAACATATTTGGTGTCTGTAGATTATGGGTATCTCATTCCATCAGAAAATACATTTGCTTGTTTCATTTCATTGATAGTTGCTTATTTCCTAGCTTGTAAAATAAAATAAATAAATTATTGGTATCAGGGACAGAGGCAACATACTAAATTTTGCTAGTCAAAAGCTGCATGAGAAGATGAGGATGTAAAATAGCAGAGTTTATCCTTCATTACAGACTCTGGACCTTAACATTGCTGGGATTATTTAACTCTTAAACACGTTTTGATCAGAGCACAATTACTTTTCAATTGTGACATACTTCACATGTTGATGGACACTACTATTATACTGATTGTTACTGATTTGTCACTACTTTTTTCGTACATTGCCTGTAGACGTAGTGTCACAATGCTTGGTAAAATATAGTATATGTAACAAGACAAGACGTCTTTAGGTATCTATAGATGTCTTTATGCCCTATGGCGTATAGGGCATAAAGACATCTATTGCTACTGTATAGGGCATAAGACTATTATTGCTGAGATTGAGATTGCATCATCAGAACTTATCGATTTGTTGCCAGATGGATCATAATCTTGGTCATTTCCATACAAGGATTTATAACGTTATAATTTCGATATGTTTGCTGTTTCGTGATTTGTTCCCTGCGTTTCATGCTGTATCGTAATTGGTTCCCCAACTAGCGCTACGACACAACGTCATAATATCATATACCATAACCAATCACAACGGCGCAAATATATCGAAATCATAACGTTTTAAATCCTTGTTTCCATACTCTATATCGTCAGCGAAAGGGTCTTCACTTGACTCAGGAGTAGAAATGGCATCAAACAAAACTTAGAGTCTTTTTTGTTCTTCTTCATAGGAATCCCTAGCCGCCTGCATAATATGTTATACAAACAAAAAACAGCAATAATGTTTACAACTAACATTTATTAACTTTTCAATACGATTTACCAAAAATGGTGTGAAAGCATTTAACAACGAACGGGGCACTGCTGCTGCAGATGACGTCCACGGACGTAGTGTGCGTGCGGAAGGGACGCGAAATGTCGACGTGTGTGTCATTATGGGTGTTTTGAACTTTTATAATTAATTTCATGGTGACCGTATTAAAATCTAAGTGACCTCTACGGTGACACTACAGCATGCCGTTCCTAATATTTGTATGAAAATCTTTTACCTAGAGGCTACATTATCCGGAGCATCTTAAACTCTATTTCTTTTGTTTTTTTTAAAAGGAATTAAGCTGGACTCTTGTAGTGTTGCATTCCCATCTCAGTTTTGTTACTACTGTCAGTAAGAAGTGATAGTTGCTAAAAGTACTCAAATACAGTGGGTGACTTGGATCACCACACTTTTACAAAAATCAAAATTTTAATGATACATGTATTTATTTAAATTCTAATGATGCAATAATACAAATCATTTTTTATATTCAACATACAACAAGAAAATTCCAAAAAATGATAAATTGTAATACTAAGGGCAAGCTTAAGCAGTGTAAATTTAAAACAAAATATAAAAAATACCCTTACCTTTTTAGTACAACAGCATTACTTGAAGAGGGTTTCGTAAACATAGAATTAGGGTCAACAGTCCAAACAACAACTCCTTGTTCACACCCAACTGCTATTTCTGACGCTGAATATGGCCTCCAACTTATAGATGACACATTTTTCTGAGCTTTACATTTTAAAGTGGATACAAATGATACTTCAGAACAATATACTCTAATACTGTCATCAGAAGTTGCAAGAGCTATTTTTGTTGTATGAGGATGCCATGCCAAACATTTTACAGGTGCATTATTCCAATTCCTTGTTCTTGAGTATTTTGATACAATCTTTGGTCCAATATCTTTTAAATGCGGTTGCATAAAATATCTTAAAGTTGTAAACAAATTTGCAACTTTCAAAGCATATGATGCAGTGACTGCTAGAAATCTGCTGTCTCTATTGACTTCAGGATCAGCAGCTACACTCAGGGCTTCTAGAAGTCCTTGTTTATACCATACGCTAGTAATTTTCTTGAGCAAGTTGTCGTCAACATCGACGTACATGGAAACGTATTCATCTGATAATCTATGATGGTGAACGTCTTTTATAACATTAATTTTAGGGTGATTCTTTGTCTGAAAAATAAATATACTCCTAAGTTCCACTATCACTTTTAAGTAGGTAATTTTAAATTAAAAAATAATAACCTTACCGTGTTTGTAAACGTGCCTATATCTCCATATCGGATATTTCCACAGCAGTAAACTTCATTAACTTTGCAAAAAGCAGTCTCATCTGGTCTTGGTAACTCCGGGAAACTAGTAAAAATAGACATATTTAATAACTCTTTATTCACTAACTAACTAACCGTAAACCGGCAACAACTTTTTGAATTGAAACGAATAATGAATTGAAATTTGAAATCAAAACAAAACTGTGACAACTGACAAGTGACAAGTGAATAAGTGATTGTCAATGTCGATGACTGCAAATGACAAATGACAACCGTGAACGGACTATGGATAATATAATCGATTTTTATTATTGGAGTTTACTCCTTAAGAATCGGTTTTTTGATACAAGGTGCCCGGTATGAGAAAAATGTGAGGCGTAAAATCTACTGAACGAATGACGTTACGTTTTTGGTGCGCAACCTATCGTGCGCAATTTTCTAATTTGGTGTGAGCAGTGCAGCTAGATCGTGCGTTTTTTTTGCGTCTATTTTGTCAATCGTACTTAAGGAGTAAACTCCAGTGGTGCGTCGGAGCTGACACACACATTTTTTTGATTATTTTCTTATCATATTAATCGATTTTGATATAATCGTATATACAAATTACACCTTTTAATCGATTTTTATAAACAGTGCTATATAAGCGACTAATCAACAAACACAAAGCCTATTACAAAAACAAGTCAATCATAAGACGCCGTAATCTGTATGTAGTTAGGAAAATACGAAACTGTATTTTAGTAAACAGATGACCAAAATTGTGTCATGTCATGTAATTACTGCTTTTTAACTTCCCACCTGAAAAAACACAGTCGATTTTGGTTTTGTACATCCCCTGAGTGTCTTTCGGAGTGACGAACATTAAATAAACTAGAATAATTTTCTACGTTATTTATGTTAATTAAATAAATATATCGCTAGGAACAATCATATAAAAAACAGCGACTTCGTCCGCGCGGACTTCGTTTAGGTACTCCGCACAGCATCTCCCCCGTAGGTGATAGCGTGACAATCTGTAGCCTATATGTTGACCCGTCCTGTTAGTAATATTCATGCAAAATTTGAAGTATATCCATGTAGTTCTTTTTGAGTTTCCGGGTAAACCGGGTAAACGGGTAAACATACAGACAAACAGACAAAAAATCTAAAAACCATATTTTTGGCTCGATATCGATTTATGATTTGATCACGCCCCAAGTATTCTTTAAAAAAATATTCAATGTACAGTTTTGACTTTCCTACGATTTTATTACATGGGGCACACTAAAAGTTTTAATTTCAAATGTTATATTTTTTTTAAATTTCAAATGTTATATTTTTAAAACGTTGCACCCTTCTTAGTAATAAAAAAAACATTTGGCGGGAAATGATTTGTCAATTGTTTTTTATCACACATCAAAGTTCTACGTACGCAATGAAAATGGAATTAAGTCGAAAAGATTTTAGAGCGATGATTTTTTACGATTTTTAAAGTTCTCTTTCTCCGCAAAACTGTGCTGCTCATCTTCAAAATGCTTTTGGAAGAGAAGCACCTTGTTTGAGCACCGTAAGGCGATGGTTTGCTGAATTTGAGATAGTTCGAATTTCTTTACATGATGAATTTCGTGAAGGGCGGCCTTCAACTTGCCGTTACGTTTTTTTAAGTTACGCAAAACTTATAGTGTGACCTATGTATATGTATAGATATTGATACTTTAATTTGATTGGTTTCGATTATCATATTTAAATATTACTATTGTATAAAATTTTAACTTCATTTTGCATTAAAACAGCAATAAGTTTATACATTTTAACTTTAATTATAAGTTTCAAATAAAAATTCTCTCTGTTTTTGTACTAGAGAATAGTTTTAAGCTAATTTCTTTTTCGTTATTTTAAGTATCTAAAAAGTGTCATGGCAAAATCTTTGCTCAGCATTTTGTCAATCTAACCTATGTTTCTGAGACTAGCAGTTGTACTAAAGACACTCAATGACAAGATAAATACCTAAGCACCGAATACTATGCCGAGAACTGAATGTTTACGTTAACCTTACCTAAATTCCAATTTTATCAGGGCGAGCGAAGCGAGCCCTACACTTTCTATGCACTTTTGTGGTACATTTTACTGAAAAAGTATCGCATTTTTAGGTTTGAGCATCGACGTGGTAGTTTATATTCATGTCTAGATTTGTTATCTACTATAAAAATACCATTTTATAAAAATAAAAAATAGAAGGTACAATTTGTATTAGAATCTTATTACTACTAACGCCATCTCTTATTAAGTTAACGAGTTAAAATTGATAGAAGATACATTTTCTATTAGAATTTTTGAACTTATTAAGAGACTACCTACTTCATGAATTGTTTCTTCATACTTGACTGGCGGCGCGGTCATCGTGCCCTCGTATAAAGGTGAGGTTCAAGTATAAACTACAAATAGCTATAGGGCCATCAGTTTGATCAGTTTGGCATCGAAGGTGTATGACAAAATCATTGAAAGGAGAATTTAAGGGAAGTTCGAAGGAATGTTGTGGGAGGCGCAAGGAGAATTTAGGTCTAGAGCAGGGATGTTTGCTGGGAACAGAGTAAATAGAGCGTTAGAGAGTTTCACAATATGCTTATTGAGAAACAGTACAGATGTATTCATTGATTTATATTGTATTGAGATCAATTCCCAATCTTAGCCCGAGGGCGAGGGTAAAAAGCTAAAAAAAGGTATATTTACGGCCGTATCCCCGGAGAGGTAGGCAGAAGTACAACGTGTGCATCCACGGTTAGCTGAAGATACTTAAGTCCCACAATGTGATAGGCTGGCCACAGCCTATCGCCAGTAGGGCACTTTTCCAATCCCGGGCAAAGTTGTTTTATCAGAAAACTGAAAAAACACATTTTTTCATTTGCCTGACTCTGGAATCGAACTCCGAGGGTTTCTCTGAGAGAAAAATTCGAAAAATGTATTCGCTGAGTGTCTACCGTCAATTCTTCGTGCCTGCGTAGTCCAAAAATTTTGAAGGTTTATTTAAATAAAACATTTTTTGATTTTTATTTCGTAAATCGACGTAAAACCAGGAACTTCCTGATTTTAGAAAAAAATAATTATTTCAGAAAAAGGTCAAAAATGTGTTTTTTATAAGATCAACCTTCATTTTTAATACATATTTTTCCTTGAAAATACCAACAAACAAAAACCAAATATTCCTAGTCCAAAGCCTGACGACGCGGGCCTTTGATGCAAATGTAATGTTTAGGTGAAAATATGCTGAGTTTTTAGGTTAGATAATTATAAATAAAGTCCATACATTAAAAGATGTAATTCTTATAAAAATACTTTTATAACAATATTACTAGATAGTATAACTTTGCGAGCCCTTACAAAGCTCTGCTTTTTGCTAGTTTACCTACTATTCCCCAAGTTTAAAAATTTTTAATAAATGCGGATAAGTTAAAGAGTTGACATAGAATCTTACGGAATATAATAAATTTTAAGGTAATAATGTTAAAAAATGACGTATGAAATTTGGCCCGTGTTCTTTTAATGAATATTTTTTTATCAAGTAAATAGCCTTAAGAAAGATTTCTTTTTGCATTGTAGTTTTAGAAACCTTGGTTTTCGTTTGGTTTTTATACTCATCGTTTTATGTTATTTTCTTTCAGTCAAATGCAAATTGCCACTCG
Source organism: Apodemia mormo (assembly GCA_036924255.1). NCBI lineage: Eukaryota > Metazoa > Arthropoda > Insecta > Lepidoptera > Riodinidae > Apodemia > Apodemia mormo. Next base: position 30,607,551 of record JAUPFN010000017.1, read on the forward strand.
GAACATTTGTGTTAATAATTAATTTTAGTTTTTTTATATTATATAAATATTTAAAAGTTTAATGATTTCTTTTTAAGTTTAAATTTTCAATATTATTATCGTTTCGTTTCTTGCTTATCATTTTATTTCATACACATTTTAGTCAAGTGCAAAATGGGAATGAACATATTTTGTCAATAGGTATACATTTTTTTATTGTTTAAATGGAAAGTTTAAGGAAAGATAATTTGTTTTATATTTTAGGTTTTGAGAACTTAAATAGTTTGTGTCACCAGGATCACAAACCGGAGTTACGCAGATGACTCGCCGCTCTCGGCTGCAAATGAAGTTGAAATGATAAATCTCTTGGAGAGAATGGAAAAGATTAGGTCTCTAAATAAACTAGTGCTTTGCTCCGGTGGTGAATTCACCGAAAAAAAATCGGAAATTGAAAAAACCGGAAAGACCAGGTTTTTTTGTATTAACTGGAGATTTTTTCTTAGTACCCACCTAATTTCACGGGTTTTTATCTATGAAATAAAATATTTTATTTAGGCACATTTCGTAATGTTCTGATTATAAACCAGAAAGAGTTTTATAATGATATGAATTATATACCTTTAAAAAGAAAGAAATTGACACTGGTTAATGTTTTCTGCTTAATTTATTTTTTGTTTTATACAAAAACATATTTAGAAAAAATTCAATCACTGAGCAATCTCTGATTATTCATTATTACCGGAGAAAAAAACGGTTGTGCTTTTTTTGTGTGGTGCAAACCATTAAAATAAACCGTTCCCAAACAAAACTTATGTGTTGTCAATATTTTACACAAACATATTTAAAATAAGTATATATGCAATTATCAATTTCTAAATTGTTGTGTCAAAATAAAGATGAAGTTTTAATTTTTACTTATTATTAAAATATCTAATGACATATTTAGAAAAGTAATTATTATGTCAATAATCATTACTTTAATCAAATCGTTGCCTATATATATATACATATATATATATATATATATATATATATATATATATATATATATATATATATATATATATATATACACACACATACTTACATGTAATAAAATCGTAGGAAGGTCAAAACTGTACATTGAATATTTTTTTTAAGAATACTTGGAGCGTGATCTACAATCGACATTGAAGCCAAAAATATAGTTTTTGGAATTTTGTCTGTTTGTCTGTATGTATGTCCGGGGTAAACTCAAAAAGTACCACAGCTAGTAAAGAATATGGTCATTTTTCATACAGTGTAATTAGATTAGGTAGGTATAGAAATCAGATTATCAATTCTACACACAGAACTGCTTTTTACGGTACGAGTGTTGCCTTTATGACGCAACGTATTTATAATCATCTACGAGCCTGGATCTCTGACATAAATGACCTGCAGCTTTTTAAAAAAAATAAGAGTTATTTTATGTAATAAGTCATTTTATACTATTGATGAATATTTTAATTGTAAATGGTAAATAAATGCTGCAAGCAATCACTTGACATACAATTTTAATATTATTTAAGAATTTAGAATTACATATATGTAAAAACATTATTATATTATGACTTTATGCTCAGGTGCTATATAGGTAATATTTGAATAAATATTATTATTTTAGTAATTAAATTAATTCAAATTTAAAAATGACAATGTTATTAATATTTCAATTTAATTTTACAATTATCTGTACGCCAAAACAGGTCGTAGCGTTCTTATTAACATTATGTATTCACATCTAACTCCTTCACATACTACCTCAGAATAAAAGTTTGAGTTTGAGATTAATTAATTTTACAATTCAACAATTATAAATTCTGTAACCAAAATGTCCTTTACTTAAAAGACTCTGGAAGTCTTTATAAGATACCTGCGTGTCTGTATGCCTGAAAAATACGATCAGGAAAAATATATCCTAAATTAAGTCCTTTAAATGACAGTTATCACTCTCCTGTGAAGCATAATTTAAGTGCATTAACTTCAGAAATGGAACCGAGATAAAAGGTTTTGCTTGCGTTTCAAGGTAATAAGGCGCTTTGGAGAAATTTATGGCGGCTTTTGTAAGATTTATGTAAAATGTGTGTGCCTGTTTCATCAGTAATTACTATCAATATTCGTCCTGTCAGCTTTTAGTCCATTTTGTCACGAGTGGATAGCGTCATATTTTTTCTCATTTCAATATAGATTTTCTCCTTAAGCCTATAAATGTTATAAAATCAATATGTTTAGATGTTTGTTAATTAATAATGGCAAAACAGAATGGACTTGAATGACACTTAGGTATACAGGAAGACCATGTCCACCTTAATGTCTATGTCGTGTCCCTATTGCAGAATTGGCCTTTTCATGAAATGGTCGCATTTCATGATGTGGCCAACTAAAGTTGACTAGATCGTTAAATCGTTAACGTTTTACGTCATGTGGTCTGTTGTTTTATGATTGGCCATATCGGGAAAATATTATGGTGTTTTAAGATATTACATAAAAATCCAGAACAAGTTAGTTACTTGCTTATTGAATTTTAAGTACGACAGACATTTATTAAAATTAGGAACGCTAGAAAATATCACAAATTCTTTAAACATAGTAAGGGGCTTTATATGATTTCTGTGGTAAGGGGAGCTGCCATTTTGACACATAAAAAAGCGTTTCCAACGCCTCTATCAGCAGTTAATGTAACTATAGTGCGCACGGAACTAGTTGGCCGCGCCTTAGGTATGTGAACGGTGGGGCGGAGAGGCAGGGGCGCTTGCTGTCATTACTCAGTGCGGCGCCGTACTTTGCGACGGCAACACGCGTTGAAAGTTCCGGCTAGTTTAGACAAAACGCACATAAGATTGCAATAGCGAGATGAGTCCGCCGATAAAAAGACAATCTAAGGAAATAATATTTAAAGTGCATACATTTTTTAATAAACGGAAAGCCGATGTCAATAGTTTAGAATATAAAACTGATGCGAATATACATAAACTAGTAGCAGAAGCAACAGGGATATCAGAACGAAGTGTTAGGAGAGTGATTGCTGAAAGTAAAAAATCGTTGCAAAATACAGGGGAAGCAAGATATAGTTCTCCACGTAGACCAAAAGAAATAAAAAAGAAAATACAAGTTGATAACTTTGATTTAGCAGTGATAAGAAGAAAAATAAATCAGTTTTATACGGTAGAGAAAAAAATTCCAAGTCTACGAAAACTAAATGCTGTGTTAAAAGAGGATAGTATTTTAGACTGCGGATTGACTTTTTTAAGAACACTTTTGCACAAATTGGGATATTCATTTAAAAAATGTAAATCGAAGAGATGCCTTTTAATAGAGAGACCAAATATTGTTGAATGGCGAGTGAAATATATGAGGGCTATAAGAAAATTCAGAGAAGACAAACGAAATATATTCTTTTTGGACGAAACTTACGTTAACCAAAGTCACAATGTCCAAAAATGTTGGCAATCTTCGTCGGAGCCTGGAATTTATACAGATATAGGCAAAGGAAGGCGTTTGATAATAGTTTACGCTGGTAGCCGGAACGGGTTAGTTGACGATGCTTTGCTAATTTTTAAATCAGATTCAAAAACGGGGGATTATCATGGAGACATGAACTCTACAAATTTTTACAACTGGGTTGATCAAAAATTAATACCTAAACTTCCACCTAACTCAGTCATAGTTATGGATAATGCTGCCTATCATTGTGTGCAAGTTGAGAAGAAACCGACTATGTCCAGTTTGAAAATTAATATGCAGAACTGGTTGCAAAATCATAATGTAACATTTTCTCCCACGATGATCAAAGCTGAACTCCTGAGGTTGATTAATGCGACCCAATCAGAAAAAATATTCAAGATTGACGAACTTCTGAAAGCTGCAGGTCATACTGTTCTCAGACTACCTCCATATCATCCAGACCTCAACCCGATCGAGCTTGTGTGGGCAAATATTAAAAATTGCCTGGCCAGAGATCACATTAATGCTACATTGGACGAGAAAATGACAATACTAACAAGGCTATTTTCCGAATTCTCTGCCGAACAATGGCAAAAATGCGATGACCACGTACAAAAAAATGAACAGGAATACTGGAATCATGATATGAAATTTGATACTATGATGGACCAAATCATTATAAGTTTACAAGATGATTCTGAATCAAGTTCAGAGAGTTCAGAATCAAGTGATTCTGAGAATTGAGTTTGTTTGTTTGTTTGAACGTGGTAATCCCAAAAACTACTAAACCGATTTGAATAATTCTGATTTTTATTATATAATACACATATTTAATACACATCCATAACTCATCGTTATCTCGTTTCGTGGTCATTTGGAGGCAAAAGCAAAGCTTTCGTCCAAGAAACTTGTTGTTCTGAACAGGGCAAAACAGTCGATTGTTTGCGACTCTACAAGTCACAAATCAGGCTTCATAGGAGTACTGTTCTCATCTTTGGCCAGGGGCTCCACAATACCAGCTCCTTCCTCTTGAACGCATTCAACGCAGAGTGTCTTCAATGCCGATCACGATAAACGTATACTGATGACTCAGCCTGAACTAAATACTTTTCCTAACTTCCGCTGACACGTGTTTCGTTGAAGGTCGAGATAGAAAGAGACATAGATAGAGAGAAAGGGACCCAACACAAAGGCGACACATTACCCTTATACCTGCTTTTCTAATATCGGCGGCAATAGTAGAATATTTTAGAAAAATATACGAAAAACACGTGGTGGTGCACGAAAACGGAACGAATAATACTTTTTGACGCTCATACGCCAAAACTATTGATTTTATGAAAAAAAATATTGGTACATAAAGTGTAGGAAATTTCCTCTAATTTAATTTAGTACACGAATGTACTATCGTAAAATCCGTCGTAAAGGAGATATTCCCAAAAAACCGTTTTTAGGCGCCATTTTTCAATATGGCGGCGCGAGTGGCGGAGATACGAGGTGGCAAAGTTGAAATTCAAAAAGAGCATACCGAAATCCATAAAACAAGCAATTTTCAAAACTACCGGAAAACTTTCCAGGTAAAACTACCAAATTACTGAACTAACATTACAAAGTTCAATTTGTATTTTATTTATTCTTTTCAATAAATGAAAAAATATTGTTCACGATATCTTCAGATCATGTGCATTGCGAGCAGTTGACAACCCGCCCCCTTACCCCTGTCACCACCTAAGGCGCGGCCAACTAGTTCCGCGCGCACTATATTTCACGATATCAAGTAAGTTTGAGTCAAACTTACTTGATACGTGAAATAGTCAAACTTTGACCATTTCATGAAGTAGTTGTGCGTTTGGTTGACGATATCGATAAACGATTTTTTATCATTGATCTGATCAAGGCATATTATGATGTAGCCAATGGACAGTGAAACATTTCTCAAACATTTCGTAAGATGGGCAATTCTACGATCAGGTCACGACATCCGCATTATTTTACCGCCTCTTTGGTCTAAAGGTTAGCGATCCTGGTTAGGCAATCGATGACGTTCCATTTTCGATAAGTGACAGGGACAAGCGCTTACGCGATGTGCGTCAATACTTGTAATAAATAGTTACGTAGTATTGTATACTATTTGTAAATAGGTCGGGACTCGGAAGTAAAGTTTACCTATTAAGTAAGTAACTAAGTATCTTCACGCCCATATCCCCGAAGGGGTAGGCAGAGGTACAACAAGTGCACCCACGGTTAGCCGAAGATACTTGGTCCCACAAATGTGATAGGTGGCAAACCTATCGCCAACCAGGCACTTTCCAATCCCGGGAAACTTTGTCTTTCTCAGAAAACTGAAAAAACACTTTTTTATGTGCCCGACTCGGGAATCGAACCCGGGACCTCATGTGGTCAACGCCAACGTTGGACCACTAGACCACAGAGGCGATTTGCATAGTCCGAGTTGCTTCCCACTCCGGCGATCGTCTGGGGAGAATATTTCATACCAGAACACGACCAAGTGGACAAACTTGAAGCTATTGCGGCAGTAATATGTAAAGCGGTGATACCAAATACGATCGTGATTTTACGGATTTCTACCACCTTATGGTCACGATAGTAGTGGCACTATAGCCAATTATTAGCTTTTTACAAATTGTTGAGCATCAGCACTTGGTGTATTCTTCAAAAGGGGCTCGGACCAGCAAGGAGTAATCAGTTACCGCGTGCTTGTTCGACATTGTATGAAAAAAAAAAAACCAAGATTCTCTCTAATATCTCACTAGTAGTGCGAAGTTATTTTGTAAAGAGTAATTTCAATTAAAATGCCATAGCCTCGATTGTGAATCAAATTGAATTATATTTCTCATTTTCCCGAGTATTGTACGCTGAGAAAACAATCGCGAAGTAATCGAAACGGTCTTGGTGTGAATGTAATGTGAAAATTGGTGTTCTATATGAAAAGTATGACCTATAAGATATGTTAGTAGCTTTTCTGATAGTTTTTTGTTGTATATCAAAGCATTTGGTTTTCTGTATCTACCCATATATAAATCTGGCGCGAAGGTATGTGTATACAAGGTGCATCTTACTTGACACAAAAACCGAATTACCTTAATTGCATTTTTACATCAACAATTAAAAATTAGAAAAAGTAAAACATAAGACGAAAATAACATACTCTTTAAGTTAGTTGAGTCAATGATTGCACAATTATTGTTACCCTATGCGCCAATAAATCTAACCGCTTGTAGACATATTTGTGCCATCATCGTTCACGCTTATATGTGTGTACAATTAAACAAAATGTTATCGATTTTTGGAATAAAATATAACGTACTTTAATAACTATTGCAATCTATTCTGAACAAAATAGTTTCGGCTTTTGTATTAACTAAAGAGCACCTCATGTAGTCATTAAGAATCTTAATTATTCAATTGGCTAGATTTTTGGCTGCAGTGGTAGATTCACAACTTTATGGGCTACTTTGCCTTCCAAGCCAGAAATGACGCGTAAGTTTTCTTCCCTTTTATGCTTAAGGTATACATACGGATTCAGTAAGGAATATTTTGCTTCTGAGTGGGCTATAATACTCACTAGATTGTACCTGTAAAACAACTTGTTTTACGAGTATAATTACAACTCATAGTTACGAGTAGAAACTGTTTCTACAAAACGTAATCTAAAATTGTTCCTATAAATGTCAAATTACCAAATGTCCAGACAACTTATGGCTTAGCTTTTTGTTCAGTCGGATAAAAAATTAATAATCCAGAAGTGGATATTGTAGTTTACTAGAGATGTAAAAAAATTTAAAATCGGCCAAATAGTTTTTGAGTTACTACGTAGCAAACGACACATGTCAAACTGATAACCTCCTTTATTCGTCGGTTGTTAAACTAGCTGTTCTCCGCAACATCGTTCTCGTGACCCCACACACAAACACATTACTTCATTTTATGATGTCGGATAAATGATATATACTCAATAATAATGTACCTATTATAGTATGCATGCCACATGCCAAACCATACCACCATACATTACAAGACCACTGACCATCAGGTGCACCTCCTGCTCGTTTGTCCTCTTCTATAAATAAATAAATATTCACGGGACAAATTACACTTACTGTACTAACACCAAAGTAAGCAAATTATTTGCTTGTGTTATGGGTGTTAGTCAACGTAACTAATATATAGAAATACATATATAAATACTGTAATATATTTAATAAACACCCAAACCCGGAAATAGAAAAATTTATGCTCATCACACAAATGCTTGTCTACATCGGGGATCGAACCCGAGCCCCATCGATTGCGTAGTTAGGGTCGCTAACCACTCGACCAACGGGACGGTCAAAAATAAATTTAACCTCCAAATTGTAACACGACAGTGACGATCACTGGCGCTATGGTGGCAGGCATAGGCAAGGGAAGGTACTAAACCCCAGTATGCAGTGTCAGAAATCTAACACCTAGTAGTCACGATGGTAGTGACGCGTGTAGCCAATCATCCGCCTTTTATAAACTGCCTGGAACCATGGTAGATGATACTATTCTTCAAAGCGACTCGGAACTCAACCACAATTTATAAAGTAATATGAACTCGATTACATGAAATTTGGTGATCCATTTTTTTAAGAACGATTGTTCTTAAAACAATTGTTCTTAACTTCAGGATTCTGAAGTTTTGTAGTTCATCCGTTACAAGCAAACAAATCTTACCTCTTTTTAATAATACTAGCTGACCCACGCAGCTTTGCTCGCGAGACTACCACGTCGTCGATATAATTTTTCATACAAACATTCAATTCCTATTTCAGCCTGTCAGGGGTTGATTTTTGAAAAAAAATTAGTGTATGTCCCTGATCTTCAGATATCTTCGTGCCAAATTTTATTAAAATTAGTTCTACGGTTTAGCTGTGAAAGCGAAACAGACAGACAAAAAGACAGACGAACAAACAGATAGACTCGCATTTATAATATTAGTATGAAAGTATAGGTATTGACTTGCATGGGTAGAAAGAATAAATTAGCTTATGACATTTTATAATTGAATTGACTTCTTATACTTACATATTAGTTTTCAATCGACGAAAATACGGAGGTTACCCGTTTGAGGTGTACGTACATGAGGATATATACAATATTGGATAATATCCGAGTATTATGATTTATTTAAGTGTCCAAGCACGTGTACAAAATTTCGTAAGTGTGTGTATGTTCGTACTTCCGTACGTTTATGTGTTTGTATTCTGCATATTTGTATGTTTATCCAGGGATTTCTCGGAAACTCAAAGCCGTGTCGAGGTAAATTTGTTTTCATTTAAACTTCCAACTAAAGGTGGAGTTTCGAGTCAAGCGTTTACACTGCGTTAATGGCGCTGCAACAGAGCGTCAGATTTTTTTTATATCATAGGGTCTCTTGTTGGAAAGAGTCAACCAACGCCTATAGACACCAAACGTGTTAATGGTGCGTTGTTATCTTGTGGCGAGGTCTAATGCCACATGCATAAGTTTACCAGCTACCTTACCCTCCAAACCGAAACACGATAGCGACAAGCCCTGACGCTATTGCGGCAGGAGTAGGCAAGGCGGTAGTACCAGACCCGGGCGAGACAATGCAGAACTCTACCACCTAGTAGCCACGATGGTAGTGACTCGCATAGCTAATCGGTCGCCTTTTACGACCTGCCTGGCAGAACGACAGTTGGTCTATTCTTCAAAGGAGCCCGGGAGCATTTACATAGTACATTCAACTGACGCTCTGTCGCGGCACCACTAACGCAGTGTTACTGACGCTACTGATGCTTGGCTCGAAAGTCCACCTTTAGGGGGCGTCCACAAATTACGTGAGATGTTTAAGGGGGAGAGGGGGTCGAGTCAAATCTCATCTAATCTTACGTTGGGGAGTGGGGGGGTCTCGGCAAATATCACGCAATTTGTTTTCTGATTGAAACAGAAAAAAATATACTATTTTGGTCCATTATCCATATTGTACATGCTTAAGATTTAATCTTAAGCGTAATAATAATAATAAATAATAAATATTCACGGGACAAATTACACTTAATGATCTATCCCCAAAGTAAGCAAATTATTTATTTGCTTGTGTTATGGGTGTTAGTCAACGATACTAATACATAGAAAATACACATATAAATACTAGAATATATATATATATATATATATATATATATATATATATATATATATATATATATATATATATATATATATATATATATATATATATATATATATATATATATATATATATATATATATATATATATATGAATGTATATATATATATATATATATATATATATATATATATATATATATATATATATATATATATATATATGTATGTATGTATATATATATATATACCCTGACTACGCAATCAACGAGGATCGAACCCGAGCCTCGTTGATTGCGTAGTCAGGGTCTCTAAACACTCGACCAACTGGGCGGTCATCGTAATCGTAATACGATTAAGATTATTCACTAATTCGTTCGAATGAAAATAATTTCATTCATTCTTCGACGCTATACATTACTACTGACTGCCAAATCATCATATTTGTTTTATACCAAATAGTTCAATTTAATCTGAATTTACGGTACAGTGAAGCCCGTCCTTTGATTTCGTGACACTATCAGAGGAGTAGACATTCTTTTTTTAATCGCAGTAATTACGATTTAAGTATTCTATTGTTAAATTGTTATGACATAACTCAGCAATATTGATTACTAGTCTCAACTAGTCGTAAATAAAATCACGAAGCAATTTTTTTTCTTTTTATAATAAAAATCCAACGCGTTTACATATTTAAGAAACCCAAATTTTGAAAAATCTCACGTGAGATTGGGGGACGGGGGAGGGGGTTGAATATAATCTCACGACATCTCACTAAGGGGGGAGGGAGGGACACCAAATTAAAAAAAAACACTTCACGTAATTTATGGACGCCCCCTTAGGGAACAGACCAAATTTCATCAAAATCGGTTCATTAGTTTTTGAGATACGAATATAATTAATATTTGAAATTGGTTTTATTTTTTAAATTGAAATATTAGTCCATAAACAGCTGTAAAAATAACTAAAGAAACATTTACAGAATCATGATACCAATACCTACGCTGTGCATCTTAATAGTCACAACATTCGGACGCGTTTCGTATTCGGATACGCTAGATACGATCTTTATAATTTCGGCTACACCGATGTTTAGTGGGCCTCAGGAAATCGACACAGGAAACCCTGCATATAACTCAGGAGTGTTCGAAAATCTGAATAATAAGGTATGTCAAGATTAATAAAATTCCCCTGTGTTGGTCCGACAGGCATCGTAAAAGGCGACCGATTGGCTATGCGAGTCATTACAATCGTGGCTACTAAGTGATTGAGTTCTGCATTGTCTCGGCCGGGTCTGGTACCATCGCCTCATCTATTTTTGCCACAATAGTGTCAGTGATTGTCACTGTCGTATTTCTGTTTCGGTAAAATTTTGGTAATTCGTAAAACTAATTGTATACATAGGGCACACTAAAAGTTAACACTTTTAGCTAATCGAAACTATTTGAATTTCGAATGTTATATTTTTAAAACGTTGCAACCTTCTTAGTAATAAAAAAAAAACAATTGGCGGGAAATGATTTGTCAATTGTTTTTTATCACACATCGAAGTTCTACGTACGCAACGAAAATGGAAATAAGTCGAAAAGATTTTAGAGCGATGATTTTTTATGATTTTAAAAGTTCTCTTTCTCCGCAAGACTGTGCCGCTCGTCTTCAAAATGCTTTTGGGAGAGAAGCACCTTGTTTGAGCACCGTAAGGCAATGGTTTGCTGAATTTGAGAGAGGTCGAGTTTCTTTACATGACGAATTTCGTGAAGGGCGACCGTCAACGAAAATAATGTGGCTACTGTTAAGCGGTTAATTGAAGAAAACCCCCGTATTACCTATGAGACAATTCGAGGACTATTGGAGATTGGTATGAGCCAAATTCAGAAAATTTTACACGAAGAATTGAAAGTTCGGAAACTTTGTTGTCGTTGGATCCCTCATGAATTGCAATGAGCTGTCCTCATGAGCGGAGCAGAGACGGGGTCGCGTGGAATGGTGCTCACAGATGCTACTGAGGTACGACCACGGACATTCTAATGCTGTTTATTACATTGTCACAGGAGACGAAACGTGGATTTATTGCTTTGAACCCGAAAAAAAACAGCAATCTTGTGAATGGTAACAGGCCAACAAAAATGACACATTCGAGAATGGTTGGTAAAAATGATCGTGTTTTTTTCTCAGCTACGGGCCTCATCTGTACAATTCTACTTGAAGATCAAAAGAGTGTTAATGCCGAGTGGTATTCTACCATTTGTTTATCCAGGGTGGTAGAAAAAGTACGCGAAAGACGAATCAAAAGCCACATTCTCCTACACCATGTTAACGCTTCTTCACACACGGCCAACAAAACAAAGTCATTTTTAGTTTCCGAAAAATTACATCTTGACACTCATCCTGCTCATAGCCCCGACCTAGCACCCTGTGATTTCTGTATTTTCCCCTCCTCCTAAGAGGCAGTGATAGCGTTCAATCAGCACGTATAAAACATGCCTTCAGATCTGTGGTCCTCCTGTTTTAAAAAATAGTTCGATCGTATGAAAAATTTTTTAAAATGTAAAGGAGATTATTTTGAAAAGCAATAAACATAATATTTTGGTTATAACATGTTGTTTTTTTAAGTTACCAGGGCTCGCTTCAATGTTGAAATTTAGAAATTGGAACCCAAAAAATTGATAATTAAAAAAAAATTGTTTTTGTCACGCAAAACATTCTGTAAACTCAAGGGCTTTATTGTTTTCTACTGATAGTGGAGTAGTATCATTTTGAATCAAATCTAAACTAAATTATTTGGGTTTTCATCAACTCAAAACTTTCCTTTGCTTATTTAATATTTAAAATAGCTATGTAATACGGAAAATATATTAATAAATTTATTATATCGAAAACAGCGATAACTTGAACTCAGAGAACGGACCATAAAATGTATTAATAATGCGCAAAATAAATTGGTTTTTTCCTGTTAATTGATAACTAAAGCAGTCAAATAGGGATGGCCGATATACATCGATGTTTCGACTATCGATGTTTTTTCCGGGAAACATCATTTTTTTTGGTCGATTTTTTTTGGAATCGAAACATCGATGGTCGATGTAGAATAATGAACCATCGACATCGAAATAAATTTCTACTAGAAATTTTTATGCGCGCGGTAAAAATTAAAAAAAAAATCTAAAAATACCAAAAAAAAAAATCGGAAAAATTACAGTTATAAATATGGGAAAAAAATCTATTAAACACAATTGTTAATGACTTGCAAGTGCATTTTCATAGCTGGAATATGATCTTAGAATTGAAAAATTGACAAAATTTAAAAAAAATAGCATGTAAAGAGAAGCTACAAAATAACCGTATTTTCGAATTTCAGATTGTCGTTCGATTGTATCGAATTTTTTTAATCTTTAAATGATCTACGCAGTGTTTAATTTTTTTCTCTTATTTATAACTTTAATTTTCCCGATTTTTCAATTTTCCCGAATTTTCAAAGAAAGTATTTTTTAAGTAATTTACAAATTTGATTCTAAAATTGAGACATATAATTTTTACAAACTTTTTATTAGCTTCACCTATATGTATGTTTGTATGTTTGTATGTTTGTATGTTTGTATGTTTGTATGTTTGTATGTTTGTATGTTTGTATGTTTGTACGTTTGTACTTTTGTATGTTTGTATGTTTGATAAAATTATTCCATTTTTTAATTTGCAAAATATGATTTTTGTTATTTTATATAATTTTCATCTATAGTCGATAAGGTAAGAAACTTAATTTTAATTTTTTATAATTATTCCTACAGTCGATAAGACAGGACTTGATGTTAATTTTAATTTCCAATAATTATCTTTAGCCGATTTCTCCAATATTGACAAATTTTTGAATACTTAGGAGAATTTTAATTTTACAAAACAAATAATAGTTTTAAAAAACTAAAAAATCACGCTTTTATGAATAAACCAAACTAAAAAGTAAAAAATAAATAATAGTTTAAAAAACTAAAAGCACGCTTTTTATAGAAAATCAAAGCAAAAAATAGAAAATAAATTTTAATAAATTTAAATTAAAAATAGTGTTGAAAATTTCAATAAATATAAATTAATAATAGTGTGAATAAAAAAAAAATTATTTTATTTTAAAAAAAGCGTGGGGTGCTTTTTAAGATATTATCAAAATGATAATCACTCTACTCATATCTGTCAATAAAATATTTATAACAAATAATAAAATATTTGTCGCGATTCTCAAGATCGATTTTTTTGGAATCGTACATCCCTAGTTTGAGGTTTGTTATCGAATATTATTGGGTTTTAGGCTAATTAACGGAAGTTATAGGCAAATTATAAAGACCGATATACCTCCTGATAACACTAACTTGACGTCAAACGAAATTTCCTACTTTGAGTTATAATTAAAATACTTGTTAGGTAATTCTGATAATCTCGTTAGTGAATTTCTGGGATTTCCGGTGGCTAACAAGGAAAAATAGGACAAGCGATTCAAAAATACTGAAAATATATAGTGTATAAATATGTAATACTGTCAAGATGTTTATGACTAATTTTTGATACGCTGAAAAAATAGTTTTTTTAGATTTGTAGTTATAGGTAACTAATAGGTAATCGCTCGCTTTGCCAACTCTTTCCGTCAAGTTTGCTTCAAATTGCGGATGTAGATTGACAGTAAGTTATAGGTAAGGTGGCTATCAGGGTACGATGTTATTTATAAACAAACGTGTCCTGACATAAGTCACGTAAGCCAAATTTGAAGAAATCTATTGAAGTATATGTTATTAAATCTAACGAATCTTGTCCGAAAAGAGCATTTGACTGTAATTCGTCAGCCTATAAAGTATCTACGCATTAAAATATTTCCACAAAATTACGATGAAAAATCTGAACAATAGTGGAATCAATGTACACAATATATAAAGATATGCAGTCTTTTGGGTTTTTTATTTTATTAATTGCAATTATTAATCGCAAGTGCGCAACTAACTGTTAGTATAGAATTATATATATTTTCATGCTTATGATATATTTGACCAATCACGTTACAAATATTTTATATTTTTCATCTAAATTATACTTATGGATTTTTTTAATTCAAAGAACCAGATTTCTTTTTTAATGTTTATTATTATATTTTTATCTCTTAGCATACAAAATATATTTGTTCAAAATTTTAATTCTAATTTTTATAAAGCTATATACTTCAAAATCTATGCATCAATCCTTCTACAACAATACATTTGTAATAAACCATCTGTTTACTATCTAAATTCACTCTTATCAGAACCACACAACCCCCATGAAAAAAAATATATATAAAAAATATATTTTAAAATATAAAAATTATATATTTTAAATATATGAAAAATACATGAAAAATATATAAATTATATATCAAAATATAAAGTCCATAAATTTCCAGATCGCTACTATTACTGTTTACGCAAACTCATACGTATTAAATGAATTAAAGTAAATGTAAAACAGATATAGTATTTAGCAGATTTGAATGTAACAGAGAGAAATAATAAACGAAGTATTTACGTTATTATGTATAAATATATGTAGTGATCATCAATATAAAACTAGAAAAACACGAAACTAAGAAAACCAAAGGCTCTAATTCTATGTCGATGAACTAGTCTTAAAAAAGGTAGTTGGTAAACTACAAGGATAGCAACGCACTGTTATTATCTTTGGGGTTAATAAACGGTTGTTGCCTTTTTCCATCATAAGAGCCATCTGCTCGTTGGCTATCTTATGATATAAAAAGTTCTATTAAGCATACATCATCTTTGTCTTTTTTCACGCCATCTAGTTTTCATCACTGTGACTTCTGTATACGAAAATTAACAGTGGACAGAAGAAGAAAACTATTTTTTTTTGCAAATTTAAAATTTCACTAGTACGAACTAGCAGACGAAGAAAACTAGTTATTTTGGGAACTTGCAAATTAACTAGTTTTCTTCGTCTGAACAATGGATTTCCGCAAAGTAACACCTGAATCTTTAAAATATTAACAGTGGAGACTGGAGAATTTAATGGACACCGAGTTGCGAAAAATGTTAATGTTGCGTTACGAGTTACGACTGAATACGAGTAGAAGCACTAAAGATGTTAATGGTGCGTTGTTATCTATGTGGCGAGATGGTAATGTAATGTGCGTAGGTCTACCGGCTACCTTATCCTCCAAAACGGAACACGACAATGACAAAGCATGGACGCTATTGTGGTAGGAATAGGTAAGGCGGTGGTACTATATACCCGGATGAGACGTTGCGGAACTTTACCACATAGTGGTGACATGTAGTGACACGTATTGCCAAACGTTCGTCTTTTACAAAGGCAGAATAGCAAATGATCTATTCTTCAAAGCAGGCCCGAATGAATGAACGAAAAAAATGATTTAAACCTTACTTAATTCCGATTTCAGTAGTATGACCAAATCGCTTGAGGGCACATAAGTCTCCATATGCTTGTCTGTTTTCCTGGCAATCAGTTTACGAAAGACGAGTGAAGAAAGCGTCAGTACTATCGTGACTATGAATGGTAGAATTTCGTAACGTCCCGCCCTTACAAACTGTTACCTAATTTGACTGAATATGTTCACGTCATATATCTGGGTATTATAATTATGAATGTGCTTATGTTTGTTTTGTCTTGAAGAATCAACTTAGTAAACACTGTGGGAAATTTACAAACACTCGACAGTTCGTCAGGTATTTTGTTAAATTTGCTGGGTAAGTAATGTCGCAGTACAAATATACTTTTTCTTGCCGCAACGCAATTTAATCTAATTACAGAAAATCAAAACACTTTTGAGAAATGTTTTGTACCTACTCCAAGAAAGTTTTAAAGGCATACATTTTTAACTTTAAGTTTCTATTAGTAATAAACATTAGGTAGTTACCTAATGTTTATTACTACTAGAAACTTATAGTAATAACAGGACTTCCTATATTTATTCTTCATGTTAAGTTAGGCACTTTTCAAAGAAGAAAAGGCAAAAGAAAGATACCTATTAAAGTTATCCCTGCTACTGTGACTACAATTTTACGTAATTATCAGATTTCTACCTGGTCTCGGCAACCCAAAACTCTGCAGTGCAGTGTTTCGTCTGGAAATAGTACTAATAATTTACGTATTTCTGCCTCTGTCATGTCTTTTGCTGGTTACCATGATTCTGCATTTTCATCTTTGGCTTCTATTAACGAGATCTATCTTATACCAGCATGTGGCCATCTGCTTATTTATTATGCTACAAACACATTCACGTACGTGAATGTGTTTGTAGCATATATATATATATATATATATATATATATATATATATATATATATATATATATATATATATATATATATATATATATATATATACATGGACTGATGGACTGTGGATCTAATTTACTTAGCGTTTTACTTTTTAGATGCGTTCGAGACTTGATACTTATATATATACTTGCCATCGTCGGCACTCGGTGAATTTCCATTGTTACTAGACACTATTATTATTGCACTTGTATTTAAATTTCACTTCTAAATATATATATTTTTAAATATTACTCGACCGGTTTCGCTTTTTAAAGTATCTCTGAAATGAAGATTAAAAATTAAAATGCTTTAAAAAGTCAACCCAGTCGAGTGATATATTAAAAAAATATATGTTTAGAAGTGAAATTTAAGTACAAGTGCAATAGTAATAGCACAGTCTATATAATACTTTCTTACATTGTGGTAATATTGTCTAGTTCGAAAATTGAGTTGGTTTTGATTTTGACACCACTTTATATATGAGTAATTGTTTGGACTATTTCTTTTGACATGAGTTACTGTATATATATATATATATATATATATATATATATATATATATATATATATATATATATATATATATATATATATATATATATATATATATATATATATATATATATATATATATATATATATATATATATATATATATATATATATATATATATGTATACTAAAATCAATACTCAAACTGTAGTCATATGAAGCAGTTGAAATACCGCTATCACATCTATGTAGCAATGTTATTTCCAGTTAACATGATCTTGTCATATCCGGCTATCATAATTCCGGAGGTATCGATGTTACATGTGCCTCGTGGGATCAACACGGTAAACTCTGTTTACTCGTAGCAAAGTCAGTTCAATTATTGATCTATATATCAGCTGTAATAGTTGTGAGCGCCTGCAGAAATCGTAGTTGAAGTACTTTAATATTTTATTAATTCTATCGTTACTGTTTAAAAATTCTTAGACAAAATTTCGACACGACAGGATTTGGTTTTCTTTGTTAAGTTTTTAAAGTTTTTCCTAGCATGGATTAAGTGCTAAACACGTAATATATGGTTACGTATTGATCAATATTAAAAATGTGCATATCATTTAGGTATAACGAGAAACTAAAGTAAGTACGAGTAACGAGTAGAATATACACATACTGATCATTATACTAATACAATTGACGGAATCGATAAGCAAAGAGGAATATCGTTTCATTGAACCAAGCGACATAATATGTGTAATAGTCCGGGAGGAATCGGCGCATGAGTACCGAAAACTATTCCACCTCAATTTTTTTATGCGATCCTCTTCAAATTGCCCTACTGATGATATAAATGCATGTTGCCATGGGGCAACCCGGTGCCATATTGTTTAAACCGAAATTTTTTAAGCAATTGCAAGGAATTGTTATTTTTCAACCGACAATTTTTTTTTATATTCTTTATTGAAATACCAATAAAAAAGGTCCTATGACTTTTCACGATAAAGTTAATATTTTTAAAGATATGAATTTTTAAAGGTTCGAAAAATCTCAAATTTGGGTACTTTCGACCCATGAAAAATATATTTAAAAAAAAACATAATGTTTAAGTTATATTTTTTTTTTAATTCTCTATACAGTAGTTAATAATATTGTTAATAGAGATTTAAAAAAATGTCAGTGTTTATATCTTTTTTTTAATTGTTAATTTCGCGCGCTCACAAGTATGCGTCGCTTACTGGACTTCCTGAAGATTTTCATTTTGTTTGTGTAGTTGTATTTCTCTTTTTCGTCGATAAGTTGCACGTTGTAGTTATATATATATATATATATATATATATATATATATATATATATATATATATATATATATATATATATATATATATATATATATATATATATATATATATATATATATATGTATCAGGCTTCACTACATCGTTTTCATTTTCACAAAAAATACATGATGGGAAATCATCAGAATATTTTCTTTTCTTGGGAACAACTAAAAACGACATGACACTTACATTTATTGTAACGAAAAATCACAAAAACTAAAAATATATCCATCTAATAATGTTAATAATACACAAAATCACTGAAATGGGTGTAACAACGTTTAACAATATTAAATCTTGAACGAAATAAAAAATACTGAAAAACTGTAAAATGATGAGTAAAAAACAAAGAATGATCAGTTGAGAATCAACATGCACTAACTTGTATTTTTATTTTAAATGTTAAATATAATCAATAATTTTGTCACAAGAACAAACAAAGATCTTAAGGTTTTATACAAAGAGGTTCAGTGATTTCATGTATTATTAACATTATTAGATGGATATATTTTTAGTTTTTGTGATTTTTTCGTTACAATAAATGGGAGTTTCATGTCGTTTTTAGTTGTTCACAAGAAAAGAAAATATTCTGATGATATCCTACCATGTATTTTTTGTGAAAATGAAACCGATGTAGTGAAAAAACTGAAGCCTGACACATATATAACTGTACAACGTGCAACTTATCGACGAAAAGATGAGGTTGCTATCCGATTTGAAAATTTGTTTAATTCTTCTCTTGACAAACAAACATTTTTGTGGCACAGAATATGTTATGCAAATTACACAAGTGAAGAAAAAAATTAGGCGAAGATAAATACAACTACACAAACAAAATGAAAATCTTCAGGAAATCCAGTAAGCGACGCACACTTGTGAGCGCGCGAAATTAACAATTAAAAAAAAGATATAAACACTGACATTTTTTTAAATCTCTATTAACAATATTATTAACTACTGTATAGAGAATTAAAAAAAAATATAACTTAAACATTATGTTTTTTTTTAAATATATTTTTCATGGGTCGAAAGTACCCAAATTTGAGATTTTTTTGAACCTTTAAAAATTCATATCTTTAAAAATATTAACTTTATCGTGAAAAGTCATAGGACCTTTTTTATTGGTATTTCAATAAAGAATATAAAAAAAAAAAAACAGTAGCAGTCGTGGGACTGCCGATAGAAGTGAAAACGGAACTATTAAGTTGAGAGTAATTAAAACTATATGCAAAACACAGCTATAGATATACTATTATCATTAGCATGTCGGTGACGCGAACCGAGGATTTTACCCTCTACCAAAACGCTCAACGCGCCTAAAGAAGTTTTCACTTCAAAAAAATTGTCCGGTTGAAAAATAACAATTCCTTGCAATTGCTTAAAAAATTTCGGTTTAAACAATATGGCACCGGGTTGCCCCATGGCAACATGCATTTATATCATCAGTAGGGCAATTTGAAGAGGATCGCTTAAAAAAATTGAGGTGGAATAGTTTTCGGTACTCATGCGCCGATTCCTCCCGGACTATAATGTGAACTCAGTCAGTGAGAGTGTACCGGACAGAATTAAGATCGCTGGTTCAAATCCTCTTATGACGAAAAAATGTCTGTTAAGTTTTAACACAGGATAAGTGCTTACACACACATGGCTAGGATTGAGGTAATTAGTTTTAACGCGAAAACTTAGATATTATCTTCTGCAATGGTATTCAAGTAAAAATAAGTGTTACAAAAAAAAAACAATTTTTTTATATCATAAGGTAGCAAACAAGCAGCTGGGTCCTGATGGAAAGAGTTAACCATCGCCTATAGAAAACCAAAGATATTAATGGTGCATTGCTGTCTTGTGGCGAGGTCTAATGCCATATGCATACGTTTACCGTATACCTTATCTTCTAAATCGGAACATGACAGTTACAATCACTAGGTAGGTAAGGCGTGGTACCAGACCCGGGCGAGAGAATTCTACCACCTAGTAGCCATGATGGTAGTGACTCCCATAACCCATCGGTCGCCTTTTACGACCTGCTTGAACAGCAATTGGCATATTCTTCAAAGAAGCCCGGGACCAACACGGGGATACGACCCAAACTAACGAAGGTCTGGTAATTAAAGAAAACCACTCCACTCACTCGCGATAAGGGTTCTTTTTTCGTAAATATGCTTTAGTTTCGAAGTGAAACGTGCGTTGAGTCCATAAATTGTGCTTTTGTGTTTGCTCCTGACTTGGGTGAAGTGTGATGGATAATTGTACGCTGGCGTCATCTTTGTTGTCCAGGCCTTTGGTGAATTCTATCCATTTATCAAACCATCGTCTTTCTTTTCGGTGGCTTCACCGAGGTCACATAAAATAGATCGCGCGAAATAGAAAATTTAATTAATTTCACTTTGTTAAATGGATTGTCGCAAAGTAACGCCTTATTCAATAAAAACACACAGTTTATCTTCATGTATAAAAAAATTTGCTTATATATAAAAATGCATTAATTCACACGGTAATTTAGAATTTTAACAAGTAATGATTTTTTTTGTACCTAATTTAAATTTTAACTTCGATTCGAAGACCAGGGTGGGGCAAGGCCCATGCCCCAACTACAGCGGGGCAAGTTGGAGAATACATACAAATGCTGGATTATTCCAGTAGACTCGGCGAGCTTCTCTTGCTTTTGGGAAGGATTTTGGCGAAATTTATTATACAGGTCAACACTGAGACACAGTAGCTATAGAAGTCTGTAACCAAAGGTTACAAACTAACTAGCACAACTCCTTTGTGCAATCAATTACCCGCGGGGGTGTTTCCGAACAGATACGACTTTGGGACCTTCAAGAAATGAGCTTATTCATTCTTAAAAAGCCGGCAACGCAGCTGCAAGACCCCCGGTATTGCAGATGTCTATGGGCGGCGGTGATCACTTACCATCAGGTGCACCACCTGCTCGTTTGTCCCAGCTACTATAAAAAAAGACTATTATGTCTACGAAATAGCATTTTTTTAATATAAAATCCCATATTTTGTATATTTAATAGGTTAGCCAACAAGGTAACTCTCCTGATGGATAGAAGTAACCACCACTTATAGACACCGAAGCTGTAAATGGTGTATTGCTATCCTTATGACGAGATAGTAATACCACATGCATGTTAACCGGCTTATCCTGCAAACGTAAAGACGACAGTGACGACAGTGATGACGGCAAAAATAGTTAAGGCGATGGTGCCATACCCGGGCGAGACGTTGCAGAACTCTACCACCGACGGTAGTGACATTTTTTACTAATCG
This sequence comes from Apodemia mormo, assembly GCA_036924255.1. Classification (NCBI taxonomy): domain Eukaryota; kingdom Metazoa; phylum Arthropoda; class Insecta; order Lepidoptera; family Riodinidae; genus Apodemia; species Apodemia mormo. Next base: position 30,629,547 of record JAUPFN010000017.1, read on the forward strand.
CTCACTTTTTATGAACTGTCTAGCGGCATGGAACGTCTTCTATTTTTCAAAGGGGTCCAGACTAACAAAATTGCTTTACTTTCACAAAACAAAACTTTTATCACGAACCAAACTGAATGATGGGAGTAATTCATGGCTAATATTTTTGACGATCTGAGATCCAAATGTTCAATAACTTTAATAATATTCTTGTTTCAGCTGGTGCTCTTGAATTTTGAAACTCTGGCTCCATATACACTGTCAACAAGGAAAACAGTCACGCGTCCGATGGTGGAAGTGGGCCCTGGATTTTTTAAGCCCGATATTTTTGTCTACCCTCCAAACTATCAAAATTTAAGTTACAAAAAATTGTTAGATTTAAAAAAGAAAAGGGAAGAGAGCAAAGCATAAAACTGGAGATAATTACGAATCATATCAGTTTTTTTAATGAAACCATTCTAATATAGTAAAGTTAAAGAGTTTTTTTTTCAAAATGAGTAATACAGTTTGATTGGCCTTACGAGTATTTATTGTGACACCAGACTTTTGTGGTAAACAGAGTGCTCAGCAGGAGTTTAAATTAAAATTTGAGCTACTAACGCCTGCATTAAGGGCTACTTCGGAGGACAGGAGACCTCGATTTGGTTCGATTTTCGGACTAAATATGGAGGGCGGGGTCATGCCATTACGCCTCGCGTTAAGTGCGGAGCGATAAAAAAGTTTTCGTGGTCGAGACAGACGACAACGGTGTTGGATTTGAATGCATTATTCTCTAGACGAATTAGTAGATTAGAAATATTCTGTTTATATAGCATCGTCACATACATGGAGTAGAAATGAGCTACTTTTTAACCGACTCAGAAAGTGGAAGTGATGTTTTTAAGACACGTAAAGAATTCGCGGGTAACAGCTAGTCTATACATATATTATAAGTAAGCGAAGACCTTTTTGTCTCTCTGTTTGTCATTCGATTTATTCTGCTATCGATAAAAAACACCAATGACTACGGTTGGATATGAAATTCGACAAACATTAGTGGTACTGTTCATAAACCGTTTTGAGCGTGCGTATAGTTTAGTGTCTATACTAGGTATATGAATAAGCGCTATAGAACAAGCGACTATATACGCTCATTCCATCGTAGCGACTACGACGTAGCCGTACATGATAACGAACGAGACAGAAAGAGCGCTGACGCTTTGCATTACACCGTTTTTTATCATAAGATAGCAAACAAGCAGATGGCTATCCTGATGGAAAGAGAAACCACCGCCTATAGACATCAAAGATGTTGATGGTACGTGGCTATCCGTGAGGCTGGGTGGCTATGCCACATACATAAATCTAATTTATTGTCCAAACCAGAAAACGACAATGACAAGCACTGTCGCTATTGCGGCAGGAATAGGTAAGGCGGTGGTACCAGACCCGGGCGAGACAATGCAGAACTTTACCACCTAGTAGCCACGATGGCTGTGACTCGTTTAGCCAATCGGTCGCCTTTTACGGCCTGCCTGGCAAAACGGCAGTTGGCCTATTCTTCAAAGGAGCTCGGACCAACACGGGGTAGCCTGACCTACTCCTGCTGCAATAGCGTCAATGCTTGTCATTGTCATGTTCCGGTATGGCGGGTAAGGTGTGGGTTAACTGCGAGCTAAAACTGAGGAAATCTTAATCGTAAGGAGGGTGGCAAAGTTGCAAATAAAACTACTTGACTACGTAATATACTACTTAATATACCTGTCCTAAACTCTTCTCTTAGCTTCTCTTGCTATAATCAAAGGTTTCTGCATGTTAGGATTATCTACAAGAGAAATCTTATTAAACTGTTATACGCTAAAATGCAATTATAAAGTGGACGCAAATCCTATCGGTTATATTAAAACCCACTCGACTCACAAGATTGCAGGTTACGTTAAAATTTGCTACATACTATACCTCAGTTGCATAGAGGTATACTATACATAGAGTAGATGAGCCAAATAAAACGTCGTTTTATTTGGCTCGTCTACTCTATGTAAAGTATACCTCTTACCATACATAGATTAGGAAAAAGTAATTGAAAATTCGTTCTTCCCATGAAAGAATTTTCAATTACTTTTGTCTAAGGAACAAACAAATTTTACCTCTTTATAACATTAATTAATTAGATATAAGAAAAGCGGTTTAGTCTTTAATTACGGTAATGAGCAAAAGATTGAGGTAAGAAAATGCACTTAAAGAGCGTTGCGTTGGAACTGGGAACAAGGAGAGTCAGCACTGAATCTGCATTTTAGTTACTACTAATTTTGTACTGACGGTGTAAACAAGGGGACTATGATTTGACGGATTTACAGACAAATGATTAATGTACTCTATATTAATATATATTATTGTTTATATTATATACTTAATTATTAAGATAGAAACAAGCAGATGGCTGCCCTGATGGAAAGAAAAACCGTCGCCTATAGGGATTGAGCAAGATGACTATGATGTCATCGGGTGGAAAAAATCTGAACTAATGTGATGTAAACAGTTTGTTGAATATTTTGTATTATTTAAATAAATAAAAGTATTATCAATTGTTACCTTTTTTTTAAACTAAAATTAATTTTCGTCATGTCCTCATCAAAAATTACTTGTTGTATTCGTGAGTGTTCACATATCTATACAATACATTTAATAAAATCGTAGGAAATTCAAAACTGTACATTGAATATTTTTTTAAAAGAATACTTGGGGCGTGATCTACAATCGATATCGAAGCCAAAAATATAGTTTTTAGAATTTTTGTCTGTTTGTCTGTATGTCTGTCTGTTTGTCTGTTTGTCTGTATGTATGTCTAGGGTAAACTCAAAATGTACTGCATGGATTTACTTCAAATTTTGCATGAATATTACTAACAGGTCGGGTCAACATATAGGCTACATATTATGACGCTATCACCTACAGGGGAGGAGTAGTGCGGAGTAAACGAAGTCCGCGCGGACGAAGTGGCAGGCAGGAAGTCGAGATTAAATTTTACCGTTCCCCGGAAAGTTTTTTAAACACTGCGTCGATAATCTTCAAACGCAAAAAATGGATAAATGCAGTGAAAAATTACGTATAAGTAAAATATTTTTATTGATAACTTTGATTAATAGTAATTTTTCGTGCCTATTAATAAAAATAAATAAAGGCGGAAAAATATTAGTCAAGTCTTTTCTTTCCTTTCGTCCCAAAGGGACAGGCTAAGACCAGAAGTCATGCTGCCTTATCAGTCGTTACCTTATTTCGTGAGTAATAGAGATAATTATTATTTTCTTCCATGGATAAGTGCTTTTAGATTTTTTTTTAAATTATAAATATTTAAAACAAAATAAAAACAGATTTAGAAAATAAAAACAGAGAACTAATTTGAAGGTAAAATATTGTTTTTTATATGGAATTTTGTTTTAATAAATCTTGTCAACACAAGAAGTAAGAGTAATTGGAATATAAGAATCTGTATGAAGTCTAGGTTTTCCAGGTTTTAAAATTGGCACCAAACAGTCAGTTTTCCAGGAAAAAGGAATCTTATTATTTATCCAAAGATTGTTCAATAAATTTAAAATTATCAACATGCTATTTTCATTTAAGTTATTAATAATTTTGTAAGAAATACCATCTAACCTAAAAGCAGTGTCCTTTCTAGGGAAAACAGAGAAAATTGTTCTTGGAGAGTAAAAGGTCTTAGTAAATAAGAATTACTTAAATTTCCTAAACCAAGATATGAATTTTAATAATTTAACCAACTTTATTGAACTTCTTAAGAAATTACAGATTCAAACGTCCTCTATTCTACCCTGTTACGAAGGGTTCTTTGAAAGCAAATTTCACATGGATATACTTATTGATAATAAATTGTTGTTCAAAGAGGAAGTACATAATGAACTCTAGAACAATTGGAATAGACATCAACTCATCACTGTGTTTATACTAGTGGAAGTAAAGACGCTAAGGGCGTTTCATTTGCAACCTTTGATAGTTCTATAAACCAAGGTATAGGTTACAGATTAAATAAAAACTCCAGTGTTTTCACGGCAGAAGCTGTTGCCATTTTAGCTGCTTAAACATTTAAAAAATAAAAATCAGGGACTTAAAAAAATGGCTCGTTATTAGTGAAAGCATGAGTGTGTTGTCAAATTAAAAAAAACAACAAACTACCTGTTAATGTGAATTACGTAATTTACCAAATTAAAGAAGTTTGGCATAATCTTTACAATATTGACAACATTATAGTTAGCTTTATGTGGGTTCCATCTCACAAAGGTGTTTTTGGAAATGAAAAAGCAGATTACATCGCTAAAATTGTCAACACTTCATCCCTTTCTTTCAAAACTTTCGATGATATCTTACTACCATATTCTGATGTTAATACCATATTGTGTTGTTGGATGAGCTAATCGAAATTTATAATGGTGAATGGTTGTCCCGATTTGGTTCTGCGCTCGACCACTGATTTCCTTGTTAATAATTGTACATATGTGTCTGTACAAATTTATTATTAATACGGTAGGAGAATTGTAAATATATCTGTTTTTATTTTGTTTTAAAAATTTAATAAAAAAATTTAAAAACATTTATCTATAGAAAATATTAATAATTATTATCTCTGTTACTCACGAAATACGATTGGTAACGAATAACGACTGATAAGGCAGCATGACGTCTGGTAGTCTGTCCCTTTTGGTACGAAAAATAAAAATAAAAATCTTTAATATTGTAAGTGACAAAGTATCAGATGTTTTCGGAACGAAGTTCCTTATCGCGCGTTGTGAAAGGGGGCTAGACGGAAAAAATTCTTACGAAAAGTTGTCACGACACTTTTTGCTATATATAATATATATAGTAAGGTATTGTAAGCACAGAAATATCCAGCCACTTCCCTTTAGCTCGTGCATTGAAAGTGAAAGAGTCTATCTACTATTTGATTCAGTTTACTTTTTTTCTAGTGCCAAATTTTCAGAATTTCGGCCGAACGTCGAATTTCGACCAAAAGTTGAATATCGACGGACAGTCGAATTTCGAACGAGTGTCGAAATTCGACCGAGTGTCGAATTTCGATCGGTTGCCGAGTTTCGACCGCCGGTCGAATTTCGACCGGGTGCTGAAATTCGACCGCGGGTCGAAATTCGACAGGGAGCCGAAATTCGCCGATTTACTTTATTTATTCCTTTAGCCTAATTCGTCCTGTTTTGATTACGGCGTATCATATTCTGTGAACGTTTCCCTATATATATTTCTTGCTTCCACCAATTCCGCAGTATACTATGGAATTAAAGTCGTTTTTAGGTTGATTATCGCTTTTTGTATCTCACTTTCTCTCTCATTGTAATCGCAATATGCTCAGTGGCTCACCTGCATACTGTCCGAAATAAATAATTCCGCGGAGCCGATAAGGATTTAAAGGAATAAACAAGCTTATCATATCCGGCCTCGGAATCGAAACCTTTTATTTAGTACCTCCGGAATTACACACCTCTAGTTGACAGTGCGTTGCTATCCGTGTGGCAGGATGATAATGTCATATGCATTAGTTAATTACGCTGTGTCCATTGATCTTTGTTACAATAATTTGATTTTAATTAAAGTTAAATGAAGTTTAACGTATTAAACATATAAATTTTTTAATACGGAAACGAACAACATTAAGCATAAAGTATTTGTAATAACTTGTAAAAAATAAATTGCACTTTTAAGTGTTTACTATTTGATGGATGAATTTATCACAATACAGCGAGGGTTTTGGTATTATTTTTATATTTTTACCTTAGTCACTTCTGACTGGTACTCAGTAAATTTTGGCTATATTTATAAACAAATGTACAAACTAGGCTTGCAAACTCATGTACAGATCATTCATATTGTAGTAATCTTAAACATCATTCAGTAAAAATCAACTGAACCATTTGGTTTATCTAAATTTAGATAAGAAGAAGCTATCTAAGTGCCGAAATTTCTCTTCCCTATAATTCCTAAATTAATTTTAGTAACACCCATTTCAATATTTACTGAATAAGCTGTGATGTCTTTTGATAGATTAAACTTTAGCGCTTAATTGTTTGTTAAATTATAAACAAATATATGTTTTAGATTTGAAGGGCTTTCATATATGTATCAATAATAGAATAAAGTCCTTGCTTCCACACAAGGCGTAGAAATTGTATTTGCGGGTTAATACAAGAGAATATATTAAGTTTGAGTTACTACTCGCTTGTCGGAATTAATCAAAAGTCCTTGGATATTATGACACACAAACACGATATAAAAAAGAAAATCCTGAAACATAATTGAATTTTGGATCCTAAATCCTGAAATAAATGAATGAAAATCCTGAATCGTATGACGATTCTACTGTTGTGTACGCTGCAAGTGTCGTCCGAAGCAAGGCAGACAGTAATTAGATTAGATTACATTGCACTGAGAAATCAGGATATTATATTAAAATCATTTGCTTACATTTACTTTTATAAAGAGGACGCCTGACAAAAAATAACTACTACTTGTACATATATATCAAAACTGTTGTGCATGTCAATCAAGCTTAAGTACAAATAATCTTACTCTCCAGGTCAAAATATTAATGGCAGACACTGACGTTATGGTAATATTATGTACGTATGCTCTTATCTTTTATCGGATATATACTCTTATATATTCGATAAGAGAAAGAGAGATATACTCTTATCGGATATATACTCTCATCGGAATAGCCATAATCTTATCGGATTTAATTTAAAAAAATAAAACTACAATCAATTCATTCCAAATATGACACACACATAAGAAAATCCTTAAACATTACTTCGTATGGTGATCCTACTGTTGTGTACGTTGCAAGTGTCGCCCAAAGCAAGGCAGACAGTAATGTGATTAGTTAGCGCTGCGCTGGGAAATTCTCAACGATGTCTCAAAAGCATTTACTTCTATTTACTACTGTAAAAGTGATAAACTCCCTGACGTTCCAATTTGCGGACTCCTGTTGAGGTTACATTTTCTCGTAATGTAGAAACTTATTTTTCGTGTAAATTAATTTATGTTCACTTATAATTAACATCCGTTGGGCAAGTTCATATATTTTACTGAAGTGTCCTATGAGTTTCTTTCCAACGGACTGGGAAACAGGTTAATGAGGAATTTTTTTTTTTTGTGTACCAAATTCGTAAATAGAGATGTTTCTCATCTTAATATATTTAAATTACGTATCACATTGTTTGCACGCGATGGACCCCGAAACTACTAAATCGATTTCAATCCAATTTTGTAGATATCTTCTGTTTGGTCCAACTTAAAAGACAGAATAGTTTTTATTCCCCCCACTTCTTCTCTCAAGTATACTACCCCATATAAAAATTCAATACAAGTAAGTAGGCTTTAGTAGTTTTAGCACTACTAATTGTTTAGTTTAGTAGTTTTAGTAAGACTTTTGTCTTTTACTGCCACTAGTTTTAGTATAAGACAATATGTAGATATGCGATTATTGTGTTATTAGTCTTTTGTAAATGACTTCCCAGAAAAAAGGAGGTTCTGAATTCGGCTGTTTTTTCAACCAACGGAAAAACGGAGGTAATCAGCTTGACATGTATGTACCTATGTAATATTGTTGTAATTGAATAATAATAATAATAATAATAATAATATTTGAGTATGATGATCAATGACGTGTATAATATTATACATGTCATTGAATAGAACTATTTAGGCGTTCAAGCACGTGTACTAAATTTCGAAAGTGTGTGTTATCTTTGTATGTTTAAGCATATGTTTGTTTCCTTGTTTCTCGGGAATTAAAAGCCATATCAAGATAATTCTTTTTGATTTAAATTAGGTAAATTGTAACTTAGGGAACAGTCCAAGTTTTATCAAAATCAGATCTGTCGTTTTTAAAATAAGGGAAAAGTTGGAAGATATATGAAATCGGTTCAGTTTTGAAATTACTTTTAGTATCATACTAGCTACAACGTCCAGCCCCCTGTAGTGGGCCCAGCTTCTGGTGAATCCTGCGAGAACAACGCATTTTTCGATGATAAAAACTAAAAAGTAGCCTATGTGCTATTCTACCTATGTGCAAAATTTCATCCTAATCTGTTCAGTAGTTTTGGCGTGATTGAGTAACAAACATCCATCCATCCAAACATCCAAACTTTCACATATATATATATATATATATATATGTAATATTGAATAAATAATATAGATTTGTTACTCATGTCGTTTGTTAAGCGATTTGAAATTTTTTTCTATGTTCGGAATAGTATACCTACTTCACGTTAAGTCCATTTTTTTGCTGAATCTGTAAAAGATCAGTTCCAGGGATTCAGAAATACAAGAGATTGGAAATGGATTGTAAGTTTTACTGAGTTTAAATTTTAAACTATGAGCCATGTATTCACAATATGACGATTCCCTGGCCTTGAATTACATTACATTCAATACGGGTTGTAAGGGACGGTCTAGGGAAAAATTAAGAAAACACGCTATCTTTACGTTCTAGTTATGATGACAATTCATTTTTTGTGGGAAATGTAAAATTTACGTTTTATGATTTTTTTATTTTCACGCCACGCAAAGTAAAGCGTACATTGCTTGAACTCATTGCGTTTATTAGCGAGGCATGTGTCGCATAATACAATTCTTATTTTGTGTATTTCCTTAAATTTTACAATTTTTTAAAAAAGCACGTAGTGTTACAATAACTAAACTAAAAAAGTATCTTCACGCCCGTATCCCCAAAGAGGTAGGTACAGCAAGTGCACCCAGCCACATTTAGCCGACGATACTTGGTCCTATATTGTGATAGGTGGCAAGCCAATCGCGAACCGGACACTTTCCAATTCTGGGCAACGTTGTTGGAACGAAGTTCCTTATCGCGCGTTGTGAAAGGGGGCTAGACGGAAAAAAATTTTACGAAAGTTGTCACGACACTTTTTACTATTGTAAGCTCTTGTAAGCTGTGCGGCGTGCGCATGTTTCTCTCTCTCTCTCTCTCTCTCTCTCTCTCTCTCTATCTCTCTTATAGAAAGCAAGCCAGATATTATCATTTCTATTATTATTACGAAAATTGAGCCTACTGATTAACTTTATATTATATTATATTTGTTAATTAATAAAAAAATATTATAACTTAAAAAAAACAGTACAGTCTTTTTTTAATAAGTCTCTATGTATTATATCTCTTTTAATTGTGTACAATAAAGCATTAAATAAGTAAATAAATAAATAAAAAATAAAATTTTATTCCAATTCCTTCACTAATTAATCGAAAGGGACTTCGTTCCATCCGGGTGTCTCTTGACACTTCTCAAATTTTAATTTTTATTAGAAAACTAAAAAAAAACACATTTTTAAATTGCCCGATCCGGGAATCGAACCCGGGACCTCATGTGGTCAACACCGACACCGGACCACTAGACCTCAGAGGCGATGAAACAACAATAGATCAAATTATAAAAAAAATAAAGTAAAAAAAAATCTTCAAAAAAAATCATACACAAACCAAAGAGTTTCATCTCAGTAATCGAAAATTACTCATTCTTAAAAAATAACGAGTATTTTTTCTCGAAGGTCCGATACTTTCTACAAGAATTGGCGGGTCGCGTTCCAGATACGGTTTGTGAGATGGGTGGTGATTCTCATTGTCGTCTTGTACAATGACAATCATTTTTTTCTTGTGAAAACAAAGAACGATAAGCTTACTTTTTACTTAGGTACGTACACAGAGAGAAAACTCACCTAAGAATGAGATGCTAAAACTTTTACTCGAGAAATCTAAGTCTAATCGAGTCGAGAAACAGTCGAGAAATCTAAATCTAAGTTTTGCTCGATCAGGGATCGAACCCAGGACGTAGTCAGATCTGAGTGCTAAGTGTAAGTTTTTCTTTTCGCATTCGATCGTGAGCGCGTTTCGAGTTTACTAGGAATTTGTATGTGATTTATACAGCGTCACCTAGTGGTACACGTGAGAAACCAGTTTACCACTAGGTGGCGCTGTACAAATCACATACAAATTCCCAGTAAACTCGAAACGCGCTCACGATCGAATGCGAAAAGAAAAACTCACACTTAGCACTCTGAATAAGGTAGCAACACAACGCGAGGCAGTCAAAAAATATTTAACTTTAAAATAGAATAGAAATTTACGAATAGTATAATGAACCTATGCTTTCCTAATTATGTCAGAAGAGCATGACCTTTTGGGGCATTTATCGTATTGATAAAGATAATTAACTAACATCTAATGGTTATCTAACTAAACTATGAACACAGAAACTATTGCATTAATATTTATAATTCTCGAAGTGCGCACTTATAAACAGAATACAACAAAAATACATTAAAAAACTTAAAATATTCGAATATACCCATTAAAATATTCAAATATTCAAACATCCTAATATTAAATATTATATAATAAACACAATAATCCAATTTATTAATAAAATTTATTAGCGTAAAACATCAAAGGATTTACTAATGTGATGATTTTACACCGTAGGACACAAAAAGCGGGTGAGTTTAAATTTAACATTTTTATTTATATTCCAGATTGCATTTTATTGATCGTGTGGTACGCCTTCCGACATTGATTGGTAAAAATATCAGGTTCAAGCTTAAACATAATTTGTATGATAGATGCCCACATTTCTGGGTGTTTATTAAATATATTTTAGTATTGTTATAATATGTATGCTTGCCTGGAGCATCAAATAATTTGCATACTTTGGAACCCCAAAGTATGCAAATTATTTGATGCTCCAGAAAAATCTGTGTACTTTGTCCATTGATATTATTATTATTTTATTTTATTATTATTATATTTGTAAGGCATAATTATATATCACAACTATTATTATTAATGTTTGAAGAAATATAGGTACCGATTCACGTAACAAAACGTCAATCGGATGAAAACATTTAGGACTCTTACACATTTTCTTACATATTATGCGGGTTGTATTACGACGTGATAGGACGTTGTATCGTGCTAATGTATGTAAGAGCTCTAAGCGCTTCGACTCAATTTTTTTTTATATGCTAAGATAGCAAACAAGCAGATGGGTCTCCTGAAGGAAAGAGTCAACCCTATTTTGTGGCGAGGTCTATTGCGACATGCATAACTTTACCGGCTACCTTACCCTCCACACCGGAACACGACAGTGACAAGCAGTGACGCTATTGCGGCAGGAATAGGTAAGGCGGTGGTACCAGTTCCGGTCGAATCGTTGCAGAACTCTACCACTTAGTAGACAGGATGATAGTGACACGCATAGCCAATCGGTCGCCTTTTACGACCTGCCTGGCAGAACGGCAGTTGGCCTATTCCTTAAAGGAGTCCGGAACCAACACGGGGAAAAACTTTTATTTATATCCACATATGGTCTGTGTTTATATCATTAGATAGCAAACCAGCAATAGGCTCTCATGATGGTAAAAGTAACAATTGGTTATAGATATCAAAGATGTTAATGATATTTTACTATTTATGTGTCAGAATAGCAATGCCAGACGTATAAGTTTACTGGCTACCTTACCCTCCACACCGGAACACGACAATGACAAGCATTGACTATTGCGACAGAAATCGATAAGATGTTGGTACCGTATACCCGACAGAGACGCTGTAGAACTCTACCTGCTAGTAATCACGGTGGTAATAACAAGTATGTATAATAGTCAGTCGTTCTTTTTTTACATATTATAAGATAGCAAACAAGCAGATGGGTCTCTTCTAAGTTTACCGACTACCTGACCGTGCAAACCGGAACACGACAGTGACATGCACTGACGCTATTGCGGCAAGAAAGGCGGTGGTACCAGACCCGGGCGAGACAATGCCGAAACTCTACCACCTTGTAAATTCGTTCGTTCGTATTTTACGAACTACCTACCAGAATCTCAGATGGTTCATTTCTAAAGGGGGCACGAACCAACACAAGGGAAACTTATTAATTACTTTTATCTTAGTCTAGCTGTGCCCGCGACATCGAGATGGTGAGGCAGAAAATTTGTGTATGTATATTCGGTTTGCTGCGTAATACTAACATGATGTTTATTTACTACTAGCTGTTGCCAACGACTTCGTCCGCGTGGATGTCGTTTACTCCGCACAGCTTCTCTCCCGTAGGTGATAGCGTATAGCCTATATGTTGACCCGACCTGTTAGTAATATTCATGCAAAATTTGAATTAAAGCCATGCAATACTTTTTGAGTTTACCCCAGACATACACACAGTTAAACAGACAAACAGACATACAGACAAACAGACAAAAATTCTAAAAACTATATTCTTAGCTTCGATATCGATTGTAGATCACGTCCGAAGTATTCTTTTAAAAAAAATTTCAATGTACAGTTTTGACTTTCCTACGATTTTATTATATGTATAGATTATTCTTCAAGCTGAATTGTCCGGCCCGAAAATCGAAATCTGAATGGCAACCAAAGCTATATTAATTTTATAATATTTATTAGTTGTTCCCCGCGACTTCGTTTGGGTGATCCACACTTATTAGGTACTTCCTTTTACTTAGTCGGTAAAAAAAGACTGTGTTACGAGTAATGATGTAGCTTTATATTGGTAAAAGGATTTCTAAAATTGGTCTAGTAGTTTTTGAGTGTATTAATTACAAACAAATCTTACCTCTATATTATATTAATATAGAGCAGTGTTTCTTAACCTGTGGTCCGCGGACCCCTGGGGGTCCGCGAGTATGTGTATGAGGGTCCGCCGTCTTATCTATGTCTAATTGCTGCGCTTAGTTCGCACGGAGAGCATGCGCTAGCAAACGGGATCCGACCGAGCCTGACTGACAATCTTCTTTATCAAATATATATATATATATATATATATATATATATATATATATATATATATATATATATATATATATATATATTAGGGTGGAGTGAAAAAAAAAAAATTTTTTTTTTCCTTAGCCTGGGGGTCAAATTTGTAGCTTATAAAAAACAAAAATTTTTGAACAAAAAAAAAAAATTTTACTCAACATCTTGAGGCAGCCCACTCATTTTTAAAATTAATTACGAGTAAAAAATTTGGTTGCAAAAAAAAATTTTTAAAAGCGTTCTAAAAACTTCAAAGTGTCCTCTTTTATGCCAATTAAAAATCACAAGTTAAAAAAAATTTTTGTGACTATTGTTTTAATATTTAAAAAAAATCCAAAAAAGTAACATTCCTCATTAGGGCACTAGAATAAAATTTGAGTTGGAAATGATCATAATTGCCAATTCTTGGATGTTTTAAGACATTAGAAGACAAATTTTTTTTTTTTTTGCAACCAAATATTTTTACTCGTAATTAATTTTAAAAATGAGTGGGCTGCCTCAAGATGTTGAGTAAATTTTTTTTTTTTTTTCAAAAATTTTTGTTTTTTATAAGCTACAAATTTGACCCCCAGGCTAAGAAAAAAAAATATATTTTTTTTTCACTCCACCCTAATATATATATATATATATATATATATATATATATATATATATATATATATATGTATGTATATATATATATATATATATATATATATATATATATATATATATATATATATATATATATCTGACCGCCCCGTTGGTCGAGTGGTTAGCGATCCTGACTACGCAATCAATGGGGCTCGGGTTCGATCCCCGACGGGGACAAGCATTTGTGTGATGAGCATAAATGTTTGTATTTCCGGGTTTGGGTGTTTATTAAATATATTCTGGTATTTATATATGTATTTCTATGTATTAGTATCGTTGACTAACACCCATAACACAAGCAAATAATTTGCTTACTTTGGGGTTAGATCAGTAAGTGTAATTTGTCCCCTGAATATTTATTATTTATTATTATTATTATTATATATATATATATATATATATATATTACATATATATCAAAACAAATATAGGAACAGATTACGATTTGAATCCGATTTGAGATTATAACTAAGTAATAACATCAACCCAAATATTACTAATTTAGTCGCAAAAAGCAGCACCAACCTTCACACTACAACACTACACTATAAAACACATGCTGCGCCTGCAACTTCGTCCGCGTGGAAAAAGATCTAAAAAAATAGCATAACTTACTCCTTATAACCATGGTTTAAAAGAAAAACAATCCCGGAGTTTTACCTGCATAGTTCCCTTACCCGTGGGATTTCCGGGATAAAAACTATCCTATTTCCTTTCTTGGATCTCAAACTATCTTTGTACCAAATTTTATTCAAATCGGTCTAGTGGTTTAGGCGTGAGGAAGAGACAGACAGAGTTACTTTCGCATTTATAATATTAGAATGGATTATTTTTTGCAGTACTAAAATAAATTGTCCTAAACTTATTCATGTGTTTTTTTATTAATGGGGTCCTTGAAATTGTGCTTCATTTTCTAACGGTCTGGGGACTGAAAAAGTTTAACAAACGCTAGATATAGACTAGTATAGATCAGAATCTCTTGTTAAAATTGGTCTTACACGTGTATTTCTACTCTGTGCAAAAATATCACACGCAAAGATACTGATGTTTCTTTTGTTTTCAACACATGTGGTCACCACTCGCGTCGACAATGGTTATTTTGACTGCTAACTGTATATATAATGGAATATCAACTCGACGATATCATAGTTCCATGTCGTTCGCATCTAAATTAAGAACAGTACCTGACCTCGCCATGCGCGCGCGCACTCCCACTGTTCCTATAAAAATCAAGCTAATTTGTAGTATAATTTTTCAATCACACATTTCCCGAAAATCTCTTACCTTTACGTAAGAGAAGAAAGAGTCCAATGGGATTTAGTGCGATGGTAAGTACTATTTACCTTGTGATAAAAATAGATATGTTCTTGAAACATTTTTCGTTGCCAGTCCTAATGCAATCGTGTAGCAGTCCATCAGTGTAACTGATTTGTTATTTCCAGTCTGTGATGTGAATACGAAGTGTTTTCGAAATCGAAGATTAATCAATCGAAATGAGGTTCTCGATAGATGTTTTGGGTGTATTCTTGAAAGTAGTTGTTAGGGTAAGTTTTTCGATGTAGTGTTGCAATTTTAACGCCTTGTTATAGTAGATTAATTGGTAGACAATGCTGTGCATCGCTTTAAATAATTTATATGTCTATGACATTAATCAATACTAAACATATTAGTTTAAGTGATAATTTCGTATCGAAATTCATGTGAATTAAATTAATTTTAAATTTGGCGGTTTATGATAAGGATGTTTAATCAATAATATTATGAGATACATATTTAATGAAAAATATTTTATTACAAAAACTGCATACAAAAAATTGGTCCTAATTCATTCTTAAAAATACTCGTCTCAGAATCTATGTCCCATAGACTGCGAATTCCGAATAGTTAACCACTCGATTGTTGGGGCAATCAAATCATAGTATGTTTTGCGTAATGCTGGTATATGTTACACTGCACTGTAACAACGCTGCTATGGTCTTTGCCCACAGGTATATAGTAGACAATATCCTAACTGAATACATGTTACATATAGGATAGAGTATAGATAAATTCAATAATGACTCTTTTCCTTGCGTTGATTGAGGTCCTATTACAGAATAGGGCAATCTGCTTTTCTACACGGTAGTTCGAAAAAGACAAATTATAGGCTAAAGATGTCACTACCATAGCAATTAGTAATTACCAATCGATAGAGTTCTACATCAACTTTTTCGTGATGGTAGAGTTCTGCATTGTCTCGCCCGGGTCTGGTACCAACGCCTTACCTATTCCTGCCACAATAGCGTCAGTGCTAGTCACTGTCGTGTTCCGGTTTGAAGGGTAAAGTATCCGGTAAACTTATGCATGTGGCATTAGACCTCGCCATAAGATAGCAACGCATCATTAACATCTTTTATATCAATAGGCGATAGTTAGCTCTTTATCAGGAGACCCATCTGCTTGTTAACTATCTTATGATATTACCTATTAAGTACTGTCACTATGGCCTTGATACTTTTTTATATCATAAGATAGCAAACAAGCAGATGGCTCACCTGGTGAAAAGAGAAACCATTGCCTATCGACATCAAAGAATTTAATGCTTGTCACTCTTGTGTTGTGCCACTTTGGTTCGGAATGTAATGCAGCTGGTAAAACTATGCAGGCATTTTAACTATCCACATGGATAGCTAGCCACATGGATACTATCTTTTGTATCTATTAATTATAGGATTGGTAAAGAGGTCTCATCCACTCAGGAGTACATATGATTAAAATTATAGGATCACAAACAATTTTAATCATATGTACTCCTGAGTGGATGAGACCTCTTTACCAATCCTATAATTAATAGATACAAAAGATAGTATCCATGTGGCTAGCTATCCATGTGGATAGTTAAAATATATAAAAAAAAATATATAAAATGAGCAGTTGTGGAACGCCTGGCATATATGAACATCAAAATTAATTTCTTTAGAAAATATGCATGAAATGATGCTTTAACGGTAATAATTAATTATTTATATTAATAAAAATAAATCTATTTTTGTTTTCAAAACACATCGTGCAAAAACCACTGAATGAAATAATGCATTGTTTGGGATAATAACCACAGTACATATGTCAACGTCGTGTTCCGGTTTAAAGGACTGGGTGATAGATCCGCAACGTCTCGCTCAGAGTGCTAAGTGTGAGTTTTTCTTTTCGCATTCGATCGTGAGCGCGTTTGGAGTTTACTAGGAATTTGTATGTGATTTGTATAGCGCCACCTAGTAGTAAACGTGAGAAACCAGTTTACCACTAGGTAGCGCTGTACAAATCACATACAAATTCCTAGTAAACTCCAAACGCGCTCACGATCGAATGCGAAAAGAAAAACTCACACTTAGCACTCAGGTATTTGGTACTACGGCCTTACCTATTCCTGCCGCAATAGTGTTAATGCTTGTCATTGTCGAGTTCCGGTGTGGATGGTAAAGTAGACAGTAGACTTGCACATGTGGCATTTCCATTCCGCCACACAGATAGCAACGCGTCGTTCGTTATCATGGTTGTCATGGTGTTAATACCCATCTGCTTGTTTGCTACCCTATAATATAAAAAAGGAATGTACGCGTGACGGAAAACAGCGTGATGTTGTTTGGCGTCACGGTGTACGAGTTGATTTCCTGCCAACATGCACAAATAGATATTAACGGTTTAAGATACATTTTTGTATCATAAGATAGCAAACAAGCAGATGGATCTCCTGATGGCAAGAGTCAACCATCGCCTATAGACATCAAAGATGTTGATGATGCGTTGGTATCTTGTGGCGAGGTCTAATGCCACATGCATAAGTTTACCGGCTACCTTACCCTCCAAACCGGAACACGACAGTGACAAGCACTGACGCTATTGTGACAGGAATAGATAAAGCGCTGGTACCAGACCCGGGGGAGACAATGCAGAACTCTACCACTTAGTAGCCACGATGGTAGTGACTCGTTTAACCAATCGGTCGCCTTTTACGACCTTCCTGGCATAACGACAGTTGGCCTATAATTCGTCAAAGAGCCCGAGACCAACACGAGGAAAGTTTGTACAAGGCGAACAATTGACTATACATACGTGTCACTACCATCGTGACCACTAGGTGGTAGATTTCTGCAACGTCTCGCCCGGGTATGTGGTGAGACACGGGGAGAAATATTACATATATACATGTAAAATTGATAACCTCTTTTTTTCGTCAGTTGAAAATAGATACTGTATAAGATTAATCCATTTATTAGTTTTTAAATCAGCAGCTAGATATATCAGACCTATTTAACACACGAGACGTTTCAATCATATATTTTTTCTATATCATAACAAACAAGCAGATGGGTCTCCTGATGGAAAGAGTCAACCATCGCCTATAGAAACTAAAGATGTTAATGATCCGTTTCATATCTTTATGGCAGGATCTTTATGACGTAGTCAACACCAAAATCGCGCACTCTGTCTATTTCCATCGGAGTAAACGAGAGCCCACTATCAATGTAACTGGACGGCGTCTTATTATTAAGTAAATACTGAAATTAAAAAAAACGGTAGATTATTTGTCAAATATGATTCGGTAGCAGTTTAGGTATGAATATGATGGCTTCATGTTTTAAATTGCCGATCCATACGTCAAAAAAGTAAACCGTTAATGATGATCTTAAGACCAATCTTCGCAATTATTTTCTATCGACCCAATTTTGTTCAATTATGTATCGAGTCCGGCCACGGTCTTTGACATATGATGAATATTAACATATATTTTTTGTGATGTGCTATAACAACAGCTTTTCTTAAAAAACTGCTTAAATAACATCAATTTCGACAAATTAGTTCTTGTCAGCCCCTTAATGCCACATGCATAAGTTTACCGGCTCAAAACAACAGTGACAACTGACAAGCACTAACGGTATTACGACAAGAATACGTATTGCAGTTGTACCAGACCGGCGGGGTGATCACGTAACTCGCAATGCGAAATTATCGTGATTGTTTAGTTATTGCAAGACACATAACAGCCTCGTACATTAGTGGTAGTCGTTGCCGCTTGATTAGTTTTGATGCTGTGACATTGCAAAAAGTGCATCTAGTGACCAGCAAGCAATTGGCGACGTTTTTGATGATTTTTTCATTACGTTAAAGAGTCATCGCTGATCGCTGGCGAATTGCAAACGTTAGATGATACGCCTACCGGGCAAGATAACACAGAACTTATCACCTAGTAAAAATACGTTATATTTTTAGCACTTGATTAAAAGTTTATATAATTAATGTACTATAAATTATAACATATGTTTTACATCAAAACAGTTTACATACATAAAAATTTTAAGGAGCGATCGTTCTATGGTTGAAATTCGACCATAAACTAAACAATAAAAACTTTTAAATTTTATAATTGACTTTAGCCATAAATAGTACATGTATATATTGTGTGTATTGTGTATATCATCATGAATGTCACAAGAACGTAGTGTATTTAATGTATAATTTTATTACTTTAATGTACATAATACTTCTAATACTTATTAATTATTTAATATTTTAATAATATTTTAATTAAACAAAAAATGAATTTTGTAATTTATAGAAATAAGTTGTGATGTCAATTAATGTGTGTAATTGTATCATGTAACTATAATTAAAAAAAACAAGCCCGCTGAGTTTCTTCCGCCGGATCTTCTCAGTGTGTGGCCGCGTTCCGATCCGGTAGTAATTGTAAAAATCGACTCACAACATTTTTAGTTTAATGATAAATAATTATAATTTTAAAATATTTGCACACCATATCATGGTAGAATATGTTGGTAACTTAATCAAATTTTAATAACTTGTAACTCCCATATTCTGGCAAATAAATAATTTCTTTCTTTCTTTCTTTATTATTTTAAAATATTAGACTTCTGCGGTCCCCCGCTATTAGACTTACCATTTAGAAATATCGAAAGTCCGGACAAAAAAATGGACATTTAAGGAAATTTTCCGACATTTTGATCCCAAAATGGACAACTATATTTCACGCGAAAAGTTTGTTTTATACGGGATTTACGTACCGCTACGTGGTTTCATAAATTCAATCTAATATTTTGTCATCAATTAGAATTTAATTAATTAGTCTGACTAAACATTGTTAGTTGGGTCAGAATTCCGGACAAATTGAAAAGACGGACAAAGTTCGAACGGGCACCCAAATGGCAGGATATGTCCGTACAAATCCTGAAGAACGTTTACCCTATCTACAACGTAAACTTTAACTGGGCAAAATTTAATATTCCACCGTTTACTTAATTGTCTTAAAAATATGTACAAAGTTTTTGCTTCACTTATTAATATACACTGACTGGTAAAAGATTGTACATATCGAGTGTGTTCAGTACATGATTCTGATACCGAATATGTAAAAATAAAAAAGTAGGTACTTATATTTAACTTATCCAATAAAAATGTTTAGTACAGACACCCGCGAATTTACCGAACTCGTGACGACACGTTAGTAAAACGTGAAATTAAATAAATTAAATAAAACTCTGAAATCGAGAGTCAGGTCGACAAAATCTCGGAAATGGGTTCGATTCAACTTAGTCCAATTTAACCCCAGGAAGACACAGCTGTGTGCGTTCACCGCTAAAAAGTCACCCTTCGTCGTATTAACTCATTTTGAGAACACTCTCCTGACAGCTTCAGCCAATATTGAAATTCTTGGCGTTGACATATTGAACAACGTTCAGTTCTGTGATAATTTGGAAAGAAAGGCTAAACTAGCCTCAAAAAAGCTCAATGTGCTCAGTAGAGCGGGACAGCACTTCTTGCCGGCTCATCTCTTACAAAGCGCAAATTCGTCCTCACATGGAGTACTGTTCTCACCTCTGGACGGGAACTCCGCAGTATCAGCTTCTTCCTCTTGATCGCATTCAGCATAGAGCGGTTCGAATCGTTGACGACCAGACTGTCTCCAATCAGCTTGACTCCTTGGCTTTACGCAGAGATGTAAGTTCGCTTGGCATCTTTATCATGGAGAGTGTTCCCACGAACTGTTCGGATTGAACCCTGCTGAATTGATTGAACTTCATCATCGGACATTGCGGCAAAATTCAAAGTTCCATCCTCATCACCTCGATATCTGGAAATCCACAACCGTGCGATTCTCTAGGCACTCTTTAACACATACTACTCCTCTGTGGAATCAATTACTAGCGAAGGTATTTGCGAACGGCTACGACTTAGGGACTTTCAAGAAAAAAGCATACTCTTTCTTAAAAGGCCGGCAACGCAGCTGCAAGACCTTTGGTGCTGTGGCTGTCCATGGGCGGTGGTAATCACTTACCATCAGGTGAGCCTCCTGTTCGTTTGCCCTTTTTTCCATAAAAAAACGAGCGGTGAGCATACTTTTTGAATATTACTACATTAATATCGTTGAGGTTTACTCTGTTGTTTAGCAATATTCTAATTTTATTATATTTTTATTGTTTGCGTATGACCATTAACCATCGCATTTTGAAGGACTGCGACTATCTACAATATTTTGCCAGTTAACCTGTAAAGATAACATTTAACAACAGTAAGTACCTGGCTTTAAAATAAAATATTGCTTTGTTTTATTTTCACGAAATAACTCTTTATAGCGTATATTATCATACCTTGTTTACATCATAAGATAGCAAACAAGTAGATGGGTTTCTTGATGGAAAGAGTCAACTATGGCCTATAGACCCCAAAGATGTTAATGGTGCGTTGTTATCTGAAAATTATATATAATGTTTTAATGCTATATTTGTTTACATGTTTGTAGGTATACCAATAAATTACTAGCGACTAAAACCATACATATAAACTTAATATGTTATAACAATTATATAATCAATAATTACAATTGATCAATAATTAAAACTACAATGTTAAACGAAAAATACTTTAATATATACACCTATTTACCTAGTAGAGCTATTTGCGAGAATACTAAATACAATGTTTAATACAGTAATTTTTACATATATATATATATATATATATATATATATATATATATATATATATATATATATATATATATATATATATATATATATATATATATATATATATATATATATATATATATATATATATATATATATATATATATATATATATATATATATATATATATATATATATATATATATATATATATATATATATATAAAACTCAATACCACTTTTCGTTATAATTTTATAACTCAAGAACGGGCTCACCTATCCAAACGAAATGTTTAGGCTTTGTTTGGACTATTTGGTAGATGGTTTATGTGAAGTTTGCACAAAATCGGTAGAGCGGTTCTTCGTTTATCACTTTTTTTTTGTTTGAATAAATATGATGTTCCAATTTTTTTTAAATATTTCACTTTATACGTAGCGAAGCACGTACCGGGCCGCTAGAATATTATAACAAATAATTGGTCAATATTTGCGATTGAACTATAATGTAAAAAAATATCTATAAATATACTTACATCAACATTTTCTTTTATCTCTTTAATACAATACAATGGATATCTAGTTATGAGAGCTATTTACAAGCTACTACTAATTATAATTTTTCAATGCAATAATTTTTATTCATATTTATATAGGTACCAATAATTATTATTAGCCACTAAACCCTAAAACCATACATACAAACCTAATATTTTATAACAATTCACTAATCATAATAACAATTAAACTATAAAAACTTTAAGTGGAAAATATCTTTAAATATGGCTTACACTATACTTCTTACACGTCTTACACTTACTTCAACATTTTTTTCCGTATTTGCTTACGACTTTAATACAATGCTATGGATAATATCTACTTAGCGGAGCTATTTAAATTATTATTTTTTATTTATATTTTTTATTATTTATTTATATTATTATTATTATTTATATATATATTATTATATATATTATTTATATTATTATATATATTATTTATTTATAATTATTTATTTTTATATAAATATTTAAAGAAGAATTTTGTGCCTCATTAAAACATTATATGTAATATCTACTTGTTAGCTATCTTAGGATATAAAAAAGTATTATTATTCTGCAAAGTTTTTGACGGCTCCATTGAAATAGGCCAATTGTTTTTCCTGAGAAATTCCCAGGAAAAACAATTAGCCTATTCTCACGTTTCACGCTGTACCATGAATTAAAATTTAAGGTTAAGTAGTAAGTTTTCACGTAAAAAAGACTCTCGCGCTCGCAAAGCTGTTAATATTTACGTTGCTATCCATGTGGCGGGATGGCAATGCCACACACGTAAATTACCGGCTACCTTATTTTCCAAAACAGAACGCGACAATGGTAAGCATTAACGCTATTGCGGCAGGAACAGGTAAGGCGGCGCGGCGCGGCGGTACCAATTACCCGGACGAGACGTTGCGGAATTCTATCGCTTAGTAGTCACGATGACAGTGTCACGTACAGCCAATCGGTCGCATTTTACGACCTGCCTGGCAGTTGGCCTATTCTTCAAAAGAGCCCGGACCAACACGGGAATATTTATTTATTATATATTTTGTTGTGCACAATTTAAATGTTAAATAAATATTATATAAAATTATTGGTAACTTTCGTTAAATGTGTTTGAAGGTGTCTGGAAGTACTTTAAAACCGACAAAAATGTCTGGCATATTTTTTTTCGAATTCTAAAAAAACCCAATTAAAATATGAAATAAAAATCAAATTGCTAAAAATACCTTTTTGGGATTTTTTTTTGCAAATATTGTAAATATTTGCAAGTACTGTATACTGCGCAGAAGTGAAATAACAACAAACGCTCTGCCAGACTCGCAGGCCCGGTATCGCCATTTGACGAAATTGTATATTGTCGCAATTCCAATATCCCAAAATTCGTCGCCAGCTCCCAGTCTACTTGTGGTTCCATTTTAATTGAATGTGGAGGATCTGATGCAGGGTTCCGGAGATATAGGAAATGGAAAGTCGATTACCGCAGTTTTACTGCGTTAAAAAGTTATTATTTCAGCACTGAAAAGTATCCATTTCTTGACATGTAATGATGTGATAATGTAATGACACTATTAGAGCAGTAAACAAGTGATTTCAGTTTGGAGGGTAAAGCAGCAGCAACACACGAAATAAACACGTTTATTACATATTTTCATTTTTTTTATTTTTAGTACCTACCTATTGTTGTTATAGCGGCATCGGAAATACATAATTTGTGAAAATTTCAGCTTTCTAGCTATCACGGTTTATAAGATACAGCCTGGTGACAGACAGACAGCGAAGGCTTAGTAATAGGGTCTCGTTTTTACCTTTTAGATACGGAACCCTAAAAACGAGTTGTTCCTGCTGGGCTTACCAAAAAATTTTTTTAAGGCGCCTCGCCTTCGCGACATCGTGACAAACGGGCAAAACTGGTTTGCTAAATCACGTTTTTTTGTATTGATTGTTAACTAACAATTTGACAAAAATTACACGATATACCTGAAGATATTATCTCAAGAATGTGCTAACATATTACATGATAGAATGTACTTTACTTGATCATATAAAATTCCGAAAACAGGCTAAAAAAATCTCTAAAACAAATAATTTTTTAATAATATTTCTAATCTTCCACATGATTTTTATATGGCGATATTTAGTTTTAAATACAAAAAAGAATGTACTAAATTTTGGTTTTCAGCTGAAGTTCTATATTTATTTATTTGAAAATTAACACGTTTCCCAGCGGTTTCAGGACATACCGCGACGCTCATTTCCTATAGAATTAACGCGCGTCGAAATATCTAGCCTTAATCCCTATTTCCTACATCAACTTAGATTGCTCATGCTTCGGTATTCAGCGCCTTGTGTTGTTGGATGAGGTAGTCGAAATTGCCTTAACGCAGTAGGCTACCAGCAGTAGTTCATGAATAAACGATGATTCTTTACGGGGTTGGCAGAGTAAACTGAAAGTCAGTGGATACTCAAATTAATGATGATTTACCAGTTTTGCCAGCGATTGATGATCCTTTTCTTTAATTTTTGTAACAAAGATCATATTTTCTTCTTTTACCGACATAACTGATTATAACATAAGCTTCAAAGATAAATTAGTTGTTCTTTCATTTTCTTTCGTTTTTGTGGCAAAGTTTCCAAATGTCATCCTTTAAAAGTTCGTGATCATATGTATTTATCAGTATATTAATATGTGAGGTAAAAACTTTGTACTACTTTCGCACCAATCACGCGAACGGTGGATTATGAAATTTGCTAGATTTAAAGCTTATATTGTGGAGGATTGCAGAAATCTAATATTAAAAAAATATGCATTAGAAAGACACTAAATTAATGAAAATAAACATTAGACGCACTATGTACATTTATGGGACATACATGAGAATAGACACATGTAGGAATATTGTTTTCTTTACGTCTAAATTCTGTCGTCAAACTAAAAAAAAATTGTAATGTGCGTGTCGGGTCACGCGTAATGTAGGGTACCGAAGTTGCTCATCACAATAATGCAGACAAAGAGGAGGGCTTTTATAGTTTCATACTATGAACAATTAAGCTACTCAGTGTCAATCACAAATACCACAGGTTCACCGTTAATAAAAACTTCACTAAGTACATTTTACAAGTTAATCGACTATTACTCAAAAATTTGTAAAGCTTTTTAAGCCTTGACAGTTTTCCTTTTAACTTCATTATATTTTCTACTACTATGCTTTTTTCTTACCCCAAAACTAATCGCTTAGCCTGCAAAGGGGGGGGGGGGGGACACTTGAGTAACAAAAATCAACACTTAAAATCTTAATATTGTACAAACGAGTTCCTCAATCAAAAACTTGTTTTCACCAACTTAAAATATTTTTTAAAAACCTATCCAACGATACCCCACACAATGGGATATGTGACAAAAAAAATTAACAACCCCATTTTACATGTAGGGGAGCTACCCTGAAAAAAATATTTTATTTTACCACTTTGTTGCCGTGAGTAATATGTATATTCGTCCCAAATTACAGCTTTCTAGTCATAAGGTTCTCTGAGATATCGTGCGGACGGACGGACTACCATAAAAAAAAACATCTGTTTGTTTGCTATTTTATGAAATTAAAACAAATGTAGGCTGAAATCATTACTTCCCTTATAGCTTCGACGTAGTCAAGCAAAAATACTATGCAAATGTAACTCTTTAGAGTATATTAATACTACCATATAGACTCGTTCATTAAGCTAATGAATGAAAAGTGGAACGGCGAAATGTAATTCAGAATGTTGGCGCTATTATCCGATTGCTGTATATTAAGCAGGCTACACACGTTCCAACTTATCTAAAAGTTTAGTCTGTATTGCAAGACGTATTGTTTGGAAAAAATTCTCTAGACGTTTCGATATAACTTCTTACGAAGGTTTTTACTATAGCTGTACTATATATGTTTAACTTAACAGAGAAACTGACAAGTACGGAGGGGAAAATTCATTGACAACTATTCTATAAAAGAAAAAATTAAGAAAATTGCGCGGAAAATTAACCACCATACAAAGTTTAATGCCATTTTGGCTGCGTGTAAGACAATCCCGTAGACTTATATAAATTATGTGTCACGTTGTTTGTCCGCTATGGTTTCCTAATTAAATATATAAATGGCAAAACACGTTTGCCGGGTCAGCTAGTATATATGTATATATGTATATATATATATATATATATATATATATATATATATATATATATATATATATATATATATATATATATATATATATACAATAAAGCTAAAAATATAAACAAAATAAATGGACATAATATGTAGTTATTAGGGCGTTATTATCAGGATGAGCGAAGCGAGCTCTACACTAGGCGACTTTTTATGCACTTTTGTGGTACATTTTACTGGAAAAGTATCACACTTTTAGGTTTGAACTTTGACGTGGTAGTTTAAATTCATGTTGAGATATGTTCTACCATTAAAATACCAGTTTATAAACATTAAAAAAATAGAAGATACATGTTGTATTAGAATTTTATAACTACTAACGCCATCTATTATAAAACTAATGAATTAAAATGCTACAAAGCTACACTAGGCGACGATCTATGCCCTTTTGATTGTCTGACTCGGGAATCGAACCCCGAGAGTTTCTCTGAGAGAAAAATTCGAAAAATTTATTGGTTGAGTTTCTACCGCCAATTCTTCGTGTCTGCGGTAAGTCCAATAAAAATTCGAAAAATTTTTTGATTTCTAAAATCAATGTGAAACCAGGATCTTCCCGATTTTAGAAAAAAAAACTATTTATCTTAGCGAAATGTTAAAAATGTGTTTTTCTTTATAAGATCAACTTTCGTTTTTAATACCCATTTTTCCTTGAAAACTATTTTACAAGAAAGTTACCATAAATAAAAATTGATTTCTATCAATATTAGACTTTAAGAGCAAAGTGGTGACGCGAGATGGATCTTGAGTTGCTACATATTATAGATAGACTGTAGGTACTATATTATAGGTAGACCAGAAAATATGGTGTAAAATATGTAGATAACCTTTATATTTGTTCTGTGTAGATAACATTGATAATTATAGAAATCGTGTTTTTATTAAATCAAGAAAATTTTAAAGAATTTTTCTTGTAAAGTAATAAAAAAATTTAGTCTTAGAAACATGTTTTTCTTTATTTTGGTTTTATTTTAGACCAAACCCCCTAAACCAAAGCCTGACGATGCATTTGATGCGAATATAATGTTTGGGAAAAATACGGTGGATTTTATAAGGTTAGATAGTTATAAATAAATTTCATATACTAAAAGACGTAATTCTCATAAAAATACTTTCCTAACAATATTACTAGGTAGTGGCCGCGTTTCCGTAGTAGTCTTATATATATATATATATATATATATATATATATATATATATATATATATATATATATATAAAAGAAAGTCGTGTTAGTTACTCCACTTATAACTCAAGAACGGCTGAACCGATTTAGCTGAAAATTGGCAGGGAGGTAGTTTAGAGCCAGGAGAAGGACATAGGATACTTTTTTTTGTATTTTTTCCAATTAAAAAATAAATCTGCTTATTTATTGCCATTAAGGCGGAACAAAGTTTGCCGGGTCAGCTAGTTTTTTTATAAAAATATGTTGACGTGTCAAAATAACTTGTAAAAAGTTTTATTGAATAAAGTACTTCTGATTTCGGATTATAACTTTGCGAGCCCTTACAAAGCTCTGCTTTTTGCTAGTATATATTACTATTCGAGGAGGAGGCTAGATTTAAAACATAGAATCGATTGTGTAAACATGTATGAGAAGGTCGTCTTCCGTTGGTTCGGACATGTTGAAAGAATGGCAGATGAACGATATATCATACATATATATCACATTACTATACTCTAGAAGTCGAAGTGCAGGAAGTTGGAAAAGGAGGTGGCATAAGATACTTACATGAAGGCCCGTTTTCATTTTTCCTGAATTATTAGCAAGGCTTTCGTTTTTTTACAAGACCTAGAAAATGAAAACTAATATATTCTTTTTTATGTATAACAGAGGTTTTTATATATAACAAATGTACAGTGCAGTGGCGTAGTGTATCTTGGCGGGGCCCCGTATAAAAATTGTTTGGGGGCCCTTATAAAGTTTAGAGATTTTTCACAAAAAGAAATTTTTTGCATAAAATAAAATAAAAATATTTATTCATCATACTTATCTATCTGTCACTTTTCCCAAAATTAAGATTAAATATACACACTCCTTGCCTTTTTTTTTAAATTGGGTTTTTGCCGTTTAGGAAGTTAATATGAATTTCTGCTTACGCATGTTGTGGGGCCCCGTGGCCCCGTATGATTGATACGGCAGATACGGTAGTAACTACACCCCTGATAGTTCGTAACAATATAAAAGTATACAGTTCAACTGTGCGCAATAAAGAAACAAAAATTTGGACTATTTCCTATATGAATGCTTGCTTATATGCATTGTTGATACTATTTTCATCCACGTATAATATAACGTTTGTGAAGATTTAAGGCGCGAAAGAAGAAAGAAAATTATATAAGAATAATATTTTGGTTTCCATTTTGAAATAATGAATAATGAAATGCAGATTGCATGCATGAAAAACACGCAGATGTTCTAATACAACAAAGCGTTAACAAATCCCACATCAACGAGTATATTCAGAAACAGAACTTTCGTATTTAATTTTATTAGTTCGTCTCCGCCCACGGCGTTTCTGAAATTAAGCACCTAATCTAATTTCCCAAACAAACACTAACATTCGACTGTTTTTGTATTCAAAAATCTTTACTATCTAAAAATAACGAAACTATTACTCTTAAGACAATAAAAAGCTAACTTCCTAAGAAATTGTGCAGCCAGACTGTGTAGAACATCAAGGTAATGTTGAGAAAAAAAGAAAGAAAGATTGTTTATTTGCAAGATGTGTTTACAGATGGATTTACACATGGTTACCAAACATATTCTACCGAATATGACATGCAGATATTAAGAAAATAAAACCATTCCCGAAATTATTAAGCATGAAATAATTGAAATATTCAAAGCTTAAAGCAGTCAAAATACACCTAGTACTTTGACTGGTTTGAGCTTTGAATATTATAGCATAGATAAATGACCGTTCAAAAAATGTAAATTTTATAGAATAGGCACCACATTGTTTAAAATTTTCGAAAAGCTGTAACTTTTGAACGCGATTCTTATCTTTAAAAAGGAACTTCACACAATTTTATTGAGGTTTAAAACTATTGTTTTAAATTGACTATATTAAATTTACCGCAGTTGATAGCACTTGATATAAACTAAAGCTATAGGAGGATTTCTTTTGGAAACAAGTCGACGAGTGTTTGAACAAATTTGTAACTGAAATTGAGAATTAATTTTCCATAGTTTTGAATTAGGATTGCCAAAACTTATTTCAAATTAACCAATTACTACTACTACTACTGTTTGGACAGCTATATAAAAATTTAATAAAAGTAGGAGCAAATATAACTAAAAAAATAATCATTCTTTGTCGTGTATCATCATATTTAGGAGTAATTTATTATAGAGAAACATTCAAGTAAATAAGTATCTATCTACCTAGTATGCATCTCGTCTTTCTATTATTTTGCTATAAAAATATAGGTAATATAATTTGTCTTTAGGTATCGTAAAAGATTTAAAATGGCTATAATGTATGTTTTGATTTCAATTAATCATCGTGAAGAAATTTTTAAAATGCCAACAATGAAAAGCACAAATTTTATAATCACCAGCAAGGTAAAACCATGAAGATGTATAATATCTGGAGGCAACACTTTTATGAAAAGAGATGGCGAGAACTCATAGACAGAGATATAATGTAAATATTTGTTTCAATTCATTAATACGAGTGCTAGCTCTACCTATACCTAATACTTCATAGGTAAAACATCTAATTTGACAGTTGAATTAATCGTTCATATCGTTCGTTTGTACATAAACAAACAGCGAATTGATCGATCATATCGTTCGTTTGTACATAAACAAACAGCGAATTGATCGTTCATATCGTTCATTTGTACATAAACAAACAGCGAATTGTTCGTTCATATCGTTCGTTTGTACATAAACAAATACTGCCGATAGGTATATGAACTCTTCATAATGTTTTTTATGTGTCCCTAGCTTTTTAGTTTTTTTTAAAAAATTATTTTAAAGCAAAAAAATACACGTATTATTGCAGCATAAGGATTTTCATTCACAAAATTCCTTGTAATAAAATTGTTCATAAAACACTAAGTGCGGATGAATAAAATCATACAACTTATATTTTGATTCTCTATTTTTTCCTTCTTTTCTTTACAATAAACCTTCTTTTCTTTAAAATAAAATCCATACAAAAATGATCAAAAGTATTTAACACGAACTACATTGTGTAATTTTTAGGTAAACTAATTAATTTTGCTGTAACTATTGCTTAAATTTTAGGTACATTTGTAAATTGTAAAAACTCGGCCAAGTGAGATTCTGAGTCATTTAGTACGACCCAAAGACCTACAAAAAATATTTTTGTAGGTCTTTGCTACGACCATACAATATTTAAAGTTTTGTATGTGATTTAAAACACGTCCCTCGTATGTAAAATCCACGGATGAAGCTGGATATGCCCTTCAAGGCAATATCTTAGGTTATCAACGTCGCTTGTATTTGCACAAAGAAATACAGAGTTATAATACTTACCGATGAAATGAAATCGCTCCAGAGGTATTCCTCAAGCCTTAGTTTTTTATCCGACACGATAAAATAGCACAATATGGCATATTTCTATTTTTTTACGATATGATATCTCTACAAGCGTATGACGTTTACATATATTTGCTCATATGAGCGGCTACGCATTTGTGCGCAATACCGTGTCTATTAGTATTTGTGTGGTCTGTGGTCAGTTACGTACTTATGGTTATCTATTATTTATGTACTTATAGTTATCTATTACGATTCAAAATAGACAGCCCTTTGCCTTACTGCTCATATTATCAGATTCTGAGACGTAGACACTATTTATTTCTCCGCCAACTTCCTTACAAATACACATACACACACCGCTGTTTCCAGTCTCGGCTGTAACTTAAGGCGAGGCATCGCGACTAACGGGAAAAAACTGGTTTGTTAAATCACGTTTTTTTGTATTGATTGTTAAATAACAATTTGATAAAAATTACAAGATATACCTGAAGATATTTATTATCTAAAGAATGTGCTAACTCATTACGTGATAGAATGTACTTTACTCGATCATATAAAATTCCGAAAACAGGCTAACAAAATCTCTATAACAAATAATTTGTTAATACTATTTCTAATCTTCCACATGATTTTTATATGGTGATATTTAGTTGTAAATACAAAAAAGAATGTGCTAAATTTAAGTTTTTAGCCGATGTCCTACATTTATTTATCCGAAAATTAACACGTTTCCCAGCGGTTTCAGAACATACCGCGCCACCCATTTTCTATAGAATTGACGCGCTTCGAAATACCTCGCCTTAATGCAAAACTACAATGCACAAACCCTGACTCTATAATTACTCAAAAAGTCACAATAAGCCGAAATTCGGTTTCAAAGCAAACATCAGAAACCACATATTTGAATTTTAGCTGAAGACAGTCTCTGTTCTCTCACTCGGTCACTCATAGCAGTGTCGCGGTTGTAAACCTTTACATTTTAAAATAAGGTTTGAAGTCTGCTACTTTGTGCATTAGAACGTTGGTAAGTAGTTCAATTTGCTCAAACAAACAATACGGTTGCTTGAGCATTTCGTTCATAAATTATACAAAAAGCAATGCAGCGAACGCAAAGTAAACATAAATTATGAACTAGCAGAAACTAAGCACAGCTCGTTGGAATAACATTTCCTTGGAAACCAGCACATATATCACTTTATACAAGTTTTCTGCTTGTATAAGTTTCAACAATTTTTCTTGTTTGTCATTTTTTACCAAAGATATATGTTGGAGATTTACCCCGAAGACATTCTTTAGGAATTAAGCAAATAGTCTTGAGTGTGGTAAGAAAGCATAACTAAAATTGAACCATAGTTTCCTCCGCGTTGCTTTGAGTCCCCTTTGAAAAATGGACCATTTGCCATTCTACCAAGCAGTTCGTAAAAGGTGAACGACTGGCCATACATGCTCTACTATCGCGATTTCTGTGTTCCGCAATGTCTTGCCCGGGTATACAGTACCACCGCCTTACCTATTCCTACTGCAATAGTGTCAATACGAACACTTTCATATCCTGATTTAGAGGATAAGGTAGCCACTAGACTTTTGGTATTACAATCCCGTCAAACGGATTGCTATCCATATGACGGAATGGCAATGGATCCTATACATCATTGACATCTTTGGAGCCTTTGGTTTCTTTATACATCGTTGGTGTCTATAGTTGATGGTTTCTCTTTTCATCTGTATCTGTATCATAGTATGCTATAATATGACACCGAACACCTTAATTTGTCTAAGCGATGGGCTTTCACGCACATCGCGGCAAGTTAAGGCAGTACAAATACTGACATCATACGCGACAGTACTCATTTGCATTTTTAATCATATCATCATAATCTGACAATAAACATATCAATCATTGTTTGCTTTTATAAATTGTAGAAAACCCCTACATAATCTTTAGTGTATGTAGGCTACGGTTTCTCTTTTCATCTTTGGTGTCTACAGGCGATGGTTTCTCATTTCATCTTCGATGTCTACAGGCGGTGGTTTCTCATTTCATCTTCGATGTCTACAGGCGGTGGTTTCTCTTTTCTTCCTTGGTGTCTATAAGCGATGGTTTCTCTTTTCTTCTTTGGTGTCTACAGGCGATGGTTTCTCTATTCATCTTTGGTGTCTACAGGCGATAGTTTCTCATTTCATCTTCGATGTCTACAGGCGGTGGTTTCTCTTTTCTTCCTTGGTGTCTACAAGCGATGGTTTCTCTTTTCATCTTCGATGTCTACAGGCGGTGGTTTCTCTTTTCTTCTTTGGTGTCTACAAGCGATGGTTTCTCTTTTCTTCTTTGGTGTCTACAGGCGATGGTTTCTCTATTCTTCTTTGGTGTCTACAGGCGATGGATTCTCTTTTCTTCTTTGGTATCTACAAGCGATAGTTTCTCTTTTCTTCTTTGGTGTCTACAGGCGATGGTTTCTCTTTTCTTCTTTGGTGTCTACAGGCCATGATTTCTCTTTTCTTCTTCGGTGTCCACAGGCGACGGATTCTCTTTTCTTCTTTGATGTCTACAAGCGATGGTTTCTCTTTTCATCTGCTTGTTTGCTATCTAATAATACAAAAAATGTTTTGATGGCTTCAAAAGCAAGGCAAGTATCGCCTTTATACTGCTGAAGATTATAAGAATACCATAGAAGTAGATTTATGGATAATTGCACCAACCTTGTCTTAGCTTAGGGCAGTCTTTAGTATTACATGCTGTCACATTCTTTTCATTTGAGACAAAAAGTGACAGCATACTACTTAGGTTTTTCCTAAGCTAAGACAATGTTAGGCAATTGGACATTAGTCTCTTTTTTGTAAATATTTATATTGATAATGTACATAAAGAAAAAAAACCGATTTATTTGTTTACATACAGTGATTTACCGAACTCATGACTAGGCAAGCTAGCACGTTGTGTAGCCTTTCCGGTGACTAAAGTTTCTATTGAATCACTTAGTTTTTCTGCCTACCCTGCAAGGGATGTGAAATGCAATTATGATAAGATACATAACTAGTTTGTTTCGACTATTTGTAGGAAGTGGTCTGATAACCATCGTTCAAACATCATCTATGTATGAATACAACATATTATATATGAAGTAGATGTAGTACTTCAACAACAGAATAAATGGATACACCTTTCAAAACAATTTCTTAGTTTGTTAGCGTAGATTGCAATTACACACAGAAATACAGAGTTATACTAATAACCGATGAAATAAAATCATCCCGAGGGTAATTTTTAAACCGTATCATCTCATTAGGTACAATAAAACAGTACAACATGGTTTATATATTTTTTCACGATATCATATATTTATAAATGTATGACATTTTAACAGTGGAAGGAGCGTTTGCTCACATGCGCGGCGACACGTTTCCTTCTCAATAGCGTGTTTATTAGTATTCATGTTGTCTGTGACTTGAAAAGACGGAGTATATGAACGAACTGTCATCGAATAATACTGGTTGACTGGTGAGACATATTGAAGGAGACGATAGTCAATGGATGTATTATGTAGCCTTATACAACTTCAACGAAATTAGTGTAGTAAGATTTAGAAAGTATGGTCACCGCGCGGCAACAGCGGCACGCTAACGGGTAGAGTCACAAGTTCGGCAAATCGCTATTTGCAAACAATGAGCTTCAATATCTATGCGCGGATGTCCACGCATTAACTTTTTTAATAATTATTATATCAAAATTAGGTTAGGTCCAAATTTAATTATTTTATTTTTCAAATATTCGGTATTAGAATTAAATACTAAACACCCTTTTTCAGTTTCAATAACTATCTTACTTGCATGACATCTATTTGATTTCAATAATACGAATAAATATAGGTCAGGTTTCATTTAACATTTCAATCATAAAATTTTTACGATTGGTATAACATTTTTATGATTGGTATAATAGTATATATATATATATATATATATATATATATATATATATATATATATATATATATATATATATATATATATATATATATATACATATATATATACCAATCATACCCCGTGTCGATACCGGACTCCTTTGAAAAAGAGGCCAACTGCCGTTCTGCCAGGCAGGTCGTAAAAGGTGACTGATTGGCTATGCGAGTCACTACCATCGTGGCTACTGGGTAGAGTTCTGCATTGTCTCGCCCGGGTCTGGTACCACCGCCTTACCTATTCCTGCCACAATAGCTTGTAACTCTCGTGTTCCGGTTTGGAGGGTAAGGTAGCCGGTAAACTCATGCATGTGGCATTAGACCTCGCAACAAGATAGCAACGCACCATTAACATCTTTGGTGTCTATAGGCGATGATTGACTCCTTCCACCAGGAGACCCATCTGCTTGTTTGCTACCTTATGATTATATATATACTATTCTACTTTACGAATTTTATGCAATAAAAATTATTGGATAATATATTTTATTTTATTTTAAGGAATTAAGTACATATTTTTTACATATTCAATTGAACTGAACCCTCCTTTAGTTTGTACAGTTTTCTCCAGTCAATGTCTGCGACATCTTTCGAAAATGAGAAACATTATTGCAGCCGCGGCTTCCGCGTTTGTTTAAGTTTTAAAATTAAAGACTTTTTTATATATCATATGATAGCAAACAAGCAGATGGGTCTCCTGATGGAAAGAGTCAACCATCGCCTATAGACACCAAAGATGTTAATGGTGCGTTGCTATCTTGTGGCGAGCATAAGTTTACCGGCTACCTTACCCTCCAAGCCGGAACACAACAATGACCAGCACTGACGCTATTGCGTTAGGAATAGGTAAGGCGGTGGTACCAGACCCGGTCGAGCCGATGCAGAACTCTACCACCTAGTAGTCACGATAGTAATGACGTGCATAGCCCCCCGGTCGCCTTTTACGACGTGCCTGCAGAACGGCAGTAGGCCTATTCTTCAAAGGAGCCCGGGACCAACACGGGGAAAAACTACTTTTTTTTACTAAACATCTAAAAACTAACGTCTTAACTACTAATTAATGATTATTTTAGTGACTGCTAACTACTGGATTGCAAAAGTGGCCATTAAGCAATATTTTTAACCTTAGGGAGAATCTAACGCTTTATATTCTTGATTTGTTCTGTACAGCTTTTCTAGTCTTGTAGACTTTTAAATTTCTTTTCATATGAAGCGATTCAGCACATTTTCAGAGTTATATATATATATATATATATATATATATATATATATATATATATATATATATATATATATATATATATATATATATATATATATATATATATATATATATATATATATATATATGTAACTATTTATACCATATATGGTATTATGGTTGTCTAAATTTGAAAAACCATTTAATAATTTACCTAAGTAGGTATATTAACCAAAATCTATAAATGACGTATATTTATAATAAAAATATTTTTTTAAAGTTACACCAAATCAGATTGTTTTCGCACTGTTATAAATAGCCAGAAAAATATAAGTGATCTTAAGGAAACGTGAACAAATATTTAAAAAATATAGTAAATTGGCTTAAACCTAATTGTTTAAGCATAAATCTTAAAACAACAAAATTTATAACATTTGAAAATCGTACACCTCTAGCTAAAGAGCTATGCATTGAGGTTAATCAAAAAAATCTAAGAATTAGTGAAACTGAATGAAAAAGGGTATTAATTAATTCGCAAATATTATGGAAGCCACAATATGTTGGAAGTGTTTGCAAAAAGAATTAATTTATTTGCTTATGCTTTGTATATGCACTCAAAATTTAAATAATTTTAATACTTGTACTGAAAATGATAAATTAAATATTATTAAAAATAACCAATTAATTATAATCAATAATTTTGCTACTTATTATGTAGATAAATAATTTCAATAATGTTTGAATTGTAATTAATTAATCTGTATTATTGATATTAACAAATTGGAAATTTATTAATATAACATTTGGTAATAATTAATATTTATATTAATATTTTCATATTTTTTTTTTATTTTTAGTATTTGTTGTTATAGCGGCAACTGAAATACATAATTTATGAAAATTTCAGCTTTCTAGCTATCACGGTTTATGAGATACAGCCTGATGACTGACAGACCGACAGACAGACATACAGTTGAGGCTTTGTAATAGGGTCCTGTAGGGTAATTGTGCCGCTGGGGTCTTCTTGTTGTCAGGACCATCGGTGAGTCTTATCCCTTTATTAACCCGACGTCTTTCTTTTTGGTACCATCGCGGAAGATACATAGAACAGTTCGTGGATATTAGCAAATTTAATTAATTTCATCTTTTTAATAGGGTCCCGTTTTTACCTTTTAAGTACGGAACTCTAAAAACTACACACATGGAATTTGGCAGGAGCAGCGACGATATAAGTAGCCACTTTGTTACATAAGCTATGTGCCAGTGAAAGATCGGTCAAAATCAGTCCAGATGTTTCAGAGATTAGCTGGACTAAACAGAGACACAGACAGACAAAAATTATAAAAAATGTTATTAAATCCCCATATGCATTTAGTAAAAAGCGGTTATTCTAATGTTACAAACAAACACTCCAATTTTTGAAGTGAAAACTTCTTTAGGCGCGTTGAGCGTTTTGGTAGAGGGTAAAATCCTCGGTTCGCGTCACCGACATGCTAATAATAATAGTATATCTATAGCTATGTTTTGCATATAGTTTTAATTACTCTCAACTTAATAGTTCCGTTTTCACTTCTATCGGCAGTCCCACGACTGCTACTGTTTTTTGAAGTGAAAACTTCTTTAGGCGCGTTGAGCGTTTTGGTAGAGGGTAAAATCCTCGGTTCGCGTCACCGACATGCTAATGATAATAGTATATCTATAGCTATGTTTTGCATATAGTTTTAATTACTCTCAACTTAATAGTTCCGTTTTCACTTCTATCGGCAGTCCCACGACTGCTACTTTTTTTTATTTGTGTAGAGTTATAGATTACGCCAAGCAATAGCTTCGACGATCGGCCAGGGTTTTGTATATACTTTCTATAGAAGATCGCACTGTAAATAAATCGAAGGACACATTGCCTTTTGATTAATGAAAATGGTGCTAAAATATTCAGTCCTTTCCAGACAAGGCTGCATTTATTTAAATGTAAGCACTAGAGTCCGTCAGGGCACAGATATTATATAATATGTTTTATGATTCCATTTATATCATAAGGTAGAAATGACTTTCTTTTTGGATAGCGGTGAAAGTTGCCTATGCAGAATGTTAAGAAAACTCTCAATCTGTGTCAAAATAACTTGTAAAAAGTTTTATTGAATAAAGTATTTCTGATTTCTGATTTCTATCTGATCCGAGAGATATATAGGTAGGTCAATAATATTACTTATCAATAAAAATTAAAAATATCGTATTCTAAAGTGCCTCAATTTAGTACTAAACTTCTCCTTAAATCAAGCAAATATTTTGAAAATGTGTCAATCAATACCCATAAAATAATGACACAGGTATGATTGTATTAAACTACCAAATCATGCCTTAGCCGATCGAACAAGGTTTTTTTACACACTGTATACACCAAATAAGTTAAATGTGCGTTGCCATCTTTGTAACGTAAATGTTATGCTACACACACAATTTTCCCAGCTAATAGGAACGCGGCAGTGATAAACACTAACATTATTGCACGGGAAATAAGTAAGGTATTGCGAAATATGAGCGAGACGTTGTAGAACTACCAGCTACAATATTTTTTATACTTTTTTAATAAATAAATACGGTTAGAAATTACACAATTAATCTTACATCAAAATAAGAAAATAATTTGCTTGTGATATGGATGTTAGTAAACGATGCTAATAAATAAATACGTAATATATACTGAAATATCCTTATTTCATACTAATAGTATAGAATCAGGATATTTCAGAAAGTAACTCTGTCTGCCTGTCTTTGAATGAAACCGAACCGAACCGATTTAAATGAAATTTGGTACAAAGATGGTCTGAGACCCGAAAAATGACATAGGATAGCTTTTATCCCGGAAATTCCACGGGAACAGGTGCTATGTGGGTAAAACTCCGGGACTGCCTATCTTTTAAACCACGATAATAAGAAGTAACTTAGGCTACTTGTATTTTAGAATTTTTTCCACGAAATCGCGGGCACAGCTAGTATTTAATTAAACCCAAACCCAGAAATGCAAACATTTATGCTCATAACACAATTGCTTTTCACTGCCGCGAATCGAACTGGAGCCCCATTTATTGCGAAGTCAGGTTTGCTAACCACTTGATAAACTGGTCGGTTTATAAAATAAAGCAGTGAAATAATAATTTTTTTGAGCTTAATGAGTGGGTCAATTAAAATAGAATCTGAGACACATAATGGAAAACGAGACTAAGATTTAGAAATATGATTGACATGGTAATAAGATTTAGAAGATGTCTCTAGAATTTTTGTATCCATAATTACGAACGGATTCAGTGAAGTGAAAGAACTGATTGGATTTTGGAGGGCCGGGTGTATGTAAGACATATCTTTTTTCTTACATACTCAGCTCTGCTGCTTCTGCTGTATCATCGGGAAACTGTACTTGGATATTGAAATGATAACCACGCGCGGTTGCTAGTTTGCTAATGTATAATATTTTTCATACAACGTGAAAAATAAACAAGAAACAAGCGTTAAAAATTTTACTCTTGAATCCGAAGATAATGACGCAATCAATCCCACGTAAACGAACGTATTTGACTGTTTCTGTTGTGGCTCGCTTGAAATAGCTTTTACGAAAATATGACCAGTGAAAAGAAAATTTACTAATATTAGGGATGGAGATTCTTTTTAGAATTAAGAGAAATTTTATTTTTAGATTAATCGAAAATATGATAAAACTTGAGGTCTGAAATTCGATAGTTTTAATCCCGATTTTTTCTCAAAGATTAATAATTTCGTCGGTATTGTTTTTTGGAAATAAAACAAAAATAATCAATTTTTATCTTGTTTAGGGTCCGAAGTCAATTAGGAACCCCTATAGTCTGTCCATCCGCAGGCCGGTTTATTTACCGTTAAATGTAAAATGAGCAATAATAAAATAATGCGAACTAGAAAATACTAAAAATATTTTTTAAGTAAAAAGTATTTTCACTTTAAAAAACCTTAGAAGCTCACAGTACATGTAGTATTGAGGAATATTTGATATTTTACATTTGTTTACGTGTAGTCTTTAATCAATAATGTGCTGTTTATTTCTATAAGTATCAAAATTATATGCGACTTCGTTCGCATGAACCCTATACATAAAATTATTAAATAAATAATAGTTAACCCCATATTTTCATACCATAAGATAGCAAACAAGCAGATGGGTCTTCTGATGGAAAAAGATGGAAAGAGAGAGAGAGAGAGAGAGAGAGAGAGAGAGAGAGAGACTCACACATAACATTTTTTTACAAGATTTCGTGTATGTTCAATTTTTGAATTGTAATTTTATTACTGTATTCATATCGAAGCGTATAAATTTGAATTGTGATTTATTAAGTTACTCAAACTGATTTTCTACATTGATTGATTCTCTACATGATTATTTAACTTCTATGAATAAATCGATTCTTGCATCGGTGACCAGCACTCAAAAGCGACGAAAATAAAGAAAGCCTTCGCTCAAACACCCAAAAACATCAACCTTGTAACACAGTCACATAAAGATTAACGTCTGAACAGTAGGCATGGATCATTTAACAGTTAACATATTAAATTTCGTACTAAATTTTCTTAACAATTAATAACTGTTATTTATATTAGCAAATACTGTTAAAAGTAATTTTTATATGCACTAAAAATATTTGAGATATTTGAGATATTTTGAATATTTGAGAGAGCGTTTCTTTTTTACTCGCTAACTTGATTTATGATAATACTGTTATTAAAAATATTTCGGTAGACCGTGATAATAATAAATGTTAAAAGTTATTAAAACTATTCTAGAGGACCTTTTTTGGTAGCTTCGTGTTTTTACTGCTTCTAATATTTATTATATATAGGCTACTGATATAATATAACATAAATAAATAACTGTTAAATATTAATTTAATTTAACAACATAACAGTTAATCTAATTTAACAATAATTTCCATGCCTACTGAACAGTAATGTTTATTATAACAACAGATTATGTGTTGCTACTCTACTCTCGTATGTAAATAGCTTCCTGAAATAAATCCATGTGACGCAGTCATTACTCATTTGTATTCGAGCTTCGGTTTTGAATAGTCCTCTGTAGCATTTAAATATTGTTTTCCTGGATTAAATACCAGCTGCCAAAAGGAATTTAATGTTATAAATGCTTGATTTCCGGGAATTATGAGAAATTGCTTTAAAAAAATAGATTGCGTTGCGTTGTAGCTTTTAGTATATTATGTGCTATCACGCAGACGAAGCCACGGACGGTTACTAGTTTATTAGTAATTTCTTGAACGATGTTTTAATTAAAACCCTATATAAATGATATTAATATAATAAGCATTATTATAAAATAAATTTAAAAGTTGTACACATTATGTAAACAAACGTGTTGGATTCGTATCCTATTCCTGTTGTGACATTCTTGAAATAGCAGATACGACAATGTGGCACGAGAAAAACAAAATTTGGTATTCTTCTTCTGGAGAAAAATACTTTTAGATTGATCTGAAATAAGATGACAATTGGGTTCTAAATTTGATATTTTAAATCCGACTTTTTCGCTAAAAATCCTATTTTTTTGTAATAGAACCATCAAAAATAATAGTTCTTAAGGTTCCGTAGTCTATAAGGAACCCTTGTATTTTTTCATGTCCGTACATCCGCAGTTTAGCTCGGAGATTCTTCATAATAGAAAGCTTAAGTTTGGCATAAATATGCATATATGTGACATCGGCAAAATGGTAAAATGAAACATTAAAAAAATCTATTCTTCCTATTTCTTTCTCGCGTAGCCCATAGCGTGACGTGTCGTTTGGTTCTTAAAGAAATATTATGGTTAGTATTGTTTTAGTATAACTTTCAGATTAATAATAAAAAAATAAATATTCACGGGACAAATTAAGCTTACTGATCTAACCCCAAAGTAAGCAAATTATTTGCTTGTGTTATGAGTTTTAGTCAACGATACTTATACATAGAAATACAATAAATACTGGAATATATTTAATAAACACCAAAACTCGGAAATACAAACATTTATGCTCATCACACAAATGCTTGTCCCCGTCAGGGATCGAACCCGAGCCCCGTCGATTGCGTAGTCAGAATCGCAACCACTCGACCAAAGGGGCGGTCATTAATGTACCGACTGAGTGTAAAATCTAATCTTCTAATCTAAGTACTTTTCCTCCAAAAATTGCGTCAAATGCATAAATTTCATGCCTGTGGGAACGGCAGTTGGCCTATTCTTCAAAGGAGCCCGGGACCATCACGAAAACACATCCATAGGCAATTAGTAGAAAGGAGTTATTTTAATATTACAGACACTCCAATTTCATTTATGTCAATAAACATCAAGAACTTTTCAGTAAACTCAATGAAAACAAAAAGTACATTTTTATCTAGAGGCTCTACTAAACACTAAGTACCATACTTTATTGATTCAGGCGTTACTTTGCGGAAATCCATTATTAAAAGGTGAAATTAATTAAATTTGCTATTATCCGCGAACTATTATTCTATGTATCCTCCGTGATGGTACCGAAAAGAGAGACGTCGGTTTAATAAATGGATAGGACTCACCGATGGGGTCTTCGTTTGAACCATCGGTGAGTCCTATCCATTTATTAAACCGACGTCTCTCTTTTCGGTACCATCACGGAGGATACATAGAATAATAGTTCGCGGATAATAGCAAATTTAATTAATTTCACCTTTTTCTAAGTACCATCTTGCTCTACATTTTTTTACAGGAAAAATTGCCACGCTAAGATCATCAAAATATTTAACAAAGTTCCAAAAACTGTACGTAAGTTAAAGAAAAGAAAATTTAAAATTGAATTAAATAAACTTCTATTAAATAAAGCTTATTGTAATATTTACGAATTTTTTATTGACGAACTATGATGATCAGATGTTAAATTTTAGAAGTAAAATGGATGGATATGGATTATAGATAATATATTGTTAATTTGTAAAGTATAATTATATTGTAAATACTGAATAATAATAATAATTTGATTTATATAAGTGTGTAATGTCAAAATTAGTATGTAATATATTGAATGTAAATGAATGATATTAAATGAAAAATAATATGACTGAAATAATTTTTAAATTGATCTAAAAAATACTTGATTGTTTAAAAAGATCATATATATTGTAACTATTTTTAAAGAATCCAAAAATGATAATATTGTGAAAAGAACAATGAATATATAAAATAATATAATAATAATAATAATTCACGGGACAAATTACACTTACTGATCTAACCCCAAAGTAAGCAAATTATTTGCTTGTGTTATGGGTGTTAGTCAACGATACTAATACATAGAAATACATATATAAATACTAGAATATATATAATAAACACCCAAACCCGGAAATACAAACATTTATGCTCATCACACAAATGCTTGTCCCCGTCGGGGATCGAACCCGAGCCTCGTTGATTGCGTAGTCAGGGTCTCTAACCACTCGACCAACGGGGCGGTCAAAATATATTAATCAATTAATAATATAATAATAATGTTATAAATTCAATAAGTTATAGTTTTATTAAATAAAAAAATTTATTGTATTTTTATAGGTATTGCAAGCCATAAGGCAAAATATGTGAACAAACTTAGAGACAACTTTATGTAGATACATAGCTTATCTACCAGACCATATTTGTTTGCAATAAATGATTATGATTATTATTATAATTATTTGTATATACGATAACTGCAAACATGCAGATGGTTCCCCGATGGAAAGAGAAATATTGCTATATACATACATACAATATACATACATACATACAATACAATATACATACAGTATATTACATCCTGAAGATGCTTTAAAAAGTGAAACCGGTCGAGTAATATAATTAAAATTGTGTAAAATGAAATTGATGTACAAGTGGAATAGTAAAAGTGTCTAGTAACAATGGAATTTCACCAAGTGCCGACGATGGAAAGTATAGAATATATTGCCTATATACACCAAAAATATAAATGATGCGTTGTTACCTAAGTGGCAAGACTAGTTTACAAACTTTTCCGGCTTTTGCCTTAACATCAATAAATAAATATAAAAAATACCACTAAACCATAGAAAAAACAACAAAATCTCTTTAAGTTTAAAG
The DNA here is from genome assembly GCA_036924255.1 of Apodemia mormo. Taxonomy (NCBI): domain Eukaryota; kingdom Metazoa; phylum Arthropoda; class Insecta; order Lepidoptera; family Riodinidae; genus Apodemia; species Apodemia mormo. The sequence goes on from JAUPFN010000017.1 coordinate 30,673,522, forward strand.
ATAGACTTTAGTCGTAAAGAAATAGTAGGATTTCTTCCTCGTGTTGGATCCGGGCTCCTTTGAAGAATAGACCAACTGCCGTTCTGCCAGGCAGGTCGTAAAAGCCGACCGATTGGCTATGTGTGTCACTAACATCGTGGCTACTAGGTGGTAGAGTTCTGGATTGTCTCGCCCGGGTCTGGTACCACCGCTTTACCTATTCCTGCCGTATTAACGTCAGTGCTTGTTATTGTCGTGTTTCGGTTTGAAGGGTAAAGTAGCTGATAAAATTATGCATGTGGCATTAGACCTCGCCATAAGATAGCAACGCACCATTAACATCTTTGGTGTCTATAGGCGATGGTTGACTATTTCCATCAGGAGACCCATCTGCTTGTTTGCTATCTTATGATATAAAAACAAAGGTACATGTGGCTATATAATCGTGCACATCATATGAACGTAGTGTGTGTAATGTTTATTTTTTTTATTTATTGTACTCGTTTTTCTAATGCATATTATTTAAAAATATTTGGTTTCTAAAGGTCTCGCAATGTAATTTTAACTCCGCTAAATTTTATACCCCACTGTTCGCGTAATTGTCTTAAAAAGGGGTGCAAAGATTTTTCTTTACGTAATAATAAAAAAAAGTATCGTCACCCCCGTATCCACAAAGGGGTAGGCAGAGGTACAACAAGTGACACTTGGTCCCACAAATTTGATAGGTGGCAAGCCTATCGCCACCCTGGCACTTTCCTATTCCGGGCAAGATTTTACATTGTTTTTATCAGAAAACAAAAAAACGTTTTTTTTAATTGCCCAACCCGGGGATCGAACCCGGGACCTCATGTGGTCAACGCCAACTCCGGACCACTAGACCTCAGAGGTGATCATTTATATCATATATATATATAAATTATATAGTGGTAATAGTTTTCTATCGGAAGAATTAATAATATTAATAATAATAATATATTAATATTATGTATTAATTATTATATTATATTAATAATAATAATAATAATAAATGTTTATTTCAAAAAAAATACATAATCAGACTTAAATCTATAATTACAAGGTTTTCTTAGATATTTATGATATTACGTGTGCCTGAACTAGGAAAACCTGTGTTTCAGGCTGAAAGAGCAAGTATACTTTTAATAACTAATCATATTTTATCATTTATACTACAAATAAACATAACTTATGATACAAAAAAAAAAGAATATACATGTAAATAGGTCAAGTCTACTCTAACCTTATTAACAAAATCTCTGTCTCTTCGTAGGACAAACTTTGTAGGGATGACTGGAGACTTTTTTTGCATTTATGGAAAGTTAATTGATAAATATCTAACAATGCATTTAGTCTATTGTAGAGATATGGGCCTAGAAATAAGTAAAATTTAGTTACAAAACTATGTTTTATGGCAATTTTATGGGAACAAACTATATCTTTTCTTCTTGAAGAGCTGCGTGCTGTTTTAGTACTATGTTTAGTATATTGTCTGTTTACTGGCTATTCAGTTTCAAAAGTAAGTTCAAAAGTAAAGATGAGATGGTAATCTCATGTACGCCATAGTGTGGAATATCGTTGGATAGGTCTTTAAAAAATATTGTAGGTTTCAGCACACAATTTTTCGATTAAGGTACTCGTTTGTGAAATAATAAGCTTTAAAATGCTAATTTTTGTTAGACTCAAGTGTCCCCTCCCCCTCTCTGCTCTCTGCCAGTTAAACGATTGGTTTTGGAGGGGGGGGGGGGGGAATTCATGAAATATAATGAAGTCAAAAGGGAAAATATCATGAGTTAGAAATCTTTAGGAAATATACTTGCAGAAATTTTTATAGACGGTAAACCTGTGGTGCGGACAATTATTATCTGTTATTGACATTAAATAGATGAAACAATAAAAGCCCTCTTCTTAGTCCGTATTATTATGATGGGTTACTTCGGAACCCTACGTTGCGCGTGCACCGACACGCACTTTATCAATTTATTGAGATACTAGCTGTTGCCCGCAACTTCGTTCGCGCGGACTTCGTTTAATCCGCACAGCTCCTCCCGCGTAGATGATAGCGTGATAATAGGTATGTAGCCTATATGTTGACCTGACCTGTTAGAAATATTCGTGCAAAATTTGAAGTAAATCCATGCAGTACTTTTTGAGTTTACCCCGGACATACATACAGACAAACAGACAAAAATTCTAAAAACTATATTTTTGGCTTCGATATCGATTGTAGATCACGCCCCAAGTATTCTTTTAAAAAAATATTCAATGTACAGTTTTGACTTTCCTACGATTTTATTATATGTATAAATAAAATGTTGTTTTAACTTTTAGCTACATAATCGATAGGTTGAAAATGATGAATTAATGACAAAAAAAACATATTATATAAATAGGAGAAAAGCCACAAGAAAAGGTCGATTAGATTTTTAAATCAATCGCTATGTTAGCCTAAAAGTTATTTTAAAAACGTGAAAATAATTTTGATATTTGTGAAGCTGTAACTTCTGGAAACCTGATTCTATTTTGAGTTTTGAAACGGCGTTAGACGCAAATTTTCATGTTATATAATATTGCAACAATTCAAAAACTGATTGGTTGGAAAATCTCAAAGTTATGTTAAAAAACATTCAAAATTTTCTTAAATGATAACTTCCGAACAGATAAACTGATTTTGATGATGATTGAAATAAGTCAATGTAAATTTGTAAAAATAAGAAACCATTGTGACAAGAGATAACAAAAAAGTATCTTCACGCCCTTATCCCCGAAGAGGTGGGCAAAAATACAACAAGTGCACGCACCCACAATTTGCCGAAGATACTTAGTCCCTTAATGTGATAAGTGGCAAGCCTATCTCCAACCAGGCACTTATTCAGTCCCGGGAGACGTTGTTTTTATCAGAAAACTGAAAAACACATTTTTGAAATGCACGACCCGGGAACTGAACCCGGGACCTCATGCAGTCAACACCGACACCGGACCACTAGACCACAGAGGAGGAATAAAGAAATAAACTAAAAGATATTAAATCAGGCATATTTCAACTTAGAGAACAGGCTATGTTTAGTAGCTGTTTCTCGAGTTAAGGTGTAAGAACTTAACTAAAATCGCAATAAGAACAAAGTTAGCAACAACGGTTGCATGTAATGAAAAACGTAGTAACAGGAACCAGAGTTTATTGCATGTAGCAATTAATCGCAATTTCAGCCGCTCGCTGGCTCTCTGCTTTTCTTTAACTCAGAGCTGTCCAGCACTCGGCCCGCGGGCCGCATGAGGCCCACGGCTTGTAATTGTGCGGCCCGTGAAGTTGTTTTATTCCACCGCAACATACACAAAAATTTAATGTCCTCTTCGCGTGGGTTAGCTGGAAAAAAATCTCACTATAAGCTAGCTTTTTATAGTATGTTTTATTTAATAATTTTTCTTGACTATATAGTTATTTAACAATTTTCCCTTATTGTAAAGGAATTCTTTTTTTAAATTTTACGTTGTTTTTTATTTAAAAACTTTATGATTTGTCTATGCAGCCATTCAATTTCTTTAGTAATTCATATTAGCCCGGGGTTGGGGATGATATTTGGTTTGGACAGCCCTGCTCTAACTGTTACAATTACAGAACCTTTTGAACGGGTTTTTAATATCATAGTTTCAAAAAAAATAGGCAGCATGGTAAGTGATGTGGGTACGATGCTTCTATCCACATCGCTTTCCATTTTAGGGTTCCGTACCTAAAAGGTAAAACGGGACTCCATTACTAAGCCTGTCTGTGTCTGTCTGTCACTAGGCTGTATGTCATAAGCCGTGATAGCTAGAAAGCTGAAATTTTCACAAATTATGTATTTCCGTTTCCGTACTAGAAATAAAAAAATGAAAATATTAAGGCGGTGTCCACATACAATACACGTGTTTTTTTCTTTCTTATTTTTTAAAGATGACGGTACGGAACCCTTCATGCACGAGTCCGACACGCACTTGGCCGTTTTATTTTTATATTATTAGATAGTAAACCTAAATTCTAAGATTTCAGGTCAACGAAATGTACCCTACGTTTCGATTCTCTTGTGAAACGCAAAATGTACGACATAAACACTCATATCCTTTAATCGCGTTTTTTGTGATGTAATTAAAAATTTTTTTCGGATACTTTCCTTTACATGTGCTGTATGACAATGCCTTTTTTTATAAGGGATGTCAAAGACGCTCCCCTTTGATGACGGCGAGAACAGTAACCTGAATCAACACACTCAAATATGAGAGAGAAAGTTCGGCGCTAACCTGTCACCCAATCTATAGCGGCCATCCACAAATTACGTCACACGAAATTCATGATTTTTTGACCCCTCTCCCGTCCTTGTCGCAGCTGGTCACATTTGTGAGACCCTACCTAGTGTGATGTCGCATATTTTACAGTTTTACATTGCAATAATGATCTAATTCGATTATTTTTTTATTTATACTTTTAAATTTAGTGTTGTAATACTTAGATATAAAATATTATATTTTGAAAAAATGTGATGTCACAAAATTTTGGATCCCTCCCTACCCCTTGTCAACCCTCTCCTTCCCCCTTAACATGTGACGTAATTTATAGATGGATATCCCCTTATCTTAAAATCTACACAAGCAGCCCTCATTTTCAAACTACATCAAAACGGTATTAGTCTATTTTTGCTAAGGAATTTTGACAATAGCGTATAAATGCGCCTACCCGAGGAGAGCAGGATACCCCGCCAAATTTCATAATTCTAGCTCAACGGGAAGTACCCAACAGGTTTTGATTTTTAGTGAAATTGCAAAAATCGCAAAATATATAACATAAATGGTAATATCTAATGTTGCGTTGACTCACAAGTTTGAGTTTTTCACAGCTGAGAGGTATCATTAACTCGAGGCTTCTTTATACCACAAGATAGAAAACAAGTTGAGTCTCCTAATGGTAAGAGTCAACCATCGCCTATAGACACCGAAGATGTTAATGGTGCGTTGTTATATTGTGGTGAGGCCTAATATCAGATGCATAAGTTTACCGGCTAACTTACCCTCCAAACTGGAACACGACAGTGAGAAACACTGACGCTATTGCGGCAGAAATAGATAAGGCGGTGGTAACAGACCTGGGCGAGACAATGCAGAACTCTACAACGTAGTAACCGCGGTGTTAGTGACTCGCATAGCCAATTGTCGCCTTTTACCTGTCTGGCAGAAATCAGAACGGCAAATGGTATATTCTCCAAAATAGCCCGTAGCAAAATGAGGACCATATATTTTAAATAAATTTTAACTTGATACTTCTACGTGTTTCAGAGAAAAAGGGTCTTGACAAACGGATACACGGACAGGTGGACAGACGGATAGACGTACAGATAGACAGATGGACAACGAAATGATCCTTTAAGGGTTCCGCTTTTTCCTTATGAGGTACCCTAAAAATGGACCAGATTAATACGGGTTAATTTGTCTTCTAAAATTGACTGTCTAGTCGAAAATATAGACTTGTTTTTCCAAAAAACATTCCAAGATAAAGCAATATTATAGATAAAACATTGACAAAGTTTTGCATACTTAGGAGTATACTCGTAGCTATGAACTAAAAGAAAATAGAAAACATACGTCTACTTCATAAAAGGTTTGTCAGTACTATTTATATACGGAACCCTAAAAGTATCGCATAGCTAATATTTGTAGAGTCATTAATGTCAATTTTAGGCACTCGCTAACAGCTTTGTCCAACTAACTGGTGGAGTGTGGATTCTTTTGAAGTAATTTATTTGCAATAGTAACCTTCAACACTGTAGGTTTAGGAATGGCGAATATTACATTTTCTTTTATATTTTTTATAAGTATAGGCATGTAAAATCTTTGTCCGACCCGAAAGAAGCATATAGGCCGGCCTATGATATTATCAAAGGAGTGATGAAATTATTCTATTTATAAAAATAAGGTCATTCTGGAATTTTAAAATGCTCATTTTTACCCTCTTATTTCCTAAAATTTAGGGACTATCTTAAACACAGAATACCACGTCAAGTCTACGGCCACATGGCCACACGTAGCTAGCTAGCTACGACATCCAACGGACTGACCGCTCTTATTTACTTTCGGCCCGTCAGCTTTCAATATTATTTGATCAATATTTTGTGATGCAATAGTAATATTTAAAATTTCGTTTTAGATTAATTTTGGGGAAAATTTATGTATATTATATAAGATATAATATAAATAGACAAAATTTTACCCTAATATTTTGATTTTTATAAATAGAATATATAATTTGATTTATATATATATATATATATATATATATATATATATATATATATATATATATATATATATATCAGGTTTTAACAAATATTTTCATATATTTACAGCATAACTAATCCAGATCAATTTTCTATTTCATTGAACAAACTTTTATGCGTTTAAAATCAGGCCGCAACAGGATATAAGTCTCACCGGTCGATGCGCAAATCCATCACTAATGGAATCACTCCATTAAGTCAATTCATAAAATAAACAAAGCTTATGACGAGTACTTTTTCACTCGCATAAAGCCGTGGCATTATATAGTTAAATCGTACTCGTATCTTTAAGAAAAACGTCCAGAAACATGCTAACATCTTAATAAACACTTTTAATAATACCTACTTATTGTCGATTTATTATTAATAATTTACAAAATATAATGCTTTTTATTAGCTATTGTCTTTGGTAAATTTATGATGTATTCATGATTAGTACATTCTGCAAAGGCCGTGAAGATAATTGCAGGTCGAGTGTGAATTTTAAGGCCGAGCTAAGGCGGGACTTCAATGATACGAAACAGGCAATTGAGTTTTCCGTCGTGGCATATACATTTTTATATATCATCGGACAACAATCAAGCACATGTTTCTCGTAATGTAAAGAAAAAAACATTGTTATAGATACCAAATGCGTGCGTTGCTATCCGAGTAGCGGGTGGGTGATGCCACATAAGTTTACCGACTACTTTACACTGGGTGACCCATTGCGGAAATGTACCATCTAGTACCATGTAGTAGTCTATGATAGTGAAAAGTTTGACCAATCGTTTACCATTTACGCACTGCCTGATAAAATGACAGATGGTTTATCCTTCAGCGGGGCCCCAGACCAACAAGGAGAATTATAATGTTTTTGTCAAACAATCCAAGGACATAAAGAAGGAATTTATATAATAACTAACTGTTGTCCACAACTTCGTCCGCGCGGACTTCGTTTACTCCGCACAGCTCCTCCCCCGTAGGTAATAGCGTGATAATATGTAGCCTATGTTATTAATATTCATGCAAAATTTTAAGTAAATCCATGCAATACTTTTTGAGTTTACCCCGGATATACATACAGACAAACAGACAAAAATTCTAAAAACTATATTTTTGGCTTCGATGTCGATTGTAGGTCATGCCCAAAGTATTCTTTTAAAAAAATATTTAATGTACAATTTTGACTTTCCTACGATTTTGTATATGTATAAATAGATAATAGTCACTTCTGTGGTATAGTGGTCCGGTGTCGGTGTTGACCACATGAGGTTTCGGGTTCGGTTCCCGGGTCGGTTGATTTAAATGATTTAAAAACAAAATGTTTATTTTCGTATGAGTTTTTTATATCAAACGAATAAAACGGGAAGGAATCCTTTAAAATAAATAAAGGTAAAGAAAAATTGAAACGATTTATGTGTTCTACTTTCATTTCGCTTAACACTGAAATTGGCGTATTGATGTTTCAAAAAAAAATACTGTTGTAAATATGTCACGTTTTACGCTTGTATATTATTTTAACGAGATTCTGTGTGTACGAAAGGTTGCTTTCGTCAAGATACATCCTTTATGTCTTAAGTGAGTTTACAGCCTCAGTAATAGGAGTTATCAAACCAAACTCAGGTTCAACTCAGTTTTTTTTTAGTTATTACAACATACATACATACATACATACATACATGATACTTACTACTTCTATAGTTCTTCCTCTGGAAAAATAACTTCTTTAATATTTTCCATTAGAATAAGAATAAGAATAAGAACACATTTGTTTGAGACGCACACCACAGAACATATACAACTTACAACAACAATATACAATTTAGACATAAAAAACTTTTGTACACAATACAATATAAAAACAAAGAAACAAAAAAAAACAGTATCAGTCGTGGGACTGCCGATAGAAGTGAAAACGGAACTATTAAGTTGAGAGTAATTAAAACTATATGCAAAACATAGCTATAGATATACTATTATCATTAGCATGTCGGTGACGCGAACCGAGGATTTTACCCTCTACCAAAACGCTCAACGCGCCTAAAGAAGTTTTCACTTCAAAAAAAACAAAAGAGATATAAAGTACATAATGGTGGTGCGACATCTCAAATTGGCCTACCACTCAGCATGTGTTGGGATTATAATGGCAATCCCAACGCCGATTTTCTGTGGCAGCCAGTTCCCTGAAAAAGGCAGCAATAGATTTGCGTCTATTCACCCCTAATAGTTTATTAATAATAGCATATAACATACATAATAACATGATGTGATACAAGGAATATGGAGTCGAATATATATAGTAAATAATTTTAATTTATAAATGACTGTATATATCAAGAGCGGATCCAGCCTTCGGGTCAGGGGGGGTCACATATAATATGAGCTTCAGTCAAGATAGGCTCTAACACTTATTTGTTTGCAATAAATCCATACCTAGACCCCTGCCTAGGGAGGGGGAGGATCATGACCCCCATTATCCCCCCTGGATCCGCTCTTGGTATATATTTAACTAACTGAACCGGCAAACGTTGTTTTGCCATACAAATTAATTGTATTACATATTTTATTCGAGATTTTTCGAAGATAGAAAAGATAGACCGGTATCATAAGAACAAATTTTATTTTATTAATAATAAGCTGAATTTTTGTGAACAGCTCCGTTTTGATGAGACAACCATCTTTTCTATCTTCGAATAATCTCAAATTGGGTAGATAATAAAGTTATGGGGCTTTCAAAATTTTGATTCGGTGAAGGAAAAATATATATTAATAACAATAATTATTTTTTGACTTTAATCGCTTGGTAATATTATGAAAAAATACGATGAAACTTTTATCCTACACATTCGATGGTTTTTCTGGCGAGTTCTCCACTCTAAAGTTTCGGAATTATGAGATGTTAAAATTGATATTAATCAATTTAATAACAACCTAATTTTCTCCCAACAACTTGTTAATTATTATTGTTATTCAAGGTAACAATGTCCTACAAGTAGAAACTTTTCTTAGTTCAACACTAAAGTTTTCTTTTTTATCTATCTTTATTAGTGACCCGAATCGAGATTTTTCGAAGATAGAAAAGATGGTTGTCTCGTCAAAACGAAGCTGTTCACAAAAGTTCAGCTTGTGTTTGATCAAATTTAATTAATTTAATTAAATTTGATCTACAATTTAATCAAAAGAAAGTTTGTTTGTGGGACAGCGGTCTATCATTCACGTTTTGTTAAGTGAATTCTAATTTACATAGCTATAGCTGCGTACACAATCGACGTTATTCATCGTATTTGATGCAGACTCTTTAGAAGTAAAAATCAACAGATATACTACTAAACATTTCGTAAAACACCAGCATCGTAACGACTAACTAGGTGGTAGAGTTCTGCAACATCTCGTCCGGGTTTAGAACCAGTTCCTTACTTATTCCTATCGCAGTCACATCGGCCCTTGTAGTCTACAGGCTTGCCCTCAGCTGTAAGCAGATACATTTTACACATAGATTTACTCTGGCTCTCCTGATGGAAAGAGAAACTATCCTATATATCTAAATCCCTGTGGCGGGATGGAAACGACATATACGTAAGTGTACCGGCTACTTTACCTTCCAAACCATAACACGACTGACAAACATTGAACTTATTGCGGCAGGAATAGGTAAGGTGGTGGTACCAAATTCAGAGGTCTATGTAATTTTCCAACCAAATGGCTATCAATTTCAATATCATCGTTACAACTAGGTCGTAAAGAGCAAAGTCTCGCCAGAGTAAATGGCACCATCGCTTTACCTATTCCTGCCATGCCACAATAGCGTAAATGCTTGTCATTGTCGTGTTTAAGTGTTGTAAGTTTCAACTATAATAATACTAATACTTTCCAATTTGCTGCATTTTAAACAATAGTTTATTTAACATTTTTGCGTCTTACTTATTCGACATAATATTTGTAATTTGTTTGGTTAACTTTATAGCAGATAAGAAAAATCTTTGTTTGATTTAGAAATAAGAAAAAACGTACAAGATTGATTAATTTCAAGACTTCCAAGTACATTACTTTTTAAAATTTACTTGCTATTAAAAATATTGTACGAGCTTATTGTGCATTACATTAATCAGAAATCAGAAGGACTTCATTCTATAAAACTTTTAACAAGTTATATTGACACGTCAATATATTTTTTTAAAACTACTACCGGATCGGAAACGTGGCCACGCATTGAGATGATCCGGCGAAAGAAACTCAGCGGGATTTTCTTTTTTAATGTCATCTATTTTTTACAATATCGCAATATTATAAAAAATTTGATAATTTCGGCTGACGCTATATTCTGGTTGCACTTGAGGCCGATCTCATCAATCTCATTTCTTCGTCAGTTTTTCCCGAGAGCTAGGTCTGCGGGACTTAGGTGAATATAAAAGGTGAATAAAATGACACTTCAGGAACCGTTATTGCATTGTCAACAATTTACCTTTATACTGAAAATGTCCATGGGATTAGGACTCTACTTAACATCATATAACCTACTTTTTCGTATATCAACTGACTCTATAAAAAAACTTTGGCCTTTCTTATATTAATAAAAAAATACATCACCAAATGTCGACAATAAAAGCTGGGAGGTTTTTGAAGTGAAAACTTCTTTAGGCGCGTTGAGCGTTTTGGTAGAGGGTAAAATCCTCGGTTCGCGTCACCGACATGCTAATGATAATAGTATATCTATAGCTATGTTTTGCATATAGTTTTAATTACTCTCAACTTAATAGTTCCGTTTTCACTTCTATCGGCAGTCCCACGACTGCTACTGTTTTTTATTTTATTATAGAAATAGGGGGCATATGGACAGGAAGCTCACCTGATGGTAAGTGATCACTGCTGCCCATGGATAACTACACTATCAGAGGACTTGCTGTTAAAACTTACCAAAAAAAAGTATTAAAAATCTTTAATTGTTATTTTATTACTATGATCAGATACATAATAGGCTGTCGACAGTTAATGTTGGCTTGTATCAGAGATTAGTTGGAGAGTAGTGCCAATTTATATTTAACTCAGGGAATACTGGCCAAATTAACTAACACTGACAATAGTTTTTAACCGACATCCCAAAAAGGAGGAGGTTTTCAATTCAGTGGTATTGTATTTAATGTTCCGTACTTAAAAATAAAAGACCCCTTGTAGGATCAATTTATTGCCCGTCTGTCTGTGAAGACCCCCGCGAGCGCGCGGAAGTATTGATTTAAAATTAAAACCATAAATAAATGGTAACTAATTTGATATAAAAAGTATATGATTATAAAGAGATACCTCAATTCTTCAAATTCTGTATAACTTTAAGCCTTTGAAGAGAATTAAATACTCTAAAAGATCTCGTTGAAAAAAAAATTGATGGCCGTCAGTTGATTATTTTATGTCTGTAAACACGAAATAGGTTGATTGGCGTTATGAATATTCGCGGGACAAATTACACTTACTGATCTAACCCCAAAGTAAGCAAATTATTTGCTTGTGTTATGGGTGTTAGTCAACGATACTAATACATAGAAATACATATATAATAAATACTAGAATATATTTAATAAACACCCAAACCCGGAAACACAAACATATATGCTCATCACATAAATGCTTGTCCCCGTCGGGGATCGAACCCGAGCCCCGTCGATAGCGTAGTCAGGGTCGCTAACCACTCGACCAACGGGGCGGTCAAAATGAACCAATTCACTTTATTTTATTATTAATACTATCTAATCTACTCAGAATATATTCCTATTTAATCCTAGTTATTTTATAATTCCTATATAATTCCTAGTTAATAATAAAGAATTTAAAGAAAAAAAAAACGTTGCGACGTGCACTTTTAAATTTTTTCGTATATATACCTTATATTTTTCGTGTGATCAAATTTAAATTTAGTAAAGGTATGATACAGGTTTCCAGAGGTACAGGAAATGGGAAAACAGTTATTTTAGTTTAACTAATTTTTTAGACCTGGATCCCACGAAACTTTTTTTTAATTACTAACAAGCTGAATTTTTGTGAACAGCTTGGATTGGACGAGACAACCATCTTTTCTATCTTCGGAAATTCTCGAATCGGGTAACTAATAAAGATAGATAAAAAAGAAAACTTTAGAGTGTTGGACTAAGAAAAGTTTCTACTTTACGTGTAGGACAATGTTACCCTTGAATAACAATCATAATTAACAAACTGTTGTAAGAAAATTATTTGTTATTAAATTGATTAACATAAATTTAAACATCTCATACTTCCGAAACTTTAGAGTGGAGGACTCGCCAGAAAAACCATCGAATGTGTAGGACAAACGTTTCATCGTGTTTTTCATAATATAATTTGTTCCTGGGATCCCGGTCTATTATTGTTTCTTCACACAAATTAATAGTGAACCCATTTTCGAAATTTCATAAATTAATCGTATAAATTTTTGTTTTCCCTGTGATGGTTTCTCTTTCTATTAATTGCTTCAATTTTCCATCTGCTTGTTTCCTACCTAATGACACAAAAAATATTCGTACTATTATATTACAAATTCGAAAATCTATCTGTCACACTTTGTAGGTACACTTTGCACGAAAATATTAGTACATAGTAGGTAGGTACATATTGTAAATAATGTAGGAATCTCGAAATTCAGCTTCCTTGGTCCTTTAAATAAAGATAATCTTCTATTATGATTCGATTAGAAACGTATAGTTTTCAGATTTTTCCTGTATTTGGAGTGTAAGACGATATTACTTGCCAAATTTCATAGTTCTAGGTCAACGGAAAGCATCTACCATATGAAATATTCGTGGCAGTTTTACCAACTTGGGAATATTGCCGGCAATTTTCATCACTAGTCTTGACAGACGGATGGACAGACAAACAGACAGACAACAAATCCTATAAGGATTCATTTTTTGTCCATTTACATACCGAACCCTAAAAAAGATTCTAACGAATTGAATATCTCCTTTTTTTCGAAACTGGTTAAAAATTTTATATAACTCTCATAAACCCCTTAAACTTCTATTTGACGATCTCATCTGAACGAGTTTTCTACGGAAGCAATACGAATTCATTACGTGATATATGAGCTTGTTTGTGCAATGTAACATTGGTAAACTGTGTTTGGGAAACGCAAATGGATCTAATAAAAACATTTGAATTTTAACATTGATCTTACCCCTTTTATTTTACTTCGTGTTTCTCGCGAGATCAGATTGCCAAATTTTTACTTACAATATTAGTTAAAATAAATAAATTCTGTGCTTTATTTGCGGCGCCCTTGGTTTTTAAATTTGCTATTTTTTCGACTCTCCACTACCTCTGTCCAAAAAGTACCTACCAGTTGTATTTCTAGCCTAGTAAACAAAAACAATTTAAAACAAGTTTCAATAAAATTGATAAAATAAAACATATAATAAAAGAATAGAAAAATAATTTCTGTACATAAAACTTTTTTGAAAAATAATAATTGAGTCGTTTAATATATCGATAACAAAAGCAAAAAAACTTATTATTAGAATTCTTGTCTGTCACTGATAATTTATGCGTCAATCACGCAAAAAATACTGATCAAAAATAATGAAATTTGGCATGGTGATAGCTGGCCTAGAGCAACATATAGGATAATTTTTATCCCAAAATTCAGCACCGTTCTTGTGGGATAGGGGATTTAAGTCAAAACACATATTTAGCTTTAATTCATTAACCTGTAACCCCAAAACCCTTTATTATAATTTTGTTCGAAGGGAGATACTATAAAGATTGTTCCTTAAACATTTCAAGATTCCATCAGTTTTGTAATTCAGAAGTTAGAGACGTTACAGATTTCAAAGGTTTCCGGGTAACAAATCCAGTTAAACGTGACACCGGGAATACCTTTGAACGTACTTTCATCGGCTCATTATAAAACTTAGCAGGTGCATTACACAGTCTTTATTTAATGACTATAACCTGAGATTTTTTTAAGATACTTATCCGTTTTTAGTAAATGTTATAACTGCAATTTTTCTATCTTAAAAATACGTAAAATATGTGTACAACGTTAGCCTAAAATCTTGACCTCTTATAAGGCCGAGAACATTTTGTTTATCTAACATAATATAATAAAAGAATACAAAAATAATTTCTGTACATAAAACTTTTTTGAAAAATAATAATTGAGTCGTTTAATATATCGATAACAAAAGCGAAAAAACTTATTATTAGAACTTTTGTTTGTCTGTCTGATCATTCTTACGTCAATTACTTAAAATCTACTGGACAGAAATTAATGAAATTTAGCATAGCTGAGAGTCTGGAGCAACATATGGGGTAGTTTTTATCCTGGTTTCAGTTTCCGTAGCAAAAATAGAAAAATAATTCAGTTAAAATGTTTATTATTCGCAAGTTAAGTAGTAAAATTTATAATAATTAACACGCACGTTCTGTGTATGTCTAGGTATACGCACACAAATGGTTTTACTAAACATTTTTATTAAATTTAATTAAAATAGTAAATTTCTCATCTCATCATACTAGATGGTGCTGAAAGTAACACAGGCATACTGTGGTATAGTGAGTAAATTACTATTTAGTAAAGAAAACTGTGTGTATTAAATGACAATAATCTGAATTATAATAATTAATAATACATTTCATACATACATACAAGTCCCTCTCGGGGTAGGCAGAGAGTACCGTATCGTAAATCAGATTTTATCAAAGACGTAAAAACAAAAAAAAACTGCATAGAAAACTAAAGAACACATCACGCGTAATAAAATACTCTTAATCCAAACTAATAGGTATTATAATTGAGAAAAAGAGTGTGTTTGTTTGTCCGTCTTTTACGGAAAAACGGAGCGACGAATTGGCGTGGTATTTTAAGTAAGGGTAGTTGAAGGATTGGAGAGTGACACAGGCTACTTTTTGTCTCTTTCTGACCCCCCCCCCTCCCCACTTCCGTAAAATGAATTTAATGCGAGCGAAGCCGCGGGCAATAGCTAATATAGAGAGATGATTAGATTACGTAAACTAACGCAATGTCATAAAAGTGTATTATTATATTTTTTTTTATAGTAATCAATCTGGTTTTAGTACGTTATGGTTTAGTTTCGACTTTCGACTTCGCTTTACCGACGAGAGCTCGTTAAATTTTATTACGTTTTTAAACTCTAAGCCACTGGCTTTAACGTTTAAAATTGCAAGTCACATGCTACTCATAAGACGTTTTCGTAACATGACGGATCCGTACGCTTGCTGTGATTGGACTGAATAATACCACACATTTATTCATTCTCTTATTTCATTAGCCTCTTTCAAGGCCGCGATCTTGAATTTGGTTATTTTTGGTCGAATATTTCACGTATTACCTAAAGGTATAAAATATGACATTTCAAAAGAGAATTTCACATGCGCTAAATCGGTTGAAGGCGTGCTCGTAAAACTTTTCCAGTGGTTGTAAAACAAATCAGCCGAAGTACATAAACGGGACGCGAAACGAAATGCATATTGCGCAAATATGCATTTACTTTTATATTTAAGTTTCGCCTCGTTTCCATAACGAAAATATCTAATATTGAATATTTGTTCTGATATTGAATATCTGTGTATGAAAATAAATTCGGTTCGGTACATAAAGTACTAGCTTTTGTCTGCGACTTCGTTCGGATGACCCATAAACAGTATTTCGTTTTGCGTAGTCGTGTAAAAAGACAAAATAAAAAATTTCTGGAATATATATATATATATATATATATATATATATATATATATATATATATATATATATATATATATATATATATATATATATATATATATATATATATATATATATATATATATGGCACTGCAGCTGTTGTATATATAACAGGTGCAGTGCCAGAAGAGTAGCTTTTTTGAAATTCTCTTATATCTGACGTTGCTAGCTTGTTATGTGTTGTAGAATATAATACTTTTGCTTGTGTGTGATTTCGATGGTCCTATACCAATACTTGTCCTGTGTATTCCATGGTTTGTAACTTTAATCAACGACTTTTTCTTTTCAGATAAATAAAGAAACCTTCGCTCCTCTCGTAGTGTCAATTCTCTTTATCCTTCTGACGTCTCTTCTCGCTCACTGCGCTCGCCGAATAGTACACAATATTATAAAAGAGCCATTTGTAAAACTACTTCTAGAAGAATTAATAGCTGCTGCTGAATTATGTGGATGTTGTTTTGAACTTATAATAGGTAAGTTATTGCTACTTTTATAAATTTGATGTATTTTCATGTCGTAAGATAGCCAACAAGTAAATTGTGGCCCTGGTATAATGATTCACTGACGTTATTGCGGTAGGAAAAATGCTGCAATGACACCCCGGCAAAACGTTACGGAACATGACCTAACAGTTGCTACTAACGATCACTAATAAGCTGGAGATTATTAGTTTTAGTTTTCGTCACGGTCGCTTAACTAGTGATCTTTTAGTTTACTTAACACACCGGCGGAGGCTGTGGAGAACAAGGGGGAGGTTTTGGCAATTAGTTTGAATAGCGAAGGCATTTAATCGGGTATGGTATAAAGCACTTTTCTCCCTTATGGGCTTCCCGTGAAACTCTGCGGTTGCTTGTTTCTTGCGGTCTTGGCTATCGCAAGAAAAAAGCAATGGTTACTATGCGCCAATGGGAATCATCCAGGGTTTGTGAACCGGTTAATTTTCGAACCTAAACCAAAATACATAAAGAGCGTTTTGTAAAGGTTTGACTCTACCTTAACCTCAAAAATACCGGTTTCCTTATGGAGTCAAATTATAAGGGTTTTGAATCAATAAATCAATAAATTTTGATATGCCCCGCTCCCAATTTTTATCCGTACTGTGCGTGACGTACAATTCCAACCTATTTATTTAGGTTTATGAAGTCACCTCAGATACGCTCGAAGCGAAACCTTATTAACAACCTATTACCTATATTAACAGATATTTTTTAACCCTAGAAAGATCTATTGACGCTCGGTTCTCTCTGATTAATTCACAAGGGAATCAGATTTTTTATACATCATTAGGAAGCAAACTAGCTATTGAATCTCCTGATGGAAAGAGAAACCATTCCCTTTAGACAACAAAGATGTTAAGGGTGCTTTGCTATCCGTGTGGCGAGATGATAATTGACATGCATGATAAGTCTACTACCTTACTATATAAACCGGAACACGACAATGACAAGCATTGATGCCATTGCAGCAGGAATAGGTAAGGTATGGTATACTACAAGTATAGCTGGTAGTTGCGGAACTCTACCTACCAACCTATAGCTAGTAGTCACGATAGTACTTATACGTATAATTATTCGCCTATTACGAACTTCCACAGGAGAAATACTAATACAGGGGCGTAACGATACTTTTACAAAGTGTCATTGAGACTATCAGCTTCATTTTACTCACGGCTTTCACTAGTCACTTCATATAAGAAAAATTGTTTTTACTTAAAATAAAAAAAAAAAAACAATTTTCAAACAAATTAATTCGTAATTATATCGTACAAAACTTGAAACATCCTATGCTATATTTGCTGGGCTTTACTAACTAAAGTATCGTTAAGCATGATTTGTTATCATTTACCATACCATTTTCTGGGACAATATAGTACCTACTAGATTGTAAGTGGCTGGATCAAGATAGTATTAGTTTGTTATTAAACGAATTCTACGTATTTCGTTATAACGTAACGTTTAGTAAACAGAATGATATAAAGATGGGTAAAAAATTATGAAATCTTTAAAAAATATCCTGCATCTAAACTATTAAGTTTTTTTGCTTATTTTTTTGTATATGGCCTAAAAAATATTCCCAAGACACTGTGCCAAATAAAAGGATTCCGTTTCGAGCATCCTGTATATTAACAATTTTTTTTTTAAATTTCCAGTGGCAGATAACTTCGGTGTGGCGACGTACGCGATATTTTT
Organism: Apodemia mormo; assembly: GCA_036924255.1. Taxonomy (NCBI): domain Eukaryota; kingdom Metazoa; phylum Arthropoda; class Insecta; order Lepidoptera; family Riodinidae; genus Apodemia; species Apodemia mormo. Next base: position 30,691,728 of record JAUPFN010000017.1, read on the forward strand.
ATTCGCGCTCACGATCTGGTGGTCGTTGAACTGGGGGGATGCTACAGCGTGCCCTTACACCCACATCGAGGACATTATAGAGGGTGTGTTTTTACATTTTAAATATCACTAATGGAAACACACAACATTAACTACATTTAATTTAATATTTACTATTTTATCACAAGTTTCAAAAAATTACATCACTTTACAGATAATCCTATAATATTATAAATGCGAAAATGTGTTTGTTTGTTAATTTTTCACGGCTAAACTGCTTAATTAATTTGATGAATTTTAGCATGGTGATAGTTGAAGATTTTGGGTAAAACTTAGGATTTTTTTTAAATCTACCCCTAAGGGGGTAAAATAGGGTATGAAAGTTTGTAAAACATTAAGTCAATATAGTCATCAAGGGTTCGAACCACTCTATGCTCTGTACGATCAAGTAGAAGAATCTACTACTGCGAACCTTCAGCCTAGATATAAGAACTTAATATTAAACGTAGATAAAAAAACCGTGAGAATAATGCTTTACGGATAAAAAATTATGTGTTAAAAGTATGTATATTCGTCTGAACGTAGATTTCGAATGGCAATAGTTAAAGATGTGGGGTGAAACATAGGCTCTTTTTTCAAAATAGGAGATGGAAGATATTTTGAAAAAATGGAAGCAAACTTGTATACCCTATTTTGCAAAAATAGCCTATGTTTCACCCCACATCTTTAACTATTGTTGTTCCAAATCTACGTTCAGACGAATACATACTTTTATCATATATTTTTTTATCTGTAAAGCATTATTCCCACGTTTTTTTACTGAATAAATTGAATAAATGTATAAAAAACTATATCGACATGTTAATTTATTTGCGGACAAACCGGTCAGCTACAATTGTATAAAACTAGCTAACACCAGAAAGTTCAATGTACTACGTACTACAGAAGAAGTCGTGTTCTATTTTATTAACACTCGCTGAAGCGCTGAAATAATAATAAATCGTCTAACCAAATACAAAATTAAGCAGCGCTGCAAGGTATTCGCCGTGTTGGTCCCGGCCTCCATTGTAGAATAGGCCAACTGCCGTTCTGCCAGGCAGGTCGTAAAAGGCGACCGATTGGCTATCGAGTCACTACCATCGTGGCTACTAGGTGGTAGAGTTCTGCATTGTCTCGCCCGGGTCTGGTACCACCGCCTTACCTATTCCTGCCGCAATAGCGTCAGTGCTTGTCGCTGTCGTGTTCCGGTTTGGAGGGTAAGGTAGCCGGTAAACTTATGCATGTGGCATTAGACCTCGCCACAAGATAGCAACGCACCATTAACATCTTTGGTGTCTATAGGCGATGGTTGACTCTTTCCATCAGGAGACCCATCTGCTTGTTTGCTATCTTATGACATAAAAAAAAGGTATGATAAAGTATAATATATATTCGAAACCAAAAGATCTTAATCGCTGTGAATTTCATAGCGCTTACGCGTTTCATTAAACGAGCTCTAATGTAGGTGCAGTTCTTGGACTGCACCTTAGCGGAACTCAAGTGGCGTGGCGCATGCCATCTCTAGTACGTTAGTACATAGAAGTCTTTGGCTAACACTCGCCTGCTTCACTGGACGTAAAATTTATTGATGATAAAAAGTATGTCCTATCATTTTTGCATTTTGACCGCCCCGTTGGTCGAGTGGTTAGCGACCCTGACTACGCAATCGACGGGGCTTGGGTTCGATCCCCGACGGGGACAAGCATTTGTGTGATGAGCATAAATGTTTGTATTTCCAGGTTTGGGTGTTTATTAAATATATTCCAGTATTTATATATGTATTTATATGTATTAGTATCGTTGACTAACACCCATAACACAAGCAAATAATTTGCTTACATTGGGGTTAGATCAGTAAGTGTAATTTGTCCCGTGAATATTTATTTATTTAGTTAAACTAGCTGACAACAAACGTAGTTCTGCCTTTTTAACTACTGTTATTTTTTTGCTATATTTTCTCACCTTTGAAACCTGGACTTCAATAATTAATTCAAAACAAAAATTAGCCAAATCGGTTCAGCCGTTCTCGAGTTTTAGCGAGACAAACAAACAGCAATTGATTTTTATATATGTATATAGATTATTTATTTTTGCAATTACATGTTCTCACCAATTTTCATCACTGTTTTATATCATAAGATAGCAAACAAGCAGATGGCCTTTCTGACGGAAAGAGACTTACTCTCCAAACCGTAATACGACAGTGACAAGCACACACAGTGACGCTATTGCAGCAGGAATAGGTAAGGCGGTGGTATCAGACCCGGGCGAAACAATGTTGAACTCTACCACCTAGTAGCCACGATGGTAGTGACTTGCATAGCCAGTGTTTGTCTTTTACGAATTTCCTGGCAGAGCGGCAGATGCTCTATTCTTCAAAGGGAGCCCGGACCAACACGGAGGAAGTCATGGTCAGTCCAGCCATTCCTAAGTTAAACAGAGAGGCAGAAAAAATTGTCAAAATGCTACAGCAGATGTCACGTTAGTGATGAAATAAATATTTATCACAAAACTTGACATAAGTCTGTAAACCAATTGATCCTGCAGGCCAATTTTGAATATACCCGCTAAGTTGAGGTATTTTAAACTCAAATCAGTCAAAAATATACCTAAGCATACCTTGAACTTAAACCATCTTGAGAGTAGATAAAAGCATGGGCGTACCCAGGTTCTGGGCCAGTGGAGAGGGGGGGGGGGGGGGCAGCCGTAATATGTATTTTTAGTAGAGGTAATAAATTCATGTTTAAATATAAATACCAAACAAAGATCGATTTTGCTTGCTAAAAATAACTGCAGATACGTAAGAAAACTAATGTATCTTCATGCTCGTATCTCCAAAGAGGTAGGCAGAGGTTCAACCAGTGCACCCACGATTAGTCGAAGATACTAGTCCTATGGTGTGACAGGTGGCAAGCCTATCGCTAACCGGGCACTAATCCTATCCCAGGCAACGTTGTTTTTATCAGAAAACTGAAAAACACATTTTTGAATCGAACCCGGGACCTCGTGTGGTCATCACAGACACCAGACCACTTCACCACAGAGGCGATTAAGAAAAACAAGTTTTAATTTAATCTAGATTTATTAAAACTTTTCAGTTGCTTCCACGATAATATAGGCTATAATTGTATTTACAGGAAAAGGTGATGTCCGCAAAGCCCTGTTGAGAACATGGGCGGAGTTGGCAGGAGGACTGCTGATCTTCAAGTACGTGCAGTCGTACTGGGCATTGGAGATCTCAGATACGCACAAGAACAGAGCATTTGAAGACTGTAAGGCTGATTTACAGGTGATGGAAAATAAAATTAAAATACCATCCCAGTGATAATCTGGGCTCCTTTTAAAGAATATACCAACTGCCATTCTAACAGGCAGTTCGTAAGAGGTGAATGATTGGCTATGCGAGTCGCTACCATCGTAGCTACAGGGTGATAGAGTTCTGCATTGTCTCGGCCGGCTCTGGTACTCCCGGCTTACGTATTTCTGCCGTATTAACGTCAGTGCTTGTTACTGCCGTGTTTCGGTTTAAAGAGTAAGGTAGTCGGTAAACTTATGCACGTCGCATCAACACCTCATCACGCGGATAGCAACGCACTATTAACATCTTTGATGTTTGTCTGCTATATATTAAGACTGGTTGTCTCTTTCCATCAGGGTCTACGTTTGCTAATAATATAAAAAAAATGGTTTCAGGAGCTGGTTATCCCTTCCATATTAGAAAAAGCTATCCGTTTGTTAACTTTCCTATAAAATGAAAAATATATACTTTTTTATTTAAAAACAATAAAAACGTGAAATATTTTCATTTCACGTTTTTTTATTTTTATTTTTTATTCCCATTGATATTATTTACTAACCGCGTTGCAACACGGAAATTATGTTACAAAATTATTGGCATTTCATTATATGAAGCATGAAATGTTATTGGTATAACTACGAAATGTAATGGATTTGCGGTTATGTGTAAGGGTACTAAATTAAATAACATCTACAGATACATATATGGCCATTTCTGACTGTGAATATTTAGCGAATGGATTACACAATCGTTAGTAGTAGGCGAGTATATAACGCTGAATGGCGATTTACTCTACCATCATGGAGATCTATTGGATTTTGTAGGCTACGAAATGTGGTTTGCGATTAGTTTTAAAGGTATTAAATTAAAAACGTTTATATTTAACAGATATACAACCATTTCTGACCGTGGATGTTTAGTGAACTGTTACACTGGGCCCCGAGATTTATGATTTAAAAAAGGTTTTTTAATTATTTAATCGTTTATTCACTTTCATTTAAAATATAGTTTATTAATTAACTTTAATTATAACAGAACTGATAAAGAAATAGAATAAAATGAATTGGAAAGACAAGTGATCTGGTAGGAATCTAGACGGAGATTGACTGGTGCGGACTAGGGAATGGAATAAGGGTCAAAAGTGCTGATAAAGCACTTTTAAGGGTTTTGTTGACGGGGTGTGATAAGCCCTTTGGTTTACGGTTAGAAGATATAACAGAACGTACTACAGAGCCGATAGTAGGTAGCAGGCAAGCACATGACGCTGAGTGGCGATTTACTCTACCGTCATGGAGATCTGTCGGATTCTGTAGACTAAGAATGTTTGCGATTAGGTTTAAAAGTATTAAATTACGTCATTATTTAACAGATATAGGGTCAATAACAGCTTTTCGTTGTCGTGTTCCACCTTGGGTAGACTTAAGCTTGTGATATTGTCATACACGAATAGCAATGCAACATTAACATCTTTAATATATATAAGCGATGGTTTCTTCCATCAGGAGAGTCATCTGTTTGTTTGCTATCTAATGACATAAAAAAGTTCTCTTATAAGATAGCAACGAGCACAGACAGTCAATAATCGCTCAAATTCATTGGTTTTGCCGGTTTATCCCTTCACTGCATTGCAGTATGCGGTGACAAGTAGCCCATCTATTGACAAATTGATATGGAAAACCAAATAGCTCTGTTTTATCCGTTAATCGCACCCAAAGTTTTACGATCTGACTGAACAAGACATTACGATAATACCACAACCAAACGCAAGCATTTTAATTATTGCTATTGGTTTGGTTACCAAACCAATAGCAATAATTAAAATGCTTGCGTGTGTGGAATGAACGTGTAGCAAATATCTTAGTAAATATCTTAGTAAATAAAAATCTTGGTCACTTTTGCCATTTATGTTTTTGTTGGGACGTTAATTTTCTCTGAAAACATTCCTTTATTAAATAACAGTACAGTAGTAATTTAATTAAAACGGCTTTTGACAGTTAAATGGGACAAGAGGATCTCCTTTGACAAGAGTGCTTGAAATGAAATCGTTATTGTAATGAATTAACGTAATTAAATCATATTGTACAGCCAAGAACAATATCGATAATTTGACATTACTATTTTTTTTACTAAATAGGAGGAGCTGGTTGGAGGCTCATTTGATGGTAACTATCGCCGCCAATACACATCCGCAACACCAGAGACAAAGGCAGAGTTCCACAAGTTTTCGCCCCGGTTCGCTTTACCTATTTATGCCGCAATAGTGTCAATGCTTGTTATTGTAGTATTCCGGTTTTGAGGGTAAGGTAGCCGGTAGTCTCATGCAATTGGCATAGGCATCCCATTACATGGATAACAACACATTATATTAATATAATCTACCGACCTGATTTCGAAATAAATGCGTTCGGTTAGATATCTTGCTATATCACTATTATTAAAGACATAGCTATGCTATTTATAAGTAGACCGGGGCCGATCCCTCTGAAATTAAAAACAAAAGAAAATTACAGTAGGATGAAACCCATTGCATATGGAAGAAAATAAAGCCAAAATAAGAGGAAAAATAAATTACGGGCGATTTGAGTTCGGGAAGTGTGAGGGGGGGGGGGATTTTTATCACGATTTTCGGCAAAACTACGAGACCTATAGAAAAAAATTGAATAGCAAAGTTATTGGCAATAAGAAGAGCTACAACTTTTCTATCTATTCATATAATCTCTGAATTATGCGAAAAATTTGAAAACCTTACTTTTTGGTTTTTTATTTTTGTCTTCTACAAAAATAGATTTTTTTCACGAAACTTGGTGAAAAGTATTTTTTTTTATATACTGAATACACTGTATATTTTTTTATTTAAAATATTAAATTTTTTCTCCTTATTTTGACTTAATATTAAGAAAATATAATTTTCAATCGAAAATTCTCGCATCAAAATATCAGATGTTTTTAAAAAATCGCTCTTAGTTTTTTTCTTTAGAATCTCTACCTTCTGATGTTATTAAAAATTTACAACCCTGTGCAAAATTTTCACAGTAAATGAAAAATAATGAAAGAACTCGGATTTAAAAATTATTTATTCATAATAATGTAAAATTTTAAGCTATTTATTAAAATGTTCACCTTAATTACTCGAAAATTGTAAGTTCTCATTTTATGTTGACAAATTAAAAAACGAAATCCATAAAACATAGAAATCGTGAAATACATGCGAAAATTATTAATTTTTTAAGTATCAAGCATAAGATTTTAAGGGGATTTTATTAAATTACCTTCTTGAAAAGAGCCTACTCATCCTTAAGAGGCCGGCAACTCAACTGCAAGATCCCAAGGTAGTGGTCTACGGAAGGTAGTGGTCTAAGGAAGGATAATCAATTACCATCAAAGATCCTCTTGTCCGTTTGGGGTAAACTTTCTTCTGTAAAAACAAACTATAATATCGGCTTTGGTACGAAAATGTATATATATTTTTGGTGTACAATAAAGTTAAAATAAAGTCCCGTTCAATTTTTAGCTATCAAATATTCACAAAGGCCCCCGACTGTTAATCGTTCTGTAATGAATTAAAATGTTTGTTTTATATGAACATCGATTATAGAACTATTTCAATGGTGTAGTTATTCATTATTACTTAACATGATTCTAAACTGGGCTTGGTTCTCTTTTATAAGTTTTTATTTAAGGCAATTATTTTTTTTCAAGATTAATGCAGTCGGGTTTTTTTTGTCAATAATGTTTTTATTTTATACATTTTAGTGAGGATTCATTAACTTTGATATTAGGATTCAGAGAGTGAATATCGTGGGATTATTAAGTAACTTGCGGTGGTCCAAACTACTGATTTTTAGCTTCTCTAGGGTTCTAATCCCACACAAAGCAACGTATGCTTGACCTTTAGCAAAATACATGAGCTCAAATCAACTACAGCTCTGTCCAAAGTAGTTCCTTTGATATTGTGTACAGTTAGACCCCAGCACACTCTCAATGGCAGCATTTTTCGTTCGATTTTACCGTGACCACGAAGTGCGTCGAATTCTGTCGTTGTTGGTTTGATTCTGACTTCTTTTTGGTTTTGGTTTCTTTTTGATTGGTCCCTTCGAAGAGGTAGCCACTCTATTGTCCTTATAACTCCCATTGCTCCCTTCACATTGTACAGTATAATATTCGATTTACCTATATTATTATATTTTACATTAATCTCCCGTTCTAAAGGCATAATAACAAAACTCTAATTAAAGTATACGTATAAAGTACCTATTATAAATAGAAAAATAAGCGAGTAATTCAAATCGGTATACATTCACAGGTACATATATCCTAAACTGTTAGATACCTATATCTGTGGTACTCTTTAAAATTATGAATGGAACTGGTAAGTATCTTAAAAATAGAGCAGCTTGTTGGGATTTCAAACTCGAGATATGATAAATACCCAATTTTCGAAAATGGGGAATCCCTAGGTTTTTTCAAATTTTTTCAAATTTCGGAACGGTAAACGGTACCTTTACCGTTCCGAAATTTGAAAAATTTCATTTTCCTACCGAGAATTCAAAAATTAGGATTCTAAAGTAAAAGTATTTACACACTATTAAATAAGTAGGTACCTACTGGAACCAACTAACTAACACCACCTCCCCGTGTTGATTCGGGCTCCTTTGAAGAATATTCTGCTAGGTAGGTCGTTAAAGGCGATTGATTAGCTATACGTGTCACTATTTACCACCATCGTGACTACTAGATGGTAGAGTTCCCGCCCGGGGTATTTGGTACCACCGTCTTACCTATTCCTGCCGCAAAAAAGTCAAAATGTGTTCCGGTTTGGAGAGTAAGGTAGCCGGTAGACTTATGTATGTGGCAGTGCCATCCCGCCACACGGGTAGTTTGTCTCACTAAAACTCGAGAACGGCTGAACCGATGTGGCTAATTTTGGTTTTGAATTAATTGTTGAAGTTCAGGGAAGGTTTAAAAGGTGAGAAAATATAGAAAAAAATAAGAGTAGTTAAAAAGGCAGAACAACGTTTGCTGGGTATAAAAAAACCTGACCGCGCCATTGTTGCTTAAGTGGTTAGCGACCCTGACTACTTATCAACAGGGCTTGGGCACACATTATAATAATATAATGGCTACTATCGTATATTGGGTTCAATTCGCAGTAGGGACAAGGTTTAGAATGTTTATTAAATATAGTTCAGTATTCAAGGCAGAGATGCCACGAATAGTGATTTTGGCGAATATTCGGCGACGTAATTATTGTTTCATTAGCAAGTTCGGAGTTGATCGCTTCACGAGTGAAACGTATTATTTGTTTATGAATTATGAAGATTGAGTGCTGACAGCAGATGTCTCTCGTGATAGAAAGATGGAAATAGAAACCATCACCTATAAACGCCAAATATGTTTATGGTGTGGTGCTATCGGTGTGGCGGGATAGCAATGCCACATACATAAGTCTACCGGCTGCCCTACCTTTTAAACCGGAACACGACAATAACAAGCAATGACGGTATTGCGGCAGGGATAGGTAAGGCGGTGGTACCAAATACCCGGGCGAGATGTTGCAGAATTCTAGCAACTAGTAGTCACCATGGCAGTGACGGAAATAGTCTATCGATCGTCTTTTACGACCTGCCTGGCAGAACGGCATTTGGCCTATTCTTCAAAGAAGCCCGGATCAACACGGGGTAAACATTACTGAACCGATTTTTGATGAAACTTAGACTGTTCCCTAAGTTGAATTATACCTTATTTAAATCAAAAATATTTATCTCGATATATCTTTTATTTAGTACACGTGCTTGGACGCCTAAATAGATCATCATACTCATTGATATATCCAATTCCAACAATCAAATTGATAACCTCCGTTTTTTCGTCGGTTGAAAATATTGTCCAAAAAATGAAAACTACTAATTAATGTAATGAAGATCGAATATCGAAATACTGAAGTAGGTATATATGTATATATAAAGTACGTGTTACAATTAGAATAATTAACTTTAAATCGTTATATATCCTAAACTATTACTTGAAATGAAAAATGATGAATGAAACCTAATTTTATTTTTAAATACCTATTCAACGATACCCCACATGATATTGTTCACCAATATATATTTTTTTATTTTGACAATATGGCGCTTGGTGGTTTCCATGGTGATTTCTTATAAATGTTATGTCTTTAGTGACATTCGCAAGATTAAGACATATCGATTGACATAAGAATCCTCAAAATCGGCTTACGCGTTTGGCCTCTAGAACATACATACATATATAAACTGGTAAACACAATACCCTCCTGCAGTCGGGTAAAAATGTTTACAATTCTCTGGTACGTTTTGCACTGTTCGAAAATTCGGCATAAAATTTCATAATAAAATTTTCCACATCGTATTTTAAGGCTTTCATCGCGTTTTTTCCAGCGTTGTGAAGAACGTGACAATTGCAATTTGCTGTAACTACTTTGTTGTCAGAATATTTCTCATTAAGTTTTTGGTACACGAAATTGTGAACACCATAATTCTCCGATACATTGTCTGTAAACAGCTATGTCTAAATCATGTTAATTTATATCATATAATTATGGCCTCTGTGGTCTAGGGGTCCGGTGTCTGAGTTGACCACTAGAGTTCCCGGGTTCGATTCCTGGGTCGGGCAATTCAAAAATGTATTTTTTCAGTTTTCTGATAAAAACAACATTGCCCGGGATTGGAAAGTGCCCGGTTGGCGATAGGCTTGCCACCTATCACATTGTGGGACCAAGTATCTTCGGCTAATCGTGGGTGCACTTGTTGTACCTCTGCCTACCCTTACGGGGATACGGGCGTGAAGATACTTATGTGAATTTATAACATTTTTATTGCTAGTTTTTAAGAAGCGGTTTAAAGAGCATTACCTGTCATTGTCGTAGTTTTTTTCTCTCCTATTTATTTTATTACTGTGCCTTTTCTTATCTATGTGTAATCTTATCCTTGCAATGTATGAATAATTAGAATTTCAATGTAATTTATATATTTGTGTTTGTCTTTATGCTTGTGCACGATGCCTTCCACTTTCCTTTCCCAGCTTCACTTTCTGGGTTAGCTGGAAGAAATCTCTGTCGTTAGAGATAAGCTCACCTTTTGTGCATTAAGTATCGTTTAATTTCTTTTGTCATTATATAAATGTACAATAAAGTATTAAATAAATAAAATTTTAATGTTTTCAAAAAAAATGAGATGTTTCATTGGGATTCTCAAAAAACTCCATTAATTTATCTTGAAAAACTCTTGACTATTGAATAATATTGAATGACTATTGGATAATTTTCTGGGATTCTTATTTGAAGCGTATTTAGCAATCTAAAAGTAAGTCCCACTTCTAGATTGAGATTATTTAGGTCTTGAATTGTTGACTCTATTGATTTGACACGCTAGGACATTCTAAACAATTGCTTAAACTTTGGTTTTGTCCTAGTGAGTTTTTTGAGATAGTGGTGGATTGAAATAAAGAAAAACATTCAATTTAATCCTGCAATTTCTACATAAGTAAAAATGGTGGTGGCAAATTGCGTGATAAATCGACGCAATTTCGATTATCACTACGTACTGACACGTACTGACACGATTAGCCAATCGTTAACCTTTTGCAAACTATCTGACAGAATGATAGGTAGTTTGTAAAAGGTAAACGTCTATTCTTCAAAGGGGCCCTGACTAACATGAGCAGGGCTTAATCTGAACAGTCCTCGGAATATTCCTAAATCCTAATAGTCCTAGCAATCCAATGTCTGTACGTAAGGCGAAGCAGCCTTTTAAAAATCTGACTGGTCATCAACAATTTGTGCCATTCTGCGCCAAACTCATTTAAAAGAAAGAACGGACACGATTTTTTATTTCTTATTTTATTATTTATTCTTTATTTATTTCTTTTTTATTTCTTTTATGAGTCCGCGAAAAAATAAATTGCAAATTAATTTGCTTTACTTCCTTTGTATTTGCTAATGTTAAAACTGTTTTTGCATCGTCAAAGTACCAAGTATCAACTAATACTAATAATTTGTTTGAAGGCAAACGTACGTACACGATTGCACCATATTTAACCAGAAGACATATTCATTGGCTTTTGATTATTAAAAATGGTGCTATAATATTTATCAGCCCTTTCCAGACAAGGCTGCATTTTACTGAATGTAAGCACTAGAGTCCGTCAGGGTACACTAATTTTAACGTTATTTTAAATTTTACTGGTTATTTAAGTGTATTATTTTACTGGTTAACATACCGCTCTAATTAGAACACGGCAGTGACAAGCACTGACGATATTGTGGCAAGAATAGGTAAGACAGTGTTGCCAAACCCAAGCAAGACTAATGCGAGTTCCATTAAATGCCGACGACATCAATTATAAAAAGTATGCTATAACCTCAAAGAGCGTCTTTTTCCTGGGTTTTCAGGTGCCAGTATTATATGGAGCGGTTGTGGAAGGTGTTGCTACGTGCTTGTGCCGTCTCGCCTCTAAGTCAATCGGCGATTTGAACCCCAGGTTCGCGACTGCCATCGACGCTTTCATCGGTACCTCTCTCGTAGTCGCTGGTAAGACATTTAGTAGTATAAATAAATAAATGTCACAAAGCAAAGTGATTCGAATGTCTAATTTTTTGTATTGTCTCGCCTAAATCATTATTAGATTGCATTACACAACGAAGAATTTCAAGAAGTGATTTTAAACGAAACGTTTATCCTTACTTAGATGTGACGACACGTTATGTTTGTGGCTGTTTTAATTAATATAGCCGATTATAATATTTGACATCTATATTTTATTGAATAAGTTTTGATCTCTGTGTTTGTGTTGCTTTTTTTGGAAAATTTTTGGGTTCTTTAACATAATGATCATGCCTATTTTAACATGACAAGTTGTTCTAAACTGTGTCCGATTTGCTAGAGTAAACATTTATTTTATTTATTTATTTATTTGAAGTATAATAATGCAAGTTAAATGCTGCTTCAATTAAAGGTATTGCCTTTAATTGAAGCAGCATTTAACTTGCATTATTATACTTATACGACAATCTTGAATTTAAAAAAATCGATATTCAATTAGGATATAATACATCATTGATTGATTCGTTTTATGTATATCAAAAAACAGAGAATGTTCTCAATAAAGTTGCATTTGTTGAAGTTCCTTACCTAAACAATTTAATGTATATTAATAGATTTTGGAAATATTTTGTTTATTTCGGAGAGTATGCATCCCATATAGTTCTACTATGGAACTAACCTTTTCATGAAATTATCATGATAATATCTTTACAAACAAGATTTCCGCTGTATAATATTTTTGTATTAATGCAAAACAGCACACATTTGTTATTGCCTACCATTTCACATTTACAGGATGGATACATACTCGTAAATAGTGTAAAATATTTAAGGAACATTTTCAACAGCCCGCTCAGATGCTTAAATTTTTATTGACTCCAGTGAGGCATTTCAGTAAAGAAAGTAATTTATTTTAAAAAACATAATATGACATAGGTATTTCGATTTTTTCTTTTAAAGGGTTCAAGAAGTATACTCAACTTCAGGATTTCCGATACTGTCATTAATCTAACACCATGAGACCAGAACTTTAGTAGATTATTGTGTTTTAGGATTCTGAAGACAAAAGATACTTTTGTTTGTATATATAATAGGATAAGAAACAGCTCTCTTGATGGGGAGAGAAACCATCGTCTATGGACAGCAACGATGTAAATGGTGCATTGCTATGGCGGCGGCAGGATTGTAATGTCACATCCATAAGTTTACTGGCTACCTTATCCTCCAAATCGGAACACGATAGTTTTTAAGCACTTATGTTATAACGGTAGGAAAAAATAAGGGGGTGGAACAAGAATTGGTTAAGATGTTCCAGAACTCTATCACCTAGAATCACTAAAGCTCCGTCTTCCGTTCATCCGCCTTTACATTTATCTTGTGCAAGATTGTATATTAAGAAATGTTTTCAAATGTTGTTTACTTTAATTGCTCAATGGACACAATTTTGGACACATTTGTCATCTCATCTAAAAATGCTTATTCATCATCATTGCTTACGAATGGGTTCATTTTTCCAGGAGTCCTCTATCGGGACACAGTATACATCTACGACTATAAGGACACTAATCCTAACGCAGAACTTACCGTCTCCGTCTTATGCAAAATCCGTTTAGGAAAAGGTACTCTCGGTTCGAATCTCGCTTGATTACAAAAAATAAGAACTTCACAATGATCCAGATATTAATTAAAAACTGTAAAAATATTTAAAGCTTTTAAAAGTTACATAAATAAATTTAAGTCTATAATTACCACATTCCACACTAACATTAAAAGAGGTAAAATTAGTAAGTTTGAGAATTTGTTTATAAGAAGTAGTCTCTGTAACTATTGAACTGAAATTAAAAATTTTTTCACTATCAAAAAGCCACATTATTCCTGAGTGATATTATTACATTTTAATAACTCGCGGGAAACGAGTGGAAATCGTGCGAAAACGCGTGGGAAATACGCAAAAAACGCTCAGTTAATTCATAAATCAAAGTAAAATATTAATGTTTTATTTCAATTAATTTATTTCTTACAAAAAATATATAAACTTTTTAGCTTTCTGCAAATCCTTTCTACAAAAACTCTAAGTTAATTTCTACATCCTCCGCTACGCCCATTATTAAAAAAAATAAACTCTTGTTGTACTTTTGTATATTTTTATACTACATATACCTATAATTAATATTATACAAATAATGTGTGAATGCAATGGTACAAGTGTCTAAAATTACCAACATGATAGCTCACCAAACGCCGACGATGAAGAGTATGAATTCCATTGATATAAAAAGGGAAGATACGTTACCTAGTCACAGCGCCTGGTCCTACAAAACTAGGTCCGTGGACACAGTGACAATTGGTGACAATCAATCACGCGCGGGACCTCATATCATACACTTATATTTTCCGACTGTTTTTACCATTAAACACGCATCAAAATAGCCAGTGATATAATCACTCAAGGAAAAAAATAAGACACACGGGATAATTTTCCATTCGTAAGTACGGCTAAAACAATTTGTTTGAAAATAAGATTAAATTATTGTTTAGTTCGCCATGTTTGTGAGAGTGAGACAGTACAATACAAAAGTAAGCGAGAGAAACGTAGTTTGCTACGTTCGTCACATTACTTTGCGTTCGACTGATCGAGCTTAGGTTTAGCAGTTGCGATGTTAGAACTTAACATATCTTCCCTTTTTATATCAATGATGAATTCCAACTTATATTACAAAAATAAGTGTTATGCAAATTTAAATTAAATGAATTATTATCGAGGTGAACGTTAGGTTTAATCTAAATTAAATTATATAAAAATAAGCACTATTTGCATACTCTTACATTTATCGTGTAGGTTGTAATATTAGTATTATTTATATAATATATTCATTTCCATTTATCGAGAATTATTTGCTCAAAATAAGATAAAAACAGGTACCTTTACCAAGTACCTCACCCTAAATAATTTAACATTTGTTAGAGAATTTTATATGCCTCTAGCCGCATCAGTGAATTTCAGTACCAAAGCAATATTTTGTACTTCGACTTTGCTTTATATTACTTATAATTTTTATTCTGTTTATTTTTAAGCCCGTATTTGTTAATTTTATCTACACTACCCTACCCGTTTTTATCTACACTAATAATAATAAAAGCCAATGATTTACGGCTAAATCAGGGAGTCGACTTTATAGAATTTGAGAAGCTACTTCTGTTCATCAGTCATCATCTTAAAGGCTAAAATAGGAGATGAAAGATATGATCTTTCATGACAAATCTGATATAGGTATTATGTGTCTGATTTAATTAAAGATTATATTGCTACACGCGGGCGAAGCTTCGCAGGTTAGGTGGTAAATGAATGTAATTCCAACCAAACCTTTTCCTAAACAGGCCATTATTCAATGTATAACATCATACGAGTATATATAAACTTCTCAAAAAAATTAAGGGTGCGAAATAGAAGTCTATATTTTTTGGTGATTTTTGACAGGTTGTATTTCCGTTAAAAATTGTCGTATCGATACTGTAGAAAACATTTGTCACCGGGATAGAGCCTGTCAAAATTCACCGAAAAGTTTGTTTGCTCCCTTATTTTTTGAGAAGCATATATACCTACAGCGTGTAAAAAAACCTGTTCGATCCAAAAGGGGCATACTGGTATGTCAATAAGAATTAAATGATTATTATATTTACAAAAATAAAAATATCATTTTATTTTGAAATTCTCGTAATTAACTTACAATTTACTAAAATTTAGCGAATATTTCAAACTGTACTCCGTTGAGTAAGCGGGCGCAGCCTCGTAGTCGTGTCAGTGTGTGTCGCCACAGACCAATTATGTGTCGCCATTTTTGTCCGGCATTTTGTGTTGCCATAGTAATATTTGAAATATCATTTAAGGTTAGTTATTTACAAAATAATATCATATATATAATTGTATTAGAGTACTAAACAATGCCTCTGACGATCGAATATGGTTTTTTTACACACTGTATACATAATGTTTTATTGGATCCTTGTAACTGGCGAACTGGCGAAACTGATCATACATTTTTGTGTGTTGTATTTTATTTAAATCATTAAGTCCCAACCCAAAAATTCAAATCAGCACACATAACTACCTCCTTAGCGATATAATGTATATATAATAAAACTGTATCCGGAGTGTAACGTATACATAACTTGTACATAATGTGTACGTAAGCGGTATAACAGTAGTGATGCATGATCCATGGAAAATGAATAAACTAAATTAGCTTCATTAACTTAAATATAAACTAAAAAGTCTATTTTTTGACATAGGTTTCGTATACATGTAACTAACAACTTACACGTACGTTTCACGTTAAAACTAACCGATATCCATAATATCTTGAATCTTATCCATGTTGAATGCTATGTTAAAGAATGAATGTTAATGAATATTTTCTGGGAACTTTGACTAAATAATTATGATGTTAGCTTTCAAAACTTGCATTGGCATTTATTATTACACCTATAATGCAAGTTTTGAGACATGTAGCCTAAAAACTTGAGCCTAAAGACATTTTAATTCTTTAGTCCAAGTTCCCAAAAAAATCGTTAAAATGGTACTACCGTTTGCCAATATATTTTATATATCTACTAACAGCATGGCACTATCTCACGAACTACTTCTAATGTTAATAAAACAGATGTCAGATGATTGATTCTGATATTCCTAGTACTTAATTAGACAAACAAATATTCGCTGGACACATTATATAAATTCATCTAACTCTAAACTAAGCAAATTATTTGCTACTTATGTAGACGCTGGCTAATAGGTATATAGAAATATATGTATAAATATTGAAACATATTTAATAAACATCCAAATCTCGAAATTAAAAAAAATACGCGCACCACACAAACACTTCCCTGTCGAAAATCGAATCCGAGTTCTATTAGTAGCAAGTATAGGTCGCTTTAAGCTTTATCTGCGTGGAAGTATTTTTTTGTCTAAAATTTTAAGTAACTCCACTAAAATCTTAATATTTCGGAATCATAATTCCTATCGACAAAAACAACAAAACGTGTTGTGATGCGGAATTACTATTTCCAACAGTAACAATAATTTTAAGTACAAAAAGAACTGTGAACTACATTTAAATACTTTAATATTAATTACTAAATGCACACTCTAATTTCAAAAAACTATCATTACCTCAAACAAAACGTTGTCAATACTAATCTATCTTCTATATATATAAAAATTAATTGCTGTTCGTTAGTCTCGCTATAACTCGAGAACGGCTGAACCGATTTGGCTTATTTTGGTTTTGAATTAATTGTTGAAGTCCAGGGAAGGTTTAAAAGGTGAGAAAATATAGACAAAAAATATGAGTAGTTAAAAAGGCAGAACAAAGTTTGCCGGGTTAGCTAGTCTTCTTATATATAAAAATCAATTGCTATTCGTTAGTCTCACAAAAACTCGAGAACGGCTGAACCGATTTGGCTTATTTTGGTTTTGAATTAATTGTTGAAGTCCAGGGAAGGTTGAAAAGGTGAGAAAATATAGAAAAAAAATATGAGTAGTTAAAAAGGCAGAACAACGTTTGCCGGGTTAGCTAGTCTTCTTATATATAAAAATCAATTGCTATTCGTTAGTCTCGCTAAAACTCGAGAACGGCTGAACCGATTTGGCTTATTTTGGTTTTGAATTAATTGTTGAAGTCCAGGGAAGGTTTAAAAGGTGAGAAAAAAATAAATAAGAGTAGTTAAAAAGCAGAACAACGTTTGCAGGGTCAGCTAGTTTGATTAATATGTTGGATCATTAGTGGATTGCACTTCAGGATGAAAGCGAACAAGTCTGATTCGGGCTTAATTCGATGTTGTATGTCCTTGACTATAACGCATGGACGATCATATTATATTCATAATGCACTCCATTCAACCCTTTTTTACTCTCTATTAAAATATGTATATAAATACATCCTTTTACATGGCTGTTCATAAGGCCAAATTAAAGTTCCTCCCTCATCATCTCAATGTCTGAAAATCCACAAATGTGCGGTTCTCCCGGCAATTTGTGCCTCGCACCAATTTTTTGTGGATTAAATCACCGGAAGGGGTTTTTCCGAACAGACACGACTTGGGAGACCATCAAGATAAGAGCTTACTCATTTTTAAAAGGTCGGCAACACAACTACAAGACCTCTAGGATTGTGGATGTCCATGGGCGGCAGTGATCTCTTCACATCAGATGTACCTCCTGCTCCTTTGCCTCTCCTTCCATAAAAAAAAACAAAATAAGTAGGTAACAATAATATCGATAAATCTAAAAAAGTTATTCACTAACTTAAATCGCAACCGGTTATAGTAATCTATATTAATAGTATAAATGCGAAAGTTTGGATGTTTGGATGGGTGGTTGTTTGTTACTCAATCACGCAAAAACTACTGAACGGATTTGAATGAAATTTGGCACACAGATAAATGATGATCTGGAATAGCACATAGGCTAAAATTAGGCAAAAAAAAAGTGATCCCGCGGGATTCGCCAAAATCTTTTATAATGCAGCGGACTGCACGATGCAGCTAGTTCTTAAATATTTATGAGAATTAATCATTGATTTAAAATACTATCGAGCGAGAACGTTATTTATTAAAGTCTCAAAGAGACTTTAATTCGATTTGGCTTTTTACGGGTTACTTTTACCTTTAACTATGATAGTAACTATTATGTAATATGTCGCTCTAAGTACATTTTCCCGATCACTTTTAATTTGGTTGGAGGCACTAAATATTTAAGACCGAATTTTGCGTAATTAAAATTATGTCTATGCATTTCATTTTTGTGTCGAATAAAAATAAAACATTAAATTTTTCAAATTATTTTTTATAACATAAATCGAATATATTAGCGATTCTGAACAGCTTCTAAAATTTTTGTCGGACGCTTAAAAGTAACCCTGTATGGGAACCCTGTATTTCTTTAACCACCCCGTTGGTCAAGTGGTTAATTGTATGGCGTTGTGTGGAAGAAAATTTTGATGACCAATTGGGACCATTACGAATCGGGATCAACTCATTTAAAAGACAAATTCTCATTTTAATAACAATATAATTATATCATAGACGAAATATAAAAATTATTTTCTCGCCCGTATCTCCAAAGAGGTAGATACAATACAATACAAAACAATAACTATTTCGCACCAAAATATATATCAACATTATAAGGTACAACATAAAAATTATACAAGTAAGATACACAAAGGCGGTCTTATCACTAATAAAGTGATCTCTTCCAGACAACCTTTATAATAAGGATAACAATATACTAGGAAAAGTGGTGCTAACCACAAGATAATTTATAGTTTTTATGCTCTTAAATAAAAGACAAAAACATATATAATAAAAGTAACATCCGATTACGGATACACAAAAAAGCAAAACAAAACAAAAATCGCAAATAAAACAGTGGTAATACATAAAACTAAACAAGAAAAATTAAACAAAATTACTAGGTACATAGAAAGTGACCTACGACCATACTTTTGAAAGAGCTTACACTTGGCGCCTTTCTGATATCTACTGGAAGAGAGTTCCAAAGCGTAAGAGCTTGCGAGGTAAAGAAACGACTGTAATAAATAGTGTTCTACGTTGGCACTAACAGGGAATGATTATCAGCCGATCTAAGATATTTGTACTGGTTGTCACGGAAAATGAATCTTTCTTTCAAATAAGATGGAGATTTCAGATCATAGAGAAAGGAGTATAGCTGTGAGAGAATGAGTATTCCGACGAAGATGAATAGGCAACCACTTGAGCTTGGCACGAAATTCGGAAACGTTGTCATATTTGCACAGACCAAATATGAACCTTATACAAAGATTTTGAAGTCGCTCAAGTTAATTGATCTGGTCTAAGGAGAGATTTACATAACTAGCGTCAGCATAATCTAAAACAGAAAGTAGTAAGGAATCTGCCAGCAAAATTTTAGTAGGAATGGGAAGCAAATACCTAAGACGTTTTAATGAACTTCAGGCACAGAAAACTCTTTTACTAAGCTCCTGGATCTGCTTAGTCCACGATAAAGTATTATCAATGTAAATTCCAAGATTTTTGACATAATCGCTGTAGGGAATAGTGACGCCATCAAGCTCTACTGCGGGCAAATTACTCCAGTTAACTTTTTTAATTAACCCGGGACTACCAATTATAATAGCCTGCGTTTTAATTGGATTTAGCTTAAGACCAAATGATTTGCACCATGCATCGACATTCGCCAGGTTACTATTAATTGCTAGGACAGCATTTGGCAGTTCAGAAAGCGTTACTTGAGAATAAATTTGCAAATCATCAGCATAAAGATGGTACGATGTGGACAAAATGGCAGTAATAAAATTAATAAAAATCGTGAATAATAAAGGAATAAAGGCGATAAAACGCCACCCTGTGGCATACCAACTGTTAAATCTGACCAAGCCGGTGCGTTTGCTGCAGTTTAAATACACTGTCGACGCCCTCAAAGATAATTGCTAAGCCAGTCCAAAACGGATTGGGATACCTTGAGAAACTTCAAGAGGGCCAACAGTACGTCATGGTCAACAGTATTAAATGCATTACTAAAATCAAACAACGCTAATACTGTAAGTTTTTTGCTGTCCATACCAGAACGAACGTCATCTATGGTCTTTATTAAGGCAGTGCTGATGCTATGACCACCAGACGGATAACGAAAACCAGATTGAAAGTCACTTAAAATCTTATTAGTGTTTAAGAAATTGGAGAGTTGATGCTAATACATTAGACAGGAAAGGTAAAGCTACTAAGCGTTCTAATATTTTAAACAGGAAAGGTAAAATTGAAATTGGACGATAGTCAGAAAGAGAAGCTGGATTTGTCTTTTTGAGTAGGGGAATAATTTTAGCATCCTTCCAGATTTTAGGAAAACTCTTGATGTAATGGAGTGGTTAAGAATATGAGTCAGGATAGGAGAAACAATATCAAGTATGGGAATGTCCATATTACGACCTACCTCATCACAACCAACAGCATTCGATGAAACGGACAAGATGTTCTTTTTAACGTCAGCCTCAGTAAACTCGTTAAAAGTGAAAAGAGTGTAGTCATTTAAAGGAAAAGAAGCCAGATGTTGCAATGTTTGTATTTTGGTATTTGCAATGTTTGTATTAGATAGGAACAACCAATGCAACAACCATTGCCCACAATGTGATAGGTGGCAAGCCTATCGCCAAACGGGCACTTATCCAAATCGAGGCGACGTTTTTTTTCAAAAAAACTGGAAAAAAAACCAGTTGAATTGCTTATAAACTGACTTATAAAGTGATAATTGAAATTCGTCAATATTAATATTATAAATAAATAATTAGAGGGTTCTAACGCACGTTTAAATAAATATTTCTGCTTTGATTACCCTTCTAGTTAAAATATACTAGTTTTTACGAGAGCCGTAATTATAACATGCATTCTCATAATCATTCCATTGTATTCTTCTTAGATTATGTAATTAAAGCTAAATGGTGTTTTCAATTAATATTAATGTTACATTTTACGACGGTGAATGTAAATGACTATCTCGTCACTCATTTTCGCCATTATACAGCATTTAAAAGCACTATCATTGTTAAAAGTACATTTTAATATCACTTCCGACAACATTGTTTGTAAATTCACATTGTATTTTCCCCGATTTTATGGTCATTTTGTGTAAACGTTTCATTAAATTAATGTGTGCTGTTTGTGTTGAAACTAGTATTTAGGAAACCAATTTTAATGTTTTAGTTTAAAGAAATTATGTTGCATAATAAGTTGTGTTTAATTAACTTCTAAAGAATAGAACGCATTTTTTCAAGATAACATACGAGCAGACGGCTTATCTGATTAATGATAAAAAACAATCTTCGATCGAGATGTGATGAAAACTGAATATAAATTCTTTAATGTGTTTACTAGTAGCAGATAGTTGTTGATGATTTTAGACACATAAGCCCCATTTTCACTTTGTGTAGTACGATTGGGAGTGTTTAATGCAGGTTCTTAGTAATAAGCAAAAATACGTGAGACAGCCGTTGATTCCTGCGAATGATTAGTTATAATCAGCGTCTATTGAATTTTACTACGCTAAATACTGATCACTCACACTGATCAACAGCTGTCTTCATGTATTTTTTGCATAATATTAAGCACCTGCACTAAACCCTCCCACTCGCACTAATTAAAGTGAAAATGGGGCTTAAGGTTGGAAAATACTGCGACGGGAATAACGAGCTAATTACCTAACAAGTGAATTGTACTAAATCCTAAAATATCTACCATTCAAGAGAATCAGCATGATTATATTCATTCATTTTCTTTTCTATGAGATCATATTTTAATTAAAGTATCAATTCAAATATCATTATTTCATCAGAAGTTTAGTCAGCGGGGTCAGCTTTTTTAATAAGGGGGTTTCAACTATTTAACAATAAGGACGTCAGCATTTTTTTTGGTTCCGTCAACTATTAAACACTAAGCGAGTTCAGCTATTTATTAATTAGTCGGGTCAACTTTATGGTCGGGTTTTTAATGTGAACAAAAGGTGAAACAAGAAGTGGTGTCTGATATTCATTATATAGTTGGTTTAATCATTATCGACTTTTATTAATAACTGGGGTCAGCTATTCATCAATAATGAGGCTTTAGCTTTCATTCAAATGTGGTGTCAGCTATTCATTGTTTAATAATGTCAGCTTTCAGCTATACAGGTTGGCTAGTAAAAGATTGTAGATACTGCAGGAAGGTGTTCAGTACTTGATTCTAATGTCGATTATGTGAAAAAGTAATTATTTAATTTTTGTCCTAATTATCCAGGGTATTATGTACGCCCATGTATAGATATCAAAGTTTTGTTTCCAAACGGCGATTTATCGTCGCGGCACGTGTAAGTCAAGGCGCCCGCCGCACTGGTCGCCCGAATGGTGCCCATGTTTTTTGAATACAACTACACCAATTACGTAGAGGTTTTCTATGTAGTTATCTCCTCAGTTTTCTCTTTTTATTATATCTTGATCGGTTACAGAGGACCATTTATTATCGTGTGCTTCAATATATACAGTCTTTTACCAGTCAACTTGCATAAGTAATTATTAATAAACTATTCATTAATAATCCAGATCAACTATTTTTAAATAAGTAAGTCGAGTCTTTTATTTACTATTATGTAGCGTCAGCTGTTCATTGATAGGGATCTATAGTTCATTGTGTAATCGGGTTAGTTAGTTACTAATAACTTGGGTTAGCTATTCGTTATTATTATTTCGACTATTTATGTTATTATTCGTGATTGTCCATCAATAAGTGAAATCAGCTTTTCATTAATAAGTGGGTCAGCTATTCATTAACATGTGGAGTGAGCTATTCATTAATAAGTTGTGTCAGCTATTCATTAATAAGTTGTGTCTGCTTTTCATTATTAATTAGTGAGGTCAACTATTTATCAATAAATGATGTCAGCTATTCATTACTAAGTGAAGTCAGCTATTTGTTAATAACTGGAATCAGCTATTCATTAATAAGTGGGATAAGTGGGATTAGCTATTCATTAAAATATGGGATCAACTATTCATCAATAAGTTGTGACAGCTATTCATTAATAAGTGATGTCAGTTATTCATTAACAAGTGGGATCAGCTATTCCTTAATAAGTGATGTCAGTTATTCATTAACAAGTGGGATCAGCTATTCCTTAATAAGTAATGTCAGTTATTAGTTAATAAGTGGGATCTGCTATTCCTTAATAAGTGATGTCATTTATATAAATAAATGGTGTTTAAATTTATTTGTTAATAAGTGGACTTTATTACAACATACATACAAATTAAATTGATGACAGTATCATTCCTCAGAAAATTTCCAATTATTTCTTTATTTGCTACATTAGCCGTGATGTGTGCTGCCTTCGATTTACCCCACATTTCCTCGCCTTAATTGGAATATGATACACGGTTGGCATCTCCAATTTAATGGCCATAAAATTTAATGAACATGGTGGTAAAAAGTTGCCCCTAATTTTGAAACAAAATCTTAAATACGCTCAAGTAATGTTTATATAATCACATTCATATTGTTTACTTGCTGTACCCCGCGACTTCATTCGCGTACCTACGCACATTACTTCATTTTACTGAGATAGGTAAAAAAGAAGCCTATCTTACTGCGTGATAATGTAGCTTACTATTGGACAAATATTTTTTTAAATTGGTCCAGTAGTTTTTAGGGTTCTATACCTAAAAGGTAAAAACGAGACCCTATTACTAAACCGCCGCTGTCTGTCTGTATATCTGTCTGTCTGTCTGTCACCAGGCTGTATCTCATAAACCGTGATAGCTAAAAAGCTGAAATTTTCACTATGTGTGTATTTGAGTTGCCACTATAACAACTAATACTAAAAATAAAAAAATGAAAATATTAAGGGTTATTAACAACAATAAAACCCCATACAACAAACGCAATTTTTTACCGTTTTTTTATAGATGATGGTATGGTTTGCGCCGTGTTGGTCCCGGCCTCCTTTGTAGAATAGGCCAACTGCCGTTCTGCCAGGCAGGTCGTAAAAGGCGACCGATTGGCTATCGAGTCACTACCATCGTGGCTACTAGGTGGTAGAGTTCTGCATTGTCTCGCCCGGGTCTGGTACCACCGCCTTACCTATTCCTGTCGCAATAGCGTCAGTGCTTGTCGCTGTCGTGTTCCGGTTTGGAGGGTAAGGTAACCGGTAAACTTATGCATGTGGCATTACACCTCGCCACAAGATAGCAACGCACCATTAACATCTTTGGTGTCTATAGGCGATGGTTGACTCTTTCCATCAGGAGACCCATCTACTTATTTGCAATCTTATGATATAAAAAAAAAATGGAACCCTTCGTGCGCGAGTCCGTTACCATTACAAACAAACAAATCTTATCTCTTTATAATAATAGTATAGATACAAGGTTACTCAAAAATGTTATTAGGATTTGCCACAGTATCATTTTTCAAAGGTCTCGGTAGTCGGTAGCAACCTAGAACTTGCTGGCAGTATCAGCTATCTCCTGCTAAGCAGCACCAGTTCCAGTTAATACGAGTAATAATTCGCCCAGGTTTGGCACAATCGCCTTACTAATCCTGCCGCGATAGCCCTTATTCATTGTTGTGTTCTATCGTGTTGATAAGTAAGGTAGCCGGTAAATTAATGAATGTAACATTACCATCCCAATATTCCAATAGCAACGCACCATTTACATCTTTAGTGTATAGGCGATGGTTACCTCTTTTCATCTGGAGAACCATCTGCTTGTTTGATATCTTATGGTAAACACATCTCCTGCTCTCTTTCTTCTCCCTCCGTCTTTCTAAACTATCTGTATCGTTACTGTAAAGCACTTTAGTAAACGTGTTGGTTAAGCATTTTTGCCCGTGTAGCTCCCATTCGTCACATACGCGTTTATAAATCTACTCAGGACTTGTTGAATGGTTAATTTTTAAACCTAAATCAGCGAAAATTGTTAAGGAGCATTTTGTCAGGCTTTAGCTCTGATTAACCTCAAAAATAGCAGTCTCCTTATGAATCGGTTTATAGAAGTTTCTTAAAAAATATTTCTTTTATGTTCACCGCTCTCAATTTGACGTAGGTACGATTGTGAGGTACAATTTCACGGTTTTGGCTTAAACCAGTTTATATAGTTTTATAAAAGGTTTTCATGTCAGGAAGACGATATAGGTACCGGGGAAGACCAAAACTGACACACCATAATCAGATTGATCGAGTACTGTGCGAAGGTTGTGTTCAGAGTCTTCGCAACCGGCGTGTGTCTGAAGAGAGTGATGAATGTGGAGGAAGCGGGATAAGCCTGCAAGGATCGTTATGTACTCGTGTGGCACTCGGATCTCTCTGCCTATCCTGTAAGGAGTCTGGCGTGAAGATATGTATGTATATGTTCTCATGTCAGATCCGCTCCAAACGAAATATTTTATAATAACTGCTAAATGCCTGTATAAACCGACATTTTTTAAACCAGTTTTAAGTCCTGAATTTATTTATCACTCTTAATATTCATCAAATAATTACACGTATGTGGTCGTATTAAGCTAGACAATCAAACAGGATTTTTTGTACTTACTGTATTAAGTCATTGATAAGAAGGTATTCATTATTAATAACTAGCTATGATGCCCGGCTTCGCTCAGGAGTTGATATGAGATTACGTGATAGTTGAAATATAACAAATGAAATTTAAGACTTTATTGAAATTGGAATTTTAAATTTCGCGCCATTACTACACATGCTGCAATTGCTCGCAGCGCCTTTCGAAATGCAACCCAATTAATAGTTGTTCTGAATGAAGTTCAAATACTCGACAACAGATGGCGCCACTACACTTAATTTCCAAGTTGAAAGGGTGGAAAAACCCCTATATCCTTAAAAACACGCAGTTTAAGTTAAAACGGGAACTTTCTTGTTCGAGGGGGGATAAAGGGCTATCACACTATATAAGTCTCTTTATCGTGCCGGGACTCCTTTTTAAGTTTTATCGGCACGCACATTTATTTTATCAACTTAGTTTTATTATATATAATGATATTATTAATAACTTTAAAATTCACAACAATTGAGGACATTTCCGTAACAATACAATGTTACTTTTTCCAGCATTCGACTACTCTGGAGGTTACTTCAATCCGGTACTGGCTACGTCGTTGAAAGCTGGCTGTGAAGGACACACTTTGACTGAACACGCTATAGTCTACTGGCTTGGGGCTTGTGTGGGTTCTGTACTATCGGTATATATGTATAAGTTACCAGCTATTCAAAGACTCGTGAAAGGTACAACGGAAGTCAACGGAGACAGCATTTGGGGAGATAAAGAAGATTAAAATTTCCAAAACATTTTCAAATACTTTAAATGTTACATTTAGAATAAAACCAAAATGGGCTTTATAAACATTTTAATATGAAAAAATGAGTTAACTGAGATGGTTTCTAGGGTGTTTGATTTTGCTTGATATTTCGTGTTGTATCTCACTAAAAGCGGTTGTAAAGTTGTTCATGGCGACCATGAAGCTGATGGCGCCGGACCAAATATGTCATTACCATCATGAATAAAAAGTAGTAGAACTCTACGCTCTAGCTCGATATTTAGCAAATAACAACGCATCTTGTGATGTTATTTCGTATGCGTCTAGCAGTTGTTGCGTTATATGCACGTGATTGGCTTGTTTGCTTGTTTTGGAGTGAACAGAGAACACTTTATATTCAGGTTTGAGCTATGCATGCAGTATACATCAAGGATTGAGGTTGATATTTTTTTGGAGGATGTTACGAGTAGCATAGTTTTGCAAACAAGCGACTATTAACTTATGAGAAGATTGTTCTATAATCATTCAAAACATTGTTGTGCTTAAGGCTTGTGCTACGAACTGCTTTGGTCATTCACTAAATTGATGCCACAAACCATATCTTAGGAACTCAACTCAGTTAAACGTTGGACTTGTAGCTACTTCATTTTAATTTTAATATTATTTATTTAAACTACTACAAAAGTACGCCAAATAATTTGATTATGTTGTACAACTACAACACGATCACTTTATGTGTGGACCTCACTGAAACACAATACTCGTCTTGCTTCTAATTTAAACCCGCACTTGCCTTGTATGCTGTTCTATGATTTTAATGTGCTGTGTGATCTGTAACGTCTATAACAGAGATCAGTGTGTGTGACGTTTTCGGCGACGAAATGTGATCGTGTTGTTTTTACCAATAACGTTTCCTCCCACCAAGTTACAAAATAAATTCATAGATAAACGTTTTGACTCGCTTCTAAGCTATATGATTTTTTTTGATATATTAAGTATATCTATTTTAAATAAATATTTTGATATCTATATAATTCTTTGTAATTTTACTTGTATTTTAATTTTAAATAAAAGCACAAGTGTGTTGTTATATATTTACTGAACAGAAAAGTTTTAACAGCCTTGCAAAATTTGTCTCGTTATTTCTTATTATAGCTATTGTATACAATTGACAAGAACTCACACCTAAGACCAATAAATGTGTTCCTTTTTTCCGAATGTCATGGGATCTGTGACTGTATCCTCAACTTTTTACTTTCTAGTAAGTAAGTACTTATGGCCTAAAAACTCTGCCACTTAAGTATAGTATCGTGTTAAAGTCGTTATTCCCAAAAGTAAATATGAATCGTAATAAAGTTCGATATGTCTTCATCACTACATAGTATAAAATAAAGTCACTTTCTCTGTTTGTCCCTATGTCCCTATTTCCCTATGTATGCTTAAATCTTTAAAACTACGCAAAGGATTTTGAAGTTTTTTTACTAGATAGATTGATTCTTGAGGAAGGTTTTAGTATATAAACCTTTCCGATATTCCCACGGGAACAAAAGCTACGCGAATGAAACCGCGGGCAGGTCGCTAGTCTTGAATATATTATTTTCTTTTACCTATAGAATAATTTAACTATAACTTTTTAATTTGTGTTCTCTAAATGACGACAACTACAGTTTAATTATTTTTAATTTTTATGTTAGATATTTGCATGCAAGTAAGAAGATTAAATACAAAAGACTTAGATTAACGGATCATTATTTATTAAAATTACAATGAAACTGTTACCATCATAATAAAGTCATTTGTGCAATTATTCTTAATAATAATGTAACATTTTAATCAAGAAGTCCTTATACTTCTGTCATTCTAGTCAATTTTTATAATAAGATTTTAATCTGTCTACTAGGTATCTGTTGAGAACATAATTTTAAAAGCTATTTATTTGTTATGAGTTAAGCTTTAATATTTTCTTTTTAATCTGGGCCCCGATAATTTGACCACCCTGTTCAAAAAGTATTGTAATCATTTAATTTAATGCCCTGTTAAAGTATTCAAATATTGTAATTATTTAATGTAACTCGATGGAGTTAGACACAACTCTTCGTATGCCTTTCTGTGATGAATAATAATGTTTGTATTTTTGGGTCTTGACAATTATCAAATATGTACATTTCTATATAATTTCTTAGAATTTCGGGTAGACTTTTAAATCTGGTTCATTACTCTTGTAGAATTAAAATAAATTAAAAGATTGCCATAAGCTAGAAAACATGAAGATAAAATTAAAACGATTAGAGATGTTCCTATTTTGTATTTGAACTTCTGAACAAATAATTTCAGTTTTTACGTACATTTAAAAAAATATATAATTCTTATTGATTTATAAAACACTATTTTTTTATTCTTAAATTTTACAATTGTTATTTTGTAATTAATCATAGTAACACACAAACATTTTATTTAATTCTTGTTATTTGTTATTTTGTAAATAAATGGAATAAATTAATAAATGTTGTTAACCTACGTGTTTTTATTTCGAGCAAGTTCTACATGTTTTTAGGTTTTCGCACCTTATAAAGAAAAACGGAACCATTATACCTCTTCGTTGTCCGTCTGTCCGTCTGTCATGACACTTTTTCTGAGCAACACGTAAAGGCGGTAAAATTTATCTCAAATACTCGAGATTACGGTTCCTATCAGCTGTGAAAAATCAAACTTGTAAGTCAACGCGATCAAAAGAGTTATGTTGTACCAAAAATCTCAAAATATTTTTTGCAATTTCAAAGAGAATCAAAACTTATAAGGTACTTCCCGTTGATCTAGAAATATGAAATTTGGCAAGAAGTAATGTTTTAGAGCACATGTAAAAGAAAACCAATCCGAAAACCGTAAATTTTTAGTTACTTACGTCACAAAGAAAACTCAATCAGAAGATATGACCGATTTTGTCACATATTTTGCGATTTCAAAAGGGTATCAAACCCTACAGGATATAGTTCCCATTGATCTAGAAATATGAAATTTGGCAAGAAGTAATGTTTTACAGCACATATAAAAGAAAACCAATCCGAAAAATGTACATTTTTAGTTACTTACATCACAAAGAAAACTCGCAAATATGTGACAAAAATGGTCATATCTTCAGATCAAAGATATGACCATTTTTGTCACATATTTGCGATTTCAAAAGGCAATCAAACCCTACAGGATATATGTACTTCCCATTGTTCTAGAAATATGAACTTTGGCTAGAAGTAATGTTTTATAGCACATGTAAAAGAAAACCAATCCGAAAACTGTAAAGTTTTGGTTACTTACATCACAAAGAAAACTCGATCTGAAGATATGACCATTTTTGTCACATATTTGCGATTTCAAAAGAGAATAAAAATCTATAGGGTACTTCCAGTTGACCAAGAATTATGAAATTTGACAAGAAGTAATGTTTTACAGCACACGTAAAAAAAAAACAATCCAAAAACCGTACATTTTTAGTTACTTATATCACAAAGAAAACTTGATCAAAAGATATGACTGTTTTTGTCTCATATTTTACAATTTCACAAGGGAATAAAAACTTATAGGGTTCTTCCCGATGACCTAGAATTGTGAAATTTGGCAAGAAGTAATGTTTTACAGCACATGTAAAAGAAAAACAATCTAAAACCGTAAATTTTTAGTTACTTATATCACAATGAAAACTCGATCATAAGATATGAACTTTTTTGTCACATATTTTGCGATTTCAAAAGGGAATCAAACCCTACAGGGTATACTTCCCATCGATCTAGAAATATGAAATTTAGAAATGAGTAATGTTTTACAGCACTTGAAATTATTAAATTACAGCTCATATTTTGCGATTTCACAAGGGAATCAAAACCTATAGAGTGCTTCCCGTTGACCTAGAACCATGAACCTAGGTACGGAACACTCATTATGCGAGTCCAAACCGCACTTGATGTTCTGGCACGACGGCTTAATTTTCAAATTATGTCAAATGGGCGTGCCAGACAGACTAGTTCGTTTATTACGTGACTATCTGTCAAACCGCCGCTTTCGCTTTAGAAGAGAAGGATCCCTTTCATCTGTCCGCCCTCTGGAGGCGGGAGTACCGCAAGGCTCGGTACTCTCACCTCTCTTATACAAATTGTACACAAATAACCCGCCACGGACGCCCGACGTCTAATTAGCGCTATTCGCGGACGACACTGCCTTGTACACGTCCCATTACAATAGATCCCATATCACCACAAAATTACAAAAAGCCGCCACCATTCTGGCCGAATGGTTCAGGAAGTGGCGAATAGAAGTCAACCCGGAGATAAATAAGGCAGTGTACTTTCACCGGTGTTATAGACCGTCTAATGTAAATAAGCCTAGTCGTAAACTAGGCACAATTACAATGTACGGCAGTGAAATACCGTGAGAAAAACAAACAAAGTACCACGGAGTCACACTGAACTCTACTATGACCTTTTTACCTCACATTAAAAAGGTCAAGACCAAAGCCTTGTTTGTACTTAAAAGTCTTTACTTCTTACTTAACAAAAACAGTAAAATGTCACTTAGGAATAAAGTGACACTTTACAAAACGTGTATAAGACCCATTATGATGTACGCTAGCGTAGCGTTTGCTCACGTCACTCCTTCCAACCTACACCATCTACAGGTAGTCCAAAATAAGTTTATGCGCATAGCTACGATACGTGCGCAACATAGACCTTCACCGCGATCTAAAACTCCCAACCATCATGCACAGCTAAACGTTATTTCGATAAAGCAACTAACCACTCCAATTCATTAATCACAGCCGCGGCGGACTACGAAACCGTAGCCGACGCGAATATGATAGGTTGAAGAGACCTCGCCACGTACTTTCCTATCCTGAGTGCTAAGTGTGAGTTTTTCTTCGTGGTGCCACCTAGTGGTAAACGTGAGAAACCAGTTTACCACTAGGTGGCGCTGTACAAATCACATACAAATTCCTAGTAAACTAAAAACGCGCTCACGATCGAATGCGAAAAGAAAAACTCACACTTAGCACTCAGATGACGATCCTGACATTTACGCACACACTCACACAACACGACACCGTCTTCGCCGGTCTCGACAATGAAGACTTCTCTATCAGCCACGACTCCCCTCTCCATTTTTAGTCAGAACGCCGTACTAAGCCATGGTCTGGTCTCGCAGGAGACAGCCCTTAGCGCGGGCGTTGTAAGCCCAAATATAATTTAAACTCTGGTTGAGCACACTACTCGCCCAAAAAGTTCGGTGACGCAGTAACGACCCTTATGGTCAACTGTAATAGTCATGTCGAAAAAAAAACTTGACTGTTTTTTTATTTCACAGTTAACAAGTAGATGCTTCTCTTAGTGAAAAGCGACATATACCATCGCCCATAGACAGCAAAGATGATAATAAAAAGATGAAATTAATCAAACTTGCCATGATCCGCGAACCATTCCATGTGTTTTTACGATGGCAACAAAAAGAAAGACGTCGATTTAATAAAGGGATAAAACTCACCGACGGTCCTGATAAAAAGAAGATCCCAGCGGCACAATTATCTACCCACATTCACCACACTTTTACACTCACGTCTCACGTCGGCACCAAGCATAAAAGCACACAATTTACGTTCTCAACGCACGTTTCACTTCGATATTGAAGCATCTTCAGGAGAAACGAGCACTATTTCACTGTACGGGAGTGTAAGTGCTTGGTGCCGGAGTGGGATGTGGGTGTAAAAGTGTGATTGATGTGGGTGGATAATTGTGCCGCTGGGGTCTTCTTTTTATCCGGACCATCGCGGAGTTTTATCCACTTATTAGACCGATGTCTTTCTTTTTGATGCCATCGCGAAAAACACATGGAATGGTTCGCGGATCATAGCAAGTTAGATTAATTTCATCTTGTTAATAATGAATTACCGCAATGTAACGCCTGAATAAATAAATTTGATAATGGTGCGCTTCTATCCACGTGGCGGATGGATGGGTTAGGCTTCAAAGACTTAGGCTTAAGGCTACTTGTTACCTTATCCTTAAAGCCTAAATGTGTATAGTCCACAAATGGTATTTTGAAAGCAGGATTCAACCAATAGAAGGTTTATCTGATGATATAAGTAATCATTAACCGGGCTTTAAAAAAGCTCTTTTCTTCAGGATTCATATTATTTAGAAAATTACCACCGTTTACCTGCAGACGCCTATAGGCAAAAACTTATAAACAAAAATTAGCCTGTAGACACAAAAGATGTTAATGGTGCGTTGCTAACCGTGTAGTAGGAATGAAATGCCAAATGCATAAGTTTATCGGCTACCTTACCCTTCAAACCGGAACAAGAAAGATACAACCACTAATGGTATTACACAATTTCAAGAACACCCCTTATCAAAAAACATTGGCATTTATTTAGTAATTCAAATGATATATAGATAGATAAGACGGCAGACCCCCATATACATACTCGCGGACCCCCAGGGGCCCGCAGACCACTGGTTAAGAAACACCGACTTAGACATAAAAACAAATGTTTGATTTTCAGAAGGTTTTAACTGAGTTGAGTCGGTAATTAAAATTATATACAACATAAAATTTTTGACCCACACACTGCCATGCATTTAGATTTATATTATAAGCATTTAGAATATATAATTTAAAACCCAAAACTTGATCGTGAAGTCATTTGATACAATCTTTATATTTATTTCTTGAAGTCACACCTCTTCTTGAAGTGACGGCAAATTAGAAATAAAAATTTAATCAATTGGCTTGAGTCATTAACTGTTATGTTGGTTTTAAGACTTAATTAAATAGTTTTTTATAAAGAACATATTTGTTCAATTTCTGTCATATTTTTGTATTATAATAATAGTCATTTAATTAGATAATTTGTTGTTGAAAATATACACTTTGTAAAAACAATAATTGGGATGTTAATGGGATGTTTGGCCCTTGGGACTGGTCTGTTTGTCCACAGAAGGTATTAAAATAGTCCCATAAGCAATATAAACAAAATTGAAGTCTTGGAATATAAGAAAAGTTCCTTATTTTTTATAAGACTTAAAGCGTCTAGGCGAAGTTACCACCCACAGAAAAGGTCTGGCAATATAAATTATTTATTTTTAATATTACTTCGGATAACATATACAAAAATCAGTACTTCGAACTTAACAAAAGTAAGCTATGTTTGTCTTCCTTTTCTACCTGCTACCTGTGAACGGGCTACCTACACATGCTAGTGATTACGCACACACTCTTAAGGCGAGGTATTTTGACGCACGCCAATACTATAAAAAGTCGGCGGCGCGTATGTTCTGAAAACGCTGGGAAACGGTTTTGTTTTCGGATAAATAAATATAGGACTTCAGCTGAACACCAAAATTTAGTACATTCTTTTTTGTATTTAAAACCTAATACCACCATATAAAAATCATGTGGAAAATTAGAAATATTATGAACAAATTATTTGTTTTGGAGATTTTTTAGCCTGTTTTCTGAATTTTATATGATTAAGTAAAGTGCATTCTATCATGTAATGTGTTAGCACATTCCTTAGATAATATATTCAGGTATAGTAAAGTGCATTCTATCATGTAATGTGTTAGCACATTCCTTAGATAATATATTCAGGTATATCGTATAATTTTTGTAAAACCGTTACAATTAACAATCCATACATAAAAATGTGAATAAGCAAACCAGGTTTTTTCCGATTGTCTCGGTGCCTCGCCTTAAGCACCTATAATAATCCATTCCGTAAACGCTACTTCGAAAATAAGTAACGTCTGGCGGCCCTGGGATCTTATTTTTTTACAAATAAACCCCTGAATTATTATTGGGCTGATCGACCTTTAAAAGAGAGTAATTTACTATGTAGCGTTAAAAGTATTTCAAAGTCTGGTACGAGTATTAAAACAAAACGCCGCCTGTATTATTATTTTACCTGTGTTCATACTTTACGATTAAATGTTTGCATAGAATTTTCAAAATATAGACAGACAAGGAAACAATAATTTGATTTGATTTCGTACGTGGCAAGTTCGTTATTCTTTTCATCTTTTAAATGTTGTATTTTTTGTAGTTATGATTTCATTAGCTGACCTGCGCAGCTTCGCCCGCGAGTAGATTAACATGTTGTCAAGATAGCTTTTCGTACACATTTCATCCCCTATTTCGACCCTTTAAGGGTTGATTTTTGAAATAAAAATTAGCCTATGTTTGACCCCAGCTCTTAAACTAAAATCGGTCCAGCGGTTTAGTCGTCAAAGCGTAACAAACAGACAGACAGACAGACTTTCGTATTTATAATATTAGTATGGATTAAGAATTTACACGAATAATTGCCAAGTCTAGCTGCATTTGTGTGCCAGATCCATTGTTCGTATTAAGAAAATACCATATTATAGGCAAATTTTATAACTTAATATTTCACCATACAACCTGCTGCACTTTAGAAGTTTTTTTTGTGAAAAAAGTATCTCTATTATTTTATATTTATTTATTATTTATTTATATTTAACTATTTATATAAATATATTCCAGGTCATCATCTAATGATTGCCAAATTTCATCTAAATCGGTCGTTTTTGTGTGATTAAGTAAGAAACTTCCATCCGTTTATCTATGCGTCCAAATATCCAAACCTTCGTATTTATAATTTTAATATATATTTGACATGATTAGGCAAGTAATATTTCATAATCCAACTTACTGGCTACTGGTTATAATTGATACTTCAAATTCTCGTTAATTGTTTTGTTGTATTGTATATAATTTATATTCCATATGACGCCCAAATTCAAGGTTTTTCTCATAAAGGAGACAACCCTTAAGGTGAGCTCTAAGCTCAAACCTAAATTTTATTTGGAAACTTTGCCTGCTTAAAAGACTGTCTTAGTAGTTGCCTCAAGATAAACTGTTGTTTCATCATTCCGAGAAAATAAAAAATGGCTACTTAATTTAAAATGCCCATTCTATTTGACAGTTATTCTATGGATGGACAGGATTGACAATATATTTGTTCACTCGCAGCCATCACTTACATAACAGGAGCCATGTTGGCAGTTATACTTTTACTGTGTGCACCAACCACAGCATCTTTCAGGCTTGAACTACCCGAAAAATCCAACAACCAAGTGAAATCAATAGCAAAGTGTTTAGCTATTATTGCAAAAGACAATCACTTTTTTAAACCTACGACAGTTATTTATAATTATAAACCAGAACAACATTTAGTAGAAGAAACTATATTAAATTTAATTTTACATGAATTTGGTCAAAATGTACCATTAATAATTACTGCTGATTTAAAAACAGTTATTGACTCCTCAAAAATTAAGTTATTAATCTTAGTATTTTATAGAACTTGTGAATATTTATTGACTAATAACATTGATTTTTTTGAAAATAATATGTACCTCATCATAATAGAGCAAACGCCTTGGGAACAATGCACTGATATTATAATTAAATTTAGTAAAAATGTAAAGACACTTGATGTCACATATTTAATTTATGAACTAGTTAAAGAAAAATACATTTTTGTTACAAATATCCCGGAATATGATGAAAAGAGCTGCAAAATTTCGGAAAACGTTCACTTTGTTAAAAATAATTACTGTGAAAATGCAGTTTTGTCTAAAAATAAGTCAGGACAAATATTTTCTTCTAAAATCCCAACTAATTATAAGAAATGTCCATTTGAAATCGGCTTAGCGACATTATTTCCGTATTCTACAGTAAAAAATAAAGAAAATTTGACTAATCTCGATCCTATTAATGAAGCACATGGATCCGACGTTGAAATGCTAAAAATAGTAACGCAGAATATTAATGCTTCGTTAAATTTTTATTACATATTTAGAGAAGAAGAAAATCCATATTTGCATACGGAATTCCTTGATTTCCTCCGTAATGGAACCCTTGATGCTTGTGCTGGTGGTCTATACAGAATTTATGGTGACATCGTGGAATATTCTGGTATCTACTCAAGCCAAACTGTGGACTGGATATATTATGTTGAAAGAGACATAAGGTCTTGGCAGTCACTCATAGCAAAAATTAATGGGCTTTATTATTTTCTATTTTTCTACATATGTTATACATTAGTTTGGAAACTTATATCAGCATTTGATCGGCAAACTACTTCAACAACAGAAACACTATTGTATGGCTGGGGTGCGTTGATTGGAGCAAGCGGACTGCCTGATGCGAGATCGATAAAAAAGAAAATTATAAATGTAACCTATCTAATAATGTGTATGCATTTATCTGCATACATAAGTGCACAAATGTATTCATATCTAACTATTCAAGGCCCACCGCCAATCTACAAGAACGCAGATGAACTAAGGAATTCAGACAAAACTCCTTATTTGAAATATGCCACAATGTTTTTTATTAGAGACAGAAAATATGAATTATTTGCTAATACTTCGAAAGAATGTGGCGAGTTTAACAATTGTCTTCAAATTATATTTAAACATAATGGAGCAACGATTTTGCTGGATAGTTATTTGATCCCTTTTCAAGTGTTAACTGCTATTAATGACGAGGCAAGGGTCTTACGAGTTCCTGAAAGCATCCTGGTTGTATATCACGAAATGCTTATTAGAAAGGATCATCCATTGAAAATCAAATTTAAATTTGTAATTAAGAAGCTCTTTGAAGCTGGGATTAGTCATAAACTTTATAATGATGCTATCGGTATAACAACTGTTCATAAATCCGGAGTATTCAACAAAAATATAATGTCTGAAAGTTACAGCTGTTTAGTGGGTTGTTCGATAACATTTGCGCAGTTAGCAGGAGTATTTTACGTTTGGGTACTTGGAAGTCTCTTGTCTGTGTCTGTTTTTATAATTGAAGTAATAACAGATAGAAGACTACGAAAATTTCGTTAGTAAATATTCAATGGAATGTTGCAACGCTGTACGCACGGGCATAGGAATAAATTGAAGTCAAATTCACTGTTGGCGTTAATAAGGTTATACTCAAGTTTAGTCAGTCAGTTACTAATGCAAAAATACCTAAGTGCATTATTAGCATTTTAAGTAAGTAAACGTACGCTTAAGTAAGTAAAAAAGTAACCAGCGGAATACTGACGTAGTCTAAAGGAGGAAAATCATCAACCAAGATATGACTGGAGACACTGATTTAAATTGCTGCTTAAACAATTTGTTCAAATGACTGATGATTTTGGATGAGCAGAGTGCTCAGCTAGAGTTTAAATGAATTGGGCTAAGAGCCCGCCCTAAGGGTGTCTTCTGTGAGAACGAACCTCGGCTTAGGGCAGGGTCTTGACGATGTATTTGCACGTCGATATTATTGCATAAATACACACAATACACATATTGCAGTTACTCGAGAATAGTGCTAAAAATTTAGTGTGACCTGCATTGATTACTTCTTCACAATCGTGTGTTTGTCTATTTATTTATATAGCTTAAGGAGAATAAAACCTTTTTTGATGAAAACTTAGTAGGTAAACTTTTTGTTTAGATACAATTAAAATGAAACAAACAATGAAAATATATATTTGTTTTAATTTATAAATAATATCGTTGATAAGAGAGCTTATTTTGATCTTACCAATATAGTTATATATTACCCTGAATTATGTATTTACTCCTAGTTCTTTACGCCTAATTGTTTAGTAAATTGTTGATAGATTAATCTATCAACAATTTACTGTTAATTTACATTTAAATGTTGTTGTTTTAAAAAGCAGATAATTATTTTTTATATTATATGATAGTAAACAAGCAGATGGGCCTTCTAAAGGAAAGAGTAAACCATCGCTTATAGACCAAAGGTGATAATGGTGCGTTGCAGAACACGACAGCGACAAGCACTGACGCTATTGCGGCAGGAATAGTTAAGGTGGTGGTACCAAACCCGAGCGAGACATTGCAAAACTCTACCACCTAACAGCCACAATGTTAGTGACTCGTATAGTCAATTAGTCACATTTTTCGACCTGCCTGGTAGAACGGCAGTTTGGTTTATTCTTGAAAGGAGCCCGGACCAACACGGGGAAAAATTAGTGTAAATTTTGAAAAGTTTTAAAAGTAATTGTGCCCTGCATTGAATGTCGTTTAGCTTAAATGAAGACAATTTAGACCTAAAGATCAGTTGAATATCTTCAAAGTTACTGTCACTGAACGAATGAGGATCCTGAAGCCCTTCGAAATGATCCATAACCATAATTTTTTTCTATTAGATAAATCTACTAGCTGCGCCCTGTAATCTGTATCAGGCTGCCCTGTTTATATTTTTTAAAATTCCAATGATTTTTTTTATTTTTCGATAATAAAAAGGACATGTCAAGTAAAAATCTTATTGAGTACATTATATATTTTACAAAAATTGTGTTATTCTTTTTAAAACAACTCGATAAACTCTGGAACAGTCTTTTTCACTGGGATTAGAAGGAAAAGCTTCTATATTATAATTTTAAGGAAAAATGGACTCTCAACTAAATCTTTATGTTGCAAGCTTCCATGGACTGTGCAACTGCTTTCCGGAGACCACCACCCTTATATAACGAAAATGTATATTATGATAAAAGAAATAACTCTAATTTGATAAAAAAAAAACAAAAATATTAAAAAGTAAGACATAGTCTTAGGCTATGCCTTACTTGCTGGGGCGTAAGAATGAGTATTGTGCTATGCATAATATTAACGGATACTTTATTTATGTTAGAACATTTATATGGCATGATAAATAAAAAATAAATAATAATAAATAAATATTCACGGGACAAATTACACTTACTGATCTAACTCCAAAGTAGGGAAATTATTTGCTTGTGCTATAGGTGTTAGTCAACGATACTAATACATAAAAATACATATATAAATACTGGAATATATTTAATAAAAACTCAAACCCGGAAATACAAACATTTATGCTTATCACACAAATGTTTGTCACCACAGGGATCGAACCCGAGCCCCGTCGATTGCGTAGTCAAGGTCGCTAATCACTCGAACAACGGGGCGGTTAAACTTTAAATGACGGCAATACTTAAAAGAAAGGAAGACTATGTGGCAAGTTTCTCTGCCTAGTGCTAGTGCATGATATGTGTGTAAATTAGGAATATGTGGATACAATGGGTTTGTTATATTGAATACTAGTTGCTGCGTGCAGCCCTCTGCATTATACATTTTTTAGTGAATCCCGCGGGATAGCCTAATTTTTCCGGGATAAAAAGTAGCCTATGTGCTATTCCAGGTTATTATCTACCTGTGTGCCAATTTCATTTGAATCCGTTCAGTAGTTTTTGCGTGATTGAGTAACAAACATCCATCCAAACATCTATCCAAACATCCATCCAAACATCCAAACTTTCGCATTTATAATATTATAATATAGATTGATGCAAATATATGGGATGCAATAGTCAAAAACTCACAATAAGAAAATACTGTAGAGTCATTTCGCCTGTTTGAATCCACTTAGTGGAGTTTGCAAATTTAAAAGTGAAAATAAAAATGATCTAGCTCTAGTTTTGAATAAAAAATTAATTTGATATATTAATTATTTAGCCTTTATAAGTTTAGCTCAAAGTTTTCGTCGAAACATCTTGTGTTTTTTTAAATTGAGAATTATTAGAATTAGGCCAATTTCCCAGTTTGGGTCCACAAAATCCTGATTGCATCCACCCATGGACCATTTCGCGTCTACCAACTAAGAAAAGGGAAGGATGCATACAGGGAAGATTTTTATAAATAATTTGGTAAGAAATATTGGATTTTAACTGTTTTTTTTTAATTTAAGAATATAGATATGTATACAGAAAATAAACATAATTAAAAAAAACAAAATTAATAATCTTCTAAACGTTGATAAGAATTAAAAATTAAAATTCTAAAAAATAATATCACAATGTTTTTTCCTGTATATATTTTCTTTTTCTTTGTAGTCTCTGAAGAATTCATCTAAAACACGAAAAAATATTAAATGAAAAAATTTGAAAATATCTGACCTGTTCAATTATTATTAATCGTATTTGATAATTTGTTTAAATTTGAATACATAAAATTCTATCTCTAGTTTTAAACAATATACCATAAATTTTAAACTTATTTTGCAAGCAAGATAAAAAAGATATATTTGAAAAACAAATTGATAAAATAAATATAATATTTACATTATTATTTGTATTCTGTTAAAAGACGGATGCAATCTGTTATCCACTATAAGCGTAGTTTACGTCTTAGTGCGATTAATGATTATCGACATAAAGATACAATAAAAAGTTCTACAATCATAATAATGTGAACGCAAATTAGTCATCAGGATATTCATACTAATAATGTTTAAAATTAACATAAACAAAATGTTTCTTTCATATTTCACAACTTAAAATTAAACAACCAACCAATTTATTTTGTATAAATAGACGAGTTCGCATCCGTTGCGGACGTAAAGTAGAAGATTTATAAATGTTTTGTCATAATTCGCATCCGCTTTATTTTGAGTATTAACAATAAATAAATCAATCATCACCATAATTATTTTAATTTTTTTCTTCACCATTAAATTCTAGAAACAACTATGTATCCAAAATTTCACATAAAACAATGACCAAAGACCAATTGGCGGTAAGCCAAACGCTCTATTGCTCACTATTTCTTTACTAATATTTCGCACATCAACACTCTTTTGTTGCACAGCTAAGATTAACTATTTTTTCAAAACTAGGACTGCTCGTAAGAGAGGCACATACACATAGAACTTTTTTCTATATGTATGTGCCTCTTATACATTGAGATATTAGCAACAATGACTTTTGATCTTAGAAGTCTGTTAGTATACTTATTTTCAAGCATAATTATAAAGGAATCTTTCAAATAAACGCGAACTGGGTGATAGACGCGAATAGGTGAATTTACCCTATTTCAAATAACAGCAAGCACAATACAACGGTGCTGAATTATCAACAATGACAAGACTTAAATCTAAATACCGCTCATCTGATTTTCCTCATGTATACCCAGCCCATGTTGAAGGTTACGTCATATAAAAGGCAAGAAAAGGCTAAACGTTTCGTTGCCATCATTGTCACTTTCTAGTTAATAGGGTTCTGCTGCTTTTTGCAATGTCTCACTTAGGGTTGTCAACGCCGCTACATCTACTATAATAACATTGGTGCTTGTCACTATCGTGTTTCGGTTTGGAGGGTAAAATTAGGGGTCGACTTATGAATGCGGCATTACCCTCCCTGATAGACAGATTTCAATGCATAATCAACAAAATAAGCGAACACTAGTGATGATTATTTCCATCCGTCAGAAGAACTATTTTCTGGTTTGCTATGATATAAAAAATGTAGCATAGAGTAGGGTGGCCTTTACAACAAAGTGCAGGTGTCAATGTACATGATTTGTTATCGTTTACAATACCATTGTCTGCGTCAGCGTAGTACTAGAATGCAAGTGGCTGGATTACAATTTCATCGACTGGCTTGGCATAGTAGTAGTATGTATTGAATAAATTACAATGCATTTCGTTGTTTCACAAAGTTTAGCAAACAGAATATAAAGCTTGTGTGAAAATTAAGAAACCTAAAAAAATATCCTGTATTTAAACTATTGAGTTTGTTGGAATATTTTTTGTGTATGGTCTTGTCTGTAATATTTCTAGGATACTGCGTTAACAAATGGATTTCGTTTCCGACGCTCTGTATAAATTTTTGTGTGAAATTGCGCGTTGCAATAATCACATAATATATGTAAATGCCCCGGAGCCATTGTAATCAGAGCAGTTTTCATTCTTCAAACTCTGCCATTCCCTTTCAAGGTAAGACCACTGACTGAAAATTAGGTTTTGAGTTGTTAAAGTCGTTGCATTGGAGATTTTTTTTAAACTCTCTCTCTAAATCTACCTTTATGTTGACTCCATCAGTTTTCAGTTAGAAATCAATATCAAAATTTAAAAATCATCCATGTGCTAAATTTCATACAAATCCGTTCAGTAGTTCTGACGTGATTGAGTAAAAAACATCCATCCAAACACCCAAAATTTCGCATTTAGGTATAATATAGATATCACCCCCTGTAACACCAGTTTAAGATATGTCAATAAGTAAGTTTTCTTTTTACAAATGTACATATTAACAGAAAGCGATATAGTGCTTGCTTGGGAAAACTTGAAAAACTTTAAAAACAACAAAGAAAAATGTCGACACGCAGGGATTGAACCTGCGATCGTCTCCCTAAAGCCGGGACGCTCTACCACTGAGCTAGTGTCGACAGGCTTGGCGTGGCGTAATTCTCTTTGCTATATTTATTTATTTATTTATTTATTTATTTCCACACAAAAACAAATACAATAAAACATGCATACAAGAGTGTAAACATAAATTCTTACGAATTTTACCGTACACCCTACATCATCGACCATAGTTAAGACATAATGTTATCGATAACGCACAGCTAATACAAAAAGATATTATTAAAAATAGCAAATCATCGAGTGTTGTTTTTACAACTGAACACAATATAAAATATCATGAGTATAAAAGGGTACCTAGTAAAAGAAATCTTACAATAAAATGTTGCCGGACCAGATTGGCGGCTATTTTGTTATTATAATATTGTTATTATATATATATATATGTATATGTATATGTATATATACACATATATATACATATACATATACATATATATATATATATATATATATATATATATATATATATATATATATATATATATACACATATACACACACACACATATATATACATATATATATGTGCGAGTGTGCGTGCGTTCGTGCGTGCGTGCATGTGCGTGTGTGTGTGCTTGATTTGATTAATGAGCTTATTATAATGACGTGTAGTTCATTATTGTTAATTCAATATAATGTCGTTTTAATTTAAATTTAATATTTTTTTCTGTTATTTCATCTTTTAGTGTTTTGGGTATTTTATTAATTAAGTTTGGTATCACGTAACTTAAACGTCTTTTTCCATATAGGTTGTTGTATATAGGTAAAGCAAATCTTTGATTTCCAGATCTTCTGGCGGAATACGTGGTATGAGGTTCTAGTAACTGTTTATCAAAATAGTGTTCTAATAATAAAGCTAATTCAATTTTTTCATGAATGGGTATTATTTCACAGAAGGCAAAGAGATTACGGTAGTCTTGTTTATATTGTATTTTTATTTTGTAGGGGACTAGTTCTTTTAAGATTCGTAACTGTAGGGAAAAAATTTTGTCTAGATGCGTTCGAAATGTTCTACCATAGCTTGTCAATCCATAGGATATAATAGATTCAGCTAAAGATCGGTATAGCATTATTAATGTTTTATAGGGTATTTTGTCTTTAATTAAAGAAAATTTAGCTAAAATAACTCTTAATTTCTCACATACATAATTAATGTGTTCTTTCCAATTTAGTCGATCATCGATTACTAGTCCGAGATATGTGTGTTTTCTAA
This sequence comes from Apodemia mormo, assembly GCA_036924255.1. Lineage (NCBI taxonomy): Eukaryota > Metazoa > Arthropoda > Insecta > Lepidoptera > Riodinidae > Apodemia > Apodemia mormo. The sequence goes on from JAUPFN010000017.1 coordinate 30,735,937, forward strand.
CCAGATCAATAGTGTCACATGCACAGGACATCGGATTATTACTGAGGCCTAAATGAAAGCACTGGTGGTTATGAGCTATGATCTTAGGTTTAACGGCGCTTCTGTTTTGACTTGTGCTGATATACATTAGTTTGGTTTTTTTAGCATTGAGTACCAATCCGACGTCATGTGACCACTTTGCCAGTATGTCAAAATCATTTTGGAGTCGATTACGTCGATTGTATTGATAGTTAGATATACATACGTATAACTAGTTAAATATTCATCAGATATATATATATATATATATATATATATATATATATATATATATATATATATATATATATATATATATATATATATATATATATATATATATATATATATATATATATATATATATATATATATATAGACGCTTATCCTAAAGATAAGTGATAATTATAAAATATGTTAGTAGTCATTGGCATTCTTGAAGATAATAATAAGACTCTCCCTCAGACTAAAACACAACAGCGATAACACAAAAATTGTCTCGGGAAAATAAATTTCGGAAGATAATGTCAATGTTAATCAAACACTAATGTCAATGTTAATGAAAGATCAATAATGTGATTTGATTAACATCATTTCATTGCTATCTTATTGTTGTAGTAATTAAATTGTGATCTGGATATAGTATAGATTATTTTAATCTAGATTTGAACTTCGTTTCGAAAACGAAATGCTTTTATGATTTCTCTGCTGAGAAACAGTACCTAATATGTTTCTGATTGCGATTGTCAACTGATTGCGATTAAACATATTATTGCTTTCAAGTAAAGTTTTTTGAAAGTAAAATCTCAGCTATTGCATTAGCAAACAAAAGTCGTTAAAAAAAACTGTAAATGGTTGACACTGCAGGTCATCCCTGAACTTCCGTCTAAATTAAGGTATTTTAAGCTCAAACAGTAAAAAGTATAAGCATAGATTTTTCAGTTCAAACATCTATTTTTTTAAATGGCAGTATATTAATTTTTGAAAAGCTGTATATTTTGAAAACGATGATGGCATTCAACCCAATTTTTGAGATCTAAAATATTGCTTTAGCTAAATAATCGATAGGTTGAAAGATTTGGAAGCAATGTCAAAAAAATTTTTTTCAAAAAATTTTCTCACTGATAAATCCCAAACAAATAGAAACATTTTCATCAAATTAACGAGAAAAGCTGATAAGATTTTTAAGTTTTTAAACGAGAAAAGCTGATACGATTTTTAAGTTTTTAAACGAGAAAAGCTAATAAGATTTTTAAGTCAATCGGTATATTAGCCTGAAAGTTATTTCAAAAATGTTAAATAGGTTTGCTAAAGAAAACGTAATTTTAATACCTATTTGAAAAGCTGTAACTTTTGAGAATTAGATTCATTCATGTCAAAAAACACTTTTTTCAAAATTTTTCGTCAACAATTACTCTCAAACGAATAAACTGATTTTATGCAATTTGTGCATTAAACGTAGTTTTTTGAGAAATAGAGCTGATTATTTTTTGTACTCAATCGGTATATAAATCTGGAAGTTATATTAAAAAATACTGTTTCGCCAACAGTGTTTTTTAATATAACTTCCATACATACATACAGACATACTGACGTCATCGTGAAAATAGTCAGAAAAGATTCCTAGGACCTCAAAACGTGGACATCTGTTGAAAATTCGATTTTCGAAAATCGGGGCAAAATCAGTAACTTAAAAACAAAAACTTAAAAAAAAAGGTATATAAGGACCTTACTTCCTTATCCTACATACAAAGCGGGAAGTTAAAAATATGACAATAAGTTTTTTCACCCAACAGCATGGTGAATATAGTATAACGACAGTGTTTACATATTAGTTAGACTTCTGAACCGTAGAAGGAAGCCGAAATTCCTTAAAATGTTTTTCATAATCGATTAAGACCGTTAATGACAGATACGATAAAGCTTAAATTACATTTATGAATATAAGTTACAAATCATGTAACGATGAAAGCATATCTTAGTAGCTTTAAAATACTGATACTGATCTGAATACTGATGTATTCACTTCATTTTAAGAGTATGGTAAGTAAAGTAAGCGACCATAATTTGGGTTGAAAGCGTAGTACATTAATATTCAAGACACGGCATATCGTAAAATACTTCATTGTTTACACTAGAAATTTTAGAAAAAATTTTTTTCTTCTCATACACAAAATTTTCTTAGGTACAATTTTATTTTCCCGTTCAAATAAGTTGTCAATAAGTTGAAAAGGCTTCAGTATCTCAATATAAGATTCATCATTATATTTCTAAATTCAGGATCCTGCTAGCTTGGCTACCAGTTTACCAACAGGGAGTTTTACAAATACTCTGGTTTATGTATAAAGTCACCTCTGTGGTCTAGAGTGGAATTATTTTAAAAACGGATACCGGACGGTATCCGTTTTTAAAATAATTCGTGTAAATAAATAAGTTAATATCACAGACTGAAAAGAAATCATTATATTGAGCATTGCCTTAATTCACATATAATCAATATTTTTGGTTTCTATTGAAATAATTGCTTGAGAAAAAAAATGTTAAAGTGAACTGATTTTGTAACTTATTAATATTGTTTTTTTAATATTTAACAACAATATTTTCGACATTTTGGCTCTATGTTGTACTTTAAGACCATATGTCCTGTTGGAAAAATGCATAAATTAAAATATTTTTGTACATTACAATGGTTGTATTTGTCCTGAAAGATAACTCTAACGCCTATTTTCGTAAAACGCTATAAAGGGATTCTCGTCGTTTTAAAAAATAGTTATCAAAAATAATATTCTTGCTCTGTAGGGTACTAAATCTAGCTTAATCTTGCAAAAACTGTAATATCTTTGAATAATCTGCTCACATTATTAAGCTATTGCTCTAGAAAAAACTTGAAAACATGAAGTTTTCGTTGCGAATCGAATACACGCTTTTATTAACGTTTGTTTTTGCTTGATGATGATATATAGTTTATTTTTATGTATATAGTTTGTATTTAAGTTATGTAGTATGTATTGCGTTTATTTTATGTCATATACAAAACTTCATGTTTCTAATTGAATTTAAATCATGCATTCTACACCAAGTCCATAATTATCTTTGTTATAAGCTCGTCTATTGTACTTATTTTCCTTCATTTTTTTATTTCACTGGTTACTATGTACACAAAACAATTAAATAAATATATAATTTTCTTTAAAACTGTACATTAAGGGATTTAATCGATTCTACATTCGATTCTTAACAAACTATTTTTATTTTTAACGCTATTTTAAAATTTTAAAAACACTTCATAAACTATATCCTAGTATAAGATAGTACAAGCAAACGATCCTTCTGATGGCAGAGGACAACAGTTGCACAGGGCACACTAAATATATAAATTGGTAATCTCGTTCGTGTCGTTACAAAAAAGTATAGCCATGGGCATCAGTTTGACGGCTCCAAGCTGAAATACGACATGCTTTGATATTATGGCGATAGATATTGGACAACGCGATCGAGACGCCGCAAAAATTTGTTCATAGTACTCACAATGGCAATACAATTGATATTAAGAAGTTAAAAGCTGTCTAGAAAATACGCAGATGGAAAAAAGTGTGTGTAACATAACAGTATCGGTATCAATAAAGTTTAAACACAGACCATATGAATACTAATACTCACGCCATTGGATTATCTTGAAAGGTGTATCCATGTAATCTGTGTTTAAATGTCCAAGAGAATTAAGAACTAGCTTGCTTATGACAGATTTTTATAACACGTAGGTTACATTGCTAAAAATAAACAATCTTTGTGAAAATAAAAAGTGGAAAAGACAAGAGTTTTATGCCTTGTTTTGTTTACGCCAAATATACTTTATTGCTGTCTGCCTCGTCATGAAGCGGTAAAATAAACGTAATTTACATGTGTGTAACATTACATCTAGGAAATAGTACAAAATTTAGTGCATACTTCATTTTTATTTGCTCTGCAATCTTTCACCTAGTAAACCCTTGGGCTAAAATATATAACACAGTTGAAAATAGAAAAATTGAGTCTCAGCTGCGACTGAAATGTAAAATAAACTATGTTTAGAAGAAGCAGCTCCTTAGTCTAAACTTTTTTCGGTCACATACAGTACGTGGTCACATTATAGTCTTCGCAATCGGCGTGTTTGTATGAAGAATGAGAAGGAAGCAAGACAAATCTGCGAGGATCGTGTCATATGGCTCTGGTTTCTTTCTGCTTACCGCGTACGGGATCTGGTGTGAAGATATGTATGTCAAAAATTTGTAAATATGTAGCCATAAAGGCATATATTGACTACACATGTCACTACCATCGTGACTACTAAATGGTGGAGTTCCGCATCGTCTTACCTGGTTATTTGATACCATTTCCTAACCTAATCCTGTCGTAAAAACCTCAGTGCTTGTCACTGTCGTATTTTGCATTATTTTTGGTGTCTATAGGCACTGGTTACCTCCTTCCATCAGATCTACCTGCTTGTTCAAAGTCTTGTCGAATGACGTAAAATAAACCACTTTCGTCACTTTTCTCATGTCAGAAAATCCATAAACGATCTAACAATTTTATATTCGAGAAGACTAAATGAATTTAATTTGTATATTGTAGACCTATGCCACTGGTTTCTTTTATTTCACCTTCTTATCTGTTCACTGTACTAAATATTGGTCATTTAAAAAATACACTTGACATAAAATTTAAATGTCTAAGTTATTATTTAATACGATATAAAAATATGTATCCGAAATAATTTGTCGTCTCTATACATTGTTTAGTCTGTAATCAACATTATTTACAAATTATCTATATCAATTAATCAGTTGAATATTAGCAGCCATGTTAGTAATATGGGTGCTCGGGCTCATATTGACTACCAATGCTGAAAATATAAAACCAATTTTTAATGATTTTAGTAATCAAACAAATACAATGGCACAATGTTTACATTTTATTATAACTCAATACAGTACAGTACATAAATCTACAATAGTAATTAATAATGTAAATGAGCAAGACAATAGGGCTGAAAAGTTTTCAATAAATATGGTTGTCGATGCTTTGGTCAAAAGTGTTGTAGTGCCTCTAACAATAACAAATAATTTATATGCAACAAACAATATGGAAGGTCATTTGCTAATCTGTATATTTCTTAACAATTGCAAGCTTTTATTGAATAATAGTATTGAGTATGATGTAAAACATAAATATATAATAATAATTGAACATTATTTTGATGAATGTAAACAGATAATCGAGGAAACTAGCATAAGGCTAAAAGCTATAGATCTAATATATTTTGTTTATGACTCCTTAAGCAACAAATCTATTATAGTAACAATGATTCCAGAAATTAATGAAACAACTTGTGAATTTAATAAAAAGGGGCAGCTGACTCAAATGAATACGTGTGACCCAAGCTTATTTTCCAAAAGGCGATTAAACGATATATTTCATTCAGAAGTTCCACTTGATTATAAAAAATGCCCATTCAAAATGGGACTTGCAGCCATGTTTCCCTATTCGACGATAAAAAATAGAAACAATTTAACGAATATTGACTCCGTATATGAAGCAAAAGGATCTGATGTTGAAATTTCAAAAATAATAGCTAGCAAAATTAACGCTTCTTTATATATTTTTTACATTCACACGGTAGAAGAGAATGCATTTCAACATATGGAATATTTAAAATTTCTTCTCAATGGGACCCTTGACGCATGTGCTGGTGGACTTTATAGGATTTATGGAGACCTTGTTGAATACTCTGGGATTTATTCCCGTCAATCTATTAGTTGGGTATATTACGTTGAAAGAGATATCAGATCTTGGGAATTACTAGTAGCAAAAACCAACGGACTTTATTATTTTCTGTTCTCCTGTTTTTGTTACATATTTGCATGGAAGCTAATGTCACTCTTTGACCATCAAGCTATTCCAATGTTACAAATACTTTTATACGGCTGGGGAACTTTAGTGGGCGCAAATTCACCTCCAAAAGCAAAATCGATAAAGAAAAAACTTTTAAATATAAGTTATCTAATATTGAGTTTGCACTTATCTGCATACATTAGTGCACAAATGTACTCATACTTAACTATTCAAGATGCTCCACAGACTTACAAAACAGCAGACGAATTACGAGATTCTGATAAAACTCCTTATTTGAGACCTTCAGCAAAATTTTTTGTAAACGACAAAAAATACATAGAATTTGCTAATACTTCGGGAGAGTGCACTGACTTTTACAATTGTTTTAAAAGAGTTTTAGAGGATAAAGGATCAACAGTTTTGCTGGATAGTTATTTGAAGACGTTTCAAGCTTCCACTGCTGTGAATGATGAAGCAAGAGTTCTGAGTGTCCCTCAGAGTATTCTTATTGTATATCACGAAATGATTATAAGGAAGAATCATCCATTAGCTTATAACTACAGGCATATAATTACGAAACTTTTTGAAGCAGGAATTTGTCAGAAGCTGTATAATGATGCCATCGGTATTACAACTGTCCATAAATATGAAGTATTTAACAAAAACATATTGTCAGATAGTTACAGTTGCACAGCTGGTTGCGCCATAACACTTGCTCAGTCAGCAGGTGGATTTTACGTTTGGATATTTGGATGTACTCTGTCATTCTGCGTTTTCGTATTGGAAATATTTACTAGCTCAAAGAATATGAGAAGTTTGGTTTCTAAAATTGATGTATTAATAACATCTTTTTCAAACATTATAAGAACAAAAATTATAAAAAAAAGGGTTTAAAATTTTCTCTAGTGATGGTTTGGGCCCATTTTGAAGAATAGGCCATCAGTATTCTGCCCGGTAGTTCGTAAAATTCGAACGATTGGCTATATATACATGTAATTATTATCATGACTACTGGATGGTAGAGTTCTGTAACGTCCCGTTCGGGTTTATTAGTTATTTATTCCTACGGCAATAGCGTTGGTGTTTATCACTGTCACGTCGCGTTCCGGTTTGGAGGGTAAAATAGCCGGTGGACTTATGAATGTGGCACTGCCATCCCACCACACGGATAGCAACGCACCATTGACATCTTTTCTCTTTTTATCGGGATAGCCATCTGCTTGTTTGCTTTCTTATGATATAAAAAAATGATTTAAAAAATATAAAAAATAGTGATATTACCAACCTACTATTCATCTCATTTTGGCATTCATATTATAAAAATTATGAAAACTGTTAATATAATCCCAGTGAATAATATTTACCAATAACTTATTGCTTTTATCATAAAAAATATAATTAAAATATTTGTAGTAATGATAAAAAAATATTTTACATTCATAAGCATTAACATCTATTAATTTAATATTTTGATCTTTATTTTTGTTAGGCCTTAGTTACCTTGATAGCCGCACTAGCGAATCGAAAAAATGCTGAAATTATATTATAGGCATATAGGCAAAATGACTTTATTTCTGAAAATAAAAAAGATATCGTTTTTTTTAGTATTCGTATTTTAACTTATATTTCCCTAGAGTTAAGCAAATATTTTAAAAATGACAACACCTTGTCGCTGTTTGTTTCATTGTTTCGCTTGGCGGCTTTCGCACAAACAACACGCGAAGGCACGCTGTTTGTTTTTTTTTTATATCGGCTTATTTATTTTTCGGCTTTTTACAAAGAATCTTTAAACGCGCTTCAAACGCGCCGAATGTCCTTTGATAGCATCCGACTAGCGCGGCATTCTTTGATAATATAATTTACGTATTTATAGGTGTTGTCATACTTAATGTATGAAAATACCATTTAAGATTTTTTTTATTGGGATAACTAATTAATTAATATCCATAAAATTATTACACATATGTAACCGTATTACGGTACCAAATAACACCATTAATTATCCGATAGGGTTTTCTTTACACACTATATACAGACATCTATAAACATTTGTATTGTATAATTTTTAACACAATGACTGTAAGGTAAATAAATAATATAGGTACATATAAGCTAATATATAAATAAATAAGACAGAATATTTATGGTAAATTAAACGATAATTGAATTAAATCAATAATTATTAAATTTTACATAGTAGATTATTTAAATAATCGTGTTAGAATAATTATCAAAATATGTAAAAGTACTTATTTTAATGCACACGTATATTACGTGTATCGCGAAATGAAAAAAATTCTTAAATTAATGTGAATTTCAGCAATTTTTTAATAAATTGGATACTTTCCATCAGTGGCGTAGCTAGGCCGTGGGCGAAAGCCCACTTCGCCCACGGCTTCGCACCTAAAGGGGCCTCGCACTACCTGATTTTATATCTTTGTTTATTTTTAAATTAAATAAAAGCCTGAAAAATATTGGCCTCACTCCTCTGTATCTGAAATACAAACAAAACAATTCCTAGATCCTAAGTTAACGCGATATAAAGACACGATAGTTTTTCACTTATTTCAAACTTGGCGCCTGTTTTGGGTAGCTTTTGGGAACGAACGAAAAGGGGCCTTGCCGATGCGACTTTGCCCACGTGTATATTAGTCCACGCTACGTCACTGCTTTCCATCGTCGGCACTTGGTGAAACTGCATTTTAAAGTAGGTATTACAAATAAAGTAGATAGTAGGTATACAAATAAAGTAGATATTACAAATAAAGTAGATAGTAGGTATACAAATAAAGTAGGTATTACAATAAATAAAGACGTATTCTATAATTATTATTTTTTTCCTTTTGAATGGATTACGTGTATAATGTGTGTGAGAATGTGTGACTGTCTGTATGTCCTTTATAGAATCGTAAATTATGCATTTGAACATGTGATCTTTAGCAAAGTTGTTATGCATGAGCCCACGAAGGTTTCTGAGTTGTAGTGTAATGTTTTTCTTTCAAATTTATTGAAGTCAGTGGCGTAGCAACGCGCGCAGGGTACAGCTAGTCTATACATATAATAAAACTGTAAGAGTTCAAATTCTGTACATTAAAGATATTTTAATTTTTTAACTTCCCACTACGTATGTAGATAAGAAAGTTACTGATTTTACAACGATTTTCAAAAATCGAGTTTTCACCAGATGTCCACGTTTGACTTCCTAGCAACCTTTTCCGACTATTTTCACGATGACGTCAGTATGTCTGTATGTCTCTATGCATGTATGTGCGTGTGTGTGTATGTGTGTATGTAAACATCTCTTAACTTTTGAACTGCTGTTCTGATCGAAACGTGGTTGATGGTATTCGATTGGATTCCGCTCAACTTAGACTTCCTGAAAATTTGAACCAATTCGGTCGAGGAGATTTTGAGAAATTTTGAAAAAACGTCAAATAAATTTTAGGCGAAACAGCATTTTTTTAATATAACTTTCAGATTTATGTTCCGATTGTGTGCAAAAACTAATCAGCTATATTCCTCAAAAAACTACGTCTAATTCATAAATTGCATCAAAATAGGTCAGATTTAAAAAAAATACTGAAAAGTGTATGTTTTACTGCATAGGTCAAACTTGAAATAAAAATTCCCTGAAACTTCCTACTAACTTGAGGTATTTTACTCAAAGCAGTCCAAAATATACCTACATCAGTAAGTTGAAAACATTCAACACAGTTTCTTGAGCTCTATATAAGTTACCTCGGTCACGACATCGATTCGTTGGAAAATCTGAAAGTTTGTCCGTAAAACACAACACTTTTTGAAAATTTTTCATCAACTATAACTCTTCGGCCTTAAATCTTATTATTGGCATTCTGTGCAAATTTTCAAAGAAAAGAGCTGATTTCGATATTGGAATCCTTCCGTAAGCTAATCTGAAACATGGAATTTATTTGTTCTGTGGTCTGAAAGTTTATTTGAAAATCTGAAGTAAGTTCTTTTTTTATTTCATAGCAAACAAGCAGATGCCTGAAGGTAAGAGAAACCATCGGCTATGGACACCAAATATGTTAATGTTGACGAGATGACAATGCCACATGCATAAGTCTACCGGCTACCTTACCTTGTAAACCGGAACACGTCAATGTCAAACATTGACGCTATTGCGGCAGGAATATGTAAGGCGGTGGAACCAAATACCCGGTGAGTCGTTGCGGAACTCTACTCCTAATAGTCACGATGGTAGTGACACGTAAGTACCATCGTGACTAATCGGTCGCCTTTTACGACCAGACTGGCAGAACGACAGTTGGTCTATTTTTCAAAGAAGCCCGGACCAACGGAGGGGGGTTCGTTGAAAACAACACTTCGTATTTTAATATTTGAAAAGCTATAGCTTCTCATTGATTCGATTCTGATAATTCAAACGGTATTTGACTTCGTTTTCAGGGTTTCGTGCCTAAAAGGTAAAACGGAACCCAATTACAAAGCCTCCGCTGTCTGTCCGTCAGACTGTCTGTGACCAGGCTGTATCTTATAAACCGTGATAGCTAGAAAGCTGAAATTTTCACAAATTATGTATTTCCGTTGCTGCTCCAACAACAAATACAAAACATAAAAAAAATATTAACGGGCTCACAATACAATAAACGTGTTTTTTTTTCGTATTTTCTTGCTATTATGGTACGGAACCTTTCGTGCGGAGTCCGACTCGCACTTGGCTGATTTTATTTTAGAACTAAAAGATTGTAGACATAGTGATGTCATGATGATCATAGTCGGAAAAGCTACCTAGGACCTCAAAACGAGACGATCTGGTAAAAACGCTCTCTCTCTCTCTAACCGAAAGTTAAAACAAAAACAATTATATTATTTTATATATGACTGCGTCCGCGTCATCAAATGCAAGAATATTTTAAACAACAGGTGCACGCCTAAGCCACGGAGCGCATCGTTCGATATCCCTACTACTCAAATTGTTTTGCTGCCTGTACAAAAGGCTCTGAGCGCCCGCCGTTCGGGCAGTCTTGGCTCTGGCGTGGCTCGGTACACTTGTTGTATCTTGCTAGTAGCTTATCCTTGACTCTTGGATAATTAATTTGTGTAAATAAATTAATTATTATTGTCAATTATAAATTAGTCGCAGTACAATTTATAATTGACTATCTATTGCTTAAAAAAAATTATGACTTATTTGTAATAAGGAATAATTAATTGAACTATGGTTGGAATTATTAACGAGAACTAATAATTAATAATGGAAAGTTGATCAAAATATAAAGAGCTGTTAAATCACCACATCCGCATTTTATTTATCGCACCTGACCCACTTCCTACATATATATACTTTATATAATTAATAAACTATTTAAATAGACCTTGGTGCCGAACGAACATTCTTTTTTTATTAATAACAAGCTGGTTTATGAACAGCTTCGTTTTGACGAGGCAACCATCTTTTCTATCTTCGAAAAATCTCGAATCTGGTAATTAATAAAGTTATGGGGGTTTTAAATTTTGGTTCAGTGATGGAAAAATATTTATTAATAACAATAATTATTTTTCTACTTTAAGCGCTTGATTATATTATGAAAAACACTATGAAACGTTTGTCCTACACATTCGATAGTTTTCTGCCGAGTCCTCCACTCTAAAGTTTCGGAATTAGGTACGAGATTTTTAAATTGATATTAATCAATTTAAAAACAACCTAATTTTCTCACAACAGCTTATTGTATTTCAAGGGTCCTACACGTAAAGTGGAAAGTTTTTTTAGTCCGACACTCTAAAATTTTCCTTTTTGTCTATCTTTATAAGTCACCCGATTCGAGAATTTTCGACATGTGCTGTACTGCGGCACTGCATATTTAGGAATGTACCCTTAAGATGTATTCAAAACTTATTTAAAATTAAGTGAATAATTAACAGAAAACGTGCGCTGAATGCTAGCCACATTGTGGAAAAAGATTTTTAAAACATATCATGATTTTTCAAAAATATAATATTAGTGGCCCTGAAACTAAAACCCCGGATCCCCCGGTTTTCGCCCCTCTAGATGGAGGCCTGCTTCTGCTGTACAAGTGAGTAAAAGGTGAACGATTACCTGTACAAGTCACTACCATCGTGACTACTGGGTTTTAGTTCTGCAACATATTCCTGGTTTCGATGTCACGGCCCTACCTATTCCTGCCTTAACATAATCAATGCTTCAATGCGTACCGTCGGTTAGGTGGTAAAGTCATAAAATCATAACAGTCAGACAGACAGTGAGACAGATTTTCGTTTTTAGAATGTTAGAAAATTAATATTTGGTTGAAAGATTTATTTCATACAAAGAACACAAGCTAAATAAATTTCACAAACGCGATGCTACTGATCCGTGTAAATACAATTTTCAACACATGAAGGAGAATTCATTTGACTGATAAACCACGCGTCGGACGAACATATTCATATTTCAATATTCAAAATGATCGGCCTCAAATCGCCTTTGATGTTTTACTTTATTTTGACGATACATACATTTTCATGTGAGTATTTTAAGTTTTAACATTGTAAATATCAATAAAATGAGTTTTTAAAGTAATATTTCTTTAAGCGCGTTTGGATAACATTATGAGAGCAAAATTAAATGATGCGCTCACATTGACAGCTAAAAATCGACAGAATGAAGTTAGTTGACAATAAAAATTTTAGGATGCGCGTATCCGACCTGATGCGCCCAGCCGTGGTTTGTAGTTATTAAAAAACATATACTTAATATGAACGCGAGTGGCGGATATATTTGCGATGCAAACTGGCCTGTTGCAGCCGACTCCAGGATCTCGACTCTTAACGCTTTATTAAGTAGAACTTCTTACGTGCGTACATAAGTACACACACGTTCTTTCGTTTTGTCATAACATATTCGGTCGAAATTCGTATTCAGTTCAAATCACATTCAGCCCTTCCCTATTAATGAACGAAGTTAATATTGGTGTTAATTTTTTTTATATAATAAGATAGCAAACAAACTTATGGCTTTTGTGATGAAATGATACCAACGTCTATAGAATATACCAAACAAATAAATGGCTATCCATCTATTAAAACAGACTATATCGCACTTAGACACATTACAGGCCAATTTGCGTAAAGCTATTCCTGCCAACCCAGCTCATTCCAAAGATCCAGCACCTTGGAAGAATGCTCGAACAGCTCCCTACATGTGCCACCTCCTTTGAAAAACTGAGCCCTTAGGTACTCCAATTCCTTATACTTAAACAGCACGTGGTGTGGAGTTTGTTCATGTTTTAGGTAGGTACGCCCTACATATGGGACTATAAATTACCCCATGGAGTACATGTGTTTGTTCATTTGACGATTCCCCGTTATCAGATCATTAATGGCGCGTTACGATCAACATAACGGAAATGTAATGCCAAATGTTTTTCGTGGCTGCCTTACCCTCAAAACTGTTATGCGTCAGACATAAACATGAACACTGTTACTACAGGAAAAGACAACGTTTGGATTGGTTGGTCCGAGCCCTCCTTAAGGAATAGACCATGTTCTGTTCTGGCAAAGGGAATATAAAAAGCAACCGATTGAGTATACCAGTCAATACAACGTCTTGCCCGTTCTGGTACCACCGTCTTACCTATTCCTGCCGCAATAGCGTCAGTCTTTACGTGTCACTGCCATCATGACTAATAGGTAAACTGACCATATAGTTTTTATCTCAAACGGGACACTAAGTTTATTTTAACTACGCAACCAATAAATGACAGAAGTAATGTCTGTAGGATGTATCTATTTTCATAAGAAGAAAGAAATTAATATGTTAAAAAAACGTCCCTGAAATATACTTGGGGACACTGGGACAGAGTCCTTGAAAACGGGTCCAGTCCCGTTTAAACGGGACGTATCGTCACGTTACTAATAGGTATTAAAGTCCGGAAAGAATCCTTATTTAAAGATACTAGCGATCGCCTGGTGGAAATGCGACCGTAAGTTTGACCATTGACTATATTAAAATTTGTTCTAACTTTGGCAAAATACTTCGATCTTGTAAAGAGCTAAAATTTGGCATAATTAATGCATTTTTAAAATGTAAACGTTAAGGACTATTAGGAATATGATTTACGCATTAATCTCCACACAATACACCATTTTTCTAGTATTGATTTTTTGGTTTTTTCAGTGTTCAGGCACATATAACTTTGCACTATTTCTAAAACATGAGTTCCCTCTCGCGTCAGCATTTGTTTAGAAAAATTTATACTAATTTATTATTTTACAAAAACGCACTCCGTCACGATATTCAGGTCACTTGTTAAAAGATTGTACATCTACTAAATGAGAATGTTCAGCACTCGATTCTGAAAATTCATATTAAAAAAAACAGGTAATTACATTTTGACCTAATTATCCAAAAAACGGCGGCGCAAAGAAATTAATTGTTTACAAATAACGATTTACCGTACTTGCGACTAGACTCGTTAGTATAACGTGCGGTGATCATACTTTTTGAATGTTATACTACTGCACTAATTTCGTTGAGGTTTAAGTGTCCTTAAGCAATGTTATCATTGTATCATATTTTAATTGTTTGATCCCGCCACAGACGTACCTATAATATATATCGAGATATCTATTAGAGTATAGTAAGCTACCACGCACGGGAGCTATACTATAGGTAATATATATTTTGCCCTCACTCAGCCTGCGGTCAAAATATACATATATCAATTTGCCAAAATATACCGAGACATAGGTATATATCGATATATTTTGTTGAAGTCATAGAAATATATATTATAGCTGCGTGTGCGATTTTTGAAAATGTATAGAGAAAATATATATAGTAATATGCCATGCTATGATTCATTACATTCAATACATATAATAAAATCGTAGGAAAGTCAAAACTGTACATTAAATATTTTTTTTAAAAAATACTTGGGGCGTGATCTACTATCGATATCGAAGCCAATAATATAGTTTTTAGAATTTTTGTCTGTTTGTCTGTTTGTCTGTCTGTATGTATGTCCGGGGTAAACTCAAAAAGTACTGCATGGATTTCTTCAAATTTTGCATGAATATTTCTAACAGGTCGGGTCAACATATAGGCTACATATTATCGAGCTATCACTTACGGAGACAAGCTGTGCGGAGTAAAGGAAGTCCGCGCGGACGAAGTCGCGAGCAACAGCTAGTAATTAATATATATTATAGCTACGTCTGTGGCGAGCTGACCATTAACAATCACTTTAATGACGTCTATATGAACAATCTTTTATCAGTCAACCTGAACAAACAAATTGAGAATAGTATAAATAGGTAGTGATCAAGATTCAAGAATGACGTAAGTTGTAAACAACGGTTAGAAATGTAATAAAATATTTATTATAGATTGTGATGGCGCAGTGCCAATTGACATAGAAGTTCTGTCTGCCGGATCAACCTCATCAAACAAAAGTGAACCCAGAATCATTCCGTTAATACCAGATAAGGAACCTTTGATTTCAAGACGAGATAAGAACATGAACTAATAACAAACATTATGAATGTAACTCGTTTTTTTTATATTTTTTTTATATTATAAAATAGCAAACAAACAGATGGGTCTCCTGATGGAAAGAGTCAGCCATCGCCTACAGACACCATAGATATTAATGGTGCGTTGCTATCTTGTGGCGAGGTCTAATGCCACATGCATAAGTTTACCGACTACCTTTCCCTCCAAACCGGAACACGACAGTGACAAGCACTGGCGCTATTGCGGCAAGAATAGGTAAGGCGGTGGTACCAGACCCGGGCGAGACAATTCAGAACTCTACCACCTAATAGCCACGATGGTAGTGACTCGCATAGCCAATCGGTCGCCTTTTACGACTTGCCTGGCAGTACGGCAGTTTGTTTATCCTTCAAAGGAACCCGGGCCAACACGGGGACAAATCTTCCTAAAAAAACTCGTATTATAAATATACTTATATTTTAGTTTTCTGCGTTACACTTTTTTGTGTAATCACGTTCAATTCAACGTCAACTATCAGGCAGTTTTACTTGATGACTGATTGATTGTCGGAGTCCTATTTACTACCGACGTTTTTATCAACTCAACATTCGCGCCTGGTGAAGCTGCGAAAGCGTTCATGGTCAGCCTAGTAATTCTGATATATACTCAAACATTCATATGTGGATAACAGCAATGTATATTAATTTTGAGAGATTTAATTGTACGAGGATTGGGCGCTTGCCCAAAACAAGACAATAGTTTTTGTTGGACTGACATATTTTAAGAACGCCTACTAAATTGTAAATTTAATGTCAATAAGAACGTCTACTAAATTGTAAATTTAGGGCGGCTTGCACCAAAATGCCTTAATGAATTTAGGCCCTTAAACATGTTTAGCAAATGTCAAAACGCCTTAAATTCTGTCACTTTAAACGACTTAAAATGATTTAAGCATTTTGGTGCAAGCCGCCCTTAATGTCACATAAGAACGCCTACTAAATTGTAAATTTAATGTCACATAAGAACATCTGCTAAATTGACATTAAATATGACATTAATATTATTTTAAAACATGATGTAAAAAATATGATGTAAGGCTAGCACCCTTAACCGTAGCTGACAGTCTTAATGCAAATGCCAAGGGTAGTATAGGGTAAGGTACTATAGTATAGGTATGAAAGACAAAAAACTTACGTACGTTATACATCTGTATTTTTGGTGGCTTGCGCCAATAATATGGGAATAATGTTGGTATAAAATGTACAAATTTTATTACCATAATAGTATCACCAACGCCGAGATAAAAGGGATCGTGGAAATATTTATCAAATAGTATTTCTACTTATAATACTTGCGATGACATTCGAAGTGAAAAATCTACATTTATTAATTTTCCATCAACAAAACTTTTAAAAATATTAAATCAGCACTATCATTATAATTTCCATTATCCAGATTGAATCATTTTATAAAATCAAATTAAGGAAATATCAGTAGGAATATCTCGGGACGAACTGATTAAAAACGAAAGAGCTCGCGACTTCAGATTAAAACTTTCAGATGAACGAAGTGAATGCGACGGGGCGTAACTTGCATCAAAAGTTATAAAAAGATCACTCTAAGATACTGCTACTTTATTGCAATGAGATTTCAGAGGCAATGTCAACATACTTTGAATTATACTGGGAGATTATAAAAAGGTGGGGTTTTTTTTGCATAATCGATGCATTTGAAGTCTTTTCTATGATTATTTTTAGTTTTTATAGTCTACTATAAAATTTTAACCGATCATCTATACATATAATAAAATCGTAGGAAAGTCAAAACTGTACATTGAATATTTTTTAAAAGAATACTTGGGGCGTGATCTACAATCAATATCGAACCCAAAAATATAGTTTTTAGAATTTTTGTCTGTTTGTCTGTTTATCTGTTTGTCTGTTTGTCTGCATGTATGTGCGGAGTAAACTCAAAAAGTACTGCATGGATTTACTTCAAATTTTGCATGAATATTACTAACAGGCCGGGTCAACATATAAATATTACATTACTACATATTATCACGCTATCACCTACGGGGGAGGAGCTGTGCGGAATAAAAAAAGTCAGCGCGGACGAAGTCGCTGGCAACAGCTAGTTAATAATAATATTGTTGGACAAATTACTCGGATTAACCTAATCCAAAAACAAGCTAATTATTATTATATGCTTATGCTTATATGCTTATCATATGCTTATATATTTTTGCTTGTGTTATGGTTTTTAATCAAAGATTTAATCATTTAAATTTTAAAAGATTAAAAGATTAAAAGATTTAATCAAAGATTTAATCAAAGATTACATAGAAATACATAGAGAAATACTGTTACATACATAATAAACACCCAAACGTAGGAATACACACCTATGCCAAAGAATAATGAAGACTAGTTATTCTGTGCATATACCCATCACTCAAATGTTAGTCCCTGTCGGAAATCGAACCCGAGCTCTATCGATTCCTAGTTAGGTTCGCTAGCCACTCGACCAACGGAGTGGACAAAATATTGTGATATTTAAACTACTCCTCAACTATGCTAAAATTTAGTAAATATTTTAAACTGCACAACACGAAGGTGCCTATACGTTTGCTGACAATTTTTGTTGCTAAGGTAATGTTTTAAAATATAATTTACGGTTAATTATTTTGATCTGGAAAAATTTACTCATCTATATCACCAAAATATAGCATATAATTTATTTGATCGTACATTGTATACAGATTTTATGTAGAAAAATTAATTAACAATGCAAATTTCAAAATCAGTTCCACGGCGGTAATAATATCGGCGTAAAGTGTGTTTCCAATCCGTCGATTCATTTATTTCAATTATACACCTATCGCCATGCAAACAATCAATTTAATTAAATCCGCAACACGTTTTAAAAGCATGGATAACACAGTGTTCGTAGCGATGCACTAGTATACGTTTTTAACTTCACGCTACGTTAGTAGAATAGGGAGTTACTAATTTTGCGCCGATTTTCGAAAATAGATTTTTCACCTGATTTCCACGATTTGATGTCCTAGGAACTTTTTCAAACTATTTTCACGATGACATCAGTATGTCTAAACGTATGTATGAATGTGTGTAGGTATGTGTTTATGTAATAAAAATAACTTGAACGGCTTAACCTATCGAAATGCAGCTTATGGCAATTTTTTGTCTTTTTTTTTAATTTTGAGGTTTAGAATTTTAAGAAATCTAAGTTTGGCGGAACTCCATCGAAAGTTTAGACTTTTTAAAAGTCTGAACCACAAAAACAAATTTCAACAAAATAATATTTTTTAAATAGCTTCCAGATTAATGCACTAATTAAATAAAAATATAATCAGTTTTTATTCAAGACAGATTGCGTCCGATGCCGCAAATCGCATCAAAATCAAGTTTTCATTTACGAAAAAACTTGAAAAAAGTATTTTTTCAACATAACTTCCAGATTTTTCAACCTATCAATTTTGACAATCTCCAATATTAAAAAAGGACTTAAGAAACAACGCCGAATGCCGTTTCAAAAATCAAAATCGAATCAAGTTTTAAAAGTCACAGCTTTTCAAATATTAAAATAATGTTGTTTACAGCAAACTTACTTCATACTTTTTAAATTCTATTAGTTTGAAAGTTATTTTAACTTAGTCTGTAATATAACTTTTAGCAGCAATTACGTCAATTTAGCGAGAAGCTTTAGAGATGGCCTGCAGAGTCAACCGGCTTACAGATTTTTTATATATTATTAGATAACAAACAAGTAGATGGCTCTCCTGATGGAAAAAAACGTCCCTATACATACCAATAATATTGTAGTCCAAGCGTCAAAAAGTATGTTGAACCAGAATAAAAATAAAAATGAACTTTATTGGCTTTTGAACATTAGGCAAATAATTATCCATCGGCCCATTAGGAACGTTCGGAACATTAGGAAAAAAGTCAAAAATTAAAAGGATTTTTTTCTGAAAAAATATTGGAAAAGTTACATTTTACAAGACCGATTAATTACTATTTGCCTAATGCCAAAAAAAGCGATGAAGTCCATTTTTGTCCTTATTCTGGATTTGGCAGCGCCACTTGCATCTAAATCTACCGGCTACGTTATCTTCCAAACTGGAATACGACAATGATAAGACTTTGACAATATTACGGGAGGAACACGTAAGGCAGAGGTATCACACACATGGGCGAGAGAGACGTTGTAGAACTCTATAATGCATTTTACGAACTCTCTAGTCAAATGGCAGATCGCCCAGATGGTCTATCCTACAAAGAGACCCGGATCAACGTGACATCAATCTGTGGCATCATAACTTTTAAACGGATGAACAGATTTTGATTTTGTTTTTTTATGTATACGCTTATGCATGGGATAGTTTTTACAATGTATCTAACGACTTAGCGCAACCAAAACCGTAAACAGATACTCCAGCCCCTCGAGCCTTTGCAGTAAATGCTTTGTGTAGGCTTATTGGATAATCTGCAGCTATACAAATGTCTGATGAAAAGGAATATGTTGAGAGTTATCTAACTTTCCGCTAGGAAATTTAACATTAAAGTTGTTGGTTTCAACCCGATTTCCGAAAATCGAGTTTTTATCAGATGTCGGCGTTTTGAGGTTTTAGGATGATGTCCTGACTATGGCGTCAGTATGTCTATATGTATAATGTATACGTATGTATGTGGTCTGTGATGTATACGTATTATGTGTGTATGCAAGCCGTTAATGATTTTTGAATGTAATGACCGAAACGCGGTAGACTGCACTCGATTTGACTCTACCAAATTTAGATTTTAAATTGAATCAAAATCGATCGATTCGTTCGGAAGTAATAATTATTTAAAAATAATTTTTAAAAATATATTTTTCGATATTACTTTGAGATTTTAAAACCATTAAGTAGATTGGAAACCAAAGCCAATGCATTAAAAGCCTTTCGAAAGATCAGATTGATTATCAC
Source organism: Apodemia mormo (assembly GCA_036924255.1). Classification (NCBI taxonomy): domain Eukaryota; kingdom Metazoa; phylum Arthropoda; class Insecta; order Lepidoptera; family Riodinidae; genus Apodemia; species Apodemia mormo. Next base: position 30,756,294 of record JAUPFN010000017.1, read on the forward strand.
GTTCAAGAGTTGTAACTTTACAAAAATTAAAATAGTGTTATATTCACCTTCAGATTTAAGATTGGAGATTTCAAAAATTACAATAACCAGTATTTTCGAGTTCGAAAAGAGATAAGTTAATGCGGCGCGACACCCAAGCGAGACCTTGCAGCTGACTCTTCCATTCCTAGCTTATAAAAAGCAACACTATTTTTATACAGCCTGGTCCTTAGATGTTCTAATTAATGAAACATGTGAAACTTGTTAATTGAAGTGGCAACACTCGCGCAAACATTTACAAATGCATCGGACGTTACTTATTCCGTCTGTCGAAATAAATCGTGACATGCAATCACCCCACCCGCGCCACCCAAACCCATTCGACAACCACTTACTTGTGCAAACACGTTTTCAGTCTATCAATATTTGGACCGGGCTTTAATTTATGGAGCAACCCAGATATTGGCCAAATAAAACTTTAAACACATACTTTTTTGTTAAAATAAGGATTTTTAATCAAAAAGAAACAACCGTCACCTCCAGACACCACAGATGTTAATGATTTACTGTCATCGATTTTTTTTTTATAGAAGAGGGGGCAAACGAGCAAGAGGTGCACCTGATGGTAAGTGATCACCGCCGCCCATGGACATCTGCAATACCAGAGGTCTTGCGGTTCCGTTGCCGGCCTTTTAAGAATGAGTAAGCTCTTTTCTTGAAGGTCCCTATGTCGTATCCGTTCGGAAATACCCCTGCCGGTAATTGATTCCACAACAGAGTAGTGCGAGGTAAAAAGTGTCGGGAGAAACGCACAGTTGTGGATTTCCATACATCGAGATGGTGAGGATGAAACTTCAAGTTTTGACGCGATGTCCGATGGTGGAATTCGGCGGCAGGAATTAATCCAAATAACTCGTCGGAACACTCTCCATGATATATACGATAAAAGACACAGAGAGAACCTACATCTCTGCGCAATGCCAAAGAGTCAAGCTGTTTCGAAATAGCCTGGTCGTCAACGATTCGAACCGCTCTACGCTGAATGCGATCAAGAGGAAGAAGCTAGTCCTGGGGAGCTCCGACCCAGAGATGCGAACAGTACTCTATGTGAGGTCGAACCTGTGCGTTATAAAGTTGAAGGCGATGGACCGGCAAAAAGTACTGTTTCGCTCTGCTGAGCACACCGAGCTTTTTGGAGGCTAGTTTAGCCTTGCCTTCCAAATGACCACGAAACTGAACGTAATTCGATATGTCAACTCCCAGGATTTCGACACTAGCTGAGGCTGTCAGGAGAGTGTCCTCAAATCGAGGTGATACGACAAAGGGCGTCTTTTTCGCGGTGAACACGCAAAGCTGTGTCTTCTTGGGGTTAAAAGTAACTAGGTTTTGGCGACCCCATTCCGAGACATCGGTAAGTCGATTCTCGACTTCAGACACAAGCTTGTTTCAGCACTCTTCGACGTGTTCCCGAGAAATACTGCTTCGGCCGGAGTATGTAGCATCACCAGTACTGTCATCCGCATAGCAATGTATGTTGCTAATTCGCATCACATCATTGATATGCAGAAGGAACAGTGTCGGTGATAGCACGCAGCCTTGGGGAACACCAGCATTCACAGATTTAAGGTCGGAGCACGCACCGTCGACAACGACCTTGATGCTCCGGTCAGCCAAAAAACTGGTGATCCACGCGCACAATTTCTCAGGAAGTCCATAGGAAGGCAGCTTCGCGAGAAGCGCTTTGTGTCATACCCGATCAAAGGCCTTCGCTATGTCCAAACTAACTGCCAATTCCTCCCCCTTGGACTCAACTGCTTCCGCCCATCGATGAGTTAGGTATACTAGAAGGTCATCGATATCGGTATCGATGTAATGAAATAGCCTCATCCATTGATATATATAAAAAAAACGTATCTTACGTTACCTAGTCACAGCGCTCGGTCCTACAAAACTAGGTCCAATGGACTCACTGACAATCAATCACGCGCAGGATATCATATCGTACGCTTATGCTTCTACTTTCCTATTGTATTTACCATTAAATACGCATCAAAATGCCTTCTTATTCAACCAATGTTATAATCACTCAAGAAAAAATAAGACACACGGAATTACTTTCTTTTAAGTACGGCTACAACAATTTGTTTGAAAATAAGATTGAATTATTGTTTGGTTCGTCATGTTTGTAAGAGTGAGATAGTATAATACAAAAGTGACGCAACGAACATAATCTACCGAGCCTAGATTTAGCGATTACAATATCAGAACGTAACGTAGGTATCTTCCCCTTTTTAATACATTCATAAGTTTATCGGCTATTTTTTCCTCCAAACCGAAATACTAAATTGATAAGCTTATAGTACTGACGATATTACGGTAGAAATGAGTTAAGCGCAAAGAAGTAATTTTTATTATTTACTAGCCGCAGCGAGCAGCCCGCTGCATGACAAAAGCTTTTGGCGAATCCCGCGAGATCATCTAATTTTTCCGGGATAAAAAGTAGTATATGTGTTATTCCAAGTTATCATCTACCTATGTGCTAATTTTCATGCAAATCCGTTCAGTAGTTTTTGCGTAATTGAATAACAAACATCCGTCCATCCATACATTCAGCATCCAAACTTTTGCACTTATAATATTAATAGTTATAAATTTGGTTCCAATCGTTAATTAATTTAAAACGTCAATAAAATCAAAATTGACGTTTTAAGATAATTGATGCATTCAAAAATTATTAATTTGGTTGCTAATGGATATTGCTACGAATGACAGGTCGTCGATCATAGGAACCCGGCATAAATTTAAGAAATCAACTTATATTTAAAACCTTAGTATTACAATGATACACCGCTGATTTCCTCTATAAAATAAATACAGGAACTGTGTAATTTATTAAATTACTGGCTATTCAGGAGAATTCATAAATTCTAGTTTCAAACGTTTAATTTTCGTAAAATAAAAACAGTTGAATAGCGCTTTGAGTTCACGATTAGAATCTAAGTTACAAGTTATTTGAGCACATAAATGCAATGTGATAGCATACAAAGTGGGTGAATGTTTGTGAGGATGGCCAAAAATTTAGCATTTCCCGGACGTTGAACCTTTTTATTACACATTAATTATTACCTTCTCCCATATTACATCAAATTTCTGTGCATTGCTCTATTCATCATTATTAAGAGCGAAGCAGAAGTAAATCATTTTGAAAAGTTCCTAAGACGAATATCAAAATGTCTAAGTACTGAATTATTTTTATTGAGATTTGCAGACAAAAGATATCTGCCTTTCTAATAGGCAATTCGTGAAAGGCGAACAATGGCCGAATCAGGTAGTAGAGGAACTAAATCGCTGTGATTGCATCACACAAAGTAGATTTAGAGACAAATACAATTTTTAAAACTCTCCATACACTTAGTATTAGTCAAATGTTTGTGTACGGGACTATTTATAGGTACATAAAACCTCTTCTGTTTGTGGCAGAACAAGATATGGCCGTCCACGTAGTGTTCGTAGGAATAAGGCGATCAAAGCAGTAAAAAATCCTGCCCGAAAACAAAAAAAAATATCTCGAGAGATGAAGATAGCACCTAGAACCATGTCACGTATTTTAAAAGATAACTTAGGACTCGCAGCCTATAAGAAACGTACTGGTCATTTCTCAACTAATAATTTAAAAAAGAATAGGATGGTTAATTTAAAAAAATACTAAAGCGGTACGCAAATGGTGGTCTCAGAAAAATTTTGCTTACGTATGAGATTTTTTTTGCAATTGAGCAATATTTTAACAAATAAAATGACCGTATTTGTGCTCAAAGCTCTAAATAAGTTTCCCAGTTAGTTAATAGAGTACAACGTAAGCATTATCCAACTTCAGAGATGGTTTGATGGGCTGTTATATGTTATATAAATATGAAGGAGAGAGAAAGCCACATTTTTGTAAAATAAGGTATCAAAATATCAGCACTATAGTATCAAGATTAACAACACCATGTTCAATAAACAAGAATGTTCCTTTCAGCAAGACTCAGCGCCACGTCAATTACTTTATTCATATCAATAATATTAAGTAATTAGATATTTTTTAAGGACTTACTTCGCCGGTTCCGACTTAAGACTTTTTTAGATTAGCTCGCTGACGCTATTATAGTCATAATGTGAATGTCAACGCAAAGCATAACGTGAATGCTTGCTTCGAATAATAGCAAGAGTCTTCTTTTAAACTGAAGCCGACTTCAGAGGAAACAACCTATTAAACGAAGGCATTCTGAAACCAAATTCCTCATTATTAAACTCTGGCTAAAAGTTCTGTTTATCCACAATCTCGATATTTTTGTTATAGGCTAACACTATACTGTTGTCATAACGATAAATTAACGTCCATCTATAAATATAAGTATGGACACCCTTCTTGCGGGTATTGTGACCATTTCCATAGCACAACCCCAGGCTGATAACTCCACAATGCATTGACGCGGTGAATAAGGAACAGCATTTAGGAATGCACAAGTATTCTGTGGGCATGTCGAGACATGATTTGCCTTGCAGTATCATGGTTTGAATATTTAAATGTGAAACTGTTCTATGAATTCATTATGGAGCATACTCGACACTCGTCAATCCAGGTATTTATGAGATGATCTATATTCTATAGTGATCTAGTGGTTAACTTAAAAAAAAAACATCGAACAAGTCACATTTACCCAACTCATGGATCGTACTAAATCCTCACAGTAGACGGTTGGACCACATCACTTCTTCGTAGTGTAGTGGTCCAACCGGTCAACTTATGTTCTTCTGTTTTCGACAGTATCATGCCACATATTGTAGTCACATAATGCGTGATCTCAACTCTTGGAGAAGTGATGTCATTAACAATGGGCAGGCCTATTGACCTATGCTTCGTAATGAATAATAGCTTTATCTTCACACCTACAACTTGAATAGCTGCTATTCAATGCGTAGGCCGTAGATGATGAGTAGGTAATTAGGGCGAGCGCAGCAAGCCCTACACTAGGCGACTTTCTGTGCACTTTTGTGGTACATTTTACTGAAAAAGCATCGCATTTTTTAGGTTTGAGCTTCGACGTGGTAGTTTATATTCATGTCTACATTTATTATCTACCATAAAAATACCATTTTATAAAAATAAAAAAATAGAAGGTACAATTTGTATTAGAATCTTATTACTACTAACGCCATCTCTTATTAAATTAACGAGTTAAAATTGATAGAAGATACATTTTGTATTAGAATTTTTGAACTTATTAAGAGACTACCTACTTCATGAATTGTTTCTTCATATTTGACTGGTCATCGTGCCCTCGTATAAAGGCGAGGTTCAAGTATAAACTGCAATACCTATGGGGCCATCAGTTTGATCAGTTGGGCATCGAAGGTGTATGATAAAATCATTGAAATGAGAATGCAAGGGAAGTTCAAAGTAATGTTGTGGGAGGCACAAGGGGAATTTAGGTCTAGAGCAGGGATGTTTGCGGGGAACAGAGTAAATAGAGCGTTAGAGAGTTTCACAATATGCTTATTGAGAAACAGTACAGATGTATTAATTGATTTATATTGTGTTGAGATCAATTCCCAATTTTAGCCCGAGGGTAAAAAGCTAAGAAAAGGTATATTCACGCCCGTATCCCCGAAGAGGTAGGCAGAGGTACAACGTGTGCATCCACGGTTGGCCGAAGATACTTAAGTCCCACAATGTGATAGGTGGCCAGCCTATCGTCAGTAGGGCACTTTTCTAATCCTGGGCAAAGTTGTTTTATCAGAAAACTGAAAAAACACATTTTTTTCATTGGCCTGACTCTGGAATCGAACTCCGAGGGTATCTGAGAGAAAAATTCGAAAAATGTATTCGCTGAGTGTCTACCGTCAATTCTTCGTGCTTGCGTAGTCCAAAAATTTTGAAGGTTTATTTAAATAAAACATTTTTTGATTTTGATTTCGTAAATCGACGTAAAACCAGGAACTTCCTGATTTTAGAAAAAAAAACAATTATTTCAGCAAAATGGTAAAAATGTGTTTTTTTATAAGATCAACCTTCATTTTTAATACATATTTTTCCTTGAAATACCAACAAACAAAAACCAAATAATCCTAGTCCAAAGCCTGACGACGCGGGCCTTTGATGCGAATGTAATGCTTAGGTGAAAATACGCTGAGTTTTTTAGATTAGATAATTATAAATAAAGTACATACATTAAAAGATGTAATTGTCATAAAAATACTTTTCTAACAATATCACTAGATAGTATAACTTTGCGAGCCTTACAAAGCTCTGCTTTTTGCTAGTGTTAATCTTATCTGCTATAAACTGTGATTCTGTTATGGTGAGGCTACATTATCGTGCGAAAATTCGTCATGTGTTATCCCGATAATACTTCGAAGTTGCGCTACTGCGAACTAAGTTTCGCACTCATGCTACAATAGCCTATCTCGCTTCAAATTTCGATACACATGGATACACACCGATTCAAAAACGAAATGAACTAGACGCGGAAGAAAACTGACAGAAGTCCGAAGATTCATGCACATCGCGATAACGCAAATCTTCGCTGAAGGGCGATACTCATACAATAGCTTTCTGTCTGTAACGCTTTCACGGATAAACCGCTAACTGATTTTGATAAAATTTAGGACAGAGATAGCTGAAGATCCGAGGTCCAACATAGCCTAAATTTTACAAAGTAGAGGGATTAAAGTTTGTAGGAAGGACAGTATAATTTATGACATATTAATTTATTCGAAGCTGTGCTGGTCATCTATTATCTATTAATATAAATAAAACTCGATAACTTTTAATTTACCGCTACGTATTATTTTACTACAATAGAAGTTACTGATTTTACCCCGATTTTCGAAAATCGAGTTTTGGTGAAAACTCTTCACGTCTTGAGGTCCTATCCTAGTAACCTTTTCCGACTATTTTCACGATGACGTCAGTGTGTGTGTGTGTTTGCGTGCGTGCGTGCGTGCGTGCGTGCGTGCGTGCTTGCGTGCGTGCGTGCGTGCGTGCGTGCTTGCGTGCTCGCAAGCGTGCGTGTGTGCGGGCGTACGTACATGCGTGCGTACGTGCGTGCGTGCGTGCGTGCGTGCGTGCGTGCGTGCGTGTATGTGTGTGTGTGTGTGTATTATATATATAAACGTCTCATAACTTTTGAACGGCTTGACCGATCGTAACACGGTTGATGTAGAGGTGTTTTTTTTTTTTTATATCATAAGATAGCAAACAAGCAGATGGGTCTCCTGATGGAAAGAGTCAACCATCGCCTATAGACACCAAAGATGTTAATGGTGCGTTGCTATCTTGTGGCGAGGTCTAATGCCACATGCATAAGTTTACCAGCTACCTTACCCTCCAAACCGGAACACGACAGTGACAAGCACTGACGCTATTGCGGCAGGAATAGGTAAGGCGGTGGTACCAGACCCGGGCGAGACAATGCAGAACTCTACCACCTAGTAGCCACGATGGTAGTGACTCGATAGCCAATCGGTCGCCTTTTACGACCTGCCTGGCAGAACGGCAGTTGGCCTATTCTACAAAGGAGGCCGGGACCAACACGGCGAAGTGTGCCGTGTGGTGTATTGTTCGAATAAACTAGTTTATGATAGCGCGCTATAGACTATCAACTACAATTTTCTACGCTTTACCTTGAGTATTCATAGCGCGCTATTATGTAACGCTATGCATTATATTTAGTATTTACCACCACAACTCTAGGTTGATGACATTCGATTCGAATCCGCTCAACTTAGATTTCCTGAAAATTTGAACAAGTCGGGCAAGTAGTATGATATTTTTTTAAAAACCTCCATAAAAAATTTGGCGAAACAGTATTTTTTAATATAACTTCCAGATTAATGTACCAATTGAATACTAAATTTAATCATCTATATTCCTCAAAAATTACGTCTAATGCATAAATTGCATTAAAACTGGTTTATCCTTTCGGAAGCAATCGTTGATGAAACATTTTTTACAGTGTTTTTCCTTTATATAACTTCGAAATTCTTCAACCAATCATTTTTTAGTATTCTACGATATTTTAGTATTAAAAAACTATGTCGAATGCCGTCTCAAAAATCAAAACTGAATCTAATTTTCAAAAGTTACAGCTTTTCAAATATTATAATTACAAGGTGAAATTAATTAAATTTGCTATTATCCGCGACCTATAGTTCAAGCTACAGCACTACTATAGCAAATTTAATTAATTTCACCTTTTAATAATGGATTTCCGCAAAGTAACGCCTGTATCAATAAAATATATTATAATTACGTTGTTTTTAGCAGACTTACTTATCGTACCGATTTTGAAATAAATGCGATCGATATATCGTTTTTTGCACCTAAATATTTAGCGCTGCAATTCATAAATACCATTCATAAATACCATCATAAATACCATTAATTAGATCAAAATCGATCTTTTTTTTTTTGAGATTTATTAATGACGAAATTTAAAAAATGTTTTTTAACATTGCTTCGAAATTTTTAAATCTATCGATTATGTAGCTAAAGCAAAATTTTAGCTCTCAAAAATTGAGTAAATCCCATTCGAAAAATCAAAATCGATCATCTTTTCCAAAATATACAGCTTTCAAAAATGAATATACTGTCATTTAAAAAAAATAGATGTTAGGTATGGTTCCTTTGAGCTTAAAATATCTTAATTTAGCGGGAAGTTTCAGGGATGGCCTTGAGGGTCAACCTTTTACAGATTTTTTTATAACGAGGAGGCAAACGGAGGGAAGACTCACCGGATGGTAATTGATCACCATCTTTTTAAGACTATTTCAGATGTAATGGATGTACAGTAAATGATAAGACACAACCTATATATTTAGGTCCATATTTAGTTGTTGAAGATTTAGGTGTCAATGTTAAAATTAGAATAGGAAGAAAAATAGAAATAGTTCATAAAAATAGAACCAAATTATTTATAGAGTGGTAACTGATAAAACGTATATACTTTTAATAGTATTATTTACTATAATAATGATTATTTTATATTGTTATTTTACACTGATTATTTTTTTTCTACATATATAAACATAATATATAACTAGGTAATCGTTAAAAATATTTACACTTACTGTTATATAATTTTGTTTCATGTCTATAAAATTAGCAAGCAATTACAAAAAAAATGTGATTATAAAAAAAACAATAAAATAATGAATTGTTTTTTTTATCAAATTTCTAGGGAGGTGTAATGGATGTATAGAGTCATCGTAGGTTACGCCTATATATTGGATAGTTTGCCCAATAAACCAGTAGTATATTCGCATCACCAGCTGTATTCATTTCACTCCCAGCTATAACTCTACACAGAGACACTTACTTTAAAATAAGAGATCTTTACAGTTTACACTATCCATAGTCGAAAGCGCAATGACGTATTTAGATCCTGCGTAAAAATTTAGGCAAGTACTACAAAACAACCGTCGTAAACATATTTGAAGGCGTTATAATTTAGCTGGTCAAGCTTAGTAGTTTTTGTAAGTCCTGCTAGGCAGGTCGTTAAAAGCGAACGATTCGTCAAACGTCACTTAACATGACTGGTATGTTTTTGAAGTGAAAACTTCTTTAGGCGCGTTGAGCGTTTTGGTAGAGGGTAAAATCCTCGTTTCGCGTCACCGACATGCTAATGATAATAGTATATCTATAGCTATGTTTTGCATATATTTTTAATTACTCTCAACTTAATAGTTCCGTTTTCACTTCTATCTGCAGTCCCACGACTGCTACTGTTTTTTTTTTATATATCATAAGATAGCAAACAAGCAGATGGGTCTCCTGATGGAAAGAGTCATCCATCGCCTGTAGACACAAAAGATGTTAATGGTGCGTTGCTATCTTGTGGCGAGGTCTAATGCATGCATAAGTTTACCGGCTACCTTATCCTCCAAACCGGAACACGACAGCGACAAGCACTGACGCTATTGCGGCAGGAATAGGTAAGGCGGTGGTACCAGACCCGGGCGAGACTATATATATATATATATATATATATATATATATATATATATATATATATATATATATATATATATATATATATATATATATATATATAAATTATAGTCTCGTGGTCTTTTGGTTTGCCTACTTAACTCAAATTATTAGGTATCAGGCTCGACCCTCGGATTTGTTAACAATTTTTACCCTAGTATTCCTAGGACAACCGCATTTGTGTTGCTTTGTAGACACGGTGGTAAAACCAGGTATTGCAGGTGTGGATCGCTTGGATGCTTTTCTTTATTATTTTTCCAAACATAATACTATCTATATATATAAAAATCGATCCCTATTTTCCTTGGTTACGACATCACGCCTGAATGGCTGGACCAATTTCGGTAATTTTTTTGTTGTGTTTGTAATTGTAAGGAGAAGGTTCTTATAAAAAAATATTAAGAAAATTGCGCGGAAAATTAGAAAATTTAAGAATACTTAACCACCATATAAAGTTTAATCCCGTAGACTTATATAAAGTGTCACGTTGTTTGTCCGCTATGGATTCCTAATATGTAAGGCAAAACAACGTTTGCCGGGTCAGCTAGTTTTAAATAAAATTAACTGCACTGTAAAAACTATCAGGTTTATATACTCATATCAGGTCAGGGTAGGAAAACTTCTCACTACTTCCTTTGTATTCACATATAATAATGTACATAGTTATAGAATACAAAGGCCAATTAAAAGTTTTCACAAGTAAAAATGTATGATTTAACTCAGGCGGAACTTTCAGTTAATGTTTGTTATAATAATGTGTCGAAGAAAATATATATAGCATGCCTTGGCAAAAGTTAATGTTTGGCTTGGCTAGTCGAAATTCGGACGTAAGTTTAATTACAGACTGTAATAAAATCTCTTTGTAAAAAATTGTAAAAAGTTGACAACGAACGCTTACCTTTGACCGCGCATTGGTCAAGTAGTTAGCGACCCTAACAACGCAATCAATTCCCGAATATATATATATATATATATATATATATATATATATATATATATATATCATAAGATAGTAAACAAACAGATGGGTCTTTTGATGGAAAGAGAAAACAATCGCCTAAAGACACCAAAGATGTTAATGGTGCGTTGCTATCTTATGGCGAGGTCTAATCCCATATGCATAAGTTTACCGGCTACCTTACCCTCCAACCCGGATCACGACAGCGACAAGCACTGCTGTTAAGTCTGTGCCGCATCCTTATCACTTTCATGCGATTTTGCAAGGAAGAGGGCGAAGAAGCTATACGCTTGCGTCGTTCCAAAAACTATAGGAGTCACGATAATAGTGACACACATGGCCTATTACGAACTGCCTGCCAGAAAGGTTGATGGTATATTCGTCTGAAGGGGCCCAGTCATAATTTGTCAAGGGTATTTCTATTAATTACAGTTCCAAACATCAATTCTTATCAGCTAACGACTCTGTACAAACGACAATGACTCAATTGTTGCCACGAACTGAAATTATTAGCTCCTTCATAGTCGTAATTTGCGTTGATTAACTCAAATCATGTCTTATACTGTCTTTGATCAAAATACTTTTACAAAGTGACATAATATATTACGATGTCCATACATTGAAACATATAGAAGCGAAAACTTTGTACCCTGTTTACGAAAATAACACGAACTAAGAAGTTTGAAATTTGGCACAGTTGAAGTTAATATGGAGAAGAAGTGCACAAAGCTAATATTTTTATATATTATGCCTTTAAAACACATTGAATTGGTTAAAAAACACATCACACATACTTTCATTTGACAAATATTAATATTCACACATATACATATACTTTTTTATATTACAAAATAGCAAACAAGCAGATGGCTCGCCTAATAGAAAGCGAAACCATCGCCTATAGGCACCAAAAGTGTTGCTGTGCAAAATGCCGATTTTAAAATTACGGTGTAACAGACAGACAGATAGACAGACAGACGGACGGAGAGACATATGTATGACGGGTTTATGACATTAGTACCAATGTAGATGTGGATATTGTTTATAGTAATATTTCCGCCGTGTTGGTCCCGGCCTCCTTTGAAGAATAGGCCAACTGCCGTTCTGCCAGGCAGGTCGTAAAAGGCGACCGATTGGCTATCGAGTCACTACCATCGTGGCTACTAGGTGGTAGAGTTCTGCATTGTTTCGCTCGGGTCTGGTACCACCGCCTTACCTATTCCTGCCGCAATAGCGTCAGTGCGTGTCGCTGTCATGTTCCGGTTTGGAGGGTAATGTAGCCGGTAAACTTATGCATGTGGCATTAGACCTCGCCACAAGATAGCAACGCCCTATAACATCTTTGGTGTCTATAGGCGATGGTTGACTCTTTCCATCAGGAGACCCATCTGCTTGTTTGCTATCTTATGATATAAAAAAAACTTAAATACTGTATTTCATTTAACTTTCTCCTCGTACTACCAGGTTTCTCGAGCCTCAGGAATGTGGTGACAGCTTATTGTTGTGACTTGGATCCTCTCCCTCTATTCTCTATACAGGCAGAGGCTCTAACGTTAAAAGATGTTAATGGTGCGCTGACAGCCATATGGCAGCGCATGAATAAGTTTACCAACTACCTTGCCTTCCGAAAAAGCATTGACGCTATTGCGACAGGAACATATAAGGCAGTACTACGAAACAAGCCGAAACCTTGAAGAATTTTACTACCTTATAGTTACGATAATAGTAACTTCTTTGGCTATATGTTCGCTTTTTACGAGCTGCCTGGAAAGAAGGCCCACAATGATAGAAGGGGAATAATAGAGGGGATAGTAAAGGGATTTCATCACACTAACACTAGATTTCGCGCTATTAGAGATTTCTTTATTAAATATTAATTTTTTTTCCTAACAAGAAGTAAAAAAAGTATCTTCACGCCCGTATGCGTAACTTTATGCATAACTTAGTATTTTCACGCCCGTATCGCCGAGAAGGTAGGCAGAGGTACAATAAATGTACCAACGATTGGCCGAAGATTCTAGGTCCCACAACGTGATAGATGGCAAGCCGCTTGTCGAGCACTTTCCAACTTTTATCGATGTTTTTATCAAAAAAATGAAAAAACATATTTTTGAGTTGTCCGACCCGGGAATCGAATCCGCGGTCTCATGCGCTCAACACCAACACCGGAGCACTAGACCACAGAGGCGATTTTTCAACGAAAAGACAAAAATTAGTCTCTAATTAATAAATACAATGTAAAAAACATTAGCTCTACACGCGAAGGATCCGTTAGTCCTAAATAAAAATCTATTAAGCAATTGCAATGTCATCAGAGATCAAAAGCGCTCTCCAAGACAGTCCTTACAAAGTTTGGGGTCGCGTTTACTCTTTAATTTTTTTTTAAATTTCAAAAAGGGCTTCTACCACGACCTTTGATATTTGGGTTTCATACTCCAAAGGTGCTAATGGAACCTTAAAACTAAGACTCCGCTGTACGTCCGTAGATCCATCTATCACACGGTTTTAACTCTTGAAGCGGTAGACAGACTTTGAACTTTTACAGGGAATGTATAATATGGCTGCTGCCACAACAAATAAAATAATTTTATTTTTTTTTAAATTTCATTTTAATTACATATTCATCATAATATTATATCTGTGAAAGTCTGTCTATTTGTCTGTCAGTCTGTCTGTCTGTTAAGCTAAACAAATGAACCTTCGAATAAACTCAAAATTGAATGTATCTTGAACATTGTTTTATCATTAAAAACTACACAGACAATGAGTAATATAAGCTACTTCTTACCCGACTACGCAAAAAGAAGATATGATTTTGGGTCACATGAACCAAATCACGAGTGGCAGCTAGTAATTAATATTTGTTAAATAACCAAGTTAAATATGATTTCAATGCGGGCCGAAAACTTGAACTTTGCTTATAATTTTCGATCAACCCTATTTTTTGCGTTCTCATCTCCAAAATGAGATGTTTCCGTTGGGACAGGTAGAAAGCGGTGACCTTATTCAAAACACATCTCGGAATTTCACTAAGCAATTGATTCATGTGATGGGAATATTTTTTTATTCTTGGTATTTCAAATACTTGTTTTAACTTTTTATATCAAAATGAGTTAATATTAATTTTCTTCATACTTATGTATATAATTCTTTTGTGCATGTATATGCATGGGCGTACTGAGGCGGGGGGGCAGGGAGGGGCAACTTCCCCCCCCCCTGGAATTTGTTTACTTCTCTACTAACTATCTACTGTTGTTAGATTATAAATATAATATGATGAAACTATAGTCGTAAAATGTTAAGGAGGGGGCCTCCTGGCCCAGAACCTGGGTACGCCCATGTGTATATGTGACTGAACTCCTACTAAACGGCTGGACCGAATTTTATGTATGTACAAGTGAATTCGAATATTGCTTTGAATCACAATTAAACCCGGTAGGTGGCACTGCGATCGGGTACGAGTAGTGAATCGCTGAACTTATTTTGATGAAATTTGGTAGCAAGATAGTTAAAGACCCATAATCAAGCATAGGCTAACTTTAAAAAAAAGTATCAACTCTTAAGAGCCATAGATGCCCCATAGACCTACAATAATATTGCGCAATATTACGTATTGCGCAATGCTATTGACCGTTTAGGGTTATTATTGAAGAAGATTGCACAATGATTGAACGAAAGTTTGAGCGGGTTTAATTTATATTGTGCAATATTTTTTTCTTACACTGTGTAGGCTTAATATTGCACAATATTTTTCACTTCAGAGTTTGGATGAATCGTGTTCAGTCAGTTAGTGTTTAATGTATGGTTGTGTCGTAAATTTAGGCAAAATGGCGAGTAAAAATGCTATAAAAGATGAAGAACGGGAGATTTACTTGAGTGTATAGAATTGTATAGAGATTTATTTAACAAAATCACCAGCATGGTTCATGGTTGCCGCCAAAACTTCGACGTCAGACATGTTGTTCGCTCGACAATATTGATCACATTGGTTTGTCAATTTTATTAAGTGAATTTATTGAACGTTTGGAGTCAAAGGGGGTATTCTATATTATTGCACAATAAAAGTATTGCGCAATGTTATTGTAGGTCTAGGGGGCGCCTTAGATATGTGGGGGTGAAAGTTTTTATTAAAACCTCTATCGAGGACATATTGTTACTCTCCTCGCGGGCGAAGCTGCGCGGATCAATAAGTGTCATATATTATAACTTTAAAAAAAATATAAGTAAACATTTTCTTTTTCAACTAAAAAATAAAACTTCAAGACATTTATTTGTCATTAGACCACCTTTTTACGTTTGTCCGGGCCGCCTTTGACGAATAATTCGACTGTCATATGCCAGGCGGATCGCAAAAGGCTACCGATTAACTATTCGTGTCACAACGTGGAGTTCCGCAACATCTCGCCCAGGGCCTAATACCACCGCCTTACCTATTCTTACCGCAATAGAGTCGATATCGTCATTGTCATATTTCTATTTGAAGAGTTTTAGTCGGTAGACTGACTTGTGGCATTGCCACCTCGCCACACGGTTAACAACGTACCATTGCATATTAGGTTTTTATAGGTAATGCTTTCTTTTCCTTTTCTTTCCATCAGGAGAACTTTCTGCTTGTCTACTATCTAATGATATAAGAAAACATTTCTGCTTCGTGTGCGAGAGCGAACGGAGCTGATGACCTTCAAAAGGGTCCTACAGAAACAAATCAGGTATACCATGTCATTGCAATAACATTGGAGTAACAGAATACCAAATTTCGTATCGATCAGTACTGTACAAGTTGATTGATTCCTTTCATAGGGTAGAAATGAGCTAATGATCTTGAAATAGCTGTATAGATTTTATTATTATTATTAATTATTTAACCATTTATTGTACACAAATAACAAAAGTAAACCTAAAGACAAAATTAGTAAAAAAGGCAAGCTTATCTCTAAAGAAATTTCTTCCAGCAAGCTCAAAATAAGAGAAAAAAAAATAAGGTAGAAAAACACGTGTACAAAACAACAGAAGAAAGAAAACAAAATACAAAAGAAACTTAACTATTAAATTAATTCAACTTTTTATGATTACTTACTAAGTCTACAAACAAAATAGATTTTATTCTATCATAGCGAAGAACCATCTTGACAGACAGGGTTTTCAATTTTTTTAAATATTATTACATAGCAAATTAACAAATGGGATTACGAGAGCCCGATGGAAAGAGAAACTATCGCCTCAGACAGACAATCATCAAAGATGTTAATGGAGCGCTGCTACCGTGTGGGAGGATTGCCACATGCATAAATCTATCCACTATCATACCTTCAAAGCCGTATCATGACAATAACAAGCATGATTGACGCTTTTGCGGCATTGATATTATATACCGAGACGTTGCGGAACTCTACCACCTAGCAAAAGTAGTTCAATTAGAAAAAAACCGCAACTAAATCGAATCATCCGTTTGGGAGCTACGAGCAAGTAAATATGTTAGTCCCTGTTATGGCAAGAAAGAATAGTAAGACGTTATCAGGTCTGTAAAATGCGGTAATTCACCATACATAATTCACGACCATCACCATTCATACCACCACCGACCCATAGACGCGTAATGTTTGATTTTCTGTACTGAATGGCATTCTGCAAATGACATTCTGGCAACTAACTGAGGTAAAACGAAGCGGGATTGCAACGCCGTGATTGGCTAACTCAAGACAGCCGTGGAAGATAGTGATGTACAAAGTGCTAAGTGTGAGTTTTTCTTTTCGCCACCAGTGGTAAACCAGTTTACCACTAGGTGGCGCTGTACAAATCACATACAAATTCCTAGTAAACTCGAAATGCGCTCACGATCGAATGGGAAAAGAAAAACTCACACTTAGCACTCTGTATAGGATTTTGCGTGAAGATATGTACTCGCATGTATTTATAAAAAATACTAACAGTTTATTAACACCTTGATATATATGTGTCAAGCACTAATGTAGGAAGCAGTTTATGTAATGCGCAGTTCTGACCACTATTCCAAATGGGCCTTGAGGGCCTTTGTATTATAATGCGCTCATCCCACGAGAATGGATCTAATAGAGGTTAATCATAGTCGTAATACAATAGAACGTCTCTTCGCACAATGAATTAGTTAATATTATTTCTAGAAACTTTGAATTTATATTTTTAAAAAGTTTGGCTGTTAGGGACCCATTTAAATAATATATTATTGCATTATTGTATTCCTGCCAGAAAATTTATAGAGGCAAATAAAGGCCAATATTTTCATGTAAAATGTTGCTAAGAAGCAATAAGTATTCAGGGGGGTCACATATTTGAGGTTCAATCGTGATAGGCTCTAATCCTAAGAAATCCATACTCAGGACCCTATCAGGGGGGTCATGACTCCCATGACCCCCTCCCCCCCGGATTCGCCCTTGCTAAGAGGAGAACATATGACTGGAACTGTCAAAAAGTTGTCAGATCTCATGTAGAGCCCCATGACCCCCCTCTGGATTCGCCCTTGCTAAGAGGAGAGCAATGAGTGGAACTGTCAAAAAGTTGACAGATCTTTTTTTTATATCATAATATAGCAAACAAGCAGATGGATCTCCTGATGGAAAGAGTCAACCATCGCCTATAGACATCAAAGATGTTAATGGTGCGTTGCTATATTGTGGCGAGGTCTAATGCTACATGCATAAGTTTACCGGCTACCTTACCCTCCAAACCGGAACACGACAGCGACAAGCACTGACGCTATTGCGGCAGGAATAGGCAAGGCGTTGGTACCAGACCCGGGCGAGACAATGCAGAACTCTACCACCTAGTAGCAGAACAAAACCTACCTGGCAGAAGGGCAGTTGGTCTATTCTTCAAAGGAGGCCGGGACAAACACGGCGATCTCATGTAGTGCCAAGTTTTTAACTATACACGCCCTCTCTACAAGCCTTTTCTTCACAAACTCTACACGTTGGTCAAAATATGTGGCTTGGCCATTTCGTTTCTACAAAAACTATTTATTGTGTAACAGAAAAACAATAAGGGATGAATAAATTTTACAAATTTACTATCTAGGTTTTAATGAATAATAATTGTGTTTACTGAGCTGTGAGCAAGTGCAAATACTGACATAAAAATTTACCTACTCAATTTTCGTCAGCAACTTGTACGTCTTTGTTATTGTAATATATAAATAATAATCTGTAATACTTAGGTATTTAATGTAATGTAACTTGCTTTTGTTTTCTAGACTAGTTGTCTGTTAACGCATTATTTATCTTAATAGGTTATTTCTGCATTTAAAAATGCAGTTCAGTCATCTTTGTATTGTCATCTCACTCTAATTATAGTGTACGTATCTGTTTTCTCGCTTGGTTTGGAATCCTAGACACGGAGCTGATATCGACGCAGCCTTATCACAACATTTTTGTTGTACAATATTATACAATATCACATTTTGATATGGTTTAAAATCGTTTGCATAATTATGAAAGAGAGGTTGTTCACATACCTGAATGACCGTATCTTGTAGTATTCGAGAATGGATCCGTCCACATTCACAACCGGCCAGTTTTAGCTAGTCTCGCGTTGACGTTTTATGAGGGTGGTTGTCTTTTCGCGACGTAAACCGGCGTCCGCGTGTTTTTGTTGTATTTAATAATTTACAAATTTTATTCATTCATATTTTCAGAACAATTTAATTTAAGTGAGTGTTTTAAGTTAAGTGTATTTAATGTTATCGTAAGAGAGAAGTGATTGGATTCAAGTTATTGAAGGTATGTCAACCAGTTTCTTAATGTTTTTAATAATTACTTGGCGGATACGGGTGATTTCCTATAAAGCATGGACTTGTTTTTAGTCCGGTCAAGCGTGGGAAGGAATTCTGGTTGCAATATTATCAATAGTATTTCAATTGTTTGTTGTTGTTTCATTGTGACAGGATATCACGGTTATTAGATTTGTCATTTGTTCTTCGTCCTTCAAATGGTTTTTTGTCAATTTTAATGGATTTGTAAGTGATTTTTAGTCGTGAAATTGTGGAATTGACACTTATTGTTCTATTTAGAATCGGCGATGTTTTAAATCATTTAAATTTTACATATACACTTTAACTGGTTTTTTTTACACCTTCTATTGCTTATCCCAAAAATTACTTTTGTTAGTCGGACAAAAAGATAGCCTAATATTTATCTAAAAAGCCTTCCAAATCCCTTGTAAATGTGGCTATCAAACACAAAAGAATGTTTGAAATCAAACTAGATGTTTAGTTTATTCAGAGATTAGCTCATATAAATAATAAACTTTAGCGTTATTATGTGCCTAGGTATATCTATTATTGTAGAGCAATTAATGCATAGGTGGGTATATTAACTAACTTACGAAAACCGGAATACGACAGTGACAAGCACTGACACTTGCGGCAGGAATACCTACGTAAGGCAGTGGCGGTAAATACCTGGCAAAATGACAGTATTTTCTTCTTCTAAAGAGGACCAGATCAATGCGGAAAAAACGGGAAAGGTGATAAATGCCATCCGAATGTGTTCCTATGTGTTTGTCTAGGCTTCTATCCAAGAATAGTCTGGCAAATGACGAATGGTTGCAAACTGTCGGTCAAACATATCATGCAACTACTAGGTATTAGTACAGTATACTGAAGACTCAGTAGTCAATCTACATATATATGATATTCGAGTAATGCACACATAGACACGCGATATCTCGGAATGGTTCGGTACAATTTGTACCGCATCAGTCGGAGATATCGCGTCCGTGAGAGGTGTCTATGTGTGCTATGCTCGAATAATACTTGTATGTAACATTGACTTCTGATAGTCTCTAAGTATTCTGTGGTATTAGCAACATCTCGCATTGCATTACATTACCTATTTCTGCCGCATAGCGTCAGTGCTTGTCACTGTCGTGTTCCGGTTCGGAGTGTTTCCTTCTGGTATCTTGGAAACTGATCTGCTCTGAACATTTGTATATAACTTTGTGTTTATATTGTAAGGTTTTGCTTTTCAACTTAACTTACATATTATGTTGTATTTCTTGTAAAAACGCTATTTTACACAAAAAAACATAATTTATAAAAAATATATGCTAACAGCTAACATTAAACGCTCTTTAAACAATTACAATAAATCTCTTAAATTTTTAATATACGCTTGTACATGACGCCGCGCAGTTGTGATTATGCTATGATGTCTATTCAATCAACGCGTGAATTGTGTCGAAATATATTTTTCGATAAAACACGATTTAAAAAAAACGAGCGAAGCTCAGTCACCCAGCCCAGTCGCCCAGCCCAGTCGAGTACATGCTTATAATAATGTGACACAAATTGGAAAATGAAATCACCCTATCAAATTAACAATCAGGTGAATATTTAACGTAAAAGCCGGCGCGGCGTGCTTTGGATGATTTATCACTACATAATGAGCATTTATTATCTCATATCATCCCAATGGTATATTTAGTAGTATCATTAAAAACATTATCTCGCTTTCGTCGTCTCTATAGGCTGAATGAACAGATTACCTGACTATTTGCCGTCCTGCCTGTAAGTTCTTAAAAGGCCACTCGTCTTTTACGATTTGACTAGCAGAATGTGTCGACCAATGTGATTCAGGTCAAAAAATTTGCTTTAGAATGGCTCAAAGAATTTGACTTTAACCAAATAAAAGTAATTACAAAGGATTGATCAACGTTATAATAAAATGTATAATCTCTATATTTGACGGAGCTATGCCCGAACATATGTACACAAAATACATAAACATCCGAATTGAGAACCTTTGCAATGTGGTTGAAAATTTGCTGAATATACTCAGCGACATAAGGTTTATGCTTAAGGTGTTTCAGAAAAGGCTTTTTTGCTAAATATTATCATTGTTTTGATAATAAAAACTATTTTGTTTCTCAATAATATCCTTAATATTTTAATGATTTTCAATCGTTATTTAAAAAAAAAAAAAACAAAATCTCGCGGGCGAAATTGCGCGAGCCAGTTGTTAATATTATTCCTACTTGTAAAAGTAAATTTTTTGCTATATTTTGCTAAGCTAGTAGTAAAATCTTGATTTTTGTATGCACGTTTTGGCCGGAGCACACAGAATATACCCTAAATATACCATAATAATAATATATATGCAAAAAATTCAATATGAGTCAACCATCGCCTATAAACACCAAAGGTGTTAATGGTGCGTTGCTTTCTTGTGGCGAGGTCTAATGCCACATGCATAAGTTTACCGGCTACCTTACCCTCAAAAACTGGAACACGACAGCGACAAGCATTGACGCTATTGCGGCAGGAATAGGTAAAGCGGTGGTACCAGACCCGGGCGAGACAATGCAGAACTCTACCACCTAGTAGCCACGACGGTAGTGACTCGCATAGCCAATCGGTCGCCTCTTACGACCTGCCTGGCAGAACGGCAGTTGGTCTATACTTCAAAGGAGGCCGGGACCAACGAGGCGATTAATCTGCTCTAAATATTTTATTATTTTCCTGTTTTAATTTAATTTCATTATTGTGTTAATAAGATAACTGACGTGTTAATCTGAGAGGTCTGCTGTTTAGAAAGAACTTCGGGGTCTAGTAATACCCGACGCGTTAGTCCGACACGTCTGCTATCTACATAGTAACTTCGGGCATCTAACGCGTCGTGTATTTTAAGCTATTGCATAGCTTCTATCGCGGGCCTTGAGCGTGGAGACCGAATCCAGAAATTCCGTAACGAAAAAAACCTAACACCCCCACTCCGACCGGCATCCATTCCATCTATCGATAAATACCAGAACTTTTAATGACTTTTTTAATATCACGCTTGTCTCTTTAGGTCAGCAACCCGCCTTTAGGTGGCATTGGTTGTATTGGAAAACTACCGTAATCATATATATAATTGTAATTGCATAAGTTGATAAAAAATGCTATGCAATAGCTTTATCGCGGCAGTCTCCGAGTGCCACACGTCTTTTTTTTTAAAAAGGGCAATGGACCCACCTCTCGTTCCCACCACTATAACTTCTGTAACTAAACCAGAATCATCAGCGGCATACGAGTCGGGTATTTACGAATATGCGGCCTGGACCAATACAAAGTTTTTACAAGACTACGTATTCTATTTGCTATCGTTCTTTAGGCTCTTTTTAATTTCCCACCACGTATGTAGATAAGGAAGTTACTGATTTTACCCCGATTTTCGAAAATCGAGTTTTCACCAGATGTCACGTTTTGAGGTCTTAAGAACCATTTCCGACTATTTTCGCGATGACGTCAGTATGTCTGTATGTATGTATGTGTGTGTATGTGTGTATGTAAACATCCCATAACTTTTGAACGGCTGGACCGATCGAAACGCGGTTGATGGCATTCAATTGGATTCCGCTCAACTTAGACTTCCTGAAAATTTGAACCGATTCGATAAAGGAGATTTTGAGAAATTTTGAAAAAACACCAAAAAAAATGTTGGCGAAACAGTATTTTTTTTATATAACTTCCAGATTTATGTACCTATTGAGTCCAAAAGTAATCGGCTCTATTCCTCAAGAAACTACGTCTAATACATAAATTACATCAAAATCGGTTTATCCGCTTGGGAGAAATCGTTAACGAAAAATTTTGAAAAAAGTGTTTTTTCGACATAGCTTCGAAATTTTTCGATGAATCATTTTTTGGTATTCTTCGATATTTTAGTACTAAAAAAAACTACGTCAAATACCGTTTCAAAAATTTAAATCGTATCTAATTCAAATCAAAACTTATAGCTTTTCAAATATTAAAATTACGTTGTTTTTAGCAAACTTACTTAATTTTTTTTAAATAAATTTCAAGTTAATTCACCGATTCAATTAAAAATCTTATCAGCTTTTCTTCTTTAAAAACTGCGTCAAATACCGTTAATTTAATCAAAATCGGTCAATTTGTTTGGGATTTATCAATAAAGAAAATTAAAAATAAAATGTTTTTTGATATTGCATCGAAATATTTCAACCTGTCTATTATTTAGCTTAAGCAATATTTTAAATCCCGAAAATTCCCCGAATGTCATCATCGTTTTCAAAATATACAGCTTTTCAAAAATTAATATACTGCTATTTTTTAAAAAATAGATGTTTGACCTAAAAATCTATGCTTATATTTTTTACTCTTTTGAGCTTAAAATACCATAATTTAGTGGGAAGTTTCCGGGATGGCCCGTAGGGTCAACCGTTTACACATTTTTTATCTTTTCTTTCTTTTATTTCACTAGGATCTTTTCTTTCTCTAAGATCTTTTCTTTCTCTGTGATCTTTTCTTTCTCTAAGACCTTTTTCCCTAGGACCTTTTCTTTCTATAGGATCTTTTCTTCCTTTAGGATCTATGACTGTAACCACGTGCCTTAATTTTTTTAGCAGTCTTTGTCAGTAATGGCAATAAATACTCTCTATTAAGGAACTTATGATAAAAATCTCTACAACATAACCGCCCCGCCCTGGTCGAGTGGTTAGCGAACATAATTATTCTTGGGTTCGATTCCCGACAGGGACGAACATTTGTGTGATGAGCATAGATGTCTGTATTTCTTGGGTGTGTATTATGTATGTAACAGTATTTATATATGTATTTCTATGTATTAGTATCGTTGACTAATACCCATAGCACAAGCAAATAATTTGCTTACTTTGGGGTTAGATCAATTTGTGGATTTTGTCCAGCAATATTAATATATTTATCTCATTCCGATGGAAAAGACTTCTGTTTGTCCGCTATTCTAAAAAAATGCAAGCGCCGCAAGTTGTTTCTTCTTTTTGTTATAAATTTCTGCAAAGTAACGCCTGAATCTATAAAACATACGTTGGGATTATTAACAAGCAAAATATGAAGGTTATGAAAAGGCAGATAAACAAAATAAATTTCGATTGTGCGATCTTGTCACTTTGCTACATAGTCATTTTACGACGTCATTTTGTTAGTTTGTTGTTTTACGACCTGGCTATTTTGCTGGCTTGTTATTTTGTTGTGTATTTTCATTAATTCGCACTGCCGTTATAGTAAGCAAAACAAAATAAATAAAATTATCATATTATATACATGTACATTACTACATAACATAATTTTTGTAAGATATGAACAAATAATATGAACGAATACAGCTAGACAAATTACAGAAAGTAATTAAAAATTATTGAAGAATAAAGGCAAATTATTTGCTTGTGATATTGATGTGTTGTTAGTTAATGATACTTGTCGTAAGTAATATCTACGCACACGTTGAGTTAATTATAACATTTGCAAATTAAAATGGCTGGACCGATTTTCTGGATTTTTGGTTTGTTATACAAAAATAGTTTCTACCTATGTCCGTTAAAGACTTTGAAACCATTCAACCGATGTGGCCAAAATCAGTTTCATTTAAAAGGTGATTTCATTTAAAAGGCGATATAATGTGAACAAGCTTTTAGACCACCTTAGGCTGCTTCTTTACCCGACTAAGCAAAAGGCATTATTGTTATTTGTCAGCCGAAAAAAATTAATAAATTTAAAAATTCAGGAAAAACGGGTTTTTTTAATAATGAGTTCAGTCATTAGTTTGATACTACCTCTGAAAATTGGTTTAATAACTAAGTTAATAAGTTGTCACCGCATTCATTATATTTACTTCCTAAGGCGGTAGTCGCGTGTGCAAAAGTTCGCCGGTACAGCTGGTCCGTACTATATATTAAATACTAGCGACCTGCCCGCGGTTTCACCCGCGTAGCTTTTGTTCCCGTGGGAATATCGGAAAGGTTTATATACTAAAACCTTCCCCGAGAATCAATCTATCTATTAAAAAAACCGCATCAAAATCCGTTGCGTAGTTTTAAAGATTTAAGCATACATAGGGACATAGGGACAGACAGAAAAAGCGACTTTGTTTTATACTGTATAATTATAACGATATTGTAAACGCGAAAGTCTGTCTGTCTGTTACGCTTTCACGGCTAAATCCTAAACCGCTTTTAATGAAATCTAGCATGAAAATAGCTGAAAATCCGGGGTCAGATAAAGGCAAACTTTTTTTTTAAATCAACACGCAGAGGCTTAATAGAGGATGAAAGTTTGAATGAAAAACTATATAAAGCTAGCAAGACGTCCATAATTATAGCGGGCGCTCTCGCGGTCAAAGCTGCGCGGATCAGCTAGTAATATGCAAACTAGAAATATACCCATTTGCTCCATTGCTTGCTTGCTTGGTTGCTACTTACTCCATTGCTACCGAACCTGGAGGAAAAACCCCGTGGGAGTACATCTAAACTAATATTATAAAGAATTGATTTTTGGTTTTTGTTTCTTTGATTTTTGTTGTTGTTTGATTTAACTAAAAAAATACTAGACCATTTTCAAAAACTCTTTTGCCTTTAGAAAGCTGCATTATACACGAGTGACACTGGCTACTTATTAATTGGAGTAATTAAATGGAAGTTATGATTTTTAGTCACACGAACGAAGTTGCGAATAACTGCTGATAGAGTTATTAATAATTAAAGGGATCTTGCCGCGATTATGTCATTTATTGTTTTCCCGATATTACAAAACAATACATCACATAATCGCGGTAAGGTCCCGTTAATTATTAAAAAATTCAGTTTAAAAAAGCCGCGAAAGCTTAAAAGCATAAATTGCTGATAGATAATAGAATAGGTAACAGTATTGAAAAGGTTAGGAATCACTGCCTTTCTCATATTCGTAAACAACACTATGAAGTTTCACAGGGCTATTGAGTGCATGGGATCATTCAAACCGGTTCATAAACAATACCTGAGTGACGTACCTCCACCATTATGCGTTCATTCAAATCTACGCACCTGAAAAGTAGCCGCTGAGCTATTTCGGTAGTCATATAGTCTAAGATACGGCTTCAGTAACCTTCTTTCATTGAAATTCCTAATTAGTCAATATTTTATACAATATGTGTAATTAAACAAAACTTTATAAGATTACCATACTATATATCTGCATAGCTATTTTTAAGTATTAATAATAAGGTATATGCTAAAAATGAACATTTTTTTTGCTCTTACTATGTCATTGACAAAATGAAAGTTTATTATTTAATAGCGTCAGTTTTTACCAATATATTTCATAATATAAGTTTTTTATTGGAAAGATACATATGTATATACTTATACGCATATATGTCGCAGTGAAATTGTCAGTAGTCGTTAGATTATAATCTACCTAAGGAGTTTATAATTTGGTTAGGTTAGCAGTTAAATTATGGTATCACTTAGTTAGATTATAATCTAACGGTATTGACAATTTCACTGCGACATATAACCTACATATAGGTTTAATAAAGCTTTAAAATAGTGTTTGTTTAAACAAGCTTAGTTATATATATACATAGTGACCTGCCCGCGGTTTCACCCGCGTAGTTTTGTTTCCATGGGTATATCAAAAAGTTTTATATACTAAAACCTTCCTCAAGAATCAATCTATCTATCTATAAAAACCGCATCAAAATCTGTTGCGTAGTCTTAAAGATTTAAGCATACATAGGGACAGACAGAGAAAGCGACTTTGTTTTATACTATGTAGTGATATAGATGTTCGGTTTACTCTGCCTACCTCGCAAAGTGGGCGTGATGATGACACTTTTGAACGAGCTTATGAAATTATGAAAATGAAGTAATATTGTTGAGTAACACCTTTTAAGCATGAGTTAGTCGGATTTGAATATAACTCTGTTTGTGTAAGAGTTTCATGCTCTACCGACTGAGCTAGCCGGGTATATCGCCTCTGTGGTCTAGTGGTCCAGCGTCGGCGTTGACCACATGAGGTCCCGGGTTCGATTCCCGGGTCGGGCACATAAAAAAGTGTTTTTTCAGTTTTCTGAGAAACACAAAGTTGCTCGGGATTGGAGAGTGCCCGGTTGGCGATAGGCTTGCCGCCTATCACATTTGTGGGACCAAGTATCTTTGGCTAATCGTGGGTGCACTTGGTGTACCTCTGACACCCCTTCGGGGATATGGGCATGAAGATACTTTTTTTTTCTGTTTGTTTACGATAGTCACAATCATGATAATATAGACTTCTTTTTAACCCAATTTTCAAAATAAAGTAATGATTTTGAATCACACGAATGATTCATTTTTTTCAAACAGGTTTTATTTTGTTTTATAAGTTTTCTTCCTATTTCGTAAGTGTTTTTTTTATATTATAATAGCAAACAAGCAAATGGGTCTCCTTATGGAAAGAGTCAAACAACACCTATAGACACGAAAGATGTTAAGTTTAGGTGCGTTGCTATCTTGTGGCGAGGTCTAATGCCATTTACATAAGTTTACCGGCTACCTTACTCTCCAAACTGGAACATGACAGTGACCAGCTATGACGTGATTGCAACAGGAATAGGTAAGGTGTTGGCACTTACCAGATCCGGGCGAAACAATGCAGAACTTTACCACTTAGTAGCTACGATGGTAGTTACTCGCAAAGCCAATCAATCGCTTTTTACGACCTGCCTGGTTGATCGGCAGTTGGCCTATTCTCCAAAGGAGTCCGGAACCAACACGGGGAAACAAGTTTTTCTTTCTCAATTTTTACTAATATCTATGCTGGGGTTTGTCACTGCAACCTTATTACGTTTTGTTTGATAACTTATTATGTTGCAAAAATGCTAAGTTCATTAAGTAACTCTATGAGTGTAGGGCAACAGATGCCGGATCTCGTACTAACAGTGTCGGGTTTTCTTCATATCTATACTTTTATAGTCCAAATACGAAGTGAGGATCGCTTTGCGCACGAAAAAATAAACTGTATTACAATTTAGTTATAGTTTTAATTTCTGCGCAAGTCAAGGTCAGCAGGCCTACTCTTGAAAACAATATAAATCTTAAACCAATATTGATAAAAACAATAAGTTTTGAATATCGTCAAAAACCGGTACCCTTGAAACCAATATTGCCCACATTGATTCAGTATAATAACGACCTAATTATTGGAAATAGATGTTGTTACACGTCAAGCTAGTGTTACAAGTGGAAATTTTAAGTACCGTTTTAAACAATATAACTAATAAAAGCCATAATGAGTAGTTCCAAAAAATTTCGAAATCCGTGTGGCGCTGTCGCCGAATCCCATAATTGAATATAGTTGTCCAGAGTACGAAATACTTCAAAATTCATTAAATATTCATTTAAAATTGAAATCGATTTTCAAGAGTAGCCCTACAGAACTCAAGAAACTAAAACGTAAGTTCGTTTGTCTTCAATTACGGGTCTGGGAGCTAACGTGGTAATTAGATCTTCCTCGGAACTAGTAAACGGCAGCTTCTTTGAGCTAAAATTAAATGCAATATAGAGAATATTACACACAAGCTGTTGCTAGCAATTTCTTCGCGTGACCCAAAAACATTACTTCCTTTTGATTAGTCGGGTAAAAGTAGTCGATACTACTACGGAATAATTTATTTTTCTATGAGTAAGCAGATTTTTAATATCTGTTAGTATTTTTTAGGATCCATTGTGTTAGGTTTTTATTTAATAAAGCAGGATTTTGCCCGACATCGTTGTTGTGCGAATTAAAATGATTTACTCTGGTAACACAGAGCTTGCAGGAAAACAACAATGGCGGGTAAGACGGGTTGAAAACTCGGACATTCAGTCTCCTGCATCGATCAGTGTAACACACACTGGCCTCCGTTTAAAAGTAAGATAATATTTGAATACTGCAGAACGTGCATAAGCAATTTAAGGTACATGTATTTGTTAATTTATATTATATTTAAATTTAAATTAAATTTCAAAGATAGATAGAATTAAAAGATAGAATGTTAAAATTACAATGAATAAGGATTTTGGTTACATTAGACAATGTAAAAGAAAATATAAAATTGTAAAAACCGATTACGTTGTTTTAATTTAAAAAAAGGCAGTTATTAATATTTAATACAAGGGCAGAATCTGGCCATTGCCCATAGGTATTCTCTCATGCACCACTTTAATTGTCAAATGTAGGGTATTGATTACATTTCAGAAGTGGTCTACCCACAGTTTACACAAATCAAAGGTTACATTATATAACTAGATTATCAAATATTAATTACTGACATTCTCTCATATCGATATTCTATATTTTGTGAGTCTCATTTCATATAACATGTTTTTTTGGTTAATAAAAAGTAGACTTATTATAATTTTTGCACACTGGCATTACCGGTAGACTATTTCAAAATACGTAACACCTTTGTAACCTTTCTATATTTTAAAGTACCAAATATTACTTTAAAATCGATAAAATTTAACAGTTAATTTATTTTCCTTTATTTTTCTTGCGCTTTTGGTCTTTAAAAAAAAAGTACGTTGTTAGATATGTAGGTACGAAGAGTATACTATTCTTTGTCGTTTCAAGTTTCAGATAAGTTAAATACTTGAAAAATCACTCGTAACTTGGAGCGGTCACGTGGTAACGAGAGAATGAAATAAAAAGTGCCTTTCCGTCAACGAAGCCCGTCTTCCTCGTGTAAGCAGAACGTCTTTTACTACGGATGACCGAGTATGAGTGGAGTTTGATACGACAGGTAACACTACTTTGCAAATTCACCAGGAAACAAACTTACTTTGATACTTCAGCAAAGAGGATTATTAGGAAACATAATTAGATTTCCCAACAAGATGGCTGTGAAGCTGTAAACTGTTAGGCAATTCGTCACCGCGCAGTATCCGTTTTTATGACCACCGCATATATTACGTTTGATTTAAGATATTTTGGTTACAGTGGTGAAACTCGGGAGGTTCACTACAATATTATGGATATTACTGATATGTATTATACTATGGTTTCGGTTGTGAAAAATGATTTGCACCAAAACCATAGACAGAGGATTAAATATATTGTTGTGAGTCGGAAGCCACAATAATATATTATGATTGAAGAATGTACGATAGTTACAGTAGTAAAATCCAGGAGGGTTATAGCAGTGTTAGGGATGGATGGATAGATTATTTTATTTAAAGACTAGCTGTTACCAGCGACTTAGTCCGCGCGGACTTCGTTTACTCCGCACAGCCTCACTCCCGTAGGTGATAGCGTGATATGTAACCTATATGTTGATCCGTCCTATTAGTAATATTCATGCAAAATTTGAAGTAAATCCATGCAGTACTTTTGAGTTTACCCTGGACATACATACAGACAAACAGACAAAAATTCTAAAAACTATATTTTTGGCTTCTATGTCGATTGTAGATCACGCCCCAAGTCTTTTAAAAAAATATTCAATGTACTGTTTTAATTTTCTTACGCTTTTATTATATGTATAGATTATCGATATGTATGATACTACATATTGTTTTGGTTGTCAAAAAGAAACTCGCCACTAACAAAAAACGGTCGTGGGTCGGTAGAGTCGCAATAGTATATTATACAGGTATGAATAAATAAATAGAAATTTATTTATTTGATTAATAGGGTTGATTGTAATATATGAATATTATTTAATTTGAAAAAAAAAATATAGTTCTTGGGTTAAATTGGATATATGTATTGGATAGTTATGATGGGACTGGGAAAACTATTATATATATATATATTGTAATAAATTGTATACATGATAATAAAGGACACGATCAGTTGATTTTGCTGAGTTTAGAATTAAAGAATAGAATTATATCAAAAATAAATATGTGACAAAATTTATATATTTATTTTTATTATAATACTAGCGACCTGCCCGCGGTTTCACCCGCGTAGCTTTTGTTCCCGTGAGAATTTCGGAAAGGTTTATATACCAAAACCTTCCCCAAGAATCAGTCTGTCTATCAAAAAAACCGCATCATAATCCGTTGCGTAGTTTTAAAGATTTAAGCATACATAGGGACATAAGGACATAGGGACAGACAGAGAAAGCGACTTTGTTTAATACTATGTAATGTTTGGTCTTATCGGATATGTATGTTCTGGAATCTGCCAATTTTATCTAAGGAGATTCTGATGTATGTAGCAAAATAATAAAAGAAATAAAATACATACATATCGATTGAGTTATTTAGTAAGCATTAAAATTTATTATGAAATTATTTTACATCGAGAAATACCAGTAAATGTCAGAACAATTTGGAAAAAAAAGATGTTAAAACACCAGTTTTGTAACATAAAAGGATTCAATAATTTAAAATATGGTGTAACTGTATCGCTTTGAACTCTTACTTCTTTTTGCTTTCACATGGTTTACTTAGTCTGTTGTTACATAAAGTTCTTGCTTACTAGAGAATACGAGAACCTTGAATTATAAAGAAAAATATTATTTATTTTATTAATAATATGAAAATTTGTAATATAGTACAGACACTTTTATTGACTTTGTTGTACATCATTTTATTGCACTGTTGAATGATATTTTTTGTATATGTATTAAAATTCAACCTAATTTAATTTACAATCAGTGACGTATTAGAACTTTGTTATTAACGAGTTTTGAAAGAACTTAAATTTAATTAAAATATGTTTCAATTTATGCAAGAAAACAAAATGAAATTGTTTTAAACTTAAGTGTAGATCGATTGTAATCCTATATTGGTTTAATTATTAATTGTAAACCTGCTTTATGTAGATTTCCATGAGGTAATATTTGTAAACAAATATAATTATGATAGCTAAATAAATGACTATGGAAATGGTTATGAATATGCAATGTTCTAGTGCATTCTCCAAACAACATTGTAAGGCAAAGATAATAAAGAAATAAAATAGTTCTATCTAACAGTAAACATTTAGATATTAAAAACAAACAACTTTCATCAAAGAAATTTGTATGTGGTTTTTCGAAAATTTGCTTTATTCATTCAAAGAATATTTTTTTCATATAAAAAGGGAACCATAAAAGGTGTAATCTATATATGGTATAAAAACATTGTAATGACTAATAGCTCTGTTAAGTAGATATCGATATAAGAAATAATGTGGATGTAAATATAGTCATATATTTAAGATATTTTTCGTTTAACGTTATAGTTCAAACGTAATTATTGATCAATCGTAATTATCGACTATTTAACTGCTATAATTTATTGAAGTGAAAACTTCTTTAGGCGCGTTGAGCGTTTTGGTAGAGGGTAAAATCCTCGGTTCGCGTCACCGACATGCTAATGATAATAGTATATCTATAGCTATGTTTTGCATATTACTCTCAACTTAATAGTTCCGTTTTCACTTCTATCGGCAGTCCCACGACTGCTACTGTTTTTTTAGGTTTATATGTATGGTTTTCAGTCGCTAGTAATTATTAGCATACAAATATGTAGTGAAATTATTGCATTAAAACATAGTAATTATCATTCTTGCAAATCTCCCCGCTGAGTAGAAATCAGTCGAACTTTATTGAAGAAAATATTAGATGTAAGCCAAAAAAAGGATTTTTGTAAGTGTAGACATATTTAGATATTTTTCGCTTAACATAGTTCAATTGATATAATTTGATTGATTATTTATTTGATCGATTATTAAATTGTTATAACATATTAGGTTCATACGTATGGTTTTAGTCACTCATAATTATTAGTGCCCAAATACGTAAAAAAAAAATATTACGTTAAATTATATATTAGCATTCTTGTATGTTTAATATGGTTCGTTTATTTTATAATTCAATTTTAATTATTGGTCAATTGTAATTATTGATTATTAATTGTTATAATGTATTAGGTTTAGATGTATGGTTTTAATCACTAGTAATTAGTAGTATATAAATAACTTGTACTAGTGGACAACATATAGCAGAACATTGAACCTTTCTTTTAAGAATTAAAATGTTCTATGCAATGTAATAAATAAAATAAAATAAATGAGAAACTAAAACATTGAGGAGGCCAAGTGTTAGGTTTTGAAAAACGAGCGTGCATGAGGACATGCACGAGGTCAGGATGGTCGAGTGTTAGGTTTTTATTTAATAAAGCAGGATTTTGCCCGACATCGTTGTTGTGCGAATTAAAATGATTTACTCTGGTAACACAGAGCTTGCAGGAAAACAACAATGGCGGGTAAGACGGGTTGAAAACTCGGACATTCAGTCTCCTGCATCGATCAGTGTAACACACACTGGCCTCCGTTTAAAAGTAAGATAATATTTGAATACTGCAGAACGTGCATAAGCAATTTAAGGTACATGTATTTGTTAATTTATATTATATTTAAATTTAAATTAAATTTCAAAGATAGATAGAATTAAAAGATAGAATGTTAAAATTACAATGAATAAGGATTTTGGTTACATTAGACAATGTAAAAGAAAATATAAAATTGTAAAAACCGATTACGTTGTTTTAATTTAAAAAAAGGCAGTTATTAATATTTAATACAAGGGCAGAATCTGGCCATTGCCCATAGGTATTCTCTCATGCACCACTTTAATTGTCAAATGTAGGGTATTGATTACAATTGTAAATAATCTTACAAACTTTCAATAAAATCTTTCCTCTTTCTAATATTAGTGTAGATGCATAGATGTTATGAAATTTTTCTATGTATGTATGAAGCATTGTGAAGATGCGCCAATCTTCACGGGGGGAATCCTCTGCTTGGCTGCTGTTCTGGTGTTTTCGGGTTACACTCCAAGTACCGTTGCTAGAGTATACTTATTTAGTTATAAAACTTCAGAAGGAAAAGACTAATTTTAGTATTTCTTCATTTATTGGGCCCTCACGTCCAAGAGCGATTCTTATCAACTAAACCTTTTACAATATAATCCACATACCTTTTACAATTTAAAAATAATTATTCTAATATAAAAGTTGGCAAGTGGCCAGCATATGCTGTAATATCAAAGAGGTTTTACAGTATCATCACGCCGGTTCCCTAACATAGGTTCCCCAGGAAATGTCAATAGATATTCCAATTTCACCATTGTTCGACGAAATCCATGCAGAAGTACGTGCAGATTTATCCATTTTACGTCTGTTGTGAATGGCGTCTAAGAACCTGCTCGATAAAACATACTCGAAAACAATGAATAAACACCCATGCAGAAGTACGTGCAGATTTATACATTTTACGTCTGTTGTGAATGGCGTCTAAGAACCTGCTCGATAAAACATACTCGAAAACAATGAATAAACACCCATGCAGAAGTACGTGCAGATTTATACATTTTACGTCTGTTGTGAATGGCGTCTAAGAACCTGCTCGATAAAACATACTCGAAAACAATGAATAAACACCCATGCAGAAGTACGTGCAGATTTATACATTTTACGTCTGTTGTGAATGGCGTCTAAGAACCTGCTCGATAAAACATACTCAAGTGTGCTCAAGTATTTTTACGGTTGGTCTGAATTGACCCTTAGAATAATGTCTAGGATTATTAGCCGAACGATAAAGTATGTACTTTATTTCAGGCCTGTTTCATAGCTGCCTACTTAGGTACCGAAGCAAAACGAGTGCACTGTAATGTTATTCAGTATTGTTGTGACCTAACCTAGGAACAGTATCTGTAGAAAACTGGACTTGATGTAGGGTTGTCAATACTTTTGCATGCGTATGATATTAATCGGAAAATATTTGAAGAGTTTAGAAAACACCATCTTGATGTCTGGAAATCCGCAACCGTGCGGTTTTCCCGGCACTTTTTGCCTCGCACTACTCTTTTGTGGAATCAATTATCGGCAGGGGTTTTTCCGAACAGATACACATGACATGGGGACCTTCAAGAAAAGAGCGTACTCATTTTTAAAAAACGGCAACGCAACTGCAAGGCCTCTGATATTGCAGTTGTCCATGGTCGGCGGTGATCACTCAACATCAGGTGCACCTCCTGCTCGTTTGCCTCCTCTTCCATAAAAAAAAGTTCAGAAAAACAAGGAACATATCGACATTTTGATTATTTTGAGTTTTCATCAAAGAAAAAGGTAAAATTTTGATTATTTTGAGTAATCAACAAACTAAAAGTTAAATAAACTTACATTAAACTGACAGTACATTCGATATCACCGGGTATGGATGTGTTTTATGCTAGTTTGGAATGTTAGCAGCTCGTTTTATGCCGGAAGCTGTTTTTAAGGACGCAAAATCAGCTTTTTTTTATCTTTTTTTATAAAATAATGTAACCAATTGTTTGATTTTTTAATATATCATAAGATAGCAAACAATCAGATGGGTCTCCTGATGGAAAGAGTCAACCATCGCCTATAGACACCAAAGGTGTTAATGGTGCGTTGTTATTTTGTGGTGAGGTCTAATGCCACATGCATAAGTTTACCGGCTACCTTACCCTCCAAATCGGAACACGACAGCGACAAGCGCTGACGCTATTGCGACAGGAATAGGTAAGGCGGTGGTACCAGACCCGGGCGAGACAATGCAGAACTCTACCACCTAGTAATTGATTGGTTACTATAACGTTAAATGGTCAAAGAGCTCGTTTTTTCCTGTAATTTCACTTGTTTTTAGTTTTAAGTCTTGGATAATATTTAATGAGATACCTAATTCATTCTATTCTATTTTTTATTTTAAGTGAAAAATCTAAATTTATTATGTTGAGCTCTTTGCGATGTAGAATACTAACACAAGATCAAATTTGCCACAATACCTACGAGCTGCGCTAAACTGATCTGCAACTCCTCCAAAAACCCCAATACCTTACTTTGGCTTTCCTCTAAACACGAATCAATCATCCTCCCTCCATGATACGCGGTTTAATCAACCAAGAACCTTTTTTTTTGCATAACAAAATAGAAACATGTCTAATTTAAGTTTTTATAATGCAACATAAAATGACACTAAAATTATTTTTTTAACAATGTACGATATTACATCATATCAAAATAGAAAAACAGCGTCAGTTGCGCCCGGGATTCTCAAAATAATCATCGAGTAAGCCTCTATTGTACTTCCTCATTATGCATAACTTTTTCCATAACATCTTTTATGATCACCATACATAAATTTCTTATTATTGATCTGGGCTCCGTCTTGGAGACTAGATTAACTTAACTGCCTAACTACTGCTTGAGAAGACAAAAGGCTAATATGTATCATTGACTTGGTGAATACTATCTATGTGGTAAAATTCCACAACATCTCGATCAGGCTGGGTACTACCTATTCCCGTTGCAATAGCGTTGTTTAGCAATCACTACTTCTCGTTGTCGTGTTCCGGCTTAAGGCAACCGGTAAACTTATGCATGTGGTATTCCAGCCTTGGCACTTGGCCACAGATAGCAAGGAACACACTATTAACACCTTTTTGTCTATAGGCAAGAATTATCTTTCCATCAGGAGAACCCTCTGCTTGTCTGCTATCTTTACATTTTTACATAAATGAAGGTAATGTGGTTTGAGTAAAAAAAAAGTGTAGATATAGATCGTAAAAAGATGCTTTTTTACTCAAAACAATTTTTGTCTGTCTAACATTTTAATTAACTGCTTTATAGAAAGCGAATAAATTACCGTTTTGAACAAAATCATGAGAATTTATTGCGATTTGATATATAAAACATAACCTGTATTCCGTAATATATGTATATGTATTATTATGCTATATATAGCACGCTAGGCAACCCTGACATCCTAGCCTGTGAGCTGGAATTTACTACGGTACAATATTTCACATGCTAGCAAGTTACATCCTTTTTGGTTTGAATTAAAAAACAAGAAATAGAAAATATTTTCCCGTGTTGGTCCCGGGCTCCTTTGAAGAATAGGCCAACTGCCGTTCTGCCAGGTATGTCGTAAAAGGCAACCGATTGGCTATGCGGGTCACTACCACCGTGGCTACTAGGAAGTAGAATTCAGCATTGTCCCACCCATTGTCTATGTACTGTGCCTTACCTATTCCTGCCGCAATAGCGTCAGTCAGCCAGCGTTTGTAGGGTAAGGTAGCCGGTAAACATATGCATGTATCATTAGACCTCGCCACAAGATATCAACGCACCATTAACATTTTTGGTGTCCATGGTTGAATCTTTCCATCAGGAGACCAGCTATCTGCTTGTTTGCTATCTTATGATACATTAAAAAAACATTATCTAGACAAATCAATATCATTAACTCAGCCTATTCCTCAGTGTTGATCCAAGCCCCGTTTGAGGAAATCATCAATTATATTAGTACAACAAATAATCTACATGCTAATACGTGAAGCGACCGCTTTGTACCTCTTTTTACGATATTTACACGAACAGAGGAGTATAAAATTTAGCACCTTTAAATTAATACGGCAAAGAAGTGCACAAAGCTAATAGAGGTACATTTTATTTTTTTATTAATTACAAGCTGAATTTTTCTAAACAGCTTCATTTTGACGAGACGACCATCTTTTTTTCTCTTCGTTAAATCTCGAATCGAGTAAGTAATTAAGAAAGTTAGGGGGCTTCAAACATATTAATTTGGTACAGGAAAAATATTGATTGCTTTTTCACAACATCTTATTAATGATTATTATTATTCAAGGGTAACTTCACGTGTGACCTACACGTACTGCACGTAAAGTAGAAACTTTTGTTAGTCCGAAACAAGTTTCTTTTTTACAAAAATGTATTAGTTACAAAATTCGAGATGTTTCGAAGATAGAATGAGCGTCTCGTCAAAACGAAGCTGTTCACAAAAATTTAGCTTGTTATTTATTAATCAAAAATAAAAATGATTCTTGGATCAGGGTCTATAATATTTTTATATAATACGCATTAGAAATACATTAAATTAATAAAAATCAACATTCGTTTGACACAAGTCATAATCTATATTATTTATATTATTAATATTATAAATGCGATAGTTTGGATGGATGTTTGTTACTCAATCACGCAAAAACTACTGAACGGATTTGAATGAAATTTGGTACACAGGTAAATGATGACCTGGAATAGCACATAGGCTACTTTTTATCCCGGATATTAAGTGATCCCGCGGGATTCGCCAAAAACTTTTATAATGCAGCGGGCTGCACGCTGCAGCTAGTATACACATATATTTCAATTGGTGTGTTTAAATTTAAAAACCTAACTTGAATCTTGACTACCTCGAAGAAGGCTTGAATCCAATTCTCAGATTGGCAAAAAATGTTCTGGATTTTTTAAAAAAGATCTTGGGAAAACCTGGAGAGTGTTAGATGGTTTTTCAGCTCCGTCAGCTATTGCTATGGAATTTGCATAACCTATTATATGTTAATCTGTCGGACGTATAGCCGGTAAGTATCAAATGTGCGGTTTTTCCGCATGCCGAATTTGTTGGCAGAGAAAGTTGGCAGAGCTGTAACTAGTGAATTTATGAGCTGCCACTGGGATTGAATCTCATGATACGACAGGTGGCTAATCTATATTTTTTTATAGGTGAAGGGAAAAACCAGCAGGAAGATCACCTGATGGTTAGTGACCACCAACGCGCATTGACAATTGCAATACTAGAGCTTTTGAATCTGGAATATATTCGTAAAAGGCGACCGACGGGCTATAAGTGTCATTACCGTCGTGATTACTTAGTGGTAGAATTCCGAAACGACTCGCCCGGGTATTTAGTACCACCATCTTACCTATTCCTGCTGATATAGCGTAAGTGCTTGTCATTGCCGTGTTCCGGTTTGGAGGGTAAGGTTGCCGGAGACTTATGCATG
This sequence comes from Apodemia mormo, assembly GCA_036924255.1. Taxonomy (NCBI): domain Eukaryota; kingdom Metazoa; phylum Arthropoda; class Insecta; order Lepidoptera; family Riodinidae; genus Apodemia; species Apodemia mormo. Next base: position 30,794,806 of record JAUPFN010000017.1, read on the forward strand.
TGGCATTACCACCCCTCCACACGGAAAACAACGCCCATTAACATCTTTGGTGTCTATAGGCAATGGATTCTCTTTCCATCAGGAGAGTCATCTTGCTTGCTTTCTTACGATATAAAAAACAATATCGGGCAAGTTGTGTTTTCCAAAAAAACTGTAGGCACACAGTATCAACCTAGTTGCATTTTCCAAAAAAAATCTTAGAACGATTTACTTGACCAAGGATTCAAATCTAGGACCTCAAACCTATATAATGAGCTACTCAACCTCAAATACGACAAAATGAGACACGAAAATTAAAACATAGATTTTTGAATTTTGGCTAAAATATTCTGTTATAAATAATCTCGCTTCGCTTTTGTTATCCACTTTGGCAAATAGTCAAAGCATTACTTTAACGGAACCGATTGGTTCACTTTGATTGTACTTACCAAACAATGGATATTTCGATTGGACACTACAGAGCGTCTTCCAATCACAGTCGTCCAATATCGAAGGAAATGGTGGCCATTCCGACAATCGACTTGAAACGTTGCAAAGGAATATCGCTTAAACTAAAATGGCGATTTTATATTTTAGGTTTCTTTAATAAAGTATCTTCACGCCCAAATTCTCCGAGGTAGGCAGAAGTACAAGAAGTGCACTTACGATTGGCTGAAGATTCTTATGGCCAATTGCACCAACATTGTCTTAGCATAGGAAAATCCTAAGGAGCATGCTGTCACTTTTTGTCTTAAATGAAAAGAATATGACAGCATGTCACTAAAGACTGTTAAAGGTTAGTGCAATTAGCCATTAGTCCCACAATTTGATAGGTGGCAATTACTAATAATACATTTTTAAATTGATATAATCCGCCTCTGTGGTCTAGTAGTCCAGTACTTTTTATCCGAGGATAGTGTCAACTTTCCGTTACCGACTTTTTTGTATGAAGAGGCCAAGCATTGTGGATCGTGAATTTGGCGCTAGGTTTTTTGAAGTATGTGTAAACACTTTTTACAGATCAATATCCGAATAAAAATCTTATATAGATATATAAAATTCTCTTGTCACCGTGTTAGTTATCATACTCCTCCGAGACAGCTTGACCGATTTTAATGAAATTTTATATGTATATTTAGGTCTGAGAATCGGCTACTATCTATTTTCATACCCCTTAGTGATAAGGGTTGTCTACCCCTAACATATTTTATACATTTTTTGGTCAAAATTTTTATTTTTAGTTTTTTCTTCTATCACCAGCTCCTATTTTTTAATTGAATAATTTATAAGGCAAAACAAAGTTTGCCGGATCAGCTAGTTAAATTCTAATAATAATATGCTACAATTATATTTCCGAAGTAGTTAAAATAATGGTGGCCATTAAAGTTACATTTTGAAATATTTGTCCAAAGAGTAATTAGATAATTTAGTCCGTTTTTGTTTAGTTCACCTTGAAATTTTGCACCTGTGATCTACATAATGTCACATAAATACTTGTGACATCACTGTTGTGTACGCTGAGTCACCTTGGTAACGCAATTTACAATTGCTCAAACTGCTTTATAGACAGATATTAGTGGGTTCTTTACAAGCTGTGACGTCAGTTCGGGTGGGTTTGCAGTCATTATTACGAAATCCAATCATGGAGGAGGTAGCCCAAGGAGTTAATGACTGTTTGATATTATTTGTACTAATTTTTTGATAAGAAACATCTGTATATTTTTCCCCGTGTTGGTCCCGGGCTCCTTTGAAGAATAGGCCAACTGCCGTTCTGCCAGGCAAGTCGTAAAAGGCGACTGAGTGGCTATGCGCGTCTGGTACCACCGCCTTACCTATTCCTGCCACAATAGCGTCAATGTCTATTACTGTCGTGTTCCGGTTTGGAGGCTAAGATAGCCGGTAAATTTATGCATGTGGCATTAGACCTCGCCACAAGATAGCAACGCACCATTAACATCTTTGGTGTCTATAGGCGATGGTTGATTTTTACCATTAGGAGACCCATCTGCTTGTTTGCTATCTTATGATATATAAAAAAAATTCTTGCACGTAAAACTGATTCATATGCATAATATAAAAAAAATATATATTCTTGCTAATAAAACTGATTCATATGCCCTGACGCTACATGACATGACGTCCTCTGCGTCATGCGCTTGCTGCTTGTAAATACTGTATATTTTGATGGAATTTAGCAGTAAAATCGACAATTGTGCCGTGACGTCAAACGACATGACGCTCACTTTCGTCACGCATTCACTGATGTGTACAGGCTGTTTATTTTGATTTAAAATAACTGTTAGCGCGACGTTAAGCAGCATGATGCTCTCTGCTGTTACATTTTTAGTGGTTGTATAATAAACATTATGTTTTTTAACTTCCCGCTACGTATGTAGATAAGGACTGATTTTGCCCCAATTTTTGAAAATCAAATTTCCACCAGATCTCCACATTTTGAGGTCCTAGGGACCTTTTCCAGACTATTTTCACGATGACGTCAGTATGTCTGTGTGTATGCATGTGTGTGTCTGTATGATAATATCTCATAGCTTTTGAATGGCTGGACCGATTGAGTACAAAAATTAATCAGCTCTACTCCTCAAAAAACTACATCTAATGCATAAATGGCATCAAAATCATTTTATCCGTTTGGGAATAATCGTTGACTCCCATTGATTTGAAGTTAAGTCGAAAAATGTGTTTTTTCGACATAACTTCAAAATTATTCAACCAATCATTTATTGGTATCCTACGATATTTTAGTACTAAGACAACTACGTTAAATGCCGTTTCAAAAATTAAAATAGAATCTAATTTTGCAGTTGCAGCTTTCCAAATATTAAAATTACGTTGTTTTTAGCAAACTTACTAATATTTTTGAAATAACTTTCAGGCTAATACACCGATTGAGTTAAAAATCTTATCAACTTTTCTTGTCTAAAAACTGCACAAATACCGTTGATGGGATCAAAATCGGTCAATTGGTTTGGAATTCATCAATGACAAAAATGTTTTTGGACAATGCTTCCTATCGAAGCTAAAGCAAAATTTTAAATCTCAAAAATTGAACTGAATTCGAAAGATCAAAATCGATCATCGTTTCCAAAATATACAGCTTATCAAAAATCAATATACTGCCATTTTCAACAAAATAGATGTTTGAACTGAAAAAATCTATTCTTATAGTTTTTACTCTTTTGAGCTTAAAATGCCTTAATTTAGCGGGATGGCCTGCAGGGTCAACCGTTTATATATTGTTGCGTACTTCGTAACATTGCTACGTAACAATATTTTTGATTATGAAATAAAAAACCGGTCAAGTGCGAGCTGGACTTGCATACCGAGGGTCCATGAACTTGAATATTTTTTTTGTAATGTGAGTAAAAGTTTATGGGTTTCGGGTTTTTTCTTTACATGTGCTACAAGACATTTCTTCTTATGAAATTTAATAATTCTAGGTCAAAACTACCCTATAAGTTTTGATTTTTTTTTAAATCGCAAAAAATCGCAAAATACGTGACAAAAATGGTCACTTTTTTTGACCGTCCCGCTGGTCGAGTTGTTAGCGACCCTGACTCCGTAATCGACGGAGCTCGGGTTCGATCCCCGATGGGGACATGCATTTGTGTGATGAGCATAAATATTTGTATTTCCGGGTTTGGGTGTTATTAAATATATTCTATTATTTATATATGTATTTCTATGTATTAATATCGTTGACTAACACCCATAACGCAAGCAAATAATTTGCTTACTTTGGGGAAAAAATCGTTTAATCGCAATGACTTACAAGTTTAATTATTTCACAGCTGAGATGGACCGTAATAACTGCTGTTTAATTTCGACTGGGTTGGACGATTAATTGTTATTTCAGCATTGCAGCGAGTCTTAACGAAATGGAACACGACTTCTACTCAGTATTGCTTCTCTAGTACGTAGTACATTAAACTAACTGCTTGCTATCTTATAATATAAAAAAGAATAATTTAATTTTGTCAAGTTCAGACGATGGAAAATATAAAATAAAATATGGGTCAAATTCACAGGTGGAAGCTACGTATAATAAATCTTTATAAAATTAGATTTTCAAACAATCTCTACGAACGATGCAAATGCATCTGACGCTGAATATTAAACGCTGATGCTGCAATTTGGCAAAACCGCAGTATATTGAAAGGATTTTCGGAATTTTTCTTCGTTTTTAGCATTTACCTTGTGTTTTGGGCCCCTTTCGAAGAGTAGATCTGCCCTATAGCTAGGCATGTCGTAAAAGGGGAGAAACAACTTATATGTGTCACTAATATCAGACCTACTATCTGGGTGGTAGAGACTGCAAAGTTTGGTCCTGGTTTTGGTAGCATCGCTTAACCTGTTCCTACAATAGTCTTATTACAATTGCTGTCTTGTTCCGGTTCGAAAGGTAAGGTAGCACGTTAACAGATGCGTTTGACATCCTTGCCACATCAATAGCAACGCATCCTTAACAATTCTTTTGTTATCTATGCTTTATTTATCTTCTTTTATTTTATTATATTACTAGCTAACCCAACAAACGTTTTACCATACATATTAGAAATCCATAGCGGACAAACAACGTGACACGTAATTTATATAAGTATAATATAAAAATAGTACAATACGATACGTGTTTATCTTACGACGCGATTTAGTTTTCGACGGGCGATTATAGACAACTTAGTCAAACGTATCGTATATTATTTTATAGCTCTTGAGTTATAAACTTTCACTTTAGCCACGCGTTTCGGTCAAAAAAATTGGACATGATAAAGCGTGGCTAAAGTTAAGGTTTAAGTTACACGATGCTAAATACTATAATAGTATATTACGATTCGTTTGACTTAAGATGTCAATTATCGCGGCGAAATGGCCGCCGTGCAAAATAGGAGTCACGCGTATCGTATTTATTTTATAGCACAGTGTGATGTATACGCACACTTTACGCATGCTTCTCGATGGTAAAATACTACTTAAGTCACGGAAAAGCGTGCGTAATATGCACTTTACGCACGCATCTCGATGTTAAAATAGACTATTTACATCACAGAAAAGGGTGCGCAAAATGCATGTTTTGGACACAGTGTGCAATAAAAAGTATTTAGACTTTAGAGTACTCTCATGAAAGCAAATAAGATACACCAAAGATTCCACGTATTAAATAATCATCAGAACTAGGCCAAATTCAAACAATACACCCGAGAGCTATCTGTTGTTTTACATCCTAAGATATAAAACAAAATAATCTCACGAATACAGAACCCAATATCTGGGAGGTTAACGAATAGTAAAATAAAACCAAGAAAAATAAATGTTATTAAACAAATAGTTTCTCATGAATAACTAAGATAATCACTGAAGTTCCGCCACAATTTACATTTAAGACTTCTCGTATTATTATGATTATAATATTTATTATACTTACACCCATTCTCCGATAAAAATCATTATATAAACAGCCTGATTTTATGGACAACTAGCAAAGTTCCGCTGATTGCCTTGAGATTAAAGTAGTGAGTTTTTTGTACTTACGAGAGCAATGTATTTTTCCGGGATAAGCAAAGCAAGCAAGCAAGTGAAATCAATGTGGTCCAGGCAACCTGACGTCAAAATGTTTGGACATTTTCTTTTTCACTTTTCTCTTTTCTCTTTTCTTGTCGAGGTACTAAAATTTTGACCGTAGGTACCAAATAGTACCAAAAAGGTACTAAAGTTTGATATAATTGAAACATCAAATATCGCTTGTGGTCCAGGGGTCCTGACGCTAACAAACAAACCGTTCTTTAGTTAAAACGATACATATAGGCAGATTGACAAAAATTGTACAGCTTATCGTTTTCGCAATATATCACTACATAGTATAAAACAAAGTCGCTTTCTCTGTCTGTCCTTATTTCCCTATGTATGCTTAAATCTTTAAAACTACGTTACGGATTTTGATGCGTTTTTTTTAGTAGATAGATTGATTCTTGAGGAAGGTTTTAATATATAACCTTTCCGATATTCCCACATAAACTAAATCTACGCGGGTGAAACCGCGGGCAGGTCGCTAGTAGGTACTAATTTTCAGAAGTCATTCTAGAGTTGTAATGGGAAATACTGACAGACAAGCAGACACAAAAATATATGACCTATCATTTGCGTAATTACGCGTTCTCACTGTAAACCAATTTCTATCAATATTGGTCAAGCCGTTCTCGAATTATAACGGGATTTACGGGCTATACAACTCGCTAGCATCGTGACTACTAGGTTATAGGATTCTGCAGTGTTTCGCCCGGCTCTAGTACCACCGCCTTAACTGTTTCTGCCGCAATACCGTAAGTGCTTGTCACTGTCGTGTTCAAGTTTAGAGGGTAAGGTAGCTGGTTAAATTATACACGTGGTATTAACACCTCGCCACACGGATTATCATTCAGCAACGCACCATTAACAGCTTGTCTTAGATGTCTCTTTTTTTCCATCAGGAAAGCCATCTGCTTGTTTGCTATCTTATGATATAAAGTAAGAAGTGTAAAATTAAAAATTTCAAAAACTCCCGACACATCCTCAGATGCTAGTCAGTTACATATGCATCATTTTGTCATTGCCACAAGTGCGTTGCTATCTTGTGGCATTAGACATCGCCACAAGATAGCAACGCACCATTAACATCTTTGGTGTCTATAGGCGATGGATGACTCTTTCAATCAGGAGACCCATCTGCTTGTTTGCTATCTTATGATACAAAAAAATAAAGTAAGAAAGAAACCAACATTCAAAATGTGTTCTCTTGCGCAAGAAATATTTTGTGTTGCATAACTATTATAAGTTGGCCGCTGCAATTTGCAATAACGTTACTAATTAAATTTTGCTAAAAGTTTAAGTATTTTTAATAATGCTTGGATGCAGACTTTGTTTCTAAAGAATGGCGACTGAGATTCCTCTAGATTTTTGACTTGATGATAAATACCATGTTATTAAATGATCTTGTTATTTATCGAATTCCAAGCCTCTTTAACGAATTAACTCTGACATTTTGGCAAGTTGATCATAAAAGGCCAACGACTTAGCAAACCTGTCACAAGTCACAACTAGCGTCACAACTAAGTGGTAGAATTCCGCAACGTTTCGCCTGGGTTTGGTACCACATCTTTAGCATTGAGTTAGCATTGTTGGTACACCTGAAGTTTTTTATTCATAAAACAGCAAAATAAGCAGACTGCTCTTTTGATGGAAAGATACGGCTATCTAATTTAATAGCGCGTTGCTATCCATGTGGCGGAATGTCAATGTCGTACGTATAAGTTTATGGAAACCGTACCCAGCAAACGGGGATAAGACAGTGTCATGTTTTGATGTAATCGCAGAAGGAATATATAAGACGATGGTACCAAAGACGAGACGTTGCAGAATTCTACTACCTAGTAGTCATGACGTTAAAAAATCGTATACCCATTTGATAGATCAATTAGCCATCAGCAGCAGCAGATGTTAAAAAATCGTATAGCCCCGTGTTGGTCCCGCGCTCCTTTAAAGAATAGAACAACTGCCGTTCTGCCAGGCAGGTCGTAAAAGGCGACCGATTGGCTATGCAAGTCACTACCATCGTGACTACTAGGTGGTAGAGTTCTGCATTGTCTCGCCCGGGTCAGGTACCTCCGCCTTACCTATTCTTGCCGCAATAGCGTCAGTGCTTGTCACTGTCGTGTTCCGATTTGGAGGGTAAGGTAGCCGGTAAACTTATGCATGTGGCATTAGACCTCGTCACAAGATAGCAACGCACCATTAACGTCTTTGGTGTCTATAGGCGATGGTTGACTCTTTCCATCAGGAGACCCATAGCTTGTTTGCTATCTTATGATATAAAAAAAAGTATTTGATAGCCTAGCAGAATAGCAAGTGATTTACTCTTCAAAATGGCCCAATGTAACTGAAGTCTTGGGTTCGATGACTAAATAAACAATTCTAAGCTTATTTTTACTTAAAATACCGTCGGCTTGGAATGTGCGTCCAATTTGTTCGTGAATCGTGACCCCTTTCGCAAACGAGGATAATTTTATTAAAAACAAACACAAACTACGATAAAGTAGTAAATGTTATCTAAAACTAATTATCTACTGATACCAGTTCGACGCCGCACCTTCTGTCTCTTATCATTTATATGTTTTAAACATTAAACCCAGTTATTTAACAACTTTGGTTTTTATATAAGGTAAAATTTAATAAATTGGGTATTTGCGAACAATATTTTTTTTATATCATAAGATAGCAAACAAGCAGATGGGTCTCCTGGCAGCAGCAGCAAGCAGATGGCAAAGAGTCAACCATCGCCTATAGACACCAAAGGTGTTAATGGTGCGTTGCTATCTTGTGGCGAGGTCTTATGCCACATGCATAAGTTTACCGGCTACCTTATACTTCAAACTGGAACACGACAGCAACAAACAGCAGACGCCGATTTAATAAATGGATAATACCCACCGATATGGTCTGAACAAAAAAGAATATCCAGCGGCTCTATAAGCCACCTACAACTACCACACTTTCAGTTTTCACCCACGTCGGCAGCAAACACAAAACACAATTATACGCACATTTTTCACTTCGAAACCGAAGCATCTTCAGGAGAATCTTTACTATGTAGTAGATTTCCGCAACGACTCGCCCGGGTACTTACTACTTGGTGCCTGCCGCAATAGCGTGCATGCTTGTCAGTCTAGTGTTCCGGTTTCGAGGGTAAAATAGCTGGTAGACTTATACATGTAGCATTGCCATCCCGATACTCAAATAGCAACGTACCATTAATATGTCTATAGGCGACGGTTTCTCTTTCCATCAGAGAGCCATCTGCTTGTTTGCTACCTTATAATATAGAAAAAAAATAGAAAAAAGAAACAAAAACTATCTGACTTAACGCGAGTGTAAGTTTACTTATTATATTTACGGTTAGTTGAATCCATTTATTAAAGCACTTTTCGACGACATCGCAAAGGTTACAAAGAACAGTTCGCGGAAAATAGCGAATTTAATTAATTTCACCTTTTAATTTTATTATGAACTAGCTGTTGCCCACGACTTCGTCCGCGCAGACTTCGTGTACTCCGCACAGCACCTCCCCCGTAGGTAATAGCGTGATAATATGTAGCCTATATGTTGACCCGACCTATTAGTAATATTCATGCAAAATTTGAAGTAAATCCATGCAATAGTTACTTTTTGAGTTTATTTACCCCAGACATACATACAGACAAACAGACAGATAAACAGACAAAAATTCTAAAAACTGTATTTTTGGCTTCGATATCGATTGTACATCACGCCCCAAGTATTCTTTTAAAAAAATATTCAATGTACAGTTTTGACTTTCCTACGATTTTATTATATGTATAGATATCCCGCAAGGTAACGGTAAGTCAATAAAATATTTGGTTCTTTATTATCATCAAAATATACATACTTTATCAAACATTTTATAATTTATGGACAACTTTCATTCCGTATTTAAGCCCCTTGTGTGTTGCTTTTTGGGAAAAAAGTAACCAGTGTTAGACTCTGGTTCTTCAAATATCTTTTAGCTAAATTTCATCAAAATCGGTTTAGCGATTTGGCCGTGAAAACGTGACAGACAGATTTTCGCATTCATGATGTTAGTATGGATTTTATTTTATAATATCATAAGATAACAAACAAGTATAATGGGTCTTCTGATGGGAATAGACGACCATCGCCAATAGATACCAAAGATGTTAATAGTTCGTTGTTATTCGTAGGGTTTTAATGCCACATTCATAATTTTACCGGCTACCTTACCCTTCTAACACAAACACGACGCTATTGTAGCAGGAATAGGATACCAGATCCGGGTGAGACAACGCAAAACTCTACTACCCAATAGCCATGATGATAGTTAGTAGTATAGCTAATCGTTCGTCTCTTACGAACTGCCTGGCAGAATGGCAGATGGTATATTCTTCAAAAGAGCCCGAATCAACATGAGATATATACAGACTTTTTAAACGCTAGATAGTCTTTAAAAAAATGATGTCATACTGTTATCGAGGGGCAAAATTTCTTATTAATAAATGTTTTTATTTAACTTTAGTGCTTTTAAGGGTTCTGTACCTCATAAGGAAAAAATGAAACCCTTATAGGATCACTTCGTTGTCCTTCTGTTCGTGTGCCATACCCTTTTTCTCAGGAATGCGTAGAGGTATCAATCTAAAATCTAGTTATATAGTCAAACAAGCTGCAGCGTGCAGCCCACTGCATTATAAAAAATTTTGGCTAATCCTGCGGGATCACATAATTTTTCCGGAATAAAAAATAGCCTTTGTGCTATTCCAGGTCATCATCTACCTGTGTGCCAAATTTCATTCAAATCCCTTCAGTAGTTTTTACGTGATTGAGTAACAAATATTCATCCATCCATCCAAACATCTTAACTTTCGCATTTATAATAATACTGGCCTACGGTCCCTTTCAGCATTGTGGAAAAATCAAAGTTGTTAGTCAAATTTTCAAAAACACTCATTCTGGTTTACAGAAGTTACAGTGGTGGGAATGAGAGGTGGGCTCATTGCATCATTGCAAGAGAAAGCCGCGTAATGATGCTTAATTATACTGTACATCAGAAGCCTCTTTCATCTTATCAGATGATTTAAACATTTTAAATCAACTGATAAGTATAATTATACTGTACATCCAATGAAATCCATGTTAGGTAACAAATAGGTCATTAAAAACAGCCCAGCAATAGACAAATAAGCACCGAAACACTGAAAACAATGGGTGTGTTCAGCGTGTAATTCTAACATTAGAAATCTGAGATAGAGCAAAATTGTCTAGAGCAGTGGTGAGCAAATTTCCTTAATGGCGGCCGAAAGCTTAAGAAATTTCAGAGGGCCAGAATTATAGGAAAAGTGCATTTTGTGTTGAAAGTTTTAATCGTATACAAAATTACAGCATTACAAACTTACACATATGTTACATTCAGAAAGAATTTGTGCGCTCTTGTAAAACAGTGGCCCCTCACTAAGAAAAGATCCTTATAATTTTAGTCCCGAATTGGGAATTATAGACAGGGAGCACTGTTTTAAGTAGAATCTACTTTTGGACCGTCAAAATATAACTATCGCGGGCCATATACTATATCGAAGGACCGTCGACGGGCCGGTATTTGGCCCATCACTGATATAGAATCTTATAAACAATATTTCATTCTTATCATCTTTTCTTCTTCTATTTTTAAGCCGTGGTCAACCTGGACACATTTCTATAAATTTAAATATCAAAATCCGTGGTCAAAATCTATAGAAGTGTCAGAATTATACAACGTTGCCGTAACAAATCAAATAAAATGGCGGTATTGCAATGTTTCTAAGTATCTATAAAGTGTCCCGGCGGAAATCTTAGCTCACAATTCTGACTATCTGGCTCAGATTTATAACGTTAGAATTACGCTGAACACACCCATTGTTTTCAGTGTTTCGGCGCTAATTTTGTCTGTGATGTGATCTCCCGGGCTGGGGGCGACGGGCGACCTAATTATGTCATTACAATATAAGCCAGGATACTGCGGATTAGCTTCGCAAATACATCGTGTGGATCGTCGACTCGTGTTACGAGATAACTATGTTTATTATTTTGTCCTAGCTATCGAGATAAGTTTATTAATAGATAGATACAGTTATCTTAATAATTCAAATCTTAATAACTAACCCCACGGCTGCTTTATATCGAGAAGTATCTCATATGTCAAAGATCCGGCTTTAGTGACCTTTTATTGAGTTTCCTAATGTGTATACATTTTATTCAATTTGATATGTATAATTTTATACATAGCTTAGTATCTTCACGCCCGTATCCACGAAAAGGTAGGTAGAGGTATAATCAGTGCGCCCACTATTAGCCGGAGATACTTATTCCCACAATGTGATAGGCGGCAAACCTGTCGCCAACCGGGCACTTAAACCCGGGTAACATTGTTTTTTATCAGAAAATTGAAAAAACACATTTTGGAAAAGTCCGTCCCGGGGAATCGAAACCGGAACCTTATGTGGTCAATACAGACACTGGACCACTAGACCACAGAGAAGATACTTTTTTTATATCATAGGATTTCCCCTCCTACCCTACAAACACGAAAGAGATAACTCGAAATTACTGCAGACTAGATTCGTCACGAAGTTGCGAAACTCTACCACCTAGTAGTCACGATAGTAGTGACATGTTTGACCTATCACTGTTACGAACTGCCTGGCAGAATGTCAGATGGTGTATTCTTCAAAGGGTGTTCCAACCATTTACTTATAAAGAAATTAGTTATACTAAGTGCATGCTCATTATGAAATTGATTCCTTATCTTTTTAGGGTTTCCGTACCTAAAAGGTAAAACGAAACCCTATTACTAAGCCACCGCTGTCTGTCTGTCTTTCTGTCACCAAGCTGTATCTCATTAACCGTGATAGCTTGACATAAGGCAATATATGAAAATGGTTAGTCCAGAATCGAGATTAAAATGTATTACATAGCTTTCAAATACAGATGAATTTGTAGCGATAATTTGTTTAAAAGAACTGGCCAAGCGCGAGTCGGACTCGCGCATGAAGGGTTCCGTACCATCATCTATAAAAGAAAATCACGTTTGTTGTATGTATACATAAATATTTATTTTATGTATTAGGTATTTATTTTTATAGTAAATATATTTCCAAATATTTTTTTTTTTTAAATATTCAAGTTTCTACCTGTTTATTAAGGTCGAGTAAAAATTGCTTAAAATAACGTTTTAAATATTGGAGCCCCCTTTAATATTTATTTTTATTTAATTATTTATTTTCAAAAGTAATATACAACTAAATATTCCGTGAAAATTTTAAGCGTCTATCTGTAACCGTAATATTAATAAATATTAAGCAAAAAAGAAACAAAAAAAAACTCGTTTATTGTAGGGTCCCCCTACAATAAACGTGTTTTTTTGTTTTTTTTTTTATTTTCATTTTTATCCCTTTAATATTTTCATTTTTTTATTTTTAGTATTTGTTGTTATTTCAGCTTTCACGGCTTTAGCTATCACGGCTTATAAGATACAGCCTGGTGACAGACAGACGGATAGACAGACAGCGGAGGCTTACGAAACCCAAAAAACAAACGATTGACCAAACATATCATTACCATCTACGTGACTTCTAGGTTGTAAGGACCTGCAATTTCTCGGCCAAGATTGGTACCGCTGCCTTACACATTGCATCAATGCTTGTCACTGTCGTATTCCGGTTTGAAGGGTTATATAACCGGTAAAATATATGTAGCATTATTATCCCGCTACACGGATAGCAACGCACTTTTTTATATCATAAGATAGCAAACAAGCAGATGGGTCTCCTGATTGAAAGAGTCAACCGTCGCCTATAGACACCAAATATGTCAATGATGCTTTGCTATATAGTGGCGAGGTCTAGTGCCACATGCATAAGTTTACCGGCTACTTTACCCTCCAAACCGGAACACCACAGCGACAAGCACTGTGCGGCAGGAATAGGTAAGGCGGTGGTACCTGACCCGTGCGAGACAATGCAGAACCACCTAGTAGCCACGATTTTATTGACTCGTAAATCCAATCGATTGCCTCTTATGACCTACCTGGCTTCACGACAGTTGGCCTATTCTTCAAAGTAGCCTGGGACACCAACACGGGGAAAACTAAAACTATCAACATTTTGGGTGTCTGTAAGAGATGGTTGTCTTTTTCCATCAGGAGAGCTGCTCCTTTGTTTTCTAATGATATAAGAAATCATGACGAAGTATTCCTTGTTTCCTATGATGTAAAAAATGTAAACATGGTAATGCTAATAAAATAACTTAGAATCTCTCACGAATGATAATATTTATTTGATGCAGTTTGTTTAGTCATTTTGACGTCATTTTATTCGCCTTATCTTGTTTAATTACTGAATTGTTGATTCTATGTAAATTCTCGTATCTATGAATGTAAAAATACAGAGGTAGAAAACTTTTTTCACGGAAGTTTGCTAATATATTTATCGTGTTGGTCCTGTTCCGTTTTAAGAATTTGGCCGTAAGGCAGATAATCTTATCTGCCTTACGGCTAGGCAATTTGTAAAACACGATTGACCAATCGTGTCACTACTATCGTGATTGTGAAAGTGTTTTGTAATGTTTTTCCCGGTTTTGATGCACACAATCTTTGGCTTTTTGGCTAAATGATTTTTTTAATATTCGATTTAAACGTAAACTAAGCCGGGAATTTATACACTGCATTTTTATTCGTGAAAAAAACGAATAGCCGCAGCTTTCATACAATTACAACAGTGAACTGTGCGCTGCAAGCCGAATGCGTTAGAGATCATTCGATTTGCTTGACAACTCCGGCGAATATTCAATTAAATATATAATCGATGTAGGTACGATTTCATTTTATGCAATACAAATGCAAGACGGCTCATTCCACGACGTGCCAACAGATACATATATGAATCATTGTAACTTAAATTTAAAAGTTACTTTTGTATTTTTTATTTTATAGTTGTAATTGTTGTATAACTTATCCATTATGAAAGTACAAAAAAATCTTATCTAATAAAATAAAAAAATATTAGTTTAGACGAAATAAAGTAAACATTTTTTATACGAATATGCAAAACAAATTATAATGCGGAGTTTATAAACCTTATGGACATGTGATATAAAACCCCCAAATAATATTTTCTGCATCAGCATCGAATTTAGACCCAAATACGTAAACATTTTACGTATTTGGGTCTAAATTCGATGCAGTTTTTTTTAATGTATATCATAAGATAGCAAACGAGCAAATGGGTCTCCTGATGGTAAGAGTCAACCATCGCCTATAGAGAACAAAGATATTAATGGTGCGTTGCGATCTTGTGGCGAGGTCTAATGGCACATGCATAAGTTTACCGGCTGCCTTACCCTCTAAACCGGAACACGACAGTGACAAGTACTGACGCTATTACGACATGCGGCGAGACAATGCAGAGTCTACCACCTAGTAGTCACGATGGTAGTGACTTCTATAGCCAATTGGTCAACTTTTACGACCTGCTTGGCAGAACGGCAGTTGGCCTATTCTTCAAAGGAGCCCGGAACTAACACGGGGAACAGTTTATCCAGTTTTGAATCATATAATTATGTATTGCTAAAGCAAATTGCACCAAAATAGAAAAATAGAACACAACAATATAAACAACAATGTTTCATATAGATAGTAAAAGACAGCCATTGTTAATTAAGTTTCAAGTTAGTTAAGGTACATGCTCAAAGTTCTGTTACCCTAACCCCAAAATAGCCATAATTAGGCGAATGTTATTGTAATTTGGACTATTATATTGCATTATTCGTTATTTAATTTTACTTTGTCGCTTTATTGGCCTTATGGCTCTAGAGGGTCGTGGGTTTGCCTTCTATGTCGGACAATCCGGTGTTAATTAGTTTTACTGTAATTTTATAACTTTTTAAGGTGGAATATATTTATATGTCCGCTTTCTCAATGCTGGTGGCTTATTTTAGGTACAATAATTAAACTTCTGTCTAGTGCCTACTGCTTAGCTGATCTGGGCGTATCATCATTAATTATTATCGTCGTGATTTAGTCAAATTCACAGGTGTATGTTGTACAGAAAGTATGCGTTCGACGTGAGCGTCGATAAATAATGAATGGCACGCCCGCAATTTAATAATATTTTAGACTGCCGCATCAAAATAACGCTACTAAATAAATTTTCGCTACAAATACATCTGTATTTGAAAGTTGTGTAATCGATTTTAATCTGGATTCTGCACAAACTATGTTCATATTTTATTTAAAAAGATTAAACTGGATATGCCATTCAAGGTAATTTCTGTCAGTGTCTTTTGCATTTACACCTAGATGTACACAACTATTACACTTATCAATGAAATAAGGACATAATATTACTGTCATTCAGAAATAAGCATGCTTGCTGAGGCATAGAAGTTTACTTTTCAGCGCAAAAGAAACCCGTTGCTTAAGGTAGTTATTCATTATGTGTTACTATGCAGCTTTGTAAGTAACCTCTACTAGTCAATAGAGGTTATGCAAGTTGTGATTCGGACTTTTTCTTCAAGGATAATAAGTACACAAAAATTTTATACGGAAAAATGTTCTCAGGTTGGGGATTCAATTAGTTGCTGCAACCATGTAATAAAGTTTATTCATTCCTTCATTTGTATTTGTAAGGGATTCAGAAAGCGAAAGTAGGTTAACTACATAAGACTGGACCCCTAATTGAATGACAATCTCTAATCTGTGGTTCGTACATTAGTACGAGTAATAGTGTTAAATTACCTATTTAGGCCCGATTCAACCAAGTTACGTAATTAACTTGAGTTACAAACGCTGATTTATTAGTCTTTATTCTTTAATCTATAGATAAGTTCAAATTAGGTTAGGTAATAAAATATTATTATATACGGGGATGAATTCAGAGAGCCCGTGTTTCTTTGTGTGTGAATGGAAGAAATCACCAGTTGTCCTGTCAGGCACTAGGCAGTGAGGAACACGTGAGCTTTAAGCGTAGGGTTGCCACCTTTTAATTGAAAAAATAAAGTACATTTTCTTTTTAAGGTTAAATAATAAAGTACAAGGTTGAAAAATAAAGTCTTATTTATTAGCTGTGCTATTAGTTTACCATACATATTTTTTGTTGCTTCTAGCAATATCTAACGATGCTTTACACCAATTAATTTCGTCCCGTCACTGAATGAACCTTAAAGAAAAAACTATAAATGGGAGTTTTATATATATTCAATATCATTATTTTCATACAACAAAAAATCAAGTAAAGTGAAATGATACAAACAATACGTTTTAGACGATGTTTAAAAGTGGTCAGTATCATTTTTGTTACAAACAAAAATAGATTACGTTTTTGTTCCTTTAAGTTGACAATTTTAAGTGAAATGATAAAATAAAGTATGTTCACGTAGTTTATTGCCTTCAAAAAGTATAAATTACGTTTATTCAAAATAAAGTACAATACTTTATTATAAAGTACGGGTGGCAACCCTATTTAGATGTCACTACTGTCGTAACTACTTCGTGGTAAAAATCTGAATCATACTTTGTCGACTGTCGCGTCTGCGCACGTCTCATTTAACGCTTTTATTCCACGCATTTTTCTTACGGTTTTACTATCACATTTTTTTCAGTTTGGTCGCGCAGCAAAATCCCTATCCCCTCCAAACCTCCCGTAAGGAACTTCGTTCCAATAAAAAAAAAACAAAAAACAGTAGCAGTCGTGGGACTGCCGATAGAAGTGAAAACGGAACTATTAAGTTGAGAGTAATTAAAACTATATGCAAAACATAGCTATAGATATACTATTATCATTAGCATGTCGGTGACGCGAACCGAGGATTTTACCCTCTACCAAAACGCTCAACGCGCCTAAAGAAGTTTTCACTTCAAAAAGCCTCCGACATGTCGTTTTATCATCGGACCATCTTCCTCCTTGAACAGAGCCGTTGATATTCGAATTCGAATCCTGCAGCATCTAGCCGAAGTTACCATGTCATTGCAATAACTTTGAAGTAAAAGAAGACCTAATTTCGTATCAATCGAGCTTGTATAGATTCGATTATAAAACCGCACTCAAATCGATTCACGGACCTATATTGCCACAGACAGACACACACGTTAAACTTAACACCACCCGTGTTTGCGTCAGGGGTTAAACATGCTGTTACCAAGTGATAACGGTATTAGTATCTTCACGCCCATGTCCCCGAAGAGGTAGGCAGAGGCACAAATGCACCCACGATTAGCTGAAGATACTTAGTCACACAATGTGATAGGTGGCAAGCCTATCGTCCACCGGGCACTTTCTTTTTATTGATTGGCAGGCTGTATTGATTTTAATCAAATTTGTTAGCGGTTGGATAAAAAAAAGCAATTTGGCTTTTTTGGAAATGTTGCGCGTTAATTAGTCGAAAATGTGGCATTTCCTTAAAATGTTTTTCATCTCTGTTTTTATTATAAGTACGACATTGTTAAAAATAGTTGTTTTACATAACTTTTAAGCTTTGTTTACTGTCGAAGAAGATAATTTTATTAATTTTTTGCGTTGGCTAATTGCCTTTCAAATTTAACAAGTAGGTTTCATTCTTAAGTACCCAATTAGTTTAATGTTTTTTTACAATCCTTGAGTTTATTTAGTTTGTTGTTTACTTTTGTTATTGCGCAAGCTGTTTTTTAATGGTTTTTTAAGAATGTTGGTAACATCTGTAGTTTCATTTTATATTATAGTGACTGACAAGCGCAGCTTTACTCATGAGTAAAAGTGGTTTTAGTTTTTGAGTTGATCCATTTCAAACAAATTTTTTCTCTCTATGATATTAGTGTAGAAGTGTAGATAACGCAGACAAAGTTGGGTTATTAGCTGGTATTCAATACATTTGCGGTTACGTTTTACGTACACCGATAATCCACTTCGTGGCAAAACATGTTGGCCATTTTCACGCTTCTCACATGGACACTCCGTTAATAGGATGATGTATAGTCAAGGACTCAATTTTACACGTTTATCTATATTAATCTTTATTCTATATTAATATTATAAATGCGAAAGTTTGGATGTTTGGATACATGTTGGATGGATGTTTGTTACTCAATCACGCAAAAACTACTGAACGGATTTGAATAAAATTTGGCACACAGATAGATGATGACCTGGAATAGCACATAGGCTTTTTATCCCGGAAAAATTAGGTGATCCCGCGGGATTCGCCAAAAACTTTTATAATGCAGCGGGCTGCACGCTGCAGCTAGTAAGTATAAGCCTAGAAAATGTTATAAATGTAGACGAACGTTTGGCTATACATGTCGCTACTCGCTACCATCGTGACTACTAGGTACGTGGCACAGTACCGAAATGTCTCGCCCGGGTATTATAAATGCGAAAGGTTGAATGTTTGGATGGATGGATGTTTGTTACTCAATCACACAAAAACTACTGAACATGTGATCCCGCATTCGCCAAAAACTTTTATAATGCAGCGGGCTGCACATTGCAGCTAGTTTTACATAGATATGGTAACCTAAATTAAGGTATTTGTTGTTATTAAATCCTTTTACACACAAATAGGCGTACAAAATTACATATAATCATCTTGCTTCGATTATAGTCATCCAAATCTGAAGATATAGTGCCGATCTCAAGTAGTCATCTTAGAGTTCTGTGGGTAGAATTTTGTATACACAGCCAATAGCATCGGTCAGTATTAGAATAAAGTTGACTATCGATAGTTTTGATAATATTGATACTATCGATAGTAATTGTGATTAATGTAATATTAAATAGCAATACTATCGATAGTAATTGTGATTAATGTAATATTAAATAGCAATACTATCGATAATATCGATACTGTTGATAGTTTATTTTTTAATCATGAATATTATCGATGCTATCGATTGTAGTTATTGCTGTTTATTGATAGTATTGTAAAAACTCTTCGCCGAAGCTCCACCACTTGTAGAAATTTGTGACGATCTACGATCGCCTGGGCGTTTATTTTCTGCTTGGCTGCTTATCTTCTTATTAAGAAGTACTCGGAATCGACTATTAATTACTATTATATTAAAATAATAAAAGATATCTTCTAATCTTTATTTATTTGGGCATACGTCTTAGCCCATCGAAAGACTTATTCTATCTTACAATGTCAAATCGTAGAATACTCTACACAATATTGTTCTATCTTTGAAAAAACATTTAAAAGCAGACAAGGCTGCCAGCTTACTCGTAGTGCTTCACCATAGAGGTATTACATCAGCTACCCCCAATCGCTAATATATATTACTCCCTATTATTCACTGAAGCGCTGCATTGGTTGGAAGATTTGTTATTATTTCAGCGCTGCAGCGAGTGCGAGGGTCATGACTTCTATTTAGCACAGCTTCTCTTGGTCGTTTCTACTTATCCTTGTTTCTCTAGTAGTATCAAGAGGGCATTAAACTCTCTGGAGTGAAGCTACATCTCTGCACAGTGCCAGAGTTGTTTGATGGTTTTCGTTCAAATTCGACTGGTTTGATTCGCGTCATCAATGATTCGAACCGCTCTAAGTATTCAACTTAGATCGACATCAACAAGAAGATGCTGATACTAACATGATGCTCGTAGTTTGTTCTTTGGCCCGTTATTATTTCCAAACACTTGATACATCATGCCCAATATATTTGAGCTAAGTTTACACAGCATTAATCCACTCCGTGTCAAAACAAATGGCCATTTTTCACTCCTCGCGTTGAAACGCCGGTTTATAGCATGATATATTACCTAGGGCATATTTTAATATTCATCAACTTACTAATATTATAAATGCGAAATTTTTGATTGATGGATGTTTATCCCCTATGTTGATTTTGGTCTTTTTTTGAAGGAGAGATTTACTGCCTTATTGATAGGCATGTCGCAAACGGAGATAGAAGGCTTACACTTGTCGCTGATATGGTAACGACTAGAATAGAGTGACAGTGTGGACATCTGCAAAGTGTGCATTTAAATTTACATCTTTGTGCCTATAAGTAATGGTTCTTTACATCAAGAGAGGCGTGCCAAGAGGCTCATAAACGACTATGATCTGGTAGGCAAAAAACTTCAGAGCCTGACTCGTCGCCGCAGAGTGGCTAGTCTATCGGTCTTTTATTGGATACACTTTGGAGAGTACGCTGCGGAATCGCACGACTTAATACCGCCATCCCCGTTTCTATCGATCGTCGAAGCGCACAGATACTAGACTAAACATCGTCATATGGTGGATGTTCAATGTACCCGAACAAAGCTCTTCGACTCGACATTCTTGATCCGAATCGCAAGGGACTGGAATATGCTTCCTGAGTCTGTGCTCCTCGACGAGTACAACCTGGGGATCTTCAACAGGTACCTTCTAGCGAAGCGCGTTCCATCTTAGGCCGCATTTTAGCTTACCAAAAGAGAGATCGTGGTCAAGCGCTTCCCTATCGATACTAAAAAAAATATTTTCTAGTTTTCTATCCTATGTCGCCATAGTAACATGTTTGACCAATTAATCACCTTTTCCCTTCGACCAAAAATAAAAAGATTCAGCGTTGCCTACGAACTGAGTGCAAAAATGGCTTAAGAATGATATATACAAAACACAAACAATATCGTAACGTCATAAATGTATTTAAAAAATAATCAGCCTTATTTCTATACGTCACGGTTTAGTTTCGATTGTTCCATCTCACTGACGAGAAATCTTAAAATATTATTAGACCCTTAGAAAATGCAACTTCAAGTTCATAGCTTGAACGTTTAAAATTGCAAGTCACATGATACTCATAAAACGTTTTCGTGGCGTGACGGGACCTTATGTTGGCTGTGATTGGACGAATTAAGACCGCTGGAATGGATAGCAAACGATAAACGATTGAGAAGAAGGAGAAGATGGTAGGTATGGTAGAAGAGTCATAATTTCTGTGCATTTCTTTGCACCGCCAAAGACGCAAACCTATCGGAGAGAACCTGATTGACACAAACCTGCAACCTATCAGAGAGAGCGATGGGGTCTACGCGATTTACCTCCTGGCTGGACCTGACTGGTAAGTTACCTTTGATACCGCTGGAGAGCACTCAGTACTCGATTCTCATTAAAATAAAATAATAAAATTAGGGGCTTAATTTTTGACTAACATTTCTCTAAAAATAAGTGAACCACATTTCCAGTATAGTCCAGTAAAAAGTTTAACGAAACCATGATCTGACCAGTTTTGGCGCAATGAGTAAAAATGTGTTCATTAATACTTAAATAATGATATTATGAAAGAAATTAAATTTGTAGTAAAATATGTAAAAATATATAAATATGGAAAAACATATGTAGTAGTGTTAGTACATATTTATGTGATGCGCGCGCTGCATGGTACAGTACAAATTTAATTTTTATTTTTTGTAGCTAAACTAAAGCATATAACAAAAAAATGAAGAGGAACTTTTTTGTGTAGAATTTTTTTCTCTACAACTGTTACTTGAAACTTTTTTTCTATTTCCTACCGTTATTAAGTTATTTAAAAAAAAAGGCATTTTTCAAGCCTTTTTTTATTTTTTACATCCCTTTCCCGTCCTACCCCGTGTACCTACCCCGTCTTCCCTTGTTCTTAGAATCCCTTGGTCGATAATTTTGAATTTAAAGCAACAATGTAAAGTATAAAAGCAGTTTCATAGTGATTTTCTCTATAAAGCACGTCTTACAAGTTACAGCTATATATTGTCGTACATACTGTTATAGCCTCCACTCTTTGTAACTGTCCATGGATTAACTCTTATAGATACCTTTGAATAAATATACAGCACCTTGTGTGGTAAACTGAGTGATTTTAAATGGCCTATTTGTTATCTAACAAGCGTGAATATTATTAGATATATATAATTTAGTATTATCAGAACGGTTTCCTTTACAGGGTAGGCAGATCGAGCACAACGTCAATTGGTTCGCAATGAATCATCAGTTTGTCTTGGCGGGATATCATAATATTTTTATTCTTATCTAATTAGCCTAAATACAAAAAAAAAAATACTACAATTGCCCAGATTTACAAATACTGAATGAGCAAAACTATTAATTTTTAAAGATTTCATTATGTTTTCGAAAATAAAGCTAACTTTTTTGAATTATTCTTTAAAATTAATTTGTAAATTTTAAAACAAAAAATGATATGAACGTTTTGTGTTAATATTAAAATAGTTTTTATGATATTGCAAATGTTGTCTAAATGGAATAATGATTAGATAATAAGGCTGATATGTGTGGCACACGTCGGCTTCCTTATAGTGAGTAACAAACCCCCTTTTTAATCGCCAAAAGTTATTTGTTAGCTTAATCCGACCATGTCTTTAATTATTTTGTGAATATTTATTGACATATTTTCCATGATCAAAATAGTTTATCTTAAATAATTTTTTAAATATTACTTATGACGACAAAAAGGTCGGACTTTCTACAAATAGGCGTGGTCTGAGTAAAAAGGCCAACACAGAGGCGTATAGTACCTACATTAAGGACGCTACGTCGCTACGGTGTTGTTGTTTAAAATGTTTGCTTAATTTTAAATCGAAATATCATAATATTTTTATCTATATATAAATACGTGAAGCCAAAACTTTGTGCCTCTTATACGTGAACCGTGGAGTATAAAATTTGGCACAGTTAAGGTTTACATTTCGGAGTGCAGAAAACTAATATTTTTATAAAATATACATTAGAAATACATTAAATTTATAAATATGAACACACTACTTTCATTGGACATACATCATAATATACGCATATGTATGCTTACTAATACATTAAATTTATAAAAATAAATATTCCCACACCACTTTGATTGGAAATCATAATATACACACATGACGTATACTTTACATTAATAAGACTAATACATTAAATGTACTTATACAAAAAATATTCACACACTACTTTCATTGGACATACATCATAATATACATACATGTATACTTACTAAAAGATGAAGCCTATTTTCAAGCTCAGAATAGATTTTTTGTTTAGTCTATGGTTAGTCATAGAATTATGGTCGTATTTCGACCACGGGACGATTGCTAGTTTTTATAATTAGATTTTTTGATAATGTCTACCACCTACAGTCGATCAGACTTTTTGTTACTCTATACAGTATCTATACAGGTTTATCTATGTAATTGTAGCATAAAACAGAGATTGTGAGTTGTATTTTAGCTGTTTAATACTTTATGCGACATTGTAACTACGTAAGCTTCTTTCATTGCATTATGTCGAGATTTACGACGACAATAATAATGGGATACCGGTTTCATGAGATATTATCTTAAGTATTAGAAAGGAGAATCGTAATAACACTTAACAAAAACGATCACAAAGAGAGACACTACTATTTATTTTCCTATTTAAATTATTCTGAAAGTTATCATAATAGCACCTAAGTAAATGTTCGAATGTTTAGACGTTTGTTACTAAATGACATAAGATTATGGTAGTGACACGATTGCCCTATTATTCGACTTTTACGAACTGCCTAGCAAAATGGTACGTCTAGTCTTCAAAAGGAGCCCGTGAAATATTTAGTATACAGTCCTGTATGTTTTTTTTAAGCAAAGTCAACCAAGCAACTGGCTCCTTTGATGGAAAGAGACACCATCACCTATAGCTATTGACTCCTAAAGTGTTAATGGTGCGTTTCTATGAACTTTTAAACTAGTTAACGCGTTCTACTATCATTTTTAAACATATAAAATGGTCAAAAATGTGTAGGTACATACAGAACTTACTTGTAAAGCTCGATGTTTTGGCCAAGTTACATTGACCGTGGTCAAGAGCAGCGAGTTTTCTCCGTCGATCAAGTCGGCATCGATTTTCATCCACCCCTTCTGGTCTTGTTTTTTCGAATTTAACCTACACACAAGACTAACCGTATCTCCGTGTGGCAAGATGTTAAAGCCACTTGCATTAGTTTACTGGCTACCTTACCCTCCAAACCGAAACACGACAATGACAAGCACTGACGCGATTGCGACAGGAATAAGTAAGGTGGTGGAAGAAACCAGATACGGATGAAACAATGCAGACCTTTGCCACCTAGTAGCCATGATGTGAGAGATTTGCATAGCCAATTGTGCGCCTCTTACGAAATGCCTGATGCTCTATTTTTTTAAAGAAGCCCGGACCAACATGCTACCATAATTTTCATCATCGTCTTACTGGTCCAGCGAGGGGTCCAGCGGACTTGGTTTTGTCATATATATATATATATATATATATATATATATATATATATATATATATATATATATATTAGATAGCAAACAAGCAGATGGGTCTCCTGATGGAAAGAGTCAACCATCGCCAATAGACACCAAAGATGTTAATGGTGCGTTGCTATCTTGTGGCGAGGTCTAATGCCACATGCATAAGTTTACCGGCTACCTTACCCTCCAAACCGGAATGCGACAGCGACAAGCACTGACGCTATTGCGGTAGGAATAGGTAAGGCGGTGGTACCTGAACCGGGTGAGACAATGCAGAAATCTACCACCTAGTAGCCACGATGGTAGTGATTCGCGTAGCCAATCGGTCGTCTTTTACGACCTGCCTGGCAGAACGGCAGTAGGTCTATTCTTCAAAGGAGCACGAAACCAACACGGGGTAAATGCTTTTTCCGCCTACGATTGTAGTGACTAATAAAGGCAATCATCCACCTTTTACGAACTGCTTGATAGAACGATAGATGGTATATTCTTCAAAGAGGGCCCGGACAACACTGGGAGACACCATGTATATATCTTTTCATTAGAAGATCCACCTGCTCGTTTGCGGTTCTTTACTTGAGCCAAACGTATCATGATCATCGTGACTCACTAAATGGTAGAAATGATAATTCTGCGACGTTTTGACCGGATTTGGTACCACCTCCTGAAATATTCCTGTTACAATAGTGCCAGATTTGTCACTGTAGTAGACGCTAAACAAATGCATGTGACGTACATACCGTATACGTATGGCAATTATTATTAACATCTTTGATATCTATAGGCGATGATCTATCCATCTTTGATGATAAATCGCCTCCAAAATCATAAAAACCCGTCGATGTCGTGCCAGTCTTATCTAATAAGAAACTACTTAGAACCTTCCACCAGGAGAACCGTCTGTTTGTATGCAAAGACTTTTATGTACTAACGTACGCAACGTTTTTTCCCCGTGTTGGTCCCGGGCTCCTTTGAAGAATGTGCCAACTGCTGTTCCGCCAGGCAGGTCGTAAAAGGCGAATGATTGTTTATATGAGTTACTACCATCGTAGTTACTAGGTGGTAAAGTTCAGCATTGTCTCGTCCGGGTCTGGTACCACCGCCTTACCTATTCCTGCCGCAATAGCGTCAGTGCTTTTCAATGTCGTGTTCTGGTTTGGAGGGTAAGGTAGTCGGTAAACTTATGCATGTGGCATTAGACCTCGCCTCAAGATAGCAACGCACCATTAATATCTTTGGTGTCTATAGGCGATGGTTGACTCTTTCCATCAGGAGACCCATCATGTTTGCTATCTTATGGTAATCCATATACTGCATCTACGTTAGAGCTCGTTGAATGAAATGCGTAAACGCCATGAAATTCACGGTGGTTACGACGTTTTAGACGCAAATATATGTATATTATAATAATATATATTTGCGATCAAAACATCGTAACCGCCGTCTATTAAACGCTGCAGCGCTGCTTAATTTTGACTTTGGTTGTACGATTTATTATTATTTCAGCGCTGTAGCAAGTTTTAGCGAAATGGAACACAAATTTTACTTATCATAATTTCTCTAGTATGTAGTACATTAAACTCTTTGTATGTATTTTATGATATAAAAACATGCTTAAAATTGTGTATCTGTAATCTGTATCCGTAACATTGAAAATATTTCTCTTCCGATGCAGAATATTAACATATCTTTTTGAGGCATCTACAGAGGCACATACTAAAATTTGTGTATTTAGAAATCTGAGTCATGTAAAGAATTACGTTGCATGTTTTTGTAAGGTCGTCTGCATTGCACTTCGAAGCAATAGGGTTGTCACTTTACGAGTTAAGTCTCATTTCTGTATCTACTTATTTAATTTCTGAAGATGTTTTAAAAAGCAAACTGATTGGTTGATTTGCAGAAAGAATGGGTAACAAATATGCAGTTAAATGCAAGTGCCGACGATAAAAAAAAAATTATGGATCAACTCGGTACCAATATGTTTCTGTTTTCGATTGCGGGTTGAATAAAGTATTATTAGATTTTTAGCATGTTGAAAAATTTCAATGGCAAATAGCAGCGCAATGTATAGTAATGATGTGTTTCCGTTTCTATGTTTCCGAAAATTATCTATTCATTGATTCGGGTTATAGCAAATACGAATAATCGTAAAAAATTTAAATGTAAACCTTTAACATTACTAACTTGATGGTTAATGTAAAATACTTACAATTAGGCTTAACCTGATTGTGAAAGTCTCTCTTAGCTTATCTTCTGGTTTAAATTTCAGTAGCAAATAGCAGCGCAGTGTCTAGTAATGATGTGTTTCCGGAAATTATCTAGTCATTGATTCTGATTATAGCGAATACGAAGTAATAATCTTAAAAATTTAAATTAACCGTAAAAATTTAAATGTGAACCTTTACATTACTAACTTGATGGTTAGCGTAAAACATTTTCAATTATTCATTTCATCTATGTACCTTTATATTTATTTTTATTTTATATTCTTAAACATAAGTATTGATTGTATTCTAATACACTCACTCACAAACAAATAATACACACAAACACACATATTTTTATAGAATTGCTTCTTATTGTATGTCTAGTTTTGTTTATTATGATATATACCTATATAGTCTTTGATATATAGACCTATTAGCTACCCGTCAGTGACTGTAAAAATGCTTATAGTAACAGTGTATAAAAAGAAAATCCTTAATTGGCCAATGTAATGAAAATATTATAATATTGTACTTATTTTGATATTCGGCTGTGGATTTTTAGTTGAAAGAAAGAAAGAAATAAATAAGTTAGTCTTAACCTGATTGTGAAGGCCTTTATTAGCCTATCTTCTGGTTTAAGAGGAAGAGAAACGGGACTTTTTTCTAGTTATTTTGATTAATTTTCCTGTGGGGTTTCAGGTAGCTTAGCTTTTTTCCCTGGAATGGAAAAGCGAAAAGGAGTTTTAAAAAGACCCGACAATACATATTATTTTTAATGCATGTTGCATTAAAAATTATATGTATTGTTTCCGTAAAATTCACAAAAACTGTTATCAACACAGACCGCGGGGCGTAGTAGTATTTATATGGGCCACATTTCAAACCCGACTATGTATGTCAATTTCCGCAAGATGATAGCATAGAGTTTGGGATGGAATTAAAGGATACAGGGCTCCTGTAAGCGCAAGGAAATTATTTATCACGGAGTGTCAACCCTATCTGGGGATGGCATGTAGGCGTATGAATTTATTTATTAAGTCTTATTAAGGTGATCTCGGTTTCAGCTTATTTGTGGAGGGTGTACACTCTTGGCTATAAATACGTAAATTAATTAACGTGTTAAGTGAGAACTTCGTTTTATAAGAACAGACGTTTTTGGTTTCAATTGAGTTTGAACAATTCGTTTTTGTAGAGTACTTTTAACACTTCTGATGATGCTTCGGTTGCGAAGTGAAACTTGCTTTGAGTGCATAAACTGTGTATTTTTGTGATTGCTACTGTCGTGATGTAAAGTGTGGTAGACAAGGGTGGATAACTGTGCCACTGGGGCGTTCTTTAATATCAGGCCTAGGACACGGTAATATTATCTATACAGCTTTGGTTTCAATTGAGTTTGAACAATTCGTTTTTGTAGAGTACTTTTAACACTTCTGATGATGCTTCGGTTGCGAAGTGAAACTTGCTTTGAGTGCATAAACTGTGTATTTTTGTGATTGCTACTGTCGTGATGTAAAGTGTGATAGACGAGGGTGGATAACTGTGCCACTGGGGCGTTCTTTAATATCAGGCCTAGGACACGGTAATATTATCTATACAGTATTGTAACTAGGCCGTATCTTTGAAATTAATGCCTACAGCCGCGTGGTACGTAAACATGCAATAGGGCTCTGCTCGCCTCCAACATTTTAATTCCATTTGCCTACTTCGTTTTTCCATTTACGTTTGTGATTGTAAATATACTTTTTTTATAACGAAGTTCCTTATCGCGCGTTGCGAAAGGGGACTAGACGGAAAAAATTCTCACGAAAAGTTGTCACGACACTTTTTGCTATAGTAAGCTATTGTAAGCTGTGCGGCGTGCGCATGTTTCTCTCTCTTCTCTCTCTCTCATTGAAAGCAAGCCTGATATTTTCATTTCTATTTCGCATTGAACAGTTTGGTGTCGCGACGATTATTTTTGTTGAGTGTATACAGGTTTTTTGTAAATTAATCGAAAGGAACTTCGTTCCATCCGGGTGACCCTTGACACCTCTCAATTATTTTTTTTATATAAACAAATAAAATACTTTGTGAATTGAATAGGAAGTGTTTATTAAAATGCGTGTTTTATTTTGATTGGTAGATTTAATTAAAACATCATGTTTATGTTTGAATAATCGGTTTTATAAATTTGCGACCGAAAGATATTTGCATTGTTAAAAAAACAACACACCGTCCGTTTGTCACTGCGACACAGTCGCGTCTGTCTGCATGCCGAGCGGAATGCCGAGATGGAGGAGCGTACGCATAGCACGCGCTTCGTCTGTTTGTATGAAGTTGGAATACTGTATGTATAGATAATATTACCGTGCCTACGGTGAGTTTGTTCCATTTCTGCTTACATCACTTTTTGGTGTACCGAAGTAAACTAGGACCCCTTATAGTTCCGCTAAGTCCGTCCGACCGTCCGTCCGTCCGCAGATAGCGCAGATATCATTAGTAAATAGTAGGTAATAGAATGCTGTATTTTAGCATGAATATACATATTAGTCAAGACAATAAAGTGGTACCATAAAATCTTAGAAAATTTTGCCTAACATGTAAATTGGGAATGTTAATATTTTTCTAATGTATTCATAGTGTGGGGTATCTTTGGATAGGTTTTAAAAAATATGGTAGGGGTGTAAAACAATTTTTTGATTAAGGGTCTATTTGTGAAATGACCGCGTGAAAGCTTATCACGCGCTAATTTTTGTTAAATGACTTTAACACTTGACAGTGTCGTCGCCCATTTGAAAGTTAAACCGTTGGTTTTGAGGTTGGGAAAAAATTCACGCTAGTAATAAATATAATGAAGTTAAAGGGAAAACCATCACGGCTTAGAATGCTTTACAAATTTTTGAGTAATAGTCGACAAAATTATAAAATGTATTTGGAGAATTTTTTACAAGTCGTGAACCTATGGTGCGGAGTTAAATCAAAGACCTACAAAATATGTCCATAGTATTAATGCGAGGCATCGCGACAAATGGGAAAAAACTGGTTTGCTAAATCACGTTTTTTTGTATTGATTGTTAAATAACAATTTTTCAAAAATTACACGATATACCTGAAAAAATTATCTAAGGAATGTACTAACTCGATGCATGATAGAATATACTTTACTAGATCATATAAAATTCCGAAAACAGGCTAAAAAAAATCTCTAAAACAAATAATTTGTTAATAATATTTCTAATGTTTCACATGATTTTTATATGGTGATATTTAGTTGTAAATACATAAAAGAATGTGCTAAATTTTAGTTTACAGCTGATGTCCTATATTTATTTATCCGAAAATTAACATGTTTCCCAGCGATTTCAGAACATACCGCGCCATTCATTTTCTATAGAATTGACGCACGTCGAAATACCTCGCCTTAAGGATATATCCGATAAGTTAAATGTCCATAGTATGAAACAATAAAAACTCTCCTCTTTATCCGTATTATTGTAATAAACAACTTTGGAGCCCTTTGCGCAAGGCCTAAAAAATATTTTTATTTTTTAATTTCATTGGCTTCGTAAGGATGCACATAAAAGTTCGCGGAAATATGCAAATTAAATAGTTTCTTTGTTGCACTCTTAGCCCGTGTTGGTCCCGGGCTTCTTTGAAAAATAGGCCAACTGCCGTTCTGCCAGACAGGTCGTAAAAGGCGACCGATTGGCTATGCGAGTCACTACCATCGTGGCTACTAGGTGGTAGAGTCCTGCATTGGCTCGCCCGGGTCTGGTACCACCGCCTTACCTATTCCTGCCGCAATAGGTGCTTGTCGCTGTCGTGTTCCGGTTTGGAGGGTAAGGTAGCCGGTAAACTTATGCATGTGGCATTAGACCTCGCCACAAGATAGCAACGCACCATTAACATCTTTGGTGTCTATAGGCGATGGTTGACTCTTTCCATCAGGAGACCCATCTACTTGTTTGCTATTTGCTATCTTATGATATAAAAAAAATGAAACAATAAAAACTCTCTTCTTAATCCACATTATTGTAATAAACAACTTTGGAGCCCTTTGCGCAAGGCCTTAAACGCACTTTACCAATATTTTTATTTTTTCATTTCAGTGGCTTTGTAAGGGTGCACATAAAAGTTCGCGAAAATATGCAAATTAAATAATTTCTTTGTTGCACTCTAAGTCAATTTTTTACCTCCATCACAGGACGTATAATATTTTTTATTAAAACATATGATTAATTTGGGTTTTTAAAACGTCAAAACTAGGAAATAATTCGATTTAGCCTACCTTGCTAAGAGATTGGCATGAATTTGTTGTTTTAACTCCTTAACCTTGGACTTATAATCGTGACACTTTTGCAATGTAGCATACATTAAAACTGTACAGAAACCGGTTAAAATCGGTCACACTCACAAATCGAGGTTTATTGAATCAGCTGATACAAGACCGAAAACCCAGATTCCAATTAGCCAATTACTGTGTTAAATAAAACTATTATGTTTAAATACAAAAGACTGATTTGTAGGTTTAGTGGTTACTCTCATCGACTGAGGTCTAAATCTTGCGGGTTTGATCAACCCACTTAGGATAAACAACGTGATAAAATTTTGTCGATATATTCTCTCATCATTGAAGACATTACTGGCTAACGCGTTGGACACATCATTTGACATAATACTCCTAAATTAGAATTAATATTCACTTTTACTTGTAGTAGTCGGTTTGTCTACCAAATATAGAATGTCGCTGTAATTATATCGAATTTGACTCTTCGTGAAGACATAACTGTTTTGCTTGTATTTTGGATAAAATTTAGTACACAATGATTGAAAACAAATCAAATTTAACTAGAGATCGCGTGTGGTCGAAATTCGACTATAGACTAAACAATAAAATCTCTTTTAAATTTGACAACTGACTTTAGTCTTAAAGAAAATATTATTTATGTGTATATTATTTTTTTATGTGTAAAACACTTTTTTATGTGCCCGACCCTAGAATCGAACCCGGGACCTCATGTGGTCAACGCCAACTGTTTTGCTTGTATTTAGGATAAAATTTAGAACACAATGATTAAAAACAAATCAAATTTAACTAGAGATCGCGTGTGGTCGAAATTCGACCATAGACTAAAAAATAAAATCTCTTTTAAATTTGAGAACTCACTTTAGTGGTAAAGAAAATATTATTCATGTGTATATTATATTTTTTATGTGTAAATCGAATGTGTAAAAACACTTTTTATGTGCCCGGCCCGGGAATCGAACCCGGGACCTCATGTGGTCAACGCCAACGCTGGACCACTAGACCACAGAAGCGACACAGAGAGGAGAGGAAATTTATTTAATATTTTTTTTAAATATATAAACGGGTCAAAAACGCGTACATATATGGAAGTTACATTGACCGTGGTCACGAGCGGACTAGAGCAGCGAGTTTCCTCCGTCATTCGCGTCGGGATCGATTTTCACCTATCCCTTTCTTGTCTTGTTTTTTTCGAATTTAGCCTACATAGATTATTAAATCTATTTCACTCATTCATTTTTTACAAAAATCGTGCACTAATTTAACATTAACAGAATTACTTACAGTAGAATTTTAACCAGCGGGCAATCGCAAGTCAATTGCCAAAATAATAAGTATACTTAAAAGTTAATACTTCCAAAATGTGTTGCCGTACCTTCCATGTCATATACTTGGTGATTTACATATTAATACCTTACACCTACTCACATTAACATTTGTTCAAGAACGTATCACTCATGTGGTTGATTACTCGCCGGTGTGATTGCGTAATTTCGCACTCCTACGTCTTCCACACAATTTGTACGGGACTACTACGACTACAATAAAGTTTTTTTTATATCATACTAGCTGTTGCCCGCGACTTCGTCCGCGCGGACTTCGTTTACTCCGCACTGCTCCTCCCCCGTAGGTGCTAGCGTGATAATATATAGCCTATATGTTGACCCGACCTGTTAGTAATATTCATGCAAAATTTGAAGTAAATCCATGCAGTACTTTTTGAGTTTACCCCGGACATACATACAGACAAACAGACATACAGACAAACAGACAAAAATTCTAAAAACTATATATTTGGCTTCGATATCGATTATAGATCACGCCCCAAGTATTTTTTAAAAAAATATTCAATGTACAGTTTTGAGTTTCCTACGATTTTATTATATGTATAGATGATAGCAAACAAGCAGATGAGTCTTCTGATGGAAAGAGAAAACCATCGCCTATAGACACCAAAGGTGTTACTGTTGCGCTGCTATCTTGTCGCGAGGTCTAATGCTACATGCATTAGTTTACCGGCTACCTTACCCTCCAAACCGTAACATGACAGTGACAAGCACTGATGCGGCAGGAATAAGTAAGGCGGGGGTACCAAACCCGAGCGAGACAATGTAGTACTATACCACCTAGTAGCCACGATGGTAGTGACTGGTATCGGTCGCCTTTTACAACCTGCCTGGCAGAACGGCAGCCTATTCTTCAAACGAGCTCAGACCAACACGGGGAACGTACCGGGAAACGATCAATAATACACAAAATGTTAGTTATACATCCAAATTTATTTTATCGCCTTCAAAGTAGCTCCTTCAAAAACGATACACTTATACCAACGAATAATCCAACCATCAAAATATTTTTTAAGTTTTTTCCAGAATTGAGTTCAATTCTCGGCGCGATATCTTTTTTATTTCTTCTAGTATCTTCACCCCCGTATCCTTGAAGAGGTAGGCAGAGGTACAATCAGTGCACCCGCGATTAGCCGAAGATACATGGGGCACACTAAAAGTTTTGCACTTCTACCTACTAGGAACTATTTGAATTTCGAATGTTATATTTGTAAAATGTTGGAACCTTCTTAGTAATAAATAAAACAATTGGCGGAAAATGATTTGTCGATTGTTTTTTTATCACGCATCAAGCACCCTGTGATTTCTGTATTTTCCCCAAAATCAAAGATTTGATGAGAGGTTTTACTTTTACCAACTCCGAAGAGGCCGTGATAGCGTTCAATCAGCACGTAGAAAACATGCCTTCAGATCTGTGGTTCTCTTGTTTTAAAAAATGGTTCCATCGCATGAAAAAATGTTTAAAATGCAAAGGAGATTATTTTGAAAAAGCAATAAACATAATATTTTGGTTATAACATGTTGTTTTTTTTTTTTAAGTTACGCAAAACTTATATTGTGACCTACGTACTTAGTCTCATAATATAATAGGCGTATAGTAGATTTACAATATATAAATCTCATAAATGGGTACAATGATTGCGTCACTTATTAATATATAGATGTTTCTATGGTTGGTAGCTTTCTTAATAATTTACGCATAACATGGCAATATAAATAAATAAATAAATATTCACGGAACAAATTACACTTATTGATCTAACCCCAAAGTAAACAATTTTATTTGCTTGTTATGGGTATTAGTCAACGATACTAATACATATATAAATCCTTTTACATACATAATAAACACCCAAACCCGGAAATACAAACATTTATGCTCATCACACAAATGCTTGCCCCAATCGGGGATCGAACCCGAGCTCCGTCGATTGCGTAGTCAGGGTCGCTAACCACTCCACCAACGGGGCGGTCAAACCAACTGAAAAAAAACAACTTGTATAACTTCCATGTTTATCAACAGATACCTATTAAACTCGAATGGTTTTTATATTAAAACCCATAAAGGTTGTGCCATCTGAAAGCATTACATTTAAAGAGTTAATTCCATATTGGAAATGCATTGGAGTTATTCCGTACAATGCAAGTAATTGGCATTCCGACTCATTCTCGCCAGCAGAACTGCAAGCTTCTTTCATGTAAATTGCAATCTTGATTGCAATTTTAAATTTACTTTACCGTCCGTAGTAGACTTGCAGTCACTTATTAATTCGTGTCAGGGAGAAAGCTGGATGAAGGCGAATTTATCCCACTGCGGTTTGGACTAGGAATGACAAATAATATTTATTATATATGAGTGTATGTCGTGTATGTGTAGTATATATGTGTTTACGCATTTAGTTTAATAATATAAACAAGCGTTCGCCCTGTGATCGAAATTCGTCTAAAGACAAAATCTCTTTTTTGTACCTGTAAAAGTTAATAGGTAAACATATAAACAAAACAAATCTTTGATGTTACTTGTCTTTTTGTTTGTAAGTTAACGATATTTTGTATGTAGAGCCGTTTGTGTTGTAATTTCGATTATTTATTATAAACTAGCTGACCCGGCAAACGCCTATTTACTACTCTAATTTTTTTTCTATATTTTTTCACCTTTTAAACTTTCCCTGGACTTCAACAATTAATTCCAGCGGCGTGCACAGGGTTATGACACAGGGTATGCACTATGCAGAGGGGTACTCGGTCACAAAAACAATATTTACAATAAGCAACATTTCCGATTACTCCCGAAAACTAACGAACAGCCAGGCTTGGACTGCAGCAGGAGATTACGTCATCGCTGCTTACGAAATTCATAATTGTGTGCGGTTGCAAACTGTGTGCACACACAAAAATTACTACACACACGTTAACAAATATACTGCAGATCGTGATATGCCTTATTTGGTTGAAAGCTGAAGTTGCCAAACGCCTGGCAAACATAATATTTGTGCGCTTGCAAATAGGTGCTATTTATAAATTTTAGACTTTTTTTTAATTAATATATCTTGTTTATTCATTTATTTATTATTAATAAAAGTCATGAATGGCAAGTAAAGCACTGCTTAATTGCCTTTATAGACTGCACGCCACTGATTAATTCGAAGCCAAAATTAGCCAAATCGGTTCAGCCGTTCTCGAGTTTTAGCGAGACTAACGAACGGCAATTCATTTTTATATACTCGTATGTATATTGATAGATATTTAATTTTTTGTTCTTTTATTTTCAACTGACGAAAAA
This sequence comes from Apodemia mormo, assembly GCA_036924255.1. Lineage (NCBI taxonomy): Eukaryota > Metazoa > Arthropoda > Insecta > Lepidoptera > Riodinidae > Apodemia > Apodemia mormo. Next base: position 30,830,724 of record JAUPFN010000017.1, read on the forward strand.
CCGGAGGAGTTTCTCAATTCGACGTGTATAAATTTTTTTCACGCTAGACCACGCATATTTTTTACTGGATTTTATCGGACTGCTCTGTCCGATTTTGATTTTTTTTTATTGTAATGGGTATACCACAAGGTTAATTTTTTTTAAATCCAGCCATAAGTGTATGTAAATAAGGAACGATTGATTGTTCACGCACTGAATTTTAATGTATAACCATGCATGAATTTTCGTCGTTTTATTATTTGTTAAAAAGAAATTATACATAATATTTTACTAGGGATGGGCCGAAATTCGTTTTACATTCGGTTTAACCGAATTTCGGCAGCTTGAGCCGAACTTCGATATTCGGCCAAAATTTGGTTTAAATGCCGAACGTTCGGTGCTAGAAAAACGTACCTACTTGCACTATTTTATTGAAATCTACACTAATATTATAAAGAGCGAAGATTTGTATTTTTGTCTTTTATATGTATCAAATTAACTTAAAAACTCCTGGACCGATTTGAAAAATTCTTTTACCATTAGAAGTAGAGATGGGCCGAATGTGGTTCGGACTGGATTCAAACTTCGACCGAACATTCGATGAAAATAAAAAATTTGGCTGAATTCGGTCGAAGTACGGTTCAATTTTGGCGCGCTTTCTTGAGAGCGACACGTCGTGACTTGTTTACGCATTTACTTAATTTATTTTATATACCGTTAATCGTTTTCGCAGCGCAGGCTATATTATACTTTCAAAAAATTAGAGATCCCTACCTAACTCAAGGTATCAACATTTTATTTATTTTGCGTGCATTGCGAAAACCATTAACGACATATAAAATAATTTAAGTAAGTTTTTTATTTTCACCGAAAGTTCGGCCGAAGTTCGAATTCGGTTCAAACCACATTCGGCTCATCTCTATATTTTACGTATCTACCTTATATAATCCTCACATAGGGTAATTAAAGAGATATGTAATAAATAAAAATTAATGGATTTACCCCGAGGGTAGTTTTAGTTTTTTTTAAATTTAGCCATAAGGGTATGTGAACAAGGAACGATTGATTATTCACGCACTGATTTTAGTGTATGACCACGCATTAATTTTCGTTGGTTTATATTTTGTTAAACAGATATACAAATATTTCTCTTATTTTACGCACCTCATATTCTCCTAACTTAGGGTAATTAAAGAGATATGTAATAAATAAAAAATGTTTAATGGATATACCCTGAGGTTGGTTTATATTTAATATATTTTTTTAAATCCAATCATAAAGGTATGTAAACAAGGAAAGATTGATTGTTCTCGCACTGATTTTAATATATGACCACGCATAAATTTCGTTGGTTTAATTTTTTGTTAAAAAGATGTAAGTTTATTTCTCTTATTTTACGCACCTTATATTCTCCTTACTTTAGGATATGACAGGATACCTTAGGAAAATTAAAGAGATATGTAATAAATAAAAAATATTTTAGTGTAGTGGATTGAATGTGGTTCTTATAGCGAGGGAAGAATCCGAGTTCGTTGGGTTCTTAGCAATGCGAGGGACGGCACAGTGGAGACGCGATTTGCATTTGAAGTGTCAAGGACACGGGAAGACATCAACGCGTTCGCACGCATAGGAATTTTGCACGTACGCAAATGCCCAGTATAACTTGATCTTCACAAGAAATATGGCAAGAATTATAGTCCATCTGTTTAATTCATTAGCTATGCTGTAATCGAGTAGAAAAAAGTTATTACATAAAAAGCAAATGTCAAGACATAATTACAAAACGTGAACCCAATTATGTTTTTTGAACGCTTCATTTTATGAAATGTCATTTAAACAATTAAAATAAGGTGTTTTATACGCACAGTGTCAATAGTAGAAAGGCGTGTTCCACCTGCATTGTTATTTCACTTTAAAGTTTAAATGAATGTTATTATTAACGACTTGTGTACAAAGACAACGCAATTATTAACTGTTAATTAATTAATAATAGAATTATGCTCGCGATTTTTTTGTAAAATTGTGCTTCACTACATAGTATAAAACAAAGTCGCTTTCTCTGTCTGTCCCTATGTGTGCTCAAATCTTTAAAACTACGCAACGGACTTTGATGCGGTTTGTTTTTAATAGATAGATTGATTCTTGAGGAAGGTTTTAGTATATAAATCTTTCCAATATTCAAACGAGAACAAAAGCTACGCAGGTGAAACCGCGGGCAGGTCGCTAGTTCCGAAACATATGTATATTAAGTATCTTCACGCCCATATCCCCGAAGGGATAGGCAGAGTTACAGTAAGTGCACCCACCATTAGCCGAAGATACTTGGTCCCACAATGTGATAGGTGGCAAACCTATCGCCAACCGGGCACTTTCCAATCCCGGGCAACTTTGTGTTTCTCAGAAAACTGAAAAAACACTTTATGTGCCCGACCCGGGAATCGAACCCGGGACCTCATGTGGTCAACGCCAACGCTGGACCACTAGACCACAGAGGCGATTGTATGTATATGTATATTAAGGTATGATTAATGTACTAATTATGAAAATTATAGTGCCATCTCGACTTAAAATTTGAGGTAACAGATAAACCTTTAGAGAAAAGAGAGCCTAACCTCTCTTGACCTACGCTGAAAGAAAGTGTCAGTGTAAATGCTCCATTGGTTCAGACATGTAGAAAGAATATACAAAATGGTATAAAAGTATCTTCACGCACACACAGTATATCATTTATAACGCACAGGTTCGGCCTCACATGGAGTACTGTTCGCATCTCTGGGCCAGAGCTCCCCGGTACCAGCTTCTTCCTCTTGATCGCATTCAGCGTAGAGCGATTCGAATCGTTGACGACCAGGCTATTTCGAAACAGCTTGACTCTTTGCCATTGCGCAGAGATGTAGGTTCTCTCTGCGTCTTTTATCGTATATATCATGGGGAGTGTTCCGACGAGTTGTTTGGATTAATTCCTGCCGCCGAATTCCACCATCGGACATCGCGTCAAAATTTGAATTTCCATCCTCGCCATCTCGATGTCTGGAAATCCACAACTGTGCGATTCTCCGGACACTTTTTACCTCGCACTATTCTGTTGTGGAATCAATTACCGGCAGGGGTATTTCCGAACAGATACGACATAGGGACCTTCAAGAAAAGAGCTTACTCATTCTTAAAAGACCGGCAACGGAACCGCAAGACCTCCGGTATTGCAGATGTCCATGGGCGGCGGTGATCACTTACCATCAGGTGCACCTCTTGCTCGTTTGCCCCCTCTTCTATAAAAAAAAAAGGTCGTATCCTAAGTATAACAAGTGCATCTGCGATTAGCCGTACATACTTAGTCCGATTAGTTCGATAATGTGAGAGGTAGCAAGCCTATCGCTAACCGGGTACCGAGGTTATTCAATCCCGGGCAACATTGTTTTTATCATAAAAATGAAAAAACACATTTTGAATTGCCTAACCCGGGAATCGAACGCGCGGCTTCATGCGGTCAACACCGACACCGGATCACTAGACCACAGAGGCGATTTTTCAACAAAAGGACAAAAATGACTCTATTTTTTTTATTATCAACTAGCGACCTGACCGCGGTTTCACCCGCTTAGCTTTTGTTCCCGTGGGAATATCGGAAAGGTTTATTAAAACCTTCCTCAAGAATCAATCTATCTACTAAAAAAACCGCATCAAAATCTGTTGCGTAGTTTTAAAGATTTAAGGATACATAGGCACAGACAGAGAAAGTGACTTTGTTTTATACTATGTAGTGATAGGGAAGCGCTTGACCACGATCTCGCCATCTACGAACGCGCTTCCCTAGTACCTGTTCACTCTTCCCTTGAAGATCTCTTATAAATAAGTACAATTTAAAACCGGACCACTAGACCACAAACGCGGTAACTGTCTACCTATCTAAATATGAAATAACTAGCGACCTGCCCACGGTTTCACCCGCGCAGCTTTTGTTCCCGTGGGAATATCGGAAAGGTTTATACACTAAAACCTTTCTCAAGAATCAATCTATCTATTAAAAAAACCGCATCAAAATCCGTTGCGTAGTTTTAAAGATTTAAGCATACATAGGGACATAAGGACATAGGGACGTTGAAGTTGAGGGATAGGGATGTTGAAGTAATTTTTGTTTTACAAAAAAGGGCAATTCGATTTCTATACAACATGCGTAGAAATGAGTCTTTGAGAACTAAATTTAAAGAAATAGGTATACTTACTGTGAGCTCTCAATTCATTTTGGAGAATATCTTATATGTGAAAAAAAATATAAATAAATTTTCCAAGAATTGTGACACTCACAGTATAAATACTAGAAACAAAAATAAAATAGTAACACATTTTTCAAGACTGAGTAAAATTAACAAGTCGTTTTTATGCCAAAGCGTTCGTTTTTACAATACACTTCCTAACGATATTATAGAATTGCCTTATTGCAGATTTAAAAAAATTGTGAAACAAAAATTATGCAAAAAGGGCTATTACAAAATACAGGATTTTGTAAATGACAAAGAGGCTTGGAAATAGCTAATATATAATAATTTATTTAATTGGTTGGTATTTTAATTGGCTTTTGTATTTTGGTATATAGAATATTGTGATCATTTTTTTTTGACATTTATTTAAAATTTATTTTGATATTACTACCATTTTTATAACAGTTTTATGTTTTAACTTTCTAAATGAATTTTGACTTTAAATGTAAAAACTTGCAATTAATTACGGGTATTTAACTTTATATTTAATTTTTTTTTTTAATTTCATTTTGACATTTTTAATTAAATCTGATTACAATTATTTATTGCCAATTTTATTCATAAATTAATAGTAATTTAATGTTGACATCACTAGATCTAAATTTTGTAATTATGACATTTAATTGACATATTTTATTAATTTTATTATTAAATGTCCGTCTTCATGTTTGCTTAAAATTATAATTTTAAAATATATATTTTATTTAATTTTTTTTTTAAATAATTGGTCATTTCTGTAAGCAAAACAAAATTCTCTCTGGTTGACGTGATTTTTATGAATCGTATTTTACAAATATTGTATAAATTGTCTTTTATATTTTGTTGTGATATGTTTTTTTTGACGTCGACAAGTGTTCTTAAATGTACCTACGTCGAATAAATATTATTTGAATTTGAATTTGAATTTGGACAGACAGAGAAAGCGTTTTTGTTTTATACTATGTAATAATGATGACACACAAGATCGCATTAAGGTAACAAATAATGCTATTGCCGATAGGGAATAGGGTTTTGTCACAGTATAGATTACATATTTCACAATTTCGTGCTATCAGTTACAAATATACCCGAAACCGAAAACTCTCCTCTAAATATCAGTCCACAAGTAATGAAATATGTTGTTCAGGCTAAAAATAATCTCAGACAACAATATTTATAGACAGATCGACTCAAATATTTTATACTGTGTCAAAACTTTGCTCTTATATAGAGGGAAAATTGTAAGTGTCCAGTTGTATTCCAAAAATAAGTTTCAACTATCTCAACCCACCTAAGTGGCTCTGGTGTAGTATGTATGTTACGGGCCAAACACGATTTCAGGCCAAACTAGTTTATCCTAGACCAAACCAGTTCATTCTAAGCATGTCATGTCATGTCAGTATAGCCTAGGATAACTATGAAACTTGGACTGTTCCCTAAATTGGAATATACGTAATTTAATACAAAAAAATGATCTCGGTATGGCTTTTAGGTCACGAGAAATTTGTGGATCAACATACGAACACGTGAACGTACGAACATAAGAACATGCGAACATACGAACATATTCCAACAATATTAAATACATACTTACACTAGCTGGCCCGCGCAGCTTCGCCCGCGAGCATATTAATAAGTCGTCCAAATAGCTTTTAATAAAAATGTCATCCCCTATTTCAGCCCTCCAGGGACTGATTTTTGAAAAAAATTTAGCCTATGTTTGACCCCGGATCTTCAACTATATACATGCCAAATTTCATGAAAATCGGTCCAGCGGTTTAGCCGTAAAAGCGTAATAGACAGATAGACAGACAGACTTTCGCATTTATAATATTAGTATGGATGTAAAACTGATTACCTTCTTTTTTGATCAGTTGAAAATGCTTTACTAACCTGCAATAGATTGTCTAGTCTATCATATTGCTTAGTTATAATTTTATACTTGCCTTTAACTAAACGCTCAGATTTACATAAATTTATTTATGTAATATATTTATTTATACATGAATGTATTTTAAAATAGGTACATTAAAGTAAATCAAAATTACATAAATATAGATTAAAAAATTGCACATACTTAAACATTCATTATATTTATGAAAACATGGATAGAATCAAGATATGGATAACGACCCGCCTTCACATGTTACAACGTGTTTATTTTGTCACTTGCAATGATTAAGTCAGTTCAATGATAATTTAGAAACAGTTTGGCCTAGGACAAACTAGTTTGGCTGAAATAGGGTTAGGCTGGTAACATATACAACGATATGAAATGAATAGCTGTTCTACAGAAAATGATCTGTGCAAAGCAAAATTATTTTACAGCGCTTGTAGCGCAGTTTTAAGAGTTTATTGGAAACATATTTAATAGCGCTCTTTCCGCTTTCTTATTTAATCCCTGTGACCTGTGCAACGTTGGCGCGACCACTATTGGAAGCTTTATATTGACATTTCGATCCTCCTTAATTTCTATACTTCATGCTCAAAACCAAGCGAAGCCGTGTAAATAAATGCAGCGTTCGTACACGCACTTACACTCCAAACCAAGCTGGCCCTTTCAGTGCATACCGCGATGCCATAAAATTAAAATAACAAACACTCTTTGAGTTATCGATAGACTTAGTTATTTCAGTGACGCCTCAAATGTAAGGTCATCCTCCGCGTAAACGAACCGGACCAATCGCCCATACCCGGTAGACACTATTAAACATATGATGATAACATTACCCATCGTACTCACTTTTGACTATTAGAAGGGATCAGTGGTGAGAATTTAGGTGATTCAAGTAAAGAATAATTAGATAAATAAACAAAATTTTACTTACTAACTAGAGTGTCCACTTAAACAATTATTTTATAGATTTTTGTAATAGAATATAACACTTTAAAAACTATTGCAAATTGTATTAAGTATATATATATATATATATATATATATATATATATATATATATATATATATATATATATATATATATATATATATATATATATATATATATATATATATATATATATATATATATATATATATACACATACAAGGTGTCTTTTACTTAATACAATTTGCAATAGTTTTTAAAGTGTGTTATATTCTATTGTGTAATTCATAAATTTATTCATAACCTTGCCAAAAAAAATTATATTTATATTATAAATTAAAAATAATATCAGTTGCGTGCAAGCGCACCCCTTTGCACCTTGCTACCGGCGCCCAAGAATTCCGACTTGTATAAAATAGTGGCTTCACTGTAACAAATGGCAGTGCTCCATCTTTATTTTATTTTATCTGAGAACATAATATATTGTGGTTAACATAAGTTGACCACATCATAACAATAATACTTACGATACCTTTGTGGTCTGATATGTGAAACTTACATTTTCTGTTTATTTACACGCATTGTGAATAGAAATAGAATATCATCATGCCGGTTTACTTGCGTAGTAGAAAGATTGAATCGAGAGATATTTACGGCCCTTCCACTAACGTTCATTCCTGCCGGAATCTACAATCCTTATGGAATGAACGTCAATGGATTAGCAAAAGCAAGAAAGAATGACAGTATTAAAACCTCGCGTTCCCTCCCGTCGTCGTGAAGACGCGGCGCGGTGACTGGTCAAGTTAGTGTCTGTTTATTTATCCGGCGTGATTGAGCGCACGCTTGTTATCATTTCGTGTTCATCTCCATCCCGGAGGGATAAAATGGACTTGACAACAAAAATTAGCACTTTAAAGCTTAAATTTCACAAACGAGCCCTTTATCCAAAAACTGTTTTCACAAACATACAATATTTTTTAAAAACCTATCCAACGATATCCCATACCACATAACAAGGAAAAAAAAATTATCATACACACCCTACATGTAGAGGAGCTACCCAACAATTTTTTTTAAAATGCTATGTTATCACTTTATTATTGTGACTAATATATATCGCAAGTTGAAGTTTTTTAGACTCTAGTAGTCATGATGATCGTGACTCGAATAGTCAATCTTTCGCCTCTTACGAGGAACAGGTGAAACGGTTGTAATGTAGAGACGGGAATCATCAAGGATCTCTGCGCTAGACGGACCGTTGGATATAGCGAAACTGTAAGCTTTCCTAGTTAACCACGGAACCCTAAAATAAAGATCTGTATAAAGAAACATCCATTCTTAGTTTTTAAAATCGTCGCGTTCATTGTACGCCAGATCTTTTAAAATTCTTGAATCACTATATTTTTCCTTTTCTGATAAACTAGAAGTGTTCTACTTTTTACCCACATTCTATGTCCCCTTTTAGGTTTAAATATATTCACTCGCAATAAGACTCAGAGCAATAGCAATCTCTTGCTTACGGGTACACATGTTGCAAAATGAAAATAATCTTTAAAGAAAATTTAAAATTACGGGCATTCCTGTTAAATGACAACAATCTTCATAAAATTATAGGATTTTAAACATCCACCGACACACAATCCCTCGGTATGGCTGACAAGATGCAAACTGACAGGAATGTACCTAAACGTGTGGATGGTAATCGAAGGATTGTTTTTCCGGTCGGACTGGCGTGTTGTGATAATTCAGGGGAAAGAATGTAAGATTGCGGTTTAATTAGTGGCTACAACGGTTTTATTTTGTTTTATCCCGTCGCGTTTCTGTACGGTTTGCACCTTAGGACAAGTCTGAAGGAATGAACGTTAGTGGATGGGCCGTTTGTCATTTGTCATCTAGTTTAATTTTTAATTTGTAATAAAGTAAAATATATTAAATACGTTTCCACTTTCCAGTAAACTGTCAAAACAGAGCTTTAAGTGTTGGTCCGGGCTCCTTTGAAGAATAAACCAACTGCCGTTCTGCCAGGCAGGTCGTAAAGGCGACTAATTGGCTATACTACTGGGTGGTAAAGTCGTCAACGTCTCGCCTGGGTATTTGGTACCACCGCCTTACCTATACCACCGCAATAGCGTCAATGATTGTCATTGTCGTGTTCCGGTTCGGAGAATAAGGTAGCCGGTAGACTTGTGCACGTGACACTGCCATCCCGCCATTCGGGTAGCAACGCACTATTAATAGACGATGATTCTCTTTCCATCAGAAGATTCATCTGCTTGTTGCTATTTAATGATATAAAAAAGTGTTGTCAAATAATTCTAACGTGCAGTGCGACGGTATTTTGTGAAAGAAGACAAAAATTTTAGACCGTGGTCCCACGAACAAATTTTTTTTTATTAATAACAAGTTGAATTTTTATGAATAGCTTCGTTTTGATAAGACAACCATCTTTTCTATCTTCTAAAAATCTTGAATCGAGTAACTAATAAAGTTATGGGGATTTGAACATTTTGAATTGGTGAAGGAAAAATATTTATTAATAACAATAATTATTTTTCGACTTTAATCGTTTGATCATATTACGAAAAACACGATGAACACTTTTGTCCTATACATTCGATGGTTTTTTGACGAGTCCTTCACTCTAGAGTATCGGAAAATATCAGATTTTAAATTGATATTAATCAATTTAAAAACAACCTAATTTTCTCACAACAGCTTGTTAATTATTATTGTAACATTGTCCTACACGTAAAATAGAAACTTATCTTAGTCCGACACTCTAAACTTTTTTATCTATCTTTATTAGTTATTCGATTCTAGATTTTCCGAACATAGAAAAGATGGTTGTCTCAACAAAACGAAGCTGTTTACAAAAATTCAGCTTGTTATTAATAAAAAAGAGTTTGTTCGTGGGACCACGGTCTAAAATTTTTTTGTCTTCTTTCACAAAATATCATCGCACTGCGCGCCAGAATTATTTGACAACACTTTTTTATATCATTCATCACGAGACGATAGTTCTCTGATGATATTTTTTATATCATCAGAGAACTATCGTCTCGTGTTGCTCGTGGGACTACGGTCTTAATATGTCTTCGATGTTTCTATTGCATGTGCTCTAATGTCTAGATCAACGTAGTTTAAAATACATTTGTTTTAACAACATGTTTTGTTGCAGGTAAGCATCACGTTATCTCAATTAACGTGAGAAGTTGGAGCAAGGGTATTAACTCGTGCTGCTACATCAAGAGCTTGTAATACATCTCTCAAAGCTTTGTATTACATAGGAGGTATTAATTACAACGACTAGCACAAGTTTGAAATATATCAGCAGTATAATATACACATATATAAATATCATCTCATATCTCATAAATATCATTTACTAGGTGGTAGGGTTCTGCATTGTCTCACCCGGGTCTGGTACCACCGCCTTACCTATTCCTGCCGCAATAGCGTCAGTGCTTGTCGCTGTCGTGTTCCGGTTTGGAGGGTAAGGTAGCCGGTAAACTTATGCATGTGGCATTAGACCTCGCCACAAGATAGCAAAGCACCATTAACATATTTGGTGTCTATAGGCGATGGTTGACTCTTTCCATCAGGAGACCCATCTGCTTGTTTGCTATCTTATGATATAAAAAAAAATCATCACGTCAAATCCTTTACGAGGAAGGCAGAGCGATTTAAATGCCATACATCACTTTCCAGACATGCTTTTCAGAGACTCTTGACACCACCATGAGACAGCACGCTACCAATTTGATCATGATACGTTAACCTTCGTTTTCCCCGACACCTACACCCATCCACATTCCCATTGTATATCTGTTTTGTTTTAATCGTTCATCTGGCATTCTTTTAACATGTCCGAACCAACGGAGACACCTTTTCTCATTTTAACACAAAACCACAGTCTGTCTTCAAACCCAACCTCTCTTTCACTTCCGTAATATATTTTTTTAAATAATGCTTCTTACTAGTAACTAGCTGTTGCCCACGACTTCGTCCGCGCGAACTTCGTTTACTCCGCACAGCTCCTCCCCCGTAGGTGATAGCGTGATAATAATAAATAAATAATAAATAAATATTCATGGGACAAATTACACTTACTGATCTAACCCCAAAGTAAGCAAATTATTTGCTTGTGTTATGGGTGTTAGTCAACGATACTAATACATAGAAATACATATATAAATACTTTTATATACATAATAAACACCCAAACCCGGAAATACAAACATTTATGCTCATCACACAAATGCTTGTCCCCGTCGGGGATCGAACCCGAGTCCCGTTGATTGCGTAGTCAGGGTCGCTAACCACTCGACCTACGGCCAACGACCACTCGCCTATATGTTGACCAGGCCTATTAGTAATATTCATGCAAAATTTGAAGTAAATCCATGCAGTACTTTTTGAGTTTACCCTGGACATACATACAGACAAACAGATAAACAGACAAACAGACAAAAATTCTAAAATCTATATCGATTGTAGATCACGCCCCAAGTATTCTTTTAAAAAATATTCAATGTACAGTTTTGACTTTCCTACGATTTTATTATATGTATAGATTACCGGCCGTTTATCACCGTTTTGGAACTATTTATAGGATGCTAGCTGACGGGGCAATTGTTGTTTTGCCATACTTTTTTGTTGTATTGAATATTTTGGTGGGGTATTAGAGAGGAGCCCCCCCCCCCCTCCCTTCTGAGATAAAAATTATCCTATCTTTTTAGTTGGGCCGAACAGTAGATACACAAAATACTCAGGCACAAACAGAAGTTAATGTTACATACAAGTAATATTTGAGCATAGCACACATAGACGTTTCTCACGGACGCGATATCTCGGACTGGTGCGGAACAAACTGTCCCGAACCATTCCGAGATATCGCGGTATGAGAGGTGTCTATGTATGCGTTGCTCGAATATCACATATATGTAGATTGACTACTGTTAGTGTCCAGTATACTGTGGTAGACATCTACAAAATTTGATTGAAATCGGTTTTATAGTTGCGGAGTCTATCGCGGACAAACAACGTGACACGTAATTTATATATGTGTGCATGCATTATAAAAGTTTCTAGTGAATCCCGCGGAATCACCTAATTTTTCGGGGATAAAAAGTAGTCTATGTATATTGTTCCAGGTCATCATCCAGCCGTGTCCCAAATTTCATCCAAATCAATTCAGTAGTTTTTGCGTGATTGAGTAACAAACATCCAATCATCCAAAGATCCATCCATCCAAATATCAAACTTTCGTATTTATAATATTAATATAGATTAAGATTTTACTATCTAATAGTATAAAAAAATCAGAGGTGTCACTATAAATAGAGGATAAGACATTTTGCCTAAGGGTCATTTTGCGTAAGGGGGCGTTCAAGTATTATGTAACACAATTTGGGGGAAGGGGTGGTCTCGTAAAACGGGGGCGGGAGGGGGCCTTTCTTACAACACGTTACGTAACATTGTTTTTTACAAGAATTAGGAAATTATAACTCCGAAATTGGCTACCCTTTTCATTTACGTTTACGGGGAATCCCTCGATTGTATAGTCTGGTCGTCATTTTTAATTTGTTCTCGCAAGTTGGCAAACCTTTTCGTTTATATTTCACGGGGAATCCCTAGATTGTATTGTAAGTCATTTAATGTTGTTTTCGGTGTTAATATTCGTTAGTGTTTATGCAGAAGCACATTGCTGTAGTCGGTGTTATAAAGTGAGGTCCTCAAAAGAGAGAGATTTGTATCATCTGCTTTTCTTGGCCTATAAAGGCTCTCATGCTGACTTGCTAGCGCAACTGCGTCAAAAAAATACTAACGCGTTATCGCAAAGTCAAGAACTTTTAGCGATTGAACACATTAAAAAATACAACCTGGACGCTCTGTTTATAGCGACTAACGCTCCTGGGCGATGCGCATATAATCGAGTTGAGCGCCAGATGGCTCCCCTCAGCAAACGACTGGCAGACGTCATTCTGCCTCATGGATATTTTGATTCTCATCTCGGCGACAAAGGAAAGACTACGGATGATCATTTGGAAAAACGCAATTTTCAGCACGCTGGGTAAACACTTGCAGAAGTGTGGAGAGAAATGAAAATTTATAATTACGACGTTTCGGCGGAGTATAGACAGCCCGAAGATAGCATGCAGGATCCAGCAGAACCAAATCTGGCGTGGTATAGCGTTCACGTCCGTGATTCGCAATATTTTTTACAGGTTGTAAAATGCGCGGATGAATCCTGCTGTTCACCATCGAGAAGTGCACTGAGTGCTAAGTATGAGTTTTTCTTTTCGCATTCGATCGTGAGCGCGTTTGGAGTTTACTAGGAATTTGTATGTGATTTGTACAGTGCCACCTAGTGGTAAACTGGTTTCTCACGTTACCACTAGGTGGCGCTGTACAAATCACATGAAAATTCCTAGTAAACTCCAAACGCGCTCACAATCGAATGCAAAAAGAAAAACTCACACTTAGCACTCTGAAATCTGTGTTTGCAGATACTCTCACGCCGCCACCTTGCCCAATACTTCAAACCCCAAGCAAGCTCGTAGTACCCAGTTTACTAGACAAAGGAACATCCAAGTTTGCGCCTCTTCTTATGAGGTTGTCCGTTAATCTGTCACCTCCTCTAGAAGGGTTTAAGCAGATGCCTTACGATTTCTTTTGTCCATCTGTACAATCCGACCTAAAGAAAAAAGTATGTCCAACCTGTGGGTTCTATTTCATATCTCACAAGGGTGTTCAAATGCATTGGCGTTACGTGCATGGCAAGATGGTCCCAGGCCATTGTGATCGACGAAGACGAAGTTGATGCAATATCACTTGAGTGTTACGTAACGTTTAAAGAAGGGGGGGATACAGAAAAACGTTATGGTGCGTTACAATGGGGGGGGGGGTACTTGAACGCTCCCTAAGGGACATTCTGCAACGAAGGCTATATTTGATGATACAGATAATTTCGTCAAAAGTAAAGTCGAAGTAGACCATTTGTCTTTAAGTAATGGAATAACAGCCCTAGCTGCTGTCAAAAGGAGTAAAATAAAGAATTCCATTTTGTTTCAACATCCCGACGGAGAAAATTATTTTCAGATAAAATTGTAAAAGCGAGATGTAATATTTTAAAACACAAATGTAATGTAGTTTTGTAGCGAGAAATATTTGACGAGCAAAATATATATATATATATAAATATATATATATATATATATATATATATATATATATATATATATATATATATATATATATATATATATATATATATATATATATATATATATATATATATATATAATCTTTTAAACTGTCAAAACCTACTATTTATTTATTTATTGCGTGTATTTTTTAGTATTAGTTTCTTATATGCGAAAACATTTAAATGGTATTCAGTTGTAATTTTAATATTTTCATGTCGATTATACTGTTTGTTTTCCATATATATATATATATATATATATATATATATATATATATATATATATATATATATATATATATATATATATATATATATATCATATAACTTGTTATTCGTGTGGAAGGATGGCAATGTCGCATGCATAAGCCGGCCGCGTTTGCGTCTATCGTCCCGAAGTTATATGCGCGCTAAGGCACACGCCTATAACGATATGTCTAGCAATAACCGGGACCGACAGCTTTAACTTTGCGTGCTCATCCGATGCACGGGTGTGGTAATACACCATTCTGCCAGAGCCTGAGCTGTTACTGAGATTTTAGATTTTCAAGAAAACATCGAAAAAACCTCAATAACACTTTTGCCCGACCCGAAGATCAGAAAAGTTGGTGTCTAATAGGATTAATATAAAAAATTGTGACAAATCTATACAAAATCCAAAAAAAGGTACTATACCATATTTTTTTAGTATTAAATCAAGAATTAAACCAGAAAACAATTCAAATAATCTTTTGTATAATAAAACAGCCAGGAAGGGTACAATACCATACTATTTTACTTTGAAAACCAAAAGTCTAGAAAGTAACAAAAACCAGCTTTTTCGTCAAAAATAACCAATTTAAGCTACTTCACCAAAACATAGCAGGTGCATTAAAAAAACGTGATTATTTGCTTGTAGCTATTAGTGAGCTTCGCGACACCTAGTGTGTCGCGAAGATCGTATAATTGATGTTATATGTCTTTCTGAAACTTTTCTTAAGCAAGGTTCTGAAACAAACTTTAAACTTGACGGTTACACTATGGCATCTCATTTTTCTCGTGATAATCAACGTAGGGGTGGAACATGTATTTTAGTTAGAAATGAACTTGATTTTAAAATCCTTAACTTACAAATACGCTTACCATTTTCCTTTGGATGTTGCGCTGTTGAAATTGTTAATTATAAACTAATAGTAATTTGTATTTATCGTACTCCCAGCTCAAATGTTGATATATTCTTAAATAAATTAGAATTATTATTAGAAAATATTATGAGATATTCAAAAAAGAAAATTATTTTATGTGGAGATTGGAATATAGACCTGATGAAGGACACTTGTAAACATAAAAATTTAACAAGCATTCTTTCAAATAACAACATAAATCAACATATTATAAAACCTACTAGGAAGCATGCATGTCTGGATCTAATAGCAAGTAACTTAAATAATGTTCAGTCTAACATTCATACACTTGCTTTGTCTGACCATGAAACTGCTCAGAGTATACAAGCCAATATAGAGTCAGTCTTAGAATTTAAACAAAAAAGAGCTTTTTGGTTTGAAACAAAGCGGATATATGGGCAGGACAATATTAATAAGTTTCATGAATGTTTATCAAGTTTAAGTTTTAATGAAGTTTTTACAAAGTCAAATTGTGAAGAAGCATTTAATGAATTTCATGATATTTTACTGTTATTTTTTGAGTTATGTTTTCCTTAGGTCCGTGTAAAAGTTTTAAATAAACCTATAAAAAATAAATGGTTAACTAAAGGTCTTCTAAAATGTTGCAAAGTAAAACGCCAGTTGTACCTTAACTATCGTCATGCTCAATCTAATAGGAAAGAAAATAAATGTAAATATCTACATTATAGGAAAATTTTGTCTAAATGTATATTAGAATCACAAAAACAGTCTTCTTTGAAATATATTGAAAATTCCTCTAATAAATGTAAAGCTTCATGGAATCTGATTAAAAGTACATTTCAGAACAAAATAAATAGTAGAGAAATAGAAAAATCAAAATAAACAATTTAAAGTACACAAATACTCAAACAATCTGTAATCTATTTAATAATTTCTTTATAAACCAGACAAAATCAAGTAGTGTAAAAGTCAAATCTACAAATACTTCAAAATCATATTTTTTACCAAATTGTAGTAAAACCATGTATTTGACACCAGTAGATGAGCATGATGTGAAAAAAGTTATACATTCATTGAAAAATACTTATGCTACTGGCTATGATAATATTAGCACAGAATTATTGAAAAATGTTGCTAGTGTAATATCAAGACCTCTTAGCCATATAATTAATTTGTCATTTTTGGAAGGTAAATTTCCAGAACGATTAAAAAAGTGTATTGTCAAACCATTATTTAAAAAAGGAGATATGTGCGATATGGACAATTATAGACCTATTACTTTAATTCCAGTTATTTCAAAAATCTTTGAAAAAATTATGTATGAAAAGCTCTATAATTATTTAATTGATTTTGGCCTACTAAAAAATAATCAATATGGATTTAGGAAAGGTAGGTCTACTACATTAGCATGTTTTGATTTAGTGAAGAGCATAACTGAATGTCTCAATAAGGAAATGTATCCACTTTGTGTATTTTTGGATATGAGTAAGGCATTTGATTTTGTTTCACACGATATTTTACTATCAAAACTTGAAAAATATGGTATTAGAGGGAAGGCTTTAGATTGGATAAAGAGTTACTTAGAAAATAGGAAACAATGCGTCGAAATATCTAAAATATACGGAAACCGTAAAAAAATATTTACTTCAAACTACCGTGTTAACAACTGTGGTGTACCACAGGGCAGTGTTTTAGGACCCTTGCTATTTTTAATTTATATCAATGATCTTCCTGATAGTATACAACATGATTGCTTTTTATTTGCTGATGACACTACCCGACTTATTAAATGTAAAAATAAAAAAGACTTGGTAAACGAAACAACTGAAACCTTACTTCAAGTTTCAGACTGGTTAATTAATAATAATTTAAAAGTTAATGTAACTAAAACAAAATTAGTTGAATTTTAGAACTACCACAGTAATATTACTAAAAACACAAATGTATTTTTAAATAAAGTAAATATAGATGATGTAGATTATACAAACTTTTTAGGAATAATTATTGACAAATATTGTAATTGGAAAGCACACATTGAATATCTATGTAATAAGATTGATAGATTTGTCTATGTCTTAAGAAGACTAAGAGAAGTAGGAAACGTAAAAGCCTCCCTATTAGCATATCATGGATATGTCTCTTCTAATTTACAATATGGAATTCCTATATGGGGAAATTCTGTTGAATTGATACGAATTTTTAGAGTCCAAAAGAAATGTATTCGAGCAATATGTGGTGTTAATCAGTTACATTCCTGTAAACCACTTTTCAAGTCTCTTAAGGTACTTCCCTTACCATGTTTGTATATTTTAGAGGTATGCGTATTTGTAAAAAAGCACCAAAAGTTATTTAAAACAAATGCTGAAGTCACTGGTAACTCATATTTTAGAAATAGTAAAAAATTATATGTGCCTAATCAAAAATTAAATATTTTTACAAAAAATGTGTATTGTATGTCTATTATTATATACAATCATATTCCTGATAGTCTTAAATCATTACCTATAAATAAATTTCGCAAAAAGTTGTTTGATTTGCTGTTAGATAAAACTTATTATGATATTAAAGAATTTTTAGCCGATAAAATTAAATATTAATGGATAGAAATATAAGTTTGTTGAATTGTCCTTAAAAAATTTCAATGTACCTAGTAAAATTTTGTAAATAGTGAACATATTGTAAATTATAAAAAATTTAATTGCACAAAATATGAAAATTGTAATTATAAAAAAATCTTTTGTAATATGAAATTGTACATTTATAACAAGTACATAAAATAGAGAAAAAAGACCAGCCCGCTGAGTTTCTTCCGCCGGATCTTCTCAGTGTGTGGCCGCGTTCCGATCCGGTAGTAATTCTAAATATTCGATAGAATCTTTTAAATGCAATATTTTATAATGATAATTTTTTTAAATATTTGCACACCATATAATGGTAGAATATGTTGGTAACTTAATTTATTTTTAACAACTTGTAACACCCATATTCTTGCAAATAAATATTTTATTTCTTTCTTTCTTCTTTCTTTCATTCTTTTTTGGCTGTATATCTTTGAAGAGACGAACTGCGTTAAAAGATTTTCACCTGTTTTGGAAGGAAATTATATAGAATTTATATCACTGAGTCATAAAACGAATATTTATCACGAAATTTGGCAGTAAAAATTGAATGCGCAGACAGAAAAACGTAAGGCACATCCAGAAATTATATCTTGCTATCTCATTAGTATCTAGGAAACGTTTCTACTGCATAGGGATACAACTTTTTGCTTACTTATTTGCCCTTCTAAGTAATATGCTATTACCAAGCAATGTATTTGCCTGACATACATTAATAAGTCCTATTTTCATTTACTTAAAGACTAGTTTTCCATAATGTATTACATTATTTAAAATGGAAATACATGATGGCGGCAAAGGGGTTGGTTTTTATTTTAACAAGCTCGGTAAACATTACTTGAAATTGCAATGAACGTCGACGAATGTAAAAATATAAGCGCATACAAAGGTATGTAAGTACTCTACTTATAAATATTTCATTATTTTTGTGTTAATGGTTTCACCCCATGTTTCGAAAATCGAGTCTTCATCATATTTCACCGTTTAGAGGATCGAGCTTTTCTGACTTTTTATACTATGATGTCACAGTATGACTGTATGTATGTGTGTGTTGGATGTGTGTGTAAAAACCTGTCATAACTTTTTATCGACTAGATCAGAGGTCGCCAACCTTTTGAGCCAGAAGAGACAAAAAATACAATTTACAAAAATTTTAAAGAGCCACAAAAAATTTTTCGTAAACAAATTGAATAGGAGCACAATGCCTTTGCACTGTTTTTCAAGTAGAAAAAACGACGGTTGGCCTATTCTTCAAAGTAGCCCGAACCAACACAGGATAAAATGTATTCTATCTACGCTTAAGTGTATTTTGACTGCTTTGAGCTTAAATTACCTCAACTTAGCGGGAAATATCAGGGATGACCTGCAGGGTCAACCAGTTCCCCCGTGTTGGTCCCCTTAAAAACAGGCCAACTGCCGTTCTGCCAGGCAGGTCGTAAAAGGCGATCGATTGGCGATGCGAGTCACTACCATCGTGGCTACTAAGTGGTAGTGTTCTGCATTCTTTCGCCCGGGTCTGGCACCACCACCTTAACTATTCCTGCCGCAATAGCGTCAGGGCTTGTAACTGTCGTGTTCCGGTTTGGAGGGAAAGGTAGCCGGTAAAGTTATGCTTGTGGCAAAGGACATTGCCACAAGATAGCAACGCACCGTTAACATCTTTGGTGTCTGTAGGTGATGGTTGACTCTTTTCATCAGAAGACCTATCTGCTTGTTTGCTATCTTATGATAAAAAAAAATTTACAAATTTTTTACCTTATTGCACTATTGAGGAAGGTATAAAAGTTTGTTTTCGGTTACAAAATCGCGATCGATCGCATCGTGATAATAATAGAATGTGAAGTAATTTGTAAAATGTTTTTTTGAGGTTTTGCTAACTATAATTGAGTGTGCCGGCTCTCACTTGACGGTTGCAATCGTCGAATAAAAATGACCGAAGCGGGCTGCACCGACTGAACGAATTTTAGCCATTTTCATGACGAGAGCTGTTGCGCGTTTTTAACAAAATGTTTGGTTTTTTAACATGCCAAAGCCTTTCTACAGATAATAAAATGGTGGAAGTTTCTCATGCAATAATATTTGAATCGCTTTATGCCAGAGTAGTTTTTAACCGAGACTTCCTCGGTTGCTCGCGTTATCTTTTATCTATATTCCTCGGAATCTTTGATATCTGTCGCAAGCGTTTCGCTTCTTTGTCTAATTTTTATAGCAAAAGTGGTGGCGGTTGAGAAGAGATCTTGTGGTGATGTATTACTGCTTTCCTACCTTAGAAAGAACTTATGAGTTATAACTGTTGGTCTCAGTTATTCGGTATATAAGGTGCAGGTATATTAGACAAATATTATAGATAGCTGTTAAAATTATACATATTTCGATGCAGCTCAAAGATATCATCTGTGACCGATGCACTCTTAACATCTTTGGTGTGTATAGCCGCGAGTTGTATCCTTCCATCAGGGAAACTATCCACCAGGCATTTGTAGTAGTCCTATAATATAGAAAAAAAAAAACAATCAATGAACAAGATTTTATTCGAAAAATAAAAATATTTAGTTATTATGTCAAAAGAATTTATAAACATTCAAAGTGTGCAAGTTAGTAAGCCATAAACAGTAACAACGGTATGTCCTGAAGATTGTTCAGTAAATAAGTTTAGGTATTTCAAAAGTAGTATGAAATAAGTTTAAAAGGGCTCCTTTCAAACAACAAAAATCTGTCCCATTCACTCACACTACCAAAGTTGCGGTTCAGAACTACTGAGTTTTTTCGTGTGTTAGAATTTCATATAACTTTGTGCACAGCACAATACAGCATGGAATAAAACTTAGTGAAAAGAATCCAGAAACAGCCAAAGGTAACAATTGCATGTCTTGAAATTTAGGGATTTGTTCAATAAATTGAATAAGTTTATTTTTTTATAAATTGTTTTTATTTCACATAATAAGTAATTCGATTTTACGAAGGGTCCCTTAATAGGGTTGAACTATTAAAAAAAATATTTATGAAGTGTGTGGTGATTTGCAGAGAGTTAGGATGTTTTCAGATTTGTGATTTGTCTTAAACATTTGACTGTGTCGATTATAACATTTCAATCCAAAATTTACACCACAAACAACACAATTATTATAAAAATCAAAGCTCTATTTTACAACAAATTTATTTCCCACACTTCACCCAAATCACTGCACTTTCTATCCTCTCCGGAATGCCATTGAGCAGCGTATTCGTGGTACCGCGATAAATTTCGCAGCCGGCTAACTTTCTCCGAATCCCGAAGTTCAATGTACGCTGCAATGGGTTTATAGCGAAGTCATTAGCCATAGATGTACTGCAAACCGCGACTTTGGTCCGTTTTAGTACGAACTATGATCGTCTGGTGGTCGAAATTCGAACCGATAATCTTTATATTTTGACCATAGACTAAACGGGAGCCGATTACGTCGATTGTACTGATCGCTTGCTATACATACGTATAACTAGTTATACGTATGTATAGCAAGCGATCAGTACAGTCGACGTAATCGATCATATAGCAAAGAAGAATTTCGCCACGTCAAACCTGTCGACACTAGCTCAGTGAAAGAGCATCCCGGCTTTAGGGAGACAGTCGCAGGTTCAATCCCTACGTGTCGATATTTTTCTTTGTTGTTTTTAAAGTTTTTCCAGTTTTCCCAAGCACGGGGTGAGTGTTATAACACAAAAACAATAAACAGGAACCGATTGCTAAATTTGACCACAGTCTTTAACGAAGTAAAAAGGTGAAATTACTTAAATTTGCAATTATCCGCGAACTGCTCTATGTATCCTCCACGATTGTACCGAAAAGAAAGACGTCGCTTTAACAAATAGATAAGACTCACCGATGGTCCTGACAAAAAGGCGGCGGCACAATTATCGACCCACATCCACTACACTTTTACACCCACGTCCCACGCCGGCACCAAGCACAAAAGCACACAATTTATGTACGTACTGAACGCACTGTGCGTACATTGTGTTATCACTACATGGTATAAAACAAAGTCGCTTTCCTTTGTCTGTCCCTATGTATGCTTAGATCTTTAAGACTACGCAACGGGTTTTGATGCGGTTTCTTTTAATAGATAGAGTGATTCAAGAGAAAGGTTTATGTGTATATATTTATACTAGCTGTGCCCGCGACTTCGTTCGCGTGGAAAAAATTCTAAAATAAAAACCCGCATAGTTCCCGTTCCCGAGGGATTTCCGGGATAATACTATTCTATGTCCTTTCTTGGGTCTCAAACTATATTTGTACCAAATTTTATCCAAATCGGTTTAGTGGTTTGGCCGTGAAAGCGTAACAGACAGACAGACAGACAGAGTTACTTTCGCATTTATAATATTAGAATGGATATGGAAGTATGGATTCAAGAGAAAGGTTTATGTGTATATACTTATATAGCAAAACAACGCTTGCCGGATCAGCTAGTTGTAATAATAATGTGAATTTTATATTAACGTGTATTTTATCTTATATGCCAAATCTCAGAATCCACAGTACAAAAGTTTTCCTTCTTATTAATATTGGTAATTATAATTTCATTAGCCTGAGGCACGAGCCTCTTTTGGTAAATAAACTATCTGTCTTTATGCTAGGCAGTTCGAAAAAGGAGAACTATTGGCCATCTTTGTCACCAGCATTGTGATTAGATGGTGGAGTGCTGCAACGTCTCGGTCGGGTACCATCGCCTTACCTATTCCTACGGCCTACCGCTCTCGCGTCCGTGTTTATCACTGTCGCATGTGTCATCTTAATATATTTTTATGGAGTCAAATATAAGCGATGTTATTACAAAAAAGCGATTTATCTAATAAGCCTAAGGTGCAATAGCAATGAGGCTTAACCTGATTGTAAAAGTCTCATTCTGTAGCATTTTTTATGCTTGTAACATTTTGCTGTATCCTGCTAAAAAGGGAGGGCAACAGGATGTATTTTCCTACTCCTCCTATACACTTCTGATTAATTTCGTTGCGGGATCCAAGACAACTTAGCTTTTCCCCGGGGCACCCTGAGCTCGCAACTCAGAGGTTATCAGGATGGTTGCCGCTGTTGATTCTGGTTTATACAAGTTACAGTGGTGGGAATGAGGGGCACACCCTCATTGCCCTTTAAAAAAAGACAATATCATGGTCTAACGCTAGCCCTAGCGACGAGCCCTAGCTTAACGATGGTCTAAAAATTAAACACTTACTTCATTGATAGATATATTCTTCCACTCTTGAGACTTTTTGATGTTGATGGAAACCTTTGTAGATTTATCGTCTTTTATATGACGTGATACTCCCCGTGTTGGTCTCGGGCTCCTTTGAAGAACTTGCCAACTGCTGTTATGCCAGGTAAATCGTAAAAGGCGACTGATTGGCTATACGAGTCACTACCATCGTGGCTACTAGATGGTAGAGTTCTGCAGTGGCTCGCCCGGGTCTGGTGCCACTGCCTTTCCTATTCCTGCCGCAATAGCGTCAGTGCTTGTCACTGTCGTGTTCCGGTTTGGAGGGTAAGGTAGCCGGTAAACTTATGCATGTGGCATTAAACCGCAGATAGCAAGTAACGCACCATTAACATCTTTGGTTGTACATAGGCGATGGTTTACTCTTTCCATCTGCTTGTTTTCTGTCTTATGATATAAAAAATTATATTACTTAAGTGGCTGCAATAGCGTCATTGTTTGTCATTGTCGTGTTCCGGTTTGGACGGTAGGGTAGCCGGTAGTCTTATGCATGGCATTGCCATCCCGCCACACGGATAGCAACGCACCATTAACTCCTTTGATGTCTACAGGCGATGATTTCTCTTTCTATAAGGAGAGCAATCTGCTTGTTTGCAATCTTATGATATAAAAAAACACTTTCCACCACATCAGCACCAAAACAAAAGCACAGTTCTCAATGCACTTTTCACTTCATAACTTAACCATTCTCAGGAGAAACGAATATCACTCTAATCAAGCCGAGTTAAAATAATTGAATTATTACTTTAAATGTGGTTAAGTTAAAGTGTCATAATATGTCTGCTGAAGGTCGCAATTTAATTTTATTTCATTTTTAAAGTGTCGTTGTTCTCAGCTAAGAGTAATTGAAAATAAAAAAATCTATTCTAATCTTCGTTCTTATAAAATATTTTCTCTTCGGCACTTATAATCGTAGAGCTCATATTGTAGTTTTTATTAGGCTTTATTTTTACAGTATCTACAATACAAGAATATATATATATATTCACCCTTTTCAGACGATTATGCGAAGGGTGGAGAATGAAATTTGGCCTAGTACAATTTACATTGCGGAAAACTGTACTAACCTAATATTTTTTTAATAATATTATGTGTAATAATAAATTATATATTAAATGTAATAATGTAAATAAATAAATGCAATAATAACAAAAAAAATATAATAATAAATTATAATAATAAAATGTAGATCTTTTCGAGGAAATTCCCACTAAAGCAAATAAAATACTTATAACACAAAAAAGAATTTTACGATACATAACTACATTCAATTTAGTGTAAAAAAAACTTAAGAATGTAAATTTATTCCAGCGGGTAAACATACAGTTTAAAAAATTACAACGCGATTTTTGTACTTTATTTTTTATATCTATGAGAAATGTATCTATAGGAAAACTTCACTAAAGTATAGAGTATATTTTCATTACAAAAAAGGAGCTGTACAGTGACAAGGCATTATTTTAAAGGGATAAACTCCATAATTATTATATATACAATGTGTAAAAAAACCTATCCAACCCCAAAGAGGTATATACTCGTACATAGGTCAGTGACATTATCAAAAAATATTAAAATAAAACAATATCGTATTTTAAAGTGCCTCATTTTAGTACTACACTTGAGCAACTTCCCCTTAAATCAAGCAAATATTTTGAAAATTTGTCAATCGATTACCATACAATAATTGCACTTACATGATTGTATTAATGCCTTTGACGATCGGACAGGTTTTTTTACACACTATATAATATGACGACTAAAATACATTTCTAATCAACATATGATCAGAAATAACACGAGCTCTTGGATTATTACTGGGTAAGATTCCATTAAATATTTTCAATATTACTTTCCTTTGTCTGGAGTCAAAGACTTGTACAGTTGAGCTGCATTCGAATAGCATTTAAAGTTTCTGAGATTTCGCCTTTACGGTATGATCTTCTGTTATATTGAGGAGGTAGCTTTTGAATTGAAGTCTTAGTGTAATCCTAATTCAATTCCAACTTGTGTATCGTCTAACTATATTGGATGATATCTTTATAATAAACTAGTTGATCCATGTAGGGTTGCCTCCCGTACTAAAATATATTATACCCGTACTTACTTTATGTTTTTGGAATGAAGTTCCTTGTCGCGCGTTGTGAAAGGGGGCTAGACGGAAAAAATTCTTACGAAAAGTTGTCACGACACTTTGCTATAGTAAGGTATTGTAAGCTGTGCGGCGTGCGCATGTTTCTCTGTCTGTCTCTCTCTCTTATAGAAAGCAAGCCAGTTTTACATTTCATTACAATTTAAAATTTTATTACAATTCCTTCACTAATTAATCGAAAGGAACTTCGTTCCATCCGGGTGTCCCTTGACACCTCTCAAGTTTTTTATATCATAAGGTTGCAAACAAGCAGATGGGTCTCCAGATAGAAGAGACAACCATCGCCTATAAACAATAAAGATGTTAATGGTACGTTGCTATCTTTGTAGCGGGCTCTTAATGCCACATGTATAAGTTTATCGGCTACCTTACCCTCCAAACCTGATCACTACAGTGACAAGCATTGACGTTATTGCGACAGGAAAAAGTTGCATCGGACACAACCCTAGTCCTCATATGAATTAATAATAGTATAGAATACATTTTTTAACTTCCCACTACGTACGTAGATAAGTAAGTTACTGATTTTACCCCGATTTTGGAAAATTGAGTTTTCATCAGATCTCCACGTTTTGAGGTCCTAGGAACCTTTTCCGACTATTGTCACGATGACGTTAGTATGTCTGTATGTAAACATCTCATAACTTTTGAACAGCTGGACCGATCGAATCGCGGTTCGCCATCATTCGATTGGATTCCGCTCAACTTAGTTTTCCTGAAAATTTGAACCGATTCGGTTCAGGAGATTTTGAGAAATTTTGAAAAAACACCAATAAATTCTGGCGAAACACAATTTTTTTAATATAACTTGCAGATTTATGTACCGATTGAGTACAAAAACTAATCAGCTCTGTTCCCCAAAAAACTACGTCTAATACATAAATTGCATCAAAATCCGTTTATCCGTTCGGGGGTAATCGTTGACGAAAAATTTTGAAAACGGTGTTTTTTCGACATAGCTTCGAAATTTTTCAACCAATCATTTTTTAGTATTCTACGATATTTTAGTACTGAAAAAACTATGTCAAATACCGTTTCAAAAATCAAAATCGAATCTAATTTTCAAAACTTATAGCTTTTCAAATATTAAAATTAATTAATTTAAAGAACTTAATTTTTTTAAAGAACTTAACTTAATTTTTTAAAAGAACTTTCAAGTTAATTCACGGATTGACTTAAAAATCTTATCAGCTCCTTTAAAAACTACGTCAAATACCGTTAATTTAATCAAAATCGGTCAATTTGTTTGGGATTTAACAATGAAGAAAATTAAAAATAAAACGTTTTTTGACATTGCATCAAAGTTTTTCAACCTATCGATTATTTAGCTTAAGCAATATCTCTCAAATCTCAAAAATTGAGTTGAACGCTACCCTCATTTTTAAAATATATGCAGCTTTTCAAAAATTAATATACTGCCATTTTTAACAAAATAGATGTTTGAACTGAAAAATCTATGCTTATATTTTTTACTCTTTTGAGCTTAAAATACCTTAATTTAGTAGGAAGTTTCAGTGATGGACCATAGGGTTAACCGTTACATTTTTTGTTTTTATTTCGTTACATACATACATTTTGTTTCGTTCGCTGTTGTTTTGAAAACTACATTGAAGCATAAGTTTGGGGGACCCTTTGGCGATTGGATCGGTTTTTTATACTCTGTATAATGTATATATATTTATTCATGCACCATGTATTAAAGAAAATTAAAATGATCTTATACAGCGTGTTAGGTAAGTCGACTTAAAGCTTGAAGGAGGTAATAAGGTATCTGGTTCTCATTCCAAATAAATAACAATTAAAAATACCCTTAAATTTTAAACTAATTATTTAGAAAATTCATAATTAATACGCACCAACACGTCCACGCAAGTAACGCACACATCGATAGATAGATGTATAGTTAGTTACATAAATAGGCAGTAATAGGCAGTATTTACGTAACTACCTATTTATCTATCTATTGATATGCGCTTTACTTGCGCGAACGTGTTGGTGCGTATGAATTTATTGGATAATTAAGTTAAAATTTAAGGGTATGTTTTTTTTAATTTATTGGGAATGAGAATCAGATACCTTATTACCCCCTTCAAGGTTTAGGTCGACTTACCTAACAGGCTGTATATGTTATTAAAAAAGCTTAGAATATATAGGAATTTTTCACTAGATCGAGAATTTGGTTTAGGGTGCGTAACCCTACGCACGAATTTTACTCGAGTAATCAATCTGAACTCTGGTAAACATATCAAAGCCCTAGCCCTAAGGCTTAGTCACACAGGATGGTAAATTGCGCGATTTTATAATTGCCGCAGGTATTAACACAGTGATACAATAGAAAATGATTGTTGTAAAATTAATCCATATCGCCGCATAGTTTTACCGATTATGGATAAGATCAACAGTTTTACGTTCTTTTCTATGGCATCGGAACGTTTTCACACTAACAGAGTGCTAAGTGTGAGTTTTTGAAGTGAAAACTTCTTTAGGCGCGTTGAGCGTTTTGGTAGAGGGTAAAATCCTCGGTTCGCGTCACCGACATGCTAATGATAATAGTATATCTATAGCTATGTTTTGCATATATTTTTAATTACTCTCAACTTAATAGTTCCGTTTTCACTTCTATCGGCAGTCCCACGACTGCTACTGTTTTTTTCTTTTTGCTTCGATCGTGAGCGCGTTTGGAGTTTACTAGGAATTTGTATCTGATTTTTACAGCGCCACCTAGTGGTAAACGTGAGAAACCAGTTTACCACTAGGTGGCGCTGTACAAATCACATACAAATTCCTAGTAAACTCGAAACGCGCTCACGATCGAATGCGAAAAAAAAACTCACACTTAGCACCCAGACTCCGGTCTATAATCGAAAAACCTTAATACGAGTACGACCTCGTCCGACCAAGAAATCGAACTCGACACCTTACTTTGTGCCCCATATACTTCACGAGACTAACGAAACAATTAAATAAAAGAAACAAAACAAAAAAAAAATTCAAAACTAAAAAAAAATACACTGCAGACTTGCTTGTTATTCGAGATATGTAATCCGACTGTAGACACGAGCTCGTGAATAATAATAGTTAAGAATTTATTATAAAAAAAGTTATGAGGGTTATCATAACTGTCCGTTTTAGATTTCCGAAGAAAACTAGGAACCTTTATAGTTTCGCTATGTCCGTCCGTTTACCTTTTTTTTTATAAGAATAAGATAGCAAACAAACAGATGGGTCTCCTGATGGATAGAGTCAACCATCGCCTATAGACACCAAAAATGTTATTGGTGCGTTGCTATCTTATGGCGAGGTCTAATGCCACATGCATAAGTTTGCCAGGGCGAGACAATGCAGAACTCTACCACCTAGGAGCCACAGTAGTGACTCGCATTGCCAATCGGTCGCTTTTTACATACCTGACAGAATGGCAGTTGGTCTATTCATCAAAGAAGTCCGAGACCAACACTTGCTCAGAGTTCCTTAGTACTAGAAAGCTGTAATTTGGCATGAATATGCATATACGTACGCCGGCTCACAAACAAGAGTAAGTAGAAGCATAACACAAAACTGAATAATCTGAAACCTTATAGTATGTATTCTGTCTCATTCCCACGTAAGCTAAATCGTATCGATGTATTCGTTTGTCTCTTATTATTGCAGGTCTAGACAAGTGGCATAAACGCTAGGAGAATAGAAAGATACATGTATGGAATATGGATTTGACATAAGCATAATCGAACGCTTACGTCAAATCTATACACGTCTTTCTATTCTCCTAGCGTTTATGCCACTTGTCTAGACCCGCTGATGTATTTCTATTGCTTTTTTTGCTGGCTGAATCCTGTCAATTCATGCATTTGGTTTTTAATGTGGCTTTCTGTTTAATCAAATTTTAAAACGCTTTAAAAATATGGTGACTACAAATTCTGGCCCTAAAATATATATCAATCAGATATTTTCGAAATTACTTTACAATTAGGCTTAATGGCTGCAACTGCGACATCGGGCATTTTGGGACGAGTGAAATGCTTCGCAAGTTTTTATGTTTTAAAATAACAAAAACCAGAAACGTTCTTCTGATGAAAGGCGATCACCATCGTCTACAAACAACACACTTTTTTTAAAGACACAAAGACGCTAATGATGCTTGCTATTCATGTGGCGCTATTGAAATGCCACAAGCATAAGTTCATTGGTTACTCTAACTTTCAAATTGGAACACGACATTTCAATTTTTGGCCGTGTTGGTCCCGGCCTCCTTTGAAGAATAGGCCAACTGCCGTCTGCCAGGCAGGTCGTAAAAGGCGACCGATTGGCTATCGAGTCACAACCATCGTGGCCACTAGGTGGTAGAGTTCTGCATTGTCTCGCCCGGGTCTGGTACCACCGCCTTGCCTATTCTTGCCGCAATAGCGTCAGTGCTTGTCGCTTTCGTGTTCCGGTTTGGAGGGTAAGGTAGCCGGTAAACTTATGCATGTGGCATTACACCTCGCCACAAGATAGCAACGGACCATTAACATCTTTGATGTCTATAGGCGATGGTTGACTCTTTCCATCAGGAGACGCATCTGCTTGTTTGCTATCTTATGATATTAAAAAAAACCTTCGACGCTATTTACTGCAGAAATAAATAAGGCGGTGATACAAAAGCCGTTTGAGACTTCGTAGAACTCTACCACTTAGTAGTAACAATATTGGTGATGCGTTTTAGCCTTCTCTAGTTTTTTTACGAAATGCCTAGCAATAAGACAGTTGATCTATTCTTCAAAAAGGGACCCGTATCAATACGGAGAAAATGTTTGTAGATGACGATGCGAACGCTGTTACGTTCGGGTCCCCCGTATCAATACGCAGAAAATGTTTGTAGATGACGAGGTGAACGCTGTTACGTTTGTTGTGTACAGACCCTTATGCTTATATCTTATCTGTCGCTTACAGACCCGCTTTATTACAAAATCATGGCGTGAAATTAATGTTCAATAATTTTACTTTAACATTTATTTACTTCTTATGTTACGTCTACTGAATTAAGTTTGTGGTTTAGATTCCTGCCGCAATAGCGTCAGTGCTTGTCACTGTCGTGTTCCGGTTTGGAGGGTAAAGTAGCCAGTAAACTTACGCATGTGGCATTAGGCCTCGCCACAAGATAGCAACGCACCATTCACACCTTTGGTGTTTATAAGCGACGGTTGACTCTTTCAATCAGAGATCCATCTGCTTATTTGCTATCTTATGATATAAATTAAAAAAAAAGATATCCGTCTAAGTTTATTATTCCTTAGACGGATACCGATACCGAAACCTGGACGAGACGTTGCAAAACTCTACCACGTGGTGGTCACGATGATAAATACCTATGACAAAACTGACCATATTTTTTGATATTTGGTGGTATGGTTTATTCTTAAAATAATCGCCAAATCGCCCTCACAGTCGCTCAGTCGCTCAGCTGCTGCTTTAACTCTAGGATTAAAGCTGCAAACTTGCTTTGTTGTGAAGTTACTGTGGCAATTTGTCAGATACTGAGTAGTGGTTAGAATTAATAGTGTTTCCTGTGCAGACTAAAATTTGTTAAGTACATTAAAATATTTTAATTAATTTGATTGGCTTGAACTCTACAACCCAAACGTGAGTAAATTGGCGGGAGGTACGCGGCCATTAAAATAAAGATTTCCCTTTATTTTCAAATAGAAGCTTTGTTTATTTTAAATACTTTGGCCATTAAAATAAAGATTTTCCTTTATTTTAAATACTTTGGCATTAAAATAAAGATTTTCCATTATTTTCAAATAGAAGCTTTGTTTATTTTAAATACTTTGGCCATTAAAATAAAGATTTTCTTTTATTTTCAAATAGAAGCTTTGTTTATTTTAAAAACGTTGGCCATTAAAATAAAGATTTTCCTTTATTTTCGAATAGAACCTGTTAATTATAAATACTATGTATGTAACTGTACTTCAATGTTATTCAATTACTAGCTGCAGCGTGCAGCCCGGTGCATTATAAAAGTTTTTGGCGAATCCCGCGGGATCACCTAATTTTTTCTGGATAACAAGTAGCCTTTATGTTATTCCAGGTCATCCTCTAACTGTGCGCGAAATTTCATTCAAATCTGTTCAGTAGTTCTTGCGTGATTGAGTAATAAACATCCATCCATACACCCAAACATCCATCCATCAAAACATCCAAACTTCCGCATTTACAATATTAATATAGATACTTTTCGTATATTTAAAAATAAAAATGAAAAATATTACAATAATGGTAAAAAATTGTTTAAGATAAGTGATATAAAATTCCGCAACGTCTCGCCCGGGTATTTGGTACCACGGCCTTCCTTACCTATTCCTGTCGCAATAGCGTCTGCTTTTAACAGTCGTGTTCCGGTTTGGATTGTAAGGTAGCCGGTAGATTTATGCACGTGGCATTGTCATCCCGCCCCACGGATAGCAACACACACACAGGTGTCTATAGTATAGTTTCTCATTCCATTACGAGAGCCATTTGCTTGTTTATTATCCAACTAGCTGTTGCCCACGACTTCGTCCGCGTGGACTTCGTTTACTCCGCACAGCTCCTCCCCCTTAGGTGATAGCTTGATAATATGTAGCCTATATGTTGACCCGACCTGTTAGTAATATTCATGCAAAATTTGAAGTAAATCCATGGAGTACTTTTTGACTTTACCCCGGACATACATACAGACAAACAGACAAAAATTCTAAAAACTATATTTTTGGCTTCGATATCAATTGTAGATCACGCCCCAAGTATTCTTTAAAAAAATATTCAGTGTACAGTTTTTAATTTTCTACGATATAATTATATGTAAAGATGAAATTAGAGAAACTAATTTTTTTTTTTGTTAATTTATTGCAACTTTTAACAATTTCGTCGTAAGATTACAATCGAATTCATAAGGCTACCGGCTACCATACCCTCCAAACCGGAACACGACAGTAACAAGCACTGACGCTATAGGCAAGGCGGTAGTAACAGACATAGGCAAGACGTTGCAGTATTCAACGTCTAATAGTCAGGATAATAGTGACACGTTTAGCTAATCTTTAGTCTTTTTTGAACTGCCTGGCCGTTGAAGGCAGGCGTACTTATATCATTTACAACCTATCTTCTTTAATTTAAGAATCCTGTTCTTGTCGGTGGAGTAATCGCCATTCCATTTTATCCAAGGACATTGTTTTGACCTCCTGTTACGACATGACATTTACTTTTTCTTTGATTTGATCAGGTAGTATCTTCTAGTATACTTAACGCATCGGTGGGCGGAAGCAGTTGAGTCCAAGGGGGAGGCATTGGCAGTTAGTTTAGACATAGCGAAGGCCTTTGATAGGGTATGGCACAAAGCGCTTCTTGCGAAGCTGGCTTTCTGAGACTCACCAGTTTTTTGGCTGATCGGAGCATCAAGGTCGTAGTTGACGGTGCGTGCTCTGACCTTAAATCTATCAATGCTAATGTTCCACAAGGCTGCGTGCTATCACCGACACTGTTCCTTCTGCATATCAGTGACATGATGCGAATTCGTAACATACATTGCTATGCAGGTGACAGTATTGGTGATGCTACATACACCGCCCGAAGCGGTATTTCTCGAGAACACGTCGAAGAGAGCCGAAACAAGCTTGTGTCCGAAGTTGAGAATCGACTAACCGATGTCTCAGAATGGGTTCATCAAAACCTGGTCACTTTTAACCCCAAGAAGACACAGCTTTGCGTGTTTTCCGCTAAAAAGACACCCTTTGTCGTGTCACCTCGATTTGGGGATACTTTCCTGGCAGCCTCAGCTAGTATCGGGATTCTGGGAGTCGACATATCGAGTTATATTCAGTTTCGCGGTCATTTGGAAGGTAAGGCTAAACTAGCCTCCAAAAAGCTCGGTGTGCTCTGCAGAGCGAGACAGTACTTCTTGCCGGCCCATCGCCTTCAACTTTATAAGGCTCAAATTCGGCCCCACATGGAGTACTGTTCTCATCTCTGGGCTGGAGGTCCTCAGTACCAGCTTCTTCCTCTTGATCGCATTCAGCGTATAGCGGTTCGAATCGTTGACGACCAGGCTATTTTGAAACGGCTTGACTCTTTGGCATTGCGCAAAGATGTTGGTTCACTCTGTGTCTTCTATCGTATCTTTCATGGGGAGTGTTCCGACGAGTTATTTGGATTAATTCCTGCCGCTGAATTCCATCATCGGACATCGCGTCAAAATTTGAAATTCCATCCTCACCATCTCGATGTCTGGAAATTCACAACTGTGCGTTTCTCTCGGCACTTTTTGCCTCGCACTACTTTGTTGTGGAACTAATTATCGGCAGGGGTGTTTCCAAACGGATACGACTTGAGGGCCTTCAAGAAAAGAGCTTACCCATTCTTAAAAGGCCGGCAACCCAACTTCAAGACCTCTGGTATTGTGGATGTCCATGGGCGGCGGTGATCACTTACCATCAGGTGCACCTCCTGCTCGTTTGCCCCCTTTTCTATGAAAAAAAAGGTAGAAGCCTCTAGGTCTTCCTGTCTCTCTCTTTCCTATACTACTAGAATAATAATGTTTTATTTCTTGTATCAAATTAATTCTGTCAATAATCTGGGGCGCGGGGAAAAAGAATTCGGTGTTTCGATTGGCTAATTAAAAATCGGTATTTTGTCGCGCATATTTACAGCTCATTGGATTTGTCGGTACGAATTTTCCTGATTATTATAAGATCTATTAGGCTGATGTGATGACAGAACAATTGGTCTGTTATTCGGTCTCTAATCTATTTACTTAATAACCTATAATACCTTTAATACAATCTTAATTGTATATTAACTGTAGGGTAATCAACAACACTATGGGGTGATGGCTTCCCCATAACTAGGGAAAATCTTAGATATACAGAGAAAATTATGTCACTAAAAATGACAAATTTTATTTAATTAAAAGTGAAGCAACAATTTTAATCATCATAATAAATGTCCTTTTTAATTTTTATAGGCGAATAATCAATATTTATTTGCCGATTAATAATTAATTACATTTGTGCTCAAAAATTTAAAAAAATATATCATTAAGTATGGAAGAAATTCAAATCGCTATCGCAGTCGCTTAGTTAATGCAATACATTTGTCCCTTAAATCTAAACTTGCTTTGTTGTAAAGTTACTAAGGTCATTAGTATTTGTTGGGACTCGATTTAATTACGGTGCTTTGGATTTCAAGTCTGACTCGAGGCTGGATTACTTTTTCAATTATAAAATTAGATACCGACAAATAACAGTCTAATACTAAACCTTTTTTAATCTCCGACGCTACTTAAAGGGGAGCTACATATTTGACTATGGTGTGTGTGTGTGTGTGCGTGTCCGCGTGTGCTCGTGTACGCGTGTGGACGTGCGCGCGTGCGAGCGTGTGTGTGTGTGCGTGCGAGTGAACCGATTTGGGTGCATTTTCTTTTATTTGAAAACTAGTTTTGTAGCGGTTGTCCATTAGCCGTTTAAAGGCTATCAGCTCTTTCTACTTGAGAAAGGAGTTTAGCAACTAGTACAAGCCTTATCGATACGAAATTCTGTTACTTCAGTGATATCGCTACATGTTAACTTTGACCTGAGGCAGGATTCGAAATCAAGGATCATCAGCTCTTCGAATTTTGCGAGATGTTTGTCTTAAAACATATGAATTAACGTTTTTTTTTGTAGTTTTTATTTAGAGCTCGGTTGTTAGTGACTGCCTCGTAGGTTACAACCTTTGCGAGTTTTGTTTCGGTAATAGGGTCTTCTATATTCTATGTTATATATATATTTTTTAATGGTAGCAATATAGCATAGGATAGTAAACAAGCAGATAGTGAAAAGAGATGCCCATCGGTGTTAAATGGCGCGTTGCTATCCGTGTGGTGGGACGGTATTACCACTTGTATAAGTTTACCAGCTACCTTACTCACCAAGAAAAATCACACAAACACACACACACACACACACACACACACACATATACACACTAACACACACACACACACACATATATATATATATATATATATATATATATATATATATATATATATATATATATATATATATATATATATATATATATATATATATATATATATATATATATATATATATATAATGTGTGTGTGTGTGTGTGTGTTTTATAATTCTGATGAGATAAAAAACTATAAAAATATTAATTTCGAAACCCGAGGCTGGAGGAAGCCCCGGGTTTTTTTCCAAATTTTTTAATCTAGTGATTCGAATACCGAAAATTGAGCAGGGTTACTGGAATCATGGTTATCGAGATTTGGGATCGAAAAGTAATGACAATTACAAGCACTGACACGACTGCATATGTTTGCGGTAGTGCCTAGTGATACGTTTGATCAATGGTTCGCATTTTACGAACTGCCGGGCAGAGGAACAGATGGTTAATTCTTAAAAAGAGTATCTTAAATGTAGCTGAAAACTATACGAGTAATTTCATGTCACTATTATACGCACTTTGCAAATATCACTGGCCCCGTGTTAGTCCGGGCTTCTTTGAGGAATAGACCAACTGCCTTTCAGCCAGGCAGGTCCTAAAAGGTGACCGATTACCTATACGTGTCACTAGTCACCGCCAAGTCGCTAATCGCTCACACACTCGCTCAGCAAATGTTATGCCTATGGCCTTAAATTCTAAACTTGCTTTGTACTAAAGTTACTAAGGACATTTGTCAGATACTTAGTATTGGGGCTGTGAGTAATAACGTTGCTTTGGATTTCAAGTCTAGATGCGGGGTTAGCTTTCCAATTTGTAAAGTTAGCCGGGTACAGGCAAATAATAAGTTGGCACTAAATCCTAACTCTTAAAGTAAGTTATGTGCTATTTTCTTGAGTTGCAGCACTTTTCTTGGGTGTAATTGAAAAGTTTAACTCGTGGTATTGCGTGGCCTGTTTGTGGCGTGCCCTTAGTCTTGTTATATTTAGTTACTATATTTAACGTAGATTTTTTTGTAGAAAAGGGTATAGGTTCCGACGTGAATTCATAAATGGATGTTCTAAGGTTTATTTTCTGTAAATTGTATTCAATTGGGGTTCTCACAATATACGGTATTGAGATTTCAAAATGCAACAAAATGATAGCTAATTTACAAACCAGGTTAAACGATACAACAAAAGTGATAGTTAATTTATAAACCGGGTTAATCGATGCAACAAAGTGATAGCTAATTTACAAACCGGGTTAATCGATGCAACAAAGTGATAGCTAATTTACAAACCGGGTTAAACGATGCAACAAAGTGATAGCTAATTTACAAACCGGGTTAATCGATGCAACAAAGTGATAGCTAATTTACAAACCGGGTTAATCGATGCAACAAAGTGATAGCTAATTTACAAACCGGGTTAATCGATGCAACAAAGTGATAGCTAATTTACAAACCGGGTTAAACGATGCAACAAAGTGATAGCTAATTTACAAACCATAAATGAATTATAATAAATTATAAATATTCACGGAACAAATTACAGTTACTGATCAAACCCTGTATTATGGGTGTTAGTCAACGATATTAATACATATATAAATACCAGAATATATATAATAAACACCCAAACCCGGAAATACAAACATTTATTCTCATAATACAAATGCTTGTCCCCGTCGGGGATTGAACCCGAGCCCCGTTGATGGCGTAGTCAAGGCCGCTAACCACTCGACCAACGAGGCGATCGACCAACTAGGTTAAACGATACAACAACTGATTAACAAATTTACAAACCGGGATAAACATGTAACAAAATGATAACAAATTTACAAACCGGGTTAAACTGTGCAACAAAATGATAGCTAATATACGAACCGGGTTAAACGTTACAACAAAATGATAAAAAAATTATAATAGAAAAAAAACAGAGATGTGCCATAATGTACCATACATTTATTTGGCTAGACTTAAACATTCGTGAAGTATATTCCTCCGAATAGTATCAGTAACTGTCTCATCTCCTTATAGGCACAGACGATCTAGGAGTAACGCTCTAGACGGACGACCCGATGGGTCACCGTGGTGGCGTCGGTAGAAAAATTACTCGAGTTAAAACATTTTTTTATATCACAGGATTACAAACAGGATGGCTCTTTAAACGGAAGAGACAATCAGGCAACAATCTCCTATAGTCACCAAAGATGTTAACGTTGCATTGTTATCCATGTGGCGGGATGCCAATGCCATATGCATAAGTCTACCGGCTACCTTACCCTCTAAACCGGAACACGACAACGACAAACATTAACGCTATTGCGGCAGGAATATGTAAGGCGGTGGTATCAGACCCGGGCCAGACAATGCAGAATAATAATAGCCACGATGGTAGTAACTCGCATAGCTAATCATTCACCTATTATTTGTGTCGCCCGGCTCTGGTACCAACGTCTTACCTATTCCTGTCGCAATAGCGTCAGTGCTTGTCACTGTCGTGTTCCGGTCTAGAGGATAAGGTAGCCGGTAAACTTATGCATGTGGCATTAGACCTAGCCACAAAATAACAACGCATCATTAACACCTTTGGTGTCTATAGGCGATGGTTGACTCTTTCCATCAAAAGACCCGCTTGCTTGTTTGCTGTCTTATGATATAAAATAGGGGGTAAAGTTGTTATGGATATATATAATAATCGGGCACACAACTAATGAATTATAAGTTTACAAAAATAGATATATTTCCGTAATGTTTTAATCTATTGCATAGCTTCTATCGCGGGCCTTGAGCGTGGAGACCGAATCCAGAAATTCCGTAACGAAAAAACCTAACACCCCCCACTCCGACCGGCACAGCGGTGATACTTTTTAGTTTTTCTATCTATCGATAAATACCAGAACTTTTAATGACTTTTTGAAATATCACGTTTGTCTCTTTAGTTCAGCAACCTGCCTTTAGGTGGCATTGGTTGTATTGGAAAACTACCGTAATCAGCTGTTTGTGAGAAAGTATATAGGTGTATAGGTATTTATCATCTATGTACAACAGTGAATATCTGTACTCGTATAATTTGTGTACAAAGTGTTTTAAATATGAATAAACAAAGAAAAAATACTGCATAAATAAAAGGTGAAATTAATTAAATTTGCTATTATCCGCGAAATATTTCGCGGATAATAGCAAATTTAATTAATTTCACCTTTTAATAATGGATTTCCGCAAAGTAACGCCTGAATCAATAAAATATCTTAAAACGGTTAGCATTACCGAACAGGCGAAAATCTACATAAAATTAACTAAGTTACATCGTATGGCCGTCCAAAACGTTTGGTTCAATCAACAATGTAAACATTTAAACGTCATTCCAAACTACATAAATGTCCGTTCCAATACACATAGTCAAACCGCTAGAATAGCTTTGCGAAAGGCAGATATGTATATATATGTATATGGTTAAATGAGGAATCACGACAATATTTCGCGGATAATAGCAAATTTAATTAATTTCACCTTTTAATAATGGATTTCCGCAAAGTAACGCCCGAATCAATAAAATGCATAAATAAAATAAATATATAATTGTAATTGCATAAGTTGATAAAAAATGCTATGCAATAGCTTTACCGCTGCAGTCTCCGAGTGCCACACGTCTTTTTTTTACTATCGATAGGTAAGCGCTTGACCTCGATCTCGCCTGATGGTAAGCTGAGGCCTATTATTAAAGGAAATCTCCCACGACGGCCACCAGATGCTACGAAAATAGATCATTCTTAACTAGGAATATTTATTTTGTATCTAACTTGTTAAGGCCGCGGTTTTGCCTGCTTGAAATGAGTCCTCATATTTATAAATCTATACATCAATATATTCTACAACTTTTATCGTCGGCACTTGGTGAAACTCCATTTTAACACAATATTTGTTGATTTAACACTTGTACTGTTTCACAATAAGATAATTTTATTTAATTTCCGACCGGTTTCGCTTACACAAGCATCCTCAGGGTATATATAAATACGTGAAGGTAAAACTTTGGACCCCTTTTTAAGACAATTGCGTGAACGTTGGAGTATGAATGTTGGCACAGCTAACGTTTACATTGTGGAGGACTGCAGAAACCTAAATAAAATGTATTAGAAATACATTAAATTAATGAAAATTAACTTTACACACACAACATTCATGTGACATTCATAATATCTATCTATACATATAATAAAATCGTAGGAAAGTCAAAACTGTACATTGAATATTTTTTTAAAAGAATACTTGGGGCGTTTTTTTTTTTATTTTTTTTTTATTGAGATAGGCAAACTGGCAGACGTGCCACCTGATGGTAAATGGTCGACGTCGCCAATGAACAAAAATGGGATACCTGGGCTGGAACTAGCCCAGGTATTCCATTCATGTGTTGCCTAAGCTGAGACATAAGATGAAGTCTCGGTGCCAGTAATTACACTGCCTGTCTTGCCCTTCTCTCCAAAACAAAGCAAAGCTGTTTCACGAGGGAATTAGGCAAGATGGTGGTACCCATGCAGCCGGGAGCGCAGCACAGCGTGTCCCTCCCACCAGTAATCTACAATCGTGATCGGGCGTAATGTACAATCGATATCGAAGCCAAAAATATTGTTTTAAGAATTTTTGTCTGTTTGTATGTATGTCCGGGGTAAGCTCAAAAAGTACTGCATGAATTTACTTCAAATTTTGCATGAATATTACTAACAGGTCGGGTCAACATATAGGCTACATATTATCACGCTATCACCTACGGGGGAGGGGCAGTGCGGAGTAAACAAAGTCCGCGCGGGCGAAGTCGCAGGCAACAGCTAGTACACACATATAAGTATACCATGCTATTTTCTTTACGACTAAAGTCAGCTGTCAAAATTAAAAGCATAGGAATATAAATCATGAAGCTATATTGTATCTGGAAGACACACTTCTAATACCTGTTTGAAACCAAATTTTAAATACTGTTGTCATCTTCTGCGGTCTTACCCTCTCTTTCTAACACAGCTGTATAAAAAAAGATGGCGAGACCTCATAGATAGAGATATAACGTAATAATTTGTTTCAATTCATTAATGCCAGTGCTAGATTCACCTATACCTAATACTTCATGATATGAATATCACTCATAGAAATATATCGATGCGTCTATGATTAAAAGAGATTTTCTTGTTTAGTTTATGGTCGAATTTCGGTCACAAGCGATCACTAGAGTAAATAAAATTGAAGTGTCTGTCTGTGATTTGAAAATAACTAGGTTTTTCAAATGCAGTGTGTTATTATTACGATATTAATACTTAAACAACCATTTTTTAAATGTCTGTGTCATTCTGTTAGTACAGGGTAATTTCTGTAGAGACGGAACTGATTTTAGAAAATTTGATCAACTTTCACTCCTAGATAGAAGAGTTTATAGGACAGGACATAGGCTACTTTTTATCTAAGTGAGCAAAAGGAAGTAATGATTTTAGACACGCGAATGGAGTCACGAGTAATAGCTAGTTTTTAATAAAATATGATTTATATTACTTACTGATAATCATGGATCGGAAAAGATAGTGCAATTTGCCGGGATTAAGTGAAGTTGTTCTACTATAGATACGCCACCGAATACTACTAATTTGGTATGGTATTAATTACCCATTGTTCTGTAGAGCTCTTGGTCGTACGGACCGCGTCTCTGCCGAATGGCAATTCCTTACTGATAAGTAAAGAACACGGGCAAGACTCCATACATCATAAATTTTACTATTCATCTTAAAGTTCTATATATTCTGTAAGATTCCATATTAACTCCCCAACTTATCCACATTTATTATATATTTTTTAAGCTTGGGTAATAATAGTTAGATAAAGATAAAGTTGGAATTTAGGTTAGATTAACGTAAACATTTAGTTCTCTCCTTAATATTCTGTGGTTACGATTCTTATTGGCAAATGTAAAGTTTTCACTTTGTAACAAACTCTCCCGAAGACCCTCTAAACTCACATTTTAAATATAACAAAATTGTCTGTTATATTTCGTTTATAAAGGAGTCAACAGAATTATAATCATATTATCTGGCCAAATGATTCATCTAGTGTTAAATTGAGGACTCATTTTGTGTTATATAGTTTACCCATTCATTCTTTTCAAAGGTACACTTCATCTCTTATAAACAATCATACTTTATCAGGAAATATAAGGACTAGAATTTAATATATTGAAGATATTTGGCTTAAGAAAGGGAGTAATATATTACATAATTACATAATAAAAATATTTGACTTTAAGGAAGGGAATAATATATTAAATATATACATAAAATATATAGCTTAAGAGAGCGATATGATGATACTAATAATTACATTGACTTCATCTAAAGGAAAGAAGTACGGTAGTATGGAATATATGGACAAAATTATTGTAATATTTAGGTTGGGAGTTGTAAAGCACTTTAGTGCCGCAATTTTATTATTGTGGGATATGTAAGAGGCGCCGCCTCGCCTCACATGTGTAAATACCATGCCGGCTGAAGGCCATCCTAGCGTATTCCCCAGAAATATATTGAAACTAAAAGGAACTAAAGTCCTTAATCTCAAAGAGAAAATCAATATATTATGAAGAACCAAGTTAATGGCAGATAGGCATTACTGTTGTGGGGTCACAAAGTGATAGCCATATAGTTTAATGTCCAAATATGTGAATACATTGTTTGGAAGTTGATGAGTATAGGCATGACCAAGGTGCATCATTAATATTGAGCACAGCCAAAAAGCCAAATAATAAATATAATTCTCAAGTATACAATTAAGCATTGACTTGAAGTAAGTAAATGTTGATAAAAATATATACTATTGTTATTTTAGTAATAAACAGTAACAAAATAATAAATAAATATTGGCATGACAAAGGTGCATCATTTGTATTGAGCACAGTCAAAAGGCCAAATAATAAATATGTTTCTCAAGTATACAATTAAGCATTGACTTGATCAAAGTAAAATGTTGATAAAAATATATACTGTTGTTACTTTAGTAACAAACAGTAACAAAATAATAAATAAATATTGGCATGACAAAGGTGCATCATTTGTATTGAGCACAGTCAAAAGGCCAAATAATAAATATGTTTCTCAAGTATACAGTTAAGCATGGACTTGAAGTAAGTAAATGTTGATAAAAATATATACTGTTGTTATTTTAGTAACAGCCAGTAATAATAAATATTGGCATGACAAAGGTGCATCATTTGTATTGAGCACAGTCAAAAAGCCAAATAATAAATATAATTCTCAAGTTTACAATTAAAAGTTTGTGCAAGTTTGTTTTAACAATTACTTGACAAAACTAAGACAAGATAATATGTTGTCTTCAATCACAATACCGAAACATTAATAGCCGGTACGCGATAAATAAACATATACAAAAGTAATCATTGCTCGCAATGAACTTCAAATAATCCAAATCATAAAAATTTCATAAGTAAAATCAATTAAGATAATCCTTATGACGAAAGTCAAATGAACTCAGGTTAATGTATAAAAATACATTAAAACAAGCAATTTAATATATCCAGCTCTGTGATGTAGCTCATACCTGGTTGAAGATTTGATTAGTTATGTAGATAGAGCAACTTTGCTAGGCGATAGATAGTTGGTGTTTATCTGGGTTAACCCTCTGTATACACTGTTTGTGGTAGGGCTTATCCGAGTACCACGCACTGGTAACGAGAAGATAACCATAACGACAATATTATATGTGCCTTTATATAGATATACACAATGCATGCAACATGCATACAACCCTGATGCCTTCGCAAAGTCGACACTACCTTGTGACGAAGGTATGGTCCAATCAAAAAGCCAAATAATTAAAATAAATTATTACTGAACTAGAAATTAACCTTTGTTCTAAAGATATTATAGTCAAATTTCCTCCTATAATCCTAATAATTTATAGTCACCACAAGCAATGAAATATTACTTATTAATCGAATTTGAAGTTATAGATGAAATTTAGTAAGATCTTTGAACTCTTTAATATTGTGATTGAATACTCAATACATCTTAGTCAGAATCCAAACAATTCGTCTTATACTCGTTTTCTAATGAAACTAAGTTATTTATGTCTTCTCCAGACTATTAGAGTTCTATTACTCTTATTTCAATTTCTCTTTAATCAAATTTCAGAATTTAATAAGGTCTGAACTTTTAGAAATCAACGCTTATTAGATCTATTGTTGCTTTAAGTGAACAGTATTATGAAACATCTAGCCACCCGAATAATCATAAGTAAAGTTCATTTGTACAATCCTTATGATGTAGAGATTCAATCATGGAATCCAGGTTAATACATGAATATATACAGATAAACAATTTAGACAAATAACTCTAGTTCTGTAAAATAGTTCATGTCTGAGATGATTAGATATGAAAATGGATCAACTTTGCTTGGCGGTATAGTTGGGTGTATACCTGGGTTATCGCCCCAAACACCTTGCTCGCGACAGAGGGGCATATTAACCGTGTGTCTGCACTGGTGAAGAGAAGATGAGCATAATGACAACATTACATGTGTGTCTTTATATAGGTACACCCAGCACAACTTGTTGCCTTCGTAAAGTCGATACTCCCCAGAGATGAATATGACATGATCTATTTACCAAGGTAAAGTAAAATATCTAATCCAAAATTAGTAATTAACCTTAATTTCAGATTTATTTAGTAAACTTCCTATCTTACTAAAAGATCTGTTATGCACTGTCACTATAAACAATAATATTCCAATTATCCAAAAGAATTAATTTGATGAAGAAGTTTAATATTATAATTCCTATCCTCCTAAATCCCTA
This sequence comes from Apodemia mormo, assembly GCA_036924255.1. Lineage (NCBI taxonomy): Eukaryota > Metazoa > Arthropoda > Insecta > Lepidoptera > Riodinidae > Apodemia > Apodemia mormo. Next base: position 30,874,904 of record JAUPFN010000017.1, read on the forward strand.
TATAAATAATATAAAATAAGAATAAAATAAATAAATAAATAATTAAATTAAGTAAATAATTTATACAAAATATGGTTAAATAAACATAATACGTTTGGACTAAAGTTCATTCATTCCTCTCTTATACTCTAACTCCCTGAAGCTTTATTAAAGTCATTTAAGATTTTCGCTCCAAATTTAATTCAACAATTCAGTTCATATTAATTATTCCTTTGTTAGACACGAAGAGAGTAATTTGTATTAGTTTGTGATTATCTCGTTTAATATTTGTACTCGGTTTTAAATTTGATTGTAAATAAAATAATGTTTTATGAAGATTTGATTTTAAGAGACTGGCCTATGCAATCAATTTACGTATTAGTTAATATTTAGTTTTATAACAGGATATAATAATTCGTATTAACATTTCATAATTTTAATAATTCATATTAAGGTAGGTTTTCGTGTGAATTTTGTGTAGATTTATGCCCCCACTTATTGGTTGTAATATATTATTCCTACAGTAACAGACCTTCTGCCTTCAATTCCTAAAAGATCCTATTTCCTCCTAATCCAATTTGAAGCATTAATTCAAGTAATCATTTTAACTTGAGAAAGTTTCTATAATAAATATTTCCTAAGCTTGAATCACCTAGTTTTAATTGAAAGTCAATAATAAACAAAGTATTCCTTAAATTCCTCAATATATTAAAGCATCAGTTCTTCCACCTAATATCTACACGCCCTATCCTATCACCTAATTGTTCCTTCATAAAAAATTATAACTGCCCAAAGTTATAACAATGCAGAAATTAAAATCGTATTTGCCATACCTCCAACTCTGCAACAAACCTACAGTAACTCTGCATTCAGCTCCGACGACAGCTAAGAAGTCACCCCCACGCGGCCTCGAAGACTCCAAAGGAATCAGCTCTCGATCCCTAAAGTTTAAATAACAAGCAGGATCAACTGTACTATGGAAATTATTCTAAGAACTTCCTTAGCCGGGTCTCATCTATAAAGATATGTGGTAGCTATCACTAGTTAGTAGCTTTTAAAATACAAAACGCACGCAAAACTACGAAACGGATTTGAATGAAATTTTACACACAGATAGTTGATGACTTGGATTAGCACATAGGCTATTTATTATCCCGGGAAAATCTAGTGATCCAGCGGGATTCGCTTCTATAATGTTGCGGGTTGTACGTTGAAACTAGTTGATAATATTAATTCAGGTGCAGTAGTATTAGTATCTAACAATGGAATTCCTTCAAAATGACGAAGATGAAAAGTATAATATAAAGTAGTTAAAGCACTTAAATCTATTCCTAATTAATAAGCTATTTAGCCAACATGCCTTTGAATTTGGTAATGCAAAGCCATTTCTTACTCCTATGAAAAATAAACAAACATAGCAATATCGGCCATTTGTAAGGTAAAGATGCAATAATGATAGTTCAAATGTATATGGTAAAAGTATAGTATAAACAATTAAAGCACATAAATCTATTCCTTGTTAGTTAATAAGCTATTTAGCCAACATGCTTTTGGCATTGGATAATGCAAAGCCATTACTTATTCCTGTGAAAAATAAACAAACATAGCAATATTAGCCAATTGTAAGGTATAGGTATAATAATAATAGTGTCTAAAGGCAATGGGTTTCCTTTAAATACCGATGATGAAAATCTATATACATATAATTAAGTCCATAAATCCATTTCCTAATTAATTAATAAACTGTCATCCGTCAAGCACTGAAATTTGATAAAGTAAAGCCATTACTTAGTCTTGTATAGTTATACAAACTTAAATTGTAGTCTTGTATAGTTATACAAACTTAATTTAATTTAAATTGGAAAACTACATCACCTGTGTTGTTTAGAATTCCGATTTATCCTGCGTCTTGATTAGCAGCCCTGCTGCAAAACTGTAAGACAGCAATTGCTCCACAACCATTGCTCACATTTTTATGGAAAGAAAAGAACATTTAAATAACAGCATAAATTATGGTTTTATTTTCCTAAAATCAAAATAGACTTCCCTAATAATAATATCACACAATTTCTATAAAGCAAACAAGTCCACGTTTCTCCTATGTTATTAAACATCTTTTCAACAGCTATTCCTTAAAATAAATAATTTCCTTTCTTCATACAACAAACATTCTTCACTCAGTCAAGGATCGATCCACCTTTACACAACATTTTGCACAAATTCATTCTTGTAAACCTAATCACATATTTATCGGTAATATGTTTATTAAAATTGTATATTCAACATTCAAAAGATTTACCTTCTAATAAAACTACATTCTACCAATACTGCTAGATTTAAATAAACTCAACGACTACCATATCAAATACGAAGTTGCATAAGTACATACGTAATCCCTGAATAAATCTCTATTCTACATACTCACGGTTTTTGATCAATAAAATTTTATACCAATCCCTTTTCTCATATTTTTTTTAAATCCTCTCATTATCTTTTCATTTCCAAAACTTCAATTTTTAAATTTTCTTCTTTCCTGTCATTCTATTTCTTCTTCATATTCGTTCCCCCTTTTTAAGGTTTTATATGTTTATATGTTAGGTCTTATATATTATCGAGAATTAGTTTTCTTTATTTATTTTCGTCTTTAATTCCATTGATATTATTTATTAAACATAATTCAGACATATTTTTAACAAAAAAAAAATAGTATAGATTCTTATTATTTTCTTTTATTACACTAAACCTCTTAAGGGATAGATGAAGTCTGTTACAACTTGTCCGATGCAAAATAAGCGACGAGTGACGACAAGACGTGTAGACACTTGACATAGGTACCCAATAACCATTTACCATAGATTACACATACTGTTGTCAGAGGAACTCTCAGACACGAACGTCGATAGTAATTGTTGTAAAATAATAAAAAAAGAGATTTGAATGAGAAACTATTCCTTTGTTTAAAACAGTAAGAATTTTAATTTGGTTATTATATGTAATAAAGATGATTGTATATTAACTTATTTATATTTAAAGTACATGAAATAAAATGTTTTGTATTACAAATATATAATGGTAACGTTTAAGATAGGAGAAGTCAATCAAAGTCTTTATATTTTTTGTATAATTATTCCTAGATATATATTTTGTTTTATTAATTAAAAAAACGTATAAAATTATTCCACTTAATTTAATATTTGCCACTCCAAAAGACACACAAGGGATGTCCAAAACTAAAACGGCCCGTGTTCTTTTGTTTTCGTATCATACGATGGATAGATATTATAGCACACTACGTCACTGAACGCAATATTATTACTTACATCCGCGTTGAGCGATGTAGTGTTTTTTTCTTCTGAAGATGCTTCAGTTTCGAAGTGAAATGTGCGTTGAGTGCATAAATTGTGTATTTTGTGTTTGGTGCCGACATGAGTGAAAGTGTGGTGGATGTGGGTGGATAATTGTGCCGCTAGGCTATGGTATTTTTTATTGTCCGGACTTACGGTGAGTTTTATCCAGCGGCGTTACTTACGGCCAGTATTATCAACCGGCGGCGTCTTTCTTTTCGGTGCCGATTCGGTGCGGAGGTCACATAGAACAATTCACGGATAATAGCAAATTTAATTAATTTCACCTTTTTAATATTTTTATTGTCTTATTATCCATACTAATATATGTATAATAATAATATTTAATTTAAAAAAATTGGATTTTTATTGCCAGCCTTAAATACAAGTACTTCGCTTTTAATGCCATTGTAATTTAGGCCATGTGTCATCGCATACCTCTCACAAATTGCAATAAGATTCTGGAGTGCTCTAACCGACAGGCTCATGTTATTATTACAACAAATTGGCCATTTATTGAGCACCCTGCACCGGCTTTGCTGAGCTCATCTATCAAATCATTTATGTATAAGTTAAAGAGCCGAGGAGAGGTAATTCCATCCTGCCTCACCCCGCACTCCAACCCATATTCTTCTGACATTGATACCGCCCATCTAACCTGGTTTGCTTGGTGCTGATACATCAATTTTATGAGGCTGACAACCTCCCTTGGCGTGCTTGTTTCCGTCAAGAGCTTATCCCAGAAAATGTTGTAAGAAAGAAGGTAAAATGCCTTCAACAAGTCCAAGAAACACGAGTAAACTGGTATGCCCCTGGTAGCATAATACTGAACTATATGCTTTAATCGCAAAATTGCAGTTTCGATGGACAGCCCCGGCCTAAACCAAACTGTTTCCTCGTCTCGTAACTTAATATATTTTTCAAATGTACGATCCAATGAATCGTCCAGCACTTTTGCTATAACAGTTGCAAGTGATATAGGTTGATAATTATTATATTCTATACTTTCCATCGTCGGCACTTGGTGAAATTCCATTGTTATTAGACACTTTTACTTTTCCACTTGTACATAAATTTCACTTTTACACAATTTTTTTATAATATTACTCGACCGGTTTCACTTTCACTTTTACTTTAAAAAGTGAAACCGGTCGAGTAATATTATAAAAAAACCGGTTTCACCTTTTAAAGCATCTTCAGGATGTAATATATTTAAGTATATCGAGTAATATAATAAAAAAATTGTGTAAAAGTGAAAAATGTACAAGCGGAAAAGTAAAAGTGTCTAATTGATAATTAATTATTCTTGTCGGAGGCATCACTCGTTTTGTTTTTAGGTACAGGTACAACAATAGTTTTCGTAAGCTCTCGAGGCAGGTAAACATGCTTCATACACAAGTTAACAACAAGAACAAGGCTAGCACTCTAGGCAGATGCAATATTTTTGTACACTTTATCAATAATTGTCTTATGATCTGACAAACTACACAAATCGTCAGAACAGTTTCTACATTCAATAATACAAAGTCATTCAAAAAAAAACCCACGTTAAATTAAAAAAAAACTACTGAACAGATTCTGAATAAACTTGGATTGTTCCTAAGTTGGAATATACCTGATTTACGAGGGCTGATGTGTAAGTATCTGAAACGATAAATAAAAATTTTAATAATGTACTAGCTGTTGCCCGCGACTTCGTTCGCGCGGACTTCGTTTGCTCCGCACAGCTCCTCCCATGTAGGTGATAGCGTGATAATATGTAGCCTTTATGTTGACCCAACCTGTTAGTAAAATTCATGCAAAATTTGAAGTTAATCCATGCAGTACTTTTTGAGTTTACCTCGGGCATACATTGACTTTCCTACGATTTTATTATATGTATAGATTTAAAATAAATGTATTCCTCTACGTAGTTTCCTTGTACTAAATATTATTGAGTTTGTCATTTTAACACAGTATCGGTTTAATACATTAAGGATTTAGAAACATTAATTAGTTTACTGATAGCGTCCGGAAGCTTAGTGTAGAAGCTTATACATTGCACCATAAAAGTTTTATTTATTCATGCTACATCAAGTCCTACCTTTTATTCGGGTGTTGAAGAATCCAAGTAAAAGAAAGAACTTGATTAAGCATGAATAAATAACTCTGTTATAGGGAAAAGTAATAATGCCCCTTTTATTATTCCGTTCGGAAACTTTATTTATTTACATAAGAAATAAGCGATGAAATATTTATCTACTTAAATACTTCACTAATCTTTGAAATAAAATTTACGGAAGTCTTTATTAAAACAATCACAACCGAGTTTTTAGAACTCGGACTGGACGTTCGGTGTTCGAGTGATAAATAGTATTAGTACTTATATAATATTTAATTGTATTTTTTAAATATTGAAACGCAAAATGAACATATTTTCAGTAAGTCCATTGGCAATCATTGATATAAATCTCAAGATACACAATCAGTGTCTCAAAAACGTCGTCGAAAAATGAGCGCACAATTTAAAATTGTGCACTCATTTCAAATAGCATCGCGTCGGTCGCGACACTGTCAATTTTATTTCTTTTTATATATTGCTTTGTAAAAGCAACTATAAATCTTGCGCTTAAGGTTGGATGTGCAGACATATGTTTTTGCCATATCTATAACTACGTAAATAAAATTAGCGACACTTTCGAGTGTCAGTTTTGTTCGAGACTGTGCATCTTGGGTTTTTTATATCAATGTTGGCAATACAAAAAGTTCATGGTCAATACGGTGCCGATTTCTAAAAAGTTTGCTCATCCTCCACTAAAAATCCTAATGTCATATCAACACGGACAAACCGTGTGAAGTAAGTTATTCCAGAGTTTTCTTTTTTTTATATCATAAAATAGCAAACAAGCACATGGGTCTCCTGATGAAAAGAGTCAAACATCGCCTATAGACACCAAAGAAGTTAATGGTGCGTTGCTATCTTGTGGCGAGGCCTAATGGCACATGCATAAGTTTGCCGGCTACCCTACCCTCTAAACCGGAACACGACAGTAACAAGCACTGACGCTATTTCGGCAGGAATATGTAAGGCGGTAGTACCAGACCCGGGCGAGACAATGCAGAACTCTACAACCTTATATCCATGATGGTGATCATGATGGCTGGCAGAACGGCAGTTGACCTATTCTTCAAAGGAGCCCGGCACCAACACGGGAAAGAAGGTACGATCATACTACTCAAGTACGACTGACTACTCAAGTCGTACGACCAATCATCAATGTGGTGTGGGTGGAATCTCTCACTACAGTTCGTCGTCGTCGTCGTCGTACGTTCGTCGCATTACTTTGCGTTCGACTGATCGAGCTTAGGTTTAGTAATTGAGATATTAGAGCGTAACATATCTTCTTCCCTTTTTATATCAATGATGCCGGCACTTTATCAATAGCTCATTAGAACATTATTACATTATTTCCCATTACACAGTCAATAAAACACACAGAAATACCGCTTGAATTTTATCAAATTGGAGGGTTTTGATACTGGGGGTTAAAATCATTCTATCTATATGTAGTAGGTTAGGGTACCTTTTCCCATCAGTAGGCCCATCTGCTTGTCCTGCTTGTCTGCTATTCTAGAATATAAAAATGTGCGCATAACTTCTTTGTCTTAGTGAGCCTTATTTATTAAATAGAGATAAAAGCACGAACATATTTAGCCATGTAAATATTTAATTGTTCTTAGAAATTAAATTCATGAAAGTTTTTATTAAGATGTTCAAAGCTGAGCTCTTGGAATCCAGCTGAATAAAGCCGAATAGTGTATTCAATGTAAATGTTGTTACGTAAATATGTAGATAATATTTTCTTAGTAAACCGTATTTTTGTCCTTAATAGCTTTTACTTAAAAGGCTTTTTTAATTTTTTTTACATCTATCAGTAGAAAGTAACCAATCAAGTCATATAAAAGTCATTTAGAGTAAGTTCTTTGCTTGTTGCACACACACACACACACATATATATATATATATATATATATATATATATATATATATATATATATATATATATATATATATATATATATCAGCTATATGAAGTATGGAATAAGAATAGATTAAGTATTGTCATATAATATGTATGCTGGTTGTTAATAATTCTTCCCCTTTTTTAGGGTCCCGTACCTATAAAAAGCGGAAACCTTATAACAGAGGTTCCCTAAAAAGTATTTCGCGCCACTACCCTCTTATCCAGATAATCAGATCAGAATTAACAGTATTTATTTAATAATACTGTTTAATAAGCAATAATAAGTATTTTTATTGCTTATTAAACAGTTATACAAAATCACACAAAAAGTATTTGGTAAGTAGGTCCTACTAACTGGAATGTGACGGATGAGCCTGCATGGATTTGGCCATGAAGTATTAGGATAGATGGAGCTAGTACTCGTATTAACCAATTGAAACAAATATTGTACGTGGTATCTCTGTCTATCTATTTTTATACAGCTGTGTTGGAAAGAGAGGGTGAGACCTCAGAAGATGACAGCAGTCTTTAAAATTTGGTTTCAAGTAGGTATTACAAGTGCTGCCTCCAGATATAATATAGCTTCATGGATTTGACGAGGTTTACAATTCTTGGCTTAACCGTAGAGGTCGCACAACGCAAATCACTACCAATTTCAAGTTAGCATTTATTGCGACAACAGCAGAAAATCCCCTTTTACACAAATATGTACTTAATATAGGTAAATACACTCTAAAGCTTTTTCTGCTATTTTGGGTTAATAATATTTAACCCAAAACAATGATTGACCCATTTTTACAAAATCTGCTGGCTGCAGAACTATTTTTAATGTCCAAGCCTCTCGAAGTGTTTCTGGCAGGGCATCTTCGGTAATATGGAATGGATTCATCGTCTATGGCATCATCAAATGAATTGGGGAAGTAACGACTGAACTCATCAGTAAGGGCATCGCAAATTATTTGAGATTTTTTCTTATTTTCAGCATCTAGAAAAACATTTACAACGGGCGTTTCTTCTGAAAGACTGTATAGTTTACCTTGCGATCCCCATCGCCCACTCAGGAAACAATAAGATCCTGACAGGCGACAATCTCAGTTAATTTCTGTGCCTTTTAATTAAATGAGTTTATTGGTCGTATCAAGTAATCAGGGCTCCATTCTCTCAGCGCTCGCAGATTTTTTATACTTAATTATACAAGTGGCTCGCGCCCCCCCGGGGGGTGCGCCCCACAGTTTGAAAACCCCTGCCTTTTAGGGCGACTTTGTTGTCCGTCTGTCAACACCTTTTTCTTCAAGAGCGCGTAGAGGTAATATCAAATACTTAGGCCTACGATCCCTATCAGCTGTGAAAAAATCAAATTTGTAACGCAATCAAAAGATTAGACAATTTATGTCGCAAATTTTGCGATTTTAAAGGGGAAATAAAACTTATAGGATACTTCCGTTGAACTAGAATTATGAAATTTGGCAAAAAGTAATTTATTACAATTTATAGTACGTGTAAAGGAAAAAATCCGAAAACCGTAAATTTTTAGTTACATCACAAAAAAAAAACGAACAAAAGATATGATAGTTTATGTCGCATATTTTGCGATTTCACAGAGTATTGGTCTTCCCCGTATTGGTTCCGGGCTCCTTTGTAAAATAGGCCAACTGCCGTTCTGCTAGGCAGGTCGTAGAAGACGACCGATTGCCTATACGAGTCAATACCATCGTGGCTATTAGGCGGTAGAGTTCTGCATTGTTTCGCCCGGGTCTGGTATCACCACCTTACCTATTCCTGCCGTAATCCGGAACACTGTCGTGTTCCGGATTGCACGGTAAGGTAGCCGATAAACTTATGCATGTGGTATTAGACCTCGCCACAAGACAGCAACGCACCATTAATATCTTTGGTGTCTATAAGCAATGGTTGACTCTTTCCATCAGGAGACCCATCTGCTTGTTTGCTACCTTATGATATAAAAAAAAGTAATTGGAACATATTCTCTATATATTAGTATTGTTCAAATAAACTATTTTATGATAGCGCGTTATAGACTATAAACTATATTTTTCTAGCGCGCTACGTTATAGACTATATTATAACGTGTAACTGGAACACAGCACGAGCAGCCGAGATAGCACGTGACTCATCACAACGTCATAGAGCGAGAGATGACAGCGTTATAACGCTATAAACTATGACTCATCACAACGTCATAGAGCGAGAGATGACAGCGTTATAACGCTATAAACTATGACTCATCACAACATCATAGAGCGAGAGATGACAGTGTTATAACGCTATAAACTATGACTCATCACAACATCATAGAGCGAGAGATGACAGCGTTATAACGCTATAAACTATGACTCATCACAACATCATAGAGCGAGAGATGACAGCGTTATAACGCTATAAACTATGACTCATCACAACATCATAGAGCGAGAGATGACAGCGTTATAACGCTATAAACTATGACTCATCACAACATCATAGAGCGAGAGATGACAGCGTTATAACGCTATAAACTATGTTCTATCTATCTAGCGTCTACGGTCTAGCACGTTACTCGTTAGATCGCGTAATGAGTATTTTCGTAGGTTATATTGTTATAACTACGGCCTACGCTAGCCGCTAGGTATATAGAGTGGCGTTATGTGGCTCCGAATTCGAATCTTAATAGCAGACGCTGTACGTTGAGTATACATAGTATAATTTAACTCTATGCGTTATATTTTCTTAATTTTTAATTTATTTATCTATATATGAGCAAACTTATCATTTACGAGATGCAACGTGACAAGTATCCTTCTAGCCTTACTAACATTTTGTACCCACCATGGTCTACCTTATACCATAGTAAGATACCGAATTACTAACCAAATATTTTCATAGTTCCTTCGTCTTCATAAGATCATTCATTAAAAGACACTTCCTTATTCGCCTAAAGATAATGATGACATAGAACTATTGTACTTCCGGTCTACAATCATGAAATGTGTAGCTAAGGTTATCTATTATACAAGCATGCACGGAACCCTTGTTATGCGAGTCCAGAGTATCTACACTATAGAGAGAAAACATTTGTGCTTTTGAATCGTAGATATAGAAATCCTTTTGCCATTAGAAAACTTCACTATGCAGAAGTGACGTTGGCTACTATTTTACCCTCTAAAATAATGATTTTGGATCACGTGAACGAAATCGCGAGTTAAGAAGCATTAGAAAGCGAACCAGCAGATGACTTTTCGGATGAGAAGGGAAACCATCGTCTGCATGCACAAACGATGTTACGTGATTGTGCATTGCTATCTGTGTGGCGGAATAGCAATGACACGTGCATAATTTTACTGACTACTTTACTCTCTAAACCGGAACACGAAGGTAACAAGCATTAACGCTATTGCGGCAAAAATAGATAAGACGGTGGTACCATATACCCGGGCGAGACAATTTAGGACTCTACCATCTAGTAGCCACGATGGTAGTAACATGCATATTCTATTGTTTGCCTGTTACAAATTGCCTGGCAGAACGTCAGTTGGTCTATTCTTTAAAGGGAGCCCGGACCAAACGGGAGAATATTGTAACTACTAGATGGTAGAGCTCCGCAACGTCTCGCCCGAATATTTAATAGTAAGCCTTATTTATAAAAGAAATAAGCACAAAAACATTTAGCAATTTAAATACTTCATTAATCTTAGAACTTAAATTAATGGAAGCCTTTATTGAAATATCCGAAGGCGGGCTCTTAGGATTCAAGACGAAATTCGAGGTTCAAACGCCAAATAGTGTATTTAATTTTTATATTGAAACGCAAATAGAAAATATTTTCTCAGAAACCGGTTTTTTGTCGTTAAAAGCTTTTACTTGAAAGGCTTCAACTTGTTTGACATCTTACAGAAAAAAGCAAGCTATTAAGTCATACAGAAGTCATTTGGCGAATCTTATTCAGAAAAGATATGGATTTTTATACGTATAAAACATATTCTATATTACAATTTTATGCCTTTGTTTGTAAAGCTAATTGCGTGCGAAAGCGCTAAGGAGCTAAACTATCGAGTAATTTTCAGTCATAGTTTTATGGTCTTCAACGCGATAACTTTCAGAAATATTTTTTTTTACAATTTTTAACGTCTTCATTAAACTTGTGTAAAGACAATAATTATTATCCATCAAAGCCTAATATTTGTCCGTTCAACAGTAACTTTACGATTTATTTTCTTGTCGTCCAAGTAGGCTTGTATCTTTAAGAGCACGTATTCGATTTGCAACGAAAACTTCATGTTTTCAAGTTTTTTCAAGAGCAATATCGTAATAATGAGAGCGATACGATACGATCTGGTTAAAACTCGATTTTCGCAAATCGGAGCAAAATCAGTAACTTCTTTAACTACATAGTACATACGTAGCGGGAAGCTAAAAAAAATCATGTTAAAATCTAAAATACTAAAACGACCAATAGAACTTAAAATTATCACTTATACAGTTTTGTCATTTATAGTCTATGCATATATTTTACTAGTTTGCTTCCCTATCCGCAAACCTACAATATTTTTTAAAAACCTGTCCAACGATAACCCACACTATGGGGTCCGCGCGAAAAACAAGCATCCCCTTTACATGTAGGGGAGCCACCCTAAAAAAATATTTTCAAGATTTTATTTTATAATTTTGTTGCCATGACTAATATGTATATTCATGTCAAATTACAGCTTTCTAGTACTAATACTTCTGAGCGAGACTGTGGACGGACGGACGGGCATGGCTAAACTATAAGAGTCCCTGGCTTACTTTGGAACCCTAAAAACGTTTCTCAAATATGTCATTAGATTGGATCCTCGATGGTAGACGAGAATAAATAGCATTGAAAAGGCGGAAGAAGGTTTAAACTATTCATAATGCCAACTCTAGCTAAAAATAAATCTTATTCAATATAAATATATACCTTTATATGTAACACAGTTAATCTGTCCGTCTCTCCCCTGTATAAAAAGGTTTTCTGCCTCGTCGGTCATTTCCCGGGATATCTACCGGTCCCGGTGTTTCGAGCACTGAATACAAATGAACTATAATATTGGAGATATTCAAACGCCTTCTTGGAGTATTGTTTTGAATGGATACTAATCTGATATTATCGTTTTTACTTTTTTTTACTAAATTGTGTGGAGCATACCGTGGATTTTTCAGTTTATTTATGAGCAGTACAAAATCGTTGTACGACCCAAAAGTATGTAAGTAGGTTGATGATGACATTATCGGGAAAATAATGAAATGATTCTGTTTCTAAAAATAAACATAGTATCGTACTTATAAATGCTCTTATTAATCCTTCAATTTCCCTAAAATTTAGCAAATATTTTAAACTTCACAATATTACATAGCATCAAAGGCGGCACCATCTTGGACGTCGTAGTCACCTTTGTGTCGGCTTCTTTACAATGACTACACGTGTTTGTAAAAAGACCGGTATATTGTCGCCATAGGTAACTATATACGTGTTTTAGCACTTATACCATGCTTGGCATAACTTTAAAAACTTAACAAAGAAAAATATTGACACGACAGGATTTGAACCTGCGACCTTACCTCTGGCGGGCACGCTCTAATCAACTGAGCTACAGTAGACTGGTTCAACGTGGCGAAATTCTTCTCGTAATCGATTATCAGCATCAGATCGATCAGCATAATATTCTAGTATCAATACTTACTTAGCTTAATCAATCAATACTTTTGTGTTTCTCACTATATATGTGTTTCAGCACTGAACACAAATGAAACTCAATTAACCACACTTTTTTGGCGTAAACGAATATAATAATTATCTTCATAGTAGGCATGGATCATTTAACAGTTAACATATTAATTTTCGTGCTAAATTTTTTTAACAATTAACAACTGTTATTTATATTAGCAAATACTGTTAAAAGTAATTTTTATGCATCACTATAATTACCAATAACTTGATATATGATAATAATGTTATTAAAAATATTTGAGAGAGCGTTTTTTTACTTTCGCTCACTTGAATTATGATAATACTGTTATTAAAAATATTTCGAGAGACAGTGATAATAATAACTGTTAAAAGTTATCAAAACTATTCTAGAGGACATTTTTTTTGGTAGCTTCGTGTTTTACTGCTTCTAATACTTATTATATATAGGCTACTGATATAATATAAGATAAATAAATAACTATTAAATATTAATTAACTTTAACAACATAATAATTAATCTGATTTAACAATAATTTCCATGCCTACTTCATAGTAGTAATCGGCTTAAGTGAATTACATCATCGAATTCAGTATAGTCATTAACCACGATTAAAAACGAATATTGCCATGACGCTAACATGACTTATAATACCACTTCCGATGTCTTTGGTCCAGGTCTCTTACAGAACAAACAGTCTACCTTCTTGAAGGTATTTCATAAAATGTAAAAGATTAGCCAAAAATGTCACTAACGTGACAACAAGGTATTGGAGTTCTGCAACTTCTTGACCGAGTTTCGTTCTGTCAACTTATATTTTCCTATCGCAAAGGCGCCAATGCTTGTGACTGTTATGTTCTGGCTTGCAGGTTAAGATTGCTCGTGAACTCATGCTTCCTGAAATGGATTTCTTCCACATGGAGAGCAATACCACAAACATCGTTGGTGTTTAGAGGCAATGCATATATTTTGCTATCAGGAGCCCTATCTGCTTCTTTGATATCCTATTATATAAAAAAGCAAATGTCATAGAGCAGACTGACACCAGCGCATTTATGTGTGATGTGCGTGCTCTGTACTAACATATACTCTTTGATTGCCGCCATTCAAACAAGGGTCTGTCTTTATTTTCAGTCCGTGTTAATGAGATATTTCATAATTTGTAATATTCAAAAACGTTATAGCTCTACCCATGTTAATTAAACATTACCGATAATCTCTAGTTACGTTTTGAATTTTAAAAGGCATTACTGCATTCTAAGCCAAAAACCACGAAAAAACTATACCTACGCCTTTTAAGACAATTTCTTAGTTTGCCAACGCCGCTTGAATTTACACAGAAAAATAGAGTTAAAATACTTATCTATGAAATAAAATCGCTCCAGATGTATTTCTTAAGCCTTAGTTTTTTAGTCGACACGATAAAATAGCACAATATGGCATATTTCTATTTTTTTACGAGATATATTTACAAACGTTTGACATTTACATACACTTGCATTATGAGCGGCGTATTTTACACCCAACACCGTGTATATTAGTATTTAGTATTTGTGTGGTCTATGCCAAAAGCCATATACAAAGAGTTGACTATCAATTTATTTATACTAACGATCGATCTGTGGTCAAAATTCGACCACAAAAAAAATCTTCTAAGCTTGCCAGCTACTTTAGCCGGAAAGAAAATAGTATACATGTGCAATACAATAACTCTTTATTATGCACCACAATATATGACAAAAAAACATATAACATACACAAAGGCGCGGACTTCATTTACTCCGCACTGCTCCTCCCCCTTAGGTGATAGCGTGATAATATGTAGCCTATATGTTGACCCGACCTATAAGTAATATTCATGCAAAATTTGAAGTAAATCCATGCAGTACTTTTTGAGTTTACCTCAGACATACATACAGACAAACAGACAAAAATTCTAAAAACTATATTTTTGGCTTCGATATCGATTGTAGATCACGCCCTAAGTATTCTTTTAAATAAATATTCAATGTACAGTTTTGACTTTCATACGATTTTATTATATGTAGGTATAGATAATAAATGTGAAAGTTTGGATACTTGTACTATTATATATTCGAAAAAATGAGGTGAGCCCGCGGGATTCGCCAAAAATTTTACATCCAAGCGGGTTACACTCTGCAGATAGTATTTTATGAAACAGTAATTAAAGCAATCTACGGTTTGAACAGATTAACGAACTGTATAGAAGAATGTCCATAGAACAATGGTTAATTCATCTATTGTGAAAAAGTTAAGACGCTGTTGAAGTTTAGAACTAGTTTTATCGAAGTCATTTTGAAAGTTTTTAACTCCGTTAGCCGAGTCGTTAGCAACCCGATGTTGTGCGATGCGATGTTATCGATGGGGCCCGGGGTCAATTCCCGACAGGCACAAGCCACAAAACACCAGTCTTTCACCCACTTTTGTGCTTACTGCCGTTGTAGCGGATAAAAATTGTAGATACCTATTCCGCGAATACATGTGTTACACGGCACATATACCAAAACATTTTTTTTACCATTTTTTGCCTCTGTTTGTTCCGGTCAATCTCTGAAATGGCTGGACCGATTTTGACGGGACTTTCACTGACAGATAGCTGATGTAATGACTAGTAACGTAGGTTACTTTTATTTTAGAAAAATTCTCTTGGATTTTCAAAATTTTTTTACAAACAGAAGTCGCGGGCACAGCTAGTATCTATATACATATAATAAAATCGTAGGAAAGTCAATGTATGTCCGGGGTAAACTCAAAAAGTACTTCATGGATTTACTTCAAATTTTGCATGAATATTACTAACAGGTCGGATTAACATATAGGCTATATATTATGACGCTATCACCTACGGGGGAGGAGCTGTGCGGAGTAACAAAGTCCGCGCGAACGAAGTCGCGGGCAACAGCTAATTATATAATATTGGTCCCGGCCTCCTTTGAAGAATAGGCCAACTGCCGTTCTGCCAGGCAGGTCGTAAAAGGCGACCGATTGGCTATCGAGTCACAACCATCGTAGCTACTAGGTGGTAGAGTTCTGCATTGTCTCGTCCGGGTCTGGTACCACCGCCTTACCTATTCCTGCCGCAATAGCGTTAGTGCTTGTCAATGTCGTGTTCCGGTTTGGAGGGTACGGTAGCCGGTAAACTTACGCATGTGGCATTAGACCTCGCCACAAGATAGCAACGCACCATTAACATCTTTGGTGTCTGTATACTCTTTCCATCAGGAGACCCATCTGCTTGTTTGTAATCTTATCATATAAAAAAAATATTAGCGTTCTGCACCCATTCCCTTATATGGGCTATATACTATAACTGTGCGAAATTTAATACTTCTACGTTCGCGTGATTTTCGTAAAAAGAAGTATTCTATAAAGTTTTCGTTTCACAAAACGTGATTACATGGTTTTTGATTACGAGGATAACTCCGAAACCACTTCAATAACACTTTTTGACCAACCTTCTAATCAAAACTCGGGTTCAATTCCCAGCGTGGGCATGAAACCGGTCCTGATGTCATATATGCTGGTCCGGGCTCCTTTGTAGAATAGACCATCTGCCGTTCTGCCAGGCAGTTCGTAAGAGGCTAACGATTGGCTATACGAGTCACTACCATCGTGGCTGCTAGGTGGTAGAGTTCTGTATTGTCTCGCCCGGAGTTGATACCGCCACTTTATCTATTATTCCGCAATACGTCAGTGATTGTCACTGTCGTTTTCCGGTTTGGAGGGTAAGGTAGCCGGTAAACTTATGCAAGTAGCATCAACACCTCGTCACACGGATAGCAATGCACCGTTAACATCTTTAGTGTCTACTAGCTGCCGCGTGCAACCCGCTGCATTATAAAAGTTTTTGGCGAATCCCGTGGGATCGTCTAATTTTTCCGGGATAATAAGTAGCTTGTGTGCTATTCCAGGTCATCATCTATCTGTGTGCCAAATTTCATTCAAATCCGTTCAGTAGTTTTTGCGTGATTGAGTAATAAACATCCATCCAAACATCCAAACTTTCGCATTTATAATATTAATATAGATAATATAGATATCTGCTTTTTTGCTATCTTGTGATAAATAAATAAATAAATATTAAATATCACTGGGCAAATTACACGAATTGATCTAAGCCCAAAGTAAGCAAATTATTTGCTTTTAGTATGGGTG
The DNA here is from genome assembly GCA_036924255.1 of Apodemia mormo. Lineage (NCBI taxonomy): Eukaryota > Metazoa > Arthropoda > Insecta > Lepidoptera > Riodinidae > Apodemia > Apodemia mormo. Next base: position 30,892,112 of record JAUPFN010000017.1, read on the forward strand.
TAATTCAACGATATTAATACAGAGTGATACATATATAAGTAATCAAATAGATTTAATAAACACCCGAACCCAGAAACACAAATATCTATGCTCAGCACATAAATGTTTATCCCTGTCGGGAATCGAACCTTAACCCCATTAATGTGTAGTGAGTTTGCTAATCATTCGAGCAATGGGCGGTCAAGTAATTTAAAAAAAAATTGCAATTTGTTATACAGATAATCTAAGTCCAGAGTAAAAGTCAATCTTTATCCCAAAAAATGCATTTTTTTCCGTGGAATTCGTTGAAAAAATTCTAAATACGAAGCGGATTTTCCTATATTGGTTATTGATATATCTTTATGATTTCAAATTCAAAATTAATCAATTGTAACGTTATTATTTTACATAGCTGGCTGTGTTTTTTAACGTTTTGGCGGTTTTTTTAAATTTTAATTTAATTGTTACAGGTAAGTTCCAGTTTACGAATATCGAGGGGAGGGAATAAATCACTAGAAGAAAACTGACGCGGTAAAACATCGCTGGTAATATTACATAAGGGCTTATTCTCACAAATCTATCACTGATGATTCGTCGGTCACAGAACTCGTTACGGATAAATGTCGTTTATATGATCAGTTAAATTCCGCTCATTAATAAACCGGTTAATAACGTAAGCGAGTCGTTACATATCCGGTTAAACTCAGAATTTGTTTCTATTGATGCCTAGAAAATGGTTGACTTTAACGGCCGGTCTCAATATGCTACTGACAGTTAAGAACAGATAGCTATCCCGGATAACAAGTTAAGTTTAAACTATCTGTGGCTGCCGTTTCAATATTATTTTTTGGTCAACCTAACTAAAGTCAAAGATAGATAGAGTTCTCTATAGTTTGTCAGCGTGGACCTTCGTATTTTTTTGGTTATTTCATTTTCATATAAATTACACTGTTTTGTTGCAAAATGAACCATATGTCAATTTTTGTGAGCTTATTTTCGGTAGTTAACATTTTTATTTGTTCATAATGAAAATAATACTACCGAACATGAATAAAATAAACGTTATTTTACGGGTTATATATATTCACATGTAATAATAAATTCATACATATTATAAATGTAAAAGTTTGTATGTTTGAATGATTGGATGTTTATTACTCAATCACGAAGAAACGGCTAGTCCCATTTAGATAAAATTTAGCACACAAATAGATAATGAACTCAAATACCATAAAGTTCTTAACTTCTTAACACGGAAAAATAAGTTGTTCCCGTGGAAATACACCAAATACTTTTATAATGGATCTGGCTACAGGGTACAAAAATCAGTCCCGGTTATCGCTAGAAATAGTCGATAATCCTTATCAGGTCGATAAAATGTCGCAATAGTGATCACCACTCATCTCGGCAACCGACAAACCGGTGAATCGTGGTGAACCGGAAAGCCAATATACGTGACGGTTTACTCTGCCTACCTCGCAAGGGAACGGGGCGTGGGTATACTTTAAGATTTTGGTAAGTCTAAATTTATATACGAATTCTGCTTCAAAAAAATTAGTAAAATAGTTTATACGAGCATATATTTGCCAATCGTAAGCTGCAAAAATCGCTTCGTAATGAAATACACCAATAGTTAATAGTTATGTTTTCTATGTTTTTTTATGTAAAAATACATAAATTGAGAAATGCGGTAAAACTATCTCTCGATTAACCATCAAAATCGGGCGAAAGGCAATGCCGTTACAGCTGGTAAGCTAAACTAACTCCAGTAACCTGTTACAGTGTTATTGAAACACTCGACCTTTTTTTTTTTCTATAAAAGCACCTATCTCTGGCAATCGAAGGGTCCTTTTAACTCCAGTTAAAGATTGCGGATGCATATTGCTATCTATCTGTATTTATTGAAACGTAAAAATGCGCAGATAGATACTGTTTGTTACTATTTTAAACTCTGGTAAGGGATAGATCGATTATTGAGACCGGCCGTAAGACATTAGGTATAATGATTACTGGCTAATACAGAAGATATAATTTTCAACTCAAATGTGCGTGCGAGTCAAATTAACCGGTTAAACTCAGTTTTTATTTCTCCTGATGTCTGGAAAATGGTTGACTGTCTAAGATGACTATTTGGGAAAGGGTTTTTTTTTAAATTTATAATACTAAAACTTATAGGTATAGAAATAAAACCACATATATTGCTCATGTTTTATTTATAAATCATAAGATAGCCAACAAACAGATGACCCTCCTGATGGAAAAAGTTAACCATCGCCTTTAGACACCAAAGATATTAATGGTACATTGTTATTCGTGCGGCGGAGTCTTATTACCACATACATAAGTTTTTCGGCTACCTTAGCCTCCAAATCAGAACTTGACGGTGACAAGCACCGACGCCATTGCGACAGAAATAGGTAAGGCGGTGCTACCAAGTCCGTGCGAAACAGTGCAGAATTGTAACTCTAAAGTTTTATAGGTGAAGATTATTAAAAATTAGCGTGCTCATGATATCGACTTTCAATTAACCGATTTATTTCGCTGAAATTAAATTGTAAAATATCGGTTTCTGAATATAACCGGTTAACCGTAATATATAACCGTATAATCGTAACCCAAACCGCAATCAATTTAGGCATCAATGACTGAAACTAGTTTAGAAAAATAACTGGTAACCGAAGCCTGGGTCCAAAAGTGTTCTGATGTCTAATAATCATTTTGAAAGGTTACTTATTATTTTTAAAGCCAAAATTACTTATAATGTAGTATTAGCAGGGGATGGCGTTAATTTCTTTTTTGTTTTACTCCACGACATAACTCAAAACAAGCAGACGGTTTTGTTAATCAAAGGGAAAGGTTATCCAAATTCTATGTTATACCGGACTCTAAAGTAAATAATCAAAATTCATATAATCAAAAGTTAGATTCGAAATGGGATCCTTAGGTCCATTAAAACTAACTTAAAAGTCTCGATATCATATTCATATAGTTCTTGTAATTACCCTTGAATTAATTTTCTGTATAAATAATCTATTATATTATATTTATTTATACAGAAAATTATATTATAATTATATTGGATGGATGTTTGTTACTCAATCACGCAAAAACTACTGAACGGATTTGAATGAAATTGGGCACACATGTAGATAATGACCTGGAATAGCACATAGGCTACTTTTTATCCCGAAAAAATTAGATGATCCCGCGGGATTCTCCAAAAACTTCTATAATGCAGCGGGCTGCACGCGACAGCTAGTATTAGATAAACGATGTTGCCGACTGACTTTTTGGTCCGGACCTTCTTTGAAGAATCGGCCATTTTGCCAAGCAGTTTGTAAAAGGAGAACGATTTGCTATACGTGTCACTACCGTCGTGACTAGTAGGTGTTCTTTTTTATATACATATACTTTTTTGGAAATATATATATAACGGTTCAAAAACGCGTACATATATAGAACTTACTTGTAAAGCTCGACGTTTCGGCCAAGTTACATTGACCGTGGTTACTAGCGCACTATGCACGTCACTACCATAGTGGCAACTAGGTCGTAGAGTTCTACATTAACTTGCCGGGTCTGGTACCAGCGCCTTACCTATTCTGCCGCAATAGCGTAAATTCTTATCACTGTCGTGTTTCGGTTTGGAGGGTAAGATAGCCGGTAAACTTACGCATGTGGTATTAGACCTCGTCACAAGAGCAATGCACCATTAACATATTTGGTGTCTATAGGCGATGGTTGATTCTTCCAATCAGCAGACCTATCTGCTTGTATGCTATTTTATGATATACAAAAAAAGCTACACCATTTATAACGTGCCAAGTAGTCTACTAGGTGTCAGAATTCTGCCACATCTCGCCCGGGTTTTATTTTTCCGTGTTAGTCCGGGTCCACCTTGTAAAGTAGACCAGCCTGTATTACTGTTAGCCGTAGTAGGCAAGTTAGGTATGCTACTTTAACCCCTCAGAGGATGAAAATTTGTATTTAAGATTATATTAATGACATATTCTAAGCGGTCGAAGCTGCGCAAATGAACTAGTATCATTTAAAAACTACAAGCACGTACTATACATATGGCATGACAATACTTCCCTTCATACGTCTTGCTAAGCCTGATTTAAAGCGATGCGGGTAGACAGGGTATTAGGAGGCTGGTTGGCAGGAAGCCAATATAAAGGGTTGCTTCTAAAGACCGGCCTAATCAATCTACTATCTAATAAAATATATCTCTGGTTTCAACGTGGTTTATTTGAACTTAGAGTTGACATTCATAGTCCTAAGGATCGAGTGCTTTGAATTGAGTATCATCACGACTATTTTCTTGCGGAGCAGACAGAACGAAAAAAGTACAGATAGTCTAGTAGAGATCGCTCTTCGGCGATAAGACCGCCTTTGTGTACTATGAGCCTTTGAATTGTTTGTACTTAGTATTTTATTAACGTGAAGCAGTTTGGCCGAATAAAACACTTGAATCACTTTTACACGCACATTATAATTTTGGGCAGAGTAATGCCCTCAACAAGCGATAGAATTACAATGAATCGAAAACATGATGTCCCCGCTTATTTATACCATTCGTTATCTATTTTATTATGACGTCGTAACACAGGTGTGCCGCACATCTGGCCGGCTAGTAGTTGTCGTCAAGCGCGGTTGATAACAATTTATTATTATTGTAAGGTGCCCCATAGACCTACAATAATATTGTGCAATATTACGTATTGTGCAATATTATTGACCATTTAGGATTAATATTAAAGATTACACAAAGATTGTACGAAAATTTGAGCGGGTTCAATTTTTATTGCGCAATATTTTTTCTTGCACTGTGTAGGCTTAATATTGCACAATATTTGTCACTTCTGAGTTTGGAGGGATCGTGTTTGGCCAGTCACGGTGTTTAATATATTGTTACGAATAATCTAGAAACGTGTAGAGTTGGAACGCTGGAGAGATCTAGAAATAAAAGAAAGAGATAGCTACTCCTATTGACAAACAAATAGTTGATCTAAACTATACCATAATGAACTTTGTGGTATAGGGCATAAGATTTAAAGTAGCATGTACTAGGATTGATGAGTCATAAGTTGATTACAATAAGAAGTGATTCATCGTTTCCCGATACATTTAGATTTTTCTGGATTCTGGTAGAACTTTACCCTGGGTATAAATAGAGATGTGTTGACAAATAAAGAGCAGTTTTTATCAAGCGACCGAGAGCGATACTTGAAGCTACCCGTGCGAAGCGAGAAGTGTTTTATTGTGTAGTCGGTGTTAGTACAGTGAGTGACGTTATTCAGAGTATTTAAGTATTATATTGTGTTGTGTGTATTTGTATCGTAAATACACGAATTTAATATAAGTGGTGTTTTCTTACAATTACGAACTCGAAGTACGTAACAATATGTTCGTGTCGTAAATTTAAGCAAAATGGCGAGCAATAATGCTGTAAAAGATAAAGAACACGAATTTTTACGTTTGAGTGTATACAATTGTATAGAGATTTATTTAACAAAATCCCCAGCATGGTTGCCGCCAAAACTTAGTCGTCAAACATGTTGATCACACGAAAATATTGATCAGACTGGTTTGTGACTTTATTGAACGTTTGGATTCAATGGGGGGTATTCAATATTATTTCACAATAAAAGTATTGCGCAATATTATTGTAAGTCTATACGGCGCATAAGTTTGTGCACAATAAAGAGTTGTCATTCATTTATTCATCATTCATTCATTCAGTCTTTAGGCATTCCGGGAATACCGTGACCTCATGATTAAAATAGACTTAGGGAGCGTATTCCGATTAATATGCTACAGTTTATCAGAAATGCGATACAAAAGTCCGAGGAGCGTAGGGGGGAGGGGGATTAACTTAAATTTCGAGACTAATATTAATCGTAGGAATATTTGTGACTAGCGGTCACGAGCACATGTTTCATTCACATTAGGCATAGCACATTTCACATTTAATATGTGAATTATCTTCACATGTTATTTGTGAAATAATCCGTGAAATATCTTCACATTCAATGAAATTTTCCAACTCATAAAGTCGCGACAGTAGTTTTAATTTATACTCCATATTCAATACCTTACGGTCATTTGACGTTTGGCTAAATTTATGAATGAAAATCATTGCGTGTGAAATTTCACATGTAAAATCATTGTGATTTTTTATTTCATTTCATTCAACGAAAATCAATCAAAAGTAGCAACCTTTTCCGTGCCAAATTCACATCCATACTAATATTTAATATTGTAAAATTTTGTCTGTTACATTTACCTTCCTGTCGCAATAATGTCACTAATGCGGCATCGAAAAATCGATCCCGACGTGATCAACGGAGGAAACTCGCTGCTCTAGTGCGCTAGTGACCACGGTCAATGTAACTTGGCCGAAACGTCGGGCTTTACAAGTGAGTTCCATATATGTACGCGTTTTTGACTAAAAAAGTATATATAAAAAAGAACACCTACTAGTCACGATGGTAGTGAGACGTATAGCCGATTGTTCCCCTTTTACAAACTGCCTGGCAGAATGGCAGATGGTCTATTCTTCAAAGAAGGTCCGGACCAAAAGGGAGAAAACTACAAGTCAGTCGGCGTTATCTTTTTCTAATATTGTTTATACAGAAAATTATTTCAAGGGTAATTTACAAGAACTATATGAATATGATATCGAGGCCTTTTAAGTTAGTTTTAATGGACCTAAGGATCCCCTTTCGAATCTAACTTTTGATTATATGAATTTTGATTATTTACTTTAGAGTCCGGTATAACATAGTATTTAGATAACCTTTCCCTTTGATTAACAAAGCTGTCTGGCTTGTTTTGAGTTATGTCGTGGAGGAAAAGAAAATAAGTTAACGCCGTCCCTTGCTTATACTATATTATATGTAATTTTGGCTTTAAAAAATAAAAACCCTTCAAAATGATTGTCCTTTGATTAACAAAGCCGTCTGGCTTGTTTTGAGTTATGTCGTGGAGGAAAACAGAAAATAAGTTAACGCCGTCCCTTGCTAATACTATATTATATGTGATTTTGGCTTTAAGAAATAAAAACCCTTCAAAATGATTGTCCAACCAAGATCAAAATAAGCAGCGCTGCAGCATATAAAGAGTATAATTTATATTCTTCATCGTCGGCACTTGGTGAAATTCCGTCATAATTTTTATTTTAAATTTTGCCTTTATTTCACAATTCAATTTTTTTATGTATGACCCGACCTGTTAGTAATATTCATGCAAAATTTGAAGTAAATCCATGCAGCATTTTTTGAGTTTACCCCGGACATACATACAGACAAACAGATAAACAGACAAACAGACAAAAATTCTAAAAATTATATTTTTGGCTTCGATATCGATTGTAGATCACGCCCTAAGTATTCTTCTAAAAAAATATTCAACGTACAGTTTTGACTTTCCTACGATTTTATTATATGTATAAGATAATATTTATTATATAAGATAGCAAACAAGCAGATGGGTCTCCTGACGGAAAGGGTCGTCCATCGCCTATAGACACCAAAAATGTTAATGATGCGTTGCTATCTTGTGGCGAAGTCTAATGCCATATGGCATTAGTTTACCGGCTACCTTACCCTCCAAACCGGAACACGACAGAGACGATCACTAACGCTATTGCGACAGGAATAAGTAAAGCGCTGGTACCAGACCCGGGCGAGACAATGTAGAATTGAGAAACAGTACAAGTGCAAAATTTGAAATAATAATTATGACAGAGTATAATATATGTTTTCAACCAAAAGGTCGCAACTACCGTGATTTTCATGGCGCTTATGCGTTTTATTCAACGAGCTCTGAGTCAGTCCATGGACTGCACTTTAATGAAACACATGTGGCGTGGCGCATACTTTGTCTAATACATTAATAGAAGTCTTTTTTAAGATTCATTGAATTATACCATCAATCTATACATATAATAAAAATGTAAGAGGTCGATTTCTGTACATTGAAGATATTTTAAAAATTTTTTTTGGGAGATACTCTTTAATCGATACTGAAGCGAAAAATATATTTTTTTAAATTTTTGTCTGTCTGTCTGTATCAAGGCCGCGCATCACGCCGAATCTACTGAACGGATTCAAATGAAATTTAGCATAATTAGAGTTCATACTTCGAAGAAGGTTATAGGATATTTTTTATTCCAAAATTCAGTACGGTTCCCGTGGGATAGGGGATGAAAACAAAAACGTATATTTAGCTTTAATTCAATAACCTGTAGTCCGAAATCCTTTATTATTTTTTTGTTCAAAAGTAAATACTATAAAGATTATCCCTTAAAAATTTCAAGGTCATGAGTTTTATAATTCAGAAGTTACAGACATCACAAGTTTCAACGGTTTCGGGTGGTAAGTCCAGTTGAACGTGACACCCGGAATATATACAAAACCTTTGAACGCACGGCTCATTATAAGTTAGCGTTATTATTTCAGTGTTTGTATGTATGTATAGTGTATGTATGTACGTATAGTGTTCGTATAATGGATAATGGATAACATATAATAAAAATGTAAGAGGTCGATTTCTGTACATTGAAGATATTTTAAAAATTTTTTTTGGGAGATACTCTTTAATCGATACTGAAGCGAAAAATATAATTTTTTTAATTTTTGTCTGTCTGTCTGTCTGTCTGTCTGTATCAAGGCCGCGCATCACGCCTAATCTACTGAACGGATTCAAATGAAATTTAGCATAATTAGAGTTCATACTTCGAAGAAGGTTATAGGATATTTTTTATTCCAAAATTCAGTACGGTTCCCGTGGGATAAGGGATGAAAACAAAAACGTATATTTAGCTTTAATTCAATAACCTGTAGTCCGAAATCCTTTATTATTTTTTTGTTCAAAAGTAAATACTATAAAGATTATCCCTTAAAAATTTCAAGGTCATGAGTTTTATAATTCAGAAGTTACAGACATCACAAGTTTCAACGGTTTCGGGTGGTAAGTCCAGTTGAACGTGACACCCGGAATATATACAAAACCTTTGAACGCACGGCTCATTATAAGTTAGTGTTATTATTTCAGTGTTTGTATGTATGTATAGTGTATGTATGTACGTATAGTGTTCGTATAATGGATATAATCCGAGAGAATCAGTTCAAGAATGTGTACCTTTTTTATTAAAATGTTATAAATGCAATTTTACTAAATATGTGTAAAATATAAATCTATACATTTTATTTATTTATATAAGAATAATTATAATATATTTGAAAATAAAACAGGTCATTTTTTTGGTTTTTGCTAATATCTCAGAAAATATACGTCTAATCGAAATTGAGTATACTAATAGAATTTGTTCTTTTAAAATTTATAATTTCCATCGTCGGCACTTGCTGAAACTGCATCATATTGATTATATAATGTAAACACGTGTACTGTTTCACAAATGTAATTTAAATTTTATTTATTACACAATCACTTTTAAACTTACAGCCAACTGGTTTCGCCTATTAAAGCATCATCAGGGCTTTCACAACGAATGTGAAACAGTACAAGTGTTTACATTATATAATCAGTTCTTTATAAAATTTAACGTAAGGATAACGTAAAAAAGGGTAAAAAAGTATCTACACGCCCATATCCCGGAATACGTAGGCAGAGGTACAAGAAGTGTACCCACGATTAGCCGAAAATACTATCTCACACAATGTGAAAGGTGGCAAGCCTATTGCCAACCGGGCCCTTTCCAATCCCGGGCAACGTTGTTTTATCAGAAAACTGAAAAAGCACGTTTTGTTTTGCCTGAGCCGGAAATCGGACCCGGGACCTCATATGGTCAACGACGATACCGGACCGCCAGACAACACGGTAAATATTTCAAAATTAGATACATCAATCAGTTAACTTTTAAAATGAATGAAACTTCTGCATAGTGTAGATGTTGAAGTGCCTAAGCTACTTAGTATACGTACTCACTAAAGTCGGAGTTCAAAACACTTTAAAAAAATTTTTAAGTAGAATATACGAACATGTACTTATAAGTTCAGTCCAGAATAAGATCACATCTTACAGAAAAACTTTAGACACATATAACTTCATCAAAACAAATTCAATCAAAAGGGGGCGTCCATAAATTGCGTGAGGTGTTTTTTTAATTTTCTGTCCCTCCCCCCCCCCTGGTGAGATGTCGTGAGAGTTTATTCAAGCCCCTCCCCTATCCCCCAATCTTACGTGAGATTTTTCAAAATATGGGTTTCTGAAATACCTATGTAAAAACGCGTTCGATTGTTATTGTAAAAAGAAAAAAAATCTTCGTGCTTCTATTTACGATTAGTTGAGGCTGTATAACGTCAAAGTATAAATGAAATTATTTTCTTTCGAACGAGTTAGTGAATGATCTTAACAGTATCACGATTACACTTAAGATTAACTTAAGTATGTACAATCTGGATAATGGACTAAAATAGTATATACTTTTTGTTTCAATATGAAAAAAAATTACGTGATATTTGCTGAGACCCCCCCCCCTCCCTCCAACGTAAGATTAGATGAGATTTGACTCGACCCACTCTCCCCCTTAAACATCTCACGTAATTTGTGGACGCCCCCAAAGATACTTAAAATTCCTTTATTTGTGAGAATCAAAAATCAAAAATGGGAGAAAAAAATACGTGGCGTTGTTGTTTTTTATTAAAGTATCATCACGCTCGATTCGCTTGCGGCGTAGGCAGAGTAAACCGACCGTCTATAGACTTTCCGGTTCACCACGATTCACCGATTTGTCGGTTGGTGAGATAAATGGTAATCCTCATCGCCGCATATACTGACACGTTAACGATTATCGACTATTTCTAGCGATAACTGGGACCGAAAGTTTTACGTGCTCATCCGAGGTACGAGAGTGGTAATATATATGTCGCAGTGAAATTGTCAATAGCCGTTAGATTATAATCTACCTAGGGATTTTATAATTTGGTTAGGTTAGGTTAGCACTTAGGTAAATTATAATCTAACGGTACTGACAATTTCACTGCGACATATATACCCCTCCGCCAGTTTCCGAGTAGCTACTGAGATTTTAGATTTTCGAGAAAATCCTCGAAAATATCTCAATAACATCTTTGCCCGACCCGGGGATCGAACCCGGGACCTCATGATCTGAGCCGAATAGGGTTAGGGACAGCCTTTTCGGCTCAAATCATGAGCTCCCGGACCACGAGGCAGAGAGTTTGTTACAATAATAATAAAAAACCCTTGACTCCTTATCTTGCTTATTGAAAATGATACAAATTTACATTAAAAATATCTTTTAGATTGTAAAAATAATAATAAATTTAAGAAAAGTGCAACAAGTTTTTTTTTTAATTGCAAATTGTTTTCAATAAGCTTCTTAGTCAAAGGCTTATTTTTTTTATTTATTAATAACAAACTACAAAGCCGCGTGTTAATTAATTAATTTTTAACTTCCCGCTACGAAAATTGCCTTAAGTAAATAAAAATTATTCAAAAAATAAACCTGAATAAATAACATTTCATCTTTCTAATTAGGTATACATTTTTAACTTCCCGCTACGCATCTAGATAAGGAAGTTACTGATTTTGCCCCGATATTCGAAAATCGAGAGTTCACCAGATCTCCACGTTTTGAGGACCTAGGAACCTTTTTCGACTATTTTCACGATGACGTGTGTGTGTGCGTGAATGTGTATGTGTGTATGTAAACATTTGATAACTTTGAACTGCTTGACCGATCGAAACGTGGTTAATGGGATTCGATTGGATTCTACCCAACTTAGATTTCCTGAAAATTTTAACTAATTCAGTCAGTTTTAACTAATTCAAGGAGATTTTGAGAAATTTTGGAAAACCTCACAAAGGTTTTTGGCGAAACAGTATTTTTTTAATACAATTTCCAGATTAATGAACCGATATAATACAAAATTTAATCAGCTTTACTTCTCAAAAACTGCATCCAATGCATAAATTGCATCAAAATTTATTTATCCGTTCGGGAGTTATAGTTGACGAAAAATTTTGCAAACGTATTTTTTCGATATAACTTCGAATTTTTTTAACTAATCATTTTTAATCTTCTGCAATATTGTAGTACTTACTAAAAAAACTACACTGAATTTCAAAAATCAAAATCGAGTCAAATTTTCAACAGTTACAGCTTATCAAACATTAAAATTCAATTTTCTAAAATCGGGGTAAAATCAGTAACTTCCTTATCTACTATATATATATATATATATATATATATATATATATATATATATATATATAAAAACTACATTGAATTTCAAAAATCAAAATCGAGTCAAATTTTCAACAGTTACAGCTTATCAAACATTAAAATTCAATTTTCTAAAATCGGGGTAAAATCAGTAAATTCCTTATCTACATACGTAGTGGGAAGTTAAAAAAATCCCACGCGGACGAAGTCGCGGGCACAGCTAGTATACAAATATTCACATGTGATACATCGACATTCATTTACGTAACATACGATTAATAAAACAACCATCGATTAACGATAAAATTTATCGACGTTTTTGTGATCTAGTATCACGACAGAGTATTGTACATTTGTTGTCAAAATTGATAGCGAATGTTTGTGGTTTTTCTGTTTTGTATCGCAATTTATGTGCGTTATACATAATTGATGTACCATCGAGTAAATAGCTTATCTGACGTCCATAAATTTCATTCAAACGAGAACATTAAGGACCCGTTCCATACTAAGTTTTTTGTAAATATTCCAAACTTTATTGTACAAAAAAGGCCAAGTGTGTATCGGGCCTCGCGCTATTTAGGATTCCCTAGTTGCCCGTCACAATAATGTGGACTAAGAAAAGGGCTTTTTATTGTTTTGTACTATGAATATTAACCATTTTCAACGGCAATGACGTATACACTGCACAAGTTCACCGCCGATAAAACCTTCTATAGGTACATTTTATAAATAGTTTGAATAGGGCAATGCGACGTATTACCGTTTCTCCCCGTGTTAGTCCGTGGCTCCTTTGAAGAATAGACCAAGGCGACTGAGTGGCTATGCGCGTCACTACCATCGTGACTACTAGGTGGTAAAGTTCTGCATCGGCACGACCGGTTCTGGTACCACCGCCTTACCTATTCCTGCTGCAAAAGCGTCAGTGCTGGTCACTGACGTGTTTCGGTTTGGAGGGTAAGTTAGCCGGTAAACTTGTGCATGTGGCATTAGACCTCGCCACAAGATAGCAACGCACCATTTACACCTTTGGTGTCTATTGGCGATGGTTGTCTCACTATCAGGAGACCCATCTGCTTGTTTGCTATCTTATGACATAAAAAAAACGCGTCAACGGGCTACCTTACCCTCCAAACAAGACCACGACAATGAAAAAATTGTTGCTATTGCGGCATGAGTAGAAAGGCTGTGCTACGAAATACCCGGGCGAGACATTGCCGAGCTCTATCAGCTAATAGTCACGATGGTGGTGACACGTATAGCGAATCGATCGCCTTTTACTAACTGCCTGGCAGAACGGCAGTTGGTATTTTCTTCAAAGGAGCCCGGATTAACACAAAGAAAAAAGTTTTGAAATTACACGATTATTTTTTCAAAATTTTTTGTCTGCAGTGTCTCTTAAACAAATCGTCCAGTTTTGATCCGATTTGCACCATTCGACACAGCAGTTTGTCAAGGAGAAGAACTGTTCAGATTTTTAAATCATTCGGTACTAAAGAAGTTGTTTTATAATTGTGTCGGCTGCTTTTTTTAAATATTTTTAACATTACTGAAAATTTACTGGACCCGGTCGGTTTAAATTTTTAGGAAGTTTGGTGGAACCCAATCGTATTTGGTTCACCGCATTTCGTTCGGTTACGGCGTTCAAAAGTTATGCAAAGTCAAAATACACACATAATATGTGTTACGTACATAATACTATACATATTAATAAAATTCAAGTGCCTGCGATTTAAAAATAAGTAGGTTTTTCAAGTGCAGTGGTTATTTTTACGATAATCATACCTAAACAACTATTTTCAAAATGTCTGCCTGTCTGTCTTTTATTCTGTTTGCACGGGGTAATCTCTGGAACGCCTGGACCAAATTCCATGAAACTTCACTCAAAGATAAACCAGAACATTCGGGTAAAAAGTAGCCTAAGTCCTGACCTATATGAGTTTATAGGGCAGGATAGAGGCAATTTTTTACCGGAGAGAGCAAAAGGAAAAAAATTATTTTGAATCACGCGAACGAAGTCGCGAGTAATGGCTAGTCTAAACTAAACTTATAAAGAGGAAAGTGTTAATTGGTTTGTTTGTTGAGATTTAACTGAAAAGCTAGTCGACCGATTTCAAATATTTTTTTTATTTTTTTTTACCCGACAAAGTAAAGGGAAGTAATATTTGGTCACGCGAAAAAAGTCGCCAGTAATAATAAATAGCTAATAGATTATAATGACGTCATCGTAAAATTAGTCAGTCTTAGGACTTCAAAACGTCGAGATCTGATGAAAACTCGATTTTCGAAGATTGAGATGAAACCAATAAATTCCTTAGCGGGAACTTAAAAAACTTTGCTTATATTTTATTCAAATTGTCGGACAGTTAATACTTCAGTCGTCCGACAGCTGAAAGCTAAGACTATAAATTGTCTCCGAAACTATTTAACGTAATTTATATCCTTTATCTATCACTATTGTAATTTGTTCGAGTTTTGATATAAAGACTACATACTTTTTTTCTTACCAAACTTTAATAATAAACCTTATAAATATCGGCCTACTTCCAGAGACAGGCGTGATTTATTTTACAAATCTTTTTTTGTACACTTTCCCTGTTCTATCTTGATTGATGGACTATTTTCCTAAGCTGTTCGTGTAATATTTTAACGTTTTTAGAATTCCACCGTGAAATTGCGAATTGAAAGCGTTTAGGTATATTTAGAAATAATTTTTTTCTCATTCTAGGAATAAAATTTAAAAAAATTTGAGACCTCATTGGACTACCTGGCATATGTGAAAAACTGTACTGTTTTGTTTACAATGTATGTAATAATGCTGTCTTATAATAATACTAGCTGTTGCCAGCGACTTCGTCCGCGCGGACTTCGTTTACTCCGCTCAGCACCTGACCGCTAGGTGATAGCGTGATAATATGTAGCCTATATGTTGACCCAACCTGTTAGTAATATTCATGCAAAATTTGAAGTAAATCCATGCTGCATTTTTTGAGTTTACCCCGGATTAAATTCTAAAAACTATAGTTTTGGTTTCGATATCGATTGTAGATCACGCCCCAAATATTCTTTTAAAAAAATATTCAATGTACAGTTTTGATTTTCCTACGATTTTATTATATGTATATATGAAAAAAACTAAAAACTAAATAAAGAATAGGCGTCACATCTAATAAAACAAAATAATTTAAAAATATTGATACCCACGATATGCGATAGAAGTACGTATTATTTAATTTAAAAGATAAAAAGAAAAGCTTAATGTCAATGCATTGCTTACAAGTTTCAAGGAAACGATAATAATATATTTGACCGCCCCGTTGGTCGAGTGAGTGAGTGAATCGATTGGTTGAGTATCAATGGGGCTCGGGATCGATTCCCAACAGGGACAAACATTTATGTGATGAGCATAGATGTTTGTATTCCTGGGTCTGGGTGTTTATTAAATCTATTTGGGTATTTATATATGTATCTCTATACGTTCACTGACATGACGTTATATCTTTGACTTACATCCATACAACAAGCAAATAAATCGCTTACTTTGGGCACAGAATACATAATAGTACAAGTGATTTGGAGTGAGATCAATGTGTGTAAATTGTCCACTATTATGTATTTATTTATTATTTTTTAATTAATTAAAAAATATACAAAACTGTGTATACAGGGTGAATGCGTAAAAACAGTAAAGCGTTGTGTCGTTTAGCGTCACGGCATACGTTTTTTTTTATAGAAGAGGGGGCAAACGGACAGGAGGCTCACCTGTTTCCGGCCTTTTAAGAATGACTAAGCTCTTTTCTTGAAGGTCCCTAACTCGTATCCGTTTAGAAAAATTTAGGAGTAGTGCGTAATGGTGCGTTGCTATCTTGTGGCGAGGTCTAAGGTCACATGCATAAGTTTACCGGCTACCTTACCCCCCAAACCGGAACACGACAGCGACAAGCACTGACGCTATTGCGGCAGGAATAGGTAAGGCGGTGGTACCTGACCCGGGCGAGACAATGCAGAACTCTACCACCTAGTAGCCACGATGGTAGTGACTCGCATAGCCAATCGGTCGCCTTTTACGATCTGCCTGGTAGAACGGCAGTTGGTCTATTCTTCAAAGGGTCCCGGAACCAACACGGGGAAAACATACATCGAGATTCAATGTTATTGTTAAGGCCCACCAATAGATATCTCAGTCATGGTAATCATCCCTTGTTTATATACCTATCCTTATTGTTGCAATTAAAAAATTTTAACTGCTTCAGGGAATACTCATTCCAATAAAAAAAGAATTATCGGAAAAGTTGTGCGTGGTATAACCTTAAAAAATATATACGTGTTGAATAGAGAACCTCCTCCATTTTTTCGTCGGATGAGACTGCAATAAAACCTTTTTTCTCGACTTTTTAATTTATTTCTCTCTTTCTCTCTCTCTCATTCTTTCTTACTCCAATCACAAGTTTCTTTCTTAGGGTGTAGACAGACGGACTGCATTTCAACTGCAATCCGACTGCCATTTAGGGCAGTTCAGATGCAGTTGACACGACTGTAATCGAACTGCACTATGCAGTTCACACGATTGAACGCCGACTGCAATTGAACTGCAATTGGACTGCGCATTTGGTTTGCAGTTCTGTTGCAGACGTGTCAACTGCATCCAAATTGCATCTGAACTACCATTTAGCAGTCAGATTGCAGTTGAAATGCAGTCCGTTTGTCTACACCCTTACTTCTACCGCGTGTCAGCTCATCATCAGGCTCCACCAGTGGCGGATTTACCAGTAGGCTGAGTAGGCTGAAGCCTAGGGCGGCAGATTTTGGGGGGCGGCAAATTTTGGGATGTCCTATAGAAAATATATATTTTAGTCTATATAGACTTCTATATAGACTACCTGACCCATGCAAATATTTCGCACAGCATTTACAATCTAGATCCACTTAAGAATGGTTACAAGTACTTGCAAGCATGAACTAACAACAGACATTTTAAACAGAAGAATATATCTAAGTAAGAAGTTCTTACACTCACGAACAATAAAAAAAATTGACATCAACTTAGTTCTACAAATATTGATATCAGATCCAACTCACCCATATTCAATTTAAAATTTTTGCCGATATTTACAGTACCATATTGCACAGTGTTAAACATTTTACACTTTTTGCACTCAGTGTATTATGCTATGCCCAGGTACATTGACAGGCCTGGATTTTACTACTTCAAAGAATAAGTACATCATCTGGCATTATGTCTGATTTTTCGTGATTGCTCTAATTGCTTGAAAGATTGGCTAAATATGTCACTACCACCATATTTTTTTTTAGATAGTAGAGTTCCGCAACACCAAGCTCGGGCTTGGTAACGCCGCCTTACCTCTTCCAGTCGTAATAGAGTCAATGCTTGTCACTCTTAAATTCTAGTGCATATGGTATTACTATTCCAAAATTAACATTTTTGGTGTCTATATGCGATTGTTGCCTCATTTCATCAGGAGAGTCGCCTGCTTGTTTTCTATGATATAAGAAAATCTTAAGTAAATTTGTGGATTGTAAAAATAATCTAGAATCTGACACTACTGGAGGTCGGTAGGGGCGGCAAAATTTGAATAGCCTATAGGCGGCAAATTTGTAAATCCGCCACTGGGTTCCACGCTGCAGCTAGTCTAATGATTTAAAAAGCTTTTAATTGCTGTCTGGATAGGTGAGGCCTTAGTCTCTTGAAAAAGATAAGGGAAACTAAACAGTGAATTAAATCGGTGGTTTTATATCTCAGATGTCGACAAGTGAAAACTATCGCTGACCCAGATAATGCAGCACATACGATATTACGTAAATACTTTCATATCGTAAACGTATTATAAAATGTCCAATTTTGTCATATTACGCAATTTACGCATGTACAGTTAACAATCTTAATATTGATACATTTAGCAAAAATTTAAGTGTAAACAGAAATGTAAACAGAAATTTGGTCCAAAGATAGTTTGAGATCCGGTAAAGGACATAGGATAATTTTTATCCCGAAAATCCCACGGGAACGGGAACTATACAGGTAAAACCCGGTATTGTCTTTAGAAATTTTTAGACGCGGACGAAGTCTCGGACACAGCTAGTATTAGATAAACTAGAATAATTTCTAAAGTATCTTCACGTCCGTATTCCTGAAGAGGTAGGCAGAGGTACAACAAGTGCACCCACGATTAGCCGAAGATACTTGGTTCCACAAATTTGATAAGTGGCAAGCCTATCGCCAACCGAGCACTCTCCAATCCCGGGCAACTTAGTGTTTATCATAAAACTTAAAAAACACTTATTTTTTTAATTGCCCGACCTGGGAGTCGAACCCACGACCTCATGTGGTCAACGCCAACGCTGGACCACTAGACGAAAGAGGCGACAAATTTCTACGTTTTTAAAATTAATAAAATAAAATATATCGCTAGGAATAATCATATAAAAATATTGACACTTTAATTTGACTGACTTCTATCATCATATTTAAGTGCCCAAACTTTAATTACAGGCGGCTTGACAAAATCTTGGCTCAGAATTCTGTCAATTTAACTTAGACTTTTGAGATTAGCAGTTGTACTGAAGACACCCAATGACAAGATAAATACCTAAACACAGACTACTAAAGAGAGAACATCTGCTTGTTTGCTATCTTATGATATATAAAAAGACCATTTGCTCGTAAAAATTGTTATGTTAAACACAGAATAATTGCTTGTTAACATTGATTTGCGTTACGGAAACCGGCCGTTAATATCAAGACAAAAGCCAAATAAACCATTAGCTACACAAAAACTGTAGAATGCTCCGTGATTAATACTTAATCTTAACGTAGTTTTGATGTTGACTGTACATTAACCGAGTTTACAAACACCTGTTTGGACCTTGTTTAACTCCTATTAAATGATATCGTTATCGTCGAATTTAAATTGGTGACCGCGTATTGATAAGATATCAATAAGACTTAGTTCAGCTGCTGCAGTTTAAAAAATGTGACAGCTAATTGAGTTGACACTGCAGGACCTTTTTATCTCTTACACATTAATAATTCAGATAAGTATTGATCGTCTATATAGTTATACGTAAAGCAAAATAATTCGACGGGTCCCAAGAATAAAATCTTATGCAGAGATAAGACGAAATCTGTTTTATAATAAAATTCGCATTAAACACGCATAAAGCTACAAGACCATACACTTTTTATATTTATTGGTCTTTTATTTTTGGAAATATTCGAGTGAACATCATCTTATCTACAATGTACTCCCACAAACAAACATATTGTAACTTAGTAATTTTGTAGATACGATTTTGTTCTTGGGACCCGTCGAATTGTATCCCTTTTTTCGACAATTACGCGAACGGTAAAGTATAAAATTCGACGCAGTTAAATTTTATATTTCGGAGGACTGCAAAAACCTATTTTTTTATTTTGTTGAGGTTTTGTCCACAAATCTAATATTTATAAACAATAAGAATTAAAAATATACTAAATTAATAAAAACGAAACATTACACCTCTTGCTCGTTTGCCCCCTCTTCTATAAAAAAAAAACACACACACTACATTAATACATGACATGCATAATAATACTATTTTGTTTACGGCCAAAGTATGTTGGCAAACATAAGAGATTTTATTTAAAACAAGTTTAGTCTATGGTCGAATATCGACCACAAGGCGAACGCTAACTTTATGAATATTTAATTTGTAGTAATGAATTTACCCATAAAAACTTGTACGCT
Organism: Apodemia mormo; assembly: GCA_036924255.1. Lineage (NCBI taxonomy): Eukaryota > Metazoa > Arthropoda > Insecta > Lepidoptera > Riodinidae > Apodemia > Apodemia mormo. The sequence continues at coordinate 30,912,047 of JAUPFN010000017.1, forward strand.
CTTTTGCGTGTAATTCACGCGTTAAAGTCCACATCTACACATTTATTTTTTGTAATGTGTGCAAGTATTTAAAGGAACCTGAAATTAGCAGCTAATAGTAGCAGCTATTTTAAGATCGTAAGGGGCGAAATTCTTCGCCACAATTTTTCGAATTACATCCACCAGGGTGATCGGAATTCCTTAAAATTCAGCTTGGCTCTTCTCTAGGATGGCCTTGAGATATCCTGGCACAAATTATAGCGGGGCAAGAATTAGAAAAAAATAGCAATGTATCAAAATTGAAAAATTAAAATCGGAGTTTGTTTACTTTAAAAGCTGCTGGCATGCTCAGAATCTTTCGAGTTTCGGCCTGGCTCTTCCCTAGAATGTCCTAGAGATATTCTGACCAATATCACCGCGGAGCAACCATTGTAATTTTTTTTTCAATGTATGAAACTTGAAAAATTCAATTTTTCGGTGGTTTTTTTTGCTTTCACAGCCGCCAGCATGCTCAGAGTAGTTTGAAATTCGTTTCGGCTCTTCTCTAAAATGACCTTAAGATATTTTGCCCTGAAAAGGAAGAATAGGATGGTAAATATAAACGTGCAAAGAGATTATTATTATATAAAAACGGGCAATAAAATAGGTGCAATCCATGGACTGCACTTTAGTTAAACACAAGTGGCTTCGTCTTGTCTAGTACGTTAGTACATAGAAGTCTTTGGTTCATATCAACTCCGACGACTGACACTCTGTTTAGGTAACTACCTAATTGCAAATAAGCAAGTGATTATATCGAAAAACGTCGCTTTATGTTTTTTATCTCTAAAACCGCTTTCTATATACATCATTATGAGCTCAGGAAGTGAAATTGCACGTGGCAAGAACTGTTGAGAACGAAATAAGAGCAAAAAGTATTTACCGTAATACCATAATTAACTGTAATATGTGGAATACTGACTGGTAATTCTAGAAGCAATCGAAATATACTAGCCTTTATCTGCGACTTTGTTCGCATGATTCAAACACATGACTTACTTTTGTTTATTCGGGGGAATACTAGTTTATGTTTGTCCTAAATAATTTCTTGTTCGCATGACCCAAACACATGACTTATTTTTGTTTATTCGGGGGAATACTAGTCTATGTTTGTCCTAAATAATTTCTTGTTCGCATGACCCAAACACATGACTTATTTTTGTTTATTCGGGGGAATACTAGTCTATGTTTGTCCTAAATAATTTCTAATTGTTAAAGATTTTTTTAAAATAGCAAACAAATTGGTTCAGCAGTTAATGTATTACAAACAGATATAAAAATATTCTCTATGTTTTATAAGTGAAATTACTTTATTATATTATTATACTAGCTGTGCCCGCGACTTCGTTCGCGTGGAAATATTTCTAAAATAAAAACCCGCATAGTTCCCGTTTCCGTGAGATTTCCGGGATAAGAACTATCCTATGTCCTTTCTTGGGTCTCAAACTATATTTGTACCAAATTTTATCCAAATCGGTTCAGCGGTTTTGCCGTGAAAGCGTAACAGACAGACAGACAGACAGAGTTACTTTCGCATTTATAATATTAAGTATGGATGTATTTCTAGAAATACGTGACCTTTCAATTTTAAGATTTTTGACCAGCTTTTAAGACAATTTTGACTTACACAGTTAAAGTTAACATTGCGGAGGACTGCAGTAACATAACATTTTTAAATAAAATGCGTTAATAATACATTAAATTAATAAAAATAAACATTACGCACTAGTGTGCGTATTATTATATACACGTGTGTGTATTATTGTATAATATGTCATTTGAATGTAGTCATTCAAATGACATATTATACAATAATACACACACGTGTATATTGTTTTCTTCATGAAGCTGTAGTATATCTAATACTTCATGGTTTTTTTTTACGGCTAAAGTCAGTTGTCGAACATAAAAGTGATTTTATTGCTTAGTCTATGGTCGATATACGGCGATAGCTATTTTTTATATCATAAGATAGCAAACAAGCAAATGGGTTCCCTGATGGAAAGATTCAACCATCGCCTATAGACACCAAAGATGTTATGGTGCGTTGTTATCTTGTGGCGAGGTATCTTACCTCCAAACTAGAACACGACAGTGACAAGCACTGACGCTATTGCGGCAGGAATAGGCAAAGCGGTGGTACCAGACCCGGGCGAGACAATGCAGAAATCTACCACCTAATAGCCACGATACACTTACATAGCCAATCGGTCGCCTTTTACAACCTGCTTGGCAGAACGGCAGTTAATCTATTCTTCAAAGGAGCCCAGAACGAACACGGGGAAAAATTTAGCTAGTTATATCTTCTTAATTTAATATCCCTGATATTCTCAATTCCCTGCGACATATATAAATTACGTGTCACGTTGTTTGTATGCTATCTAAAATACTTAATCGATTTCAATGAAATTTTATAGATCCTGTTTGGTCTAACTGATCCAAAAGATTAGATATTTTTCATCCTAATACTACTATTACTTACTTGAGATGGGGTACTTGGGGGCAGGGTTACCGCCCCCATCTCAAGTACCCCCCCAAAATATTCAATACATGTAATTTGAATGGTAAAAAAGCGTTTGCCGGGTCGGCTAGTTTATTATAAGTATATAATAGTATAATCACACTAATATTATAGCTTTTATGTTGGTCCGAGCCCCCCTTTAAAGAATTGGCTATTTGCTTCATTAACCACAATAGACCTGGCGGAACTGTATCAACTAATAGTCACGATGGTATGGACGCGTATAACCAATCGTAACATTCTTCAAAGGAGGCTCCTCGGACCAACACATCGTTGCGTTGTTCCTGTTAATTTTTCACAGTTTTAAAATTGACTGGCAAATATAATTTTGAACTCGTTAATCATAATTTATCATGAAACACAATTCCTGAAATGCCGATAAATACTAAATTATAAATTTTATTTTTTAATAATAATAATAATTCACGGGACAAATTACACTTACTGAGCTAACCCCAAAGTAAGCAAATTATTTGCTTGTGTTATGGGTGTTAGTCAACGATACTTATACATAGAAATACATATATAAATACTAGAATATATATAATAAACACCCAAACCCGGAAATACAAACATTTATGCTCATCACACAAATGCTTGTCCCCGTCGGGGATCGAACCCGAGCCTCGTTGATTACGTAGTCAGGGTCTCTAACCACTCGACCAACGGGGCGGTCATATAAATCATTATCATTATTATATAATAAAACTAAGTTGATAAAATGTGCGTGCCGATAAAACTTAAAAAGGAGTCCCGATACGATAAAGGGACTTATATAGTGTGATAGCCCTTTATCCCCCCTCGAACAAGTAAGTTCCCGTTTTAACCTAAAGGGCGCAATTTAAAAATATAAGGTCTTTTCCAGCCCTTCAAATTAAGTGTAGTGGTGCCATCTGTTGTCGAGTATTTGAACTTCATTCAGAACAACGATTATTTGGGTTGCATTTCGAAAGGCGCTGCGAGCAATTACAGCAATTGTAGTAATGGCGCGAAATTTAAAATTCCAATTTCAATAAAGTCTTAAATTACATTTGTTATATTTGTTATATTATATATATATATATATATATATATATATATATATATATATATATTTACGTGAAAGGGTCACTAGTGGCCGAACTTCTGTCATCGAAATGTCGGAGTAAAAATTCTTTCAACACTGCCCAGTACGACAGGAAAGTGGTATGATGGTATAATAAATGTCACTCCAGCCATGTCTAAAAGTGCATCTATTAACCAACCCGTCGGAAGCGTTCCAAAGAGTTGCAATTCAGTCCTGGCAGCATGCCACCAAACTAATAGAGATAAGGGTGTTTACAATGGAGAGAATTATTATATTGTTTTCAAAATAGGCGCTGTGAGACTAAATAGAATTTGAATCCCCTCCAAACTGCATTTATTACACTAGACAAGATTAACCTAAATGGTTTTAAAGATAAAAGTTAGTGATAACATGCTCTGTCATGTTACATAAGTAGCATATAGTAGTAGTAGCAGTAACATATAGTTAGGGGGGAAATTCAAATAAAATAAACAAAAGCATGTGTGTGTGTTTGTGTGTGTTAAGAAACGATAAGATATTTTTTTTAAATGCGCACGCACAAAGACACAAATTGTGCACCATAAAATGAGTTGATAAATCTCTTTTTAGTTTTGCGCGAAATTATGTCTTTTTTTTTGTATTATTAGATAGAAAAAAAGCAGGTGCCTCTTTGGGAAGATGTAAATGGTGCGTTGCTATTCATCTAGCGGGACTGTATGCCAACCGCTTAAGCTTACCGGCGACATTACCTTCCAAATTGGAAAAAGACAATGAGAAGCATTAACGCTATTGTGGCAGGAACCAATAGCGCAGTGGTAATAGGCAAGACGTTGCATAACTCCACCATCTGGTAGTCACGATGGTAGTGACACGATTTGCCAATTGTTCACTTTTAACAAACTGCCTGGCAAAATTGCAGACGGCCCATCCATCAAAGAGGACTCGGGCAAACATGAGGAATATCTATGTTCTAGATATTTATTCTGGTATTTTTAAATACACAAAATTTGTTTTATCGATATAATTATAAACTACATATCGATACAATTATAAAATAGTAATTGCTTTGTTACACCCTAAATGAGTATAACTTGTCTACACACTGTTTTTTTTTACATTTAAGTAAAAAAATCTGTGCCAAAAAAGTAAATTTTTTATATTTTTAAAGTATGATATATCCGTGTCCCTTTCTGACGAAAAAATGAACTGCTTTACAGTTAGACATGTCGTAACAGACGAGGAAGGCTAACAACACGTAGGGTGACCAAATGCCCCGTAATTTACATGTCACCCCATTTTTCGCGCTACGAAATTTCCCCCAGAATCCGTTATAAGTAAAATTCAATACGGGGTAAATTAAACTCAAAAAAGAAAATTTTTACAAGTTCCATTTAGACTGGCAAATAGGCTAAACACATGACTGTTCTGTCCCGAGATGAGAGTTTAAACGAAAAGCTATTTAAAAAGTTTGCTTTTCCACAAAAACATATAAGCGTGCTTAAAGGTAAGCACTTTTCGTTTGTACGTAATGCGTACGCTTTTTTGCAGCCTGATTAAAAAGTAACCTTATTTTAATGTAAGTAAAGCACTATATAATATTGATAAAAAACTACTTTTACGTATAATTATTAACTACTAGCTGACCTGGCAAACGTTGTTCTGCCTTTTAAACTACTCTTATTTTTCTCTATATTTTCTCACCTTTTAAACTTTCCCTGGACTTCAACAATTAATTCAAAACCAAAATTAGCCAAATCGGTTCAGCCGTTTTCGAGTTTTAGCTAGACTAACGAACAGCAATTGATTTTTATATATAAGAATATAAGATAAAATTACAAGTGTAAGCATATCCAGACTGTTAAATTTGGTCGGATAACTTTTGTTTAATTAGCAACAAGCAAAACTATTTTGGTTCGCATTTCGTTGTCTTAACATGGCGTGTGTTTCGTTTTCGCGCGCTTGTAGTCGTATGGCTTATTAAAAGCGTTTTAAGGCGAGCTATTTTGACGCGCATCAATTGTATAGGAAGTGGGCGGCGCGGTATGTTCTGAAAATGCTGGGAAACGTGTTAATTTTCGGATGAATAAATATAGGAATTCAGCTGGAAACCAAAATTAGTACAATATTTTTTGTATTTAAAACTAAATATCACCATATAAAAACCATGTTTTCGGAATTTCATATGATCTAGTAAAGTACATTCTATCATGTAATAAGTTAGCACATTCCTTAGATAATATCTTCTGGTGTATCGTGTAATTTTTGTAAGATTGTTATATAACAATCAATACAAAAAAACGTGATTTAGGAAACCGGTTTTCTCCCGTTTGTCCCGATGCCTCGCCTTAAGTGAACATCCATTTACTAAACGCGCATATGAAAATAAGCTCAACGTTTAAGCGTGTTGACAAAAATAAGTCGTTTATCACACCTTAAGTTATATCTATATGTGAGTGGTTACGCAAAAAAGGACCTGAAGGGATTGGAAACGGTTTTTTTTTTTTTGATAAATTCTGATTCTATGGTCCTTCATCTTTGTTTTGTTCTAATCAAAATAATTTTAGGTGCCGTAGTTTTTTTTTAATGATTTTTTATGTAAGCCGAGGCAGTTTTGAAAATATTACACCTTATACACAGCGCACACTAGTTTCTTTTTCTAGCGCGCACATAAAGACAAGTAAAAGACGAATAAATAAGTCACCAATAATACAGCTATCGCAAACACGTGCTATTTCTCACTGACGAAGTCGCTCACTAACGACACTAACATAAAACACCCCGCGCCTCTCTCATTTCGACTCAACATTTTAAACGTGATTTACTCGAAATCAATTATTTTCCCTTGAGGTCCCTTTTTGCGTAACCACTCACATATTTATATATTTTTGTTCGTCTATACTCTATGTCTTCGTGTCATGCGGGGATGCACCCGCGGTGCGTGTTGCTATAAGTTGTTATACATTTGCTTAACAAAATCAAGATCTTTCAAAGGTTGTTTCTTGTGACAAGAAATATAGATTTAAAAATTAAAGATTTTGTTATAAAATAATTCCGCTTTATCTATACATATAATAAAATCGTAGGAAAGTCAAAACTGTACATTCAATATTTTTCTAAAAGAATACTTGGGGCGTGATCTACAATCGATATCGAAGCCAAAAATATAGTTTTTAGAATTTTTGTCTGTTTATCTGTTTGTCTGTATGTCTGTATGTATGTCCGGGGTAAACTCAAAAAGTACTGCATGGATTCTTCAACTTCAAATTTTGTATGAATATTACTGACAGGTCGGGTCAACATATAGGCTACATATTATCACGCTATCACCTACGGGGGAGGAGCAGTGCGGAGTAAACGAAGTCCGTGCGGACGAAGTTGCAGGCAACAGCTAGTCTCTCAAAAAATAAGTCTAAAACCCGTATTTTTGAGTCCAGTAACCCTTAAATCAAGAAATGGCCGTTGGCTACCCTGCCAATATGTGTTTCATCTCGACTACCCACATAGTAAACGGTTGAGTTCTGCAGACTCGAAGGGATTTTGTACCACCGCCCTACCCATTCCTGCCGCAATAGCATTGGTGCTTATCGCTAACGTGTTTTTCTTTACAGGATGAGTTAGCCGGTAAACTTTTGCATGTGGCATTCTAATTCTGTCACATGTAAATTAATGCACCATTGAGATCTTTGGTGTCTTTAGGCTAGGGTCATCTCTTTTCATCAGGAGAACCATCTGAGAATGATATATATTAATATTATAAAAGCGAAAGTTTGGATGTTTGGATGGATGGATGTTTATTACTCAATCACGCAAAAACTACCGAACAGATTTGAATGAAATTTGGCACACAGATAGACGATAACCTGGAATAGCACATAGACTGCTTTTTATCCCGGAAAAAGTAGGTGATCCCACGGGATTCGCCAAAAACTTTTATAATACAGCGGGCTGCACGCTGCAGCTAGTAATAAATATTTAAAGTAAACCGACACTTCATGCATACTTTCTGATCAAATTAGTTAGATGGCTCATAACTTTACCAGATTAGATACCTTACCATAGGCATACCTAAGTTCTGGGCCAGTGGGGAACAAACATAACACTTTAAGACCATAATTTGATATTAGCTATATTTTTATCCACAACAGTAGATAGTTAGTAGAGAGGTAAACAAGTTCCAGGGGGAGCAGCTCCCCCCCCCCCTCCCCCCTCCCCCCTCGGTATGCCCATGAACCTTACCCTCATAACTGGAATACAACAACAACTAGCGGTTATGAATATGGTACGGTACGGACTTGATCTTTGATTTGATATGAAAATATTAAATCCAGAAGTAACGGTCTGAAACTTTAATTGTATTAATGATGATAGTTACTTTGGGTACTGGTTCGCCTATTACAATTTTCCTAAAATGTATTTTCAGACAATCCCTTAAACTTTCAGTGTGGTCATTAAAATATGTCAGCTTTTGTACGCTTCAATAATACCCATATTCAAAGAACCTTTGTTGTCGTATGTTGTTTTCACGAAAACTTTTAGATTAAAAACCTTCTGCCTTAATATTTAGTAGTGAATACTCAGCGAACAATCAAACTGAACTACGAGAGTGATTGTTTAGCAAAACTAATTAGAATTTAGTTTAAACCATGCGTAATAAAAAGAAAAAGTTCGTGAACAAAACACATCCCAACTCGTGCGAATCATGGTTGTTAAAACTTTGTGAAATATCTCTCAACTTTTATACGAATGCGAATTAACGCGTGAGTTGTATATTGTAATGTTTTGAAATGTATTATTAATTACATTTTTACAGTTTGTTCCATTATAATCCCGACGTCAACAATCCGGGCGTCTTTTTGACGAATTGATTAACTTCCTTAGAGGAAATCCATTAATTACGTGAGATTCTTAGAGGGGAGGGGGTGGTTGAATCAATTCTCATCCTATTAAGATTGGGTGAGATTTGACTCAGTCTAAACTAAACATAAGCTAACATCTAAGCTAAACGGTCAGTTTAAAACTGAATGTTTAGCTGGCAAGGGGGGGGGGGGGGGGGACGTGACTGAACTTAATTGAAATTAGCATTTTGAAGCTTAACATGTTGAATGCCTATGCAACGATACCCCACGATTTTGGGTACGCGAGAAAAAAATAAACAACCCAAATTTACGTATATAGGTAAAAGATATTTTTCAAAATTTTATTTTACCACTTTGTTGTAGTGGTTGATAATGCATATTCAGATAACGGATTTCTAGTACTTCGAAAGCCTTCGAAATACGAGTCCCGAAGGCAGGTCTTTTAAGGTCCTTATGCCAGGGCGGGGTGGTGTGAGAATTATATTATGTTCGCGTATCGCTCGCACATGTAACATCTATCATCTGAAAACATCCTTCGTCTGGCTCGTAGACAGCAGTGACTATAATCATAAAAAAAAAACAATTTCTATTAAAATGTTGTATATGTTGACATTCTTGAATGCATTATTCTAAAAACATCCTTCGTATAAATCGTAAAGACAGCAGTGATTATAATAATGAGAAAAACAAAAGCGATTTTCATTTTAAGGCCTTACAAAATTGCGTTGACAAGTATTTAATATGCAGTCACTGGAAAATCGTAGAAAGCTTCTGGACGTTTTGTTTTTATTAAGGTTCTCCAATACAAAATTTACTGTTCAAAATTTTTGCAAAAAGTTGGCTTTCGAGTGCCGGGAACTTGTACTCGTGGTAAAATCACTCCATTATGTCCACCATTACGAAGAACTGTTGCAGGTGCGGACTCTCCATTACCTACGCTATGTAAAGTAGTCAACGAGTATTGCAGTTACCTTCAAGACTCCAAATAGATTATATTTTTTTTCTTTTACATTTTGTTTTTTATTTAATATTTTAGTTATGTTTATTTACCTTCATTTAATTTCTGTCTCTTTTTTTTTTCAATCTCATTGTTACTATCATTTTGCATCGACCATTTAAAAACACATGAGGTGTTTACCTATAATTGTTTGATACAATAAGCTCATATATATAAGAACTCAAGCTGTTAATTGTTTTATAATTGTATGCAAACGTTGGTAAACCTAATAAGTAAATAAATAAGTCAAAAGAGAAGTATAAACAAAAACTTTTATCGCAAAAGAGTTCATGGCACTAGAAACTTTGATATTATTTAACACTCATAAAAAATAAATCACCCGAAAATCAACAGTAATCTTATAAAGATGCCAATGAAAGCAGCGGTCTTTTATTTATGGTCCGCTTCAATATAACTCGTAAACAAAGGAAAAGTTTGCCATTTTCAGCTGTCAGGTTACGTCTTCAAAGGAGAGAAAAGTGGATGGTTTCTCACTCTATAATGATTATTAGATCTTATAAAAAGATTCAATTCATCGTAAAGTCCTACAAGCATACATTTTGAACCGAAGTTACATTTAATTAAATATACCTATTTTAGAATTCAACAGAAGCCATTTAAATGCAAACACTTTTTTTTAAAAAGAAACACACTGCAGAAGTCATGAACTCTTTAAACTTGTAGATTGTTTCTTACTTTTAAAACAAGCAAATGCCTTTCTTTTCTACCGCTCTATTTTTTGTGACAAACGAGATAAGGAGAGGCGAATGTCGGATATATAAGACATAAATTTATATTAATTTATATTAATATTGTAAATGCGAAAGTTTGGATGTTTGGATGAATGAATGTTTGTTACTCAATCACACAAAAACTACTGAACGGATCTGAATAAAATTTGGCACACCGATGGATGATGACCTGGGTATAGGTTTTTTATCCCGTAAAAATACGGTAATCCCGCGGGATTCGAGAAAAACTTTTACAATGCAGAGGGCTGCACGCTGCAGCTAGTATTATGTAAAGATGCAAGAAAAAGAGCAATATTTGTTATGATTAGTTCAAACTTAAACTTAACAAAAACAATTAAGATATCTCGAAAAAACAACAACAACAATATCGAATATTATTTTTTTGTTTATCTATTTTATAGCTTGTTGGCAAGTTATATAGGAAATAAAATGTATTTTATGAGAGGTCCAAAATGTGTTAAAGAACAATAGCGGGTTGTCAAAAAATCGTATGAAAGAAATTTGTAATGTCTTCAATAACCTGACGGTTTTTGTAATCAAAATTTATGCTAGACTTATTCATTTTTTCTCACTTACTCATCATTTTCACCAGGCTTTATCCATAGTTTATGTAATAAATGGGAAAGTGTGTTGTTTGTCCGTCTTTCTCGGCAAAACTAAGCGACGAATTGACGTGATTTTTTAAGTGGAGCTATCTCCACTTAAAAAATCACGTCAATGAGGAAATGATCAAGGAGTGAAGAGATGAATATGAGAAGAGATGAGACGATGACATAGGCTACTTTTTGTCTCTTTCTAACCCCCCACTTCCCTAAAATGAATTTAACGCGAGGAAGGCCGCGGGCAAAAGCTAGTTCCCAGAAATCGACCTAACCCTATATATATATATATATATATATATATATATATATATATATATATATATATATATATATATATATATATATATATATATATATATATATATATATATATATATATATATATATATATATATATATATATATATATATATATATATATATATATATATATATATATATATATGTATATATATATATATATATATATATATATATATATATATGTTTGTCACTGTCGGGAATTGAACCCGAGCCCCATTGATTTGTAGTTAGCTTCACTATCAACGGGTAGACCGGAAACTGGCGACGAATTTTAGAAAGGTCCTCTTGGCAGATCGGAATTGCGAAAAAATATAATTTCGTCAATTGACGATACTAGGTCTGCGAGACTGGCAGTGTTCGTGGTTATTTCGCTACTGCGCAGTATATACTATTTGCAACACAAATCCAAAAAATCAATTTTTGGCAGCTTGAGTTTTATTTCATCTTTAAATTCGGTTTTTATAAATCCAAAAAAAAATACGCCGGACCATTTTGTCGGTTCTAAAGTGTTTCCAGACACCTCCAAATATATTTGCCAGGCAGATCGTAAAAGACGACCGATTGGCTATACGTGTTACTATCATCCTGACTATTAGGCGGCAGAGTTCCCTCAACGTCTCAGCCAGGTATTTGGTACCACCACCTTATATATTCTTGCCGCAATAGCGCCAGAGCTTGCCATTATCGTGTTCTGGTTTGGAGAGTAAGGTAGCCGGTAAACTTATGCATTACCATCCCGCCATACGGATAGCACCATTAACATCTTTGTTTGCTATCCAATAATATAAAAATATAAGCAAACTAAAAGCGTACAAAAGGTAGACTTTGCAGGATTTTTTATATCTTAAGATAGCAAACAAGCAAATGGCTCTCCTGGTGGAAAGGGATACTATCGCCTACAGACACCAAAGATGTTAATGATGCGTTGCTATCAGTGTGGCGGGATGGCAATGCCAAATGCATAAGTCTACCGGCTACCTTATCCTCCAGAATGGAACACGACAATGGCAAGCATTGACGCAATTGCGTCAGAAACAGGTAATGCGCACAAGCAAATAATTTGCTTATTTTGGGGTTAGATCAGTAAGTATAATTTGTCCCGTGAATATTTATTGGAACGAAGTTCCTTACGGCAGGCTTGGAGGGGATAGGGATTTTGCTGCGCGACCGAACTAAAAAAATGTGATAGTAAAACCGTAAGAAAAAATGCGTAGAATAAAAGCGTTAAATGAGACGTGCGCAGGCGCGACAGTCGCGTACACAAGCGAGTAGTGCCGTTTAGCCGAAGGAAGTTCGTTCCTACCTGGTGTCCCACGACACCACATCATTTTTTTGTATCTACTATTTCTAATCTTACTGCTAGACACTAAGTACTACTAAATACCCGGGCGAGACGTTACTGAACTCTACCACCTAGTAGTCACGATGATAGTGACTACTAGGATGAAACTGCCTGGCAGAACGACAGATGGTCTATTCTTCAGAAAGAACCCGGATCAATGCAGACTAAAACGATATAAAGAAGATTTTTATTTCTAGATTTATGTCTTCAAAATGTCTAAATTTATATTAACATCCTAAACTGAAAAGTGTATAAAACTTTTTTCTCCAAGTTTCTATAACGCTAACAAACTTTGATATATCTTTTAACCCTCAGAAATAAATCATCTGAAAATCAACAGTAATCTTATAAAGATGCCAAAGAAAGCAGCGTTCTTTATTTACGACCCGCCTCAAGATAACTCGTAAACAAAGGAAAAGTTTGCCATTTTTTATTACAAGGCATTTGTTACGTTTTCAACGCAGAGACAAGTGGATGGTTTCTTACTCTATCATAGAGATAATCTTTAATAAATATATCATAGAGATAATCTTTAATAAAATATATCATAGAGATAATCTTTAATAATAATAAATAATTAAACTGTACAGGACAAGGACTCTATTACGTTTATAGACCGTTGTCCCACGAACAAACTTTTTTTGATTAACAACAAGCTGAATTTTTGTTAACAGTTTCGTTTTGACGAGACAACCATCTTTACTATCTTCGAAAAATCTCGGGTCGGTTAACTAATAAAGTTATGGGGCTTTTAAAATTTTGATTCGGTGAAGGGGAAATATTTATTAATAACACTATTTTTCGATTTTAATCGCTTAATTATATTATGAAAAACACGATGAAACTTTTGTCCAACATATTGGATGGTTTTTCTGACAAGTCCTCCACTCTAAAGTTTTGGAATTATGAGATTTTTTAAATTGATATTAATCAATTTAAAAACAACCTTATTTTCTCACAACAGCTTGTTAATTATTTTTGTAATTCAAGGGTTTGTCCTACACGTAAATTGAAAACTTTTCTTAGTCCGACACTCTAAATTTTTCTTTTTCATCTATCTTTATTAGTTACCCGATTTGAGATTTTTCGAAAATAGAAAATGTATTGTCACGTCAAAACGAAGCTGTTCACAAAAATTCAGCTTGTTATTAATCAAAAAAAGTTTGGTCGTGGTACCACGGTCTAGCATCTATATACTGGAAACTCCATGGATCCGTTAAAAAGCCGAACTAAGAAGATAATTTTTTGTTGTATTAATTTTTGAATATTATATTCCCCGTGTTGGTCCTGGACTTCTTTGAAGAATAGACCATTTGACTTTCTGCCAGGCAGATCGTAAAAGGTTACCGAAAGGATATGCATGTCGCTACCACCATGTCTACTAGGTACTAGATTTCCGCAACGTCTCGCCCGGGTATGTGGTACTTACCTATTCCTGTCGCATTAGCATCAAGGCTTGTCATTGTCGTGTTCCGACTTGGAGCCCCATTTCTTTAAAGAGCAGATATGGAGTTTTTTTTTATATCATAAGATAGCAAACAAGCAGATGGGTCTCCTGATGGAAAGAGTCAACCATCGCCTATAGACACCAAAGATGTTAATGGTGCGTTGCTATCTTGTGGCGAGGTCTAATGCCACATGCATAAGTTTACCGGCTACCTTATCCTTCAAACCGGAACACGACAGTGACCAGCACTGACGCAATTGCGCAGGAATAGGTAAGGCGGTGGTACCAGACCCGGTCGAGCCGATGCAGAACTCTACCACCAAGTAGTCACGATGGTAGTGACGCGCATAGCCACTCAGTCGCCTTTTACGACCTGCCTGGCGGAATGGCAGTTGGCCTATTCTTCAAAGGAGCTCGGGACCATCACGGGGAAACTTAGAATTCACAAACTAACCAATGATATTACACCCCATGATCTGATGTATTGTGAAAATAATTTAATTATAAAAATTGTCGCTTTAATGTATAATAATAAATATATTTTTTTAATATATTTTTTTAAAATTTTAATGTTGCTAAAAATTGTTATGCTCGACAGAATCTATTATGATCTGAGCTTTTCTTTATATCATTAGATAGCAAACAAGCTGATGGGTCTCCTGATGGAAAGAGTCAACGTCAAAAAAGTCTATAGGCGATCTATAGACACCAAAGATGTTAATGGTGTGTTGCTATCTTGTGGCGAGGTCTAATGCCACATGCATAAGTTTACCGACTACGTTACCCTCCAAACCGGAACACGACAGTGACTAACACTGACGCTATTGCGGCAATGGCGTATCTAAGCCAATGGGTCGCCTTTTACGACCTGCCTGGCAGAACGGCAGTTGGTCTATTCTTCAAAAGAGCCCGGAACCAATACGGAGCTTTATAGTGTTGCGCAAACTTTAATTGCTAGGATAGCTAAAAATAAAAGTAAACCGTTATTTAATTGGTGATTGCGACAATAACAATTCACAATTAATTAGAACATGTTTATATATATATATATATATATATATATATATATATATATATATATATATATATATATATATATATATATATATATATATATATATATATATATATATTCTAATTTCATATCCACACCCAAAACTTAAACTTCTTATATAAAAAAAAATATCCTCACGCCCGTATCCCCGAAAAAGTAGGCAGGGGTACATACAAAGTGCAATCACGATAATTAAATAGCTGAAGATACTAAGTCCCACAATGTGATAGGTGGTTGTTGGGGCCAGTGCCTTTGCTACTAGCTCGGGAATTTTGGCTTGAAATAAGTGTGGACTGTATTTTAAAAGAGTATATTAATTGCACAATGTAAAGATAGCCCGACAGTTCGTACTTCGTTGCGAATGATGATTTGCAAATATTTAAAATCGCCCGTTGTTACGTTGTGACGTCACTGCCGCTAGTGTTGGACACCGATACGAATCGTATTCCAACTTATCGTACGGCAGCGACTTCACCATAGACTCCCGCCGTTGAAGGGTCTTCAATTATTGGTAGGTAGGGGGCATATAGTATTGAACGCCCGACGAATGACACCTCGCTTTGTCTTGATGTCAGCCACCCTTGCAATGCCGTCGCTTCCTGGAATTATGTGGATGATACGCCCAAGAAGCCACATCAAGGGTGGGCTGGTCTTGTCCTTGATGACCACAAGTGTGCCTTCCTTCAAAGTATCCTGTGACTGGAACCATTTGGCTTTCTGTTGAAGTAAGGTAACATATTCGTCACAAAATCTTTTCCAAAAGTGTTGCTTCAACACTACACGATAAGCGTATCTAGTGAATGATATACGAAGATAGTTTTGTGATTATAGTTTAGATTAATGCACGTATTTTAAGCATATAACGAGTAATTAAATCGTTAAAATTGTGTAATATTGATTTGTATATTAAGTAAAACGTGACGGTTCACTTATGTGGTAGACAGAGTAAAAACCAAATTTTTATATATACGTACTATATTTAATAAAAGTAGGCGTATAAACCATGCAATTTTTACCTTGACCCAAATAAAAGATTTAACGATCTAATTACTTTTCTTTTTTTTTTAATAAACGAGATGAAATGATTTTGATCTAGGTAGATAGATGTAGGATGAGTTGATTGTGAAGTGAGAATGAATGTGGTGATAGGATGATTATGATTAAAGCATGAAAGTGATTATGAAAGGATATTGGAACGATCTCACGGCTTTTATGAAAACTCCTCTTGATGATGCAGGCGATTTGTGACGTGATGACCTCTATCCGATGATGACTTGACGTCGGCAGTCTGAAGACCGAACTTGCAGTGAATTTTCCAACGTTATGCGATATTATTGATCTTGAGTGTCAGCTGTAGTTGCAACGCGAAGACTCAGCATTGTTCACCCATGATTCTCATCGTGTTTAAGGCGTTGAAAGGTTCTTCTTGATATTCGGCGGTGACTTTGCAATGACCTCTATCTTGTGCAATATTTTCGATTTTCTAATTAAGGCGGCTCGTGGACCATATGTTGGGGCCAGTGCCTTTGCTACTAGCTCGGGAATTCTGGCTTGAAATAAGTGTGGACTGTATTTTAAAAGAGTATATTAATTGCACAATGTAAAGATAGCCCGACAGTTCGTACTTCGTTGCGAATGATGATTTGCAAATATTTAAAATCGCCCGTTGTTACGTTGTGACGTCACTGCCGCTAGTGTTGGACACCGATACGAATCGTATTCCAACTTATCGTACGGCAGCGACTTCACCAGTGGTAAGCCTATCGCCAACCGGATATTTAACCAATCCCAGGCAACGTTGGTTTAATCAGAAAACTTATAACACATCGTTGAATTGCCCGAAATCGAACCCAAGAACTCCACATAAGCTTTAAAAACATCAAAGAAAAATTTTTCCACGTAGGATTTGAACCTGCGACGTTCCCTTAAGCTGGAACGCTCAACCAATTGAGCTAGTGTCGGTGAACAACACCGACACCGAGCCGGACCAGTGGACTACAGAGGCAATATAAGACCATATTTTGTAATATTATGGTATTGCTTCTTATATCGAATATATAAGAAGCCATATCATACGATGGGGCGGTTATTTAACCGCCCCGTTGGTCGAGTGGTTAGCTAACTATGAATCGAGGGGGCTCGGGTTGGATTCCCGACAGGGACAAACATTTGTGTGATAAGCATAGATGTTTGTACGGGTATTTTTGGATTTGGGTATTTCGTATGTATGTAACAATGTTTATTATATTATTTATTTCTATGTGCATGGGGCACACTAAAAGTTTTGCACTTCTAGCTAATCGGAACTATTTGAATTTCGAATGTTATATTTTTAAAACGTTACAACCTTCTTAGTAATAAAAAAAAGCAATTGGCGGGAAATGATTTGTCAATTGTTTTTTTATCACACATCAAAGTTCTACGTACGCAACGAAAATAGAATTAAGTCGAAAAGATTTTAGAGCGATGATTTTTTATGATTTTAAAAGTTCTTAAATGCTTTTGGGAAAGAAGCACCTTGTTTGAGCACCGTGAGGCGATGGTTTGCTGAATTTGAGAGAGGTCGAGTTTCTTTACATAACGAATTTCGTGAAGGGCGGCCTTCAACTGCCGTCAACGAAAATAATGTGGCTACTGTTAAGCGGTTAATTGTAAAAAATCCCCGGATTACCTATGAGACAATTTGAGGACTATTGGGGATTGGTATGAGCCAAATTCAGAAAATTTTACACGAAGAATTGAAAGTTCGGAAACTTTGTTGTCGTTGGATCCCTCATAAACTGACAGTGGAGCAGAAGCGGGCTCGCGTGGAGTGGTGCTCACAGATGCTACTGAAGTACGACCACGGACATTCTAATGCTGTTTATGACATTGTCACAGGAGAAGAAACGTGGATTTATTGTTTTGAACCCGAAAAAAAACAGCAATCTTGTGAATGGGTGTTTGAAAATGAGAACAGGCCAACAAAAGTGAGACAGGCGAGAAACGTTGGTAAAAAAATGATCGCGTTTTTTTTTCTCAACTACGGGACCCCAGTGATAGCGTTCAATCAGCACATAGAAAACATGCCTTTAGATGTGTGGTCCTCCTGTTTTAAAAAATGGTTTGATCGCATGAAAAAATATTTAAAATGTAAAGGAGATTATTTTGAAAATCAATAACTTAATATTTTGGGTATAACATGTTGTTTTTTTAAGTTACGCAAAACTTATTGTGTGAGCTACGTATTAGTATCGTTGACTAACACCCATAACACAAGCAAATAATTTGCTTACTTTGGGGTTAGATCAATTCGTGTAATTTATCCAGCAATATTTATTTATTTATATATTTTGTAATATGGTATTCGCAAAAAAATAAACAGAAATTGAATTACCCGCCAAGAACAGCGTGAAGTTGTATATGCAGTATGATGAAAAACTGTATATTATTTTAGTTGTCAATATTTTTTTAATAAAAACTTTATCCAGTACTTGGCACACTTCCATTGCGTCAGCTGTATTCAACACTCTGTATTATTAATAGTTTTGTTTACGCTCTTATAAACGTTTTCGAGGCGTTCCATATTATTACAAGCTAGATATTATGTTATTCGGGTTAAGTTTAGTGTTCTTCAGATATTGGATTATAATAATATTCGCTGTTACATTTTATCGTGTAATACGAATGTAAGACGAAACTGTCTTTATTTGTTACTTTATTTTTTTATTATATTTACACGGATAGCAACGCACCAACAACATCTTTGGTGTCTGTGGGCGATGGTTTCTCTTTCCATCAGTTGAGCCATCTGCTTGTTTGCTGTCTAATCTATATTAATATTAATAAATGCGAAAGTTTGGATGTATGGTTTGGATATCTTATTAAAAACTTTATCCAGCACTTGGAGCACTTCTATTGCTGTCAGCTGTATCTACACTTTGTATTATTAATAGCTTTGTTTACACTCTTACAAACGTTTCGTGGCGATCCTTATTGTTACAAACTAAATATTATCAACTGTACTAATATTATAAGTAAGTAAAGTTTGTGGTTGGAAGTAATTTTTGGAACCATTAGTCCATTTTGAAAATTCTTTTATCAGTAGAAAGGTACTTTTACTATTCTAGCGATCGCCTGTGGCCGAAATTCGACCATAGACTAAACAATGTAATTTCGTTTAAGTTTGAGAACTGAATAAAGTATGTATGTGTGTATATTGTGAATTGTCATATATCCCAAGAGGGGGATTTTTGTATTAACTCGAGCGCGTCAGATTAATATAGGAGAGGGTGTCTCGCATACTGTTTACGCTCTACACCAAATATAAGCCCTTTATATAGAGGGGGGTAACTATGGCAGAAAAAAAAAAACAAAATTAAGATAACTTTGGCTTGTGGAAATTGTCAGATTATATTTTTTTTCGTTATTCTTACATAATTTCCTATATAATAAAACAAAATTAAGACGCGCTCGAGGATGTCAAAACAAGGCTTTCTTTGCAATTTTGTGACCCTCCCACACCCTTACGCTACAATTGAATCGACAAATTTTCTAAATTTTAGCTGCCAATTAAAATACCATAGCTTAATTTGACGTGATTTAGTGTTTCCATGTCAATTTTTTTTTAACATTTTTTATCTGTAGATTTATTCCCTATCATTGAAATTAAAAACATTAAATAACCTTTTATTTTTCTATGATTTAATCTACAAAATCCAACAGGTCCCTACGACGCTCGAGTCACTATCCATTTCTCTTTCATCTTGGGCTCCTCTACTATAGTTGTATCCCGGTTTGGAAAGTAAGATAACTAGTAGACTTATGCATGTAGCATTACTATTCCGCCACACGAATAGCAACGCATCATTAACAATTTTGGTCTCTATAGACGATGCCACCTGCTTGTTTGCTACCTTATGATGTAAAAAATAGTGCTGGGTGAGGAAACAGCAAATCGTAAAAGTGTGTGACCTCTGGGCGTCACTTTACTGGCTGTAATACGCCACCGTTATTTTTTTTATATCATAAGATAGCAAACAAGCAGATGGGTCTCCTGATGGAAAAAGTCAACCATCGCCTATAGACACCAAAGATGTTAATGGTGCGTTGCTATCTTGTGGCAAGGTCTAATGCCACATGCATAAGTTTACCGGCTACCTTACCCTCCAAACCGGAACACGACAGTGACTAGGACTGACGCTATTGCGACAGAAATAGATAAGGCGGTGGTACCAGACCCGGTCGAGCCGATGCAGAACTCTACCACCTAGTGATGTTACCTAGTATAGTCACGATGTTAGTGACGCGCATAGCCACTCGGTCGCCTTTTACGACCTGCATGGCAGAACGGCAGTTGGCCTATTCTTCAAAGGAGCCCGGGACTAATATATTCAACTACTGAAATAAGCATTATCAATGAAAAAAAGCATCTTTACGCCCGTATCCCCAAGCGATAGGCAGAGGTACAACAAGTGCACCTACGATTAGCCGAAGATACTAAGCCCCACAATGTAACAGGTGGCAAGCCTATCGCCAACCGGGGATCTATCCAATCTCGGGCAACGTTGTTTTTATCGAAAAATTGAATAACACATTTTTTGACTTGTCCGACCTGGTAATTGAACCCGGGACCTCATATGGTCAACACCGACACAGGACCACTAGTACAAAGAAGCGATTACCAATGAAAATGTACAAAAATGCGTAATTTCACGCTATAAAAATAATGTTTCATACATTTGTAATTTGCATGCGCAAACATGCCAATGCATATAATCCGATGTCTACTGATCTATACATATAATAAAATCGTAGGAAAGTCAAAACTGTACATTGAATATTTTTTTAAATAATACTTGGGGCGTGATCTACAATCGACATCGAAGCCAAAAATATAGTTTTTATAATTTTTGTCTGTTTGCTGTATGTCTGTTTGTCTGTATGTATGTCCGGGGTAAACTCAAAAACTACTGCATGGATTTACTTCAAATTTTGCATGAATATTACTAACAGGTCGGGTCAACATATAAGCTACACATTATCGGGCTATCACCCACGAGGAGAAGCTGTGCGGAGTAAACGAAGTCCGCGCGGACGAAGTCGCTGGCAACAGCTAGTAATAAATAAGAACGGTGTAAAACAGTACAAGTGCTTTTAAGATTACATAAATGCACTGGTACTTAGATTATGTTATACTGCTATCGCTCATTTGGTGGAGCATTGGTGTATTTACAGATTTACGAATTTTACAGGATATTTTTTTAAATAAGTTTATGGTCTTATTATGGCAATTGATGCTTATTTTTTTTATTGAAACAATACTAATAGTATATTAGTATTATTAATAATTAATTTTTGTATTATAATAATCAATCAATCAAGCAATCTTTGTCATATTTACTTCGATTTAAAAATCAAATACATTTCCGCCGATGTTCCACCAAATGAGCGTTATGTTCTTCAGGTGAATTCTGGTGTTCTTCCAATATTAAATTCCATATTATAATATTCGCTGTTACTTTTTATCTACATATTATTTTATTCGCTTAAGCTTTCTTCTGATATTGGATTATAATAATGTTCGCCATTACTTTTTATTAAAATACAGAAGTCTAACACGCCTTTACGATTTGCGATTTCATAACCTAGTACTGTTTTTTTATATTTTAAAATAGCAGACAAGTTGGCTCTCATTATGGGAAGAGAAACCATCGAAGATGGTAATGGTGCATTGCTACTGTGTTTGGATAGCAATGCCACATGCAAGAATCTACCGGCTACCTCATCCTCAAAACTGGAACACGACAATGACAAGCATTGGCGCTATTGCGGCAAAAATAGGTAAGGCGGTACCGATACCCAGGCGAGTCGTTGCGGAACTCTACGTTCTGTTAGTCACGATGGTAGTGACATGCATAGCGAATCGGTCGCCTCTTTCGACCTGCCTAGCAGAACAGCAATTGGTCTATTCAATGGAGCCCCGAAGAACACTGGGAACATATATAATATATATGGCATGAGATACTGGATATATTATTCGCTATAGAAAGATGAGAATAATATTAAGCATATTGAAAAAAAAAATACATTTTTAACTTCTCGTTCCCGTTCTACGTATAAGGAAGTTACTGATTTTTCCCCGATTTTCGAAAATCGAGTTTTGACCAGATCTTCACGTTTTTCAATCCTAGAAACCTTTTCTGTATATTTTTTTGTATGTATGAATGTGTATGTGTATGTAAACATCCCAATCTTGTAAGACGGCTTAACCGATCGAAACGCGGTCAATTGGATTCGATTAGATTCCGATCAACATATACTTCCTAAAAATTTGAACCAATTTGGTCAAGGAAATTTTGAAAAATTTTGAAAAAACCCTCAAAAAATTTTGGTGATACAGCATTTTTTTAACATAACTTCCTAATCAGCTGTTTTCTCATTAATTTACTTCCAGTGCATAATTTGCATTAATATTGGTTTATCCGTTCGGGAGTTATCGTTGACAAAAGATTTTGAAAGTGTTTTTTGACATAACTTCGCGATTTTTTAACTTAGTAGTTTTTGACCTTCTACAATGGTTTGGTACATAAAAAACTACGTCTAATGCAGTTTCAAAAATTAAAATTGAATCAAGTTTTCAAAACTTACAGCTTTTTAAATACTAACATTTTGTTGTTTACAGAAAAATCTTATCAAATTTTCTCTCTAAAAAACTGCATCAAATCCCGTAAATTGACTCAAAATCGGTTGCTTTTTTTGAGACTAATCAAAAACGAAAATTTAAAAGAAAAAAACTTTTATATTACTTCGACATTTTTCAGCCTAAATTATGCAGTTAAGAAAACATTTTATACTTAGTTTAAAAATTGCATTGAATGTCAATCTATGAATTAAAATAGATCGTTTCCAAAATATACAGCTTTTCAAAAATGTATCTAATTACTGTTTTTTATAGCCAAATTTAGATTTTTGTATTCTGAAAAATATCTACGTTTTAGGTATAGTTTTTGTTCCTTTGAGCTTAAAATACTTCAATTTAGCGAGAAGTTTCAGAAAAGGCCTGCAAGGTCAACCGGTTTACAGATTTTTATTGTTATAAAAAAACAAACCTAACTATATAACTCTTCTGATGGAGAGAAATAACCATCGCCTACAGACATCAAAGATGTTAATGGTGCGTTGCTATTCTTGTGGCAGGATGTTAATGCTATACGGTGAGTTTATCGGCCATTTTACCCTTCAAACTGTAACACGTGATTGGACGCTTAAATAGATCATTATACTCAAATATTACCCAATTCCAACAATATTCCGTAATACAGTATAAACGCCAAACTGATAATCTTTGTTTTTTCGTCCGTTGATAAATGAATAAATTTAAATAGTCACATATATTAGATTTTGTGGAAAGTTGCTACCTTAATTTCACCCTTTAACTATGGATTCCACAAAGTAAATCTTGATTCTATAATAAACAATTAAATACCTTAAGGGATCCAGATGTACAAATCTAATATGTTAAAGCGAGCAATTCTTGTGTGTACCTATATATCTAAATATATATTCCGATATATATTATAGAATTATCGCGTACAAACACGTCGCGGACAAAGAACGTGTCACGTTGTTCTACGTTGGACTCCGAAACTACTGTAAGAGAAAAGGAATTTTGTAGATATGTACTGTTTGGTCCAACTTCAAGGATAGGACAGTTTTTATCACAAAAACCCCCACCCCACCTCTTAAAAACCCCACAAATAATTCGTTGGCGAAACAACGTTTGCTGGCTCCGCTAGTATATACATTATACATAGATAAATAATTTATCGAAGCATGTAAACTATAATAATTTAAAATCAGTTCGGCCTAGGCAAAACTAGTTTAGCCTAAAGTATTTAGGCCAAACTAGATTGTCCTAGGCTATAATAGCATATTATCCTGACACACTTAAAAGCAACCAGTTTGGCCTGAAATGGGGTTTGGCCGGTAAAATACACACACATGTGTAAATATGTATATATATATATATATATATATATATATATATATATATATATGTGTGTGTGTGTGTGTGTGTGTGTGTGTTTTTATGGAATAGAGTATGCGGGGTTTCGGGGGCGATAAATCGATCTAGCTATGTTCCATTTTTAGAAAACAGTGTTTTTTTTTTTCAAAAAAAAAATCATTCAAGTACTGTTAAATAAATCGTGGGAATCACATAAACTTATACAGTATCTGACGACAATATATCATATTCTCATCTCCGTGTAAGTAATCATCAAGTTTACTGTCGCTCTAGTAAGCATTCGTGTTGTTCGCTTCGCTGGCTTTGTTCTTAAGATATATTTACTTATTCATTTTTCTTCAAGAGATTTAAAATATTACTTATCATGAAGAACTCATTATTTTTCTGTCATTCTGCTTGGCCGGCAAGGTCAAAAGTTTTACCACCATCGTGACTCTTAGGTGGTAGAGTTTCGCAACATATCACCCAGGATCGATACCTCCGCTGTACCTATTCCCGCCGCAAAAGCGTCAATACTTGTCACTGTCGTCTGTTTTTTGGGAGGATCAGGAGGAGCTAGCTATTTTTACCCAAAGTAAAGTTCGACATTGTTCTCGAATGTTCCGAAATTATCGCCTAAACAATCATTTTTAAATGTAAACAAGTCCTATACACGCCTTTTTTCACCTTACGCTCAATGATAGAAGATCCATTATGGCATAGCTGCTTCGGTAACGGCGTCTATTATCAATAGAAGCAGCCTATCGCTTTCTTTCGTTCCTAGATTTTTCCAGCGTTCTAACTCTGCACTTCTAGGTTATTCGCAACAATATTATAAAACTGAGTTTACCGCCAATCTTAACCTACAGGTGTTGTTGTGTTATATCATAGAATAGCAAGCAATCAGATGGTTCTCTTGATGGAAAGAAACAACCATCGCCTATTGACACCAGACAGTTGCGTGGTCATCCATGTGGCAGGATTGGAATGCCAATTGCTTAAGTTTATCATCTTCCTTACCCTATAAACCGAACACGACACTGACAAGCACTAACCTTACTGTACCAGAAATAAGTAAATCGATGGTATCAACATGTTGAGGATTATTATACCACCTAGTAGACACGATGATATTGACGTGATTATCCTATTCTTTACCTTTGGCTAACTACCTGGTAAATTGCAGGTCTATACTTCAAAACGGGCCCATACCCACACGGTGAAGCAATTTATTAAATTTCATTGGTTATTAAGCTAAAAGTCAATTTGTAAGAAAAGAATTTAACGAGCTTGCTGAGAACTTGGGGAACTCATTGTTCTTTTAGTTCAGTGGAAAAATTAATGAGCAAACTTTTCACCGTAATAATTTGTTTTCAATTGAATTCTTTCAAGTTAAATATATACAGTCCTATATTTACCGTACTTAAGGGATCGAGTACATTAGGACGGGCCGCAGCGGGGCGGAGTCCCAACGAAAAATGCAAGCTTAGCACATAAGAACGGGTCACAATAGGGTGGAACGGGTCGCGGTATAACGAAAAATGGTGGCTTATTACATTAAGACGGATCGCAGCAGGGCGGAACGGGCCGAATCATAATGAAAACTGCAAATTTAGCACATTAGGACGGGTCGCAGTAAGGTGGAGCGGGCCACATCACAACGAAAAAATTAGTTACGCGTCGGGCCATATCGCATAGATTTATTTTGCGTACAGGATACTGCGTGATGACCACAGAAAAAAGATAATTTCTTGTTGGTGACTGCACGTTATGGATAGCTCTTTAAGCTTTGAACTAATATTATTAATCGTTATTCATCCATTCAAATTTACGTGAATTTATAAACGAATACTCAAAAGACAGAGGAACTTGTGCGCTCAATTCGGGAAGAGCGGGTCGTACCGCACTCATCAGAATCCCGCGCCGCAAATAATCGCCGTGCAAATATCTGCCCCGCTGCGCCCTGGTACAGTGCATTTCACATTATATATAGCTCTTGTTAACCTTTAATATATAAAATAATACATAAATCATAATCATGAAGCGCGCAAAACACGTGGCGCGAGGCTGACGACCGACAGGCGACAGCAGAGTGTTAAGTGTGAGTTTTTCTTTTTGCATTCGATCGTGAGCGCGTTTGAAGTTTACTAGGAATTTGTACAGCGGCACCTAGTGGTAAACGTGAGAAACCAGTTTACCACTAGGTGGCGCTGTACAAATCACATACAAATTCCTAGTAAACTCGAAACGCGCTCACGATCGAATGCGAAAAGAAAAACTCACACTTAGCACTCTGAGCGCATGGCGCCGCGCCGTCTTCAGTTTGTGCCAATGCACCGCAAAGTCCGGATGCGTGTTTCCGTTAATGCAATAAACTTCCCCGAGTATTTTTGTGAAAGTGTTTGAATAATAACAGTAATTTTATCTTATCAGTATTCCAATGAAAAATATTAGGGATATGGTACATGTCTATGCGTTATGTATGTAATGATTAATGAATATGTGCGACCTGCTTTGAAATACTACAGCGAGATTGCGATTATTGTAAAATTGTGTTAATAGTTAATTAATGAAGTTTAACAATTATTGTAAATAGGATGATTCAATTCTTCAAATATGCCAGAAATAGTAAGGCAAATATCAGCTGTGCATTCTTACACTTTAAATTGTAGTATATTTTTCAAGACGCTTTAAACATTTCCTATTATTTAGTGCCTAGGTATTTTTGCCTGTCCTAACTCAGCCATGAATAAAGTATGATGGGAATATAAATCACACTTGTTTAATACGGAGAGGTAGACTACATTTACTTACTACTGATATTATAATGATTCGTGACGAATAGCGCAAGAGTAACCATGAAATACGAGACTTGACAATATTTCAATTATTGTAACTTCCCGTTACGTCTGTAGTTAAGGAAGTTACTGATTTTGCCCCGATTTTCGAAAATCGAGTTTTCACCACATCTCCATGTTTTAAGGTCCTAGAAACCTTTTCCGACTATTTTCATGATGATGTCGGTATCTCTGTATGTATGTATGTATGTGTGTGTGTCTGTATGTGTATATGTAAACTTTGCATAACTTTTGAACGGCTTGACCGATCGAAATGCGGTTGATGGCATTCGATTGGATTCCATTTAAATAAATTTTCTGAAAATTTGAACCAATTCGATCGAGGAAGTTTTAAGAAAATTTGAAAACCCTTAAAAATTTTAACTTCCAGATTAATGTATCGATTTAGTACAAAATCTAATCAGTTTTTTTTTCCTCAAAAAGCTTCATCCAATACACAGATTGTATCAAAATCGGTTGAACCGTTCGGGAGTTATCGTTGACGAAACGTTTGGAAAAAATGTTTTTTTTTTTTGACATAACTTGGAATTTTTTTTAACTATCACTTTTTGACATTGTACAATATTTTAGTACCGACCTAAAAATTACGTCAAATAACGTTTCAACAATCAAAATTGAATCGAATTTTAATAACCTACAGCTTTTCAAATATTAATATTTTGTTGTTTTATTCACTTCATATTTTTGTAAAATAACTTTCGAGCTAATATACCGATTGATTGTCAAGCCGGTAAACTTAACCGTAGAGCATTTCAACAGGCAATCACCATTTTTGTGTTTATAAGCGATTGTTATCGCTTTCCATACTGATAATTATTAGCTTAATTGCTGTCCTATGATAATAAAATAAAAAACAGCTTGCCTAAGATGCAAATTTTTATATGTACCTGTCTGGTATCTATAGTTTGTCACTTTCCATCAAGAGGACCACCATCTGTTTGTAAGCTATCCTATAATATGACATTAAAAATAATTCGCGTAAAAACATTCAGCTAAATTGAGAAGGAACCTTTTTGGAAGTCGTTTGAAAATATACTCAAAGGAAGTTGAAATCGCAAAAAATAAAACGTTGTGAGAGAAATTCTTAAAAGAAAATATTTCCCTCCTGAGTATCGCTTCTAATTGTTTGGGTCTCTTAGCTACTGGACTTAATGGCTCTATTTATCTGGTAATGGTATCTAGCCAACGAGATTGTGTATACTGTGTACTATAAAAATATAGAAAAATAATGTCAGTTATTTAATGGATAAGAAGAGGGTTGCTAGGGCAACTTTAAAGAATCCATTTTTTATATAATGGAAAGCATATGGATTTGACCGTATTGGTCCGGGTTCCCTTTGAAGAATACACCATCTGCCGGTCTGGCAGGCAGTTTGTAAGAGGCTAACGATTAACTAGTCGGGTTATTACCATCGTAGTTACTAGGTGTCCGCAATAGCCTGAGGGATCGTCAATGACGTGTTTGGGTTTGGAGGGTAAGGTAGCCGATAAACCTATGCATGTGGCACTAAGACACGCCACAAGGATAACAACGCCGCTATAGTATATTTGGTGTCTACAGTGATAGTTGTCCCTATCCATCAGGAGAGCCATCTTCTGGATTGCTATCTTATGATATAAAAAAATATATAAAAAATCTGTAAGCCAGTTGAACCTGCCGGTTATCCCTGAATTCTTCCGCTAAATTAAAGAATTTGAAACTCAAAGAAAATACTTTGCCTAAGTGTAGAGTTTTGAGTTCGAAGAGTTCAAAAATTTTAAGTTTGTAAAAATGTTCAAAAAGATGTATATTTTTTCAAAATGATGACCTTTGATCGGTTGAATGGTATTCGATGCAATTTTGGAGCTTTTAATTAATTTAGATATTAGATATAAAATAATAGATCAAAAATTTTTGAAAAAATGTAAAAAATGAGGTCAAAGATCTTCGACAAACGACGAAGTCAAAACAGCAGTAGACGCATATTTTGACTCTAAGGAAGAATTATTTTTTTTAAACGGTCTAAATGCTTTAAATGGGAGATGGCAAACGTGCAAGTGGAGATGGTAAAAAAATAAAAATATAACTGATTTAGGATGTGTTTATTTTCTTGTTTAGACCGAATACTTTTCAATCGACCCTCGTACATACATACATACATACTGACGTTATCGTGAAAATAGTCGAAAATGGTTCCTAGGACCTCAAAACGTGGAGATCTGATCAAAACTGTGTTTTCGAAAATCAGGGCAAAATCAGTAACTTCTTTATCTATATACGTAGCGGGAAGTCAAAAATACTAGGAACTAAATATCTGTATCAATACCCGCGTGAGAAGTTGCAGAAGTCTACGAACTAGTAATCATGATGGTAGTGACTAGTATAATCGTTGACTTTTTACAAACTGCCTGGCTGAATGGAAGATGATTTGTTCTTCGAAGGGTGCCTGGACGAACATGGAGATTTGAGTTTCGGCTGTAATACATACAAGTAAATACTTTACTTACAAGTATCATATTGTTGGAGTTTCTGGAATACATAATTTAAGAAACAACAACAGAGAAAGACAATGATATTAGTTAGGTTAGAGTTTTTTAATAGGCTGTAGCTGTTGCTTTTCCTCTAGAGGTTAACTAGGAGTCTAGGGTTTGATCCCGAGTCAAGCAAAAAATCTTAATAACACATTAAGGGTTTTTCGAGGTTTCTCTTAAAAATCCTAAATTTCAGTAGCAGATCGGAGTCTGGCGGGTAGTATGTCCACTGTGGCTCAGATGATAAGAGAAAATTGTTGGTCCCTGTTGTAGTTAAAAATAAGCTATAATCGTCATTAGGTTGGTAGTTGATAATTTGACAAATGTATGAATAGTTTAAGCTAATGGAAATGTACTATTCTCAATATAATTAAACGTAAAAAGCTGTTTTACTGATACAGGAAACGGACATTAGACGGGGGGCAATGTAACATTTTCGTCCCTGAAAAAAAGGGTCGAAATATGAACTTTCGAGCCAGATTTCATTAAAAAAGTTTTTAAAGTTCAAATTTAACTTCAAAGTAATTAGCTCATGCCAATCAATCAAAGGATTGCCGAGATAAAGGGGTTGTTAGAAGGGGACCAAAAATTTAATTATAAAACTGTGTCATCGCGAGATACTTCTAGACGAATAACTATACTATAGATAAGATTCTTATTAATATGTTACCATATTCGTTATTAAAATTATATATCTTTTGGTCATAGGTAAGCGACCCAGTTGTCGACGCTTTCGCAAATATGGAAGAAACCGAACTAGTGGGTAATAACGTGACGCCATATGTTCGCCGAAG
Source organism: Apodemia mormo (assembly GCA_036924255.1). Classification (NCBI taxonomy): domain Eukaryota; kingdom Metazoa; phylum Arthropoda; class Insecta; order Lepidoptera; family Riodinidae; genus Apodemia; species Apodemia mormo. The sequence goes on from JAUPFN010000017.1 coordinate 30,942,133, forward strand.
TTGCCTTACAAAGCGTACGCCAAATCCTAATGGAACTTAGCTATCATTACTGCCATGATTACTAGCGGCCGGTCTCAATATGCTACTGACAGTTAAGAACAGATAGCTATCCCCGATAACAAGTTAAGTTTAAACTATCTGTGGCTGCTGTTTCAATATTATTTTTTGGTCAACCTAACTAAAGTCAAAGATAGATAGAATTCCCTATCGTTTGTCAGCGTGGACCTTTGTATTTTTTTGGTTATTTCAGGTATAAATTTCACTGTTTTGTTGCAAAATAAACCATATGTCAATTTTTGTGAGCTCATTTTCGGTAGTTAACATTTTTATTCGTTCATAATGTAAATGTTACTACCGAACATGAATAAAATAAACGTTATTTTACGGGTTATATATATGTATATATGTAATGTATATATGTATGTATATATATATATATATATATATATATATATATATATATATATATATATATATATATATATATATATATATATATATGTGATAATAAATTCATACATATTATAAATGTAAAAGTTTGGATGTTTAGATGTTTGGATGTTTATTACTCCATCACGAAAAAACGGCTAGTCCCATTTGGATAAAATTTGGCACACAAATAGATAATGATCTCAAATACCACAAAGTTATGATCCTTCTTAATACGAAAAAATAAGTTGTTTCCGTGGAAATACACCAAATACTGTTATAATGGATCTGGCTGCCGGGTACAAAAATCAGTCCCGGTCATCGCTAGAAATAGTCGATAATCGTTATCAGGTCGATAAAATGTCGCGATGGTGATCCCCACTCATCTCGGCAACCGACAAACCGGTGAATCGTGGTGAACCGGAAAGCCAGTAGACGCCGGTTTACTCTGCCTACCTCGCAAGGGAACGGGGCGTGGGTATACTTTAACATTTTGGTAAGTCTAAATCTATATATGAATTCTGCTTCAAATAATTTAGTAAAATAGTTTATACGAGCATATATTTGCCAATCGTAAGCTGCAAAAATCGCTTCGTAATTAAATACACCATGTCCATACATGTTACGTTTTCTATGTTTTTTTATGTAAAAATACATAAATTGAGAAATACAGTAAAACTATCTCTCAATTATCCATCAAAATCGGGCGATAGGCAATGCCGTTACAGCTGGTAAGCTAAACTAACTCCAGTAACCTGTTACTGTGTTATTGAAACACTCCACCCTTTTTTTTCTATAAAAGCACTTATCTCTGGTAATCGAAGGGTCCTTTTAACTCCAGTTAAAGATTGCGGATAGATATTCCTATCTATCTGTGTTTATTGAAACGTAAAAATGTTCAGATAGATACTGTTTGTTACTATTTTAAACTCTGGTAAGGGATAGATCGGTTATTGAGACCGGCCGTAGGTGGAACAGTTCTGCAGTATCCTATCTTGGTACCAGTGCCTCACATATTCCATTCATAAGTGTCATTTCGTGTTATTGTTGTATCCTGGGCTGGTGAGGTAAGGTATTCAGTAAACTAAAGCATGTGCTGTTATATCTTTGTCACGCGGATTTTGTGTTTATAGCAATATTTTTCCATAATAAGAACTATGTGTATCTTTTCTATCCTATAATATAGGGTTACTCGTATAGATTTGTTAATACACTTGTACTGTTTCACAAATTACTTTAAATTTAATTAATATCACCAACCGGTTTCGCCTTTTACGGCATCTTCAGTACTCTTACTTCTTACTCGTATACTTCATTTTATCTAGATATAAAAAAAAATTGTATTTAATTTGCAAAATTTACTGTGAAACGTACCACAATTTCTTCTTTAAATTATGGACTTCCGCAAAGTAACGCCTGAATCTATTAAACTATCTAAATCTATCTAACACACATTTTCCCAGATTTTATAATATTAATAATAGGATTTTTTTTATTTTGAACTAGCTTACCTGGCAAACGTTGTTTTGCCATACATATTCTTAAGATGCTCTCCATGTGGAGGAGTTTTAATTTCATATGCACAAGTTAACCAGTTACCTTACCCTCCATAACGGATCGTGTTAGTGACGGTCGCCATTTTTAAATATGTGACGTAAGAATAAGGATTTCTATTCAAAAAACGAGACAATATGCAAAAAGAGATAGATGATTTTTCATTTTCCTGAATAGTTATCCACAGAATAAAATAAAATAAGGGGTCAAAAATCATGAAATTCGTGTGACGTAATTTATGGATGACCCATAGGTATGTCACATAGCGACTAGCGCTATCTTACAAAACTAGTAACAACGGATTATATCCTTAGATTAATAACAGCGAAAACACACTGTTGTTAACGATGGTACCCCCATACACAAAAAGAGTTTCCATTTGTGACAGCCAGTAATGACTGAATAATGACAAGGCCTGCCTTTTCCGTGTCTATTGTATGCGCGTAGATCTCCGGTAGCTCAGGCTACTATTTTAAGAGTAACTAAGTACAGCTAGGATAGGCGATCTTCACGACATTAAATTTTGCAATTTCAACTTCTTTAACGAATTTCTTTAAATAAAATTCTTGTACACACTTACACTTACATTTTTATTTTATAAAAAAATTGATCCTGGCTTCTTTTGAACAATATGTTCTCGGTTCGGTTTTTGTATGTTGAAGAATCTCCGTAGAATTTGGATTCCATTTTTTGTTTTCACTATTTGGAACAGCAAACAGCATATATCAGCATAAATTTTTCTAAACCAATCTATACATACAAACAGCATATATCAGCATATATTTTTCTAAATCAATACATACAAATAAATAAAATTGGAGTGTCTTTTTGTAATATTTAGATAACCGCTTTTTACTAATTGCATATAGATGTATGTTTGTTGCGGCTAATCTCTGAAACGGTTGAACCAATTTTGACGGGATTCCACTGGCACATAACTGATGTAATAGGGAGTAACATAGGCTACGTTTATTTAAAAAAAAATCGCAGTCGAAAGTGCGTTTTAATTATGAATATAAAATTATTACAAGATATTTTTTAAACACGAGACTTTTGAATGAACTCTGTAATGCTGGTAGTGTGTCATTTTACGTTTTCCTATAATTACTATAGTATTAATCTATCGCTCTAAGTAGGTAAGTTTTTCCCGATAATTTTTAATTTAGTTTTAGTTAAAGGCACTACAATATTTTAATTCGAGTTTTGCGTAGTTGATATTATATCCATGCGTTTGTTTTTTGTCGGATAAAAATAATATATCGAATTTTTTTAATTATTCTTTTATTACATAAATCTAACACATTATCGATTTTGAACAGCCTCTGAGAATTTTGCCGGACTTTTGAAAATAACCCTGTATAACTAATTATTAGGCTCAGATCAGACCAGGGTCCGATCACCGGGACGGGTAAAAGTGTTATTGAGGTTATTTCGAGGTTTACTAAAATCTAGTAGCAGCTGGAAGTTTGGCGGGGTGTGTATTACTACTCACGTGCTTCGAATCATCAGGTCTCGATTATCGCTAGAAATGGTTGATAACCGTTATCAGGGTTGTAAAATGTGGCGATTGGGATCACCGCTCGTCTCGCCAACCGACAAACTGGTGAATCGTGAACTGGAATGTCTATAGAAGTTCGGTTTACTCTGCCTACACCGCAAGGGAACCGGGCGTGATGATACTTTATATTAGTGTTTTAATATATATATTTACTAACTGTACCCTGGGATAAAAATATATCTTTGGCTATTTATTACAGGTCATTACCTACTTGTGTGCCAAATTTCATTAAATCGGTCAAGCCTTATTTGCATAATTTGAATAACAAATATCTAAATATCAAACATACAAACTTTCACATTTATGATATGTGTGGGATTTACAACAGTAAGTATCAATAGATAAAAATCCCAAAAGGTTCTCATCGGTCTTGGTAAACGGTAACTTATTCCCAAAATAAGTTTATCAGTGAGTCGGTCCATACTGAGCTGGCAAAAATGAAATAGGCCTTAGTTTGATAAATGGTTTCATTAAGGCCATGATAAATGATGTTATGTGCTAAGCTAGTACAAAGTAGTCACAAGAAAAAGGTCCGCTAGGGTGACAAGGACTGAGGATGGATTGTTTATTTATTGTGTGTGTCACTTTCAAGGTTATTTATAGTTATTTCTACTTTGTGATGGAATGCCTAATTTTGTTTACGTAATTGTTGATTTTTGTCTTATAGAAAATTTAGGTATGTTAGGGTGACAAAAATTTTAAACGGATAGTCTTGATGTTTATTGTTTTATTTATATTAGTATATATAAATTATGTGTCAAATTGTTTCTTCTCTATGGATTCCTAAGTTGCTGAACCGAGTTCAATTGCAATTTTGTAGATATCTGCTGTTTGGAATTTAGGCCTACTTGAAAGATAGGATAGTTATATATATACATACACACACACACACACACAGATATATATATATATATATATATATATATATATATATATATATATATATATATATATATGTATATATATATATATATATATATATATATATATATATATATATATATATATATATATATATATATATATATCTGTGTGTGTGTGTGTGTGTGTATGTATATATATAACTATCCTATCTTTCAAGTAGGCCTAAATTCCAAACAGCAGATATCTACAAAATTGCAATTGAACTCGGTTCAGCAACTTAGGAATCCATAGAGAAGAAACAATTTGACACATAATTTATATATACTAATATAAATAAAACAATAAACATCAAGACTATCCGTTTAAAATTTTTGTCACCCTAACATACCTAAATTTTCTATAAGACAAAAATCAACAATTACGTAAACAAAATTAGGCATTCCATCACAAAGTAGAAATAACTATAAATAACCTTGAAAGTGACACACACAATAAATAAACAATCCATCCTCAGTCCTTGTCACCCTAGCGGACCTTTTTCTTGTGACTACTTTGTACTAGCTTAGCACATAACATCATTTATCATGGCCTTAATGAAACCATTTATCAAACTAAGGCCTATTTCATTTTTGCCAGCTCAGTATGGACCGACTCACTGATAAACTTATTTTGGGAATAAGTTACCGTTTACCAAGACCGATGAGAACCTTTTGGGATTTTTATCTATTGATACTTACTGTTGTAAATCCCACACATATCATAAATGTGAAAGTTTGTATGTTTGATATTTAGATATTTGTTATTCAAATTATGCAAATAAGGCTTGACCGATTTAATGAAATTTGGCACACAAGTAGGTAATGACCTGTAATAAATAGCCAAAGATATATTTTTATCCCAGGGTACAGTTAGTAAATATATATATTAAAACACTAATATAAAGTATCATCACGCCCGGTTCCCTTGCGGTGTAGGCAGAGTAAACCGAACTTCTATAGACATTCCAGTTCACGATTCACCAGTTTGTCGGTTGGCGAGACGAGCGGTGATCCCAATCGCCACATTTTACAACCCTGATAACGGTTATCAACCATTTCTAGCGATAATCGAGACCTGATGATTCGAAGCACGTGAGTAGTAATACACACCCCGCCAAACTTCCAGCTGCTACTAGATTTTAGTAAACCTCGAAATAACCTCAATAACACTTTTACCCGTCCCGGTGATCGGACCCTGGTCTGATCTGAGCCTAATAATTAGTTATACAGGGTTATTTTCAAAAGTCCGGCAAAATTCTCAGAGGCTGTTCAAAATCGATAATGTGTTAGATTTATGTAATAAAAGAATAATTAAAAAAATTCGATATATTATTTTTATCCGACAAAAAACAAACGCATGGATATAATATCAACTACGCAAAACTCGAATTAAAATATTGTAGTGCCTTTAACTAAAACTAAATTAAAAATTATCGGGAAAAACTTACCTACTTAGAGCGATAGATTAATACTATAGTAATTATAGGAAAACGTAAAATGACACACTACCAGCATTACAGAGTTCATTCAAAAGTCTCGTGTTTGTAAAAAGTAAAAAATGTAAGTGTAAGTGTGTACAAGAATTTTATTTAAAGAAATTCGTTAAAGAAGTTGAAATTGCAAAATTTAATGTCGTGAAGATCGCCTATCCTAGCTGTACTTAGTTACTCTTAAAATAGTAGCCTGAGCTACCGGAGATCTACGCGCATACAATAGACACGGAAAAGGCAGGCCTTGTCATTATTCAGTCATTACTGGCTGTCACAAATGGAAACTCTTTTTGTGTATGGGGGTACCATCGTTAACAACAGTGTGTTTTCGCTGTTATTAATCTAAGGATATAATCCGTTGTTACTAGTTTTGTAAGATAGCGCTAGTCGCTATGTGACATACCTATGGGTCATCCATAAATTACGTCACACGAATTTCATGATTTTTGACCCCTTATTTTATTTTATTCTGTGGATAACTATTCAGGAAAATGAAAAATCATCTATCTCTTTTTGCATATTGTCTCGTTTTTTGAATAGAAATCCTTATTCTTACGTCACATATTTAAAAATGGCGACCGTCACTAACACGATCCGTTATGGAGGGTAAGGTAACTGGTTAACTTGTGCATATGAAATTAAAACTCCTCCACATGGAGAGCATCTTAAGAATATGTATGGCAAAACAACGTTTGCCAGGTAAGCTAGTTCAAAATAAAAAAAATCCTATTATTAATATTATAAAATCTGGGAAAATGTGTGTTAGATAGATTTAGATAGTTTAATAGATTCAGGCGTTACTTTGCGGAAGTCCATAATTTAAAGAAGAAATTGTGGTACGTTTCACAGTAAATTTTGCAAATTAAATACAATTTTTTTTTATATCTAGATAAAATGAAGTATACGAGTAAGAAGTAAGAGTACTGAAGATGCCGTAAAAGGCGAAACCGGTTGGTGATATTAATTAAATTTAAAGTAATTTGTGAAACAGTACAAGTGTATTAACAAATCTATACGAGTAACCCTATATTATAGGATAGAAAAGATACACATAGTTCTTATTATGGAAAAATATTGCTATAAACACAAAATCCGCGTGACAAAGATATAACAGCACATGCTTTAGTTTACTGAATACCTTACCTCACCAGCCCAGGATACAACAATAACAAGAAATGACACTTATGAATGGAATATGTGAGGCACTGGTACCAAGATAGGATACTGCAGAACTGTTCCACCTACGGCCGGTCTCAATAACCGATCTATCCCTTACCAGAGTTTAAAATAGTAACAAACAGTATCTATCTGAACATTTTTACGTTTCAATAAACACAGATAGATAGGAATATCTATCCTATAAATTATGTGTCAAATTGTTTCTTCTCTATGGATTCCTAAGTTGCTGAACCGAGTTCAATTGCAATTTTGTAGATATCTGCTGTTTGGAATTTAGGCCTACTTGAAAGATAGGATAGTTATATATATACATACACACACACACACACACACAGATATATATATATATATATATATATATATATATATATATGTATATATATATATATATATATATATATATATATATATATATATATATATATATATATATATATATATATATATATATATATATATATCTATATGTGTGTGTGTGTATATGTATATATATATAGTGTGATTGTGTGTGCAAACCGCCATTCGCTAAATTCTTTTTAGTTCAAAATATTAAAAGGTTTAACTATGCCAAATTTCATACTTCATGCCAAATTTCATTCGCGTAAAAAATAAAATGGCATTTACGCTATTGCAATAGAAACAGGAATAGGTATTTTTTCGGAATGTCTCAATTACTGCTGGTCTTAAGGACTGTCAGCTTAACCGGTCGCGGGGACGAGCAGAGTGCCAAATACCCGGGCGAGGTGTTGCGAAGCTCTATCATCTAGTAGTCACGATGGTAGCGACACATTTAGGCGGTCGCCTTTTACGACCTGCCTGGCAGAACAGCAATTGGTGTATTCTTCATAGGAGCCGGACCATCACGGGGAACACGGTTTATTGAATTTATTGGAACTTTTACGTAGTTTTACGCATTTGCTCAATATCAATAATAATTTCGTAAATTATTATTGATATTGAGCAAATGCTACTTCATATAGAGACGCCATATTTCTTGTTTATAACGTTCCAGTGGAAAAGAGGTCACCCGCAAACTTTCTATCGCGATTTTCACTGTGCACATCAACTACATCACGGATGCTACTGAGTGATTGGTGTAACATTTTGTATTAATAGTTTTGTTAATACACTTGTACTGTTTCATAAATTACTTTAAATTTAATTAATATCACCAACCGGTTTCGCCTTTTACGACATCTTCAGGGCTATGACACTTTTGTAAATATATTCTTAACGTACTTGTTTTAACTAATATTTTATACAAAACAAGGTATGCGAAAATCTACTAGATAAACAAATGTTGTTAGCTCCATTGGTAGAAATTTTCTTAACAATGGTATATTTTTTAACTAGGGAAGCAATATTCCACCAAGAAATTTTGAACAGAATTAAATTAAAGTATACATAGTTTTACATGTCAATCATTAAATTTTTAAATTGTCAATAGAATAAAATGTCAAGCAGTGGTAATAAAAGTGCTGTCTATGTTACTTAAATAAGTTTAAAATTATTATAATATTATGTCAAAACCAAATTAAAAAATATGTTGAATATAACTAATAATATGTCAAAACCAAAATTAAAATATGTTAAATATAACTAATAATAAGTAACATGCTGCCCAATAAATCATGATTATAAAAACAAATAAATTAAATTTAGGAAAAAATGTTTAGCAGGGGAGAATTATTTAAGTCCAACTTGTCGTTCAAGAGTAAGGGCTATTTTTCAATTTTGTATTAACCTTTTTATGTGTTTTGTAGTTATTAGATATAAACAATAAATCAATGTTCTTAATTTGAATGTCTAAATTTTTTTATTTTGGCTATTTTTTGCAAGCGGCTAGCGCGAAAGCGCAGATGTTAGTGCTGTACTATCGACTTAGAAATTTAGGGGAAATTACTCACTAAAAAAATACCCCGCGTTGGTCCGGGCCTCCTTTGAAGAATAAACCATCTGCCGTTCTGCCAGGCAGTTCATAAAAAGGCGAACGATTGGCTACGTGTGTCATTTACATCGTGGCTACTAGGTGGTAGACTTTTGCATTGTTTTAGCATTGCATTCTCGCCTGGATCTGGTACGACCGTCCTCCCTATTCAGACAGATCAATAAACGTTTACATACAAACATATCCTATAGAATTATTTAACTATATAGTACCTAGATGACCGAACTTTTCTCGTTTTTTTTTGTAACAACGACGTTTTCGGTACGAACGTTAGAACGTACGTACCGAACGCTTGCTCTTTTAAAGGTATTAGATTAGATATATACACGTGAAGGAAAGTATTGTTCCGCTTTTCCAGGCAATAACGCGAACAGTAGATAATGGTCACAGGTAAATTGCGGACTGCAGAAACGTAACATTTTGAAGTGATATGCATTTAAAATACGTTAATATTAATATTTAATATTTAATTTAATATTATATATATTATTATATTATTTATTATCCATACTAATATTATAAATGCGAAAGTCTGTCTGTCTGTCTGTTACGCTTTCACGGCTAAACCGCTGGACCGATTTTCATTAAATTTGGCATGGAATGGAATGGAGTTGAAGAACCGGGGTCAACATAGCCTAATTTTTTTCAAAAATCAATCCCTAAAGGGATGAAATAGGGGATAAAATTTGTATGCAAAGCTATCTAGACGACATGTTAATCTACTCGCGTGCGAAGCTGCGCGGGTCAGCTAGTACGTTAATAAAATAAACATTACACACACTACATCCATGTGACATATACGATAATACACACATGTATACCATTTGACCGCCCCGTTGGTCGAGTGATTAGTGAACCTAGCTACGAATCGATGGGGTTTGGGTTCGAATCCCGAAGGGGACAAACATTTTGTGTGATGAGCATATAGTTTGTATTTCTGAGCGTGGGTGTTTATTATGTATGTAACAGTATTTATGTATGTATTTCTATGTATTATTATCTTTTAACACCCATAACACAAGCAAATAATTTGCTTACATTGGGGTTAGATCACTTTTGTGTAATTTGTGCAGCGATTTTACTATTATTATTATATTTACGGCTAAAACCTGTTGTCAAATTTAAAAGAGATTTTATTATTTAGTCTATGGTCAAACTTTGACTACATGGCGATCGCTAAACAAAGACTATGTACCCCTTTTTACGTCAATTACACAAGCGAGGAATATGAAATTTGGCATAATTTAAGTTTACATGGTGAAGGGTTTTTTATTTTTTATTTTTTTATTTTATTTTATTTTATTTGGAGTAAAAAAACAGGTATACAATAAATATAATTTTTTAACTTAAACTTAATTAAATAAACTAATTGCACACCCAGCACTTATTACCCACGACAATAATATATTGGGTTATAAGGGTTGCAAAAAGCTAATATTTTTACATAACATGCATTAGAAACACATTATTTCTGTGGTCTTGTGGTCCGGTGTTTGCGTTGTACCTTTTTTTTAGTTTTCTGATAAAAACAATATTGCCTGAGATTGGAAGAGTCCGATCGGCGATAGGCTTGCCACCTATCACAATGTGGGACTAAGTATCTTCGGCTAATCGTAGGTGCACTTGTTGTACCTCTGCCTATCGCTTGGGGATACGGGCGTAAAGATAAAAACCGTGGGTGCACTGTTTATACCTCTGCCTACCTCTTCGGAAATACGGGCGTTTTTTTTTCATATTATAAGATAGCAAACAAGTAGATGGGTCTTCTGATGGAAAGAGTCAACCATCGCCTATAGACACCAAAGATGTTAATGGTGCGTTGCTATCTTGTGGCGAGGTCTAATGCCACATGCTTAAATTTACCGGCTAGCTTACCCTCCAAACCGGAACACGACAGCGACAAGCACTGACGCTATTGCGGTAGGAGTAGGTAAGGCGGTGTTACCAGACCCGGGCGAGACAATGCAGAACTCTATCACGTTAAGATACTTTTACTTTATTTTTAGAAACACATTTAAGTAATCAAATAACTTCTTTGGTGTCTATAGATGATGGTTGACTCTTTCCATCAGGAGACCCATCTGCTTGTTTGCTATCTTATAATATATAAAGAAAAACATTACGCACAATACAATGCATTTGATATAATATCGCTGGAAAAATATCATTTTTTAAGTTACGACTACTTACGTAGGACCCGTCGAAATGTTCGTCTCTGTCAGGAATCGAACCCGAGCCCCGATTCATAGTTAGGTACACTAACCACTCGACTAACGGATCGGTCATTGTAATATTTACACGTATATACAATTTTGGTTGTCAGTCAGTTGATAATGAATGAGAGTCAATTATCAAATTTAGAAAAGAACTAGCTGCAGCGTGCAGCCCGTTGCATTATAAAAGTTTTTGGCGAATCCCGCGGGATCAACTAATTTTTCCGGGATAAAAAGTAGCCTATGTGCTATTCCAGGTCATCAACTACCTGTGCTCTAAATTTCATTCAAATCCGTTCAGAAGTTTTTGCGTGATTGAGTAACAAACATCCATCCGAACATCCAAACTTTCGCATTTATAATATTAATGTAGATTTGATGTAGTCTGTAACTATACTATATACCGTATATACTATATCTAACTTACAGTCAAATTTCACCCAGCGGTCGACCGCTAGTATTTTGTAGTCAACACTACACTACCCTGCCGCCTCATAAATCCCCGTCGTCTTATCAACGCCTTAACCCGTCTCAACGCTCACCTGCGATATCGTTAAACCTTTGGGACTTTTATACTCTGTAAAAGACTTTCAAGATAAATTGTTATAATTCTTCATGTGAACGTTTTTGGAGCTATAAATTGGAAGTTTGGTTGTAAATACGGATTAAATCGATACGCCTTTCAAGACAATTTCTTAGTTTGTCAGCGTAGCTTGCATAAATACATACATAAATAAATACAGAGTTAAACTCGTCACACATGGTTAAGATACTATAATATTTGATCTTAAGATACCCTAATATAATATATCTTAAAGCATATTTCAAAAATCGTTCAACATACAAATCCTATGAACCATCACACACGACTAAGATAATGTATATTTTACCTTTAGTATATCAAGATACGGAAAAATATATATTTCATATCTTAAGATTTGATCTTAAGACACGAAATATATATTTCTTCGCATCTTAATATAAATACATGATGTTTTTATTTCGGGATATGCGCGATCGCAGTGCCTCATAATCTATAATATTATAATGTTATAAATGCGAAAGTTGGGATGTTTGGATGGATGGATGTTGGTTACTCAATCACACAAAAACGTAGTAGATGAAAAAAAGTAGATGATGACCTGAAATAGCACATAGGCAACGTTTTATCCCGAAAACGCAGGTGATCCCGCGGCATTCACCCAAAAAAAATTATAATGTAGCGGGCTGCACGGTGCATCTAGTTTAATATAATAGTTACTGTGTGTTCCAACTGCGAATAGGAACGCGCTTGTTATTAACTTCATATCACAAGTGTAAAATTAGTAATGTCAGCAAAAAAACATTCGTTCATAAAATATTGCTGATTTGTTAAAGAACATAATACCTATAACGTTTTAATATTTTCATCAATAAAGAAAATTGTAAAAAACATCAATATATATAAAAAAGTCGCGTTAGTTACACCACTTATAAGTCAAGAACGATAATATATATTATTCTGTATCAAAATCGTTGTCTGAGGAGCTGTCTATTAAATCAAGAAGTAGGGCCGTATCACTTATGGTTAATCAACCTATATATAGAACTCCAACGACGCAGACTAATATTATCGTATCTTAGCCGTGTGTGATACGTTAAGAATGTTAAGATACTATAATATTTTATATTAAGGCATCTTAAGATCAAATATTATAGTGTATTAACCGTGTGTGATGACCTTATACTACTTACCAATGAAATAAAATCATTTCATAGGTTATTTTTAAACCTTGTCGCCTCATTCAGTACGATAAAAAAACTACTAGACCCTGACTTTTAGGGTAAAATCATTTCGGAATGCTTAATTTTAGTTACGTTCGTTTTCAGAGAAAGCTCATTTTAGATTTCTGTTAAACAAGGAGTTTTGGATTGAATTGTTGCGAAGCGTTATTGACTTGGCGCGGAGTTACCAAACTAACAAAGTTCGGTTTTGGAGTTTCGGGCGACAGCCGGTTCGATGATGATTTTGTGCAGACTAAAGTTCGACCAATTGGTGTAGATCAAAACTAAATATAGAGGAGGGCGGAACGGCGAATCTGAAGCAAATCGAAAAGGTATGACGTTATGACTTCCTCATTTTATAGAATGGTAATCTTTGCATTAATACATAAAGGGAAATTTTTCTACCCCCTTTTAAGAGATTCGCGCGAACGGTGGAATATTAAATTTGGCTCAGTTTATATTGCGGAGGAGTACGGAAACCTAATATTTTTAGTAAAATGCATTAGAAATATATAGAATTAACTAGATTTTGAACGCCGCTTCGCTCGCATTAAATTGATATATATATATATATATATATATATATATATATATATATATATATATATATATATATATATATTAGGGTGATTCATTTGCGACAAACTTTTTTTTTTAGGTGCTCAAGCAAAATTTTGTTCTACATATTGAAAAAAAAATTTCCACCAAGTTAGAGCTCTTAATTCGAGTATGAAGTGCTTGCCGTTTTAATTTGATTTTTTCCCATTAGAAATGCATGTAAATATTTTTATTTTTTTTCAAATTTCTAATGCTTGGACACATTTAATGATATTGGCATTCTGATTGCTGAAATATATCCAGGATTCCACGCTCTTTAAATGACTTTTCGTCAATTTTAATGTCGCCTGCTTTGGTCCACTGGTACCATCTGTCAAAGTTATGTTTTCGAATAAAATGCACATTTTTTTGTTTTTACAGCGAAAATTGATTGATAGATGGAAAAAATAATACATATTTTTATAAAAAATTTGATTCTCTTCAAAAAAGGTCGTAACTTAAGTCTCTCAGACTCATAGTTTTTAACTTGCAGTAACTTTTGTAACTAAAAATGTAGAAAAATGATAAAAAAATTACAAATTATGATGTTTAAATTCAAGTTTTTGTTTCAAATTTATTTTTTTCATTACATTGTCAATTTTACTTTTTGTACTTTTATACCTGACATGTTACACATACTGACATACAGACACACATACACACACAAATAAATAAATAACACAATAAGCGGGAAACAAAAAAGTTAATACAAAATTTTAATAAATTTGTAATTTATCATAGTTTATATTTTTATTAGAAATACAACCGAAAGAAAATGAATTGTTATTTTATAAACTTTAAATGAAAGCTCTGTAAAAGTTGTAAACGACACAGCCGAGCGATGTGTTGCGCTCATTGAAAAATTCAATGAGTTTGGCACATACGACGAAGATAAAAAACAATGCCTATTATTAACTGTTCAAAATTATAGAAAAGAATTCCTAACATGTACCAAAAAACTTTATTCAACAACAAAGTAATACCTAACTTATGTGAAGATATATTTAGTAAACAGAGCTTTCATTTAAAGTTTATAAAATAATAATTCATTTTCTTTCGGTTGTATTTCTAATAAAAATATAAACTATGATAAATTACAAATTTATTAAAATTTTGTATTAACTTTTTTGTTTCCCGCTTATTGTGTTATTTATTTATTTGTGTGTGTATGTGTGTCTGTATGTCAGTATGTGTAACATGTCAGGTATAAAAGTACAAAAAGTAAAATTGACAATGTAATGAGAAAAATAAATTTGAAACAAAAACTTGAATTTAAACATCATAATTTGTAATTTTTTTATCATTTTTCTACATTTTTAGTTACAAAAGTTACTGCAAGTTAAAAACTATGAGTCTGAGAGACTTAAGTTACGACCTTTTTTGAAGAGAATCAAATTTTATATAAAAATATGTATTATTTTTTCCATCTATCAATCAATTTTCGCTGTAAAAACAAAAAAATGTGCATTTTATTCGAAAACATAACTTTGACAGATGGTACCAGTGGACCAAAGCAGGCGACATTAAAATTGACGAAAAGTCATTTAAAGAGCGTGGAATCCTGGATATATTTCAGCAATCAGAATGCCAATATCATTAAATGTGTCCAAGCATTAGAAATTTGAAAAAAAATAAAAATATTTACATGCATCTAATAGGAAAAAATCAAATTAAAACGGCAAGCACTTCATACTCGAATTAAGAGCTCTAACTTGGTGGAAATTTTTTTTTCAATATGTAGAACAAAATTTTGCTTGAGCACCTAAAAAAAAAAAAGTTTGTCGCAAATGAATCACCCTAATATATATATATATATATATATATATATATATATATATATATATATATATATATATATATATATATATATATATATATATATATATATATATATATATACATTCACCCCTTTTTCAAGGCTTGGCGGCAGATTTCCAAAAAAAAAATGTTGCACGATTTTTTTTATTAGTCAGAAATATTCCGCATAACAATTTTTGCTTTCTACCTTGAAAATTGCGGAATGCTCCATACAAACTTCCCACCCACATTTTAGGTCGAATCAATCAATAGTCGAATCCGAATCCCATCGATTCATGATTAAGTTCGCTAACCACTCGACCGACGGGGCTATATACACGCCTATAGTTTTGTTCTTAACTCTGTAACAGCTGAACAGATACATGTCTTGATCGATATATGTCTTCATTTTAGATCCCTTGATCTAGATCCTCTTCCAGGCCTAAAACCCTCTTCTCCCTCTCACAACATGTCTGCAATCTCGTTTTACAATATTTTTTTCATACACCTTTGATAATAAACTGATAACAACCTGACCTCTGTTATAAGTGAGCCCTTCGTAAATCACGACCCCATCCCAGGCCGAAGTTCCGTCTCACATGAGCCACCTTCAGAGGGTGTATAGTTGAACTATTATTTAAGTTCTTTCTGAACACTTTACTTGCCCACCACGCTCGATGAAGCTGTGAAAGCCAATTTGGGGAGAAATTCATTTTCTTTGCCCTTTGGTCGAGTAGTTAGCGATTTTGAATACGCAATTGATATGAGCATGCAAAACTTGAAAATTACGTATTAATTTATAGTATTTTTTTTTTACATCGTAAACGAACAATTGGCTCTCTTGATATTAACCAACGCATCACGCATGAAATTTAGTACAGTTAATGTTTAAATGGAGAAAAAGCAGAGCATGTTATCAATATAATCTTCCATGCAAACTTTCAATCTCTATTTAGACGTGTTGGTCCCGGCCTCCTTTGTAGAATAGGCCAACTGCCGTTCTGCCAAGCAGGTCGTAAAAGGCGACCGATTGGCTATCGAGTCACTAACATCGTGGCTACTAGGTGGTAGAGTTCTGCATTGTCGCGCCCGGGTCTGGTACCACCGCCTTACCTATTCCTGCCGCAATAGCGTCAGTGCTTGTCGCTGTCGTGTTCCGGTTTGGAGGGTAAGGTAGCCGGTAAACTTATGCATGTGGCATTAGACCTCGCCACAAGATAGCAACGCACCATTAACATCTTTGGTGTCTATAGGCGATGGTTGACTCTTTCCATCAGGAGACCCATCTGCTTGTTTGCTATCTTATGATATAAAAAAAAAAAAAGACGGGTTTTTGTAAATTCGCCACAAGGTAAATTAGTCACACGAAAAAAATGTGTAAATTCACCGCAATCCAAATTTTGTATTGTAAATTCTCCATACATATTTAGGGACTGTTGTAAATTCGCCACTTATTGCAGTAGATACGGATTGCAGGAACATAAAACAACAAATAGAATAATACCTGTATTTGTTTTTGTAATAATCACAGCAAGTATAAAAAAATGACTTCCTCTACATAAGAATCACAGTTCAGTCCAAGAATAAAATATATAAGGTTACTTTTAAAGGTCCGATCAAAGGAGAGTGATGAGACCGGCCTAAATGGACTACAAGAATATAGCGTCAGCTGAAATTATTAAATTAATTTTATTCACAATAAGTCATATTAGAATTCAACGGATTCTTTTTAATAGCAAATTAATTTTAAAAGGATTTTAGTCGGAAAGACATGAAACTAATCAAACTTGTACGCTTTTTCTTATTTCTAATTCAAGCAAAGATTTTTCTATTCTGCCATAAAGTTAATATTTTCTTTTATTTCTGACCAACCAAACAAATTATAAAAATGTTGGATATATAAGACATCATCATCATCAATCTCCTTTCAGAGACTGTTCAGATTTATGTAATAAAAAAAATTAAAAAATCAAAATTTCATTTTTATTCGACACAAAAACAAAACGCATGTATATAATTTCAATTTTCAATTACGCAAAATTCGAACTAAATATTTAAGTGCCTTCAACCAAATTAATCAGGAGGAATGTGCTTAAAGCGAGATTACATAATAATTACTATCGTAATTATAGATAAATATAAAATGATAAACTGCCAGCATTAGCAACAGAGTTCTTTCATAAGACTCGACGCAGGCAATTGTTGAATTTAGTGGGATATTTTGGAACGAATATTTTTATATTACCTTGTAATAATTTTACAATAATAATTAAAACGCACTTTCAATTGTATAATTATAACCCTACGGTTATATTAATTTTTATAGTTAAATTAAACTATACTTATTACGCATATGTGGATAATTTCATATATCGTTGAAAGTATAACGTGACGTATAAGTGACATAACTATGTGCCTTAAAAAACAAAATTTCGTATTACGCACTCACTCAAGAAAACAATAACAATGTTACAGTCCATGACATTTTCTATAGAGTATGTAGTAATTTTGTTAGTGTAAAACTTTCAACAATTCTTTAATGTTACTTTACAAATAAGCTTTGTATTCCCGGCTTAGCCTGCGTTGTTCGTCAGTCACTTTTTAACGAAATTTCGTTATGCATTTACAGTGGCGTAAAATGGTTTCGATTAAACTAAAGCATTGAATGAAGTTACCTAACTAACAAAGTTCGAAGTTCATTCATTAACAATCATTTATATGTTCACTAACAATCATTTTATGACTTCTATTTTATATACTACCGTGTTGGTTCGGGACATTTTTGTAGAATATACAATCTGATGTTCTGCCAGGCCGCTCGTAAAAGGCGAAAAATTACCAACATTAGCAACGTGGCTACTAGGTGGTAGAGTTCTGTATTGTCTCGCCCGGGACTAGCACCACCGCCTATTGACACTATTTGTTTTATGCTCTACCCTATGTTTCATCATTGGTGCACTTCGAGGAATAACATTATAATCTTTTTTAATTATTTCTTTAGCGCAACTAAAAGGTGCGCGCTTCGAAATAGTTTAGTTGCGCTTCATTAAGTGCGCTTAAAAATGGTTGCGCTTTGAGGAATACCCCGCAAAAAGTATGTAACGTATTTACTAGCACGCGGTGACTGAGCGACGAGCGTATAAAACTATAAACTATGTTATAATGTCTAGCGTCTCAGTCTAGCACGTTACTCGTAGATCGCGATTCGTAACTTCGTATGCTTAAAGTTATAACTACGGCTTACGCTAGCCGCTAGTTATATAGCGTGTTGTTATGTTATAGCGCCGAATGCGAATCTAAATAGCGTACGCTGTACGTTAAGAATACATAGCGTGCTATAATAAAACGTTATGCGTTATATCAACCACAATTACCAAGAAACGACCATCGCATTTAGACATCAAAAATACTTTGGCTTTAGACTCTTGGTACAACTCTCGGAAATCACCTGTAAAAACTTAATGTAGCTAATAAAACATATCTGTTGTCTTTAAAACTTTATGAATAACTAGCGACCTGCCCGCGGTTTCACCCGCGTAGCTTTTGTTCCCGTGGGAATATCGGAAAGGTTTATATACTAAAACCTTCCTCAAGAATCAATCTATATATTAAAAAAACGGCATCAAAATCCGTTGTGTAGTTTTAAAGATTTAAGCATACATTGGGACATAGGGACAGACAGAGAAAGCGACTTTGTTTTATACTATGTAATGATTGGTAATTAATCATAGAACACAATATTGTAATTAATTCTGATTATCTATTTGCTATTACCGCCCCGTTGGTCGAGTGGTTAGCGACACTGACTACGCAATCAACTGGGCTCGGGTTCGATACCCGACGGGGACAAGCATTGTGTGATGAGCA
The DNA here is from genome assembly GCA_036924255.1 of Apodemia mormo. Classification (NCBI taxonomy): domain Eukaryota; kingdom Metazoa; phylum Arthropoda; class Insecta; order Lepidoptera; family Riodinidae; genus Apodemia; species Apodemia mormo. The sequence continues at coordinate 30,961,431 of JAUPFN010000017.1, forward strand.
TAAATATTTGTATTTCCGGGTTTGGGTGTTTCTTATGTATGTAAAAGTATTTACATATGTATTTCTATATATAATATCGTTGACTATCACCTATAACACAAGCAAATAATTTGCTTACTTTGGGGTTAAATCAGTAACTGTAATTTGTCCCGTGAATATTTATTTACTAGCTGTTACCAGCGACTTCGTCCGCGCAGACTTCGTTTACTCCGCACAGCCCCTCCAACGTAGGTGATAGCGTGATATGTAGCCTATATATTGACCCGACCTATTAGTAATATTCATGCAAAATTTGAAGTAAATCCATGTAGTACTTTTTGAGTTTACCCCGGACATATATACAGACAAACAGTTAAAAATTCTAATAACTATATTTTTGGCTTCGATATAGATTGTAGATCACGCCCCAAGTATTCTTTTAAAAAAATATTTAATGTACAGTTTTGACTTTCCTACGATTTTATTATATGTGTAGACTGTAGATAGATATGTGTAGTGACCGGTTTTGTAAAAGGTTTCGCTCGTAGCGTATCTATTGACGTCGAGTCTTCAATTATCTGCCAAATTTCATCAAGTCAACCATTTAGAAGTTTAGCCATAAAAGCATAACTGACAGATTTTCTTTCTTTTAACTTATTTTTTTATCTATAATTAATTATAAATGTAGATTTCTTTCTTATAAGAATATTTAAAATATGAGTATTAATATGGATGTGGCTTACATCTGCCATGATTTCAACATCTATACATATAATATTAAAATCGTAGGAAAGTCAAAACTGTACATTGAATATTTTTTTAAAAGAATACTTGGGGCGTGATCTACAATCGATATCGAAGCCAAAAATATAGTTTTTAGAATTTTTGTCTGTTTGTCTGTATGTATGTCCGGGATAAACTCAAAAACTACTTCAAATTTTGCATGAATATTACTAATAGGTCGGGTTAACATATAGGCTACATATTATCACGCTATCACATACGGTGCTGCTGTATGCGGAGTAAACGAAGTCCGCGCGGACGAAGTCGTGGGCAACAGCTAGTTTCGAATATTTTCTTTCCAACCCAATATCTCTTAGATCTCATTTCAGTACGTGTGTAATTCAGACATCAAAAAGCCGGACAAGTAGAGTTAAAATCGCGTGGAGGGGATTCCGTACTAGATTATCTAAATTTGTTACTTCAAATACCATCAATTTCGAATAAGTTTTCCTACAGTCTATAGGAGAAGTATTTTAGTGATTCATTTTATGCTTAGTAGTTTCGGAGAAAAGGAGATGCATTAAAATTTGCCTATATTTTCTTATTCAACACCCAAAAAGTTGTCCGACATGTTTGAAATATATTTACCTTATACACCCATGTTTGGGCTATGTGTACCAATAGGCCCAGCAGTTTTAGATCAAATTACATGTGATAGGCGGAGAGTGAGACAGACCACTTGTTAACCTATTAATTTTCAAATCTAAAACAACGCAAGTACATAAAGAGCGTTTTGTAAAGGTTTGGCTTTATCTTAACCTCAAAAATACCGATTTTTATGGACTTAAATATAAGGGGTTCGAATCAATAAACCGGTTTATACAGGGTTTCTAGAAATATTCCTTTGAGGTTAGCCGCTCCCAACCTCTGTCGTCGCTGAGCGTGGCGTTTAGGATTAAACTGTTTTATATAAGAAGCGCTCTCATATCAAATGCGCTCTGAGCGAAAGCTTTTATGAAAACCAGTGAAAACCTCTATTAACCGGTATTTTTGATTGGTTTCAAGCCCTGAGATTAGAGACGTACAAAAGATTCTATAAGGGTTCCGTTGTGTCCTTTTTTGTACAGAACCCTGAAACCACTCAAACTTTCTTAGTACCTGCTATTTATTTAATCGATTTATATATAGTTATTTAATCCATTTATACATAGTTCTATTAATTATCGGCTCTGACAGACGAACAAAGGGAAAAACACATGAATGATCCTATAAGAGTTTCTTTTTTCCATTTGAAATACATACATATCTTCACACCAAATCCCTTACGGAGTAAGCAGCGAGAATCATGTTCCACATCGCGATCCCTGCAGACTTGTCTCGCCTCCTCCACTTTCATTATTCTCTTCATACTAACACACCGGTTGCAATGACTCTTGACACCACATTCGGACAGTACTAAATCGATCTGATCATGTAATGTCAGCCTTAGTCTGCCTAGGTACCTATATCCTTTCACATTTACATTGTATATCTGTTTTGTTAATTTTTCATCTACCATGTTTTCTACATATCTTTTGATACGTAACCCTAAATCCACTCAAGCATTCTTAGCACCAGCTATTTATTTAATCCATTTGTTCTATCATTACTTGTGATTGCTCCAGGCTGTTAATTCAGTTATCTTTAACGCTCGCCTAACGCCAATTTAGCCCCGGTATATTCTCTAGTTCAAACTCCATTAGAACTTTCCCGTAATACTACTAAGTGCGTCGTTTCATATTTCGTATTACTTGGTAATGTAAGCAAATATTCCATGTTGCGACTGAAATTAAATAATTAGCAAATATCGTGTTGCTAGTGTAGGAATATTATCTTATCTATGAGAATATTATTAAGGTGAAAATATTAGGTGTTCAAACGGGCTGCTCTTGGAATTATTTATCAAATTTGAAAGGCTTTCTGGAAGATTGAACAAATGAATGAATGAAAGTCCTTTTGAATTTGATAAACTATTTACGAAAGACTACTCATTTATTTATATAATTTAATTATACCAACCTATTAAAGGTTATTATTAATATCTATCTTCAGGGATTGAAATGATAATTATTATTATCAAGATCAATTTAGGTAGATAATTCATCTTTGATAAGTATAATTGAAAATATTTGCTACTTTAACGACTTCGACTATTCAGATACACACAATCCTTATCCAGTTAACGCAGTGGAGGTTGATATTCCACTCATTAATTTAAATATCTGGTTGGCCGAGCTTTGCTCGGTTTTTCACATATTTTTGAAATCGATCTTTTCTTGGACCTTGAAACTTGATAAATCGATTCCTATAGAATAAATAATTTTTTTTTGTACCTGGTTGACCGAGCTTTGCTCGGTTCACATACCCATATCTTGGGAACCGAGCTTTTCTTGGACCTGGAACCTTGATAAATCGATTCCTTGACCCGAAAAACCCCTAATTTGTGACTTTCATGAAAATCGTTGGTGCCGATTCCGAGTTTCCAATTATATATATATATATATATATATATATATATATATATATATATATATATATATATACACACATATATATATATATATATATATATATATATATATATATATATATATATATATATATATATATATATATATATATATATATATATATATACAAGAATTGCTCGTTTAAATGTATTAGATTTACTAAATAGTATGTAAGTGGATAACTTCTCATATTATATATATACATATATATATACATATTATATATATATATATATATATATATATATATATATATATATATATATATATATATATATATATATATATATATATATATATACAAGAATTGCTCGTTTAAATGTATTAGATTTACTAAATAGTATGTAGGTGGATAACTTCTCATATTTTGGTTTGCAAGTTTTAGCCACGAAATTATGAACAAAAGATAAACAAAAAATTACCCTTACCAAGATTGTACAATTCGTATAATTTATTTTCTTTAGAAAACTTCTTGTTTCTAATGTGAATTTTGATAAGTACCTAGTACGAGTTTAAAAATTACAAAGCTTATCATTGATATAAAAAGAGGAAGATACGTTACGTTCATACATAGCATTCGATAAAATTAGGCTCGGCATAATACATATACACCGACAATTACACACATAATCAGAGTGCTAAGTGTGAGTTTTTTTTTCTTTTCGCATTCGATCGTGAGCGCGTTTAGAGTTTACTAGGAATTTGTATGTGATTTGTACAGCGACACCTAGTGGTAAACTGGTTTCTCACGTTTACCACTAGGTGGCGCTGTACAAATCACATACAAATTCCTAGTAAACTCCAAACGCGCTCACGATCGAATGCGAAAAGAAAAACTCACACTTAGCACTCTGTAATCACATCATAAACATGGTTACCGATAAACAAAGACAGAGATAGGGCGGATACCCTCGTACGAGCGAAATATCAGTCTGTCTGTCTGTCTGTTACGCTTTCACGGCCAAACCACTGAACCGATTTGGATAAAATTTGGTACAAATATAGTTTGAGACCCAAAAAAGGACATAGGATAGTTTTTATCCCGGAAATCCCACGGGAATGGGAACTATGCGGGTTTTTATTTTAGAATTTTTTCCAGGCGAACGAAGTCGCGGGCACAGCTAGTCATATATATAATTGTAATTGCATAAGTTGATAGAAAATGCTATGCAATAGCTTTACCGCGGCAGTCTCCGAGTGCCACACGTCTTTTTTTAAATATGTATTTTTATTTAAATTTTATATATCCATATTTTCTTTGTACCTACACACTACTCTTTCTGTTAGCCCAAAGGTTGACTGGGAGAGAATGCAACGCCTTTTGTACAATTTTACTTATGTAAGTGTACAATAAAGTATAAATAAATAAATAAAATAAATAAAAATATAACATATTTTAATTACTTAGCTATTTATTACCTGAAACTTTGCTCATGTGTCCCAAAACATTACTTTCTATTGCTCGCTATGTCCGTCAGTATGTCCGTCCGTCCGCAGTCTAGCCCTGAGGTTCTTACTAAAACGCTATGATTTGGCATGAATATACGTATTAGTCACGGCAACAAAGAGTTAACATAAAATATTGAAAAATTTTTGTTAGGGTAGCTCTTCTACATGTAAAGTGGGGATGTTAATTTTTTTTTCTCATGTACCCACCCCATAGTATGGGATACCGTTGGATAGGTTTTTATATATTATTGTAGGTTTGACGATATAATTTTTCGATTACGGGATTCGTTTATGAAATACTAGCTGCAGCGTGCAGCCCGCTGTATTATAAAAGTTTTTGGAGAATACCGCGGTATCACTTTACTTTTCCGGGATAAAAAGTAGCCTATGTGCTATTCCAGGTTACCATCTACCTGCGTGCTAAATTTCATGCGAATCCGTTCAGTAGTTTTTGCGTGATTGAATAACAAACATCCTTCCAAACAATCAAACTTTCGCATTTATAATATAATAATTAATTAATATAATAATAATAATGAGTATAGATTAAGCTTTAAAGCGCTAATTTTTGTTAAAGTCAAGTGTTTTTGTCAGCTAAACGGTTAGTTTTGGGAGTGGAGGGGGGGGATTCACAGTAGCAGTAAATATAACGAAGTTAAAAGGAAAGCTGTCACGGCTTAGAAGGCTTTACAAGTTTTTGAGTAATAGTCCACAAACTTATATAAAATAAACTTGGAGAAGTTTTTATAGACGCGTGAACCTGTGGTACGGATATATCCGTCATTGACGTTAAATAGGTTTAATGTTCATTGTATGAAACAACAAAAGCTCTCGTCTTAATCCGCAATATTGTAATGAGAAACTTCAAAACCCTACATTGCACGTGGCCCAACCCGTACTTTACCAATTTTTTTGTTAGTGTCGATAGGGAAGCGCTTGACCACGATCTCGCCTGATGGTAAGCTAAGATGTGGCCTAAGATGGAACGCGCTTCCCTAGACCTGTACCTTATTATACCTGTTCACTCTTCTCTTGAAAATCCCCAGATTGTACTCGTCGGGGAACACAGACACAGGAAGCATGTTCCAGTCCCTTGCGGTTCGAATAAAGAATGTCGAGTCGACTCACTTTGTCCGGGTACATGGAACATCCACCATATGGCGATGCCTAGAATCTGTGCGCCTCGACGATCGATAGAAAAACGGGGATGATTAGATTGGCATCGCCCCAATTAGAGACTGCCTTTAAGGACAGGTTCATACGATCGACAATCGCCTCTCTGTGAGGCTTTGTGTGTGTGAGTGAGGTTTTCGGATCTGTGTCGTACTGGCGCGCGCGCTGTATGCGTAACACTCCACAACAGTGCTATCGTTTGTGTGCCCATAGATACCGGGCTTCAGCAGATCGTTAATGTGTAGCAGGAATTGAGTTGCGGAGAGAACTAATTCCTGAGGGACTCCGGCATTTATAGCCATTTGGTCGGACGAGCAGCCGTCGATGATTATTCTAATCGACCGGCCACTCAGAAAATCTGAGATCCAGGCGCGGAGATCAGTAGGCAGACCGTAATATGGAAGCTTGTATATATATTGCCTTTGACGATCGGATACAGTTTTTGCAACTAACTGTATTTGGAATTACAGACAATGAAAAACGACCAAATAAAGATATAGATAATTTGATCTAAAACTACAATATGTACAAAATGAGATATTCTACACTCGTAAACCATTCTTAGATGTAGCTGAGTCAGCTTTATTCAACAGGAGAACCGCTGTATAAGGGCTACCAAAGGATGGAAATAGGGGGTACCAAAACCAAACGTGATCTGTTTTTATCACTTTGCTTGTGTACTTGCTTGAAAACTTTACATAAAGTTAGCCTTTTGTTCTGTTGTTATTTGTTATTTTCTCGTATGTAACTTTTTTGTGTAGGTACAATTAAGGGTTAAATAAACATATATATATATATATATATATAACTCGCGCCACCCGCGCACGCATGCGGTTGACATTACATTCTTAAGATAAAGTAAATTAATAAATAAATATATATTATGTACAATATTTATTAATTAATTTACAAAATGGCTTAACAGCAATATTTATGACATAATTTTGATAGACTTACAGTACTACTTAACGTACTTAACGTATTAGTTAATTAAGCAATCAGATCAGCAATGGTAAGTATTGTTTGGTAGCCTAATACAATCATACATGGGCTAATATTTTTCCTGATACAGATAGATATGTTTTCACCAATATATTCAATTTTAAATATAAATTCGAATATTACTATGACCACACGAAAGATGTCGACAGACACTGACGCCGACCGTGTATATATATATATATATATATATATATATATATATATATATATATATATATATATATATATATATATATATATATATACACAGATATTTCCCGCTCAGTAAATAAAACGTTATAATATATACATCAACGTTATAATCATACATCCGAATAAATACATCTAATATATAGTAAACTGCGGAAAACCCTCGCAGATCTATCTATACCATCTAGATTCTAGTCAATAATGTTATATAATTGTATGTTATTTTTTTTTCTCAAAAAGTATTACATGTTTCAAAGTTTTGCAACCCTACAAAACAACGGATATAAAAATATTACCCACCGAGCTTCCTCGCAATTAGATAAATTATTTCGGAACAATAAAATGGCGTAATCTTATACAGCTCAGCAATAAGTTATTGCTTGGGTTGCCAGCTGTTGAGTCAGATTTCGGACGTTCCGATATTTCAGCTAACAAGATCTTATATTTTTACATGTAATGTTATATTTCTTACATTAATTTATAATTAATCGCTTGTGGTCTAGCGTTTTAATTATTTAGATTATGAGGTCCATGGTTCGATGCCGGGTCACCTAAAAGTTTTATTGTATTTTTCTTATTAATCTAGGCCCCTCTCCTCATCAAATTGGCCCGGATTAATACGCAGATTATTTAATATTTATATATTAGATGTGGGTTACTTAATTTCACCTTAAACGGCTGAATATGATGGAATTCAGTGCAGAGATGAATCTTCACCTTGTTCTTTTCCCGAGAAAAGAATAAAGTTGTTGTTTTTTTTTTTATCTTTTCCCGAGAAAAGAAAAGAGTTGTTGTTTTTTAACACGCTTTTATTAGTTTCACCTGTATGTTTGTATGTTTGTTTGTAACCGACTTCTTTGGGCGCGATTTTGACCCACTTTAAACGGCCAGATTTCGTTCAAACCAATAATTATCTTTAGCCGATTTCTCTAATGTTGACAAATTTTTGAATACTTAGGAGAATTTTAACTTTACAAAACAAATAATAGTTTTAAATAAAAAATAAAAAAATCACGCTCTTATAACTAAACCAAAGTAAAAAGTAAAAAATAAATAATAGTTTAAAAAAAACTAAAACAAAAATTATAATAACCAAACTAAAAAATAGAGAATAAATTTTAATAAATTTGAATTAAAAATAGTGTAAAAAATTTCATAAATAAAAATCAATAATTGTACAAATAAGAAAAAAATGTATTTTATAAAAAAGGGTGGCTTGATTTTTTTAAGATATCATCGAAATGATAATCCTTCTACTCATATATGTCAGTAAAATATTAATAACTATTGACAACATGAACCTCACGCTTTTTTTTACAATAAAATTCATTTTTTTATATTACCACTTGAAAAAATTTTACTCCTTATAAAATGTTTATATTAGATGCTTTAGATAAAAACTGCCTCTTAGGTAGTAAATTTTTAATAAACTACAAAACTAAAATGGTTAAAAAAAAATAGTTCTCATAAAAGAATAGTAGCCCATACAGGAAGCCCTCGAGTTGAACGACGGGGCCATGCCTGGGACATTATTGGGAAGCCCATCTTGGCAAACCTACATTGTCCTATGCCCGGGCCATAACTGGGCAATCAGCCTTGGCCATTCCATTTACCCAGGCTTTATTGATTACCCAGGCTTGGGCCAAAACTGAATAACCTACCTAGCCTTGGCCAAGCCTAGAGTCGCCCTAACTTGGGCCAAGTTTGTGTAACCTAACCTCGGCCATTCAATGGCGATCCAGACTTGGGCCAGGTCTGAGCAACCTAGCTTTGGCCGACTCAATGATTACCCGAGCGTTAGCCAAGACTGGGATGCCTAGCCTTGGCCGTTGAATGGCAACCCAGACTTGAGCCAGAATTCGACAACCTAACTTTGGCCATTCAATGGGAAATCCAAATTTAAGTAATCAGAATTTGGAACAGTGTATATTTATTACTTAACGAATATTTGATAGTAAATGCTAAAATTGAAAATTTATTATTTCAACAAAACAATTGTATATCGCCAAAATTGATACGGTCTTAAAAAAAAATTAAAGTATTATATATATGATATTAAAAATATACAGAACGATTTAAAAAGTCTAAAGTAAATGTAAGAACTTGATTTTTGCTTTTTTTTTAAATTAATAAACATTTGTAAAAAAATAGATAATTTTCATCAAAACACAAAATTAAATAACATAAATTATATAAATAATAAACCGTCACACTCTGTCACCATATAGATTTAGCTTATATGAATGGTGAGATATGCTTTAACTTATCGGTCGTACGGAGTAGGGGCTAGTGGTTGATCTGACAAGCGCGCGGCTCGGGTTTGAATCTCGGTTAGGGTAAATGCAATTTTCACTTTATTTCTATAATTAGCGAAAGTTAGGCCTAAATTAAGAGTTAAATCATCTGAACTTGCTTTAGCTCTATATCAAAAACGAAATAAATTATTGACAAGTAAAAAATTCCTTTTTTTTCAATTTCAACTAACAACTACTCATTTTATAGGCGACTGAAAATAATTTAATCGTTTCGTAGAATATTACTATTATATTTCAGAGAATTCAATTTATTCGAAATTGGTTTTTTAATACTAATTTGGTTTCACAATAAACAATTAAATTCTTAATATATTCTGTTCTTAATACTTCTTTTAGTAAATTCTATAGTGGTGAATAAGCCTGGGCTTGCTTTGGCTTAAAAACTTGGGCCAGTCTTGGTTAATAATCTTGGGCCAGTCTAGGCAACCAAGCTTGGCACCCTGTTATCACTCCAGACTTCTACCAAGGCTGGGCCAAAGCGGGTTTACAAGCATGGGCCAGAGATAGACAGCATTGCGCCAAGCATGGCCCATATCTGGCCCCGTCGTATTGTCCTGTATGGGAGTACGACAGGAACGCCTTTCACACTTACACACACACACGCACACACATGTATAAAGCGTGTAAGTGGTTCCGTGCTTCTACCGCGGCACTCGACTAGGTATGCGTATTAGAGTTTGCAACAGCGTCTGCGCATATAACTTAGATTTCACGAGCCACGAAGAGTCCGCCACCGTCTCTGTGACTGAGTAAAAAAACAAAAAAAAAACAAAACAAAAAACAAAATAAATGTACATAATATTTATAGATATAGATATATCAGGATCCATGTTAATTTTACATGGATATAATATATCGATATACAGTTTTATAGTTTTCGTTTTTTATTAATTATAATTAAACGACACTGAATTAGTTAGCCATTTGCATTCGATGATCTACAATTGTCGATTAGAATTTTTTTAAAAAAAGTAATTCAAATAACTGATTTTTTCATAAGTTACAATGTTTCCGGAGTTTCATACATGACGGACAGGAAAATTTTTTGACCTATTTTGATATTTTTTTCCGTTTCTATTGCACTAAATAATTTTTAGCAAGTATAGGATTAATCTCCATTAAATTATCTCGACAATAGTATGCAAAATATCTTGATTCCGTTAACTAACAAGGCTATAATACTAAAAATAGTTGCCAAAACAAGGCGAAAAAAATTTTTCGATCGTAAAGCACTCTCTGATGCTTCGCATCATGAGTCGTGCAATAGTTTAAAATTAAAAAAACAAGCTATTATAAATAAACCAAACTAAAAAGTAGAAAATAAATAATAGTTTAAAAAACTAAAAAACACGCTTTTTATAGAAAACCGAACTAAAAAATAGAAAATAAATTTTAATAAATTTAAATTAAGAATAGTGTTAAAAATGTCAATAAATATAAATTAATAATAGTGTGAATAAAAAAATATATTTTATTTTAAAAAAAGCGTGGGGTGCTTTTTAAGATATTATCGAAATGATAATCACTCTACTCATATCTGCCAATAAAATATTTATAACTATTGACACTATGCACCCCACGCTTTTTTTAAAATAAAATATATTTTTTTATTCACACTATTATTAATTTATATTTATTGAAATTTTAACACTATTCTTAATTTAAATTTATTAAAATTTATTTTCTATTTTTTAGTTCGGTTTTCTATAAAAAGGGTGTTTTTTAGTTTTTTAAACTATTATTTTTAATATCTTAAGATAGCAAACAAGTGGCTCTCCTAATGGAAAGAGATACCATCGCCTATAGACATCAAAGATGTTAATTGTGCGTTGCTATCCGTGTGGCGTAATGGTAATGCCACATGCGTAAGTCTACCGGCTACCTTACCTTTCAAACTGGAACAAAACAATGAAAAGCATTGACGCTATTGCGGCAAGATCAGATAAGGCGGTGGTACCAACCGGGTGAGTCATTGCGGAACTCTACCATCTAGTAGTCATCATGGTAGTCACATGTCTAGCCATTCGGTCACTTTTACGACCTGCCTGGTAGAACAGCAGTTGGACAATTTTTCAAAAGAGCCCAGACCAACTTGGGGGAGGGAATGGAATTCAGTATGCAGATGGACGTTCACCTTGTTTTATCCGAGAAAAAAGAAGAGTTAAAAGAATATTTTGCACTAACGGATGACAGAACAGCTAGTGTTACCATAAAATGTTATTGATGTCCCGAAAATCCTTGCCCCATATTTGGTCAACCTAGTAGTAACAGAGAGTAATGACGTAAGATTTATAGAGACGCGGAGGCTAATGGAAATAGGAGGTACTACAGCTGTGTACAACATATTTTCATCTTAACTTCTTTGATATGGTGAATTACTACCAGTACAGTCAAGCAGACATATTTTGTATATTAAGTATTTAGTATAATTTTTATAGTTAATATATACAATTAACTAACATAATATACAATTTTACGGTGACATATATGTTTTATGGGCTCTTTTTAATAATAAATATTCACGGGACAAATTACAATTACTGATTTAACCCCAAAGTAAGCAAATTATTTGCTTGTGTTATGGGTGTTAATCAACGATAGAAATACATATATAAATACTGGAATATATTTGACGGCGCCACTGTGTTTTGAGAGTGTCAAGAAACGTCAAAAGTGATAATGACATTTGACAGTGACATTTAGAATAGTATAGTAATAGTATTTGACGTTTCTTCACTCTGACGCAACTTCGGGCTCTTTCGTGCGCAGAGGCAAACGGATCATAATCCATTTGCATCTCGTTGAAGCAAGACGTGCCCGGTGGAGCGTCATTACTTTATTATAATATCGAAAGTGCTGATTATATTACTGCTGATATTTTACTGAAATAATTATTGGATATTGTTAACTTTCAAACAAGTGGTTTTAATTCTCCTCGCCCGCCTACCCACGATCGCTCGGCAGCCACAGATGGACATAGAGAATAAAGATAATGGCAATGTGCCGTTATCAGATGTGGGATATGAAGGGCTTATTTCTGAGGAGAATACTCGTACCAGGTCATCAGCACCGGCACCGGAACAAAGCCTGTCGCAACAAATGGAGTTGTTTTTGTCTCGAATGATGGCTTTATCACAGCCACAACCTGCAAGCAGTGCGTCTATCTAGTTAATTGAGTTCAACCCTGACGACAACGAAGCAGACATAGAAGGTTGGTGCAATGTGACCGAAATTGTAATCAACGACCGCAAGTTAGAAGGGGCAGACCTGCTATTGTTACTCACACGAGCACTTAAAGGCCGAGCTTCTACCTGTTTAACACGACTGCGAGCATCTCAGCTGACATGGCCTCAAATAAAAGAACTATTGCTCGCGCAGTTTGCCAAACCTATGATGCCACAAGATTATTTCGATGAAATTCTACGTTTCCAAGTCGGTGTTAAAGAAACCGCGAGTGAGGCAGCCATACGCCTTTGGAACATCATCGGACGCATTCCACGGAAGGAAATGCCTGAAGACATAACCACGGGATTTGTATCGTCGGTTTTATGCCAAAAGGACGGAATGATTCGTCGTGAGCTCCACTCTCATAACCCAACTACTAGATCTCAACTTCTGCGAATTCTAAACGGCATTTCGCTAAAACGAAAGCACGAGAGCAGTGATAACTATGATGCAGAAGTAAAAAGAACCCGATTTAACGAACCACGCTTTACGGGAACATGTCACCGCTGCGGTACTTCAGGTCACAAAGCAATCGACTGCCGTAAGCGAAAAGAAGAGCCTATTGCTTCGGACAAGATGCGCAGTAAAGCATCCAGAAGCGCTGACAGACCAATCACCTGCTTCGTTTGTGGACGACCAGGACACCTGGCGTCAGCGTGTCCCGATCGAGTGGGTGGCAGCGCAGCAACGGCGGTCAAAGAGGTTCATGTGTGTGAACGCAAGGCATCGAGGAGCACGTTAACTACATCATCCGGTGAGTCAGTTTCCTTTCTTTTTGATAGTGGATCTGCTTGTTCATTAGTAACTAATAGCTACGCCGATAAGTTCCCTGGTACTGCACAGGGTGAATTAGTGTATCTGACGGGCATTGGTAGCGGTGATGTGGAATGTTTCCCAGGTTATTAGTTCCATCAATGTCCAAGGCCTTTCGCTCTCAGTATTGTTTCAAATAGTACCCGATGGCACTATTGCTGAACCGGTAATATTAGGCAGGGATATATTAGAGGAGAATGTGCGCGTGCATATCGAAAACGATCGAATTACCTTTTCTCAGCATAAAGAAGTTAACTTAGTTGACAAGTCTAGCTACTTTGATTTTGCGAATATTGATACGGACTTACAAGGTGATGACAAATCGGCTTTGATTAGGATTTTAGAGAAATACAGTGAGTTCTTTATCGACAATATACCAACGCGACGAGTCACGACGGGTGTTCTCCGGATAGATCCTATTGATCCAAATAAAACTGTTCAAAGGCATCCTTATAGGTTAGCACCCGCAGAAAAAGAAATAGTCAACGAGAAAATAGAGTCCCTATTAAAAGCGAACGTTATTCGGGAAAGTAGTTCTCCATTTGCGAGCCCCATTTTGTTGGTCAAAAAGCACGACAACACTGATAGGATGTGCGTAGACTATAGGGAACTCAACGCCAACACACGTCCCGAGCATTATCCGTTGCCATTGACGAACAAATTGACCGTCTCCATGGCGCGCACTATTTTTCGTCATTAGATATGGCGTCGGGCTACCACCAAATACCAGTTGATCCCGATAGCGTAGCAAGAACGGCATTGGTGACACCGGATGGTCAATACGAATATTTGGCAATGCCGTTTGGTTTACGAAATGCCGCTTCCGTATATCAGCGCTGCATTAACACAGCTCTCGGGCCCTTAAAAGACAAAGTAGCGATGGCTTACATGGATGACGTCATGTGCTATTCAAATGACGTCACTACAGGACTAGAGCGTCTAGACTTAACTTTGAAAGCTCTTTCTGAAGCAGGTTTTTCTTTAAACTTCAAAAAGTGCAAATTCATGAAAAGCGAGATAGACTACCTTGGCTATGTCATAAAAGCAGGAGAAGTAACACCAAACCCAAGAAAGATACAGGCTTTAGTTGACGCCCCCACTCCAAAAACAGCCACACATGTTAGGCAATTGTTAGGCCTGGCTTCTTACTTCAGACGATTCATACCAAATTTCACCCGGTTAGTGGGACCCCTTTACCCTCTAACGAAACAGAAAGGTCCTATCAAATGGACAGACGCTCACAACGCCATTCACAAAAAGATTATCAACATACTTACGTCAGAACCGGTGTTAACAATATTTGATCCAGACTCCCCCGTTGAGCTCCATACTGATGCGAGCTCTGAAGGCTACGGGGCTATATTAATCCAGAGAAAAAATAACGCCCCTCACGTGGTGTCTTACTTTAGCCGTCGAACATCTGACGCGGAATCAAGGTACCATTCATACGAGTTGGAGACCTTGGCGGTCGTTCGTGCGGTTAAAAATTTCCGGCATTACTTGTATGGTCAGCATTTCACGGTCTTCACAGACTGTAACTCTTTAAAGGCATCCAAATCAAAAACCGATTTAACTCCACGCGTACATAGATGGTGGGCATTCTTACAAGCATACGACTTCGATATAGTCCATAAACAGGGCATTAGCATGAGCCACGCCGACTATTTATCTAGAAACCCTATTTTGGAGCCTATACCCAGTGCGCAGGGATTGAAGGATCTAAGTGACCCAAGAAAAGGGAATAAAGAAGTTCACTTTATAGAGTTACATCAGGGTTGGCTGGCTGTAGAGCAAAAACGTGATAGCGAAATATGTGACCTTATCAACAAACATAAAAATAATGAGTTACCAGAAACCATTGCACGCACGTATGACGTGCGAAAAGGCATACTGTATAGGAAAATTGAACGCAATAGAACCAGCTCGTGGTTACCAATTGTTCCCAGGTCCCTAACATGGACACTTATAAATCATGTCCATTCAGAAATTAAGCACCTTGGGGCAGATAAGACACTTGACAAAATATACGAACAGTACTGGTTTCCACAAATGTCCAAGCAGGTGCGCAGATTTGTAGACTCATGCATAGTATGTAAAGCTTCAAAGGGATGTTCAGGAGCACAGCAAGTTCGACTTCATCCAATACCCAAAGTGTCCACGCCTTGGCATACCATACATATAGACATCACAGGCAAACTAAGTGGTAAGAGTGATAGGAAAGAATATGCGTCCGTAATTATAGATGCGTTCACCAAATATGTCCTCTTAGAATACACACCTTCCCTCGACGCTGCAAGCGCAATTCAATGCCTCAAAAAAGCAGTTTGCCTATTTGGTGCCCCGAAGCGCATAATAGCAGATCAAGGCAGATGCTATATTAGTGCAGATTTTAAACGGTTTTGTAAAGAACATGGTATAGAGCTCCACCTTATTGCCACCGGCTCCAGTAGAGCCAACGGCCAAGTCGAGCGGATAATGCGCACCTTAAAGTGCCTGCTCACAATTGTCGAAAACGATCCAAACAAAACGTGGCGAGACGAACTCCCCGAAGTTCAACTGGCGTTGAATAGCACCAGATCCAGAGTAACGGGGTACTCACCTACGGAACTAATGTTCGGCATACGATCACAGTCATTAGGGATATCAACCTTATCCGTGCACGCGGAACCTGAACCCCGTTTAGACTTAGACACTATTCGGCATAATGCTTCTGAAAATATCAAAAAAGCTGCTTCATCGGAAGAAATACGTTTTAACCGGGGTAAATCAAAAGTGAGACCATTTAGTGTAGGTGACTTTGTCTTTATAAAAAGTAGTGAGCGCAACCAAACCAAACTACAGCGAAAGTTCAAAGGTCCTTTTACTATAGTCCGGGTATTAGATCACGATAGGTATGAGCTGCGAGACATTGATGGATCTAACCGAACCTATAAATACGCCCATGAAAACCTACGTGCGGTACCCGGGGGCTATGGTGGGTTGATTGAAGTAGCTACTTCCTTAATTAATAATGAAGAGGAGGCCGAGACGGCGGCAGTCCATAGTCATGAGAATGGAATGGCAACATCTGATGATGATAGTGATACAGTGTCGATATCTGGCTCACACACTTTGACTGCCAGCTCTGACACCCTCTCCGCCTCTGAACATGAAGAATAGTTATTGGTGAGTTAATTAAGTGTAAACCCTGTTCTGGTGCCCACTTTTATCTAGAGTATGATAGCGGTTAGACAGTTGAGTTGAGTTGGTTATGTTGGTACAGGATGTAGTTGGTTAACAGGGCTGGCCTAAATCGGGTCGATGCCCATGACCAGACTATATTTTCCTATGTGATGTAAGATGTAGTTGATCTACTGGGCTGGCCTAAACCGGGTCGATGCCTAGGGTCAGACTGTGGCTTGTGGTGTGTGAGCTGAGTGTCAGGAAATTGGTCTGGAACTGGCCTATGTGGGTCGACGTTTCGGATCAGTTGATTGCAGCAGCTGTGTGTGGTTTTCGTGACTGGTGGAAGGGGCGCTGACGGTTATCCGGTCCACCTCACCATGTGATTTGGTGAGCTGGTCGAAGGGGTGCCTGAGGTCAGTTGTCCGCCCAGTGTGTTGGTAGTTAATGTGGGGGATGAAGACTCAGATCTCTTTAATCAGGTGACATATATGGGTAGCTGGTCAGGGATGGGCGAGCAGGCCTAGTCTAGTGCTACAAATGTGTTTTGTCTTTTCAGGTAACCCGAGGTGTGAGCTGTCGCACGAGGACGTGCGAATGTCAGTCCGGCCGTGACGGCGCCACTGTGTTTTGAGAGTGTCAAGAAACGTCAAAAGTGATAATGACATTTGACAGTGACATTTAGAATAGTATAGTAATAGTATTTGACGTTTCTTCACTCTGACGCAACTTCGGGCTCTTTCGTGCGCAGAGGCAAACGGATCATAATCCATTTGCATCTCGTTGAAGCAAGACGTGCCCGGTGGAGCGTCATTACTTTATTATAATATCGAAAGTGCTGATTATATTACTGCTGATATTTTACTGAAATAATTATTGGATATTGTTAACTTTCAAACAAGTGGTTTTAATTCTCCTCGCCCGCCTACCCACGATCGCTCGGCAGCCACAGATGGACATAGAGAATAAAGATAATGGCAATGTGCCGTTATATTTAATAAAAACCCAAACCCGGAAATATAAACATTCATGCTCATCACACAAATGCTTGTCTCCGTCGGGGATCGAATCGAGCCCCGTCGATTGCGTAGTCAGGGTCGCTAACTACTCGACTAACGGGGCGGTCGAAGTTATTAAGTATTTAGTATAATTTATTAAAAAATTATCTTCACCCCCGTATCACCGAAGAGGGAGAGGTACAACCAGTGCACCTACGATAAGGCGAAGGTATTTAGTCCCACAATGTGATAGGTGGCAAGCCTCAACCGGACACTTTCTTATCCGGGCAACGTTGTTTTTATAAGAAAACTAAAGATCGACCCGGAAATCGAACTCGGTACCTCATGTGGTCAGCAACGACACCGGACCACTAGACCAAAAAGGACTTATTGTTTGTTTTCTGTCTTATAACATTGTTTATTTTATAGGACAGAAAACAAGCTGATCGATGGAAAGAGATAACCATCGTCTATACAGGCTGATAGGTAAAAGATTGTACATATTGTCATCTTTCCCCCGTGTTGGTCCCGGGGTCCTTTGAAGAATAGGCCAACTACCGTTCTGCCAGGAAGGTCGTAAAAGGCGACCGATTGGCTATACGAGTCACTACCATCGTGGCTACTAGGTGGTAGTCTGGTACCACCGCCTTACCTATTCCTGCTGCAATAGCGTCAGTGCTATTCACTGTCGTGTTCCAGTTTGGAGGGTGAGGTAGCCGGTAAACTTGTGCATGTGGTATTAGACCTGGCCACAAGATAGCAACGCACCATTAACACCTTTCGTGTCTATAGGCGATGATTGACTCTCCATCAGGAGACCCATCTGCTTGTTTACTATCTTATGATAAAAAGTGACGAGATCAAATTTAACAAGCATGCCTATATGTTTTCAACTATCTCGGCATCATTTATAAAACTTGACCTTCAAATGCAAACACATTTTTATATCATCAGATAGCAAACAAGATGATGGCTCTCCTGATGGAAGTCGTCGTCTTTTGTCGTATCGTCTTTAGACACCAAAGATGTTAATGGTGCGTAGCTGTCCCCGTAGAAGCATGGCAATGCTACATGCATAAGTGTACCGGCTACCCTATCTTCCAATCCAGAACACGACAGTGAAAAGCACTGACGTTATTGCGGCAATCAAAAGCCGTGGTAGAATATTCCCTGGAGTGCTGTTGCAGACATCTACCACCTAGTAATCACGAGGTAGTGACAGATATAGCAAATCGGTTGCCTTTTACGACCTGCCTTGCAGAACGGCAGTTGGCCTATTCTTCAAAGGAGCCCGGACCAACGCAGGGGAAAAATTTAATTTATGTTTAAAATATCCACTTTTAAATTAGAACCAGACAAGCATAGCGTGTGAGTTGTATAGACAAGCAATTGGAATTATTACTAAAACTAATCGAATTAATCGGTTGTTCAGTTTATTCGATAAAAATAGATGTTATTCGATTGTTATTGACTAACGGTTTGCGGCGGGCGATTATGACGGATACGGTTTTTTTTCGAAACGGCTATTTCAGAGTGCTAAGTGTGAGTTTTTCTTTTCGCATTCGATCGTGAGCGCGTTTGGAGTTTACTAGGAATTTGTATGTGATTTGTACAGCGCCACCTAGTGGTAAACGTGAGAAACCAGTTTACCACTAGATGGCGCTGTACAAATCACATACAAATTCCTAGTAAACTCCAAATGCGCTCACGATCGAATGCGAAAAGAAAAACTCACACTTAGCACTCAGTTGACCTTATGGGTCGTGACTGCGTCACCGGGCTTTTTGGGCGAGCAGAGTGCTTAGCCAGAATTTAAATTAATATTGGGCCAATAAAGGGCTGTCTCCTGTAAGACGGGACCTCGGCTTAGTGCCACGTTCGGACTAGTACGGACTACGGATACGGTTATCGTGTTAACGTTAATTACTTATAACGTAGTACTACTTATAACGTAGCGCACCTGTATTAATACACTCGTATATACCTAGTACTAAATAAGTAATTACTACCTAATTACAAAAGATGGCGTGAAGAGGGTGCGCTGCATAACAAAAATCTTGATAAAATCGCTGTGAGTAATAATATAATAATAATATTCACGGGACAAACTACACTTACTGATCTAACCCCAAAGTAAGCAAATTATTTGCTTGTGTTATGGGTGTTAGTCAATGATACTAATACATACAAATACATATATAAATACTAGAATATATTTAGTAAACACCCAAACCCGGAAATACAAACATTTATGCTCATTACACAAATGCTTGTCCCCGTCGGGGATCGAACCCGAGCCCCGTCGATCGCATAGTCAGGGTCCCTAACCACGGGGCGGTCAAAAGTAATGTTAGTAGTTTGTCGATTAATATTTTCGAATATATGTAACTACTAAATCGACAATTGAATACTCGATAGCACGTTTCCGATTCAGTCATTGTTTGTTTTTCCAACAACAGTCTATCGATTGTATGGGCAGGTTTACGTTTCATGTGGAATTAAACGAATTTTTTTACAGGTAATTGTCTGTCAAGTTCGCCAGTCACAAAGGTAACCAATTATTTTCTACGAGGCATATCAAGTGGCACTAAAATTTAGTGTGGAGCGATATCTGAGGCACGACTTCAATTGTAGAATTTAGACATTATGGAGTTAAACCATCGACTTTGCGTAAAGACCCATTTTCACTTTGATTAGTGCAAGTGCGAGTGTTTAGTATTAAAAATAAACCACGTGTAGACCGCCATTGATTAGTGCGAGTGTTTAGTAATCAGCGTCTATTCACTTTTACTACGCTGAATATTGATCAGTCGCACTGATCAACGGCTGTTTTCACGTATTTTTTGCTTAATACTAAGCACCTGCATTAAACACTCGCACTCCCACTAATTAAAGTGAAAACGGGGCTTTAAGCCGAGCAACGCTCTGAACATGTAGTATAGAAGTAAGGAAAACCAACTCTGTGGATAGAATTGTCCGTCAAAATGCATCCAATTGGGGTCGCGTCACCGTCGTATAAAAATTTTTTAGAAAGAAAGCGGTAAAAGTGTTTTTAATAAGTTTCCACTAAACTTATTTTTGTGTTTTTGCACTCACCCCGTGCTTGGGAAATCTTGAAAAACTTTATAAAAACAAAGGAAAATTTACGTGTCGAAATTTTTCTATGTTTTTAAAGTTTTCCAGTACATTTTTAAAAATAGTGCCTACTAGTAACGGAGCACTTGACTACTTAATATGCTCAGTACACTTTCCGTCTTCAACAGTTATGTTCACATGATCGTAGTTTATCCCATGCCAGTAGCGTTCTGGTATTTAAAACTTTATTTTCAGTAAGTTGGTCCTCCTTACCTGTAACCTCCATGGCCCTGACAGTGAAGGTAGTTCAAGGTTGCGATATTCATTTTTGTTTTACAATCAATTCCGTCGATTTTATTCATTGATATAAAAAACCCTAGATGCACAGTCCCGAATAAAACTGACACTCAAAAGTGTCCCTAATTTCTTTTAAGTAGTTATAGATATAGCAAAAACATGGTAGAGTTCGGCATTGTCTCGCCCGGGTCTGGTACCACCGCCTTACCTATTCCTGCCGCAATAGCGTCAGTGCTTGTCGCTGTCGTGTTCCGGTTTGGAGGGTAAGATAGCCGGTAAACTTATGCATGTGGCATTAGACCTCGCCACAAGATAGCAACGCACCATTAACACCTTAGGTGTCTATAGGCGATGGTTGACTCTTTCCATCAGGAGACCCATCTGCTTGTTTGCTATCTTATAATATAAATAAAAATAAAAAACCAACCTTAAGTGCAAGACTTATAGTTGTTTTTGCAAAGCAATGTACGAAAATAAATAAAATTGACAGTGACGCGGCCGACGCGATTCTATATGAAATGAGCGCACAATTTAAAATTGTGCGCTCATTTCATATAGAATTTCTGGAGGACGTTTTTGAGACACTAATTGTGTATCTTGGGTTTTTTATATCAATGATTTTATTGATTGAGACAAACTTGCGGATATCCTAGTAAAATGATTTCATCATTACAGATAAAATGCCCATTTATTTATATTGATAAATACTTTCGTGTTTTAAATTTTTTTCTGGCAGAAATTTTAATATTCATCTAAATAGTTACAAGGTCAATTTAATTTTTTGCATCACTCAGGATTTACTAGAACTTCCAAATCTGATTCACGAGTAGATCCGTACTTCAAAGATTTGCATTAATCCTTCAGCATTTACACGTAATCTCGCGTGGCGTTAAATCTTATTTAATCCTGCGACTGGATTCACGTAACTGTAAAGATGAAGTCACATAATATATGCCTACTCTGGCATATATGGCATTTAGTTCTTGGGGAGCCCTTCCCACTTTTGATTAAAGTTAAGCGCTAATACCCCTATAATCCTAACGTTAAGTAGGCATGTATCCCCCGGTGGGGTCTATCAATATTTTACTGTTTGGATTCTTGTTAATTGAATTGGATCTGAATATTTAAATAATAGATTTCACCTGTGTTGGTTCTGGCTCCTTTGAAGAATAGTTCCGCCAGGCAGGTCGTAAGAGACGACCTTTTGGCTATGCATGTCACTACCATCGTGACTAATAGGTGGTGGAGTTCCGCATTGTCTCGCCCGGGTCTGGTACCATCGCCTTAGATATTCGTATGCCTATGCCGCAATAGCGTCGGTGTTTGTCTTGGAGGGTAAGGCAGCCGGCAGACTTATGCATGTAGCATTACCATCCCGCCACACGGATAACAACGCACTGTTAACATCTTTGGTCTCTATAGACGATGTTTTCTTTTCCATCAGGAGAGTCATCTGCTTGTTTGCTATCTCGTGATATAAAAAGAAGCTACAGAAGATCGGTTGTTCCAGTTTTACGGCGTTTAAATA
Source organism: Apodemia mormo (assembly GCA_036924255.1). Classification (NCBI taxonomy): domain Eukaryota; kingdom Metazoa; phylum Arthropoda; class Insecta; order Lepidoptera; family Riodinidae; genus Apodemia; species Apodemia mormo. Next base: position 30,983,908 of record JAUPFN010000017.1, read on the forward strand.
ATATTCCATTGTTTTTTTATTCTATTACTAGCTGTTGCCAGCGAATTCGTCCGCGCGGACTTCGCATACTCCGCACAACGCCTCCCCGCTAGGTGATGATAGCATGATAATATGTAGCCTATATGTTGACCCGACCTGTTAGTAATATTCATACAAAATTTGAAGTAAATCCGTGCATTACTTTTTGAGTTTACCCCGGACATACATACAAACAGATAAACAGACAAAAATTCTAAAAACTATATTTTTGGTTATGATATCGATTGTAGATCACGCCCCAAGTATTCTTTTAAAAAATATTCAATGTACAGTTTTGAATTTTGACTTTCCTACGATTTTATTATATGTATAATAATATAGATAATATAGATTAGCGCCTCTGTGGTCTAGTGGTCCGGTGTCGGCGTTGACCACAAGAGGTCCCGGGTTCTATTCCCAGGTCGGGCAATTCAAAAATGTGTTTTTTCAAATTTTTGATAAAAACAACGTTGCCCGGAATCGGAAAGTGCCCGGTTGGCGATAGGCTTGCCACCTATCACATTGTGGGACTAGTATATTCAGTTAGGTCGGAACATTTACTTTACATTCACTTTAAAAATAAATAATAAATCTATACAAATAAATAAAATTGGAGTGTGTTTGTAATATTAAAATAACCGTTTTTTACTTAGTGCATATGGATGTATACACGGTAGATATAACAAAATATCATTTTTTTTTTAATTTTTGTCTGTCTGTCTGTCTGTTTGTTCCGGCTAATCATTGGAACAGCTGGACTGATTTTGACGGGACTTTCAGTGGCAGATGGCTGATGTGACAGGGAGTCACTTAGGCTACTTCTTTTTCTAAATTTTTCCACGCGGACACAGTCGCGGACGCAGCTAGTTTAAAATAAAATAAATATTTAAGGAGAGTCATTTCTTGGCGTTTTCTATAGAGTCCGACTCGCACTTGGCCGGTTTTTTTGTTGTGTCCGTTATTGTCAGGAAAGGGTTTGTATAAAAGAAAATGTTAAAAAATCGTATGGAAAAAGTTTTTTTTTTTAAATTTAATCCGTACTAAACCGGGGTGCAAAGCTAGTTTATATTATTTATATAGATTAGGTATTAGGTAGTTAGATAGTAGAATAGGATGTTTTTAATTTATTAATATGGCAATGTTTAAGCCCCCATCGTCCCGATTTTGAAATAAATGCGCTTTTTTCTATATCGTTTCTTATAAATATTTAACGCTGCAATTCATTAGTAGGCACTAAAGGATTCACACCATAAATTCTCCTATTTGGAAACATGATAAATTGTGGTTTCCTCGATAGAAAAAAAATTCAAAGTTACCTCTGAACAAAAAGGAAAATGCTGGATGGCGTAAATACTGTTACGAATAATCTAGAAACGTGAAGAGTTGGAACGCTGGAGGGATCTAGAAATAAAAGAAAGAGGTAGCTACTCTTATTAATAAACAAATAGATGGCCGGTATCGGAATAGCTATACCATAATGAACTTTGTGGTATACGGCATAAGGTTGAAAGTAGTGTGTACTAGGATTTATGAGTCATAACTTGTTTATCATAAGTTGATTAATTGTCTATTATATACGAGATGATGGCGGATCATTCGCAATTGTTTTAGAACTTTACCCTGGGTATAAATAGAGATGTGTGACAAATACAGAGCAGTTTTTATCAAGCGATCGAGAGCGATACTTGAAAGTGACCAGTGCGAAACGAGTTTTCTATTGTGTAGTCGGTTAAGTTTAGCGTTAGTACAGTGAGTGACTAGTGTTATTCAGAGTATTTAAGTATTACGTTGTGTTACATTGTATTTATTTGTGTTGTAAATACACGGATTTAATATAAGTGGTGTTTTCTTACAATTACGATCCCGAAGTACGTAACAATACTTAACGGAAGAAAATGACATAGAAAATAACTAATATTGATTTGGTTTCGCTATAAAAATCGGAGCCTTCTTAACGTTACCAAAACAAATGCGTTTAATGCAGGAAATACAAGTTTACTTACAAATCTTATAATTTTGGAATTCTATTTCTGATTTTAATATGTCTGGATAACTTGGCAGACAGCCCAATATATCGCATCACTTACTAACGAATATACATCACTTTCAAATACAAACTATATATATATATATATAGATATATATATATATATATATATATATATATATATATATATATATATATATATATATATATATATATATATATATATATATATATATATATATATATATATATGCCTCGTCGTGGTCTAGTGGTTAGCCTATTCGACTCAAATCATGAGGTCACTAGTTCGATCCCCGGTTCGAGCAAAAAATGTTATTGAGATTTTTTCGAGGTTTTTTTGAATATCCAAAATCAAAATGTGTCTTACCCACAGATTTAATGGATACGCCTTTCAAGACAATTTCTTAGTTTGCCAGTGTAGCTTGCAATTACACACAGAAATACAGAGTTATAATACCGATGAAATAAAATCACTTCAAGGGTAATTTTTAAACCTTGTCAACTCATTCGCTACGATAAAACAATACAACATAGTTTATTTCTATTTTTTTTATTGAACAACTAGCTGTTGCCAGCGAATTCGTCCGCGCGCACTTCGTTTACTCCGCACAGTTCCTCCCCCGTAGGTGATAGCGTGATAATATGTAGCCTATAATATGTTAACCCGACCTGTTAGTAATCATGCAAAATTTGAAGTAAATCCATGCAGTACTTTTTGAGTTTACCCCGGACATACATACAGACAAACAGATAAACAAACAAACAGACAAAAATTCTTAAAAATATATTTTTGGCTTTGATATCGATTGTAGATCACGCCCCAAGTATTCTTTTAAAAAAATATTCAATGTACAGTTTTGACTTTCCTACGATTTTATTATATGTATAGATATACATATCTACAAATGTGTCATTTTTGACAGTGATATGAGCGTTTGCTCATATGCGCGGCGACGTGTTTCTTTCCCATTGACGTATCCCCGTTGATCGAGTGGTTAGCGACCCTGATTACGCGATCGAAGGGGATCGGGTTCGATCCCCGACGGGGACAAGCATTTGTGTGATGAGCATCAATGTTTGTATTCTTGTATTCATATATGTATTTCTATGTATTAGTATCGTTAACTAACATCCATAACTCAAGCAAATAATTTGCTTACTTTGGGGTTAGATCAGTAAGTGTAATTTGTACCGTGAATATTATTATATTATCTACTAGCTGTTGCCCACGACTTCGTCCGTGCGGACTTCGTTTACTCTGCACAGCTCCTCCCCCGTAGGTGATAGCGTGATAATATGTAACGTATATGTTGACCCGACCTGTTGGTAATATTCATGCAAAATTTGAAGTAAATCCATACAGTACTTTTTGAGTTTACCCCGGACATACATACAGACAGACGAAAATTCTAAAAACTATATTTTTGGCTTCGATATCGATTGTAGATCACGCCCCAAGTATTATTTTAAAAAATATATTCAATGTACAGTTTTGACTTTCCTACGATTTTATCATATGTATAGATTAGTATTCGTGTGATTGTGGTATTACACTCCCATGCCTCAGATGGACATGTAAAGCCGTAAGTACCGGTTATCGCTAGATATAGTCGATAATCGTTATCGTTGATGCGGCGATGGGAATCACCATTGGTCTTGGCAACCGACATCCGGACCGATAACCGGATCGATAAATCGAAACCGAAAAGTCTACAAATATTCGGTTTACTCTGCCTACCCCGCAAGATGAAGAACCGAGCATCAAATATGAATATGATATATTAAGAAAAAGAATTATCCCCGTGTTGGTCCCGGGCTCCTTTTCAAGAATAGGCCAACTGCCTTTCTGCCAGGCAGGCCGTAAAAGGCGATATTTTATGTATTTATATGTTACCGATTTTACAGATATTTTATGTATTTATATATTAGGTACCAATTTTACAGATTATTTTATGTATTTATATGTTAGGTACCAATTTTATAGATTATTTAATGTACTTATATGTTACCAATGTTACAGATTATTTTATGTACTTATATGTTACTTTTACCCCGTGTTGGTCCGGACCCCGTTTAAAAAAGAGACCATCAACCATTCTGCCAGGCAGGTCGTAAAAGGAACAGATTGGTTGTACGTGTCTAATAGGTTGTAGTGTTTCGCAGTCTCGCTTGGATATATGGTACCCCCGCCTTACCTATTCATACTGTAATAGCGTCAATGCTTGTCATTGACGTGTTCCGGTTTACAAGGTAAGGCAGCCGGTAAACTTATGGAAGTGGAATTAACACCTTGCCACACAGCATCGCACTATTAACATCTATGTTGTCTATAGGCGATGGTTTCTCTTTCGATTAGGAGAGCTATCAGCTATCTTATGCGGTGAACGGAAAACCCATCTTATAATATAAACGTAATGTCAACATAAAATTTAAAGGTACCAAATATCTACAGCATAATTAACCTATTCTAAAAAATACACCCGCGGTCCTGACGTTCGCAGAGCACTACCTAAGAAAATTATAATTTAGTTATGTTAGGTTAGCAGTTAAGTTACAATACTACTAAGGTACATTTTAATCTAAGCTAACGATATTTACAATTTTACGGTGACATATATGTTTTATGGGCTCTTTAATATTCAATAAATATTCACGGGACAAATTACAATTCAGTAATAAGATCAGTATCTAACCACAAAGTAAGCAAATTATTTGCTTGTGTTATGGGTGTTAGTCAACGATACTAATACATAGATATACATGTATAAATACTAGAATATACATAATAAACACCCAAACGCGGAAATACAAACATTTATGCTCATCACACAAATGCTTGTCGAACCCGAGCCCCGTTGATTGCGTAGTCAGAGTCGCTAACCATTTGACCAACGGGGCGGTCAAAAGTAATAAACCATGTATTTTCTCCAAGGCAGTTTTTTGTGAAACGTAAACGATTGGCCAAATGATTGTCACTACCAACATAACAACGTAAGTACTAAGTAGTACAATTCTAAAACATCTTGCCCGGATTCGGAGTGGCTTTTTTATATTATAAGATAGCAAACAAGCAGATGTGTCTCTTGATGGGAAAAAATAAGTATCTTCACGCCCATATCCCTGAAGTGGTAGGCAGAGGTACAAGTTCACCCACGATTAGCCGAAGATACTTGGTCCCACAAATGTGATAGGTGGCAAGCCTATCGCCAACCGAGCACTTTCCAATCCCGAGCAACTTTGTGTTTCTCAGAAAACTGAAAAAACATTTTTTTATGTGCCCGACCCGGGAATCGAACCCGGGTCCCGGGAACCCGGGACCTCATGTGGTCAACGCCAACCATACCTATACATAACAAAGTTGTTAATGGTGGGTTGCTATCTTGTGGCTAAGTCTAATGCCACATGCATAAGTTTACCATCACCTTACCCTCCAAACTGGAACACGACAGACTAGCACTCAGGAGCAAGCAAGCAGGAATGGTACCAGACCCGGGCGAGATAATGCAGAACTATATCACCTAGTACCCACGACGTTAGTGACTCGCAGAGCTAATCGGTCGCCTTTTACGACTAGCCTGGCAGCACGGCAGTTGGTATATTCATCAAAGGAGCCCGGACTAATACGAGGTTTACATTTTCTTGCCGCAATTAAGTCCTTGCCATTGTGTTCCGAATTGAAAGGTTGGAAGGTTGGCTTTATAAACGTAACTTAACAGCTTAGCTAGTCACATGAATAGCAATGCACCATAATCATTTTGGCTTTAGTTCATCTATTTCCATCAAGAAAATCTACTTGTTCGTGCAATCACCAAAGATATTTGATTGTTGAGCGCCCCGTTGGTCGTGTGGTTATCGATCCTGACTACGCAATCGACGGGGCTCGGGTTTGATTCCCAACAGGAGCAGGCATTTATGTGATGAGCATAGATGTTTGTATTTCTGGGTTTGAGTGTTTATTAAATATATTTGAGTATTTATATATGTATTTCTATGTATTAATATCCTTGACTAGCACCCATAGGTATCACAAGAAAATAATTTGCTTACTTTAGGGTTAAATCAATTCGTGTAAAATTGTTCAGAGATATTATATGAAACTAGCGGAACGTCACGTGCTTCGCTATGTATCGCCATTTATTAAATTCATTTATTTTATTGTTTAGTTCTAGTCGCCTCTGTGGTCTAGTGGTCCAGTGTTGGCATTAACCACACGAGATCCCGGGTTCGATTCCCGGGTCGGGCACGTTAAAAAAAGTGTTTTTTCAGTTTTCTGAGAAACTCAAAGTTGCCCGGGTTTGGAAAGTGCCCGGTTGGCGATAGGCTTGCCACCTATCACATTTGTGGGACCCAGTATCTTCGGCTAATCGTGGGTGCACTTGTTGTACCTCTGCCTACCTCTTCGGGGATATGGGCGTGAAGATACTTTTTTTTAGTTACAAAAATTGTGCTAAATAAAGAACCGCTCTACCGATTTTGTGCAGACTCCATATAAACCATCTTCTTAATAGTCCGAACAAAGCCTAGCATTTGGTTTGGACAGGTGAACCCGTTCTTGAGTTATAAAATTACAACGAAAAGTAGCATTGATTTTTATATATATTCTTCTATACATATAATAAAATCGTAAGAAAGTCAAAACTATACATTGAATATTTTTTAAAAGAATACTTGGGGCGTGATCTACAAATTACAATCGATATCATAACCAAAAATATAGTTTTTGTCTGTTTATCTGATTGTCTGTACGTATGTCCGGGGTAAACTCAAAAAGTACTGCATGGATTTACTTCAAATTTTGCATGAATATTACTAATAGATCGGGTCAACATATAGGCTACATATTATCACGCTATCACCTACGGGGGAGAAGCGGTACGGAGTAAACGAAGTCCGCGCGGACGAAGTCGCTGGCATTGATAGTAGATGAATAAAATATCACACTTCCCGCTATATCGAAAGCATGAACAAATACTATATACGAGAACGTGCTTAACCTACATACATCAATTTACAACCGTAAAGAGCCGAAACAAATGACGTAACATAAATTTGATTCCTGTCATTTAGCAAAGGAATCCTAAGATACAACCTAAAAAATGAAATTCTATTAAAAATGAGACTAAAGACTCCCGAAAACGCGTTATCTGCCTAAAATATTCTCGCTATAAAAGTTAACATATTTTTTTATTTACCGGACGATTAAACTCAAAAGCCCTTAGTTAAGTCTCGGTCAGGTGGAAAATAAAACAATAAAGATGGCAATACCAGGGATTTTATTGAGTTATTTTTGTATCCGGGGTGAAATACGAGTGCTTTACGTACTTCAGATTTCGTTTATGAAATATAGTTGCTGGTTGGTGATTCACCTGAAATTTTGGAGATTTGTGAAGTCATTTTATGTAAGTAGTTTTATTATTTACTAGCTGTGCCCGCGACTTCGACCGCCTGGAAAATCTGCTAAAATTTTCTGAAAAAAGTAGCCTAAGTTACTCCTTATTACATCAGCTATCTGCCAGTGAAAGTCCCGTCAAAATCGGTCTAGCCGTTTCAGAGGTTAGTCGGAACAAACAGACAGACAGACAAAAATTGTGAATATACGTAACGAGTATACATATATATGCATTTATTTAAAAGCGATTATTTTAATATTCCAAAGGGTACTCCAATTTTATTTATAAGACTTCATTCGCGTGATCCAATCTCGTTACTTCCTTTTGTTCACTCAGGCAAAAAGTAGCCTATTTCCTGCCCTATGAACTCTATCGTTCAGTAAAAATTCTATCGAAATCAGTCTTGCCGTTCCAGAAATTACCGAGTACAAACAGAACAACTGACACCTAAATTTTAAAAATGGTTGATAATATCGTAAAAGTAACACATTACACTTGAAAAAACCTAGTTATTACAAAGACACATCAATTTTATTTATATGTGTAGATTTAATAAAATGGTGCATCCCGCGTTGTTTATATCAGAAAACTGAAAAAAACGTATATTTTAATTACCCCACCCGGCAATCGAGCCCGGATACCTGGTCTCTATGATATAAAAAAAACTTTTGATGATTTCTCTCGAAGTTTTTTGGGCCGCCTTACACCACTTGCCATTATAAACACACAAACGTTAATACTTTTGTGTGTATAGTGAAGTATTGTGTGTTTTACGCTGTGATGATTTCATCAGGATCGAATGATCTAAGCTCAATCCAAACCAAAGAGGAAGTAGCTTTAAAACTATTAAAAGCGTTAAAACTCAATTCTATGTAAAACCATTATCTTTCAAGCCATATAACAACAATATGGAGGATGCAGCGCTTCAGGCTCGCAACTCCTCAGCGCTCTAGTAATCTTCCTAGTGCTTCAATATAAAGCTTAGACGAGATAAGCTGGCGTACTCCGTGAAATCTGAGCATATGAGTCGCTCGTAAACATTCAGCTAACATTTTAAGAGGTATTTTAGTAATAAAGGTATTTATTGGAAAATTTAGACTTGGAGTGAAATCTGTAACGCAAACTTAGGTCTTAAACATACATCAGATTTGACATACAACAAATGTAATTAAAATACATAAATATCTTCACGCCAGATCCCTTACGAGATAGGCAGAGAGAACTGAGTGCCTTATTTTTAAAAAGGGCTACGAGTTGTCAATTAACCTACAATACGAAGTGCTTAATTTTTTATTGGTATTCATTTTGTTATATGCATCAGTTTTGGGAATAAATATATTTGTATTCTGTGGAGGAACTAAATAAAGAAATATTCTATTCTGTTCTAGGGAATCCTACCAATTATACGTTAAATTGTTAAAAAAAACTTGAGAGGTGTCAAGGGACACCCGGATGGAACGAAGTTCCTTTTGATTAATTATTCGCGAAATAGAAATGAAAATATCTGTCTTGCTTTCTATAAGAGAGGAGAGAGAGAGAAACATGCGCACGCCGCACAACTTACAATAGCTTACTATAGCAAAAAGTGTCGTGACAACTTTTCGTAAGAATTTTTTCCGTCTAGCACCCTTTCACAACGCGCGATAAGGAACTTCGTTCCAAAAAGTGAAAATTTTTCCCCCGTGTTGGTCCCGGGCTCCTTTGAAGTGCTTGTCACTGTCGTGTTTCGGTTTGGATTGTAAGGTAGCCGGTAAACTTATGCATGTGGCATTAGACCTCGCCACGAGATAGCAACGCACCATTAACACCTTTGGTGTTTATAGGCGTTGGTTGTAAGAGTGAGGCCTATCTGCTTGTTTGCTATCTTATGATATAAAAAAACTAAATTCCGGTGTATAATTTACTGTTAAACTGATAGTCCCATGTGATTTTTTCCATAAAACTGATTTTTAGAGCGCATGGTGACAAAAAACTATTATATTACAAAAACTTTTTTTTTACCTAATAGTTTTGCTGGCTAAAAAAAAACGCATGGGTTCTGTCAACTCGAGACCAAATTGAGAACATAATTATTCAAACTACCTAAAATTGGCTATGCGAAAAAACCAGGTCTTAGAATACATTATGTTCAATCTGTCTGGACTATTAATATACATTTTCTATATGTCTGTCCGTCAGACAGAAGAGGCACATTAATACTCTATGACACGTGTGACGAGGGCAAATCCGAGCATTTGATCAGTTTTTAAGGTTCTAAAATAAACTAGGAACCCTTATTATTATAAGCGTAGGTAATCGCACAATTTGCTTCGATTTACATTAGTTAGAACGCTTACTCACAAAGTTTATGGGTTCTATTACAGTGAAGCCACATGCGACATGTTCGGCCGTCTGCCAAATGATACAACAAATGAAGTTGTCTATTTTGTGAATTTTCCGTCGTTTCTAAGCATAAACACAGAGATTACATGATAACTATTGATTAAAAGAAGAAAAAGTTCAGAAAATGCAATCCAGTATATAAAGAGTGCACTAGCACCCCTTAAACGCCTGTTTAATTAAACATAATTAAACGACACTGAACTAGATAGTAATTTCAATATGAAACAATCCCGTGACATACTGAAGCTGTTAAAAAATGATAGTGATCGTTTAGTATTTCGAGATGACGTTGTCCACGAAAAACTTTCTTAAATAAATGTCTATATTATGCGTATAGATTTATTAATCTAAGATTATGCGTGACAAATGTTTTTTTTTTAAATATTTAATGCGTTTACTAAAGGGTCATTTTTGATAGCTGTATGTGTTTATATTATAGTCGGGGAGCCCAAGTGGGGATTTTGGTATTTACTCAAGAGCGTCAGATTACCATAGGAGGGGGTACCTCGCATACTGTTAAGTCTCTCCAACAAATATAAGCCCTTCTATAGAGGGCGGTAACTATGGCAGAAAGAAAAACAAAATTAAGATAACTTTGGCTAGTGGAAATTGTCAGATTATACTCTTTTCGTAATTCTTACATAATTTCCTCCATAATAAAAAAAATTCAGTCGCGCTTGAAAATGTCAAGACAACATTTTCTTTACGACTTTGTGACCCTCCCATTCCCTTACGCTACACTTGAATCGTCAGGTTTTCTTAATTTTAGCTAGCAATTAACCCACCATACCATAATCTAACGCACTTCAGTGTTTCCATGTCACTTTTAAAACATTTTTTTTATTCCCCACCATTGAAATAAAAAATATTATATAACCTTTTATTTTTCCTACAATTTAACCTACAAAATCCAATAGGTCCCTATAACGCTCGAGTAACTACCCATTTAGCATCTTCGGCTCCTCTACTATTATTGTATTAGCTGTAGCGTATGCTGCTTTCGCTATGTGCTATTCCAGGTTTTCATCTACCTTTGTGCCAAATTTCATTCAAATCCGTTCTGTAGTTTTTAAGTGATTGACTAACTAACATCCATCCATCCAAACGTTCGCATTTATAATCTATATATATATATATCTATATATATATATATATATATATATATATATATATATATATATATATATATATATATATATATATATATATATATATATATATATATATATATATATATATATATATATATATAAATCAATCCCTATTTTCCTTGGTCACGACATCACGCCTGAATGGCTGGACCAATTTCGGTAATTTTTTTTTGTTGTGTTTGTAATTGTAAGGAGAAGGTTCTTATAAAAGAAAATATTAAGAAAATTGTGCGGAATCTATATATATATATATATATATATATATATATATATATATATATATATATATATATATATATATATATATATATATATATATATATAATCAATCCCTATTTTCCTTGGTCACGACATCACGCCTCAATAGCTGGACCAATTTCGGTAATTTTTTTTGTTGTGTTTGTAATTGTAAGGAGTAGGAGTAAGAGAGTAAGGAGAAGGTTCTTGTAAAAGAAAATATTAAGAAAATTGCGCGGAAAAATAGAAAATTTAAGAATACTGTTTAGTTTCGCACCGTGTCAACAGATGGCGCTGTACCCTTTTACATCGCGTTAGTAATAGTTAGTTTCAATTTGTTATATGTATTATTAATACCCGTTTCAAATGCAGTACAGGAGTTCAGTGCAGTGTTTGAATTAGTGTGAAGTGTGTGAACATTGGTCTTTCGATTCGGATTACAGTGCCTAAGGAACACTCAAGTAAGTGATTTAACTATTATAACTTATAAAATCACAAAGTGTTTGAAAATTAAAAGTGATAGTGATTCAGAACTTGTAAAAATTCAGACTTACATAGTTGTAAAATTGCAAAGTGTTTAAAATTTAACAGTGCAATGTGCATCTTGGACTTATAAATTCTCAGTTAAAATATCATTTGAACTTGTAAAAATTTGAAGTTTAAAATACTTATAAAATTAGTTGTGCATTAAAATAGAATTAAAAGTTGGACTAAGTGTAAATTCAAATATAAAATTAAATTATGGCAACGGATATTAACGAATTATTAGTGGAACAAGTTGAGCAAATAAAAAGATTATACTCTAATTACAAAAAGACTGCTTCTTCGCGTTACACTGTCGGTTACTTGGAAACCCGAAAAGAAACATTGGAAGAGTATTGGAATACATTTAAAACAGATTATAAAGACGAAATAAAATTAAAAGACATATCTAAAGAAGACAAAAAACATTTAAAATCCTTGTTTGAAAGAACAGAAGATTTATATTTAGAGTTTAAAACAAATATAAAAGAGCAACTTGAAACTAAAAATGCTATACCCCAGTGTACTCACGAAAACCCGTCTAATGCAGCGTCTATTAAACTACCTCCAATTAATCTACCTTTTTTTGGTGGAAACTATCAAGAATGGACTCACTTCAAGGATTTATTTCTTTCATTAATTGATAAGGAACCCAATCTCAGTGATATTCAAAGGCATCACTATTTGAGATGTAACTTAAAAGGAGAAGCTGCTCAACTATTCCGTTATTTAGATGTTACTGCAGCCAATTATAAAAAAGCTTGGGACACTTTAGTAAATAGATATGACAACAAAAGAATTATTGTAAGCACAATTCTGAATCGTCTCTTAAACCAGAAGAGGATACCTAGTGAATGTTCTAAGAGTATGAAAGAGATTTTAGATACAACTAATGAGTGTCTTAACAGCCTCACAAATTTAGGTATAGACACAAGCAGTTGGGACCCTCTTATTGTACACATCACAATGCAGAAATTTGATATAGAAACTCACAAGGCATGGGAACAATCTCTAGGATCTTCAACAGATTTACCGACTTATGCGTCATTAGCCTCTTTCATTGAAGGGCGATTCAGAGCCGTAGAAATGATTCAAGCTACACAAAAGAAAGATCGAAAAGAATCTATACCAGCTGTAACAATTAGATCAAAAAATGTGAAATCATTTGCAACCCAAGACGTTAATACTGAATGCACCTACTGTAAAGGAAATCACTATATATGTCACTGCACTGAATTTTCACAACTCGATGTAGAACAGAGGAAGGAATTCGTAAAAGGAAACGGCTTATGTTTCAATTGTTTAGTTAAAGGACATTCAATTAAGTACTGCCGACAAAAGACTTCATGTCGAACCTGTTTTCGAAAACATCACACTCTACTTCACTATAGTGATAATAGAAACGTAAAAGATGAGGAAGCAGGCATAAATGACGATACCGAAAACGCACAAGTAACTAGCATGAAAGTATGTCTTAAGGCAAACCAAGTGATCTTAGCAACTGCTACTATAGCCGTTAAGACAAAATATGGTGACTTCGTCAAACTTCGAGCTCTCGTGGATCAAGGTTCGCAGGGTACTTTTATAGCAGAATCGGCGGTGCAAAGGATTGGATTAAAAGGATTTCGGTACACTGCAAATATTAGTGGAATTAGTAACCATCAAATGGAATCGCGGCACATGGTTAGCCTAAACATTCACTCACCTTTTAACTATGAACATATTCTGAACATTAATGCCCACATCCTTCCAAAGTTGACACCTCTTTTACCTACTAAGGAATTTTCTATTGAGTCCTGGCCTAGTCTTTCACAATTAAAGTTATCAGATCCCAATCTACAGAAACCAGGACCTATAGATATACTACTCGGAGCCGATGTATACGCAACTATTCTACTTGAAGGGTTACACAAGTGTGAGTCTCTCATAGCACAAAACTCTAAATTAGGTTGGTTGGTATCTGGTTGTACCACCTCACCAACTTATCCACCTACACCCACTATTATGGTTTCCACTAATTTAATGGAGATGGATAAGTTAATAAGAAAGTTTTGGGAGACAGAAGAATACACCGAACAAGAAAAACCCATTACACTTCTTGATCAACAATGTGAAGAGTATTACAAAACTACTCATACCAGAACCAAAGAAGGAAGATATGTAGTAAGATTACCTTTCAAAGAAGGTTTTGAATATAATTTGGGTAATTCTAGAAACTTAGCGCAGAATAGACTATTGCAGATGGAAAAGAGATTCTTAAGGAATTCCGAGTTTCAAAAACAATACACAAGTTTTATGGATCAATATCAAAATCTAGGTCATATGGAAGATGTAGAAGCTACTGAAAAGCCAAATCACAAGGTCTACTATCTGCCACACAATGCAGTGATTCGAGAATCCAGTTTAACTACTAAGTTGAGAGTAGTATTTGATGGCACCGCGAAACCAGATGATGGCTCGTCGCTAAATGATGAATTATTAGTAGGACCACCACTACAACAAGACCTTCGAGATCTCATTATTCGTTGGCGTACTCATAAGATCTGTCTCCTTGGAGATATTAAACAAATGTATAGACAGATTTTAGTATGTAAACAAGATGCTGATTATCAGCGAATCTTGTGGCGTTCTTCTCCACAGGAAAATATAAAAGAAAAGCGATTACTTACTGTAACTTATGGAACTTCTTGTGCTCCTTTCCTCGCCATTCGCACACTTAAGCAACTTATTAGCGATGAAAAATTGTTATTTCCACATCTTTATGACATAGTCAATAAAGACTTTTATATGGACGATTTACTTACTGGTGCGCATGATGAGGAGCGAGCCATAGAGCTTCAAAAAGATATAACTAAACTAATGTTAAAGGGTCAATTTGAATTACACAAATGGGCATCTAACAGTTCTGTAGTTTTACAACAAATTTCAAGTCAAGATAAAGTTACATCGGAAAGTATAGATATTAAATTAAGTAGCACAATTAAAACTTTGGGTATTCGATGGAACTCTTGTAGAGATGTTTTTGAACTAAAGTTAGATATATCTGAACCAAATGTTCCTTTTACTAAAACTACAGTACTGTCAGATATAGCACGAGCATTTGATCCACTTGGATTCCTCGGACCTATTATCATTACCGCTAAAATATTTTTACAAAAATTATGGCTGTGCGGAGTCAATTGGACCGATGAAGTTCCAAACGAACTTAACCAAAAATGGTCAAAATACAGAGAGCAACTACTTAACTTAGATACTATTTATGTAAATCGTTGGTTTCACACAGATAAAGTTACACAAAAACTGGAAATTCATGGGTTCAGCGACGCGTCCACCTTAGCATATGCTGCTGTTGTTTATTTGCGTGTAATTAAGCCTAATAAAACTCACGTTTCACTTATTATTGCAAAAACAAAGGTCGCCCCAGTTAAGCAAGTATCTTTGCCTCGGCTAGAACTCAATGCGGCTGTACTTTTAGCTAAACTACTTCATAAAGTTAAAAATAATTTAAACATTAGTGATGAATCAGTCTTTGCTTGGACTGATTCGATGATAGTTTTGGCGTGGTTGAGAAAACATCCCAATAGTTGGAAAACTTATGTCGCTAATCGAACTACTGAAATATTAAACATTGTTGATTTTAGTAAATGGAACCACGTGAAGTCTGGCGACAATCCTGCAGATTGTGCGTCTCGTGGCATTGAACCTTCACATTTAGCGAGTTTTGACTTGTGGTGGCATGGCCCTAGGTTTTTGCAAGAATCTGGGAATGTGAATTATTTATCTATAGGAAATAATTTGCCTGATACAAGTTTAGAGTGTAAAACTAAATCCTACAATTTAAAATGTACTTTTGCATCTTTAATTTCTAGTTATATGGAGGAAAATTTAGCTTACCTCAGCAAGTTCTCGAATTTACGAAAATTAATTCGCGTTACTGGATATGTGTTAAGATTTATAAAAAACTGTAGATTCAAAATAAAACCTTGGAATATTACAGAATATCCAAGCTACCTCACTGTAAATGAGATCCGTGAATCTTTCAGAGTTTGTATTCGTTTTTCACAACAAATTTACTTTTCTGAAGAGTTAGAAAGTTTAAACACGAGCAAAAAAATAAACAAAATTAGTTCACTTAAGTCTCTTTCTCCTTATCTTGATAAATATAGGATATTAAGAGCCTCAGGTCGTTTAAAATTTGCTAATATTAGTTTTGATGCCAAACATCCGGTGTTATTATCTTCCAAATGTAATCTAGCATTACTTATTGTGAAAGATGCTCATATTCATGCTTTACACGGTGGCCCTCAGCTTACTCTTAATGTTATTCGCCATAAATATTGGATAATCGGAGCTAAAAATTTGGTCAGAAAAGTAATTCACAAATGTATTACATGTTATAAGCATTCAGCTACTACTTTAGAACAATTAATGGGCCAGCTCCCGACTAATCGCGTAAATCCCAGTAGACCATTCAGCAACAGCGGGATAGATTACGCCGGTCCCGTTACTTTAAAATTATATCCAGGCCGTTGTAAACGGACTACAAAGGCTTATATTGCTCTATTCATTTGCACTTCAACAAAAGCAATTCACCTTGAATTAGTAAGTGATTTATCCACAGCTGGTTTTCTGGCTGCATTTCGACGCTTTACGTCGAGGCGCGGTCATTGCAGGAATTTATGGAGTGACTGTGCTAGTAATTTTGTAGGAGCTTCAAAAGAACTGGACATTATGTTTAAAAATAGAAAGTCTGAGGTTGCTGGAGAAATAGCAGAGCTATTGGCTATTGAAGAGACACAATGGCATTTTATACCGCCTGGTTCCCCACATTTCGGTGGATTGTGGGAAGCAGGAGTTAAATCTGTTAAGGCTCATTTAAAACGGACGATAGGTCAATCCTGGCTTACTTTTGAAGAATATAATACGTTATTATGTCAAGTAGAGGCGTGCGTTAATTCTCGGCCTTTAACGCCCATTAGCACTTCTATAGATGACATTTCTCCATTAACCCCCGGCCATTTCCTCATTGGCGAGCCTCTCATAACAGTTCCAGAAGGAAATCTCGAAAACGTATCAGTCCCACCTTTACAAAGGTGGCAAATTGTTCAAAAAATTGTACAAAATTTGTGGTCAAGGTGGAGTAATGAATATTTAACTATGTTACAAAATAGATATAAGTGGTCTACAAAAAAGGAGAACCCGAGATTGGTGCTATAGTCTTGGTTAAGGACGAAAGACTTCCTCCTGGAAAATGGATTTTAGGCCGTATTATGGATAAGCATCCTGGTAAGGATGGTCTAACCAGGGTGGTTACCTTAAAAATCAAAGATAGCTTGTTTAAAAGACCTATTACTAAGATTAGCCCACTGCCGTTGGAGGTGTAAATTTATGTACTTGTTCTATCTGTATGTAGTATTTGTACAGTGCGATGTGTAGACATCTTAACTAGTTTATTTGACCTACTTATTGGTCTTAATTAAGGACCAGTCGTCCTTGGGGGCCGGAATGTTTAGTTTCGCACCGTGTCAACAGATGGCGCTGTACCCTTTTACATCGCGTTAGTAATAGTTAGTTTCAATTTGTTATATGTATTATCAATACCCGTTTCAAATACAGTACAGGAGTTCAGTGCAGTGTTTAAATTAGTGTGAAGTGTGTGAACAAATACTTAACCACCATATAAAGTTTAATGCCATTTTGGCTGCGTGGAAGGACAATCCCGTAGGGCGTAGACATATATAAATTACGTGTCACGTTGTTTGTCCGCTATGGATTCCTAATATGAATGGCAAAACAACGTTTGCCGGGTCAGCTAGTATTAATATAGATTATTGAAATATGAATACAATAGATACAGTTTAAGTCCTGGCAAATACTTGACCTTGACATATTAGATGTCATCAAAATCGTTTCAGTGGTTAAGCCGTGAAGTGTAACGTATTTGGCAGCATTTCTTATTATATAGTACAAGCTGCCGCGTGCAGCTCGCTGCATTATAAAAGTTTTTCCGCGGGATCATCTAATTTTTTTTTAATTCTATTTTTTTAAATGCCTATATGCTATTCCAGGTCATCATCTAGCCGTGTGCTAAATTTCATTCAAATCCGTTCAGTACTTTTTGCGTGATTGAGTAACAAACATTCATCCATCCATCCATTAAAACATCCATACTTTCGCATTTATAATAATACTAGCTGCAGCGTGCAGCCCGCTGCATTATAAAAGTTATTGCCGAATCCCGCGGGACCACTTAATTTTTCCGGGATAAAAAGTAGCCTATGTGCTATTCCAGGTCACCATCTACCTGTGTGCCAAATTTCATTCAAATCCATTCGGTAGTTTTGATTGAGTAACAAACATCCATCCAAACATCTATCCATATATCCAAACTTTCGCATTTATAATTTTATTAATTAATTTATACAATATTAATTAATTAATTAATTAATTAATAATATTAATTAATTAATTAATATAGATTAATATAGATCTATACATTATAATAAAATCGTAGGAACGTCAAAACTGTACATTGAATATGTTTTCAAAAGAATACTTGGGGCGTGGTGATCTACAATCGATATCGAAGCCAAAAATATAGTTTTTAGAATTTTTGTCTGTTTGTCTGTATGTATGTCCGGGGTAAACTCAAAAAGTACTGCATGGATTTACTTCAAATTTTGCATGAATACTAATAACAGGTCGGGTTAACATATAGGCTACATATTATCACGCTATCACCTACGGGCCTACGGGGCAGGAGCTGTGCGGAGTAAACGAAGTCCGCGCGGACGAAGTTGCGGGCAACAGCTAGTTATAATAATATAGATACAACAATTAGTTAATTTATTAATCAACAATCTGTTATGTGTTAAAATATTTTTTTAGTCGATATGCAAATGTTATAAAATTCTTTTTGTCTTACCTGTATCACCTCTGTGGTATAGTGTTCCGATGTCGGTGTTGACCACATGAGGTCTCAGGTTCGATTCCCGGGACGGAGAATTCAAATTTTTGTTTTTTCAGTTCTGATCAAAGCAGCGTTGCCCAGAATTGGATAAGTGCCCAGTTGACAATAGGCTTGCCATATATCACAGTGTGAGACTAAGTATCTTCGGCTAATCGTGGGTACACTCTTGTACGTCTGCCTACCTCTTCAGGGATATGGGCGTGAAGAAAGTTTTATAAAATTGCATTTCAGAGATAGCCTTTCAGGAACCCTCCAAGCCCCTTACAAAACCGCTTTCACGTGATAGTTCGGGCTTATACCTTCTACCATTCTGTTAGGCAGTTCGCAAAAAGCAACACGTGTCACTACCATCGTGATTATTTTGTAGATTTCCGTAACGTCTCGCCTAAGTTAAGTACCTTACGTTACGTCAAGTACCATTACCTGTCGCAATAGCGCCAACGCTTGTACCATCAGTTTAACTTTTCCTGACACAATAGCGCCAACGCTAGTACCTTCACTTTACCTTTTCCTACCACAATAGCGCTAACGCTAGTACCATCAGTTTACATTTTCCTGCGACAATAGTGCCAACGCTAGTACCATCAGTTTAGCTTTTCCTGCCGCAATAGCGCCAACGCTAGTTCCATCAATTTACTTTTTCCGGCCACAATAGCGCCAACGCTAGTACCATCAGTTTTGCTTTTCCTGACGCAATAGCGCCAACGCTAGTACCATCAGTTTTGCTTTTCCTGACGCAATAGCGCCAACGCTAGTACCATCAGTTTAGCTTTTCCTGACGCAATAGCGCCAACGCTAGTACCATCAGTTTACCTTTTCGTGCCGCATTAGCGCTACCGCAAGTACCATCAGTTTAGCTTTTTCTGCCGCAATAGTACCAACGCTAGTACTATCAGTTTAGCTTTTCCTACCGCAACAGCGCCGACGCTAGTACCATCAGTTTAGCTTTTCCTGCCTCAATAGCGCTAACTCTAGTAACATGAAGCGCAATGTAGCCGGTAAATTTATGCATGTGGTATTCTACCGAACCACATGAATGACAAAGCCCCATTAACATATTTGGTGTGGATAGGCTATGGTTATCTCTTTGCAATTCAGCGAAACAATATAAAATAAATAAATAAACCCACTCTCTCACATACACACACGCACACACGCACGCGCACACTCACGCGTACACACACGCGCACACTCACGCGCACACACACGCGCACACGCACGCACACACACACGCACACACACACTGGAACAATCTCCCTCACACGGTGTTTCCAAAGTGCCTTGACATGTGTTGTCCGCCGTGTTGGTCCCGGCCTCCTTTGTAGAATAGGCCAACTGCCGTTCTGCCAGGCAGGTCGTAAAAGGCGACCGATTGGCTATCGAGTCACTACCATCGTGGCTACTAGGTGGTAGAGTTCTGCATTGTCTCGCCCGGGTCTGGTACCACCGCCTTACCTATTCCTGCCGCAATAGCGTCAGTGCTTGTCGCTGTCGTGTTCCGGTTTGGAGGGTAAGGTAGCCGGTAAACTTATGCATGTGGCATTAGACCTCGCCACGGGATAGCAACGCACCATTAACATCTTTGGTGTCTATAGGCGATGGTTGACTCTTTCCATCAGGAGACCCATCTGCTTGTTTGCTATCTTATGACATAAAAAAAAACATGGGTATTTTTAATCGTTTATTCTCTTTGTTGCTGATGTCCATGGGTAAAGGTCACTGCTTTCCGTCAGGTGGCCCGCTGCTCATAAATCGTCACTCTCTACAAAAAAATACGTACACAAACTTTCATATTTATAATTTTAGTGACATTACGTAATAAAACCTTGTCACATTACGTCGGAAGCTGTAATAAAAATGCAAATTTTGTTGTTAACACAAATTTAAATATAAAACAAGAAAACAATGTTTGTTTGTAAAGAAACGCTGCGGGAAAGTTATTAGGACTTGTAGTTAAACCGGGTCACAAACTAACTCAAATTACCAAGAAAATAATGGGAATAAACCAAAATGTTCCGATACAAAACTTAGCAACCGCAAAACAAAAAGTTTTATAACAAGGAACAATTTGTCCAGTTTATATTTCTAAGAGATAACAAGGCTGGCTTAACTTTCATTCCGGTTGTGCTTTAAAGGTTATTTTCGGCTCGGGTTCGATTTTCGACAGGGTCAAGCGTTTGTGCTTTAAGTATACGTTTTATATTATGTTTTATACAGTGTGTTTTATATGTGTAAAAGTGCGAACAATTCGGCCAAATACTCCATATTTAATTATGAGAAAAAATGTCCCATGTTATTAAAGAATATATATATTTTACTAAGAAACAACAATATTTAAAATTTGTTTGATAGCCCGGTCAAATTATACATACAAAATTACAAAAATTCGCATAGAGCTTAATTGTTTGGCTAAAAAATTTCGAAAAACTAATTTTTCACCACTTTGACATTAAATATTTTATTTCAGGGTAGGATGGTTGGGGACTTTTGACAATTTATTTGTAATGGTGTTTCGAATATCTGTACAATTCGCGAATGCGAATTTTTGCAACCTTTCCTGTATTTTTAGGACTATCTTTTAGGACCGGGCTAAGAGGAAACTTGTTATGAATTAAAACATTTTTATCAGTATTTGTTGATACGGATTATTTGACAATTAGATAGATGATATTTTTCAAGTCAAGCCGTGACGCGATTGCGGCAAGAATAGGTAGGGCTTGCCAAATACCCGAACGAGACGTTGCAAAACTCTACCACTTAGTAAAAGTGTCTGTATAAATGGCGCCCAACACGCTGAATCTACCAAATAGTTTCAAGTGAAGCTTGGTATAATTTGAGTTCATATTTCGAAGTAGGACATAGGATACTCCGTATCCCATAATTCAGCACTGTAAATTTATGCATATAATAATATAATAATAATAATAATATAATATATTAATAATATAATATTTACGGGACAAATTACACTTACTGATCTAACCCCAAAGTAAGCAAATTATTTGCTTGTGTTATGGGTTAGTCAACGATACTAATACATAGAAATACAGTAATATATTTAATAAACACCCAAACCCGGAAATACAAACATTTATGCTCATCACACAAACGCTTGCCCCCGTCGGAGATCGAACCCGAGCCTCGTCGATTTTGTAGTCAGGGTCGCTAACCACTCGACCAACGGGGCCAAATATAGCATCACATTTCCGTTACACGAATTACAACCGATATTAACATCTTAGATATTTATGCGAAGATCATCTTTTTCCAACAGGAAGGCTGTCTGCCTATTTGCTATCCTATAATATAAAAAAATATATCTTATAATATAAAATAAATTTTTCGTAATGTTCGTTGGTTTTGTAGCGTGCGGCATCTATAGGGATTAATCTGTAGCACACGTTGATGTAGTAGACTTTGAGCATGTAAATGATTGCTACTTTTAAATCATTTTCATTGAATGAACCGAAACAAAAAAAAACACAATGATTTCACATGTGATACTTTACTGGCAATGGTTTTTACTCGTAAAATTACCCGAAAGTTAAATGTCCGTGACCTATTAAAATTGAACTATGAGTTATAACCACTGGCGCTCCTGTATGAATTGGATGATTTCATTGATTGTGACATTTCACAGACCAAATGAAGAGAGGTAACAAATGTGATGTACGAAAATGCATTTCATATGAAATTTCACATGCTATTCGTGAAATGTTCCATGCCAGTACTCACCTATCGATTGATGTCATAATATCAGCAGTCATTTTATACAGTTCAATGGACAATCGCCCGACTGCAGATGTAACGCAGTCAGCTAAAACTGGCGAAATGAATAATAAACACAGGTAATTGCAAAATAGATTTATGTTGTATCTGAAACTTGCCAAAAGAAAATAGTTTTGCTTGAAAAGTGTTGTATCGTAATACTTTTTGTAAGCAACTGTTGCAATGTTATGCAATTTATGTGTGGCCGCGTTCCGATCCAGTAGTAATTCTGAAAATGACGACTCGTCGAAAGTGCCTGTATAGGTTTATTTGAATAAAGCATTTTAGGTATGGGTTTATTTGAATAAAGGGGGGGGCAGGGAGGGACAGCTGCCCCCCCCCCCCCCCGGAATTTGTTTACCTCTCTATTAACTATCTGCTATTGTAGATAAAAATATAGTCTTAAAAGGTTACGGTTGCCCCCCCCCCCCGGCCCAGAACCTGTGTATACCACATGCCCATGGTTCTGACAAATTATTATACTGAAATATTTATTTGCAAACTTAAGTAATTATTTTAACTAGCGATCGCGTGTAGCCGAAATTCGGCCATAGTTACTCTATGGCCGAGTTTCGGCCAAAGACGATCGCTAGTTAAAATAATTACTATAGAATTACAATAAGTCTCTCATAAGTTTGACGAATGGCTTTAGCCGTAAAGAAGATATTAAATATACATGTGTGTATATTATCATGTATGTCTTTTTTTATAGTATAAGATAGCAAACAAGCAGATTGGTCTCCTAATGGAAAGAGTCAACCATCGCCTATAGACAGCAAAGGTAATGGTGCGTTGCTATCTTGTGGCGAGGTCTTATGCCACGTGCATAAGTTTACCGGCTACCTTACCCTCCAAACCGGAACGCGACAGTGACAAGCATTGACGCTATTGCGGCAGGAATAGATAAGACGTTAATACCAGACCCGGGCGAGACAATGCAGAATTCTACCACCTAGTAGGCACGATGTTAGTGACTCGTATAGCCAATCGGTCGCCTTTTACGACCTGCCTGGCAGAACGACAGTTGGCCTATTCTACAAAGGAGGCCGGGACCAACACGGAAGGAATGTCACATGAATGTAGTGTGTGTAATGTTTATTTTAATAAATTTTATGTATTTCTAATGCATTTTATATAAATATATTAGGTTTCTGCAGTCCTCCGCAATGTAAACTTTAGTAGTTCCAAATTTTGTACTCCACCGTTCGCGCAAAAATCTAAAGAAGCGGTCCAAAGTTTTTCCTTCACCTATTAATATATAGATGACTAAAATAATTATTACGCTATCTAAAATTACTATATTATAAAAGTATTTATAATATGGGCCATGTTACCTGAATTAAATGATAAAATAAATAAATGAAAATAAATAAAATAATATAAATAAATAATAAAATTAAAAAAGTAAATATTTTACGGATCAAAATGTAATTTTTATTAATTTACCGAGACGCATAGAAAATAAATTTCGCCTTGATAGTCTGCAGTACCGTGGTACCTAAACGGTACTTCGGAATAGATTAATAAAATTCAACATTGCAGTATTTTTTTTTAAACCGAAATTCTGTACGGTGATATTAAAACGGTACTTTGGAATATGTAAACTCATAAAACTCAGTATTGCATTCATTGTCTTTAAACCGAAATTCTGAACCGTAGTTCTTAAACGGTACTTCGGAATATGTAAATTCATAAAACTCAGTATTGCATTCATTGTCTTAATACCGAAATTCTGGGTTCAAATCGAAATTTTTCTGGTAGACATAACTTGCTTGAAACTACTTATTCTGCCTAATTTTTCATAGATTTGCGAACTGTCACTTTAAGGTATTTAACACTGGTGCCTATTAGTAAGTGCACTTATATATTTGGAGATATGGGCGTGACATTATTTATTTTATTTATTTGAGGTAAACCTGGCTGGCTTATTACGTAGTTAATTTTTTAAAGATGTACGTGGCTTAGCCGTAGGTAATCTTTGTTCCTTGGGGTGAATTTATTCACTTATTCCGGCTTCAGGCGCGGATATGATTCACCTTATTTATTCCTTTATTCCTTTGATTCACTTCGTCCTTTTTATATTGCAGCGTATCGTATTCTGTAATAGTATCTTTAAATAAACTTTTTCTTATATATTTTTCTCGTTCCACCAATTGTAATATATTACTATGTAATATATGTGAGTAGTTTTTAGGTTGATTATCACTAGTCGCGTCTCACTCTCTCTATCTCTCTCTCATTCTAATCGCTGTACGCTGAGTCGCTCCCCAATCTGACCGGAATAAATAATTCCGCGGAGACGATAGGAATTAAAATAAATAAGCCTCTGGCCTAGTGGTCCAGTGTTGGCGTTGATCACATCAGGCCCTGGGTTCGATTCCCGGGTCGGGCACATTAAAAAAAGTGTTTTTTCAGTTTTCTGAGAACAACAAATTTGCCCGGGATTGGAAAGTGCCCGGTTGGCGATAGGCTTGCCATCACATTTGTGGGACCAAGTATCTTCGGTTAATCGTGGGTGCACTTGTTTTACCTCTGCATACCCCTTCGGGGATATGAGCGTGAAGATGTGAAGATAACTTATCGTATACGGCCCCGGAATTGGAACCTTTGATTCAGTACTTCCGGAGTTACACACTTCTTACGTGGCTTATGGCTACTCGTTGTTTTCGTTGCATGCGGTATCTGTAGGGGTTTATCTGTAGCACTGAGCACACGCTATTGCGGTATGTATAAATATATTGATTGATGTCATAATATCAGCAGTCATTTTATACAGTTCAACGCACAACCGCCCCATTGCAGATATATCGCAGTCATACAAAACTAGACAAATGTTGAATAATAAACGTAGATTTTTTTGTAGCATAGGTTAGCAGAAAAACAGATGTCTCTGTTTTGATGGAAAATCTATTGCTTATAGATACGAGCAGAATGTCATTGGATACGAAAGAAGAAGAGCGTCTCATCCGTGTGCAGACTTATTATTATACTGTATAACATATACGTTTATATATCGACGGGTCCTACGTAAGTTGTCGTAACTTAAAAAATGCGATTTTTGTTTTTAGTAAAATGACTCCACTTTTATCGATCTTTTAATAACACGAAGAATAAAAATGAAATTTCTATTAGAAGTTGGATTTATCTAATAGAAATTTCATTTTAATTTTTGTGTTATGAAAATATCTATAAAAATGGAGTAATTTTCATAAATAAAACAAAAATCGCATTTTTTAAGTTACGACAACTTACGTAGGACCCGTCGATATATGTTTTTTCTGACCTCTTTCTTCAACAACTAAGCGAACGAGCATGAAGTCTGGCACAGTTAATGTTTACAAGATTAAAGATTGCAAAAAGCTGATATCACTACATAGTATAAAACAAAGTCGCTTTCCGCTGTCTGTCCCTATGTATGCTTAGATCTTTAAAACTACGGGACGAATGTTAATGCGGTTTTTTTTTAATAGATAGAGAGATTCAAGAAGAAGGTTTATGTGTATAATAATATCCATTATATAGTATAGAAATAATGTTATAAATATATTTAGCAAAACAACGTTTGCCGGGTCAGCTAGTTTTTATTTACGCTATTGTTGCAGAAATATGTAAAACTTTGGTACCAAAACCCGGATGACACGTTGCAGAACTCTACCACTTAAGAGTCGCGATGATAGAAACACCTATAACCAATCGTTTGCCTTTTATAAACTGCTTATCAGAATGACAGAAGGTCTATTCTTCTGTCATTCTGCTAAGCAGAATGACAGAAGAATAGACCTATGGCGAATACTTCACTCTTTACAAAATGTTTGCCAGGAAGCCATATGTTCTAAACTCTAAATCATTCATCCGGGTGGATGAACATTTTTCCCCGTGTTGGTTCCGAGCTCCTTTAAAAAATAGACCAACTGCCATTCTGCCAAGCAGGTCGTAAAAGGCGACCGATTGGCAATGCGAATTTCTACCATCGTGACTACTAGGTGGTAGAGTTCTGCATTGTCTCGCCAGGGTCTGGTACCACCGCCTTACCTGTTTCTGTCGCAATAGCGCCAGTGCTTGTCACTGTCGTGTTCCGGTTTGGAGGGTAAGGTAGTCGGTAAACTTATGCATGTGGCATTAGACCTCGCCACAAGATAGCAACGCACCATTAACATCCTTGGTGTCTATAGGCAATGGTTGACTCTTTCCATCACGAGACCCATCTGCTTGTTTGCTATCTTATAACATAAAAAAAAATATATAAGTGCGGAAGTTTCTTCACGATTCCAGTTTGTTGTGCAGATCAAAAATGTAGGGACGGGTAGAGATAACAATTAAGCATTTTCTTCAAATGACGTTTTTGATACATTTATGAAAAAATTAAAACAATATATTCATCACAATCACTATTAGAACTCATTTTTTCTAATTTTAAACCTTAAAAAAATTCGAAATGTTTTCGCGGGAGTTTCTTTTTGTAGGAAGCAACTGTAGTCCTATGTAAACAGCCAATTCAATGGCAATAATTTATCTAAATTCAAATAATTTAACTTCGTTATTTGTTTATTAATTATACGTATACATATATTAAAAACCAGCTGTTACTCGCGACTTCGTTCGTGTGACCAGAAATCATTACTTCTCTTTTCTCGCTCGGGTAAAAAGTAGCCTACTGGAAAATGTCGATTTCTAAAGATGAAAGAATTTTTAAAATCGGTCGAGTAGTTTTTGAGTTTAATCGTAACAAACAAAAAAATCAAATCTTTTCTCTTTATATTAGTTTAGAAATCTCTATTTATTATTATTTAACTAGCTGACCCGGCAAACGTTGTTCTGTCTTTTTAACTACTCTTATTTTTTTTTATATTTTCTTACGTTTTAAACCTTCCCTGGACAACAACAACAATTAATTCAAAACCAAAATTAGCCAAATCGGTTTAGCCGTTCTCGAGTTTATATATATATATATATATATATATATATATATATATATATATATATATATATATATATATATATATATATATATATATATATATATATATATATATATATATATATATGTACGAGTATAAATAGTATTTACTGTGTAAAATAGTCTTATCACACTAAAATTTTGGTCAGAAAATTTTTGATTAAAAACCTTCATGCATGTGGAGGAACCCACACGCTAAGCACAGATAGAAAATCTACTTTTTGAGAAAATGTAGTAAAAAATATTTTTATTATATTTTGCAATAATGCTGTGGCCATACTACCGGAAATGTCGTTAATTATTGTGATGACGAACGTTTAAAGTAGGTGTAGCCACGACTTAACGCGATAATTTGACAACGGCATTCACATTGCCGTTTGACGTGGTTTATCATTAGCGTTATCTTTTAGTTCCCTCGGTAATGATAAAATATATTCACATAATAAAAGTATACACTCATCAAATACAGAGTAGCACCGTCAACGTCCATCTTGCTTTAAATTCAAAGAACATGAGCGGCAATTTTATCGCCAAGAATGGGTATTGACGACTGCCTTGTCCGGCCAAGATAGGTTAGCGGCCGTGTAAACGACACGTCTGTGTTCGTGAGGCGATCCGGCCGCTCTAAATGGAGATTTCTACTGCGTTATTATTCTACAGTACCCGGCGATAAATATTGCACATCGAACTTTGGAAAGAGACAGTCGGATAATTTCGGCTGCGTAGAGCGTTATCTCAGTCCCACACTACCTATGTGACGTTTAGTCAGTCGTTGTTCAAGTACGATAGAGTGCGGTCGCGTCCCGATCAAAAATATATATTTAGAGTTGATAACACCCACAAATTTAAATAATTTAAAGTTGTAATATGGCATCTTTCGGAAAAAGAGGGAAACCTTTACGAGATCAGTCATGTGAAATTATCTACAATGTTTATAAATACTTTGTAACCGAAGCTGATAGATTAAAAAAAAAAGTAGATGAAAATGTAAGTTGTTATTTTAAGAAGATTCAAGAGCGAGTTGCAAATGCCACTGGAATTTCAAGAAGAACTTTGAACAATATATTAAACGAAGTCAGTACTGAAACACATTCGACTGGAATTAAGTTCAGCACTCCAAAAAAAGGGAGACCAAAAAAGCAATTTCGTTTGGATATGGACGATTTTGATTACGATGTTGTTCGAAGAATGGTGTATGATTTTCACTTACGATTTAATGAACTGCCAACAATAAAATCATTAAAAGCTAAATTATCTGAAGCTATTAATTACAATGGGTCTGAAAAAACGTTGAGAAAAATACTTCATGACATGGGATTTCAGTTCACTAAAATGGAAGATAATCGAAAAATTCTAATGGAAAAGCACGACGTTAGTCTCAAACGAATGGAATACCTTGATAAAATACGCAAATTTCGCGAAACAGGAAAAAATATCGTCTACATGGATGAGTCATATATACATGCATCCCACACTAAAGGGAAATTTGGAGTGACGATAAGAAAAAAGGAGTAAAAAAGCCAATTTCAAAAGGTCAACGTTTGATAATAGTTCATGCGGGAAATGAAAAAGCTTTGTACCCGGTGCTTTTTTAACGTATAAATCCACGGACACTACAGGTGACTATCACAATGAAATGAATAACGATAACTATGAGAAATGGCTGGTTAACCAATTAATCCCAAATATACCCAGTGATTCTGTTCTAGTTATCGACAACGCACCCTATCACAACAAATATATTGAGAGACCCCCCAACTCAAACACCATTAAACGGGAAATGATCAACTGGTTAAACAGACACGAAATTCCAGTTGATCCAAAATTAACAAAAACCCAGATTTACGCTATTATATGTCAGCACAAGGAGAGGTATACAGAGTTTTCTGTGGACAAAGTACTTGCCGAACATGGGCACACTGTGTTGCGATTGCCACCATATCATCCGGATTTTAATCCAATTGAAATATATGGTCTCAACTGAAAGGCTATGTAGCCTCTAGAAATGTGGGTATGAACTTAACTACAGTAAAAACATTATTGACTGAAAAAGTAAACATGATCGGCGCTGGAGAGTGGAAGAAGGTTTGCGATCATGCAATCAAATGTGAGATTGAATATAGAAGCATTCAACACAGTTTAGACAATTACACTGATAGATTAGTGATAAATACGGCTGATAGTGGCAGTGATATTGACCTCTTTGAGAGCACAGATAGTGAAATGGAAGTAATTGAGAATTAGAATTATTATTATTTTTATTGCAATGTCTCATTTTAGCAATAGGTATAATGGTGTTTATTATGTACACTAAAGCTGTAATGTTCCAAAATAATTAAATACGTAAATATAATGTGAACATGTTTTTTTAATTTATTTTACCCCAACCTAAAGCCATCACTTATAGATAAATTAGTGTATTTTATACAAAGAATAAAAATATTAAAGAAGCAAATCATACTTGTTTTAACAGCTCCTAATAGGTACCGGACTGTTTGTATTTTGTGCGACAGAGATAACGCTCTACGAAGCTGAAATTAGCCGATTGTCTCTTTCCAAAGGTCGATGTGCAATATTTATCGCCGGGTACTGTATATTGTGGTTCAAGTGTGGCCACTCTATTTAACGCGTTAATAATTAACGACACATTGGCTTTTTCCGTTAATGTAGTCCTAGAATAAGAAGACAATATTTTCGGAAATTATTTTAATATTGCCTTTTCTAAATCGGATACAAGAACATTATCAATAAGATATATCAACTAAAACCTATGTATACTTATATACAAACATACAACTATACAAAATCAGAAACATTTGCAATAAAAAGTAATTTATAAAATATCAAAAATCCAAGTTAAATCCAAAACCAAACCGTATCTTTCGTCGTCTGTCTATTAAAGTACTGACCATTAATCTTAACACTCGCGTTTCATTATGTGGTTCATAAAAAAGTACGTCTTTTTGAAAGGTAAACCCACCACAACATTTAGAGTCGACGAAAATCTTCAATTCTGAACCATTTTCATAGTTTTTATGCAAAGCTAAACTTACTGAGGCTGGAGAAACCGGCGTTTCACTAATAATGGACGCTATCCGTAAGCCTGGAGAAAATTGTTTGAAGAAACAAAATTGAATACCTGTCCTCGCTACAGTGGACGTGAGTGTAAACAATTCAGAATCATACCTTGATATAATAGAGAATATTGGCATAGTTGGATGAGAGAATGGCTGTAATCCAACTTCACCACCAAGACTAAATTCTGGCATAATTTTGTGCATGTATTGGGTGACAAATTTCATTGTACATGGGTTCACATTATCTATAATACATGACACAGATCCTACATATTTCTCATCACTCTTTTCAACCATCACCTCGTTTTCAGAGGACACTAAATTTTTAATTTTCGATGTTAATCTCAAGTTAAAATCGTCTGTAGTCTCTGTATATGTTGCGATAGCAGAACCTGAGGTATCAATAAGCACGCCATCATCTACATGTTTCGGTGCTAGCTCTTGATGCAAAAAATTCAGAAAGGATCTGTGAGATTTTTTTGAGTTTCCAAAATTATATCGTTGCACTAACTTAACTTTATCCAGCATCTGACTCTGTATGACGAGTCTGGCTCCTGTAAAGCACTGAGGGAATACGTTTTTCGCTTCAACATTAACATCTCTAAGCCTTGTTAATGTTGGTTTTGTAGGTTCTAATACTATTATATCTTTCTTTTTAGGTAGTAATTTTTGTAGACTGGAAATTAAGTTACCTAATTCTTCTTTAATACTGATATCATGTCTGTCCATTTTTTGTGTAATTTTAGTTTTATATTTATTATTGTTAGGTTAAATGTCACTGGTATATCTGATTTATGTCTTGTTGACGGCCAGAGACATTCCGTAAGGAGGCTTTATTTTTTATGCATTAGTTAAAGTTTATTTAGATAAATGTGCAATCATATATATGCATATACTTGTTATTTACTTTTCTTTAATTCTATCTTTCTCTTCTTAGTGCACTTTCTAATTTTTCCTTTTGTCAATTTGAAAATAACTCGTTGACTGACTTTAATTTGAATCTGAAAAAAATAAAAACAAAGCGTCAATATCGCCTTGCTCGCAATCATAATGGTGTAGGCAAAACAGTTATTGTTAGTTCAGAGTGAATTATGCAACTGAACTATTAGACCGGGATTCCAGGAACAAACTTTTTTTGATTAATAACAAGTTGGATTTTCTGTGAACAGCTTCGTTTTGACGAGACAACGATCTTTTCTATCTTCGAAAAATCTCAAATTGGGTAGATGGGCTTTGAAAATTTTGAGTCGGTAAAGGAAATATATTTATTAATAACAATAATTATTTTTTTGACTTAAACGCTTGATTATATTATGAAAAATACGATGAAACTTCTGTCCTACACATTCGATGGTTTTTCTGATGAGTCCTCCACTCCAAAGTTTCGGAATTATGGAGATGTTTAAATTGATATTAATCAATTTAATAACAACCTAATTTTCTCACAACAGCTTGTTAATTATTATTGTTATTCAAGGTTAACATTGTCGTAAAGTAAAAGCTTTTCTTAGCCCAACACTCTAAAATTTTCTTTTTTTATCTATATTTATTAGTTACCCGATTCGAGGTTTTTCGAAGATAGAAAAGATGGTTGTCTCGTCAAAACGAAGCTGTTTACAAAAATTCAGCTTGTTATTAATCAAAAAAAGTTTGTTCCTGGGATCCCGGTCTATACGTCTCATAAAGCTGTATTATATTTGGAGGCAACACTTCTAATACCTACTTGAAACCAAATTTTAAATAGTGCTGTCATCTTCTGAGGTCTATACTTCTCTTTATAACACAGCTTGATAAAAAGAGATGGCGAGACCTCATAGAGTGAGATATAACGTAAATATTTGTTTCAATTCATTAATACGAGTGCTATCTCCACCTATACCTAATACTTCATGATACGTCTCATGTTGTAACAGATTATACCTATACAGTATTATTACATATACATTAATATTACAGTTTTTAAGACTTCGCTGTCTTAAAAAACTGTAATACTTGACAGTTAGTGAGAACCATTTGAACCATTTTCTCTCTTGGGTCTCGCTTGGGTTTGGTACAACCATCATACGTATTCCTCCCGCAACAGCTGTGACGCTTGTTACTGTTAGGGGGTAAGGTAGCCGGTAAAACTATACTTCTGTCGTTACATCACCGCTACGTGGACGGCAATGCTCCATTAACATTTTTGGTATCTATAGACGAAGGTTGCCTCTTACCGCCATAAGATCCATTTATATCTACACATATCCTATAACACATGAAAAAATGCAGGTCATGCATGTTGCTAACTGAAAAAAATCACATTTGTAGCTAGCAATCCGCAGTTTACGAGTAGTTTATGATGCAGCCGATGTTTTTGCGTTCGTACTTAACTGTAAGGAGCGAATTTTAAAAATCTTCAACACATTTTTCTTTATAGCACACATCAATCACAAGTCTTTCTGTGGCACTATAGGAGCTGCCGATGATGCCACATACAGAAAATACATGAACATGAAAAATTTTAACACCCCTCTATTTGCGTCGAGGTTAAAAATGATGCTTACCGTGTCCCACATTTTGTGCACTTTTTGTATAAAAATGTCTGACTTTACACGTTAAATAATAAAATATAAACAACACTAGCTATCATTATAATTATTTAAGGATTTTCTTTTTTGTCTCTACAATGTCATCATAAGTTCATGAGTCGTAACA
This sequence comes from Apodemia mormo, assembly GCA_036924255.1. Classification (NCBI taxonomy): domain Eukaryota; kingdom Metazoa; phylum Arthropoda; class Insecta; order Lepidoptera; family Riodinidae; genus Apodemia; species Apodemia mormo. Next base: position 31,017,082 of record JAUPFN010000017.1, read on the forward strand.
AAAAGCCAGGCCACACTACAATACTCTTTCAAACAAAAATGATTGAACTACAATAATTGACGAAAGTATCGGTGAATATACATAAAAAAGTTTTCGATAATTTGGGAACCCTATCTTGTTAAAGTCGGTTAAATATTCATTCATTGTCGTAGTATTTTACGGAGTAAAATACTATCATCGTTTAATTGATATTATCACAAAGCGGCGCGGCGGCTAGCCGGCAAAATACTTTTACCTTGTTTATTTACTTTAAATATTGTACTTGACTTAAACATCCATTTGTTGTTTAAATATACTTAATTAATATTCTAAATATAATACAAATACAAATCACAACACTGAAACTTACTTTCATTGATCAATTCCAGTCTAATTATTAAATAACACTTTAATATCATGAACACATCATATGTAATGAATGTGTACTGGCCGCCATCTTGAATGTTGAAATTATACAACTTCACTGTAGACTGTAGAGTAGGTGTAACTCTACCGTGAAGTTCGATGAATTCACGTTCTCGTCTTGCTTTTAGGAAGACGCCACACAGTTTATGAATGACTGTGAATCGTGTTTTTTAACTATCAACTGCGGATGACATTTCTCAAGAAATGCCGCGAATAGTGATCGGGTGAGGGCCTTGGCCTCACATCGAATATTGGGCGGAGTAATTATTTTATTAGAATGTAGATCGTGTCACGTGAATTATGTATTATTTGTTAATGGCAAATTGACAAAATTCTGAAAAAAAATGTTTTCATTCATAATAACTGTGATAAATTAAACCTAGCCAGAAGATAGCAACGCACCATTAACATCTTTGGTGTCTATATGCGATAGCTGACTTTTTCCAGGGGACCCATCTGCTTGATTGCTAACTTATGATAATAAATAAAAAAACAGCTTTTTGTAAAATCACTTTTAGCGGTTGAGCATGAATCAAGAATATTTTTATGATTGTGTATTTTAAACATATAATAAACATTTCTTAAATATTAACAATTGTTTTAATCGGCATAATAAATATCTATCCATTCAAACGTCATTTACCTCTACCTCTAGTATAAAATTATCTATTATCGTTTTTTGTTATTAATAATGTTGTTGTAGTCTACTTTTTGTTATTATGGCCGTAATCATTTAATATATATATATATATATATATATATATATATATATATATATATATATATATATATATATATATATATATATATATATATATATATATATTAGGCTGTATCAAAAAAATCGACTATTTTTTTTTTTGAAAAATATAATGAAAATCTTGTTCAGAATACCGAAAAAATACGCCAGTATAACGGACAGCTCTTAATTTTAATATTAAGAGGTCCCGCTTCACGATTTTCCATTTCCCGTTTAAATAACATGGGAAAATCTGATTCTTCAAGTTTGGGATTTTGTAGCTCTGTAACGAATTATCAAATTGGTTAAACCATGACATATTCTTATAGGAAATTTAATGCTCTACAAAAAAGGTCTCTTACAAAATTTTGATTAATGTACTCCTTCAAAAGTTATTCAAGGTCAAAGTTGAAACCATTGTAAATTGTAAGAAATTTTCACTTTTTTGGAGCATTTATCATACTTATTACAATATTTTGTCATAAATAAGCTTTTTTAAAACTTTTTGGAGTTCCACAATTTTTTTCTGACTATTGATTTATATTAATTATCCTTGATATTAAAATTATTGAGTATAATAATAAAATAACAAAATAACAAAAAAAAATTCTTTAGAATCCTGATTTTGATGGCAATTTTGATAATTAATATAAATCAATAGTCAGAAAAAAATTGTGGAACTCCAAAAAGTTTTAAAAAAGCTTATTTATGACAAAATATTGTAATAAGTATGATAAATGCTCCAAAAAAGTGAAAATTTCTTACAATTTACAATGGTTTCAACTTTGACCTTGAATAACTTTTGAAGGAGTACATTAATCAAAATTTTGTAAGAGACCTTTTTTGTAGAGCATTAAATTTCCTATAAGAATATGTCATGGTTTAACCAATTTGATAATTCGTTACAGAGCTACAAAATCCCAAACTTGAAGAATCAGATTTTCCCATGTTATTTAAACGGGAAATGGAAAATCGTGAAGCGGGACCTCTTAATATTAAAATTAAGAGCTGTCCGTTATACTGGCGTATTTTTTCGGTATTCTGAACAAGATTTTCATTATATTTTTCAAAAAAAAAAATAGTCGATTTTTTTGATACAGCCTAATATATATATATCAATATCATCATATATATATATATATATATATATATATATATATATATATATATATATATATATATATATATATCATTATCCGACCGTTTTTACTTTACGCGTTAAAATATAACACACACACTCCCGCACACACACACACACACACACGCACACACTCACACACACGCACATATGATCTCTGTACATACATGTATCAGGTATTTGACGTAGAAATATGTACATAAATAATGTCGTAAATAGTACAAGATTGAACCCCCTTCAGGCACCTGTTTCTAGCAAAAATGTAATAAAAATACATTTATACAGTTAAACTTTTAAATTAATCTTAATATGTATATAAATGAAGTGTCACGTTGTTTGTCCACCATGGACTCCGAATACTACTGAACCGATTTCAATGAAATTTTGTAGATATCCACTGTTTTGTCCGACTTAAGAGATACGATAGTTTTAACTCAACTAATCCCCCTCCCTCCTTCTCAAGTACCTCACTAAAATATTCAATAAAAGTGCGCACTCATTAATTAATTCTAATGGCAAGGGCTCATTGATCATCTCAAATAGCGCGCACTCATTAGTCAATGCAAATAGCACGCGCTTAGTAGTCATTTCAAATAGCGCGATTCCTCGGCTTCCTGTTACACACTTCCATTACATTTTACAAAATCGCTCCCATAGATTGCAGAAAAGCGAGAGAAAAAATATTACTCATCAAAAAATTAACTTGCCCGTGTGTGTTCTTCCTTATTGAAGGCGAGCAGTGCGCTGTGCTGCTGTGCGCTCGGCCACGCGAACCGGCGACAGCGGCGGCGTGGCGGCGCGCAAAATTCGCGCGGCGCGGATTTAGAGACCACGAGAAGAAGCGTTTTTCGCCGTGACCAGATAGTCCGAGAGCGAGTTGACTTTTTCAACTTTATCTCGATATTGCTTGGAGGAGAGTAGATTTGTACTTCAACACTTACCATTTGAAAGAGAATGTGTAGTACATGATTTAAATAAGAATCAGGGTATAGTAAAGATGTTAAATTTCATATAGTATAGACATAAATTTTTGGAATGAGTGTCGAATCCTTTAGTTTATAGTGTTACTGCTTGATAGTCCATTATCGATAGGGTTTAAACATCTCAGCAAGTACATTATTCTCATTAAACAGCAATACAATCGATAACATCGATAGTATTGATGATTTAAAAAATAAACTATCGAAAGTATCGATATAGTATCAATTGTTGAAGAAAAACAAAGTCGTTTATCTTCAACGATTGATAATATCGATATCGATTCTATTGACGTTCCAATCGATATTATGGCGTTTCTAGATTAAAACTATCGATTTTTGGCAACACTATTATAATTATATTCTTATGAATATTCAATACTAGCTGCAGCGTGCAGCCCGCTGCAATATACAAGTTTTTGCCGAATCCCGCGGGATCACCAAATTTTTCCGGGATAAAAAGTAGCCTATCTGCTATTCCAGGTCATCACCTACCTGTGTGCCAAATTTAATCGAAATCCGTTCAGTAGTTTTTGCGTGATTGAGTAACAAACATCCATCCAAACATCCATCCAAACATCTATCCAAACATCCAAACTTTCGCATTTATAATATTAATTTATATATCAATTTTTAATATTAATATAGATAGATTGTGGGAAGAAATAAAAATGGTATCTCTAGTCTTTGTTTATATTCATGATGTGGTGACTATACTTCCAAATTGTTGGCCTAGTAACTATTTAAAAATTAAAGTTACAATGTTCATATTGTATTTCTCGGCAACTACAACTAAATCATCCTGGTTCTTAGACTATTTCGCCGAGGACGTCGCCGCCATGCACTGTCACAGGCACTGTGCTGATTCCTCCCGCCTCTCGGCAAAATTCATCAGTCGCTCGCAGTGTTGCCAACTTGACGGGTTTCCCGTTAGATTTGACGTGTTAGCAAGGTCGGCAACGGGAAAAAATTGCGCTTAACGGCCAACGGATTTTTCAGCGGGACAACAAAAATTTATAATTTTTGGATTTGTTTTCTAAATAAAAATAATTTGGACATGACAAAAATATAAATGTTAATCATTTTATCAGAATCATCAATTTAAAAAACTACTAACTTGTTGAAAAATTATTTTTTTTATGTATATTTAAAAAGTAGATTTAAAAATCAATTACCGAAGACTCAATTTTAAAATAATTCATTTTTAAAATTTAGGGAAAAGTAACAACTCGAAAATTCCTACTTGACGGGTATTCACGGGATTGTAGCATTTTCTACAGCGGGAGTAGAAATTTAATGTTGGCAACGCTGGTCGCCCGGCGCCCCGCGGGTCGTCCCGCCGCGTGGCATGTTAAGTACTTTTCTATACATTTGTTTCAGACGCGCGAAAAATCGCGGGCGCGAATTTCGCGTGGGCAGGCCGTGACGGGGTGACATTGAACCTGGCTGCAATGTTTGGCGAAAGCACGCGGATGACGAAACATGTGCCCGGTTTTATCACTAGTAGAGCTGATATTATATAATATACATATATATATATATATATATATATATATATATATATTAGTGATGGGCCGAATGTGGTTTGAACCGAATTCGAACTTCGGCCGAACATTCGGTTAAAATAAGAAATTCGGCCGAATTTCGGCCGAACTTCGGTTTAATTTTGGGAAGCTTTCTTAAAAGCGATATGTCGTGACTTTTTTACGAATTTACTTAAAATTTAATTATTTTATACTAGCTATTTACCTATTTTACTATTTACTACTAGCTATTATATTGTCCGCGGCTTCGCTTGCGTAAAGTAAGAGAAAAAAGTAACCTATGTCACTCTCCATCCCTTCAACTATCTCCACTTAAAAAATCACGTCATTTCGTCGCTCCGTTTTGCCGTGAAAGACGGACAAACAAACAGATAAACTTTCCCATTTATAATTTTAGTATGGACTAGCTGTTGCCCGCGACTTCGTCCGCGCGGACTTTATTTACTCCGCTTCTACTGGTCGTAGCAAGATGTTATATAACCTATAATCTTCCTCGATAAACAGGCTATCCAACGCACAAAGAATTATTCAAATCGGTTCAGCAGTTTTCGAGATTACCGGGTACAACCAAACAAACAAACTACAATTTTATAATATTAGTATAGATATATAGGATATCGTTAATGGGTTTCGCAACGCACGTGAATTAATGACGTAACAGCAAAATTTTGATACATTGAGTTATATTGTTCCAAGTTAGGCATGGATTTTTATTTTTAACTTTCTGCTATGTAGGTATATAGATAAGGAAGTTACTGATTTTGCCCCGATTTTTGAAAATCGAGTTTTCACCAGATCTCCACGTTTTGAGGTCCTAGAAATCTTTTCCGACTATTTTCACTATGAGGTCAGCATGTCTGTATATATGTGTATGTGTATATGTAAACATTTTTTTTTTATGTCATAAGATAGCAAACAAGCAGATGGGTCTCCTGATGGAAAGAGTCAACCATCGCCTATAGACACCAAAGATGTTAATGGTGCGTTGCTATCTTCTGACGAATTTACCGGCTACCTTACCCTCCAAACCGGAACACGACAGCGACAAGCACTGACGCTAGTGCGGTAGGAATAGGTAAGGCGGTGGTACCAGACCCGGGCGAGACAATGCAGAACTCTACTACCTAGTAGCCACGATGGTAGTGACTCGATAGCCAATCGGTCGCCTTTTACGACCTGCCTGGCAGAACGGCAGTTGGCCTATTCTACAAAGGAGGCCGGAACCAACACGGCGAAGCACATCATCTCATAACTTTGTACATAAATAACATACATAAATAAATAACTTTGTATAATCTAAGTACATAAATGTATAGATTAGGTACAGAATCTAATCAGCTCTATTCCTACAAAAACTGCGTTCAATGCATTAATTGCATCAAAATCGGTTTTTTCGCTCAAGACTCGTTGACGAAAAACTTTAGAAAAGTGTTTTTTGACATAACTTAGTAATTTCTCTAACTATTTTTTTTGACCTTCCACAATAGTTTTGTGCTTAAAAAACTACGTCAAATTTAATTTCAAATCGAGTTTTCAAAAGTTACAACTTTTTTAATATTAATATTTTGGTGTTTACAGAAAACTTCTTAATATTTTTAAAATAACTTTCCGGCTAATTAATACACGGCTTGATTTAAAAATCTAACCAGCATTTCTTTCTAAAAATCTTTGTCAAATATCGTAAATTGTATCAAAACCGGTTTATCCGTTTGGGAGTTATCGTTGACGAAAATTTAGAAAAAAGTGTATTATTTGACGAAATATAAAAATTGACGAAACATATTTTTATCGCTCGGAAGTTATCGTTGACAAAAAAATTTGGAAGTGTTTTTTCGACATAAATTCGAAATTTTTTCAAATAGTTTCAAAAATCAAAATTAAATCAAGTTTTCAAAAATTACGGCTTTTCAAATATTAATATTTTGTTGTTTACAGCAAACTTAGCATTTTTAAAATGACTTTAAGACTAATATACCGATTGACTTAAAAGTCTAATCAGCTTTTCTTTCTATAAATTGCATCAAATAAGCAAATTGCATCAAAATCGGTCGATTTATTTGGGATTTAGTAATATCGAAAATTCGAAAAAAATTTTTTTTGATATTGCTTTGACATTTCTGAGTCTGTAGATTACGTAGCTATAAAAACATTTTAGAGGTCAAAAATTGCGTTGAATGCCATTCGAAAGACTAAAATCAATAATTGTTTTTAAAATATATAGCATTTCAAAAATTTTGAAATTACTGTCATTTACAACGACTTCTATATACTAACGAATATTTGTAACAAATTTAAGATTTTCGAACTCTGAAAAAATGTGTGATATGCTAAGATATAGATAATAATCTAGCGGGAAGTTTCAGGGATGACCTGCCGGATCAACCGTTTTACATATTTTTTGAACTCTTCGAACTCAAAAATCTATGCTGAAGTTTTTTCATTTTTGTTTTTCTGTTTTTTATTTAGCAGGATGTTTCAGGGATGGCCTTGGGGGATCAACCGTTTTACGGATTATTTTCGAAAGTAATAGTGAAAGATTTTTTCAAATCGGTTTAGTATTTTTTGAGTTTTGATGATGCAATATATAAAAATATAGAATACAAATCTTTCCTCTTTATAACATTAGCGTAGATTTCAATCGAAATAGTGCAAGATACTTTTTTCTAGTGCCGAATGTTCGGCATTTAAACCGAATTTCGGCCGAATGTCGAAGTTCGGTTCAAGCTGCCGAAATTCGGTTAAACCGAATGTAAAACGAATTTCGGCCCATCCCTAATATATATATATATATATATATATATATATATATATATATATATATATATATATATATATATATATATATATATATATATATATATATATATATATATATATATATATATATATATATAATAGGTATATTCAGCGTGACCACTTTTAGTAGATTTCTACTTTTTAGTAGATTTTAGTAAAAATGAGAAAAAAACCGGTATTTGAATTCGCTATCAAAGAATATTAGACTCAAAACCAAGCATCCATGTCCAAAAAGTTTTTTTTGCAGTTAGCAGCTCACGAAAGTGATTTGGGGGTTTTCCCTATTATTGAATGAACGTCATTGTGGTCATAGCGAATTGAACTTTATGTTTCAGCTGTCACTGCGATCAAGCTTATCGTGCAGGTGGGAAGAAAACCCATTATTTTCAAAAATGGTATTCATAAAGTATATATATAAACTGTTATGGATGTAATCATAAAAGCAGGGTTCCTAAAAAACATGTTTTAATTCAAATCGTATCTACCCAGTACGGCTTAAAATATTACTCTAAAAATAATTAGGTATATTTTATAATGCAACCTAGTAAAATTTAGTAGATTTTAACAGTTTTTTTAGTAGATTCCCTCAATAAAAAGTGGTCACCCTGTATACATGTCACTGAATCGAGTTTTCCGATGGAACTATTACTACTATTCATCCAAGAGTTTTCCCGTCCGATCGAGTGGTCCGGGCCGCATATTCGTAAATAACCGACGCATTAGATGCTCTAAGCTACTTTGTAAGTAGCAGACGTGTCGGACTAACGCGTCGGGTATCACTAAATCCCGAAGTTCTTTCTAAATTAAGACTTATATGTCAGTTATCTTATTAACACTATAATGAAACGAAATTAAAGGAGGACAATAATAAAATATAAAGCAATAATTAAAATGTTTATTATATTTATTTATTTATTTATTTGCATTCCACAATGTTTACAAGATGTTAGATTAAAATAATGCTTAGATCTTCGTGGACCCTGTCGGGTATAACAATGGCAAGGTAGAAAAGAGAATACTTACATATCTTATTTAATTATCATTATAATAAATGTAATTATTTATTAGAAATGTTTAATTAGAATTGAATTTTTAAAATTTATTATTTACATTTATAATTTTATATAAATTTATCACTCAAATATTCATTTATGTCATAATAGCATTTATTTATTAATAGATTTTTTAATTTTATTATAAATTGATTAAATTTCGATTCATTTTTTATTAGTTCGGGTAATTTAATATAAATTTTTATGGACATTACATAAGTACTCGAAGTGTAAAGTTTTAAACGGGAAGTTGGCAAATTTAGTCTATTTTTATGTCGTAATTTTTTGTCTGACTGTTTGTCTTCTCTTTTTGTGTACCAATCCTGATGATTTCGTACAAACTTACACATTTCTAAAATGTAAATACATGGTAGCGTCAGTATTTTGTGTTGTTGGAAATAAGGCTTACAACTAACGGTGTGGTCTTTATTCGCTAAAACGAATTAGTTTTTTTGAAGAGGGAAAAGTGTCACATTTGTGTTGTTACCCCATAGTATAATTCCGTAACTGATCCACGCATATGCATATGCGTAATAAGTAGTAAAGGCAGTTTGGAAATTAGTGGATTTTTAATTTCTCGTAAAGCATACATAAATTTTGATCATTTTGATTTGATTATATTTATATGTGATTTCCAGTTTATATTTGTGTCTATTGATAAACCTAGAAGCGTAAATTCTGTAACATGTTCTATTTTAGATCCCTGGTATGTTACTATTGCTAATGGGGATTTTTGGTGAGGATGAAAGGACATTATTTTGGTTTTTGGCCAATTTATTTCCAAGTTATGATCTGTCATCCAATCAACAATTTTGTCAAATATTTAGACGAGATTTTCCTTTAGCTCAGTGTGGGCCTGGCATGATGTGAGAACAGAAACATCGTCATTCGTCCGCAAATAGAAAGCATGGTGTATTTATGCTTTTCGGGAGGTCATTGATATAGATAAGAAATAGCAGACATCCGATTACGCTGCCTATTGAATATTTGCCTATTATAATAGGTAGTAAGAATAAACTAAAACTACTTAACTAAAACCATAATACAAATATTTGTTGGTCCGCCCTGCGCGAACCCACGACCTCCGATTTCTCGTCCGATCTCCTCGGTTTTAAAAACTATCCATGTATGATTATTGATTATACAAGGCTGATGTTTTGGTTGATAATTATCGCGATAATTATCAAGAAGCATATTTTCTTGATAAATTCAAACCCTGTTGACCGGTTATCTTACAATGTTTTACCGTACAATATAACTTCAATAAATTAAATGTAACTTCATAACGACTACTCGTACAAATTCAATCTCCGAAAGGAGTTTCTCTCCGTGCAAATCCGCTTCTGACACTGATTTTCCTTGATTCCCATTCTTTGAAAAGGTTTGTAGGAAAATTAATTTTCAATAGATTTTATTATTAAAATGCGATCGGAAATGTAATTTTTAATTTACCCGGAATTAACTGATTTTTCCGAAATTTAATACTTTTAATTATAGTACGGGAGCCCACGACACTAAACCTAGTCCCATAAGTCTACCGGATAGTATGTACATAGTTAGATTCGTTGTTAATTGGAGAATACGAAGTAGCTATGTTGCAATGCGAAAAACCGGGTGGCGCTATTAAAAAAAAGAAAAAAGAATTAAAAAAAAAACGCATGGGGACATGCAGCACCGCATTTTCGTATAGTCCTATCTCTCCCCTATATCGAGGAACGAACGAAATTCGGTAGCCTTATCGTTCTAGAAATCGTTTTTTTTTTTTCATTCTTTTTTTTAAAAGTCCCACCCGGTTTTTCTCATCGCAACATAGCTATTTCGTATTCTCCAATTAACGACGAATCTATGTATATACCATCCGGTACTAACTAAACGGAACTAGGTTTTGGTGTCGTGGGCTCTTAAACCATTAAATATTGCCTTGAAATATACCATCACAACCACAATCATCTCGATTTTTTTGTATTTAAGGCGAGGCATCGCGACAAACGGGAAAAACTGATTTGTTAAATCACGTTTTTTTGTGAAATAACAATTTTACAAAAATTACACGATATACCAGAAAATATTATCTAAGGAATGTGCTAACTCATTACATGATATAATGTACTTTACTCGATCATATAAAATTCTGGAAACAAGCTAAAAACATCTCTAAAACAAATAATTTGTCAATAATATTTTTAATCTTCCACATGATTTTTATATGGTGATATTTCGTTGTAAATACAAAAAAGGATGTGCTAAATTTTAGTTTTCAGCAGATGTCCTATACTTATTTATCCGAAAATTAACACGTTTCCCAGCGGTTTCAGAACATACCGCGCCGCCCATTTTCTATAGAATTGACGCGCGTCGAAATACCTCGCCTTAACTAGCAATCGTCTTGTGGCTAAATTTCTACCATAGCTCAACAATGAAGTCTCTGATTTTGAACAAGAGATTTTAGCTGTAAAGAAAATATTATACATGTGTGTATATTATCATGTATGTCACATGAACGTAGTGTGTGTAATGTATTTCTATTGCATATAATTTTTAAAGTGTTTTGTTTCTTTAGTCCCTGCGCAATGAAAACTTTAACTGTGCCAAATTTCATACTCAACCGTTCGCGCAATTGTCTGGAAAAGATACAAAAAAGGTACAAATTTTTTACTTTACGTATTAATGAGCACACCGAGCTTTTTAGAAGGTAGTTTAGCATTACCTTCCAAATGATCGCGAATCTAAACGTTATTCGATATGCCGACTCCCAGAATTCCGACACTAGCTGAGGCACTCCTGACAAGGAGAGTATCACTAAATCGAGGTAACACGACAAAGGGTATCTTTTTAGCGGAGAACATCCAAAGCTGTTCTTCTTGGTTCTTCTTGGGTTAAAAAGTGACCAGGATTTGAAGACCCCATTCCGAGACATCGGTTTGTCGATTCTCAACTTCAGGCACAAGCTTGTTTCGACACTCTTTGCCGTGTTCGAATTTCATGAATTTCGGCCACAAGCTATCGCTAGTACATAGAAATACATATATAAATACTGTTACATAATTAATAAACACCCAAACCCAGTAAATACAAACGTCTATGCTCATCACACAAACGTTTGTCTTTGGAATCGAACCCGAGCCCCATCGAGTTAGGTTCGCTAACCACTCGCCCAACGGGGCGGTCGAATTTTTCCAAATACATAGGAAACAGTTCAATCGATAGTCTTAAGAAATATTTATTTTTATTACCTAAGTGGACATCTCTAATACCTGAGAGAAGACCGTTTTCAATTACTTAAGCGTTTAATCCATCAATGAACGACTGCCGGGACCTCGGAGATACAAACTACTTTAATTTCACCAAGTATTCACCTATATTATAGTAGTTGTCCGACGCTGCTTCATCCGCGAATAGATTATGTTAATCTACGTGGTCGCCAATATTGTTTTTCATACAAATTTTCATCTGAAATAGGGATTTAAGCCCTTTAAGGTTTGATTTTTTTTAAATCATAGGATAACCAACAAGCAGATGGCTCTCCTGGTGGAATTGTTTTTTCGACATAACTTCAGGATTTGTTAAATCTTGAAGTTATGTGGAAAAAACACTTTGTTCGTCAACGATTACTCCCGCACGATAAACCGATGTTGAATGCAATTTATGCATAGGATCCAGTTTTTTAGGTAAAGAGCTGATTAGATTTTGTACTCGATCTGTACATTAATCTAAAAGTTATGTTAAGAAAATACTATTTCGCCAAAAATTTCTTTTAGGTTTTTTCAAAATCTCCTGGACCGAATCGGTTCAAATTTTCAGGAAGTCTAAGTTAAGCGGAATCTAATCGAAAGCTACCAACCTTATTTCGATCAGTCAAGCCGTTCAAAAGTTATGAAATGTTTACATACACACACATACATATTGACGTCATCGTGAAAATAGACGGAAAAGGTTCCTAGAAGCTGAAAACGTGGAGTTCTAGTGAAAAGTCGGTTTTCGGAAATTGGGTAAAATCAGTAACTTCCTTATCTACATACGTAGCAGGAAGTTAACAATAACCGGCCAAGGGCTACGTACCATCGAAATTCAACTTTTGATCGAAATTCGACTATCGGCCGAAATTCTGTATAAATGTCGAACATTTGGCACTAGAAAAAGTAAACTCAATCAAATGCAAAAAGTGTCGTGACAACTTTTCGTAAGAATTTTTTCCGTCTAGCCCCCTTTCACAACGCGCGATAAGGAACTTTTAAAACTCCAAAAAACACGTTTATTGTATGGAGACCCTCATTAATATTTTTTTTTGTTGTTATAGCGGCAACGGAAACACATAATTTGTGAAAATTTCAGTTTTCTAGCTATCTCGGGTTATGAGATACAGAGAAACAGCCTGGTGACAGACAGACAGCGGAGGCTTAGTAGTTTACTTTTTAGGTACGGAGCCTTAAAAACTAACAAAAGAAAATTTCTTCTAAAGATGACAACTAAGAAATAAAAGAAAACAAATTAAAATTTAATATTGACCTTATATTACGTCGAGTCGAATCCAAAATTCTGTGTTTGATTTCATTGAGGTTGATTTCGATATATTAAAATTCAAATTTATAATATTAGTATGGAAGTAAGATTTTAAAATCTCACAAAACATAGATAGCAGTTGTATTTTGTGTCACGTCTGGCTGAAACAAAGTTCGTACGTGATCAGGGACGAGCGGTAACTGCGGTGACTCCTTTGTGTGTCTTTGTCGGCGGATGCTTCGCTTTTATTCAAAGCAAAACACCTATCTCCGTGATGTTCTATATTGAGAAGAGAAAACTGCTAGGAATTTTTGTTATTGTTATGTTTTAGACTTCGCTTGAAACCGGTTACAAAAATACCGTATAATACTAGCAGTAACTATTTATTTAAAAAGGTTTCACTCGGACCGTTTTTAAGATGAAAGTTCTTCATAAACCTATATAAACCGGTTTAAACCAAAATCCAAGAATGGTACGCATGCTAAATCCGCCTTACGGATAGCAACGCATCTTAAACATCTTCGGAGTCTATACGCGATGGTTTCTCTTTCCATCAGAAAACTCATCTGCTTGTGTGCTATCGTAGGATATAAAAAAAAACACAATGTGGATAATATTCGGAAGCGGTGAATATGATAGAAATATTTTTTAATCTCTAGAAACCGGTTTATTAATTCAAACCCTCATAATTTTGGTCCATAAAGTAACCGGTATTTTTGAGGTTAAGATAGATCCAAACTTTTAAAAACGCTTGAGTCACTACCATCGTGGGTGTTAGGTGGCAGAGTTCTGCATTGTCTCGCCCGGGTGTGGTACCACCGCCTTACCTTTTCCTGACGCAATAGTGTCAGTGCTTGTAACTGTCGTGTTCCGGTTGGAGGGTGAGGTAGCCGGTAAAGTTATGCATGTGGCATTAGACTTCGCCACAAGATGTTTACGCCACCTTTGTTGTTCATAGGCGATGGTTGACTCTTTCAGTGCCACGCCGAGTGAATAGGAGAGCCAGAAGAGGCGTGTTAATACTGGTGCCAACTCTGGAGCACACATTTTTAGTACAATCGGAGGGATGCCATCCGGCCCACTCGACCTGTGGATGTCCAAGGAAAGTAGTGCTTTACGCACAGATGACTGCCGAAATTGTCGTTCTGGCATAGAACTATCACACTGCGGGATGGTAGGCGGTGCGTTCCCTTGGTCATCCAGAGTCGAGTTGGCCGCAAAGAATGAGCCCAGGAGATCGGCTTTCTCGTTTGCGGTATGGACCAAAGAGTCATCGTCTCCGTGCAAAGATGGAAGAGAGGGCTGTGAGAAATTCCCTAAAACAGCCTTGGCGAGAGACCAGAACGCATGAGTCCCTGAAGGGAGGCGAACTAATTTCTCACCAATTCTGCCTATGTGTTCAGATTTTGCCTTGGCGATAGCTCTTTTGAAGTACCTCGAGGCGGAATTGTACTTTTTACGTAATGTGATGGTTTTTTCATCACAAGATGCGGACGCTGCAGCCCAAGCCCGGTAGCACTCGTACTTGCGGCGCGAAGCCGTTTTACAGGAGCGACCAAATCCGTGAGGCGGTATGGTAATGCCATATGCATAAGTCTACCGGCTACCTTACCCTCCAAACCGGAACATGACAATAACAAGCATTGACGCTATTGCGGCAGGAATAGGTAACGCGACAGTACCATATACCGTACGTTGCGGAATTCTACCACCTAGTAGTCACGGTGGTAGTGACTAGTGACACCTATAATCAATCGGTCGCCTTTTACGACCTGCCTGGTAGAACGACAGCTGGTTTATTCTCCAAAATAGCCCGGGCCATTACGGGGAAAATTTCTAAAAAAACATCTAATAAGAATGTTTAGTACGGACACCCAAGATGGATAGATAAAAGGCGCGTAGATATCCAAGTTCATTGTTTACAAACAGCCCGTT
The DNA here is from genome assembly GCA_036924255.1 of Apodemia mormo. Lineage (NCBI taxonomy): Eukaryota > Metazoa > Arthropoda > Insecta > Lepidoptera > Riodinidae > Apodemia > Apodemia mormo. Next base: position 31,032,168 of record JAUPFN010000017.1, read on the forward strand.
TACCGAACTCCTAACCTAACTACACTCGTTAGCGGGTCGCGCGGTGAGCGGTGACCTTGGGCTTTGAATATGTCTAAACTAATTATTCAGTTTTATTAGGTTGTTAAGAAATATTTTCTTTTTATTCATATTAATTGGTCATAGATGACGATCCTTCAATCTATATGCATATAATAAAATCGTAGAAAAGTCAAAACTGTACATTGATTATTTTTTTAAAAGAATACTTGGGGCGTGATCTACAATTTTTGTGTGTTTGTCTGTATGTATGTCCGGGGTAAACTCAAAAAGTACTGCATGGACTTACTTCAAATTTTGCATGAATATTGCTAACAGGTCGGGTCAACATAATACCTACATATTATCACGCTACCACCTACGGGGGAGGAGCAGTGCGGAGTAAACGAAGTCCGCGCGGACGAAGTCGCTGGCAACAGCTAGTAAGTAATAAATCCGTGATTATTACTGACCAGATGAAAACCCGGCTTCGCTCGGTTAAAATGTACGATAATACACTATCTTAATATACACTATCTCAAATAGTAGAAATTAAAAAGTAGCAATGCTCTAGTGACGTCACCTTTCAAATATTACGTTGATTTCGTAGTACTCTCATTGGTCTGTGGTTGATTTAAAAGGGACATGCTCTTTGAAAGGGACGACAACACAGTGTTGCTGTTTTTTAATTTTTACTTTTCTATGAACGAAGATAAAATAAGTTTCAAGATAATCTACGCTCCGTTTCACGATACTTTAATAAATGCTCATATGATACAAAATTTTACTCGTCACGGTTTTCTATATATGACCTATTTACGGTTTTCTATATGACCGCCCCGTTGGTCGAGTGGTTAGCGACCTGACTACGCAATCGACGGGGCTCGGGTTCGATCCCCGTCGGGGACAAGCATTTGTGTGATGAGCACCAATGTTTGTTTTTCCGTGTTTGGGTGTTTATTAAATATATTCTAGTATTTATATATGTATTTCTATGTATTAGTATCGCTGACTAGCACCCATAACACAAGCAAATAATTTGCTTACTTTGGGGTTAGATCAGTAAGTGTAATTTGTTCCGTGAATATTTATTATTATTATTTATTATTTCTATATAATAGGAAAAAATTAAACCGACTTCAAATATCTATCTATATCTTTTAATATCTGCATTGTCTCGCCCGCGTCTGGTACCAACACCTTACTTCCTGTCACAATAGCGTCAATGTTTGTCAATCTCACTGTCGTGTTCTGGTTTGGAGGGTAAGGTATCAGGTAAACTTGTGCATGTGGCATTAGACCTCGCCACAAGATAGCAACGCACCATTAACACCTTTGGTGCCTATAGGCGATAGCTGACTCTTTCCATCAAGAGACCCATCTGCTTGTTTTTTATGTTATAAAAAAAATGAAACTTTGTCTATTCCCTGTTAGTTCCCAAAAAATCGTAGACAAACATACATACACACTTCCGAAATCTAGTACACGTGCTTGGACGACAAAATAGATTATCAAACTCCAATATTGTTCAACTAGCTGTTGCCCGCGACTTCGTCCGTACGGACTTCGTTTACTGCGCACAGCTCCTCCCCCGTAGGTGATAGCGTGATAATATGTAGTCTATATGTTGACCCGTCCTGTTAGTAATATTCATGCAAAATTTGAAGTAAATCCATGCAGTACTTTTGAGTTTACCCCGGACATACACTGACTTTCCTACGATTTTATTATATGAATATAGATTCCAACAATACACATTACATGTCAAACTAATAACCTCTGATTTTTCGTTGGTTATGGACTTAATACGATAGTAAAGATTTTTGATTAATTTCGACGTAGCAATTTTTCCAAGTGCCAACGGTAGGAAAATGTCAAATTTATTAAAGATATTTTCCCCGAGTTTCCTCTAAAATTTTGCAAGTCATTTATTTCCCTCCTACTAATAGGAAACAAATCCAAGACAAAGAGTGTTTGAGAAGGTTTAAATTTAAACTTTATTGGGTTTTAAGAAGCAATAAATTGCGACTAATGAAACGACTCCTCGCTAACTAATAATAAATTAAATTCTATCGGGCGTCCGTGCAACAGTTTAATTTATTTCCTTTGAAATAAAAGGGTAGTTGATGAAGAAACTGTCTCACATTTTGCTAAGCTTGTCCAATTAAGTTTACCAAACGAATATCAATTAATACGTGAGTCGGAAACTTTGTATCTATTTTTCGAAAATTACGCTGATTGAGGACTATGCAATTTGACACAATTAAAGTTTAAATGAGGCAGTAGTAGTGTAGAAACTAAGATTTTTAAACAAATGTATTAAATTAATTATGCTTTACAAATGTATTAAATTAATTTAAAAAAAACATTACATACTCTAACATGCTTCTGATACACACACGTGTACACTTTTTTTTTTGTTAGTCTGTAGACAAATATAGAAATGATTTTATAATGAAGAATCATAAGTAGTTTGTTTACCCTATAATAGGCTAGACGAATAAAGTTAAAAACCGTTTAATACCTTGTACCGTATATTGAACAAAAACTTTTTTTTAATATCGTACATTTTTAATAAAAAAAATTGCGTTTTAAAGTTTAAATTTACCGCGGAACTCTACCACCTATTAGTCACGATGGTAGTGACTCGCATAGCCAATTGGTCGCCTTTTACGACGTGCCTGGCAGAACGGCAGTTGGTCTATTCTTCAAAGGAGCCCGGGACCAACTGCAACGCGGCGAAAATATGACCTTTTGCCACGGTGTGACATAACACTTCCAGATTTGCAACTATATCCATAAATTATAATTGTATTATTAATCCTTATCTTTTAAAATAAATATTTTAGTTTTTGTTTATTTTTTTATATATACGGCATGTAAAAAACCCTGTCCGATCATCAAAGGCATTATTTGGTAGCTTAACACAATCATATTTGTGACATTATTTTATGAATATTGATACATAAATTTTCAAAATATTTGCCTGATTTAAGGGGAAGTTGCTCAGTTTTAGTACTAAAATGAGACACTTTAAACTAACAAGATATTTTTCTTATTTTAATAAAAATAATTATTTTATTATTTTTTTTGATAATGTCATTGGCCTACTTATACACCTTTTTCAGATCGGACAAGGTTTTCTTTACACCCTGTATATAAAAGTATCGCCTCTGTGATATAGTGGTCCAGCGTTGGCGTTGACCACATGAGGTCCCGGGTTTGATTCCCGGGCCGGGCACATAAAAAAAGTGTTTTTTTTTTTTAGTTTTCTGAGAAACACAAAGTTGCCCGGGATTGGAAAGTGCCCGGTTGGCGATAGGCTTGCCTTCTATCATATTTGTGGGACCAAGTATCGTCGGCTAATCGTGGGTGCACTTGTTGTACCTCTGCCTAGCCCTTCGGGGATATGGGCGTGGAGATATTTTCTTACTTTCTATAAAAAAAAGAAAAAGTTTTTTTTGTTATAACCATATCATAATCGTCATAATTCTTCATCATTAGAAACTACAGTATACTTGATTCATTCTTAGTGGAAATAAGTCATTTGTGTAATATATTTTTGTATTTTGACAAAAATAAAATTTTGGTCGAGTTTCAGAGAGCGATTGTTAGTCCCATTAAATGGGAAAATTTATGTAACAGTTTGGTTGTTTGTTACACAATATCCCGGTAACGGATTTAAAGCATATATTTTGCACGCCTCATAAGTGGAGCGTTGAGGTAGTGCTCCACTCTTACCATGTCAAAGTCAAGCATGTTTCTGGAATTAAATTGTTATAGTACTGTATTCATATTTCACTAATTTAATTTTTTTGTATCTTAAGTAGATATAAAAATAGGTCGTTAAGTGTATTTCATACCGTTAGGGTGTCCCTATCCATTTTTTTTCTATTTTGGTGAATATTTTTGCCTTTTTTTTTGACTTGATATCTATACATATAATATATATAGATATCAAGGGAATCAATATAACAGGAAAGTCAAAACTGTACATTTAATATTATTTTTTTAAAAGAATACTTGGGGCGTGATCTACAATCGATATCGAAGCCAAAAATATAGTTTTTAGAATTTTTAGTCTGTTTTTCTGTATGTATGTCCGGGTCAAAAAGTACTGCATGGAATTACTTCAAATTTTGCATGAATATTACTAATAGGTCGAGTCAACATATAGGCTACATATTATCACGCTATCACCTACGGAGGAGAATCTGTGCGGAATAAACGAAGTCCGCGCGGACGAAGTCGTTGGGAACAGCTAGTTATATATTACTCCAAAATTGAATCCTCGTACCTCCATCCCTAACACCCACGTTACCAAAACATTCACTACAAATAATTTTACCCGTGTTGGGTCCAAACTTCTTGGAAGAATAGACTAGGTGTAGGTCGTTAAAGGCTACCCATTTGCTATATGTGTCACTACCACCGTGACCACTAGTCAAGGATTTAAAACGTTATATATTGATATTTTTGCTGTTTCGTGATAGGTTCGCCGCGTTTCATGCTGTTTCGTGATTGGTTCGCCAACTAGCGCTAGAAGACAACGTCATAATATCATATACCATAACCAATCACGACGACGCAAACATATCGAAATTATAACGTTATCCTTGCCACTAGGTGGTAGAGTGCTGCATTGTCTCGCCCGGGTCTAGTACCACCGCCTGACCTATTCCGGCCGCAATAGCGTCAATGCTTGTCATTATTGTATTCCAGTTTAGAGGGTAAGATAGCCGTTAGACTTATTCATATGGCGTTGCCGTCCCGCCGCACAGATAGCAACGCGCTATTAACATCTTTGGTGCCTATAGGCGATGGTTTCTTTTTCCATCTGGAGAGGCATCCGCTTGTTTGCTATCTGATGATCCAAAAACTATATGTATGGCGACAACGACCAAAGTAAAATAACATATTTTACTTTGGTATTTTAAAATTTTACTTTGGTAGAAGTATGGTAGAGTAACGTTAGCTAAGGCGCCCCATACATCTACAATAACATTGCGCAATACTTTTATTGTGCAATAATATTGAATACCCCCTTTGTCTCCAAACGTTCAAAAAATTCACTCAATAAAATTGACAAACCAGTCTGATCAATATTTTCGAGCGAGCAACATGGCTGACGACGAAGTTTTGGCGGCAATCATGCTGGTGATTTTGTTAAATAAACCTCTATTAAATTCTATACACTCAAGTAAAAACTCCCGTTCTTTTTTTTTATAGCAATCTTGTTCGCCATTTTGCTTATATTTAGGACACGACCATGTATTAAACACCTTAACTGACCGAAAGTGACCGCTCTAAAATCTGAAGTGAAAAGCCAAAGCACAGTTTAGGAAAAAAATATTGTGCAATAAAAATTAAACCTACTGAAACTTTCGTTCAAACGTTGTGCAATCTTCAATATTAACCCTTAACGGTCAATAATATTGCAAAATACGTAATATTTCGTAATATTATTGTAGGTCTATGGGGCACCTAAGTTAGCTAGTAATATAAAAATTAACATATTTATAAGATAACTAGCTGTGCCCGCGACTTCGTTCGCGTGGAAAAAATTCTAAAATAAAAACTCGCATAGTTCCCGTTCCCGTGGGATTTCCGGGATAAGAACTATCCTATGTCCTTTCTTGGGTCTCAAACTATATTTGTACCAAATTTTATCCAAATCGGTTCAGTGGTTTGGCCGTGAAAGCGTAACATATAGACAGACAGACAGACAGACAGAGTTACTTTCGCATTTATAATATTAGTATGGATTAGTATGGATAATATGATAAAAAGAAAAAAACGCATGGTGTCGTGGGATACCAGATATCTTATAAAAATATTGATTTCAAGTTCTGTTCGAGGTATAAAGCTAATAATTATCCGGATATACATTTTTTTTTTTATAATTTTTTTATCGATAACAATAAAAATAAAAACTACATTGCAAAATTATCTTAACACCCATATTTTATTTACAATGATTTATTAAATATGTAATAATAATAACTGTCATCATGTAAACTATACATTAGACACTGTATAGCCATCATACATAAACTAATCATAAAAATATTAGGCTTTTGTTTAACGTTTTACGTTACGGACGTTTTTTGCCGGCTAGGGTACCCCTCCGCAACGCCCCGTAAGGAATTTCGTTCCGAAATAGCTTTACCGTTAAATTCTTTTAATTAGTAAATTACAAGTGCATAATATATATTAGAATAAAACTTAGTGCTTGTAGCGTCGCGTCGAGGGGAAAACAACTTAGTTCAAAATCACCCTCCAGAGAGAAGTACAAAAACTTGAAGGTCGCTTGATAACTAGTAAGTCGAGACTCCGCGGGGAATACTCGAAAGAACTATTCCTGAGGAAGATATATTGGACAGTAGGTAGGTTAATCTGGTTGAGGTTAGTTGCTTATTGCGCCATTAAACATTATTCTTACATATAAATTTTTAAAATATAGTAGTTTTCTGCACTGTCTCACCCGAGTTTGGTATTACCGCCTTACCTATTCCTGCTGATAGCGTCAGTGTTTATCAAAGTTTTTTCCCGATTTGGAGGGTAAGGTAGCCGGTAAACTTCTGCATGGGGCCCTAAAGCTCGCCACATGAAAGCAACACACCATTAACATCTTTGGTGTCTATAAGCGATGGTAATCTTTATCAGGTGACCCATCTGCTTAAAATATATTTTTTAATTTAAACAAATCAGAAATTTCTTACTCAATTAAATTTTTGAGGCAACAACAATTTTTGAATCCACTATTGGACTAGTAAGCATCTTCACGCCCGTATCCCCGAAGAGGTAGGCCATAGAGGTACAGCCAGTGCACCCGCGATTAGCCGAAGATATAGATATATAAGATATAGATCTTCGATTAAAGACAATATCGTCTGACTTGTTTATTTGACTGCATAGTGCTAATCAAAATCAAAATATTTACTTTATATAAAGAACATTTAATTTGTGATTTCTGTACAACCAACCTCAACCTTATTAATCCAGCTGCTGTCCAATATATTTCTCTCAGGGATGGTCCCTCCGTGTATTCCCCGAGGACTCTCCACTTGCTAGTTATCAACACGGGCTTTGTAACAAGATCTGAGGTTAGTAGTTCATGTGTGGATTAAGCCGCAAAACGGTTAAATCGCATAATAAGGCTTCTAATTGTTATGAAAATTAAATCTTCACAGATTCTGAATTAATCTTCAGATCTGTGAAAATTCTCGGATTATCATTTTATAGCTATTACCAAATCATTAAAAGAAACATGCATATATGTATATTGTATATGTATATCTATACATATAATAAAATCGTGGGAAAGTCAATGTATGTCCGGGGTAAATTCAAAAAGTACTGCATGGATTTACTTCAAATTTTGCATGAATATCACTAACAGGTCGGGTCAACATATAGGCTACATATTATCACGCTATCGCCTACGGGGGAGAGGCTGCGCTGAGTAAACGAAATCCGCGCGGACGAAGTCGCAGGCAACAGCTAGTTCGAAATATAAATCTTGGTCCGGGCTCCCATTGGAGAATAAATGTGATACTGCCAGGCATTTGGGAAAAGACGAAGGATAGGTCATGGGCGAAGGATTATACAATCAATCAAATGAAGCGAAATATCACTATACAATCTATCAAATAAAGCGAAATATCACTATACAATCTATCAAATTATAATAATATGTCATTATACAATATACAATATCAAAATTAGCAATATGTCACAACTGTACCATCAAGAATTTTATAGCGTTTCGAAACACTTAAAAACTATTAAGTAGTTAAAACTAGGTTATGATCACTTCTACTATTATACTACAAATATCTATAGGTACATATAATAAAATCGTAGGAAAGTCAAAACTGTACATTGAATATTTTTTAAAAGATTACTTGGGGCGTGATCGGCAATCGATATCGAAACAAAAAATATAGTTTTTAGAATTTTTGTCTGTTTGTCTGTATGTATGTCCGGGGTATGGAGTACTCAAAAAGTACTCCAAGGATTTACTTCAAATTTTGCATGAATATTACTAATAGGTCGGGTCAACATATAGGCTACATATGATAACGCTATCACCTACGGAAGAGAAGCTGTGCCGAGAAAACCAATTCCGCGCGGACGAAGTCGTGGGCAACAGCTAGTAGACAAATAATTTTAAATTAATCGACCGGTTTCACAGGAAGTAATATTCTTTACTCTAACTTTACTTTTTTTACTTTAAAGAATATTACGTCTTGAAGATGCTTTAAAAAGAGAAACTGGTCGATTAATTAAAAATTATTTGTTTATATTTAGTGATATTAAAATACAAGTGATCATAACCTGGTTTTAACAAATAACAATGAAATTACACCAAATACCGACGATTGAAAGTGTAAAATCTACTTAAAAGCTATTTTCAACATAAGTATTCATTTCATTCATTCATTTTTTTTAAACATAACATAACGTGAACGTAAAAAATAATAGCTATTCCTTCTCTAGAGAAGCAACATCAATATCATTATGTAGAAAGAATTAATGTTAAAAGCATCTCAGATTATACTAACGAAAAATGTTTACGATGTTTATGATAATATATTATGATACTTTTATGAGCGCAAGAAACGTGAAATGTACGGTGAAATTGGCGGCAATAACGCATCCGTATAAGCAACCCCGCTTTTATATTTTATAAGGCTACTAGTTGTTTTATATTAAGCTAATCTAAAAAACCTCTTTTATAGGCTAGGCTTTTATTCGGAACCCTAAAAATATAGATTTTAGGGTTCCGAATAGACTTAGGAAACTTTACAGTTTCGCTGTGTACGTCAGTCCGTCCGTCCCGTCCGCACGATAGTTCAGAGATCCTTATTACTAGAAAACTGTAATGTGGCAACTGGCACGAATATACATATTAGTCACGTCAACAAAGCGATAACAAAAAATCTTGAAAAATTACATATATATATATATATTAGGGATGGGCCGAAATTCGTTTTACATTCGGTTTAACCGAATTTCGGCAGCTTGAACCGAACTTCGACATTCGGCCGAAATTCGGTTTAAATGCCGAACATTCGGCACTAGAAAAAAGTATCTTCTTGCACTATTTTGCTTGAAATCTACGCTAATGTTATAAAGAGGAAAGATTTGTATTCTATATTTTTATATATTGCATAATCTAAACTCAAAAACTACTACACCGATTTGAAAAAATCTTTCACCATTAGAAAGATATGAAATCATCCCTGAGTAACATAGGCTATAACTATACTTTCATAAATAATCCGTAAAACGGTTGACCCAGCAGGCCATCCCTGAAACATCCCGGTAAATAAAAAAACATTAAAACGAAAATGAAAAAACTTCAGCATAGATTCTTGAGTTCGAAGAGTTCAAAAAATATGTAAAACGGTTGACCCGGCAGGTTATCCCTGAAACTTCCCGCTAGATTTTTATCTATATCTTAGCATATCACAGATTTTTTCGGAGTTCAAAAATCTTAAATTTGTTACAAATATTCGTTAGTACATAGAAGTCGTTGTAAATGACAGTAATTTCAAAATTTTTGAAATGCTATATATTTTAGAAACGATGATTGATTTTGGTCTTTCCAATGGCATTCAATGCAATTTTTGACCTCTAAAATTTTTTATAGCTACGTAATCTAGTCTCAGAAATGTCGAAGCAATATCAAAAAAATTTTTTTTCGAATTTCCGATATTACTAAATCTCAAAAAAATCGACCGATTTTGATGCAATTTGCTTATTTGACGCAATTTATAGAAAGAAAAGCTGATTAGACTTTTAAGTCAATCGGTATATTAGTCTGAAAGTCATTTTAAAAATGCTAAGTTTGCTGTAAACAACAAAATATTAATATTTCAAAAGCCGTAACTTTTGAAAACTTGATTTAATTTTGATTTTTGAAACTGTATTTGAAAAAAATTCGAATTTATGTCTAAAAACACTTCCAAATTTTTTCGTCAATGATAACTTCCGAGCGGGTTAACCGATCATGATACAATTTATGAATTAGACGCAGTTTTTTAAGAAAAAGAGCTGATCAAATTTTATACTCAATCGATACATTAACTTCAATTAATTAATTAAAAAAATATGTTTCGGCAATTTTTTTGCGATTTTTTCAAAATTTCTCAAAATATTCTAGTCCGAATTGGATAAAATTTTTGGAAGTCTAAGTTGAGCAGAATCTAATTCAATGCCATTAACTGCGTTTCGATCGGTCAAGCCGTTCAAAAGTTATGAAATGTTTTCATACACACATACATACAACCATACACTCTCCCTCATACACACACACATACATACAGACATACTGACGTCACGAAACTAGTCAGAAAATGTTCCATACGTAGCGAATAGCGTATAGATGAAGATGCATATATTTTAAAACATAATGATTTAGATCTTTTTAATTGCATTCAACGTAATTTTTACCTTTAAATGGTTTTATTAGCTCCAAAATCGGTAGGTTAAAAAATGTCGAAAAAAAGCCGCGGTAGTACGTACTATCGAGAGCCGCGGTAGTACGTACTACCGAGAGCCGCGGTAGTACGTACTACCGAGAGCCGCGGTAGTACGTACTACCGAGAGCCGCGGTAGTACGTACTACCGCAGCTCTCGTTGAGTGTAGTAGTGCTCGTGTCTCCTGAAGATGCTTCGGTTGCGAAGTGAAACGTGCATTGAGTGCGTCAATTGTGTGCTTTTGCGTTTGGTGCTGTCGTGGTATAAAGTGTGGTCTAAAGTGTGGTGGACGAGGGTGGATAACTGTGCCGCTGGGGTCTTCATTATTTTCAGACCTACGGAAGTTTGTTCCATTTCTTACACTGCTTTTATATGTTTTCCTTTTCAGTAACATCACAAAGGTACACTTAAAGTTCGCGGAAAATTGCAAAATAACTAGTTTTCTTCGTCTTACTAAGTTATGTCAAAAAACACTTTTCTAAAGTTTTTCATCAACGATAGCTCTTGAGCGGAAAAACCGATTTTGATGCAATTAATGCACTGAACGCAGTTTTTGTAGGAATAGAGCTGATTCTGTACCTAATCTATACATTTATGTACTTAGATTTTACAAAGTTATTTATTTATGTATGTTATTTATGTACAAAGTTATGAGATGTTTATAGATACACATATATACAGACATGCTGACCTCATTGTGAAAATAGTCGGAAAAGATTTCTAGGACCTCAAAACGTGGAGATCTGGTTAAAATTCGATTTTCAAAAATTGGGGCAAAATCAGTAACTTCCTTATCTATATACCTACATAGCAGAAAGTTAAAAATAAAAATCCATGCCTAAATTGGAACAATGTAACTCAATGTATCAAAATTTTGCTGTAACGTCATTAATTCACGTGCGTTGTGAAACCCATTAACAATATCCTATATATTTATACTAATATTATAAAGTTGTAGAGTTTGTTTGTTTGGTTGGTTGTACGCGGTAATCTCGAAAACTGCTGAACCGATTTGATTAATTCTTTTTGCGTTGGATAGCCTGTTTACCGAGGAAGGTTATAGGCTATATAACATCTTGCTACGACTAGTAAGAGCGGAGTAAACAAAGTCCGCGCGGACAAAGTCGCGGGCAACAGCTAGTCCATACTAAAATTATAAATGGGAAAGTGTATCTGTTTGTTTGTCCGTCTTTCACGGCAAAACGGAGCGACGAATTGACGTGATTTTTTAAGTGGAGATAGTTGAAGGGATGGAGAGTGACATAGGTTACTTTTTTCTCTTACTTTACGAGAGTGAAGCCGCGGACAATATAATAGCTAGTAGTAAATAGTAAAATAGGTAAATAGCTAGTATAAAATAATTAAATTTTAAGCAAATTCGTAAAAAAGTCACGACGTGTCGCTTTTAAGAAAGCTCCCCAAAATTAAACCGAAGTTCGGCCGAAATTCGGCCGAATTTCTTATTTTCACCGAATGTTCGGCCGAAGTTCGAATTCGGTTCAAACCACATTCGGCCCATCACTAATATATATATATATATATATATATATATATATATATATATATATATATATGTTACAGTACTAGTCTGTACAGTACAGTAATAGTCAAATGATATCCTTAATTTAAATCGATGTTTCGCTTTACACTTATATATATATATATATATATATATATATATATATATATATATATATATATATATATATATATATATATATATATATATATATATATATATATAGTTGGAAAAAAGTTTTAGTTACAAATTAATCGCTTCACCATAGCCACTTAGATTTAAGTAAGTAATTACGTTTTCAATTAAAACTAGCAGTTCTAACGACGCAGAAAACATGTCAATAGCAACCGTTTCGCCGCCTCCCGAGTTTTTATAAACACTCTTTAGTACCTTTTTCTTCCATTTCTAAGCATAGACGGCAAATTAAAATAGCATATTAAATATCTCACAACACAATATTGAGATGTATTTGGACGTCAAACAATTTTTCTGAAGCTTACAATTCGAGAACTTTGAGGTCAAAAATAAAAGTATCTTCCTGCCCGTATCCCCAAAGCAAACAAGCAGATGACTCTCCTGATGGTAAGAGGAACTATCGCCAAGACACCAAAGATATTAATAGCATTAAGTTAACCAGCTACATTTCCTTCAAACCGAAACACGACAGTTACATCGCTAACGCTATTGCGGCAGGTATAGGTTGGCGGTGGTACCTGACCGAGTGAGACCATGCAGAACTCTATCACCAAGTAGCCAAGTTGGTAGTGACTTGAGAGAGAAAATCATTCGCCTATTACAAACTGCCTAGCACAACGGCAGATTGTCTATTCAATATTCATTAACCAGGCGTCATTGATGTTGGGTCAAAACTACCCACCATTTTTATTTATGGTACTTGATATGTATTATTAAAAGCAGATACGCGCGCAACGTTGCCATTGTTCTCAGTAACTGTAGCTAACGTTGTATTCTACCGGTTTTTGACATAAAATCAGTGCAGTGGTCACAGCCTCGGAAGCTTCATGCGTGCATTTAACATACAGGTAATTTTCACCAACCTCCTCACTATCAACGTAACAATTTTGCGCCAGAACATATTATACCTTTCTGCAGTGTTTGCATAATTATGTTGATGAATCAGAAAAGTTTTTTCATAATTTTAAGTATATAAAAGTGCCATTTAAAAACCAAAAAAACAATAACTTAGAAAACTGGATGAAACTTAGATCTCGAATTTGTTACTTTTGTTTTGAATTTATGTAGAAGTTGATTATTTTGATTAAAGTTCAATTATTATCTATATTATTTTTTGTTTCATTTCCTGTATATAAGTACTATTATGCATAAAACTTTAATAAATAACATATACATTTAAAAACCCTTAGTATAGCGTGGATTGAAAATATGGGTATTTTTGACCCACCTCATTGTAGTATGTAATATCTGCCACAATGACGCCGGGTTAAAGGGGGCTCAGACGGGGTAAAACTCTCTCCTCTCCTGATGAAAAGAAAAAGCATCGCCTCACATCAAAGTTATTAATGGTGCATTGCTATCTGTGTAGCGGGGATGGCTGATAAAATTTTGCATGCTATACCGGTAATGCGGCTTACATAAATTTACTGGCTACCTTACCCTCAAACCGGAACATGATAGTGTCAAACAATGCATTGCAAGCTATTGCGGCATGAATAGGTAGGGCGGTGGTACTACATACATGGACGAGACGGTGTGGAATTCTACCAACTAGTAGTGTCGATGGTATTGACAATTATTATAGCCATCGTTCGCTTTTTACGCACCCCGTGTTGGTCCGGGCTCCCTTTGAAGAAAAGGCCATCTGCCGTTCTGTCAGGCAGTTCGTAAGAGGCGAATTATTGTCTATGCGATTCATTAACATCGTGGCTACTAAGTGTTCTGCATTGAGAGAGTTCTGCATTGTCTTGCCCGAGTCTGGTACCAACGCCTTACCTATTCCTGCCGCAATAGCGTCAGTGCCGACACTGTAATGTTCCGTTTTGGAGGGTAGAGTAGCTGGTAAACTTATGTATATAGCGTTTACACCTCACCTCAAGGATAGCAAAGCATTATAATATCTTTGGTGTCTATAGGTGAGCGTCTTTTTCCATCAGGAGAGCCATCTGCTTGTTTGTTATCTTATGATACAAAAAAAAACTCCTGGCAAAATCCATATTAATATTATAAATGCGAAAGTAACTGTATTTTTATTAACATTTAAGACATTGTATACTTTTGACATATTTGAACATTTTATGCCACTTCAAAATAGGTATATTGACAAAGATTTGAGAGAAATCTGCATTTAGTCATTTGCTATTATATTAACTTAATTATTTTCAACACAATTTTAATACAATTAGTATTTCAATTTAATGAAATAATGATGAATATTAATAAATTAAAAATATATATTTAATTAATTGTCAAATAAACCTATAATTATATAAATCGCCTATAATTATAATAAATTGTAATACATAAAATAGTGAAATTATGTTAATATTTAAATAATGTACTCTATATTCTGGAATCTGTACGCCAAAAGGCAGATAGTGGAGATCAACTATATATATTAAACCAACTTTGTATTTACCCCTATCACAGAAATAAAATTATTATTATTATTAACTTTGTCTGTCTTTTCTTCACGCCTACACCACTGAACTTATTTGGATGAAATTTGGTACAAAAATAGTTTGAAACCCGAGAAAGGACAAATGATAGTCGTTATCCCCGAAATCTCACGGGAACGGTAACTATACGGTTAAAGCCCCGATACTTTTATTTTAGAAATTTTTCCTCGTGGATGAAGTCGCACAGCTGGTAATTCTTCTTAGCAGGCCCGGAAACTTTTTACTCTGTAATGAATGCACTCTAAAACTACGTAACCGTTTGCATGTGAATCCGACGGCATAACTTAGTCTTGTCTTGTCTTAAGTACATCGTGTGGTGAATACATTGAGGTCAACGGTCAATCGAGTTCAACAATACACTCCCCTATTTCTAAGAAATATTAAGAAAATGCCTGTTAAGAAAATGACTATTTTATGGTCTTATAGCCTAGCTATTAATCGCGACTTCGTCCGCTTGATTCAAAATCATTACTTCCTTTTGCTCAGTCGAGTAAGACGAACCTATCTCACTCCTGGGTGGTGTAGCTATCTAATCGTAAAATATTGTTTAGAATTGATTTAGTAGTTTTTGAGTTTATTTGTTTCAATCACAACAACCTTTTCAATAATTAATATAGTTTAAAGTTCACCAAAACCCCCAAGAAAATAATTTGGTACTCGTACTAATATTCTGGAAAACTATTTTACTGAAGATTTTTGGTGCTAAAACTCAAAAACTTAAAAGTTTAGAGTTAAGACTCAAAATAAACTCATACTCAAAAAATGCCCTATACAAATAAACTTTTACAGGCGCTTTTGACAATTCGACATTTTAAGAATTACTATCGAATCTGAACGCGACCAAATACTGAGAAAATCCGGCGAAAGAAACTAGTGGGCTTGTCTTTTTTATTTTTTCATAATTAATTACAATATTACAACAAATTACAAAAATATACGAGGAGCAATTAATCCCAGGCTTTTTTGTCTTCTAAATAATCTAAGATTTTATAATACCATTTTTGACCAGTTTTGTTTTTACAGCTTTGGTAAATTTATTGTAAAAGCGTATAATTGTCTCGTAAAAAACTAATAATCACAGAAAAGGCTACTATGTCACTTACTAATTATCCTTAATTTTTTTCTTCAAGCCTTTTTAATTACCCATATATATATATATATATATATATATATATATATATATATAGCCCCTTAGGGGTTGATATTTTAAAGCAGTAGCCTATAATATCATCTAAATTTTTTTAGATTTTTTAGAAAATTTTTTAGACAAACTTTCGCATCTATAATGTTGGTATGGACTAGTGTGGATATTAATATTGTAGAGCAATATTGTTACATATTAGAGTGTTTTTGGGGTTATCTTTAAAATTTGAAATCTCAGTAACAGCATAGCTTATAGTTTGGTAAACAACCAATCGCCTCGCCTCGTTTGAGCGCAGTCATCATCAGATTGGTGAAATGAGACAATATGGATGGACTCGGCCCACTGTTTCGACGCACCAACACTCGAGACTTCGGTCAAGAGTTATTAACAAACCAAATCCTGGTTCCACCTTACTCTCTCGTTCATCGTCAAAATACTGACCTAAGCCAGATTCGGTCTCACAGGACCTTAGGGCGGGCTCTTAATCCACTTCATTTAAACTTAGGCTGAGCACTCTCATCGCCTGAAACGCCCGGTTTCGCTGTAGCGGTCATTTGGACCAACTGCTTATGTTCAATTCGAAAAAAAGGGATTTAGTGGGATTTAATAACGTTTCAGTACTAAGTTAATTCACACAATCCCGGTAAATTGCAATACCTTTTCTGATTTATGCCGATGACATTATGACGTCATATTGTTTACGATTACGGCATACGAGTCAGTTAAAATGCCAAAGAGCCAAGCCAATATGTGTGTTGTGTTCCATCAAAAACTGTCTACAAATATTTAAGAGTTCAAATCCGTGAGTATAAATCTACTTCGTTTTAGGAGTGTTCGAACCAGGTACATTGAATCGACATTCTGGATCGCAATGATAGTAATACACTGTATCGATCCATATATCGATCCTAATGTCTCGATACAATTTTTTATATATGTCTCGATACGGTTTTTATTTATTATCCGTGAGTATAAATCTACTTCGTGTTAGGAATGTTCGAACCAGGTACATTGAATCGACATTCTGGATCGCAATGATAGTAATACACTGTATCGATCCATGTATCGATCCTAATGTCTCGATACGATTTTTTATATATGTCTCGATACGGTTTTTATTTATTATCCGTGAGTATAAATCTACTTCGTGTTAGGAATGTTCGAACCAGGTATATTGAATCGACATTTTGGATCGCAAAGATAGTAATACACTGTATCGATCCATGTATCGATCCTAATGTCTCGATATGATGTTTCGGAATCGTATCAAGTATTTTTTAAAATAAAATATGGTATATTTTATATTACCAAAGTTTATTTTAGTAGAGAATGCATATTGAAATAGAGAATAATAACAACTGTTTTAACGAAATCTACCAACAGAGAAATATAAACAGTGTGATATCAACCTGTTCGCTGTAGCAGACCTTACTTTATAGCTAAGGAGCGCGGTATTGGTGTAACGAATAAATATTATGGTTAAAGTTTGTTTATGTTTTTTAGAATTTAATACAAAATTGTCCGATTTTTTGTGCCGATGCTCATCGTACATATATCAATCTATTAATGGATCGAAAGCCATTGTATCGATACAAAAATCGGATGAATCATATTCCTTTGTATCGTTCCACACAAGGATCGGATCGGCTCGAACATCCATCCCTACTTCGAGTGTACGAGGTCACCGGAGTTCAACAATACACTCCCCTATTTCTGAGAAATAAGAAAATATTATTATTAAGGTCAGACCATTGTGCCGTCAATTATTTACTACATTAGCTGGTTGCAGACCCCAGTTTTGAACGGCTGTTTTTCCTAATAAAAAAACCCAGTAAAGTGCAAGTTGGGCTTCCGCACCGAGGGTTCCGCGTTATTTTGTTTATATCAGGATAACAAACAAATTGATGGTTCTTTTGATAGATAGAAAGAGAAACTATTGCTTATAGACTCCAATAATGTTGACATTGCGTTGCTATAAGTGTGGCGGGATGGCAATACCACATGCCTAAGTTTATCAGCTACCTTACCTTCCAAACCGGATCAAGACAATGACAAGCACTGACGCTATTGCGGCAGGAATAGATAAGGCGGCGCATCAGACCTGGGCAACTTGAGACAAAATTTATTTGTAAATCACCTAAAAATGTTTATAATTTACAAAGTAATTGTCAACGTGTAATGACTAAAGGATCGAGCACACTGAGGCAAAACGCAGCGGGCCGCACTGCATCGCAAAAATTCGCCCAGATCACTTTCATACATTTTATACGAATATTGCGTCGCACCAATCCATCGTCAGTATATGATGGCGGGTGGAATTGCGCGTACATGGTTAATTTATAAAACCACGTAATTATAGATGAACAATTAATAATTTTAGTTCAATTTAGTTGATTCACAAGATTCAGGATCAACAAAGGAGAATAACATTTGGTAAGAAATACGGAGACGCGCTACGTTGCGATGCGACCCGTCTCAGTGTGCTCTATCCTTTAGACAGTAATGTGTTAAGATATTTGTATGTGCTTACGATGTTTGCTTAAAATCTCTATTTATAAATTTTTTTTAAAAAAACTGCTGGTTTAATTTAATTACACATTAACGTAAAATAGAAAAATAATTCACGTCGCACAAATGTGACCACCTGTGTCTAGGACGGGAGAGCCATAAAATTTGTTGATGTAATTCATGAAAAGTCCTAATCATTAATTATGTCACAGGTGAAAGAGAGTAAGAGGGGGAGGGAACGAAGTGTGCTCGTGTGACAAGGGGCAGGTGAAATTAAAAAATCATGACGTCACGTGTTAAAATCTAATATACTTTTCCCCCGTGTTAGTCCGGGCTCCTTTGAAGAATAGGCCAACTGCTGTTCTGCCAGGCAGGTCGTAAAAAGCGACCGATTGGCTATGCGAGTCGCTACTATCGTGGTTACTACATAGTAGAGTTCTGCATTGTCTCGCCCGGGCCTGGTACCTCCGCCTTAACTTAGCGTCAGTGCTTGTCACTGTCGTGTTCCGGTTTGGAGGGTAAGGTAGCCGGTAAACTTATGCATATGGCATTAGACCTCGCCACAAAATAGCAACGCACCATTAACACCTTTGATGTCTATAACCGATGGTTGACTCTTTCCATCAGGAGACCCATCCGCTTGTTTGCTGTATTATTATATAGTATATATATACAGCGTGTAAATAAAATCCTCTTCGATCGCCAAAGACATTATTTGGTAGTTTAATACAAACATATCAGTGTCATTATTTTATGAGGCAATTTAAACTACGATATTTTTTTATATTAATAAAAATATTTTTTTTTGATACTGTCATTGACCTACCTATATTACTACTAACTACAACGTGGAATTTATTTATGTAACCCAAAAAAAAATTACTAAATTGATCTCTATTCATGAAAAAAAAAACTGCTGATTTAATTTAATTAGTCATAAATATTTATAAAATTGCAAGTTAGGTAACGTTGCACAAATGTAACCTATGGCAAGATGGGGGAACTTTAAAATTTATTTATGGAGAGCCCCTAAACCTGCCTTTACTGTCTTTATTAAAATGATTGTATTTTGTTGCAGCTCAAAAATGTGGTCTGGCAAGAAAGGTCCAGAAGGTGGCGCTTGTACCCCCACAGAGGAGGAGATCAAGGTCGTGTTAGTTGGTGACACGCAGTGCGGTAAAACTGCGTTAGTGCAACGTTTCGTGTCGGACACGTTCATTGAGGTAAGGGGAATTTATATCACACACCCTTATGGGCAACGTATACGCGTCTACAAGCTATACAATAAGCTTCTAGACGTTGTCAAATAGAGAGCGATTGCTAGAGCGTAGCGAACTACCTAGCGAGTAGCTTAGTATAACGAATGTTGTAGAATGTTCGCGATCGCGCGCGCTTAGCGTCTAGCTAATTGTTTAGCTACCTATTGAAGTAATCAGTGCGGATGGTCGCGAACATTCTATAACGCTCGTTTCGCTAAGCTACTCGCTAGGCTCTACTTTCTAGGCGCTAAGCAAGCCGCCTGTCTGTGTGGACGCAGCCTTGGAGATTTTTATCAAGTTTTTTCATGAAAAATTACAGCATACAATAAAATATAGGTACTAGCAATCGCTCTCTATTCAAAACTCCATCGTAATTCTATTACTGTAAAAGAAAAAAATATCTATTAGATCACTATTTATAACGCAAGGACGGCTGGACCAATTTTTATAATTTTTGTGTTTTAGGATTTGTTTTCGTCCCGAATAGGATAAGTACATAGATAAATAATTGGTCTCGCGGCGCTTGACAAGATACCACACTATCTAAAAACAACAACTCCGTGAATGTTGCAACTCAATATTGTAGTGTGTGTGATGTGACAATGTGCAAATGGATAACAGTGAGTAGTGTGCTCTTAGAGCTTGCATTGTGATTTGTCACTGAATCGGGTACGCCAGTTTCGGCGTAATATTTGTTGCCGCATTTGACAAGTACGTCGGCGGTATCTAGTCAAGCACAGCGAGACCAATTAATCTAAGGATACGTATTAAAATATGATATTGATTAATAAAAAATATCAATAAAAGTGTATCATTTTACATTTTATGTATATTTGTTATCGTAATGGCTTGGCCGCACTTGCTTCTATAGTCACAAAGCTTCGTGCACACGATAAATACAGCTGTGACGGGCTATTGCCGTATACATACGGACTGCATGTGCCTTAGTGCGCTTATATCTTCGGGACGATAGACGCAAGTGTGGCCACAGCATTATGAACAATTGGACTTAATAATATTGTATTAATTTTAAAGTCCCAAATCAGCTCATTCATGGGCTGTTAGGAGAATTGATGTTCGCCGGGTCAGCTAGTTGTAGAATAAACAAACTGTGACTCAGTTTGATCATAGACTGTATTACATACTGTTACGAATAATCTAGAAGCGTGTAGAGTTAGAGCGCGCGCGCGGTAACTATCTAGAAATAAAAGAAAGAGTTAGCTACTCCTATTGACAAACAAATAGTTGACCTGGGCTATTCCATAATAGACTTTGTGGGATATGGCATAAGGTTGAATGTAGCGTGTACTAGGATTTATGACTCATAACATGTTTACGATAAGAAGTGATTCATTGTTTCCCGATACATTTAGATTTTTCTGGATCCAGCTAGGATTTTACCCTGCCTATAAATAGAGAAGTGTTGACAAGCACAAGGCAGTTTTTTTTTTCAAGCGATCGAGAGCGATACATCAAGTGACCAGTGCGAAGCGAGAAGTGTTTTATTGTGTAGTGTTCTAAGTTCAGTGATAGTACAGCGAGTGACTAGGGTGTAAAGTGTATTTTAGTATTACGTTGTGTTGTGTTATGTAAATACACGGATTTAATATAAGTGGTGTTTCCTTGCAATTACGAACCTGAGTACCTAACAATACTATGCGTTCCAAATAAGAATAGGACTGTCAAGATGACATATTGCTCCGCATTGTGCAAAAACTTCGTAAGTGATGAGTAAGGTGTGCAAAAAAAGTCTAACAAAGAAATACTTAAAAAAAATAATTATATTCTAATTTGTTTATTTTTTATTTAAATTCCTATCAGATTATGTAACCATGTAATAAAATAAGGTGTAAAATAACTAAAACGCCTTTTATATATGCGTATATTTAGATGAACGGCTAGACTGATATATTTTACTGTTTTTTATTGATGAATATTATATTTTAATACTTTTTAGCCTATTTTGGACAAAGACAACCCAAATCTACAAAAATCGCAACAAAATTAGCCCCGTCGTTTTTGACTTGTAAGTGGTGATGACACGACATCTTTATATAATTTATAGGTGAACAGCTAGACTGATGCTTTTTACTATTTTTTTTTATTGATGAAAATAATATTATTATAACGCTATTTGTTTTCCAAAATATCAGCATTATTTTTTGAACAAATATTTTTTTGCTGACATTACTAATTTCACATTTGTGGTATGAAGTTGACAACAAGCGCGATCCTATTCTTAGTTGGAACGCATAGGAAACCTTTTCTAGGTTTGTCCTTTCACTTTAACTTTAAACAAACTAGCCTATAAACAAGCGCACGCATGTATGCGTGTGTGCTGTTTTTGCAGTTTTTGAAAAAAACTGCAAAACCCTATTCAGAAAGATTTGACCAACCCAGAGTTGACTAGACCTTATGCACATGCGTTTATATAGAAACCAGTACTGTAAGACCACTGAATTAATTACAAAATAATATAACATTTTTTTTTATTATCGATAGGGAAGGGCTTGACCACGATCTTGCCTGATGGTAAGCTAAGATGAGGCCTAAGATGGAACGCGCTTCCCTAGAAGGTACCTGTTCACTCTTCTCTTGAAGATCCCCAGGTTGTGCCCGTCGGAGAACACAGACTCAGGAATCATATTCCAGTCCCTTGCGGTTCGGATCAACTTTGTAATTTGTATAACTACTTATTACTTCTTAATACTATTTGTACTATGTTAATAAACAATTATATAGAATCTTTTTTTTTTCTTTTTGGCATATAGAATCTTAGCATTGAACATAATCCATCCTTTGATAGAATCTGCTAAGTGTCTTCACCGTCACATGACAGCTGTCACTTGTCTTGTTATTAGTGTCAAACAGACAAAGGTCTCGCCGATTGACTGCCACTTTTAATCATACTAGTTATACTTTTTCTTTTTAATGCAGATGGCACTAATCAGCTAATTAATTTGTGGGCATTTTAAATGTATGTTTTGTGACTTCACATTTTAGTATAGTTTATTAACAAAAACATATTTTCATGATAAATTAAACACACAAAATATCTATTCTGTTGGATTTTCCGAGTGCCGCACGAAATATAATCTTCGGTAAACCATTTATTAGAAGAATTAAGGTCACCTTTTATATAACAAATCGTTTTTTATATCATGCGATAACAAACAAGCAGATAACTCTCCTGATGGAAAGATAACTCATCGCCTATAGACACTAAAAATGTTAATGTTGCGATGCTATCCATATTTCGTATGGTGGGCGGGCTATATACATGTTTAGTTTAAGGGCTATCTTACTCTCCAAACCGGAACAGTGACAAGCAGTGTCTCTAGGTAAGACAATGGTATCTGAGACATTGCAGAGCTCTATCCCTTAGTATTTACAATAATTTGTTTAGCCAATCGTTTGCCTTTTACGAACTGCCTGACAGATGGCCAGATAGTCTACTCTTCAAAGGGTATATGGAACAATACTGGGTTCGGAGGGTTATCCCTTATAATAACATTAAATAAATAAATTATTTAAAAATTTTGATTGAAAGGTAAAAAGGATGAAATTAATAATGGATTTCCACATAGTAACGCTTGAATCAATAAACTATCTTAAAATGATTGAAAGGTATTATTAGTACCTAAGTATATTAAAATCCTAGCGGCTTTAATTTACACTAATGTTATAAAGAGGAAAAGTTTAATTGTTTTGTAATTGCACCGAAGTATAGAACAATACTCCTGATATCGCTACATCCAAGAATCTCAGTTGTATAAGATGGGTTGTAATTAACGAAGGCAGAAATAGTTTAATTCGCGGGAATCACACGTTTGTTAAATGATAAGTGTGCGTACTTATGTTGCGAATATAAATATCGTAATAACCTCTTATAATATAACAATATCTGGTTGACCGAGCTTTGCTCGGTTTTCTTAGTCTAACCTCAAAGCAAACACTCATTGACTTCGTGTTACTTAACAACGCCATCTGCTGGAATAACTACAATCCAAAAAATAGTATTATTATTCGCCAATAGATGTCAGGAAGAGTCATATTTTTCAGTTTTGATTGGGACTTTAAAACACGTATAAAATGACATTTTCTAAAAATGATTCCTAGCTAGATTGATTTATCGTCCCCGAAACCCCCTACATACTAAATTTCATGAAAATCGTTGGAGCCGATTCCGAGATTCCAGTTATATATATACAAGAATTGCTCGTTTAAAGGTATTAGATAGATATCATAAGAGGTTATTGCGTAAAAATGCCATATTATAACATAATACGGCATTTTCACGATGGTAGACAAACTCATCTGTGCAGTCACAAGTACAATACTTTTACTGGACAAAATATTTCTGGAATTATCTTGTAAATGCACTAAAACTTAGTATGTGTTCATGAAGAAAGAAAAACTATGAATTTGGCATATTTTGGTCATTCTCATTTGAAAAAACATAGCGCTTTCTAAACAAGTTATAGATAGAAAGTTTAGCAGACTCACCAAAAGATAGCCACTCACAAAATTTCAAGTATGTATTCATCATTTAATAAACAGTGTAATGTCCAGCGGATTGTTTGAAGAAACATGATATTTTCTATCTTCTATCACACATAAGAAGCCGCCTTTACCAATACAGGAAACACAGGAATATTCGATATCGTCTGATAACAAGTCCGTGAGATGGAGCCTATAATTGACTTCATTACTAAACCCCACTAATCATGATTACGCCATTGTATAGAACAACATACGTCTGATACCAACATATCTAATTACGGCAGCATCCAATAGCAAATTAGGATAACCATTGCCGTGGAAATCAAATCACTCGACCTCAACGCGTGACGACATGGCCGAATTGAATAACGAGATTCATTGTCGTAGTGGATTTGGACAAAAATAACTGAATATATTGTACTTGCTCATCATTTTGTTGAATTATAAATAATATTACTGAACAAATTACACGCATTGATTTTTAACCCCAAAGTAAGCAATCTGTTTACTTGTGATATGAGTGTTGGTGAACGATATTAATACATAGATACACACACACATATATATGTATATATTTATATATATTTTTTTCCTTATATGTATTTCTATGTAGTGCTCGGTTGGCGATAGGCTTGCCACCCATCACATTGTGTAGGTATCATACATATTAAGTATCTTCGGCTAATCGTGGGCGCACTGGTAACCTCTGCCTATCTCTTAGGGGATATGGGCGTAAAGATACATTTCTATGTAAGTATATATATGTATGTCTTTGTTTTTAGAATCTTATGTAAAAATTTCTTTTTTTTTTGTAATTTGGGAAAGTTTCGTTAAATAAATGCCATGAGCACGTGTGCGTTGTGCCTGTATGTTGAGGTCTCACTTGCGTCTATTTCCTTTGCATTTATCGTGTTATTGCACGAAGCTTTGTAACAATAGACGCAAGTGCAGCTGAACCATAAAGTAAAAACAGATCTGTGATGTAATTTTACAATCTCGTGATAAAGGGAGTCTAAAACTTATAACAAAACTACTAAACAATGTCTGAAAGCCTCAAAAGTCGGTGAATAGTTAGCACGTAATCAAAGTATGCTTCAGAGTTTTGATAAAACAACGTTGCTTTAAAAACACGTTTATTATTTTCATTTATACTTTTATTAAAAATAATGTTTTTTTTCAACACGCCTCGTGGCAGAATGAAATTGGCTACCGTCATGCAAGTGACTTACCCAATAGTATTATCCCTACCAAAAATATTTTTATAGAGATATTTAAGGGACTGAAAACACCCGTTCTTTCATATATTTTTTATGTCATAAGATAGTAAACAAGCAGATGCCTGTCTTGGTGGGAAGAGATAACCTTCGCCTATAGACACCAACAATGTTAATGGTGCATACCCTTGTGGCAGGGTCGTAGTGCCACGTGCGTAAGTTAATCGGTTAACTTACTCCTAACCGGAGCACGACAGTAACAAGCACTGACGATATTGCGGCAAGAATAGTTAAGGCGGTGGTACCAGACCCGGGCGAGACAATGCAGAACTCCGCCACCTAGTAGCCACGATAGACGTGACTAACCAGTCGTTCGCCTCTTACGAACTGCCTGGCAGAACGGCAGATGACCTATTCTTTAAAGGAGCCCGGACCAACAAAGGAGATATCTACAAAATCTTTAATACATTTAACATAAAATCTTTTTAGATATATATTTTTTTTTTATATCATAAGATAGCAAACAAGCAGATGGGTCTCCTGATGGAAAGAGTCAATCATCGCCTATAGACACCAAAGGTGTTAATGGTGCGTTGCTATCTTGTGGCGAGATCTAATGCCACATGCATAAGTTTACCGGCTACCTTACCCTCCAAACCGGAACATGACAGTGACAAGCACTGACGCTATTGCGGCAGAAATAGGTAAGGTGGTGGTACCTGACCCGGGCGAGACAATGTAGAACTCTACCACCTAGTAGCCACGATGGTAGTGACTCGCATAGCCAATCGGTCGCCTTTTACGACCTGCCTGGCAGAACGGCAGTTGGTCTATTCTTCAAAGGAGCCCGGAACCAACACGGGGTAAGTGACAAAACAAAATACTTAGAAATATAGGTTGAGTTTATTGTTGAGTTAGTAATATTTTGATGTACATAATTAAATTACATATTTTAGTATACAGTATGTCCCAAAAAGTAGTGTCAAGCGGAATTCCAAAGACTGGGCATCCCTTGGGGTATTCGAATCACCCCTATATATGTTCCGCGATTTTGCACAGTTTTCGAGATAAGATTTTTTTATGGGTTTTTGAGACTTTTCCACTTGAACAACTTTAAAAATTTCTGAAAAAGAAGTAGAATACTTTTTAGAATTTTGTTTTTGTATCTCAGTAGTCATGAGTTGTACCTTTTCGATTAAAAGATTCAGCTTCTTTACTTTGATGGAAAGTATGAAATCTAAGTGTGAAGTGGAAACTTTTTGGGACAGCCTGTATATTACATATATTTAAACATATGACATCATAAAGAGTTTGACCTCCACTCCCTGCACCTTCTCACATAATGTCGACTGTTGTCTGTAATTTATTGATGTCTAAAGATCCCTGAAAAATCTCCCAAAGATCGTGGCGTATGGTAGATGATTAGTTCTGTTTGCTTACGCCATAAGGGATCATGCGTGAAAATATGTATGTAAAAATAAAATACAAAATCTTTTAAACCTTCAAACACCTGAGTTTCCATTAACAATACCTTTCGCTTACACAAGAAATAGCGATTAGCGGCAACCAATTTACAATGGCTGATTTAAATCGGCTTTACCGTACTAATCATACGTACACATAGCATCAATTTTAATGGTGCTAATTTTAAATATATGTACAAGAATTGCTCGTTTAAAGGTATTAGAAATTGTGATGATAGTTTTTATTTAAATAACATTGTATAAACTATAAATCATTATGATTGAACAACCAAGCAAAGTCCTCCGAGTCTACCGAAACAATCCGGCGTGTGTGTGTATGTTTGTCTGACGATAAATCGAGTATTTTTGATTGACATTGTGAAATTTAGTAGGCGAATTAATAAGGCAAAAATAATTTTAAATTAAGCCATTTGTAAACTGAAAAAATAATCACATAAGCGATTTTGTAATAAAATACTAAGATATGCAGTTCGACGCAACAAATAATTATCACTACAAACTGGATAGCATTTGAATTACAAAACGTATATGACTAGCGTTTCAATTTCGCTCGCTATGTCTAGTTTAGTGTGTACCCATGGTAAGTGGATTCCTTTTTACAGAACAGCGTTTTATGAATCTGTTTGTAATACACGTCCTAAAACAACAAAGCCTTTCCTTGCGCGCTTGCATTTTATTTTCGATGTCATCACTCTAATTTTATAGAGATTTGTTTATATAAACAAATTTTTAATATGCTATTAAATAAAAGAACAAAGCCTTGCGCGCTTGCGTTTTATTTTGGATATAATTTCTCTAATTTTAGAGAGATTTATTTATATAAACAAGTTTTAATGTGTTATTGAATAAAGCAACAAAGCCTTGCTCGCTTGCGTTTTATTTTCGATGCCATCACTCTAATTTTATAGAGATTTGTTTATATAAACAAGTTTTTAATATGTTAATTAATAAAACAACAAAGCCTTGCTCTCTAGCATTTTTTTTTTCGATATCATCACTCTAATTTTATAGAGATTTGTTTATATAAACAAGTTTTTTATATGTTAATGAACTAAACAACAAAGCTTTGCTCTCTTGCGTTTTTTTTTCGATGTCATCACTCTAATTTTATAGAGATTTGTTTATATAAACAAGTTTTTAATATGTTAATGAACTAAACAACAAAGCCTTGCTCTCTTGCGTTTTTTTTCGATGTCATCACTCTAATTTTATAGAGATTTGTTTACATAAACAAATTTTTAATATGTTATAGAATAAAATAAAAGTATCTTCACGCCCGTATCCCTGACGTGGTGGCCAGAGGTATAACATGTGCATTCATGTGTAGCCGAAGATACTTAGTCCCAAAGTTGTATCGAAAAAAACCACAATGTGATAGGTGGCCATCCTATCGCCAACCGGGCACTTTTCCAACCCCGAGCAACGTTGTTTTTATCAGAAAACTGAAGAAATACATTTTTTTTATGAACTGAACAAACACATTTGCCGACGCCGACACCAGACCACCCGACCACAGAGGCGATAAGAGAATTCGTAAAACGACTGGCTTAACTTGTCACTATCATCTCGACTACTAAGCATTAATATAAAAAACCCTAGATGCACAGTCCTGAACAAAACTGACACTCAAAAGTGTCCCTAATATCATTTAAGTAGTTATAAATATGGCAAAAACATATGTCTTGACATATCCAACCTTAAGTGCAAAACTTATAGTTGTTTTTACAAAGCAATGTACGAAAAGAAATAAAGTTGACAGTGTCACGACCGACGCGATTCTATTTGAAATGAGCGCATAATTTAAAATTGTGCGCTCTTTTTTGAAGGACGTTTTTGACACACTGATTGTGTATCTTGGGTTTTTTATATCAATGCTACTAAGTGATAGGCGATAGTCTCTCTTTCCACCAGGAGACCCATCTGCTTGTTTGTTATCCTATGATATAAAAAACCGCAGATTGCAGAAAAACGAGAGGAAATATGTTGCACATAAATAGTTAAATTAAATTTAATATAATAATATCACTGGACAAATTACACAGATTGATCCAACCACAAAGTAAGCAAATTATTTGCTTGTGTTATGGGTGTTAGTCAATTAATACGTAGAAATACATATATAAATACTGTGACATACATAATAAATATCCAGACCTAGAAATACAAACAGCTATGCTCATCACACAAATGTTTCTCTCCATCGGGAATCGAACCCAAGCCCCATCGATTCGTAGATTAGTTCGCTGACCGCTCAACCAACGGGGTGGTTAAAAATGTCGCCGGAAAAATTGAACATGATTTGTTTTAACCCCAAAATAAGCAAATTATTTGCATGCCTCTCATAAGACCTCGGCTCCGTTATCACCAAAAACATGACTGCCTCGTAATTTAGGCGATAGCCTATTCGCTCCGATCATGAGGTTCCGGGTTCGATCCCCGGGTCGGGCAAAATTGTTGTTGAGGTTGTTTAGGTTTTTCCGAAAATCCATATCTTAAGCAGCTCGAAGTCTGGCGAATGGTATAGCACTCCAGTGCTTCGGATGAGCGTGTAAAAATCGTCGATTCCATATTCCATCAATCCACAATTTAAAAAAAAGTAACAATTACTCTTACAAAAAGCCGTTACAGGACTAATATACTTATTATAGGTCTATAAAATCAACTTATAAACCCTTACTAGTTCAAATAATAAAATCAAACGCTTTCCAGTACGTTTAGTTACTAGCATAGTTAACTTGTAATGGTTTTATAATGTTTTCTTTTAAGCGTTTATAAGGACAGCTTACTAGAGTAAGTACTCTCAAGCCTATTTACACCTTTACAGTACTTTTACAGGACACCCTAGCTTATAATGTATTTTTAATTTGGACCTATAGTATATAGATACAATTTACTACAAGGCTAAACAGACCCTGTGTGTGCTATTATAAGCATGCTTGAAAACACTAGAACTATTAAAGGGAAGTTATTAGCCCTGCAGACTTATAAGGTGTGCACTATAGGATTTTATTGTTACTTAGACAGTTATTGCTAGAAATATTCGATTATCGTTATCAGTAGGGCTACTCTTGAAAACTGATTTCAATTTTAAATGAATATTTAATGAATTTTGAAGTATTCCGTACTCTGGACAAATATATTCAATTATTGGATTCGGCGACAGCGCCATACGGATTTCGAAATTTTTTGTAACTATTCATTATTGCTTTTATTCGTTATTTTGTTTAAAACGGTCCTTAAAATTTCCACTTGTAACACGAGGTTGTTACGTCGTATAACGCTGACATCTATTTTCAATAATTAGGTCGTTACTATAGTGAATCAATGTCGGCAATATTGGTTTCAAGAGTATCGTTTTTTGACGATATTCGAAACTTATTGTTTTTATCAATATTGGTTTAAGATTTATATTGTATTCAAGAGTAGGCCTGCAGGTCGGTAAAATGCGGCGATGGGGATCAGTAGGGCTACTCTTGAAAACCGATTTCAATTTTAAATGAATATTTAATGAATTTTAAAGTATTTCGTACTCTGGACAATTATATTCAATTTTGGATTCGGCGACAGCGCCACACGGAATTCGAAATTTTTTTGGAACTACTCTTATTGTTGTTATTCGTTATTTTGTTAAAAACGGTACTTAAAATTTCCATTTGTAACACTAGCTTGACGTGTAACGATGAAATCTATTTTCAGTAATTAGGTCTTTACTATACTGAATCAATGTTGGCAATATTGGTTTCAAGAGTACCGTTTTTTTGGCGATATTCGAAACTTATTGTTTTTATCAATATTGGTTTAAGATTTATATTTTTTTAAGAGTAGGCCTGCATGTACCCTTATCTTAGAACGTACCACTAGAATCACAAGTTTGTTTCTCACAGTATAATATAGATGGCGGTGTTCGAATAATAAATCGCGATGTTTTTTTGTAAATTGTATATAGATCTTAGGAGTTAGGACTGTAATTAATTTAATGTAGTATAATGTATGTGATGTGATAAAATTTTGTAAAAAAGTCTCTCGAAATAAGTAAAATTACCACGTGTTCGGAAAAATAAATATTAATATTAAATTCTACATTACAATTTACAAATAGTATTATTTAATATTTATTCATTTCACCAAGCGACAAACCGGTGATCATTGTGAACTAGAAAGTCGTATAGACCCCGCAAGGGAACCGAGCGTGAGGATACTTTTTTTATTTGCATGGTACATATATGTGCGATGTGATGGAGTTGCCGACTTTTCTATTTACTAACGACATGTTATTTTCAAGGTTCCAGACAGTTTTAGGATCAGCACACACCAAGAGCGTAGCATTTTCTGAACACTGAAATATTAACCTTATGGTTATTGACATACAGTACAAAATTGAACGTACTTTAAAACTCGACGTTATAGCGTTTAGTGGCGCTTTGCGTTTTAAAGGACATTTAATCTTGTACTGTATATTAATACTGATAAAGTTTATATTTCAGTGTTTTCAAAATGTTATGCTTTGTTCTACTCTTGGTGTGCTGATCCTTAAACGTGGTTTAATTAAAACACGCTCGTTATGTTTTCTTTTCGACTGCACTCTGCGACACTAATGATCTTGTAGAATTTCATAGTAGTTTAGACCTCAACTATGCAGGTGTACACCGCCCTTACAATTTGCAGTACATTTACTTAAAAAAGTGAGTTCTGTGTTTATATTTTTTAACATTTTTACTCATCATCAAATTTTCCCCCGTGTTGATCCGGGCTCCTTTGAAGAATAGACAAACTGCCGTTCTGCCAGGCAGGTCGTAAAAGGCGACCGATCGGCTATGCGAGTCACCACTATCGTGGCTACTAAGTGATAGAGTTTTACATTGCCTCGCCGGGTTTGGTACCCCCGCCTACCCTTTTGCTGCCGCAATAGCGTCAATACTTGTACTGTCGTGTTCCGGTTTGGCGGGTAAGGTAGCCGCTAGAAGTATGCATGTGGCTTGCCATCCCGGCGCACGGATAGCAACGCACCTTTAAATGTTGTGAATTTATATATATATATATATATATATATATATATATATATATATATATATATATATATATATATATATATGTATATGTATATATACATATATATATATATATATATATATATATATATATATATATATATATATAATATATATTAGGGTGAGCCAAAAAAACTAACCTATCGTTTTTATGGGTTAAAATGAACCTATATATCGAAAAAAAAATTCCTCTGCAAGGAGAGATTTTTAGCTTAATTTTGAAAGGTGTCGGTGAGCATTCAATGCCAATAAATGCCTAAAATTGCTTATTTTGATTTCATGTTTAATTTTCACGCCATTAAATATATGAATTTTATACTTTAAAAAATGGAACCATCAAAACATTTTTATCTCAAGTGGTTCAAAAGTTATATTATTTTTAATGAAAAAAGATTTTTTTACGTGTTATTTAAATGGGAAACTTTGAATGCTCACCGACACCTTTCAAAATTAAGCTAAAATCTCTCCTTGCAGGGGAATTTTTTTTTCGATATATAGGTTCATTTTAACCCATAAAATCGATAGGTTAGTTTTTGGCTCACCCTAATATATATATATATATATATATATATATATATATATATATATATATATATATATATGCACACATACATACTAATGAAAAGAGACAGCCATCCCCTATAGACACCAAAGATGATAATGGTGCCTTGCTATCCGTGTAAAAGGGATTGAAGGCCAAAATGCATTATAATTATATAATGCATTTTGGTCTTCAATAATAACGCCCTCTAAACCAGAACACAATAGCGATAAGCACCTACGCTATTGCGCTAGGAGTAGGCTACGCTATTCTCGAAAGGAGCCCGGCGGGGTGATCACGTAACTCGCAATGCGAAATAATCGTGATTGTTTAGTTATTGCAAGACACATAACAGCCTTGTTTATTAGTGGCAGTCGTTGCCGGTTGATTAGTTTTGTTGCTGTGACATTGCAAAAAGTGCATCTAGTGACCAGCAAGCAATTGGCGACGTTTTTGATGATTTTTTCATTACGTTTAAGAGTCATCGCTGATCGCTGGCGAATTGCAAACGTTAGATGATACGCCTACGGATCGACACGGGGAAAACAGCGACAGTGACTCTCAGTTCATTGCTAGTCTGATAACCTGAAAATTATAAGCAGTAACAGACACAGGCGTTATTGGGTACGATACTACGAAGGGTAGTAGCGTACCCAATCGAAATGTTACCTGTAAACTCTAACCTCTAGCATGTGAACTTTTTGATATACAATGCGCATATTCGCAAATAAAATTTTACTTGTATTTTTATTTTTTTATTTATTTCTTAATTGTACACAGTAGTCACCAACATAACAACAATAATAGAAAACAAGTATATTGGGCGAGCTTATCTCTAATAATATAGGTATATTTCTTCCCGCCAACCCGTAACAAGGAAATATTAAAAACAAAGATAATTAACTATCGACTTCGGGTTTTTTGGACTTTTGTGACAATGAAAAAGAAATATTTTTGTTGATTATTCAGAATGGCATTTCTGAATAAATAGCACACATGTAACATCGCCTGGAAAATACATACTGAATTCAATTTTGTTCCCGATTGTACACAGGGCAGAGTACGTCACCTATTGGTTATTACTAACGTGACCATACTTTCTGTTTTCAACCGGACTGTCCCGGTTTTATCTATCCTACCCTGGTGTCCCCAAGAATATTATGGGCATTGAAATGTCCCGTTTTCCGAAAGTATACAGTCACGACACAAAAAGTTATAAATTGTATATCAAGTCGGCAATCTCATCTAACTTGACTAATGTGTGCTCAAGCGTAAGCCTAATTCAAAAATCATGCTAAAATCATTGATATAAAAAACCCAAGATACACAATCAGTGTCTCAAAAACGTCCTCTAAAAATGAGCGCACAATTTAAAAATTGTTTTAAATTTCAAATAGAATCGCGTCGAACGCGATACTGTCAATTTTATTACTTTTTGTACATTGCTGTGTAAAAACAACTATAAATTTTGAGCTTAAGATTGAATATGCAGTAGCATATATTTTTGCCATATCTATAACTACTTGTGTGAAATTAGGGACAGTTTTGAATGTCAGTTTTGTTCGGGACTGTGCATCTTGGATTTTTTATATCAATGGCTAAAATGTAAAATGTTCAATAGCAAAACCAAATGAATTCCAACTTTTTGGTACATCTAACTCAAGATTCACATTTGATTTCGATTTTCCTTATGTAAATACATATATACATATTTGCTCTAGCTGTTACCAGCGACTTCGTCCGCGCGGACTTCGTTTACTCCGCACAGCTACTCCCCCGTAGGTGATAGCGTGATAATATGTAGCCTATATTTTGACCCGACCTGTTAGTAACATTCATGCAAATTTTGAAGTAAATCCATGCAGTACTTTTTGAGTTTACCCCGGACATACATACAGACAAAAAGACAAAAATTCTAAAAACTATATTTTTGGCTTCGATATCGATTGTAGATCACGCCCTAAGTATTCTTTTAAAAACATATTTAATGTACAGTTTTGACTTTCCTACGATTTTATTATATGTAAAGATTATTTATTTCTTGCGTAGTTTACATCGAGCTAATGTCCCGTACAAAATGCTCAGTTTCTCTATTACATGGGCTGCAACTTTCAGAGCATTATATGGAAGCAAAACATTCCCTGGCGGACGGGAGAATAATAATTGAAGGATTGTATTGCCAAGAGCTTTTAACGTTTGATTGATGAATGTATTCAATATTAGAGGGTAGTTTGAATAGTATAAAACTGAGAGTTATCACATAAATTCATATTAACCATCATCGAACATAAATAATACATAAAAAGACGTGTGGCACTCGGAGACTGCAGCGGTAAAGCTATTGCATAGCATTTTTTATCAACTTATGCAATTACAATTATATATTTATTTTATTTATGCAGTATTTTTTTCTTTGTTTATTCATATTTCAAACACTTTGTACACAAATTATACGAGTACAGATATTCACTGTTGTACGTAGATGATAAATACCTATACACCTATATACTTTCTCACAAACAGCTGATTACGGTAGTTTTCCGATACAACCAAGGCCACCTAAAGGCGGGTTGCTGAACTAAAGAGACAAGCGTGATATTTCAAAGAGTCATTAAAAGTTCTGGTATTTATCGATAGATGGAATTAGTATTATCGCTGTGCCGGTTGGAGTGGGGGGTGTTAGGTTTTTTCGTTACGGAATTTCTGGATTCGGTCTCCACGCTCAAGGCCCGTGATAGAAGCTATGCAATAGCTTAATAAATGACATTACTGAACAAATTAAACGAATTGATCTAACTCCAAAGTAAGCAAAATTATTTGCTTGTAATATTTTATTACATATATAAATATACAAGTATATTTAATACCAAAATCCACAAATACAAATGTTTGTCCTTGTCGGGAATTGAACCCGAGTGACATCGATTGCGTACTCGAGGTCGTTAACCACTCGATCTAAGGGGTGGTTTCCAATATACTAAATTAATGAGAAAAACAATCAAACTTTTTATGGCAATGAGCAAAAATTAAAGCAAAAAAAATAGCAGTATACCACACCAATTTATGATTTTTTCATTCTTGCCCCCCTCCCAAGTCCTTCGCACAAGTGGTCACATATGTGAGACCACCCAGTGTGACGTCACACATTTTGAACTTTTCAACCTAGAAATGATTAAATTAAATGAAAAGTAAGTAACATAATTATTTTTATTTCCATGAACATTTATAATAAAATTACCATCAAATCAAATATTTTAGAAAGTTATTATAAAACATAAAACACATACTCTACGATCAATTGTATTGATTAAAAATCCTCTTATTTTCTTTGAGCTTTAGACTTATTGATATATTACAAAATTAACAAGCTATTAAGCGTTGACGTAATTGCGGCAGGAGTTAATAAGGCGATGGTACCAAGCCGGGTAAAAATGTGCAGAACTCTACCACATTTTATGGCTCCGATTTTTTGTCTGACACAATTATTGAAATTTAATCCTCGATGATATAAGCCGACCGGACACAAGATCACAGAAGAAAATTTCCGACTTCAAATTTGTTGGTAATATGCAGGGCAGTGCAATATAATACGGGTGGCAACTTTTGGAGTATTTATATGAAAACAAAACAGCCCCAGGCGGTAGCGAGAATAATTGCAGCCATGTATTGCCGAGAGCTTCGAGCGTTTGATTGATGAGTGCATTCACCATTTGAGGGTAGTTTCAATATTTATTTTTAGTATTTATTTTGTTACATAGAAAAGCTAATTATCAGATGATTCTCCTGATGGAAAGAGATAACAGTTGCCTATTGACGCCAAATATGTTAATGGTGCGCTGCAAACTGTGGGGTTATGTGGAATTAACATGCATAAGTTTATCGGCTTTTTTACCCTCCAAACCGGAAAACGACAGCGATAAATCTGGCTGGACTAGGTAAGGTGGTTTTTCATCTACAAAAGATTTTTATCGTCAGTAGGAAACTGTTTTCAAAAAATGTTTGTATAGTTTTGCGAAAAATTTGGCAGTCGGTTCAATTTGTAAGGACGTGATAGATGGCGGTCATATATGATGAGAAAAAATAACATTAAAAATAAATATTAAAATACTTCTTAGTAAAGTTAGTAAACAGTACACCGAGAGTCCTATATTTACCTGCAGTATACTTGGACACCGCGCATACGCACGTGTCGCGTAGCGCGCTATCAACACAAAATAGCCAGGGGTGGCGGCGGCGTGTCCTTGATGTCGACTAGCGCGTACTAGAGAGTATAATATCCACATTTCACTTATTTTTACAGAAATATTGGTCAAAAAATTAAGCCCCTAATTTTATTATTTAATTTTAACTAAAATCGAGCATGAAGTATTCGGGGGGTGGAGCTAGCACTCGTATTAATCAATTAAAACAAATATTTACGTTACATCTCTCTGTCTATAAAGTCTCCCCATCTCTATTTATACAGCTGTGTTAGAAAGAGAGGGTTAGACCTCAGAAGATGACAGCAGTATTTGAAATTTGGTTTCGAGTAGGTATTAGAAGCAAGGATTTAAAACGTTATGATTTCGATATATTTGCGTCGTTGCGATTGGTTATGGTACATGATATTATGACGTTGTCTTCTAGCGCTAGTTGGCGAACCAATCACGAAACATCATGAAACGCAGGGAACCAATCACGAAACAGCAAAAATATCGAAATTATAACGTTATAAATCCTTGATTAGAAGTGTTGCCTCCAGATATAATATAATTAGTATAGCCTAGGACAATCTAGTTTAGCCTAAACAATTTAGGCTAAACAAGTGTGGCCTAGGCCGAGAATTAGAATTATCATTAAACTGATTGAATCGTTGCAAGTGGTAAATTTCCGCCGTGTTGGTCCCGGCCTCCTTTGTAGAATAGGCCAACTGCCGTTCTGCCAGGCAGGTCGTAAAAGGCGACCGATTGGCTATCGAGTCACTACCATCGTGGCTACTAGGTGGTAGAGTTCTAGGTGGTAGAAACACCACCTATATTAAATCCGTGTATTTACAATACAAATACACACAACACAACACAATGTAATACTCAAATATACTGATTAAAACTAGTCACTCACTGTACTAACGCTAAACTTAGAACAGTCGCTTCGCACTGGTCACTTTAAGTATCGCTCTCGATCGCTTTATAAAAACTGCTCTGTATTTGTCAACACATCTCTATTTATACCCAGGGTAAAGTTCTACCTGGATCCAGAAAAATCTAAATGTATCGGGAAACGATGAATTACTTCTTACTTTAATCAACTATATGTTTGTCAATAGGAGTAGCTATCTCTTTCTTTTATTTCTAGATCTCCCCAGCGTTCCAACTCTACACGTTTCTAGATTATTCGCAACAGTACGCTATCGTTATTCATATAATATTAAATCTCATCCATGTTTTGATATGTTGAATACATATTTGTTTTTGGAAACTTGGACTGGATAGTGTGCCCGTGTGCTCGTATGTTCGTATGTGTATGTATACTTGTATGTTGTTTGTATGTTTGCGTGTTTGCGGGTTTGCGTAATTGCGTGCTTGTGTAATTGCGTGCTTGCGTAATTGCGTGCTTGTGTGTTTGGGTATTGCGTGTTTGCGTGTTGGACTAAATCAACTGCCTTACTGCTAGGCATTTCACAAAAGGCAGGAAAATGATTAGTCTTTTCAACGTGATCATTAACTAGTTAGATAAGTTCTGAAATGTCTCCGATCGGGTTTTGGTGCCACCGCCTTACCTTTTACTGCTGCAATAGCGTCAGTGTTTTTCGATGGCGTGTTCCGGCTTGGAAAGTAAGGTTTCCGGTAATATAATGCATGTGGCATTCTAATTGAGCTCCACCGATAGCAACCGAATAGGTGGTACAATTTGCCGAGATTGCGTATCGTTATCTTGTATGGATTAGAGATGCCACGAATAGTGATTTCGCCGATCCCGAATATTCGGCCAGACCCTTGGCCGAATACGGCAGCCGAATATTCTTCAGCATTTTTGTTTCATTAACGAATTGATAGTATTAAGACTAGTATTGTTCAAATAAACTATTTTATGATAGCGCGTTATAGAATATAAACTATATTTTTCTAGCGCGCTACGTTATAGACTATATTATAACGTGAAACTGGAACACTGATCGCGCTAGCGGCCGAGATAGCGCGATACTTATCACGTCATAAAGCAAGCGATAACTGAGCGCTATAAATTATGTTATAATGTCTAGCGTCTACGGTTTAGCACGTTACTCGTTAAAACGCGTTGTTCGTAACATCGTAGGTTTTTTTTTTATATAGAAGAGGGGGCAAACGAGCAAGAGGTGCACCTGATTGTAAGTGATCACCGCCGCCCATGGACATCTGCAATACCAGAGGTCTTGCAGTTGCGTTGCCGGCCTTTTAAGAATGAGTAAGCTCTTTTCTTGAAGGTCCCTATGTCGTATCCGTTCGGAAATACCCCTGCCGGTAATTGTTCCACAACAGAGTAGTGCGAGGTAAAAAGTGTCGGGAGAAACGCACAATTGTAGATTTCCAGACATCGAGATGGTGGGGATCATGGTAGGTTACAATGTTATTTTTTATTTATCATTTACTTCAGGCAACATGGCTCATTTTATAAATACCTTATAGACTAACGTACATAATATATAGAATAACTACATTTTGTCACGCTTCATCCCGAAGTCTTCCCCGGAACCTCCGGTAGACCACACCTGTCGGCCAGAGTTCCTCCACCTCAAAGGTCGACAGGAGATGTTATAACCACGGCCTATGCTAGCCGCTAGGTATATAGCATGGCATTATGTAATAGCGCTGAATGCAAATCTAAATAGCGTACGCTATTTAGTTTTTTTATGTATTCATTTATCCTTAGTGTCGTCGAAAGTGTGTGTTTCCATAGATCGTGTTTCTTAGATATATTTTTGATTAAATATTTATTTTAAAGATTTAAATATTTTAGGCCCTATTACCTTAACTTATGTTTATTTTTTTTCTTTATGACAACTCTTTATGAAAAGTGTCTATTATTTTTCTTTTAAATTATTTATTTATAAAAAATATATGCTAAAAATGGTTGCAATGGATTCAGTAGCTGTTTCTCAACCAACTGCTTTTCGCTCTTACATATATATCTGTGACAGGTCGTATATTTAGATGTATAAAAATTAACATTTAAATTAAAAATACGTAAAAGTTCTCTGGGGGTTTGTAGCTGACTTTATTTTACTAAGATTTGTGCAATTTTAAAGAAGATCTTACTTGGAACTTGAGATCCAACTTCAACATCTAGTCTCATTATAGACGGACACTTAAATTGTCTGGATGGCAGTAACTGACTTCAAAGAATAATTTTAAAATTTAATTTTTATTTATTTGATAGGGTAGCTAAGAAGCACATAGTTTTCCTGATGGAAAGAGATAATTATCACCTATAGTCACCAAAGATGTTAATCCATGTGGCATGGTTGAATAGCACAAACCATTGCCGTTTCCCCCGTGTCATTGTCCGGACACCTTTGAATGGTTAGATCAACTGCCGTCCTGCCAGGCAGGTCGTAGAAGGCGACCGATTGGCTATGCGTGTCATTGCCATCGTGACTACTAGGTGGTAGAGTCGCAACGTCTTGCCCGGTTGTATAGTACCAACGCCTTACCTATTCCTGCCGCAATAGAGTCAATGCTTGTTATTGTCGTGTTCCGGTTTAGAGGGTAAGGTAGCCGGTAGACTTATTAATGTGACATGGCCATTCTACCACCGGATAGCAATGCACCATTAACATCTTTGGTGTCTATAGGCGATGGTTTCTCTTTCCTTTAGAAGACCCATCTGCTTGTTTGCTATCTTATGATAAAAAATGCCAATCCTAGATTTACCCCGTTCCCCTTTCGCCGTGTTGTTTCGAGCCCCCTTGAAAGAATAGTCCGCCCGCGGTTCAGCCAGGCAGTT
Source organism: Apodemia mormo (assembly GCA_036924255.1). NCBI lineage: Eukaryota > Metazoa > Arthropoda > Insecta > Lepidoptera > Riodinidae > Apodemia > Apodemia mormo. The sequence continues at coordinate 31,072,489 of JAUPFN010000017.1, forward strand.
CGTAAGAGGCGAACAATTTGCTATGCCAGTCACTCCCATCGTAGATGTAGAGTTCTAGAAAAAACGTTGCGGATCTTTACTATCTCGTAGTCACGCTTAAAAATACACCTTTAGCCAAATGATTCTTTTACGAAATGCCTGGCAGAATGGTAGATGGTCTTTTCTTTAATGGGAGCCCGGACCAACACTAGGGAAACCGTTGTTGCAAGCGTCAGGTTTACCAGTAATTGTTTCTGTAACAGTTACCTTTCGGCCGCACCTACGTGTATCACCCCGAAGATATTACCGCGCTAAAACCCCACTCAGTCCGAATGCTCGCGAAGATAACCGATAATAGCCGGTTATATCTGCATGTATTACGTCATTTCGCGAAGCTTTGTGACGATAGATGCAAGAGCGGCCGCAGTATAACGAGGAGATAAAAAGAGATCTCGGTAAGAAACCGGTTATAATAGATCAGCAGTTACAACTTCGTTTGCGTGACCAAAGTTCATTACTTCCTTTTGCTTTACCGGATAAAAAAGTCTATGTCACTTCTGTTTTGTAGGTGAAAGGATCTTTAAAATCGGTCGATTAGTCTTTGAGTTAAATTGTAACTAATAAACAAAAACTTAAAACTCTTTATAATGATAGTTTAGATAAAAATAAAATTAAGTAAAGAAAGTGATTTTTTTAAAAGTTTAATAAAACAACCCACATGTTACTTTTAATATTTTCCCAAAAAGCAGGAGGTTCTCAATTCTGTCAGAACTCGCTCATTTAATAACCGATTTAGAAAACCACATTTTTGTTTTGTATGGTATTCCCATTTAGTCCCATATAAATTTGGTAAATATCTAATCCAGGGGTGTTTTTATGTTAGTTGGACAGGCAAATTGGCAGACGTGTGACCTGAAGGTAAGTGGTCGACGTCGCCAATCAACATAAACTAGTTTACCTTGGTTGATCTAGCCCAGGTGTTGACTATCCTGAGACTGCCAATAATTACACTGCCTGTATTGCCTCTCTCCGAAACACAGCAAAACTGTCTCACGGGAGAAACAAGCAAGATGGTGGTACCCATGCAGCCGGGAGCACGGTACAGCGCATTCTTCTCACATGTAAATACCGGTGATAGAAGTAAATAGTTGCAGTTATATTACGGTTAAATAATTTTATTACTATTCAACGGGTTCTTACTGTGGTGTGTTTGTATTTTTTTCCATACTTCGACGTTGTTAAAAGTGTCATGATTACGAGTAACTGTTATTGTAACAGTCGAGGAAATTTATTAAAAACAAATAACAGTAATTGCCCATCATTGATATAAAATACCCATTAATAATTATAAAAATTAGAGTGTTCATTAAAGTTATAATCCAATAAAGTTTACTACTTCTTTAGGCGCTTTACAAACGGTGGGACGAGGCAGTTTTTTGACCACGAGGCATAAAGACCGCGTTTGCCCGCCGATGCCCGTGGCTGCACTCACTACGGATATGACGTGCCACCAGTGCCCGCGCGTCACCTGCGGCGCGGTCTTTTTTTCCTCTATGTGCGATGCTACTAGGATTCCCTTTGTGCTATTGTTCGCGGCGAAATTATGTGTAACTTAATTTTACACACAAATATTTTCATTTCTTTTTGTATTTAATTTTTAAAATATTCAGTTAATCGCGGGGACTTTCTAAATTTGAGACGGTAAATAAATGTTTACAACAAAATAAATACAAATATTTATTTATCGCCGTGTTGGTCCCGGCCTCCTTTGTAGAATAGGCCAACTGCTGTTCTGCCAGGCAGGTCGTAAAAGGCGACCGATTGGCTATCGAGTCACTACCATCGTGGCTACTAGGTGGTAGAGTTCTGCATTGTCTCGCCCGGGTCTGGTACCACCGCCTTACCTATTCCTGCCGCAATAGCGTCAGTGCTTGTCGCTGTCGTGTTCCGGTTTGGAGGGTAAGGTAGCCGGTAAACTTATGCATGTGGCATTAGACCTCGCCACAAGATAGCAACGCACCATTAACATCTTTGGTGTCTATAGGCGACGGTTGACTCTTTCCATCAGGAGACCCATTTGCTTGTTTGCTATCTTATGATATAAAAAAAAAACTTTATAAGATTTATAGGATTTGTGTGCTATACAGAAATGTTTACTAAATTGATTACATATTCGCGCATTGGCACGTAGAATCCTGCACTAAGTATACACATTGGAAATCTTAGGATATAATGCGTTTTGCCAAATTACACCCAAAGAGACGATAGTTCCCGACCAAATATGTGCCCTTCAATAAATATTTTTAGTCGTAAGTGTGAAATACGATTGTATCGAGTATTGCTCGTACTACGGGAAAAAGCTTTTAGTGATTTGTGTTACATTTTATGCTTCTCCATATCCATCATCGCGAATAGTAAAGTTTATTTCTAAGTTTGCGTTTCGGGCGATCGAATGAGCATTTTGAGTGCGCTTTTGAATTTTCCAAACTATTTTAACAATATTATTTCGGTATTACATCATATACCGATAAAAAAATTCTTCCGCTGGATCTGCTTAGTAAGTGTCCGCGTACCAATCTGTAGTAATTATTTTAAAAATATCAACTCGTCAAAAACTGCCTGTAAATAATTATTTGAATAAAGCATTTTTTGAGTTTGAGTTTGAATAAAAAACAGAATAGGCCTAACACAATACCAAACAAGACACCTTGTTTTGTTAATAATGAAGCCCTTTTTATTTATAAATAATGAGAAGTTGGCATATTTCGAAGCATGCAGGTTAACGCCACACCCTTAAACACCTCTAGAGATTGTCAATTACAATCCCTTAATGACAAGGGCTCTTTGTTCCACATACTGATAATTAAAGCGACCACGTACTTAGGGTTATCATCTATACTATAATATTATTCATATTTATCTACATCTTGACTGCCTTGTGGTCTATGGTTAGCCTATTCGGCTCAGTTCATGAGGTCCCGGGTTCGAAGCCTGGGTCGGGCACAGTGTTATTGAGGTTTTTTCGAGGTTTTCTCGCAAATCTAATCCTCAGTAGCAGCTCGGAGTCTGGCGGAGTGGTGTATTACCACTCTCGTGCCTCGGATGAGCACGTTAAACTGTTGGTCAAGGTTATCGCTAGAAATAGTCGATAATCGTTAGCATGTCGGTAAATGCGACGATGAGGATCACCACTTATCTCGCCAACCGACAAACCGGTGAATCGCGGTGAACTGTAAAGACTATAGACGTTTACACTGCCTATCTCGCAAGGGTACCGGGCGTGATGATATTTTTTTACTATCTATATTAATATGGATGGATGTTTGTTACTAGACACTTTTACTATTCCACTTGTACATCAATTTCACTTTACACAATTTTAATTATATTACTCGACCGGTTTCACTTTTTAAAGCATCTTCAGGATGTAATATACTTAGTTAGTTAAGTATATTACATCCTGAAGATGCTTTAAAAAGTGAAACCGGTCGAGTAATATAATTAAAATTGTGTAAAGTGAAATTGATGTAAAGGTGGAATAGTAAAAGTGTCTAGTAACAATGGAATTTCAACAAGTGCCGACGATGGAAAGTATAGAATATATGGATGTTTGTTCCAAAATCACGCAAAAACCACTACTGAAAACGGATTTGGATAAAATTTTACACAGATAGATAGATGATGACATGGGATAGCACATAGGCTACTTTTTATCCCGAAAAGTGAGTTATTCTCGTGGAGGATTCACCATATTATTTTATAACTAGCTGTTGCTCGCAACTTCGTCCGCGCGGACTTCGTTTACTCCGCACAGCTCCTCCTTTGTAGGTGATAACATGATAGTACGTAGCCTTTATGTTGACCCGACTTGTTAGTAATATTCATGCAAAATTTGAAGTAAATCCATGCAGTACTTTTTGACTTTACCCCGCACATACAAACAGACATACAGACAAACAAAAAAAATTCTAAAAACTATATTTTTGGCTTCGATATCGATTGTAGATCACGCCCCAAGTATTCTTTTAAAAAAATGTTCAATGTACAGTTTTGACTTTCCTACGATTTTATTATATGTATAGGCTACTAAGGCAGTCTTTAGTCTAGATAATATGTATAGATTATTCTATTATTCTGACTCTTCACTTTATTAAAATAATCGCAACCATATTATGAACACATCAGAAATCGAGTTTCGCAGTTTCTTCCAAGATTATCGTGAAATCCCGTTTCCAAAACCTGTGTAGGTACTTTAAATAAATACTATATTTTTTATTATTTAACTAGCTTTTGCCCGCGGCTTCGCTCGCGTTAAATTGATCTGTTTAAAATTTCACCTCCTCTTTTAAGGGTTTGAGAGCAGATTTCCAAAAAAAATGACGCACGTTTTTTTGTTAGTCAAAAACAATCCGCATACGAATTTTTTGCTTTAGATACCTTAAAAATTGTGGATTGCTCCATACAAACTTCCACCCCCCATTTTAGCGATGTTAGGAGTTAGAAAGAGACAAAAATTAGTCTATATCACTCTCCATCTCTTCAACTATCTCCACTTAATCACGTCAATTTGTCGCTCCGTTTTGCCGTGAAAAACGGACAAACAAACACACACATACACTTTTCTATTTATAATATTTGTGTGGATTACAAATCGTTTTTTGATTTTTAAAGCACTTGTATATTTTTTGACTATGAACATGATAACCCTAATTTCCACTCTCCGTATCGAAGGGCGGAATTAATAATAATAATAATAATAATAATAATAATTCTTTATTTGCACGAAATAAGAGTACAAAAAGATGTGATTAAAGTGATTTACAGTTCTTCCTACTTCACCATATAATGGCATGCAAATTTTCAGTTATATATTTATTTAAAAATGCAAGACCTATATACATTTATAAGCAAAACAAAAAAAATCCAAATTCTGAAATAACTAGTAGTCAGTGCTAAATTAAAATCTTACAAATACCTGTCATATAATGCAATACTTTGTCAAACAATATAGATTTATAATTACATGTCATTTATGCATTTAAATATTGGTAAATTTACATTTCATAATACTTATACAATATAAAAATTAATTAAAAAAAAAGAGTTAATATAATATAAAATACAGCGGAAATTACTTTTATCTTTGCACTTACTACTTTGTATGTCTAACAATTAAATTTAATTTTTAATTAAACAAAATGTATTATCTATTTTACATTATAATATTAATTAATACTTAGATTTTAAATTATGAAGTAAATTGACAGATTTTTATAAATATTATACATTTTTTAGAGGAAAAGCTCCCTTACATCATAAAAACATTTATTTAACAACCATTTCGTTAATTCCTTCTTAAATTTATTAATTGGGAGATCCTTTATATTATTTGGTATTTTATTAAAAAATTTAATGGCCATAAAATAGACATTTCTTTGGAATAATTTAGTGTTGCACTTTGGTATTAACAACTTATTGGCATGCCTAACAGATCTAGGATTATGTTCTATATTTAGTTTAAAAAGATGTGGGTATCTTTTGACAAACATCGCAATCTCCTTAATATACATACACGGTAAAGTTAATATTAAGTTATTTTTAAACAATGGTTTACAGCTCTCCATTGGTTTAATGTTATATATTGCTCTTAGACATCTCTTTTGGACTTTAAATGCTCTATTCACATCTACTGAGTTACCCCATAAAATTAGACCATAGGAAAGGACTGACGATACATAGCCATGATATGCACTAAGTGCTGCTTCCTTAGATACAATTTGACGTAATCGTCTTATTCCATATATAAATTTATCTAATTTAGAACAGATCGTATCTATATGTGACTTCCAATTACAATGGCGATCATATGTAATTCCCAGAAATTTTATAGTATCTATTTCCTCTATTAATTGATTATTATATTTAATTTCTATAGGTATTTTCTTCATATTTGTATTATTAAATTGTATTGATTTAGTTTTATTTATATTAACATTCAAATTATTACTGTGTAACCATTTAATTATATTATTTACTGTATATTTAATTTCATTTTCATATTTATTTATATTTTCACATCTTATAAGTACAGTTGTGTCATCTGCATATAATACACATGGATTATGGGTAGTTTTCGGAAGATCATTTATATATATGAGAAACAGCAAGGGTCCTAGTATACTACCTTGTGGCACACCTGTACTATTTATTCGATATTTAGAGCGTTGAGATTTTTTAATTCCATTAACAATGTTAGTAATTTCTGTGCACTGTTTTCTGTTTAGCAGGTAACTTTTGATCCATTGTAAAGCTTTACCTCTTATACCGTACTGTTCTAATTTATTGAGTAAGTTTGAGTGATTAACAAAATCAAAAGCCTTACTCATATCAAGAAACACAGCTGTAATTGGTTTTTTGTCATTGAGGGAGTCTGTAATAATTTTAGTTAGATGATAACATGCTAATGTTGTTGAACTATTGTTGCGAAATCCAAATTGCTCATTTGCCAAGATGTTGGTTTTCACAAAAAAGTTATTTAGCCTACACAACATGGCCTTTTCAAAAATTTTTGCTATAGTCGGTATAAGAGTTATAGGACGGTAATTATTAATATCTGTTGGATCGTTCTTTTTATATAGTGGTTTAATTATTGATAATTTTAGTTTCTCGGGAAATGTACCTTGATTGAAGGACAAGTTTATGATATGAGACAACGGAGTACATATATATTTATTACATTTTTTTATAATATCAGTACGAATACCATCATATCCAACAGATTGAGTATTATTTAACGATTTTATTATTTTGTATATTTCATCAGGAGTAGTTGGATATAGAAAAATTGTACTATGGTTCTTTGGTATTTCACTATAGTTATTATTATTATTATGATTATCATTATTATGATTTATATTACTTGTGTTTGAGTTTCTAGTTATATCTATAAAATGATTATTAAACAATTCCGATATAATTTTAGCATCACAAATGTTAATATCCTTATTTTTTAAGTTTTTTATTTCATTACATTTATAAGTATCATTAATGTTATCTTTTATTATTTTCCAAGTAGCTTTACACTTATTTTAATTGTTTATTATAGCATTCTTGTTTTGTATTTGTTTCGACTTGTGAATGCATTGTTTTAAAATTTTAATGTATTTTAAATATCTCTTATTATTATTAAATTTAGCTTTACAAGATTTACGGTTTGATAAATACATTTGCCTTTTTTTCAAGCATGAAATCTTTATTCCCTTAGTTATCCAATTTTTATTTTCTTGGATAGTAGTTTTCTTAACTTAACTTAAATGTGAGTCGGTCTTGAATTTGTATTTTATCCGACTGCACTAGAAGGATTATGTAGTTTGAATGTATGTACGTAGTATATAAGTATTTTTTTTACTATAGTATATATAACTTATAAGATAGCAAAGAAGCAGGTGGTTCTCTTGGTGGAAAGATAACCACCATCCATAGCCACCAAAGATGTTAATGATGTGTTGCTATCCGAGTAGTGAAGTACTTTCCCTCCAAACCGGAGTACTTATGCATGTGGAATTAGACCTCGCCACAAGATAGCAACGCACCATTAACATCTTTTGTGTCTCTAGGTGATGGTTGACTATTCCATTCAGGAGGCCCATCTACTTGTTTGTTATCTTATGATATAAAAAAATATGACAGTGATAAGCATTGACTTTATTTCGGGAGAAATAGGTAAGACGGTGGTAACGTACACCCGGTTGAGATGTTGCGGAACTCTACCACCTCGTAGTTACGATGGTAGTGACACCTGTAGGCAATCGTTTGCTTTTTACGAACTGCCTGGCAGAATGGCAGGCGGTCTACTGTTCTGAGATGTCCCGGACTAACACGGGGAGAAGTATGTATTTATATTTTGTATGTAATTGGTATGGAAGAAATCTCTGTTCCTAGAGATAAGCTCGCTCACTGGAGAGTACTCGGTATTCGATTCTTGTTAAAATGAAATAATAAAATTAGGGGCTTAATTTTAGACCAATATTCCTCTAAAATATGAAATGTGTATATTATACTCTCTAAGTACGCCACGCTAGTCGACATCAAGGACACGCCGCCGCCACCCCCCGCTCTCAACCTCACTACCTGCGCGAGATGTGCGTCCACGCGGTGTCGACGTATAATAATTAATATAGGATTCTCGGTGTACTGTTTAATAAGTTTACTAAGAAGTATAATAATATTTATTTTTATTTATATTTTTTCTCATCATATATGATCCCTAACTATCACGTCCTTAAATTTGGCGAAAATTTTTAAAAAAATTTCGCCAAAATTTTTTTTGGGGTTTTTTCAAAATTTCTCAAAATCTGTCAAGCCGACTTGGTTCAAATTTTCAGAAACTAAGACCTCAAAACGTGGAGATCCGGTGAAAGCTCTATTTTCGAAAACCGGGGCAAATTCAGTAACTTCCTATCTAAGTACATTACGTGCTACGTAGCGGGAAGTTAATAATAAAATTAAAATGATATATGTACATTGAAAATAACTGGATTAGTACAATAGAGAAAACAACATAAAATATACTTAAATGAGAACATACCAAATTAAATTTGCTTTTGCTTACTTTGGGGTTAGATCAGTAAGTGTAATTTGTCCCGTGAATATTTATTATTTATTTATTATTATTAATAAAAATGATTTTAACTTAAACCTAAAAGATAACGATGATTGTAGATTACGAAAAGGTAGAGGGAGATAATTCCAACATTAACTTATTTTCTTTTTTTTAGTGATTAGGTACTGTGTACAATAAAGAATTAAATAAAAATATTTCTTTGTCACGCTCTGTGACCTACATAGCTTGATAGATTTAAGCTTAAGGCCTCGGTCTAAAACTCAGCGGGCGCGGAATGACAGCGGCGACAGCACCGAAACGCGCCGTTCCCCGCGCATTTTAATACATAGGTTGTTGTGAAACTGTCGCCTAATTCACGTAACAAGACGTCAATTCAGTAGAAGTACTTAGGATTCTTGCACATATAAACACGATACAATTTCGCGTCGTAGTTCGTACTACGACATATCACAATGTGTAAGAGCCCTTCGCTTCGACTTGATTGACGTTTTGTTGCGTGAATCGGATCCTTGGTATCGAACGGCGCGAAGAATGGTGTACCTACAAGCAATATCTGTATACAACGAGCGCCGCCCGCTTCCCGCGCTGCTGCCGCTCACGCCTCACAATTAAAGATGTTATAAACGGCTTAATTTTGTCAACACACTTAAAAGTAGTACGTATATATAAAATAAGTAAATGTAGTACGTATATACATAGTAGTATTCATAAGCGCGCTTAGTAAACGGCTGTTCACTTAAAACACATTTACAGAATACGCTTGTATACGAGTACAAGCCAAGTACAAGCGAATACGATACACATAGTATATACGCTAACGAAATGTGAACTGAAAAAGTGGTTCTTTGAAAAAACATACGCTTCCGTATAAATGAAAACTGCTTGTATTTTTAAGCACGCTTATATGATTTTGTGAAAAAGTAAACTTTTTAAGTAGCTTTTCGTTTAAACGCTCATCTCTCACAATCGCTGAGTTTGAGACCGAGGTACAAGAGGTGCCATTAGAATTCTTATTGTACGAATGACATTGGCTACATTATTTATACTCGACTTTGTTAAAAGGAAGGTTATGAGTTTTAGGGATGGGTTGCAGTCGGTTTTATTGTTTTTATGATAATCACTTGTTGTGTTTCCGGTTTGGAGGTTAAGGTAACCGATAAACTCATGGAATTACCATCCGCCACACGAATAGCAACGTACCATTAAAATTCTTGCTGTCTATAGAAGATGATTAACTTTTTGTATCAGGAGATTCATCTACACTAGAGTGTGTTATTCTATGATATAAAAAATACAGAGCAAAACTGCAACAAGCGACTTCAACCACTTAATAAAATCTTTGCCATATGAGGCCAAACTCAAAGTAAATCAATAAGAAAACATCCCAAATAAATAAAAGCGGCCAAGTGCGAGTCTGACTCGCGCGCGTAGGGTTCCGTACTTATTATATACTTGCTGACCCGCGCAGCTTCGCCCGCGAGTAGATTAACATGTCGTCTAGATAGCTTTTCATACAAATATCATCCCCTATTTCAACCCTTTAAGGATTGATTTTTGAAAAAAAATAGCATATGTTTGACCCCGGGTCTTAAACTACTTCCATGCCAAATTTCATGAAAATCGTACCAGTGGTTTAGCCGTGAAAGCGTAACAGACAGACATACAGACTTTCGCATTTATAATACTAGCTGCAGCGTGCAGCCTGCTGCATTATACACAGTTTTTGGCGCATCCCGCGGGATCACCTCATTTTTCCGGGATAAAAAGTAGCCTATGTGCTATTCCAGGTCATCAGCTACCTGTGTGCCACATTTCATTCAAACCCCTTCAGTAGTTTTTGCGTGATCGAGTAACAAACATCCATCCAAACATCCATCCATACATCCAAACTTTCGCATTTATAATATTATAATATAGATTAATTAATATAGAAATGATATAGATTAATATTAATTAATATTAATTTATTAATATTAATTAATTAATATTAATATTAATTAATATTAATTAATTAATATTAATATTAATTAATTAATTAAATTAAATATAGATTAGTGTGGATATGGAAGTATGGCTGGATGTCGTGGGTATATTGTCAAAGCCGTGATATTATAATTTCACTAGTGATAATTAAACAGTAGATCGTCAATCAACTTCATTTTTTACAATTTAAAAGCATGATTTTAGTTAGATTATAATCTATCGTAGTATAATGTTATATACAAACTGCTAACCTAACCTAACCAAATTATAAAAACGTAAAATTGTATAAACTAACGGTTTTTCCAAATTTACGTTGACATAAAATGAAATCGATTGACAATCTACCGTTTAATATTAATATCACGGCTTTGACTAGCTGCTACATACACAAAAAACGGCAAAAAATTACGTTTGTTGTATGGGACCTTCTTAAATATTTATTTTAGTATTCTATTTATTTTAGTATTTTATTTTTAGTATTCTATTGTTTTATATCTGTTTTTAGTATTTGTTGTTATAGCGGCAACAGATATATGGTCTGTAAAAAATACCACTTTCTATCACTGTTCATGAGATACAGTCTGTTGACAGACGGACAGACTGACAGACGGACGGACAGCGGAGACTTAGAAATAGGGTTTACGTATTGGATACGGAACCCTAAAAATGTATTGAATGATGTTTTCCACGTGCAACATCGCGTTTTCTTTATTCATAAACGAAGTCAATAACCTTGTTAGAAATTCCGGGAATAAATGTCTGAGACGCTTCTGAAAATCCAATCTGCCTCTAGCTATCAATCTCGCATTTACATTTCACTCGCCCAAAAGAAAGTACGTAAACCAGTACTAGGATTTTCGCAATATTCTCAAGATCGCTTTAATAATTTACGATACCTGAGTTACGTCACAAAGTCCAGAGTCCAGACGTTTACTGGAGTACCGAATAATTATTTCTGAAGACGGTTTAAACTTAGTTGACGTGGTAACGCAGGATCAAATATTGGTCACTAGCATGTAGACTTTGTTTACCTGCTAGTGACCAATAATTATAAAACACAGATTAACTATAATTAATTAAGACAAACCTAAAGTATTTTAATTTAATTTTTAATTTAATATTATAAATTCATAAATATCTAATGTCGAATATCTGGGGACAAATTACACAAATCGATCTAACACCATAGTAAGAAAAAAAAAAAAAAAATATATATATATATATATATATATATATATATATATATATAATACTTTTTACAACATAATTAACACGCAGACCCAGAAATACAAACATATATATACTTATCTCACACAGGTTTGTCCCTGTCTGGAATCGAACCCGAGATCCATCGGCGCGGTCAATTTTAGACGTTAAGAACATTTTTTTGATATAACTTTCAGATGAATGTACTAATTAAATACAAAATCTAATCAGCCTTACTTAATTGAATGTTGATTCAAAAATTAAAATCGAATAAGTTTTCAAAAGTTACAGCTTTTCAAATGTTAAGCAATCTTTCTTGATTTTTTCAAAATAACTTTTAGACTAATATACCGATTGTTTCCAAAATCTAATCAGCTCTTGTGCCTAAGAACTGCGTAAAATATTGCAAATCGGATTAAAATTGGTTGATTCGTTTGGGATTTATCAATGGCAAAAATGTTTGAAAAGTGATTTTTTTGACATTTCTCCGAAATTTTTCACAACCTATCGATTTTGTAGCTAATAAAACCTTAAGAGTTCAAAAGTTGCATTGACTGCAATTCGAAATATCAAAATCGATCATCATTTTGAAAATATATAGCTTTCCAAAAATTAGAATACTGTCTTCTCATTCATTTTCTGAGTTCAAAAATTCATGTTTAGGTATAATTTTTGTTTCTTTATTGTTAAAATACCATAATATAGCGGGACGTTTCAGGGATGGCCTGCAGGGTCGACCGGCATACAGTTTTTTTTAATATTTACAAAATAAAAGAAACAGTATTTCTTCTCGTCTTGTACATTGATAGACACGGTGTTAATAGTTATAAATATTTCTCTAAAATAATTATTTTTTGTTTTTCTTAAAAAGTATTTTGGAGGAATGGAAGGGTGTTAAGACAAGGATAGGGTTGTTAAAGTAAACCTTAAACTTTTGTTTTAAAAAACAAGCTGTGCCCGCAACTTCGTTCGCGTGGAAAAATTTCTAAAATAAAAGTATACTAAGTTACTCCTTATTATCCTGGTTTTAAGGATATGCAGTCCCGGGGTTTACTTTCCAGTTCCCGTGGGATTTCCAGGATAAAAACTCTTATGTTCTTACTCGGGTCTCAAACTATCTTTGTGCCAAATTTCTTCCAAATCGGTTCAGTGGTTTAGGAGTGAAGAAGAGACAGAGTGACTTTCAAAAATTCATTTCATATAGCAAAAAATAATTTCGCCACGTCGAGCCTTTTGACACTAGCTCAGTGGTAGAGCGTCCCGGCTTTAGGGAGACGGTCGCAGGTTCAATCCCTACATGTCGATATTTTCTTGTTTTTAAAGTTTTTCCAGTTTTCCCAAGCACGGGTTGAGTGCTATAACACAAAAATAATTAGAGCTACTTTCGAATGTTTTATATTATTATGAATTTAACATAGATAAGATCTTAACTTGTAATCTATATACATATATATAAAAATCAATCTCTATTTTCCTTGGTCACGACATCACGCCTGAATGGCTTGATCAATTTCGGTAATTTTTTTTCGTTGTGTTTGTAATTGTAAGGAGAAGGTTCTTATAAAAGAAAATATTAAGAAAATTGCGCGGAAAATTAGAAAATTTAAGAATACTTAACCACCATTCAAAGTTTAATGCCATTTTGGCTGCGTGGAAGGACAATCCCGTAGTCTTATATAAATTACGTGTCACGTTGTTTGTCCGCTATGGATTCCTAATATGTAAGGTAAAACAACGTTTGCCCGGTCAGCTAGTGATTAATAAAAACTTAATTTGTAAGTTTTTAATATTCTATTAAAAACTTAATAATACGTTTTTAATAAGTCAATACAACTTAAGGACTGTATCAAAAGCTGGTACTATTTTATGTCCAACAGCCTGAAAATGGTACATCAATAAAATTTAAAATTTTAAACATTGAAATTATTCGTTTACTTTACATACATACTCGAATGTCCTTACGAATTTGACAGAGATAACCTTATATGGCTCACGGTCTTGTTGTTTTTTTTTTGTCAGAATTTTTTTTTTTTTATATCATAAGATAGCAAACAAGCAGATGGGTCTCCTGATGAAAAGAGTCAACCATCGCATATAGACACCAAAGATGTTAATAGTGCGTTGCTATCTTTTGGCGAGGTCTAATGCGACATGCATAAATTCACCGGCTACCTTTCCCTCCAAACCGGAACACGACAGTGACAATCACTGACGCCATTGTGGCAGGAATAGGTAAGGCGGTAGTAACATACTCGCCCGAGACAATGCAGAACTACACCACCTAATATGTGATTTATCTTATTCAAATAGATTTTAAACTATGGGGAATATTAGGAACTCTCACGGCCGGTTTCCGAAACGCAAATTAATTTTAACACGCAATTAATCTTGTAAAAATTATGTTAAACATAGATTAATTGCTTGTTAAAATTAATTTGCGTGTCGGAAATCGGCCGTTAAAGTTGAATTAAGAACTTTCTCCATTTTCACGCTGAAAACATCTAGAAACTGGATATTCCACTCCATTGTGATTCACAATTAGCATTCCGGAATTACAGCGGAATTTCGGATGTTGGAGTCAAATTATATTAGCGCTGAGTGTCCTGCTGTTGTGCAGTTTCAAAAGGCCCAGATTTTCGCTAGCCTGCTGTAAAGTTGATTTCAAAGCATACGTATTTTGGTAAATGCTTTGGGAATAGTTATGAGCATGGGGCGGACTCTAACAACAAAAAATCTATATCTTCTGCACAAAAATCTGTACAAATAAATAAAATTGAAGTGTCTGTTTGTAATATTAAAATAACCGATTTTTATTAAATGCATATGGACGTATACACGGTACGTATACAAAAATAACATTTTTTTATTTTGTCTATCTTTCTGTATGATCCGGCTAATCTCTGAAACGGCTGGACCGTTTTGACAGGATGTAATAAGGAGTAACTTAGGCTTCTTATATTTTTGACATTTTTACACGCGGACGAAGTCGCGGGCACAACTTATATATTTATTATCTACTAGCTGTTGCCCACGACTTCGTCCGCGCGGACTTCGTTTACTCCGCACAGCTCCTCCCTTGTAGGTGATAGCGTGATAATATGTAGCCTATATGTTGACCCGACCTATTAGTAATATTCATGCAAAATTTGAAGTAAATCCATCCAGTACTTTTTGAGATTACCCCGGACATACATACAGACAAACAGACATACAGACAAACAGACAAAAATTGTGAAAACTATATTTTTGGCTTTGATATCGATTGTAGATCACGCCCCAAGTATTCTTTTAAAAAAATATTCAATGTACAGTTTTGACTTTCCTACGATCTTATTATATGTTTAGATATAAAAATCAATTGCTCTTTGTTAGTCTCGCTTAAAATCGAGAACGGTTGAACCGGTTTGGCTAATTTTGGTTTTGAATTAATTGTTGAAGTCCAAGGAAGGTTTAAAAGGTAAAAAAAAGAGTAGTTAAAAAGGCAGAACAACGTTTGCCGGGTCAGCTAGTTATATAATATAAGACACAAAAATTGTTTCTAGCTTTGTACATTACATTTGAAATCATCCAACCTATGTACTTCAAACCGATTTCATTTGAAAGGCGATAACGCGAATATGATTTTAGGTAGCTGTTAACCCGACTAAGCAAAAGATTGGTAATGTTTTTGGGTTACACGAACGAACTCGCAGGCAACATCTAATAAAAAATAAATGTCGATGTAGTAAATGTCTTAAAAAAAATCATAGTGACTACAATTTACTTCCTTGTTAACTAACCCCAAAGTAATGCAAATTATTTGATCGTGATGTAGTTGATGTCACTAACAGAAATTTAAAAATACCGATTATCACAAAAATAAATAACACAAATGCACCCTATCGAAAGTCAAACCTGAGCTGCAGCCGGCAAGGTTCCGCCTAATCGCTAGATTTATACCACCATTCGATCAATGTGATGAGCTAATAATATTGTATCTTCACGCCCGTATCCCCGAAAAGTTAGGCAGAGATACAACAGTGCACCACGATTAGCCAAAGATATTTAATTCCACAATGTCATAGGTGGCAAGCCTATCGCCAAACCGGCTCTTTTCGAATCCCGGGTAAAGTTGTTTTTATCAGAAAACTGAAATAATACATTTTTTAAATTTTTTTTCATATCATAAGACAACAAACAAGAAGATGGGTCTCCTGGTGGAAAGAGTCAACCATCGCCTATAGACACCAAAGATGTTAATGGTGTATTGCTATCTTGTGGCGAGGTCGAATGCCACATGCATAAGTTTACCGGCTACCTAACCCTTCAAATCGGAACATGACAGTGACTAGCACTGACGCTATTGCGGCAGAAATAGGTAAGGTGGTGGTACCAGACCCGGTCGAGCTGATGCAGAACTCTACCACCTAGTAATCACGATGGTAGTGACGCGCATAGCCACTTGGTCGCCTTTTACGACCTGCCTGGCAAAACGGCAGTTGGCCTGTTCTTCAAAGGGGCCCGGGACCAACATGGGGGAAAACCCTGGAATCGAGCCCTAATGTAGTCAACACCGATACCGGACCACTAGACCACAGAAGCGATCAAACAATACAGAGCTAATAATGCTACAAGAATCCTTAAATCTGTGCTAAATGCAGGAGTATGAGGTGTGGAATCTCTAATTTTGATATCACATTTATTTAGTGAAAAAATAATATCAGCCATTTCGCACTAGGAGGATCATGAAACAAAGAAAACAAGTGGAAGTGAAGAGTGGGCGTGCCGCGTGCATCACTATTATGCGCTGTTACTCTAAATTGCCTTAGTGATACTTACCATATCTTTAGGAGATAGTCGTTGTTAATTTATATAAAAATAATAGGAGTGAAGTACACCTAGCGCCACCTAGTGTTATGTACGTGAGTGACATATAGTAGTTTTAGTTTCTCTGCTGTTTAAATAAAGTCATTCAGTTCGTTCCGAGTTGAATAAGAAAGCACATCGTTTTATTAGGTTATGGACTCAGATTTACAGCTTCTTAAAATTATATTGCTAATTATCGCGAAAGTTAAAAGTTATCAAGTTTTTAGTGTGATAATAAATCGCAGTAGGATAATTAGATTAGATAGTTTAGGCATTCGGTTTTCATAATAGTCTACAGCAAGCTAACCACGACGACGCCAACATGGCGGCTAACTACATTGTCAATGTACCGAAGTTAAGAGGCAGAGAAAATTACAGTGAATGGCTATTTGCAGCGGAAAACTTCTTAATCCTAGAAGGAATGATGAAATGCATCAAACCAGAGGAAGATGTAAGATTGTTTGCCGAGGATGACGCAAAAACAAAAGCGAAACTGATTCTCACGATTGACGCTTCATTGTATGTGCACATTAGAAATGTATCTACTACCAAGGAATTATGGGAGAAACTAAAAGCCTTATTTGATGATTCCGGATTTACGAGGAGAATAAGCTTACTACGAAATTTAATTTCTATTAGACTCGAAAATTGTGGATCCATGATTGCTTATGTGACACAAATTATAGAAACAGGGCAAAAGTTGTGTAATACAGGATTCGACTTAAACGAAGAATGGATTGGTTCATTATTACTGGCAGGGCTTCCTGAAAAATATGCCCCAATGATAATGGCCATCGAACATTCAGGTATTCAGATAACAACGGACGCCATTAAAGGAAAGTTACTTGATATGGAAACCGGAAACGGAACGAATGGAATGAACGATGAATCGAATGGCGCTTTAGCCAGCGGTTATAAAGGTTGGCAGCACTCATTGACGGCCAGGAAGTCTATGGTTAGCAAAAACAATCATGGCGGCCAAAATAGATCGACAGTGTCAACAAAGGCGAAGAAAGACATTAAATGTTATCGATGCAAACAAATAGGTCATTTTAAGTCACAATGTACTGCTGAAGTGTCGAATAATAAAGGAAATGAACGTAAACAAACAAATGCGTTCAGTGCAGTCTTTTTAAGCGGAAACTTTAAAAATGAAGATTGGTATGTTGATTCCGGAGCCAGTGTACACTTGACGCCGAATAAACAATGGCTCACAAATATATCTTACGAAAAAGAAGGTGAGACTATTACAGTAGCAGACAAAAAGAAAGTGCCAATTGTGTGTTCCGGTGATATCAAGATTTCTACCATAGTTAATGATTGCAGTTTTGATGTGAACGTAAAAGATGTGTTTTGTGTACCAGAATTAACAACTAATTTACTGTCAGTCAGTCAATTAATTCAAAAAGGAAATAATGTCGTATTTACCACAAATTCCTGTGAAATATATAACCAGAAGGGTATATTAGTTGCCTACGCATTATTACAAAATGGAGTTTACAAGTTACAACTTTTAGAGAATATGTCTGCAGCAGCGACCATATCCGGTGAGCTCTGGCATCGAAGGCTGGGACATGTAAACAGTGAGTGTCTCAATAAAATGCAGAATGAGGTTGATGGGTTAAACTTAAAAGAGAAGGTTGACATTACAAAGTCTACTTGTACCATGTGCTGTGAGGGGAAACAATTTAGATTACCTTTTTATCATATTGGTAAGAGAAGCACAGAAGTGTTGAACATTATTCACACAGACATCTGTGGTCCTATGGAGTGCAATTCTATTGGAGGTTCTAAATACTTTATTTTATTTGTTGATGATTTTAGTAGAATGACAACTATTTATTTTTTGAAAAATAAAAATGAAGCCTTGAAAAGGTTCAAAGAATACCAATGGTTAGTGGAAAATCAGACAAATAAAAAAATAAAAATTATTAGAAGTGACAATGGAAAAGAATTTTGCAATACCGAGTTTGACAATTACTTAAAGAAAATGGGGATAGTTCATCAAACAACATGTCCATACACGCCTGAACAGAATGGACTATGTGAGCGTATGAACAGAACCTTAGTCGAGAAAGCAAGGTGTATGATTTTTGATGCACAGTTAAGCAAGAAGTTCTGGGCTGAAGCTACAAACACAGCGGTTTATTTGCATAATCGCACAGGTTTATCCATATTGCATGGAAAAACACCTTATGAATTATGGCATAATGTCAAGCCAGATATAAGTAATCTGAGAGTTTTTGGCAGCAAGGTGATGGTACACATAGCTGAAGAAAAGAGACGAAAATGGGATAAAAAAGCTCAAAGAGGTATTTTAGTGGGCTATGCCGACGGAAGTAAAGGCTATAGAGTGTATGATCCAGCTAAGAATGTTATATCAACTAGTCGAGATGTGATAGTTGTGGAGGAAGAGAACACTACCATAGCAGTAACAGAAAAAGAAAATTTAAATAAAACAATTAAGGATACAGACCAGCCATCTTCAGTGGGGGATATGGAAGAAAAACTATCCGATACTCTAACATCCCATGAAAAATCTATAAATGACTCTGATTCTGAGTATGCACCCAGTGAGTATGAAGATGTAGAAGAAAGTTTACAGGATACTGTGACAACTACACGGGAAATTCGAACCAGAAGACAACCAAATAGATACGGTTTTAGTAGCCAACAAAATGTCTGTCTTCAAGAAACTGGAGACTTAACGTTGCAGGAGGCGTTGACGGGACATGAAAAAGAGTATTGGCAAAGAGCATTAAAAGAAGAACTTCAATGTTTTGAAGAGAATCAAGCCTGGGAGTTGACCGACGCTCCAAGTAGTGGTTGTGTGGTTCAGTGTAAATGGGTCTTAAAGAAAAAGTGTGATGTGAATGGTAAAGTTCTATATCGCGCACGTTTAGTGGCAAAAGGTTTCACTTAGAGGCATGGTTTGGACTACAATGAGACATTCTCTCCAGTAGTTAGATATTCCACATTAAGATTATTGTTTGCCTTGACTGTAAAATTAGATTTTAAGACAACACACCTAGATGTCAAAACAGCCTTTTTAAATGGACATCTTGAAGAAGATATTTTTATGCAAAAACCAGATTATTTTGATAATTTAAATGATGGTAAGGTTTTAAAATTAAAGAAGGCCATTTATGGGTTAAAACAATCTTCAAGAATGTGGTATAAAAAGGTTGATGACTGTTTGTGTAACATTGGTTATGTAAAATCTAAATATGAACCTTGTTTGTTTATTAAAAGAAACAAAAAGTGTGTAACCATAATTGCTTTATATGTTGATGATTTTTTTATATTTTCTAATGATTGTGATGAAGTCATAAACTTGAAAAAATCTTTAAGAAATAATTTCAATATTAAAGACCTAGGTACTATAAGACAATGCTTGGGTATGCGAGTTGTGTGCAATAAAAATTCTGTAACATTAGACCAAGAGAGTTATATAGACCAGTTGTTAGGTAAATTTAATATGTTAGATTGTCACACGTCAAATACACCAATGGAATGTAAACTAAATCTCAGTATAGGTAGCAAATGTGATATTAACATACCGTATCAGTGCCTGATAGGTAGTTTAATGTATTTGTCCGTTTTAACTCGCCCCGATATATCATATTCAGTTAGTTATATGAGTCAGTTTAATAATTGTTTTACCAAAGAACATTGGCAACATGCTAAAAGAATTTTGAGATATTTAAAGAAGACAAAACATTATGCGTTAAAGTATGACTCAAAACTTAATTCTGAAATAATTGGTTATGTTGACGCCGATTGGGGCAATGATGTTATTAGTAGAAGGTCATATACAGGTTATGTGTTTAAATTATCTGGTGCTGCAATATCTTGGGAAAGCAGAAAGCAAAAGGTTGTTGCACTTTCTAGTACAGAAGCAGAATATATAGGAATCTCAGAATGTTGTAAAGAGGCTATTTACTTACAAAATTTGCAATGTGAAATTACTGACAGTTTAAATACTATTATTCTGTACAATGACAACCAAAGTGCACAAAAATTGTTATTAAATCCTGTTTTCCATCATAAATCTAAGCATATAGATATAAGATTTCATTTTTGTAAAGAAGTTATTGCTCAAAAGTTAGTAAATGTTCAGTACCTATGTACAGCTGAAATGCCAGCTGATTTGTTTACAAAAGGTTTAAGTTCAATTAAGCATAACACTTTTGTAAATGCTGTTGGTCTAGTTAAAAATTAAATTATGTGTATTATTTTTATATAGTGGGGGTGTTAATTTATATAAAAATAATAGGAGTGAAGTACACCTAGCGCCACCTAGTGTTAAGTACGTGAGTGACATATAGTAGTTTTAGTTTCTCTGCTGTTTAAATAAAGTCATTCAGTTCGTTCCGAGTTGAATAAGAAAGCACATCGTTTTATTAGTCGTCGTGCGAAAATCTTCGTCGTGCGGAAATCTATTATACACTGAATTATGCCGTATTGTGCCATCCTTGAATGCGGAAATGATAGTAGAATACAGATGATTAAAAATGGAGATGTTTCATATCATCCGAAAGTACAATTTTCATTTTATTTTAATTAAATTCCTGATTTAATATAATCTCTAATATTATAATAGAAAGTCAAGCTAAAATCAGCCGTACACCTTACATATAAAATTCATTTTAGGTTGACCTAATTTTTCTAGAAAGATATACGTAATGACAGTCATTACGTATATCGTTCTAGAAAGTTCTCTACTCAAATATGACCAACTGAAAACTACGGAAAAATCAATACTGCCATCTATTGTAGAACAGCGAAACTATTTAAGATTATAGTTTCACTATTGTACAAATAGATGAGTCTATTTTGAATAGACTACAAAAGGACGTAAATACTCTTTTTTTGTAGCAAAATAAAATTTATTGTAGCGCAGTTTGGTACATTTTTAAATGTTCTGTTTGTGTGTTTCGGATTATTGTTGTTTAAAATGAAAACGACCAATGAAACAATGTTTGCATTAGTAGTTTATATGCAATAATGCTTATTTTATGTGTGAGTATGACGATCGCGGTCCTGATACAAATGTACGTACTTGTCAATTCCGCTTGTTCTATGTTCCATGGGGAGGATCATGTCTGTCTGTCCCTATGTCCCTATGTATGCTTAAATCTTTAAAACTACGCAACTGATTTTGATGCGGTTTTTTTAGTAGATAGATTGATTCTTGAGGAAGGTTTTAGTATATAAACCTTTCCGATATTCCTACGGGAACAGAAGCTACGCGGGTGAAACCGCGGGCAGGTCGCTAGTTTCAAATAAATTATTTGTCTTATGATGTAAAAAAATAAGTTTCAAAATTAACATCATAAATGGCTGTAAACTTTTACTTTCAGGAGCGGTATCGGCTTCGGTATAGACACATGAGGTCCATAGTTTGAATCCTGGGTCGAGAAATTTTTCCTAGATGTCTAAAATTTTCTGACTCATTCTGTCATATATTAACCGATATGGAAAAATCTTAAACTCAAATCCATTTAGTTCTGTGCTATTATGCTAGTAGGCGAATAAGTTAGATTTGAAAATAGACGTAATAAGAACGCTAGTTTATTATAACCACTTCCCTTTTTGTTTGCGAGGGATAAGTTTGGTATTACATAAATTTGGTGAAAATCTGGTACTGAGGTACAGGAGATTTACAAAAGTTTGGAAGGACAATGGGCCCACCTCTCGTTTCCGCCATTGTATCTTCTGTAAACTAGAATCAAAAACAGCAACCGTCCTGATAGCAACTGAGTTGCGAGCTCAGGGTGCTCTGGGGAAAAGCTAAGCTGTCTTGGATCTCGCAACGAAATTAATCAGAAGTATATATGAGTAGGAAAATACATCCTGTTTCCTTCCCTTTTAACAGGAAACAGCAAAATGTTAAAAGCATAAAAATGCTACGAAATGAGACAATCAGGTTAGGCCTGATAGCTATTGCACCACGGAAGTTTGGAAATTACAAAAGATAGGAAGTCGGTTGTTGTAAATATACTACAATCAAAATATTTTTTATAAAAACTATCTGAGTACGACCCTGAAATAACAAACAATGGCCGTCCCGTGGTCATAAGATTAAAATGAAGCTTACAAAGTATTCGTATATGTAAAAGGACGTTACATTGTGTACGTCCGACGTTTTATATAAAATAAGCTTTTGTATTATTTATGTAATATGGACCTCGCAGTCTATCTCTTTTTTAGCATATTTAGTGCAGATCACGAGCGAGTTCGATCCCCGGTTAAGGCAAAAATGTTAATGAGGTTCTATAGTTTTTTCCCTGAAAATCGAAATCTTATTGTCACTCCGCAACGATACGTGAATACGGTTGTGGAATGGAAACGCTAAAGACTTTTAGAGGTAATATATGTTCTTCATCGTCGGCACTTGGTGAAACTCCGTCATAATTATTATTTTATTTTAAACACTTATACTGTTTAATATATTTATTTTTAATTAAATAGCCAACCGGTTTCACATGTCAATACAATTCATAGCGGACAAACAACGTGACACGTAATTTATATAAGACTACGGGATTGTCCTTCCACGCAGCCAAAATGGCGTTAAACTTTATATGGTGGTTAAGTATTCTTAAATTTTCTATTTTTCCGCACAATTTTCTTAATATTTTCTTTTATAAGAACCTTCTCCTTACAATTACAAACACAACAAAAAAAACAATATTAAAATTTAATTAAAAAAGCTATTTAATTAAAAATAAATAATATATTTATTTTTAATTAAATAGCCAACCGGTTTCACATGTCAATGCATCTTCAGAGCTAAAAAAATGGTTGGCTATTTAATTAAAAATAAATTATATTATGTAGTTTGTTTGTTTGTACAAACTGTATAATATATTTATTTTTAATTAAATAGCCAACCGGTTTCACATTTCAATGCATTTTCAGAGCTAAAAAAATGGTTGGCTATTTAATAAAAAATAAATTATATTACGTAGTTTGTGATCGTGAAACAGTACACGTGTTTAAAATAAAATAATAACTTTTAGAGATGTTAATTGTCGGTAAAATGCATGAGGATCATCATCACCCATTGCCAGCAGACCAATCCAATAATCATCAGTGTCAATGCCCGGACTAATTGGTCATATCAACAAATCGATTTATTCAATAAACTTCTCAAAAATGTGGAGAGTTTGTTGCCTCAGAACTCGGTCATGTATGAACATTGAACAGATTTAAATAGTAGCTCTTTTGTTTGGGAGACTATAATTACCATTTATCGATATAAATTAGGGTAAATCTGATTTAGGAGTCCATAGTGTTTCCTATATACGGAAAACTTCAGGAAAAAAGCTTATTCATTCTTAAAAGGCCGGCAACGTAACTGCTTTACCTTTGGTATTGCAGATGTCAATGGGTGGCGGTGATCACTTACCATCAGGCGCACCTCGTACTCATTTGCCCCCTCTTCTATAAAAAAAAACATAAACTAAATAATATGTATGTATGTAATGTAAATAATATGTATGTAATGTATACGGCTATGTAGGTATGTCAGGCGTTTGATATGTTTGTGTTATTTTTATTAATTTTATTTTCTTATACATACATAATATTATATAAACACTTTTTGCACATTTTTCTGAGACCGCTATAGCTGACCCGACGTGGTGTTGTCCAGTTTAAAATATTTCTCACTTTTAAGCGAAATTAAAGGGTAAATACGATCATTTTAAAATACAATATTTTTTATTTTAGTAAATGAAAATATTTTATTACTAGCTATTACTTGTGACTTTGTTCGCGTGATCCAAAATTATTTCTTCCTTTTGCTCAGTCAAATAAAAAGTAGCCTATGCCTCTCTCCTGCTATCTTTCAGTGAAAGTTTCATTTCAATCGGTCCAGCCGATCCAGAGTATACCCCGTACAAACAGAATTACAGACAGACAGAAATTTTAAAAATGGTTGTTTAAGTGTTAGTATCGTTAAAATAACATATTGAACTTGAAAAACCTAGTTTTTTCGAAATCACAGACAGACACTTCCATTTTATGTATATGTATAGAATTGTTTTGATAATGGCATCGACCACGGATTAAATGAATACGCCTTTCAAGAGAATTTCTTAGTTTTTCAATGTAGCTTACATTTACACACAGAAATACAGAGTTATAGTACTTACGGATAAAATAAAATCATTCCAAAGGTAATTTTTAAACATTGTCATCTCATTCGGTACGATAAAGTCGTACAATATGGTTTATTTCTATTTTTCATCGATATTATATATTATTACATTATTAATATTATAAATGCGAAAGTTTGGATGTTTGGATAGATGTTTGGATGGATGTTTGTTACTCAATCACGCAAAAACTACTGAACGGATTTGAATGAAACTTGGCACACAGGTAGATGATTATCTGGAATAGCACATAGGCTATATTTTATCCCGGAAAAATGTGGTGATCCCGCGGGATTCACCAAAAACTTGTAATGCAGCGGGCTGCACGCAGCAGCTAGTGATATAATATAGCTACAAATGTATGACACTTTTGACAGTGATAGGGGCATTTGCTCATATGCGCGGCGACACGTTTCCTTCCCAATTGCGTGTCTTTTAGTATTCATGTGGTCTGTGGCTTTGATACTTACTGTATCGATTAAAAACAATCAATGTTTGAACTTCCTAGCATAAATATCATAGATATTTGTGGTAATTTAAACATGTATTCTTGTGTGTGTTTAAATTATTTGGCTCCGAACTCCCGGCCGACATTCCATGAATCCGTGAATGATTCCCTGTATTTGTGTTCAAATTAGTCGTCTTCCTGTACTCGGCTATTCCTGTTAAACCTGTCCTGTCAAACTGTTGCTATTCGACGTGATTTATTCAGGGATTAGGTGTTGTTTACGAAGGAATTAGAATGTACTTCCAACTTTAAACAACTTTCTGGCAACTTTAGGGTTATTTTAATTAGCGTCTTTTGAATTATTGATTTTGCTTTACAAAAGTTTGAATGATGGAAACGAGCGGTGAGTTTCTTTTCCTATAATTACATATTTTCGCGCCAAAACTGATCCGGGTAAAGAATGAGAAGAAATTGTTGTACATCACGACATACATACATAACTCTCTAGGTAGATGGATGAGTTTATACAACTTGGATGTGTTTTCATCCTTGTGGTCTAGTTGTTAGCCTCAGGCGTGGATCCTAGCCTACTCTTGAAAACAATATAAATCTTAAACCAATATTGATAAAAACAATAAGTTTCGAATATCGTCAAAAAACGGTACTCTTGAAACCAATATTGCCCACATTGATTCAGTATTGTAACTTGGATTGGAATTGGAAAAAGATGTCATCGTTACACGTCAAGCTAGGGTTACAAGTGGAAACTTTAAGTACCGTTTTAAACAAAATAACGAATAAAAGCAATAATGAACAGTTGCAAAAAATTTCGAAATCCGTGTGGCGCTGTCGCCGAATCCAATAATTGAATACAGTTGTCCAGAGTACGAAATACTTCAAAATTCATTAAATATTCATTTAAAATTGAAATCGGTTTTCAAGAGTAGCCCTACAGGATTATTGAATAAAAATAACAGTACATTTAAACTGAAATAGTAGAATTTAAAAAAAAACTAAAAGCTTTATATTGCGCAGTAGGTAGGTACTACATATTAAAATTAAAATAAATAAATATCACTGGGAAAATTACACGAATTGATCTAACCCCAAAGTAAGCAAATTATATGCTTGTGTTATGGGTGTCAGTCAACGATACTAATACATAGAAATACATATATAAATACAAGAATATATTTGTGAGTGGTTACGCAAAAAGGGACCTGAAGGGATTGGAAACGGTTTTTTTTTTTTGATAAATTCTGATTCTATGGTCCTTCATCTTTGTTTTGTTCTAATCAAAATAATTTTAGGTGCCGTAGTTTTTTTTTAATGATTTTTTATGTAAGCCGAGGCAGTTTTGAAAATATTACACCTTATACACAGCGCACACTAGTTTCTTTTTCTAGCGCGCACATAAAGACAAGTAAAAGACGAATAAATAAGTCACCAATAATACAGCTATCGCAAACACGTGCTATTTCTCACTGACGAAGTCGCTCACTAACGACACTAACATAAAACACCCCGCGCCTCTCTCATTTCGACTCAACATTTTAAACGTGATTTACTCGAAATCAATTATTTTCCCTTGAGGTCCCTTTTTGCGTAACCACTCACATTTAATGAACACCCAAACCCAAAAATACAAACATCTGTGCTCATCACACAAATGCCTGTCCCTGCCGGGAATCGAACCCGGATCCCATTAATTGCGTAGTCAGGGTCGCTAACCACTCGACCAACGGGGCGGTCATTAACATTATATAAACAAATAACATTACGTATGTGTAATATTATTTTAAATTTAATATGTAGTACAGTACAGTATACACGGATATAATAATAATATAATTATTATTAGATCTCAAGTTTAAGAAAGTATCTTCACGTCCGTATCTCTGTAGTGGTAGGCAGAGGTACAACCAGTACACCCACGATTAGCCGAAGAAACTTGATCCCACAATGTGATAGGTGGCAAGCCTATCGCTAACTTTTTATCAGAAAACTTAAAAAAACACATTTTTTTAACTGCCCGACCCTGGAATCGAACTCGGGACCTTGTGTAGTCAACGTCGATATCAGACCACTAGATCCCAGATGCGACTAGAGGTTTCAATAGGTAAGAAAATATTAGCTTTCTCAAATGAGAATTTGCAAAAGTTGCACCTTTTTTCCTGGTTGAAGTAATATTGCTAGCTGTGTTGGTGCTAGCCTCTTTTGAGGGTTTGACCATCTTCCTTCTACTTTCTAGATCATAAATGGTGAACGAAGGTTATACTGGCAGTATCATCGTGGATACTGGACTCTACTACTAGGCGTCAACCACTTAGTAGCAGAGGATTTTCCCCGTGTTGGTTCCAGGCTCCTTTGAAGAATAGACCAACTGCCGTTCTGCCAGGCATGTTGTAAAAGGCGACTGATTGGCTATGCAAGTCACTAACGTCGTGGCTACTAGGTGGTAGAGTTCTGCATTGTCTCGCCCGGGTCTGGTACCACCGCCTTACCTATTCCTGCCGCTATAGCGTCAGTGCTTGTCACTGTCGTGTTCCGGTTTGGAGGGTTAGGTAGCCGGTAAAGTTCTGCATGTGGCATTAGACCTCGCCACAAGATAGCAACGCACCATTAACATTTTGGTGTCTGTAGGCGATGGTTGACTCTTTCCATCAAGAGACCCATCTGCTTGTTTGCTATCTTATGATATAAAAAAAGAGGAATTATCCACGTACCAATTAGGCTCTTGTACCCCTATGGGT
The DNA here is from genome assembly GCA_036924255.1 of Apodemia mormo. Lineage (NCBI taxonomy): Eukaryota > Metazoa > Arthropoda > Insecta > Lepidoptera > Riodinidae > Apodemia > Apodemia mormo. The sequence goes on from JAUPFN010000017.1 coordinate 31,100,491, forward strand.
ACAATGATTGAATGATTGATGATGTATACATGGGCGTACCCAGGTATAATCATTTTTTTTAATAATAATAATCTTTATTTGATGCATTCAAAAATGTACAATATTAAATTATAACGTTAATAACTACATTAGTCGAAGACTGTGTTGCAGTTATTAGCGCCCACCTCGGACAGTCCAGGTACCGTAGCAACAAATATTGCAAAAAAGTGTGTGTATGTGTGTGTGTGTGTATGTTTGTGTAAGTATGTTTGTGTAAGTATGTTTGTGTATGTGTGTATATGTTTGTGTTTATGTATGTAACAATTGTACGTATAGTTTTAATTTATTCCAATAGTAACTCGACATCGTCATAATCAAGCTCCAGAAGCCACTCATTCAAAACAATTCTACATTTCGTTACGGGAAGTTTGTAAATTTGTAGTTTGTAATTAATTTTATTATACAAGGTTGAACTAATAAAGTGATATTGACGGCTGCATAAATTTAAACCTGTTTGGCCAATCTCAAAAACCTTGTCCGATCTCCTCTTGCTAAGTACAAAATTTTTATCATAAGGACAGGACTTGTGCTTGCGAAGAATAAGGCTAGAAACAAATAGTTTGCGAACAGAAAGAACCTTCCACAAATCATATAGTTGCTTTGTTGAGAAACGGATCGGTTTGAAAGCCATAACTTTTAATATTGCTCTTTGTGCGCGTTCCAGCTGAATGAAATGGGTCTTTCTAGCTGCGCCCCAGACAGAGATACAGTAGGTTAAAACTGATTGAGCTAGGGAAAAGTACGCTATCTTGAGAATGCCAACATTAGCACTACTCCGAATTTTACGAAAAACAAATATAAGTTTCCTTATTCGCGAAGTAACAGATTTAACCTGTTCCTTCCATGACAGTACACTATCCACGTATACTCCTAAGTACTTAACATGGTCAACCCTCATGATTGGTTCACAGCTGCAAGAACCATTGGAAGTTGTTATACATTCCTTTTGATGGGCTATAACGTGAAATGTTTTATCAGGCTGTGATCTTACCTTAGGAGCGAAAGTAATATAGCACGTTTTTTTGGCGTTGAGAGCTAATTGATTACTTGAAAGCCATAACATGACCGTTCTGAGGGCATTATTAGCATTTATGCGGGTTTCTTCCCAAGTTTTCCCGTGAACTAGAAGTGCAGTGTCGTCAGCATACGTTACAATCTTAGAGTTGGAGGGATTCAGATTACATAAATCGTTAATGTAAATTAAGAAAAGGGTTGGTCCAAGGACACTACCCTGTGGTACACCAGATGTTATAAGCTTCTCTGTACTCGCAACGTTATTGATGACAACACTTTGATATCTGTCGGTGAGATAGCTCCTAAACATTCCAAGAACCAAACCTCGGATTCCACAGAATTGCAACTTATCCAATAGGAGGGGCACTGAAACAGTGTCAAAAGCCTTAGAAATGTCTAGAAATATGCAAAGACTTTTTAACTTATTATTTAAATTTTTGACTACATTTCCTGTGAGTTCAAGGACTGCGTCTTCTGTGGACTTTCCAGATCTAAATCCAAATTGATTGGCGGAGATTATTTCATTTGAATCTAGGTAACTTAATAATCGTTTATTCAGAATTTTTTCAAATATTTTAGAAAAAACTGTGAGTATAGATATAGGCCTATAGTTAGTTATGTTATGTTTATCACCGCCTTTAAAAATTGGCCGCACAATCGCTTTTTTAAAAACGCTTGGGAAAATACCTGAAGCTATGCATAGGTTATAAACGTGTTTTAAAACTGGGACTAAAACATGTCTACAGGCCCTAACAAGCTTAACTGAAATACCATCCCATCCAACTGCGCAGTCCTGTTTAAGCTTAAGAATGATTGAGTGAATTTCTACTTCATCTGTAGGAAACAAAGCCATAGAATCCTTAGAAGATTGCTCATTCGGAATTTCCGAGTTATTTTTATTCGACACGCTAGGAGCAGATATGAGATTTTGCGCTATTGTATTAAAAAATTCATTGACAGAATCGACAGATGTTTGTGGGTTATTGGACAGATAGAGAAGATCGTCTGAAGTACATTTTTTATGTAGATTTGACATTCGTTTAATTAGGTTCCAAGTTTCTTTTACATTATTTTTATATTTTTCAAATTGTTCTCGCTCGTATTCACACTTAATTTTTTCAAGAAGATTGTTACAAAAATTTTTATACCGTTTATAAGTCAATTTGAGAACCTCATTTAATGGATTTTGTCTACACTTCCGAAAAAGTTTATCCCTGTGTCGGATGCACCGAAGCAAACCTGGAGTAATCCAGGGTTTGAGAATACGTTTATTACTAGAAATAGAAATACGGCCTGTGTTATCTGCAACTGATTGCGACACCAACTCAACTAATTCTTTTGCAGCTATTTCTGCTTCAGTTCTATTTAAGATTGGAGAGAAGTCTGTGGTTTCAAGGTCTTTTAGGCAAGCAGGTATATTAACACGATTTACTAAATGTTTGCAGGCATTAGAAACTAAGTTGTTTTTATATTCACAGCAAAAAAGAACTGGGTGATGATCAGTAAGTGGGGAATCTAAAACTATGGAAACAGAAGGGGCGTCAGTTCTTAAGATTACATGATCTAAACAATTAAGATCGCGAGTGGGTAAATGATAGGTAGGTAACATTGCATGAGATGCCATTAAGTTAAGATATGCGTCATAATTAATATCATTGTTGTTGAGAGAGATATTTATATTTACATCACCAATCAGCGCTACCGTTTTAAAAGAACGTAATGAGTGCAATATGTGATCCAAAGAGTGCGAGAAATTGTCAATATTTTTGTATGAAGGAGAACGATATAGAGAATTTTTTGTTCCGGGTCCTTTTTTAAAAATTGATCATATGTCTTATGCTAGTCATCTCATAAAAGGCAAGAGAAAGCGTATGTACCACTAATATTGTGATTAATTACTTGGTGGGATAACTAAATTCGACTCGACCAGCAGTATCACCGCCTTACTACTGCCGCAATAGAGTGGGTTCTTTTCGCTGTCGTATTCCGGTTTAGAGGGTAAGGTAGCCAGTACACGTATGCATGATGCATTCGAACCCCACCACACGTACAGCAAAACACCATGAACGTCTTTGGTGTCTATAGACGTTGGTTGAACCAACGTCTATAGACACCAAAGACGTGGTTGTCTCTTTCCGTCGACAGAGCCATGTGGTTGTTTGCTATTTTATATGAAAAATATCTCAGAACGTTAGTAACAATCTTTTAACTTGTTTGGTATCTAGGCGATGGTTAACAATAATTTAACATATTTTTAACGGTAGTAAATCTTGTTCTGCTGTACCTACCTACCTATATTCACATTGCATATCTTTCTCCTTCATACAAAAATATTGACAATTTCTCTATCATTGCTTCAGCTTCTGTTCCAGTTCCAGCCGAAACCGAAACCTAAGACTATTATATAAGAATAGTCAGTAGGGAGATAAATAAATACCAGGGGCGAGGGCAAGCTGCCCCTCCTTGCCCCCCATCGGTAAGCTCATAGATGTATAGAATCACTTGCTAATGACTAATGTATAGCGTCACACAATTAGCGTGCGAAACGGCTACAATTACAGCACAGTCTTTGTCTTACAGTAATCGCGTTAATTATTGACCACGCGTACTGCTCGATTCCGACATAATAGAACCCAAATTGTGGGAGTAAAATAATAAATGAGTTTGTTATTTGACTCTACGTCCATTAAATAATTAAACACATGAAACTCGCTGTCATTTACTTTTAAGCTACTTTACAGAAAGGAGGAAGTTGAATTTATCTTTATCTTAATAAATATTGTTCTTATTATTAATATCATAATATTATTGTTGTATCTTTGTTATATATTATATACTGTATTCTAGACAATATAGATAATCACAATCAGATAATAACAATAAGATAATTATTGTAAATATAATATAACTATTTATGAGTATTTGCATGCATAAAATTGTTGTAATTTCAAAATTAATAGTTTGTAAACATGTTTCTGATTGCAGAGCCCTGAAGAAGCCAACAAATTTGACGAAACGTTGATGATGAAATAAAAAAATTCACATAAGCTATTTGTACATGAGGTATATATATATATGATGTACAAATATATATAATATAATATATATATATATATATATATATATATATATATATATATATATATATATATATATATATATATACATATATATAGGCAAAATATAACACTTTCGTGTTTGATGATACCGTTGGTCCTGTACGCCGCCGTAAGCAGTATTGTAATGTACATAAATTGTGAAATGCCCTCGAACAGGACCGCGATTTCCTTGCGCTTATTATGTTAATATCCTGCTTAAAATGTAAAAAAAAATTCTTCGTCCTGACATCGTCGTCGCACATAACCTCATATTACAAAATGTAGTGCAAACGGTCAAACGACGCGTCAAACATAAAAAAAATATGTAATTTCATCAAACAAGCTCCAAACCCGTAAAGGTTTGACAAACTTTACAACCTAGCTAAGTAAACGATCAAAAGTGTTTGAGTCAAACCAAAATCTACGTGTTTGAGTCAAACCGTTTGACCGTCTGTGTTGCGCTTAACTCTAAAGTTAGTGAATTATGTGTTTGTGATTTGGGTGTCAGATACGATACCAATATAGAAATACACAAATAAATACTGAATTATATTCAATCAACACTTAAACCCAGAAATACATCTATGTCCAATACACAAATGTTTGTCCTTGTCGGTAATCGAACCCGAGCAACATGGATTTACGTAACCGATAATATGCGGTGCGATGATTTCCGCTTATTTGCTTTCCGATCTTATAAAAATATATAAATTAACACATACTTATATTTTTTGTAAATTGGAATATTATCTGAAAGTGAGCAATTAAAAAGTTAGAGAAAGTCCGCTCGATTAACCTTCAACCTTCCCACGTTGTTCGACTGGAAGACCACTTGTTTTCCCGTGTAAAACCTGTTTATAATGACCTCTTTGTCAGTAAGCCGGAGGTGGAGCTAAGGTTCCGTGAAAATTGGATAATCGGGACCACCGCCATTGAGACTAATGTTACCAGATGATACAGTTGAAAAAATAGGACATACCCCACATTAATAATATTTATTTACCAGGAGTTCTTGTGATTAGCTTACCTTTTCTACTTCTTCTGATTGCTCTTCGGCTCAGATGATAACGTCATGGCTTTGTTCTCCGCCGCGAGGAAAAACAATATTCGTACAGTAATAACGGTTTGCTACTGTAATACACCGCATTTTACCTGACTTGTAAAATGCAGCAAGGTCGATAGCCATGCATCTAGCTAATCGATAAACTTATGAATTAGTAAACCAGAGTGTATTCACATTCGTTGGACTTTTGGCACCATGCAAGAGAACTGGATTGATTATATTTATTTTTTTAATTCTTAACATATTGTGCATGTCTAATACGGCAAATTATATTACACAGTAATAATAATTTGTGTCAGCAATGATGCGTTAATACTCAAAACCGGCTGATTTTTAGATACTAGCCGTTTCGCGCGGTATACTATACGTGTTGTATAGTTTCTGATCCCGCGGGAAAATTGGTATAAAATGTAGCCTATAGCACTTAAGAATAATAAATTTAGCTATAAAGTAATAGAAAAAAAATTAAAATGGATTTGAGATTATTTCCTTTATTTAGTGCAGATTTCTACAAATGTATATACATATATAATATGTGACAGTCTGATGATATTTGTCGCCTCTGTGGTCTAGTGATCGGGTGTCGAAGTTCACCACATGAGGTCCCGGGTTCGATTCCTCAGTCGGGCAATTCAAAAATATGTTTTTTCAGTTTTCAGATAGAAACAACGTTGCTCGTGACTGGAAAGTATCCGGTTGGCACTAGGCTTGCTACCTATCACATTGTGGGATCAAGTATCTTTGACTAATCGTGGGTGCACGTGTTGTACCTCTGCCTATCTCTTCGGGGATACGGACGTGAAGATACTTTTTTTAATATATAACAGTATATGTTTAAAAATATGTAAATACAAATAAAAATGGAATTTTAAAAAGTGCAAATAATATTCAATATTGAATATGAATAAAGTGACTGTCTCGTCTGCAACGTCACGTTTGCAATGTCTCGTCTCGAAAATCGGGGCAATCCAGTATAATCTAAACTCATGGTTAGTTTAATCGCAAACCAACTGACACTTCCCCTGACGGATTTCTTCGGTTCGGAAATATCTGAGTCATAAAATTCAATATTCGATGGCGGTCGGAGAATATGATTCGCTTTTGTAAACCCATTGGTCTTTATCTGAATTGACAGCCGCGAAATAAAACATCGAAGAAAAGGAAAACTCAAAACGTTTTCATGAAAATTGAAGTGTAACATTTTTACGGTTAACTGAATTTCAAAGTTTTCTTTCATTTTAAATAAAGTATTTATTTTTTAGATAAAGTATATTTTTGGAACGAAGTTCCGTATGGGGCGTTGCGGAGGAGTACCCTAGCCGGCAAAAAACATCCGTATCGTTTTTATAAAAGCGTAAAATCCTATTAATATTATAATGCAAAATAATGTTTAGGTAGATGGATTGATGTTTGTTCCATACTTTGAACACTGAATATCGTCGGCACTTGGTAAAACTCCATGTTAACTTATATTTATATCGTATTAAAAGCACTTGTACTGTTTTACTTGACTTTTTATTTATTAAAACCAACCGGTTTCGCGTTTTAACGCATCGTCAGGGCAAAAGTTATTATTGTTTAGTACAATTGACAATTTGACAATTAACAATATACTTTTGCCCTGATGATGCGTTAAAACGCGAAACCTGTTGGTTTCAATAAATAAAAAGTCAAGTAAAACAGTACAAGTGCTTTTAATACGATATAAATATAAGATGTTTGTTCCACTTTCACGCAAAAACTACTAAATAGATTTAAATGAAACTTTATTACAGTAACATAGATTAAACATCAGAATAACATCTAGACTACAATTTACAAAGATTTTGTCTAATTTGACGGTAATATAACCATAAGTATCAAGTAAGTCGAAAAAAATTCTTGGCAGGTCGGTAAAATTGGCAAACTCAAGTAAAAAAAAATTTGTCTAAATTTAAGTCAGAATTAAGGGCTTTTTAGGTGTCATTTAGGTGCGCAAATCAAAAATTAAGTGCACTAACTGTTTTAGGAATATTATCAAAAACATAATCTTACATTAAATTAAGTGCTTTCGGAAACCGAAAAGATTGAATTAAAAAAAATATAAATAAACGTATAAAAATTGAATATGTGATCGAGAGCTTTCAAAATTCACATTCCCTCTTGAAATTCCAACTGTAAATGTCATCTGCAGTTTCTACTAACCACTTCAAAATTCTCAAAAATCCCTCAATATGCCATTTCTACAATAAACAATTCTCTCGATCGGGTTTAAATATATATTTTTTTATTTTATTATTATTGGGTCTGCTCACTTGATACGTGTGACCGGTCACTTCCGGAAATAATGATTATTATGAAATGTTTTTTGGTAAAAGATTTAAGGTCTCAATGAGTAAAATAGATTTAGAAAAAGAACGAACCGCGAATAAACACTACCAACTAAAAAACTCAGCCAAAGACCCAGTCCCTCTTGCAGTTTCAAGCGAGGGTGTCACCTGCAGTTTCTGATCACTTCAAAATTTTTAAAAACTTCTATACATGAAATTTTTCCATTAAACAATTCTCTCGGTTGAGATTTTTTTTTATTTTTTTATTTTTGTCTCTGATTTTTGAAATTTTCGATTTACATATTCAATTTTTATACGTGTATTTATCATTTTTTTAATCCAACCTTTTCGGTTTTCAAAAGCACTCAATAAGCACTTAATTTGATGATAATAAAATCCCTATTTTTTTTATTAAAGGTTGGCTAGATATTAAGTAGTCTAGGTCTGCTAGGTGCTAGGTATTAAGGCAGGCCTATGTTTTTTGTCAATATACCCAAAACTTTAGTTACCAAACCAAACCTTACCAAAATCGGTTAGTGTACCTAATTTTTGATTTGCGCGCAGGAAAAAACTACGTAAAAAGCCCCTAATTTTGACCTCGACCAATTTTTTTAATTTGGGTTTGCCAACTTTAATGACCTCTTTTCACTTTTGCACAACTCAGTGAAAAACGTTGATTGCGTACCAGAACGAGATAAATCTTACATCATATGTCGACCGCGTGTTTAAATTATTCAAGGGTTGCAAAGGAGTGGTTCCAAACGTAATATCAGCAAGAATATTTTTCCATTGTTTTTTTAGGCTCGAGGACGCGTATAAAAAATTGAAACCAATGCGAGAGCAATTTCTATTTTATTTTAGATTTTTTGGTGCATATTTTAGGGTAGCAAAGGGATTGTTTCTGGGTAGTTAGGAAGTTTTTAATTTTTAATACGTTTCTAATTTTCACTAAGTTTCTAATTTTCACTAATTAATTTTCCTTAGGTTTTGGCTGTGTTATATTTTTTTATTTTCCTTACAAAATAAACGTTAATAACTTTAGGTTAATAAATTCCGGTACCTTTATTACCTCATGAAACATAAATATGTTGCATACTATAAGACATCTCACGAACGCAGGAGGGAGAGTCGTAAACACTAAAATCACCTCACATAATTTTAAACGCCTTCTAAGTAAACTAAATACATTTTAAAATGTTGTGTAATACAAAAATATTTAATAATCAAAATGGTTATTAAATTAAAATCTCAATATTCTGCCAAAGCGTCTCAAGACTGTCTTATGGAAATGTTTGAGGTATTAACAGAACTTAACTCAAGTTGAGCGAAGTTGGGAATATTCATGTGAGCGCACACATTAATCAGTGCTCTTCATAACTCTGAAGGAAATTCAAAAGTTTCACGGGACTTAAAATTATTCTTAAAACTTCAGGCTTCCTTATTTAGCTATTTTTCATGTATAATAAATATCGCTGGACACAGCGAGAATTATTTTAAAGTGAGCAAATTATTTGCCAGTGATATGGTTTTTTTATATATCCATTATAGAGCAAACAAGCAAATAGCTCTACAGATGAAAGATAAACTATCGCCTATAGACACTAAAAATGTTAATGATGCGTTGTATCACGGGTTAAATGGATACGCCTTTCAAGACAATTTTGTAGTTTGTCAGCGTAGCTTGCATTTACACACAGAAATATATAGTTATACAACTTATCAATGAAATAAAATCATTTCAGGGGTAATTTTTAAACCTTGTCATTTCATTCGGTACGATAAAACAGTACACATGGTTTATTTATATTTATTCACAATATAATATAACCTACAAATGTATAAAATTTTTGACAGTAATAGGAGCGTTTGGTCATATGCGTGGCGACATGTCTCCTTCCTAATGGCATGTCTGTTAGTATTCATATGGTCTGTGATTGTTATCTATGTGGCGGGATTGCGATGCCACATGTACATGTCAAAACATAGAAATATTAATATAGATTAGTAGGAAATAGGATTAGTATGCACATTTGTCTATTTATCACATTTTTAAACAAATTTACTTTTTTATTGCAATAGACGTAAAATTCAATTTTGTATCTATAAAATTTTCTCTTATCTTTTAACAATTTTCAGAAGAAAAGTTAGAGCTTTGTGGAAATAGCTTTATATTCAAATCAACTTATTTAAGACTAACAGCCGGTTTCTGAGACGCAAATATTTTTTTAACAAGCAATTAAACTCTGTTTAAAAGACAACTTGCTTGTAAAACTGATGTTAAATAGAGATTAAATGCTTGTTAAAAAATTATTTGCGTCTCAGAAACCGGCCGTAAATGTCAAACGTTTTTTCCTCTCCTATAAAATTAACATTTATTCAGTTAGGAGGTATTGTCACTTCATCGACGATATGTATATCGTGTATTTTCTTTTTAATACATTTTTTTTCTTTTTTGTTTCAGGCCTATACCCCCACTGGATTCGAGAAATACGGATGCAGTTGCACAGTAACAGATTATAGGGTCAATTTCTCTGTATGGGATACATCAGGTATATATCCTTGCAATATTTAATTCGCTCCTTAATTTTTTGATATCAACTATATATAATTGGGCGTGAAGATACTTCAGTTTTAACTATAGATTAGACAAATGGCTAATTAACAAAACACAGTAAGTGACATAAAGCGCTCATGTCAATTTTTTTTATTTTGTAAGACAGTCCTCGCCCAAGCCATAACACAGCAGCGACAATAACTTTATAGAGTGGTGGAACTCGCATAAAAGTACTACTAGTTTAGAGTTTGTCACCATCATTTGAATGTTAGTCTTTGCGATTGATGCAGGTTGCACCATGAGTAGGTAGAGTCGCCTTTTGTTAGAAACTGTAGGTGAACTACTCATTATTGTAACACGGCAATTAATAAATTGCAACTTATAACTACTTTAACATCGCCTCTGTGGTCTAGTGGTCCAGCGTTGGCGTTGACCACATGAGGTCCCGGGTTCGATTCCCGAGACGGGCAATTAAAAAAAAGGCTTTTTTTCAGTTTTCTGATAAACACAAAGTTGCCCGGTTGGCGATAGGCTTGCCACCTATCACATTTGTGGGACCTAGTATCTTCGGCTAATCGTGGGTGCACTTGTTGTACCTCTGCCTACCCCTTCGGGGATATGGGCGTGAAGATACTTTTTTTTTAAAGTTTACATTGCGGAGGACTGCAGAAACTTAATATTTTTAAATATATTTTTTTTTAAAATACATTAAATTAATAAAAATTAACATTACGCACGCACGCCTCATTAATGTGATATACACGATAATATATACACATGAATACTATTTTCTTTACAGCATTTATTAAACATATAAAATATTTTAATGTTAAGTATATGGTCGAATTTCGGCCACAGGCGATCGCACCACAGTATCTATTAAATCACACACTGTATCTAAACTGTTAATGCTATGTACTTTTAGCTTTTCTGCTCCAAACTGAAAAACAATTGTGACAATAACCTACAAAATTCGCAAGCCAGAAGTGAACCTTGCACCGAACCCTGCCACTTTTTTTAAATATGGCGTAATTATCCGGATATTAAAGCTTGTGCGATTGGACAGGTTCTACGAAAAGCAAGTGAAGTTACCTCTTGTTAAGTTTGGTATTCCGTGTTTTCTCAAAAACTGTTTCCGATTTTTTTTTATATCATAAGATAGCAAACAAGCAAATGGGTCTCCTGATGGAAAGAGTCAACCATCGCCTATACACACCAAAGATGTTAATGGTGCGTTGCTATCTTGTGGCGAGGTCTAATGCCATATGCATAAGTTTATCGGCTACCTTACCCTCCAAACCGGAACACGACAGTGACAAGCATTGACGCTATTGCGGCAGGAATAGGTAAGGCGGTGGTACCAGACCCGGGCGAGACAAATCAGAACTCTACCACCTAGTAGCCACGATGGTAGTGACTCGCATAGCCAGTCGGTCGCCTTTTACGACCTGCCTGGCAGAACGGCAGTTGGCCTATTCTACAAAGGAGCCCAGAAAAAACACGAGGGGATCTGTTAAGAATTATAAAACGGTTACGGATTTTATAACTTTTTATTATTTACAAAGTAGTAAAAAGTTACAAAATCTTAAAGATTGAATTCTTTTTGTCATAAAAATTTATTCATTCTTAGATCTTAAATCTTTTTTGTTAGTTACTAGTCTAGGAAAACTTTACTTAGACTGCATTTCGCTAAACTGGAACAAAATAATAACACTTTCCAAATTAGACAAGACAGTGGTGGATCTTGTATAGAACTCGACAACTAAATTAGATACTGCCTCCATCATGGTTAAAGTCTTCTCATCCAAGTTAAAGTCTCTCCGAATTAAGCAAGGTGCAGCAGCAAGTGATGTTAACTTAAGTTTCGTGTTTTCTTAATATTGAAACACAAACTGTAGCTGAACTGCTAATTATCATAACACGGTAACTGACATGCATATTCATGAAGCGCTGTAACTTGTAGCTACTACAATTTTCGTTGTCTTGTTTCAGTTTACATGCATATTAATGAATATAACTTGGTTGTGAAACTCCATTCCAATAGGCAAAGTTGGTGTTCGATTATATATTTGAACTATGAAAAGATTCGACCGCCCCGTTGGTCGAGTGGTTAGCGACCCTGACTACGCAATCAACGAGCCTCGGGTTCGATCCCCGACGGGGACAAGCATTTGTGTGATGAGCATAAATGTTTGTATTTCCGGGTTTGGGTGTTTATTACGTATGTAAAAGTATTTATATATGTATTTCTATGTATTAGTATCGTTGACTAACACCCATAACACAAGCAAAATAATTTGCTTACTTTGGGGTTAGATCAATAAGTGTAATTTGTCCCGTGAATATTTATTTATTATTTATTTATTTATGTTCAATTTTAATCACTCATACATTCGATCGCCCTGTTGGTCAAATGGTTAGCGACCGTGACTACGCAATCAATGGGGTTCGGGTTCGATTACCGACAGGGGCTGGCATTTACGTGATGAGCATAAATGTTTGTATTTCTGGGTTTGGGTGTTTATTAAATATATTTGAGTATTTATATATGTATTTCTATGTATTAATATCGTCGACTAACACCAATATCACAAGGAAATAATTTGCTTACTTTGAGGTTAGATCAATTCATGTTAAAATGTCCAGACATATATTTTATATACTAGCTGACCCGCGCAGCTTCGCCCGCGAGTATATTAATAAGTCATCCAAATAGCTTATAATAAAAATTTCATCCCCTATTTTAGCTCTCCAAGGACTGATTTTTGAAAAAGAAATTAGCCTATGTTTGACCCCGGATCTTCAACTATATCCATGCCAAATTTCATGAAAATCGGTCCAGCGGTTTAGCCGTGAAAGCGTAACAGACAGTCAGACAGACTTTCGCATTTATAATATTAGTATGGATAGTATGGATTTATTTATAATCATTACAAAATTAATCGTGTTGTTTGTTGTTTTATGTATGTATGAATATATGTACATATTATGTATGGAATATGGATGTATATATTCCTTTGGCACGTCTGGCCTAAATGACTTGATAGATTTAAGCTTGAGAAGTGTCATTTACTTCGTCTTAATTGTGAGACTGTCATAGGTTATATAAGTTTTACTCGACTGCGCTAAAGGGAGAGTTATGTTTTTTCATATGAGACCATGGTTGAGTTTTTTGCTTTCATAATAATTTCTTGGTCTCTATGTTAGCAGCTTAATGTTAATTGGCCGTTAGTCTAAGATACCATGTAAATATATTTTACTTTTGAACGCTGTAGATTTTGTTGTATAAATAAAAGGTTAGTTTAATAGTTTAATAGTTTTAGGTTATAGTTAGGCTGTAGTAGACTCATTGGTCCTTTGGAATCAACTATGTGTGGATGCATAATATTCTGCATTCGAATCCTAAGCTTAGCAATTGCTAAGCCTAGGATTTTAATACTAATTAGTTCTATTTTTTTTAGTTTTTGATGAAAATCACGAAATTAATATGTTTTTGCTCTCTTTTTGATCTGCAATTTGTTTTGACCACAAACCACATAAATACTAATAGACATGGCGTTTGGCATTGAACGTGTAGCCATGCATATGAGCGAATGCTCATATCACTGTCAAAAGTATGGCAAATTATATAGGCAAATTGACACTAATTGTAAAAGAGATTTTATTATTGACGTACTGTTGCATACATTCTCGTATTTATGTCAGTTCAAAATTTAGCTACGCTTGACGCCTAAGAAATGTGTTAAGAAGGCGCCTCCATTTACTCCGTGGTTTTGAACAATGAGCGCGGGTAATGGTAGAGTCAGCCATCAGATTGTATCATGTTAACCACTTAGGTGTCAAAGCACATTATATTATACTAGATGAAAACCCGGCTTCGCTCGGAAGTCTCATAATACGCAATCTTATATACTAACTCAAATAATAGACATTAAAAAGTAGCAACACTGTAGTGACGTCTTTTTTCAAGTATTAGGTGCCCCACAGACCTACAATACTATTGCGCAATACTTTAATTGTGCAATAATATTGAATACCCGTTTGTTTCCAGACGTTCAATAAATTCACTCAATAAAATTGACAAACCAGTCTGATCAATATTTTCGTGCGAGTAACATGTCTGACGACGAAGTTTTGGCGGCAACATGCTGGTGATTTTGTTAAATACATCTATACAATTCTATACACTCAAGTAAAAACTCCCATTCTTCATTTTTTATAGATTGGTTTTGTTTCGATCAACACATATTGATTAGTGAATTGGCCTGAATGTCGAATTTCGGCCGAATCTGGAGTTTTGGCCGAAAGTTAAATTTCGATCGAATGTCGAAATTCGGCGGAATGACGTATTTCGGTCACATGTTCAATTTCGAGCGAGTGTCGAATTTCGGCCAGTGGTCGAAATTTTGACCCATTCTAGTAATGAACTATTAAATTAACAAGATGAATAAAATTACCACGAAATGACGAAAATTTCTCGCTCGCCATTTTGCTTAAATTTACAACACGACCATACATTAAATACCGCGACTGACCGACCGCGACCGCTCCAAGCTCTAAAGTGAAAAATATTGTGAAATATTGAACCTACACAGTGTAAGAAAAAAATATTGTACAATAAAAATTAAACCCGCTCAAACTTCCGTTCAATCATTGTGCAATCTTCAATACCAACCCCAAACGGTCAATAATATTGTACAATACGTAATATTGCGCAATATTATTGTAGGTCTAGGGGCCGCCTTAAGTTGATTTAATAAAGGAAACACTTGTGTTGTGTTGCTATTTTTTTAATTTCTACTCTTTTATGAACGAAAAGAAAACAATATATATAATCTGCGCTCCGTTCTACAATACTTTAATAAATGCTCACGCCATCTACACCATATATTTGTAACCTTTAAAGAAATATGGCCGATTTGTCTGTCAGCACCGTTAGAATTTTTATTCACTATTTTACAACATACTCGACAATCCGAATTTTGCGGATAAATGTTGTTACTATGGTTATTAGGTGGTAGAGTTCTGCATTGTCTCGCTCGGGTCTGGTACCACCGCCTTACCTATTCCTGCCGCAATAGCGTCAGTGCTTGTCGCTGTCGTGTTCCGTGGCTTATGCATGTGGCATTAGAACTCGCCACAAGATAGCAACGCATCATTAACATCTTTGGTGTCTATAGGCGATGGTTGACTCTTTCCATCAAGAGACCCATCTGCTTGTTTGCTATCTTATGATATAAAAAAAAATATGTTGTCGACTCAAAATTATTATTTTTTTACGCTTTATAATTTAGGTAAGGTTCCGATTGAGTCTACCGTAACCCTTGACGAAATTATTAATATTGTGATAACTGCATTGATATAAAAAACCCTAGATACACAGTCCCGAACAAAACTGACACTCAAAAGTGTCCCTAATTTCATTTAAGTAGTTATAGATATGGTAAAAACATATGTCTTTGCATATCCAACCTTAAGTGCACGACTTATAGTTGTTTTTACAAAGCAATGTACGAAAAGAAATAAAATTGACAGTGTCGCGACCGACGCGATTCTATTTGAAGTGAGTGCACAATTTAAAATTGTGCACTCATTTTTGGAGGACGTTTTTGACACACTGATTGTGTATCTTGGGTTTTTGACACACTGATTGTGTATCTTGGGTTTTTTATATCAATGGATAACTGTAATGCTCGCTCGCTTTTTACGGTATTCTTGCAATCTGTTTCATAAGAATATTCAGCAAATTTTTAAGAATTTATTAAATTATCTTGAAATTAATGGACTTTCTTATTAATAAACAAGTATAACCGTATGCGTAAGTTAGCGCGTGCTGTTACGTCGTCTTCATCGTATTATCACGTATTGCTACGTCGTATAAATATGAGTTATCTACGCGCATCGCAAATAGATTTATTAATAACATTAAAAACCGTTACTCTGTTGGCTCGTTTATACTTTATCTTGTTTTCGGACATGTTTCGAGATTTTGGTATATATTTATGAAACAACTTCCGGGCATGCTGGCTTAACTGTTAAACTATCTACAACATGTGTGTTTGTTTATGCTATGGAGCACTGACCTGTTTGTTTACGTGTAGATTTTACTGATTTTTTTTCAAAAGATAGCAAACATGCAGATAGTTGGCAGGCAATGTTTGTAACTGTCATGTTCTGGTTTGGAGGGTATAGTAGCCGGTAAACTTACGCATGTGGCATTGAGATTCCGACACAAGGATAGCAACGCACTATTAACCTATTTGTTGTCTGTAAACGACGGTTGTGTTTTTCCATGAGGAGTGTCATCTGTTTGTTTGCTATCTGATCAAGAAAGACACCAGATATGTTAATGGTGATTTGCTATCCGTATTGAGAGCAAGGGCGGATCCAAGAGAGGGGTCATGGGGCCATGTTACAGGCAGGTGTCTAGGATTTATTAATGCAGACAAATAAGGATTAGAACCTATCTTGACTGAACCTCGAATATGTGACCCACCCCTCCCCTCCAGACCCGAAGGCTGGTCCGTGATTAAGAGATTTGAATGCCACATGCATAAGTTTACCAGCTACTATCAAAACCAAAACACAACAACGACAAGCAACGACGCTATTGCAGACTTTAACACCTTGCTTTATTACATGTATTAATAAGCCTTATTAATACATGTAATGAAACAAGGTGTTAGAGTAGTAAGTATTAACAATTCTTTTAAGCATTCTCACTCTTTTGGGTTTGCTGGAAGAAATCTCTTACAGAGATAAATTCGTCTGTGTTTAATGGGTGTTAGTCAACGTTACTAATACATAGAAATACATATATAAATACTAGAATACAATAAATACCCAAACCCGGAAATACAAACATTTATGCTCATCACACAAATGCCTGTACCTGTCGGGGATCGATCCCGAGCCCCATCGATTGCGTAGTCAGGGTCGCTAACCAGTAAATCCCGACCAACTAGGCGGTCGGATCTAGTAGCTACGATGGTACTGATCAATGACTCGCATAGACTAGTTTGGCGATGCTAATCTGGTCAGGTTCAATGCAAGTAAGACCCAGGCGTGTCTATTCTCCGCTAAACGGAGTCCGCTCCATCTATATCCGTCTTTCCAGGGTGGGGCCGTGCCGATGAATGACCACCTCGAGATCCTTGGTATCACGTTAACGCCTACTCTCAACTTTGGTTCGTACATCGAATCTAAAGCCCAAGTTGCCTCAAAAAAGCTTGGTATACTGGCGAAGGTGAGACAGTATTTCAGTCCGGGACAGTTGCTCAACCTTTATAAAGCACAAGTCCGTTCGTGCATGGAATACTGCTCTCACCTCTGGGATGGATCCGCTAAATACCAGCTGGAGACACTTGAGGCCATCGAGAGGCGTGCCAAGAGGCTCATAAACGACGATGATCTGGTAGGCAAAAAACTCCAGAGCCTCGCTCATCGCCGCAGAGTGGCTAGTTTATCGGTTTTTTATCGAATACACTTTGGAGAGTGCGCTGCGGAATTGCACGACTTAATTCCGCCATCCCCGTTTTTCTATCGATCGTCGAGGTGCACAGAATCTAGGCATCGTTATATGGTGGACGTTCCACGTACCCGGACAAAGCGGTTCGACTCAACATTCTTCATTCGAACCGCAAAGGACTGGAACATGCTTCCTGAGTCTGTGTTCCCGGACGAGTATAATCTGGAGATCTTCAAGAGAAGAGTGAACAGGTACCTTCTAGGGAAGCGCGTTCCATCTTAGGCCTCATCTTAGCTTACCATCAGGCGAAATCGAGGTCAAGCGCTTACCTATCGATAATAAAAAAAAAAAAAGACACTCGTTCGCTTCTTACGAACTGCCTGGCAGAACGTCAGATGGTCTATTCTTCAAAGGTGCCTGAACCGACATGGGCGGGGGTTTAATAAAAAAAAAGACGTGTGGCACTCGGAGACTGCCGCGGTAAACCTATTGCGTAGCATTTTTTATCAACTTATGCAATTACAATTATATATTTATTTTATTTATGCAGTATTTTTTTTCTTTGTTTATTCATATTTAAAACACTTTGCACACAAATTATACGAGTACAGATATTCACTGTTGTACGTAGATGATAAATACCTATACACCTATATACTTTCTCACAAACAGCTGATAACGGTAGTTTTCCAATACAACCAATGCCACCTAAAGACGGGTTGCTGAGCTAAAGAGACAAGACAAGCGTGATATTCAAAAAATCATTAAAAGTTCTGGTATTTATTGATAGATGGAAAAACTAAAAAGTATCACCGCTGTGCCGGTCGGAGTGGGGGGTGTTAGGTTTTTTCGTTACGGAATTTCTGGATTCGGTCTCCACGCTCAAGGCCCGCGATAGAAGCTATGCAATAGCTTAAAAACATTTATTAATTTTTCAAAGTCGTTTCAATAAATGTTTAGTGATGAAAAGTTGCGCGTTAGTCACTAGTGTAGATCGAGGTAGGCGGAATTATATTACTAAACTAGGTCTCCAACTCAATTCTCACGCTCAAAGCAAAACCAACTCGTAAACTGGTTATTAGGTTGCGTGATTTATTTATCGAATAAACAAACTTCTTAATTTCTTATCCTATTGTCCGCACCGTTGTCTGAATGATTAACGTTACTGTATGATTTCAACATTTCAGTATAGATGTTTGTATTATTATGATTGGGTTTGACTGATTGTTATAATACATATACATATTTAACTGTAATATAGATTTGTTTAGTGTTTGTAGCATACACATACATACATACATATCTTCACGCCAGATCCCTTACGAGATAGGCAGAGAGAACCGAGTGCCATACATCACGATCCTTGCAGGCTTGTCTCGTTTCCTCCACATTCATCACTCTCTTCATACACACACGCCGGTTGCGAAGACTCTTGACACCACCTACACTTTAATGACTGTTACGTAACCTATTTTTTTGAAATTTTTGAAATATACAATACATCCCGTGCATCATTTTATTTTAATTAACCTTTTAAAAATTTAACTAGCTTCTCAATTTTGTTTCAAAATCTCGTAAGAAAAAAAGTAGAGATTACATATACAAAAAACAGTTTTTCAAATTTAAGTCAATTAGCCTATTCCTTCAGTGTGCTTGTTGTAAAATGCAATCAGTACATTATAAATTTAAAAAAATATATAAAATTAATAATTAAAAGAATTACGTAAAAACGAAAAAAAATATGCCGAAACCCGGGATTGAACCGGGGACCTTTAGATCTTCAGTCTAACGCTCTCCCAACTGAGCTGGCTCGGCTGGTTAGTCGCAAGATGAAATTATATATTATATATATCTATCTACATGTCGAGTCGTGCAATCATCCTAAATATTTTTATTATTATTAATCGCCTCTGTGGTCTAGTGGTCCAGCGTTGGCGTTGACCACATGAGGTCCCGGGTTCGATTCCCGGGTCGGGCACTTTAAAAAAAAAAGTGTTTTTCCAGTTTTCTGAAAAACAGAAAGTTGCCCGGGATTGGAAAGTGCCCGGTTGGCGGTAGACTGGCCACCTATCACAATTTTGTGGGACCAAGTATCTTTGGCTAATCGTGGGTGCACTTGTTGTACCTCTGCCTACCCCTTCGGGGATATAGGCGTGAAGATACTACTTTGATTACTATTCATTACCGGATTGCACAAGGAGTAAAATGTTTTTTGAGTCCATTGTGTCATTTATTTGATACTGTTGTTAGTATCCCTTAAATAATAGACCCTCTGCCGTTCTGGCAGGCAATTAGTAAGTGGCCTTACCTATTCCTGCCGCAATAACGTCAATGTTAGTCATTGTCGTGTTTCGGTTTGAAGGATGGGTCATGTGGACGATAGACTTATGTATGCATGTGGCATTGCCATCCCGCCACATGGATAGCAACGCACCATTAACATTTTTGGTGTCTCTAGGCGATAGTTTCCCTTTCAGGAGAGCCGTCTGCTAGTTTGCTATCTTATGATATAGATAAACGAATGGATATAGTTTTATTATATCAGAGTACTAAGTGTGAGTTTTTCTTTTCGCATTCGATCATGAGCGCGTTTCGAGTTTACTAGGAATTTGTATGTGATTTGTACAGCGCCACCTAGTGGTAAACTGGTTTCTCACGTTTACCACTAGGTGGCGCTGTACAAATCACATACAAATTCCTAGTAAACTCCAAACGCGAATTTGTATGTGATTTGTACAGCGCCACCTAGTGGTAAACTGGTTTCTCACGTTTACCACTAGGTGGCGCTGTACAAATCACATACAAATTCCTAGTAAACTCCAAACGCGCTCACGATCGAATGCGAAAAGAAAAACTCACACCTAGCACTCTGTAGATACGATGTCAAATAACGGCGTTAGACAGGGTTATTGGGTGCACGAACGGCGTTTGTCTGGGAATCTAGTGACAAGTAAAAAATATAAGTTATAGAGGCTTCTAGTATGATAATACCGCTACGCGTATCAGCGAAGGGGTAGATAGAGGAGCTAACTGTTTACGATTAGCTATCGGTCTTAAATTCAATTTTTCCCCGTATTGTTTATTTTGGTTGAAGATTGTTCCGACCTTTTTCAAAGAATAGATCAACTTTATTACTGCTAGGTATTCCGTTAAAGACGAAAAGGCTAATGTGTATAACTAATATCGTAACTACATACTATTATTACTATAGCTTTACTATTAAAAAAATATCTTCACGCCCGTATCCCCGAAGGGGTAGGCAGAGGTACAACAAGTGCACCCACGATTAGCCGAAGATACTTGGTCCCACAATGTAATAGGTGGCAAGCCTATCGCCAACCGAGCACTTTCCAATCCCGGGCAACGTTGTTTTTATCAGAAAACTGAAAAAACACATTTTCTAATTGCCCGACCCAGGAATCGAACCCGGGACCTCATGTGGTCAATTCCGACACCGGACCACTATGCCACAGAGGCGATGACTATTATTTATTTATTACCCATTTCTGCCGCAATAGCTTAATTTCTTTTCGCTGTAAAGTTCCGGTTTATAGGGTAAGGTAGCCGACAAGCTTATGTTTTCGCATTCCATCCCTGCTACTCGAATGACAACGCACCAGATGTCTGTTATAGGCGTTGGATTTCTCTTGCCATTTTTTGTCAATGGTTGCTATTCACATATTGCTTCACCGTGACATTGAAAAAATGTATACTGAAAGTACTGAAACATGCACTTTAAGTCCAATGCAAGAAGTAACACAAATTAACACAACCACTACTTACGGCGGAATAACTTTTGCTGGTAATTTACCGCTATATAATTACTCACTCAGCTACAACAGTATATTCGAAACTTATCCGTACTATTCTTTGATAAATAACTAATTTGTATGACTATTAAGTTACTGCAGAATATTTTGAACTTTTAATTTACCACTAGTGGCAAGATATTTGTTTTTACAAAATGCCGTTATTGACACACTAAACATTTCCAACTGTTTTATTTTACAATTTAGTGTCCTTTGTTACCTGACATCTAGAGGAAGTTGTCTTCTCGCTCTACGTCAGGGCCGACGCTGCGTTTCGTCTAATTTTTTTCAGTAAACTTGCTTAAATCGCCACACGTTTGCATATTCCATACATTCAAAGTAAACTCGCCACTGATATTAAAAATATGTGTAAATTCGCCACAGGTATATACTAGCTATTGTAAATTCGCCACATGTTCCAATTTTGTATAAATATTGCAGAAAGTAATTTTAGCTAGCAAAGTTCTAGGTTTTATCACTCTGCAACTCACTTTTCTGTCATATTTCTCTAACTTGTGCTCTTGCACAAATGTGCACTGCATACTGGATTGCTACAAAAACAAGTGTTCAAAGGTTCTAGTGATATGATTTTTTTTTACATAAAGAAAAATAAAGTAAATGATTCTCTTGAAGGAAAGAGACGACGACCAATGACTCTTAATCTATACATATAATAAAATCGTAGAAAAGTCAAAACTGTACATCGAATATTTTTTTAAAAGAATACTTGGGGCGTGATCTACAATCGATATCAAAGCCAAAAATATAGTTTTTAGAATTTTTGTCTGTTTGTATGTATGTCTGGGGTAAACTCAAAAAGTACTGCATGGATTTACTGCAAATTTTGCATGAATATTACTAACAGGTCGGGTCAACATATAGGCTACATATTATCACGCCATCACCTACAGGGGAGGAGCAGTGCGAAGTAAACGAAGTCCGCGCGGCCGAAGTCGCAGGCAACAGCTAGTACCTATCAAATATATCTGTTGCTAGATGTGTGACATTAATGCAAAGCCACATAAGTTAACTGACACCTATCCTCTAAACTGGTGCCTGAATCAGTGATAAGCACTGACTTGCAGCAGGTAAAGGTAAGGCGGCGATACCGAACCTAGGCCAACAACTAATTTAATGTTACTGTTAATTATTATAAACACATGGATTTTAGTTTTTATAATAATTCTTGTAATGTTATAGTGCAAACCCAAAAAAATAATCTTCCTTCTACTGCAGTCGGTTAAAAATTATACAATCTACGTAGACGATAAATTTTCCTCACACTTAAGTTGAAATTAATGACTTCTTAAACTTAACTCCATTTAGTCGTTTAGGTTATAGAACGTGCCAAAAAAACATACACAAAAACATAACCCACCTTCTTCTCAGTCGGGTATAAAGTGTTTTTATTTACAGGTACTACCGCATATGACACGGTACGGCCGCTAGCGTATCAAGACGCCAGGATCTTTATGTTGTGTTTCAACATCGCCGAACCTGAGACCTTAAACAATGCCGCTGCGAAGGTATGGATTATGTATTTTGATAATGAAGTATTAATTTAATCCAGTCAAAAAAGTTGTCAATTTTTTCAACCCTTGTTGGGGGTTACAGGCACAAAAACTTACGTAAAAGATTTTTTCCATCATTAAAACTATATTATGTCAAAAATGTGAAGTGGAAAATCATAATTTTCATTTTAGACCTTATTTAATAAATGTATCTTCACACCCGTATCCCCTAAGATGTAGGCAGAGGTACAACCAGTGCACCCACGATTAGCGTAGGATGCTCAGTCCCATCATGTGATAGTTGAAGAGTCTATCGTCGCTAACAGGGCCCTTAAGTCTTGTCCAATCTCCAAAATTGCGCTCACACACTGTTACTTGGGGCAAACGGAGCAAAAAACTAAAGGCTCCCGCGTGCCACACTCCGCGTGGATTTTGTTCATATTAGGGGTCTCCATTCTAATTTAAATGCCGCCCACTACCACCTTGAGACGGCTAAGCCAACTTTGCTCTTTTTAACCGAGACACAGATATCTTCTCCGGCGGATATATCATATCTCTCCTCCCCGGGGTAAAATTAGAACATTCATTTGTACCTCGGGCAGGAGTTTGTGCTTTTGTTTGGGAGGATATCTGTTCCTGACGTCTCAGCAGCCTTGAAGGCAGGGACCTATCCATCCTCTGGCTACGCATAAAGTGCGGTGTCCATCCACGCATCTATGAGTACCAACTTTGTTTATATCAAAAAACTGAAAAAAAAACAATTTATGAAATGCCCGATCCGGGAATCTAACTCTTAACCTCGTGTGGTCAACACTAACACCGGACCACTAACCCACAGAGACTATAAACCTTATTTGGACTGTACTAAACTCGTCTGGATTGTCAGATAAAATATACTGATATTTAACCTTGTAGGTAACGGAACACAAAATTTTTTTACAATTATATATTATATAATTATTTTCTTACTTTGACTACTCAATTCGTGTAATTAGTCCACCGATATTATTATTATTGAATTAAAAAAAAATAAACTAATTAATAAAATAAGAAAAAACATATTATTAATTAGGTGGTAAAGAAAAGGCTTAATTTTTTTACAAAGGATTCATACATCGTCTAATAATCAAGTTAACATCGGTTCAGACTTCGTAAGGCTTATTTTACGAAAAATATACCTATAAGAACTAAAGGTTTAACATCTCAGATGACTTTAGGCGATTATTATCTCTTTCTCAGAAGAACCATCTGTTTTTATTATCACTACATAGTTTAAAACAAAGTCGCTTTCTCTGTCTGTTCCTATGTCCCTATGTATGCTTAAATCTCTAAAACTACGCAACGGATTATGATGCGTTTTTTTTTTAATAAATAAAGTGATTAAAGAGGATGGTTTATATGTATAACAACATTCAATGTATTTTAGAGAAATACTGCAATTTTTGAGTTTTCTGATGTCATGTCGCAAGTAATTATATTTTTTTCCGCTTACATTGCAAACGCAGGCTAAAACCCTACGAGATTTATTAAAATAATGTACTAAGTATTTGTACACCTTGAAAAGGCCTACAGAAAACTCCGCGATGGTATATGTCTATCTCCTATGGATAACCCACAATAGCATTTTTTGTCATTTACTTTTTACAAAAAATAATGGCTTTTTTTCGAAGCAATTTTAAGCAATACAGCACTAATCCTTATCCAATTAAATACCTTAAATATATTACTGATTTAATATAGATCAATATGGCCGTCTACAGCGTGTAATTTAAATGAATATTTTCGAAGATATTACAGATTTAAAATTTCCGGTTCCGGGTTTACGAGCCTGTGGCGGCGCGCGCGCTATAATTTCTGTTAAACCGCTGGGAAACGTGTTAATTTTCAGATAAATAAATATAGGACTGCAGCTGAAAACCAAAATTTAGTACATTTTTTTAAAACTAAATATCACCATATAAAAATCATGTATTGACAAATTATTTGTTTTAGAGATTTTTTAGTCTCTTTTCGAAATTTTATTTGATCAAGTAAAGTACATTCTATCATGTAATAAGTTAGCACATTCCTTAGATAATATCTTCAAGTATATGGTATTTTTTTTTAAATTATTATTTAACAAATAATGTAAAAAAAACGTGATTTAGCAAACCAGTTTTTAACTTCCTACTACGTATATAGATAAGGAAGTTACTGATTTTACCCCGATTTTCGAAAATCGAGTTTTCAGCAGATGTCCATGTTTTGAGGTCCTACAAATCTTTTCCGACTATTTTCACGATGCCGTCAGTATGTCTGTATGTATGTGTGTGAGTGTGTGTAGTTGTGTGTGTATGTGTGTCTGTAAACATCTCATAACTTTTTAACGGCTAGACGGATCGAAACGCGGTTGATGGCATTCGATTGGATTCCGCTCAACTTAGATTTCTTGAAAATTTGAACCGATTCGTTCCAGATGTTGAGAAATAAAAAAAAACACTAAAAAAAATTTTGACGAAACAGTATTTTATTCCAGATTTATGTACCGATTGAGTACAAAAACTAACCAGCTCTATTCCTTAAAAACGTCAAATACATAAATTGCATCAAAATCGGTATATCAGTAAAATCGGTAAAATATTTAAAAATTTTGAAAAAAGTGTTTTTTCGACGTAGCTTCCAAATTCTTCAACTAATCATTTTTTGGTGTTCTACGATATATTAGTACTAAAAAAAATACGTCAAATGGCGTTTCAAAAATCAAAATCGAATCTAATTATCAAAACTTATAGCTTTTCAAATATTAAAATTACGTTGTTTTTAGCAAATTTACTTAATTTTTTTAAAATAACTTTCAAGTTAGTTTACCGATTGACTTAAAAATATTATCAGCTTTTGTTCTTTAAAAATTGCGTCATATACCGTTAATTTAATCAAAATCGATCAATTTGTTTGGGATTTATTAATGAAGAAAATTAAAAGTAAAATGTTTTTTGACATAGCATCGAAATTTTTCAACCTATCGATTATTTAGCTAAAACAATATTTTAGATCTCAAAAACTGAGTTGAATGCCATCATCGTTTTCAAATATACAGCTTTTCAAAAATGAATAATACTGCCATTTTTAACAAAATAGTTGTTTGAACTGAAAAATCTATGCTTATATTTTTTACTCTTTTGAGCTTAAAATACTTTAATTTAGTGAGAAGTTTCAAGGATGGCCCGTAGGGTCAACCATTTACACATTTTTTCCCGTTTGCTCCGATGCCTTGCCTGAATAAATCGCAGGGTCAAACCTTCAACGTTACAGGCTTAGATTTGAGCTTTGACTGTTTTTCACATGGCCAACTATATATTATCGCTCTCTCAAGAGTAAGCTCTAAAGAAAACATGTTCGTATTGTCTAATGGCAAGAAAGCTGTGAACTTTGTATATAAAGACATTCTGTAATATATTAACTGTAAAAATAAAAGAAATATGTAAAAATGTAAAAACTAAAAATGAAGTACCTATATGAATTTAGATATTCCAAAGATAGCAGGAAATGTTCATGGTATAGGGAAAGGGGAATTGTTTTACTCCAAATTCACCGCGTGCGGGCCACGGGTAGTAATGAATACATCAAAACTACTGGATCGATTTTAATCATTTTTTTCCCGTGCGAAGCCGGAGCGGGCGGCTAGTTTTATTATAAAAAAGACAAGGCATAATTTTATAGATTATTAACTACCGTAAAAACCTGCCAAGACTGAGATGAATATTGACGTTATAACAATGTACATGTAGAAGGTTCTCTCGTTAATTCACACTTTCATATTTCAGTGGTACAAAGAAGTTCGCACACATGGAGGCACTGCACCAGTATTATTGTGTGGATGTAAGGCAGACCTTAGGCATGATAAAGAAACTCTCACGATGCTGTCTAAGCTACGAACGCACCCAGTCACTAGTGAAGAGGTAAGTTACGGTTAAAAGTAAAGTAAGCAAGTGAAAATTAAGCCAGGATTTTTACCGCATCAGACTTACAATTCGCTATAGTCTGATAGTGTTGGTAAATAGTTTTTGATGGTATTTCTTTCTGTGAAACCTCATTCCGACTAGACTGTTATTTTAGTCCGGTAGCTGGTAGCAAAAATTGTCTGAATTCCAAAAATGTTGTCGAGTAGATTAATAATTTAGTCGAGCTAATCAGTACAGTAGGGGCTATAGCAAGCGCCCCGCTTCATCGACTAAACAAGTGTAAATCTCATTTTCCTCGAGTTTATAAGTTATACTAGCTGTTGCCCGCGAGTTCGATTACTCCGCACACCTCCTTCCCCGTAGATGATAGCGTGATAATATGTAGCCTATATGTTGACCCGACCTGTTAGTAATATTCATGCAAATAGTAAATCCATCCAGTAATTTTTGAGTTTACCCCGGACATACATTGACTTTCCTACGATTTTATTATATGTATACTAGCTGACCCGGCAAACGTTGTTTTGCTATATAAATTATTTAATTAAAAAGTAAGGGTTGGTGATAGAAGGATAAAAATTTAGAGTTGTATGTATTTTTCAATGTTGAATCATAAAAAAATAAAGAAAAAAAAAATTGTCCATAAAATAAAAAAATATTTTTAGGGATGGACAACCTAGCATTTAGGTGTTGGCCGATTCTCAGACCTACTCAATATGCTCACAAAATTTCATCAGAATCGGTCAAGCCGTTTCGGAGGAGTACGGGAACGAGCATTGTGACACGAGAATTTTATATATAAGATATAGATTACGCTCTGTTGATACACTTGTAACTGTATTCAACCAACGTGCGAATAACTCTTTGACTATGCGAGTGCTTTAGCTACTAAAGTACCTACTCTCCGCTTGGATAAAATATTACCGTAGTGAGAATAAGGCTAAAGTCTAATAAGGTTTTGTCAAATCAAATCATGTATTTGCTTGAAATAGGGTAACATTTTTAGGTGTTGCTATATAAATTAACTTCCTCTTATTTCAGCAAATCTTTGCCATACATTTTTAATAATCTAAACTAAATAATCTAATTAAGTCATGGATTTCATCTTGACTTTCAAATATATTCCTCTGAACATCGATAACCAATTGGACTGACGTAATACATGACTATGTTTTACTAAATATCCTGTCTATCTTTTGTGTCATTCTTCAATTCAATTCTATTGTTGTTATGTCGCTTCTATTGTAGCTAGTACAATAATTCTTCTAATATCACGTCGCCTAGCATTCTTCTAGAGGTATATCATATAGGCGATCACTCCACTTTTAAAATGGAATTTTCTCAATTCTATACAAAAATGGGCAGCTATGCTAGGGTTATATAATTTAATTTTCTTTCTAATCGATTATATTCTTTTTTCTAATTGATTTTTGTTTTTTATAATTAATATGTTTTTTTTCTAATCGATTTTTTTTAAATGTGTGTTAACAATGCGATTTTTAGTACTGTTAACTTTAATACCTTCATGAGAGCCATTATCGCTAGATGGACTATTTATCTGGAATTAGGCAAACATTTTGATTAGGCAAACAACACTTCAATGTCACAAAGTCGTAATGCACGTGGTATGTAGGTTGCCGTATAAATATTTCAATCAATTTATGACGACCTCATTTCAAATCATCCATGAAATTCAATACGATATGAATATGATTAATTGAATGATCACTCTAAAGTCCATAGCAGCGAATATTTTTCTGCTGCTTGTTAATGATGATGGATATGAATCTCGTCATATATACTTCGTATAAATAACTTCTAATCTCATTTATATTTCCTGTCAAACGTCCCTGCAATTTTTTTGTGAAGTTCTAAACCCCATTTTATATACATGTATTTTCAAGGGACTTTAAAAACGAACTAACGGCCTACGCAGACTAGAGAGTTTTTTTTTTCGCAAAGGATAAAAATCCCTGAATCGTGAAAAAATGTGCATGTGACTTGCGACGGTCTCAACACACACGATTTGCGATCATTTGTTGTCCGGAAATTGAGTGAAGCCACGTTATAGCGGCAAATATTCTGAGATTATGTTGTGCTATAATTTAAATCAAGTTTAAGAAAAAGCATCGCATTGATTCAGAAGAAAGACTGTCAGTAATTTTAAAGTAAATCACTTTGGAGCGTATAACGGAGACTAAAGTTCGCAGTGTGCGTTGCTGAATGTTGCACATTGTTACATTTATTCCATATTTCGAGGAATCCCCAGTACTTTTATCCAGTCCGATCTCTCGGCATTCTCGGTTATTCGGAGGACATTTTGTATGGAGTACTTTTAATCCTCTGTATGTTATACAGTTTATTAAGGATCTATATTGATGGAAAAAAAAGTTCCCCGTGTATAGACCCTCACCTGAGCAGGCCATAATGGACAAACAGACTTTATATATGATACAAATTATTTTTATACAGACTAGTTAACAGAACATGTATTATTGGGAATCCTGTGATTATTTTATTACGTATTCAGTAAAAACTTTAGAAGTGTAAAGATTTCAACGACGCTTTATTTATTCAAAACGAACAAGAGGTTTGTATATAACTAGTGATGATTTTGTATATTACTACTGGCTCTGGAAAACAGGGGAGTCAAATTCTATTGTTGCAGTGTTATTGTGTTTTCCAATATTTTGTTTATATTTTAGAACACACTATTTATGATGAAACAAAAAAATTTTTAGCTATTGCACGAGTATATTATAGTAAAAAACAATCAGAGATATTTTATCATTTTTGATCCCGACTTTGATTGGTTTCGTGTTCAGGAGGCTTTGAGTCCATTCTATGACTAATAATGATCCATAAACGAATATTCTTACGAGGTAACTTTTATTACAATATAAACGCATTAAAATGTAAAAATTGTTCTTTGATCCTGAATCGTTGTATCTAAAATCTGACCCAGATATATTCCCCAGTGTCTTAAATTTGCTTATTTTAATTAATATTATCGTTTACAGGCTCTATCAGTAGCTAGACAGCTTGGAGCAACTACATACGTAGAAACATCTGCAAGAGCATCCGTTAAAGGTGTAAAAGATGCTTTTGAAGTTGCAGCATTAGCAGCCCTTGGGAAACTCAATAAACAACAAATGAAACAACAGGTAATTGCTTAAAACAATAAATGAATATAATAAATACTAAAAGGACAACAAGACGACTATTTATGACATAAAAAAATAAGCAGCCCTAATAGTGAAGTTCATGCTGCAGCACCTAGCTGATTTGATGATGTTAAAGAAGTGTTAATGTAAGACATTGTTAGTGTTAAAACTTGAATGAAGCAGATAATTGATAATTTCCGGCAATTTCAACAAAGAAAACAAGCAGATAGTTCTCCTGATGGAAAGAGATTGCCATTGCCAAAAAACGCCAAAGATGATAATGATGCGTTGCTATCTGTCTGGCTCTTTACTTGCAGCTCTCTTTTTTAAACTTTTCTAGGAAAATATATAAAATCACAACATTGCGAACCATTCCTATTTATTTAAAAAAGATAAGTCATTGAATTGTCAGTATTTTAGACCAAATGAACCTGTAAAATCACAACAGACATATTTCTTGAACAAATTCGTATGTAGGGGCATAAATCGACTGCCCCTACGTATAACATCGAAATTAAAAAACGGGTATTTTACAGGGATGGAATCACAAGTTAATTTTGTTTATAAAAGTGTCTTTTATGAAGCTAACTGCAATTAATTATAAATATAAGCTAAAAATAAGCGAACTTATGTTTAGTCTATCTTTTTGTGCGAAAATAAAATTTAAAATGAAGTATTCAGTGTTATAAAAAAAATCACTGATTTTCAATTTCGATACTGTATGTAAGATCACTCGAAATGCGTTTTAGTTTTACCTCAAATATGAACATTTTTTATATTTTTTATAACTATAGTTTTTCTGTATATTTATTTTATTTTAAATTTACTTTGACTATCATTTGCAGTTGATAATATTTCACAATTACATTTAAAAAAAAATAACATATGTTAAAGCTTTAGAGCTTATTAGAAGCTAAGTATGTTGTGTGCTTTTTTACAGAAACAAGTTGGACGCAGCAAAAGCAAGCGAGATCTGAAAGCTGAACTAAAAGGAAGAGCAAAAAGCTGTTGCGTCATGTGATCCGTAGCCGGCCACCCTTCAAGGTGGCCGCACGACTGTTAGGCGACCACCGCCCCCTAGAAATAGAATATTCACTTTTTGGAAACGAAATCTGATTTATTCCTAAACGAATGGAATAGTATCGGGCCCAAAGTCGCGCCTTGTAGGACACAATCACGAAACACCGTGAAGAAGTCTAAAAAGAAAAGGTTAAACCATTCTATTAAAGTATGAATTTAAAATTGAAAACAACGTATTTTGTCTAATTTTTAAAGTTATTTATAGAACAAAGTTCAATGTTAGATTTGTAAATTTACTCTTACCTAAGGAATAAAGACAAGCACAGATCTTTTATTCTTTAAATTATCTTTATCATTATGGACTTCGAATTTTATTGTTACGATACCTCCAGTTAGTTTTGCCTTTATCGATTTATCCTAATTTTTTTATTGATATATCCTAATTAATTATTTCGTCAGGTGACCTTTAAAGAAAAATATAAGACACACGGTTTGTTTAAACACGAGTGTAAGATAACTTTTGAATTAAAAATTCAAAGCAAATTGGTTTTATTGTCTGCTGAATAAAATCTTTACAAACCCGTTTATTTAATACTAGCTGTTGCCTGCGACTTCGTCCGCGCGATGATAATATATAGCCTATATATTATCACCGCGCGATAATATTACTAACAAGTCGGGTCAAGACTTGTTAGTAATATTCATGCAAAATTTAAAATAAATCCATGCAGTACTTTTTGAGTTTACCCCGGATATACATACAGACAAACAGATAAACAGACAAAAATTCTAAAAACTATATTTTTGACTTTGATATCGATTGTAGATCACGCCCCAAGTATTTTTTTTTTAAATATTCAATGTACAGTTTTGACTTTCCTACGATTTATTATTATAGTATATTTATCATGTAAAGATTTTATTAAAGAAATAATCAACAAAAACGTTTTCTTGTCCGTCATCATAGGACAAGCTTGGACATAATACTTGAAACTAAGCATTCCATATTTTTTTAAATGGATGATAAAATATCTGTATTACCGATGTCATGACGTAATAGAACATTGTATTTTTCAATTTTAGTAATTAACTAGATGTACATAGAATGCTATTGCCAAATAAATGAGAAGAATAACCATTGCTTCTCAGAATTTAATGGCGGTTCAAGACTTATTTCAAGGAATTTATATCTACAGCCGAAATATCAACAAATCAAACATTCAGCAGTCACTGTTTTGATGGATATATTCATATTTGGAATATTCCATTTAAATAAAAAAGAAATGTTTAAGCTTTATTAAGCATGAAAACAGTGATTTGTTTAAATACTGATTGTTACAACTTTAACTTAAAACGTCCTTTACTTTTGTCAGTTATTCCTTAGGTATGAAAGATTTTGATTCTGGACTTCCTTAATTTTTAACGTAGGTGCAATTTTATTAACCCCCAGGGTAAGGAGCGTGAAAGCCTGTGATAATGTAAGAGAGTACTCGAGAGGTACTAAGACTAGAAAAGTTTAGGATTGTTTAAAAAGACGATGGACGCTCGTACAATCACAGTATAACAAATATAATATTTACAGTATACTTAAATATTCATACAAATTACAGATGTAGTAAGATTGGTGTTTTCATATACATAAAATTGATGTTTTTTCTATATTAAATTAAGCTGTGTACATACAAACCAATTATTTGTAAGCGAAGACGATAAGCATGCTCAATATTAGCAAAATGGCGTTTAAATGTTAATGTAAATTCGTATAGATATTGATGTTTTTCTTTGTGATATAAATACGTAATAAATGCACAATGATGGACAATATTATTGAATTATGGAGGTCCACGCCGTAGTCCACGTCCATATTTGCTACGTTTGTTGTAGATTTTTGTATGTTTTTAATATAAAATAAGATTTATGTTATTAGATCACACTAACATCAATTATATTTGTAGCATATCGATAAAATTTACTTTAAAAGAGGCATAATTATATTCAATTATATAGTTCATAAATACTTCAGTTTTCTCATGACTATGATGCCAAGTGATGTACAGTGAATAAAAAAACCCTGTTGGATTCGACAGACGCGTATAGGTAGGTTGATGATATTATCAAAAATAAAAATGGAATTATTCTCTTTATGAAAATAAAAACACTATTGTATTTTAAAATGCTCGTATATAGCCTTCAATTTCGTTAAAATTTAGGGAATATTTTGAATCGGAAAACACTATGTTGAGTGAGCGCCCGTCACATCAAAGGAAGCAGTCGCAGTCGTAAGCAGTTACCTCTGTGTTTTTACTTTTTCAGATATTTTGTGTTGCCAATATTTAAAATATCACTTAAGATTACTTGTTTTCATTGATTTTTTGATTTGTTTTTTATTACACACTGTATAAAAGTACCGAAATATCGGGAATATAACACTTATAGAAATATGCACGAATACATAAACGTGTATAATACTTTTGAAGTTAAAATGTTAGTATTACATAGAGGTCACCATATCACCGGAAGTTTCGTGGTGTGTTGTCGCGATAAATTTCGTGGTTGTGCTACGACGAACTAGGTGGCGACACATACGCTTACACTATACAATAGTCTGTTTCGCTTCCACTTGCGACGCAAATTGATGCAAAAGCGAGATAACCCTAGTTTCGATAGAAAACCGACTGAAGCCCGAAGATTGGGGATTCAGAGAAGTAGTGGACCACACACATGAGGCAACGCGAATTTTGTGGTATGGCGATAATGTAGCCATTCTATTAGCATATTAATAAAACCAATGGACTGATGAAAAAATACATGTTATAACATGCAAGAGAAAACGCTTAAGATGCATATTGCATACATTTTTTTAAATTAACATGCCACTTAATTAACATGTTTTTTTTTTAATTTATTTACCATTTAAACTTTTAATTATTACACAAAAAAAATTACAAGAGCACCGAGAAAAACCACAAAGGCTTATATTGATGCCCTGATGTATGTTATTTATGTATGGTTATGTAGCTTATAGCATTAGTTACATTAAAAAATACTCGTAACACAAAAAAAAAAATTAAATTACACGAAGTGATCTAACCCCAAAATAAGCAAATTATTGCTTGTGTTATGGGTGTTAGTCAACGATGATACTTATATAAATACATAATAAAGTAAATACATATATAAATACTTAAACATATATAATAAACACCCATACTCAGAAGTAGAGATGTGATAAACGGCTTTTAATTATTAACACGTTTAAACGTTTTGCTTATACTTTTAAGCGTGCTTAAAAAAGCGCTTTTCGTTTAAACGCTTTTTTAAACAAAAGTTGTTGATCGTTGAGAAGGTCGATTATAAAACGAAGATTTAAGTGAATTAGTGGTGACCAATAAAGCCGAGAGCTGAAAAAAGCGTTCAATGTTTTGTGGTTTTGTTAGTGTTATTACTTATTACTAGCTTATAGAAATAACGTGTTATCAAATACAATACAAATTATTAAACAATACTAGCTGACCCACACAAAGGTTGTTTTGCCATATAATTTATTGAATCAAAAAATAGGGGTTGATGATAGAAGGGTGAATATTAGGGTTGTATGTATTTTTAATACCACATTATAATAAAATAAAAATAAAAATGTTGTCCTGAAAATAAAAAGCAATGTTAGGGGTGGACAACCCTTATCACTTAGGGGTATAAAAAATAAACAGTAGCCGATTTTCAGACCTACTGAATATGCATATAAAATTTCATAAAAATCGAGTAAGCCGTTTCGGAGGAGTATGGTAAATGACATTGTAACACGAGAATATCTGAAATGAATAGTAACACAATATACACTTTTTTATCCATTACCTAATTTCAATAATTAATATAAACAAAATTACTTTGAAATTTTGTAAAGGGATTCGTGTCATGTTCGTACGCGCGCTAAGTAAAATAAACAATTGATGAGCTCGTCGAATTTCTTCAACAACGAAAAGCGTAGTGGAACTTAAAAAACGTAAGTTGTTAATTCGTTGTAAAAAGTACTAAGCAACCAAAAACGGAGCGTTGTCAGTCCGACACAAATATTGCGTAAACAAGTTGAAAATAATTATTTAGCCGCTTAATACGATAACCAATCCAAATTGTTATCGTTTCTTATAGCAATAGTAATAAGGTTGTTAATCCAATAAAATGAAAAATTATATTGACTCTTAGAGTATAGAAATTAGGTTCTTTATTCTATTTTATATTGATTTTTAACGTTATTGAAATAAGGTTACTTTTCGTCAAACATGATTATATGGTATTTAAATTTTTGTATCTTAAACATCAACGTTTAAACGAAAACAGCTTAAATCCGTAAGCGCGGTTATAGGCTTATTTTGAAAAGCCTAATTTTTTAAGCCTATATCGTTTAAACGCCCACGACTACTCAGAAGTACAAAAAGCTCATCACACAAATGTTTGTCCCTGTCGGGAATCGAACCGGAGTCCCCTCGTTTCGATTCCGCGCAGGGAATAAATACATTAGTTTCCCGATAGTTAGGTTCGCTAATCACTCGACCAACAGGGCAGTATAAATAATGTTGTTGTTGCATTTTCATATTCACTAAAAAATTATCAGTAATTAAAAATAGAGTATTCATTTACAAAGGAAAGTAAAATGATGTGCGTGCGTTTTTATGTTACTATAATAAATTATTTAAAAAATACCAATGCAGTAAAGTAATACCTTTTAAGTTGCAAGGTATTTGTTATTAATTTTAGTTAAAAATTTATAATTAAAATGGGCTAAACAAGTATCAAATTCTAATATATAATCCAGTATCCAGGTTGAGTGGTAAAAGATTATTCGTATACTGAAGGAGGATGTTCAGTATTCGATTCTGATATTGAATATTTCAAAAGAGGCACTTAAATTTTGACCTAATTATCCAATATAAATGTTTAGTACCCGCGCATAAATGAATCATGAGTAGAATCATTAGTAAAACATACGGTGACCATACTTTTCACCTGCCATTTGATTTGTTTTTTATATATCACAAGATAGCAAAAAAGCAGATGACTCTCCTGGTGATAAAAGAAACCATCGCCTTTAGACACCAAAGTGTTTGGCGCGATGCTATCCGTGTGGTGAGATGGCAATGCCATACGCATAACTCTACCGGCTACTATGTAGTGATGACTTTTTTTAAAGAAGAGCACAACCATTTATATACTGGACGTATGTAATAGTAGGAGAGCCCAAGATACTAAATGGATAGTTACTCGAGCATCGTAGGGACCTATTGGATTTTGTAGATTATAATATAGAAAAAAATAAAAGCTTAATAAGGTTTTTCATTTCAATAGTGGAGAAAAACCTAGAGATAAAAAAATGTTTTAAAAAAACCTGTGACATGGAAACACTGAATCGCGTCAGATTAAGGTATGGTAGGTAAATTGCCACCTAAAATTTAGAAAATCTGCCGATTCAAATGTGGTGTGAGGGAGTGGGAGGGTCACAAAGTTGCAAAGAAAACGTTTTGACGTTCTCGAGCGCGTCTGAATTTTCTTTTATTATAAACTAAATGATGTAAGAATGACGAAAAAATATAATCTGACAATTTTCACAAGCCGAAATTATTGGAATTTTTTTTTTCTGCTCTAGCCACCCGCCTCTATATAAAGGTCTTATATTTGGTGAAGAGCCTCAACAGTATGTGAGGTACCTCCCCTATGTTAATCTGACGCGCTCGAGTAAATGCAAAAATCCTGTCTTGGGCTCTCCTACTATAAAGTGTTTTAAGTAATTTTATTGTCTACCTAAATCAAACTAATAACGTTAAATCTACGTTTTCGCATTTTAATGCAGAAATTTGAAACTGGAATCTTTCGAAATGGCAGCTGTAAAGATGTGCTCTTTTAAAATTTAAATAGGTACTTTAAAATGTACTATGAATGAACGATTAATTATTTTCCATTGTTATAATTATAAGCATAATAGGCAATAGTTATTGCATAAATACATTGGTTATTGTAATTATTTTGTAAGAATTAATGAGAAATATTTATTATATAATTTCAAATGGATATTCATAAGTCATTAGTATATAATATATTGTTTTGATATCATAAGTGGATGAAGCTTTAAATTAAATACTAGCTTTAATTACTGAATAAATAACGATACCTGAGAGCAAAAACGAAATAGAAAATGTTTATTGTGATGCAGCACTCGGTACATATCATCCATTTAAACAGCATTTAAATATTAATTTAAAAGACTAAAGGTGGACTTTCGCGCTAAGCGTCAGTAGCGTCAGTAACACTGCGTTAGTGGCGCCACGACAGAACGTCAGATGAATGTACTATGTAAATGTAGGAAACGGCATTTGAGCACATTTTTACGAAGTTTGAAGTTACATTTTACCCGGAATGTTCACACGCGCTTCAAAATCTTTCCGAAGAGTACCACGACATGGGTGAAGTGTGTCTCTTTCTACTAAATAAAGCCCTAATCGCTATATATAAGTGCGGCCATGCGTATTTTGCAAATTAATACTAAGTAATTCTACTAATTTGAGAAACAGTTTTTGCATTGCATAAGTAATTACGTAATAAGCACATTTTAGAACTTATTATGTTATAATTTATACTTTTCATCGTCGGCACTTGGTGAAACTGCATCATATGGATTATATAATATAAACACTTGTACTGTTTCACAAATGTAATTTAAATTTTATTTATTACATACTTACTGTGTTAATTACAATACATTTTATGCTAATGTATTTATCGACGTGTATGAATAAAAGGGATTTAACAATTACAAAATATATAAAAATCTACCATCAGATAGTTTTATTTACACTGGCAATCGCAAGAAAGGGACAACATCCACTCTTGTCGTTGTCTTGCTCAGAATGTTTTTCCCCTCTGTTAAGTAAGAAACAAATGTCAACTTTATTAGTAACGAAATAGAGTAGGTACATTTTTATTTTTAAATATTGCTTCGTAATAATTCCAGTTATCGTACATAAGTTCCTTGGCGTCAGTGCCGCTGTGACTGTGGCGCCATAATAGTACATTCATCTGACGCTTTATAGCGGCGTCTCTAACGCCTCTGACGCTACTGACGCTTGGCTCGAAAGTCCACCTTTAATGGTGTCTGAGGCGAAATGTAATGTAATATTCTTCGTTTAATTTAGCCATAACATATCTGTCATTTTTTGTCAAAAAAAGTTATATAAATACAATTTTAGGTAAGGTAGCTGGTAAACTTATGCGTTAGTCATTACCGACGCATCATTGACGTTTTTGGTATAGGCTATGATTTCTCTTTTCATTGGGACAGCCATAGGATAGCAAACAAGCAGTTTGCTATCTAACAATATAAAATTAACTTACTCACGTGCAAAGCTGAGCGGGTAAGCTAGTAATTTGATAAAGTATTTATAAAACACAAACATCTTCGCACTGCTGCTAATGAAAAGAAAGAAATTGATCCTTCAGCGTGCTAGTATATAAAATTATTCTTTTTTCTGTTCCATACGATAATGAAAATAAAAAATTTGGCCTCACATGTACTGTTCTGATCTCTGAGCCGGAACTCCTCAGTACCAGCTTCTTCCTCTTGATCGCATTCAGCGTTGAGCGGTTCGAATCATTGACGACCAGGCTATTGCGAAACGGCTTGACTCTTTGGCATTGCGTAGAGATGTAGGTTCGCTCTGCGTCTTCTATCTTATTTATCATGGAGAGTATTCTGACAAGTTATTTGGATAAATTCCTGTCGCCAAATTCCACCCTCGGACTTCGGGTCAAAATTTGAAGTTCCACTCTCATCATCTCGATGTCGGGAAATCCACAATTGTACGTTTCTCTCGGCACTTTTCGCCTCGCACTAGTCTGTTGTGGAATCAATTACCGGAAAGGGTTCTTGCCTTCAAGAAAAGAGCTTACTCATTCTTAAAAGGCCGGCAACGCAACTGCAAGACCTCTGGTATTGTGGATTTTCATGGGCGGCAGTGATCACTTATCATCAGGCACCTCCTGCTCGTTTGCCTCCTCTTCTATAAAAAAGCTAAAAAAATTAATAGGAACAGTCACTTTAAATACGCAAACAAACATTTGAGACAATTCATTTTTATAAAACTAATTAATTTATTGTTTTTGCTATTAAACATATAGCAGCTGCTTTTTTGTTTGTAACAGACTAAAAGACGACGTCAATCATCATGAAATAGGCAGAATAGACTTTTTCCTTACTATCTATCTAATCTATTCAGCAGACAAAATTAGAACTACAGCCGCCATCTTGTAAAATGTCACTCTGCTGTCAATTTCTAATTATATTCTTAAACTAGCTGTTGCCAACTACTGCGTCCGCGCGGACTTCGTTTACTCCGCACAGCTTCTCCCCCGTAGGTGATATCGTGATAATAGCCTTTATGTTGACCCGACCTGTTAGTAATATTTATGCAAAATTTGAAGTAAATCCATACAGTACTTTTTGAGTTTACCCCGGACATACATACAGACAAACAGACAAAAATTCTAAAAACTATATTTTTGGCTTCGATATCGATTGTAGATCACGCCCCAAGTATTCTTTTAAAAAAAAATACAATGTACAGTTTTGACTTTCCTACGATTTTATTATATGTATAGATATCAACTATAAACCCCTTTGATAGTGACGCCATGTACTGCACAGATATTAGTTAGTGGCCATTGAGTAAACAGACTAGAGACTAGAAAATACCAATTTTGAGTTGACCAGTTGGAACACCGTGTTCCTTTTCGCCGCGCCTCAGATTGTTGACAGAATTAATTTTGTGCAAGAAATCAAACATTAGTCTAGTGTGGGTTCTCAATGTTGGTGGCACTATATCGTAATAACTGACATTTGTTTAATTTATTTTTTGTCTGTTTCATGATAAAGAAACTAATCTATAAAGTTTAATTCATGACGTTTATACTTAGATAAATTATTGGTGTCGCTGCTCCGCGAGATCAATCGTTTATCTATGCATCTATAATTAAAAAGTTTAAAAACTTTCAAATAAAAACAATTTAATATTAAGCAAAATTATTTAAACAGGTTGTTTAAAATATCCTGATACTTAATAAAAAAAAAACTAAGAAAAATACACAACGATCAACTAGCATTCAGGCCAGTTAAACTTGTTTACATCTATTTTTTTTTTCATTTGCTGTTATTATTTGAAAGAAGACATATTATTAATGATAATGCCTCTCATTTTTACAATATTACCATAAATAAAAAAGCCGTTTAATATAAGTGATCCGTGAAATGTTTTTTGCAAAGAAACCTATTGACTTTTATAAATATACTCCATACTATGAAGTCCATAGTCGAGAATCAACCAAATGTGCCGACGAATTGTTAATCATCTCGCTAGTTGTGCCAGCGGATTGTGCTCCGGATTGTCTTACGACCATCGCTTCAGTCCGCCTATTTACAACGTAACTAGCGTGATGATGTTTACTTTTGTTATTTAATACTGAACTGCTAATATTCTTAAGATTGATAACAGTTTTCAAAATTTTCAAAGACAGTCTTGTTGTTTCCATTCGTAAAAAGAACTAAGTTAGTTTTTATCGCTGGCCTAAGATATGCGATACGAGTCATCTCACGTGTGAGTTAAAAATGTGATGCCTTTGTCGCCTTCTTCCTAGCTTACCCTTACATGCTTGCAATAGTTACGTACATATGTTAATATACATGTGCATAATTTTTACATAAGGTATCAATTTACGGGTACAATTTTGTAACTTCAATCGACATGCAAAATTAACGAAAACTTTGCACAATAGAACAATCGACATTATCTCGTAACGCACATCTTAGTTGGGCTGGTATCTCGTCTGCTACAAGCCAAGGAGGTTTTAGTTGTTAGTGTAATTATTTTGTACATTTTTAAGTATTATTCATCCCAATGTAAACATGGTTTTTATGTCTAGAATTTTAAATAGAACACTTTGAATGTTGTTTCTAGAATACATAATATAGCGTTCAATGTTTTCGAACTGTTGTTTTATTTTAAAATCTTTTTTTATTGTTACAATGCAAATGGCTGATGAAATATTATTTATTTAAGTATCTTCACGCCCATATCCCCGAAGGGGTAGGCAGAGGTAGAACAAGTGCACCCACGATTAGCCGAAAATTACTTGGTCCCACAAATGTGATAGGTGGCTAGTCTACCGCCAACCGGGCACTTTCCAATCCCGGGCAACTTTGTGTTTCTCAGAAAACTGAAAAAACACTTTTTTTTTGTGCCCGACCCGGGAATCGAACCCGGGA
This sequence comes from Apodemia mormo, assembly GCA_036924255.1. Lineage (NCBI taxonomy): Eukaryota > Metazoa > Arthropoda > Insecta > Lepidoptera > Riodinidae > Apodemia > Apodemia mormo. Next base: position 31,141,787 of record JAUPFN010000017.1, read on the forward strand.
CCTCATGTGGTCAACGCCAACGCTGGACCGCTAGACCACAGAGGCGATTAGTATTATTTTTTTATTAAATTTAAAGCATAACTCTGAAGAATAAGCACTTAAACCTTCGTGGTTAACTTAATGTGGTGGTCCGGTTGCCCTTTGAATAAAACACCATCTACCAATCTGGCAGATTCTGGCTGTCTGGCTGATTATTCGTAAAAGGCGAACAATTGACTATGTGGGTCACTATCGTCGTGATTACTAGGTGGTAGAGTTTCGCAATCTCTCGCCCGGATTTTTGGTACTTCTTACCTATTCCTGTTGCATTAGCGTGGGTGCTTGTCATTGTCGAGTTCCGGTTTGGAGGGTAAGGTAGCCGGTAAACTTACCCATGTGGCGTCACCATCTCGCCAAACGGGCAGACACCAACCATTAATATCATTGGTGTCTAGGCGGAGGTTGTCCCCGTCGGAAGAGCCTGGTGAATCTGCTTGGTTACTATATTATGATATGAAAAAAATAAGTGCTCAATACATGGGCGTACCGAGGGGGGGGGAGGGGGGCAGGCAGGGGCAGCTGCCCCTGCTTTAAATTTGTTTACCTCTCTACTAATTATCTACTGATGTAGATTAAAATATAATAAGATAAAAATATAGTCTCAAAATGTTAAGTCCCCCCCCCCAGAACCTTCGTACGCCTATGGCTTAATATACCATAATCATCAATAATTAGAAACTTTGTGAATGGCTCCTTTTGGCGAGTCTAAAAAATCCATTCTCTACGGCTTTTTTCTTAAGCGCTGCGTTTTTTTAAATGAACATGATCGTTTTTTTCGAGTTTTTGGTTCTTGATGGATACATACTTCGTTTTAACGCCTTATAAGATCGCCTCTGTGGTCTAGTGGTCTGGTGTCGGTGTTGACCGGTATGTTGAATTCCCAAGTTGGGCAACTCAAAAAAGTGTTGCTTTTTTTTGTTTTTTGATAAAAACAAAATTGCCCGGGACTGGAAAGTGCCCGGTTGGCGATAGGCTTGACACCTATCACATTGTGGGACTAAATATCTTCAGCTGATTATGGGTGCAATAGTTCTATCTTTGCCTTCTCTTAAGGATACGGGCGTAAATGTCCATGTCTACTACCAACATGGCGGATTTAATCATTTTTTATTTGGGACAGAAATCAATACAATACATAGTTCATTTTAGCTGAATAGTATAGTAATTACTTGTTTTATTGAGTGGTCATAGGGTCCGGCAAATTCAATGCTGATGTATTTTAGACCAATAGGTTACATAACGTTATCGTGAGATTATATTTCGCAGCATTTTGAAAAAGTCATGGAGAAAGAGTTTGGCATAATCTCCAATAGGACGCTACTCACGAAGTATCAAGAATGTATTGATCATTTAACAAAAAGGCGCTGGCTCGCAGACTATTAGCTCTTTTATAATTATTACGACTTATGTGGTTATTATCGTGATTTGTTTCCGTTTATTTTTTTCAATATTTCGACGGCAGTTGTTAAAAGCTCGATTGTGCTCTTAAATAATAAGTACCTGGATGGCTCAGCTTTGTTCGGTATTTTTTAGGTAAAAACGACGTTTTCTTAAAATGTAACCCAGCTAGATCGATTCGTCGTCCCTAAACCCCCTGCACACTTTCATGAAAATCGTTGGAGCCGTTTCCGAGATTCAGATTATATATTTACATATATACAAGTCGCCTGGTTGCCTGTTGCTGGCGACCAGTCAGTGACCGCGATTAACCGCTACCCCATTCTTAGTTCTTACCGCAATTTTTATTGGTGACGGTTGTGTTCTATTGCTTAACACGATGATTTTGATGTATTCCTCGACTGTATCACGCGATGACACTGCTACCGAAGCGACCGAGTCACATCATCGGTGAGTGTGGTCAACGGTAAACTCGAGTCACGCGACGCGGTCGCTTGCATCCGTCAGTGCTTAAGGCGAGGTATTTCGACGCGCGTCAATTCTATAGAAAATCGGTGGCGCGGTATGTTCTGAAACCGCTGAGAAATGTGTTAATTTTCAGATAAATAAATATAGGACAACAGCTGAAAACTAAAATTTAGCACATTCTTTTTTGTATTTACAACTGAATATCACCATATAAAAATCATGTGGAAGATTAGAAATATTATTAACAAATTATTTGTTTTAGCGATTTTTTAGCCTGTTTTCGGAATTTTATATGATCGAGTAAAGTACATTCTATCATGTAATGGGTTAGCACATTCTTTAGATAATATTTTCAGGTATATAGTGTAAAATTGTTATTTAACAATCAATACAAAAAAACGTGATTTAACAAACCAATTTTTTCCTGTTTGTCGCGATGCCTTGCCTTAATACTAGTTCACACAAAGCAGCAAAGTTTTTATATGTATAGAAAGAAATAAATAAAAGGCGGTATAGGGGAAGGTCATTTTATAATTTAACAATTTTAATAGATTACTTATAATTAGTACTTAACACTACATAGTATAAAACAAAGTCGCTTTCTCTGCCTGTCCCTATGTATGCTTAAAAGTTTAAAACTACGCAACAGATTTTGATGCGGTTTTTTAAAGATAGATTAATAAAGGAAGGTTTTAGTATATAAACCTTTCCGATATTCCGGCGGGAACAATAGCTACGCGGGTGAAACCGCGGACAGGTCGCTAGTTAGAAATAAAGGAGCTTTGCAATGTCCGGGTATAATGAACAACCTATTAATTGTTTAGTACACATTATATGTGTGTTCCAAACTCGTACAAACCTACCATCTTGTAAAGTTGTAACGATACCCAAGGTAGATGTTATATAAATTAATGTCTACCGCGGCAGCTGTTCGTAGGTTCATACTTCACATTGACACCATTATGTATCTGAACACGTTTTATTGATTCCCAGAGGAACCTCAAATAAACATTTCTACATAATATATTGAAGAATGTAATTTTGTATGTTAAAAATAAACACAGTATTTACCTGTTTTAATAACAAAATAAAAGATTTTTTATTTTATAGGACAGCAAAAAGCACATGGTTCTTCAGACGGAAATAGATAACTATCGCCTATAGACACAAAACGTTAATGATGCGTTGCTATCTGTGTGGCGAGATGGAAGTTAATGCAAAGTAGAACACAACAGCAACGAGCATTGAGGCTATTGCGGCCACCACTTTACCTAATCCTAAGTACAGCTGTGGTACCAAACCCAGGCAAGAGTTGCGGAATTCTCCTTTCTCTTTCCTTTCCCTTCCTTTCTCTTAGTAGTCACGTTGGTACTTCGTAAGTTTCGTAAGTTTTCGTAAGTTTGCCGTGGATGTGAAAATATCCACTCTGCGTTCTAAAAAAATTAAAATGGATGGCCTTTTTTCAAGAAAGTTGAAAGTTGGCATGTGTGTATTTATTATATACGTATTTATATAATATATGTATTTATTATAGATGAAGGCAGAAGGATACAGATGTCTTCTGCTTGATATTTGTTCTGCGGATCCTTCCCGTAAACCCTCCCGAAAAAAAGGATGTTTCTAATCGGATAATATGTGACTGAGCTCTGAGGTTATAAATACAAGAAAATACAGCCTAATTGAGCACCTCCACTTCTTTTAGTGAAGTGGGTTAAAAATATAATAAAGTCTAGAAATGAATTCCAATTCACACACGTAAAATACAATCATATTAAATTGTCGCACTTCAACTGAAAATCCAGCTGATTTAAGGATATATCACGCTTTAAGCACGAAGCACACTTACTTGACGTCCTTTCATCCCCCAACCCAACATGAATCGATTCTGCATTCTGATTCTGAAATATAATATTTACATTCAACATCAATGCTCCGAGTGAGACCGGCTATACAGACTATTTCTGAATACAGAGCATCGAATATCTTAGACTATTCTATGTAAATAAGTACGTACATATGTATATAAATACAAATACGATACAAAAAACCCTGTCAGATTGTCAAGGGTTTTTTTTGGTACCTAAATACGATTATGTAGGTACATTGAGTGAGCAGACTAGAGACCTAATAGAAGCCCCATTGTTCTGTTAACACATCAGACTAATAGATCTTATGAGGAATCCAAACCGAAATACAAGAATGAGTATTGACCAGTCCAGTGAACTGTAAACACGCGCGACATGGTTTGACTTTGAAATAGCCAATCGGGATACCGTATTACTTTTCCCCGCGCCTCAGAATATTGATAGAATTAATTTGGTACAAGAATCAAACAGTATTAGTTTAGTGACTTACGTTAGCAATCCGCGACCGCAACACACTGATGTGTGCGAACTAGTATTAAGGCAAGGCATCACGACAAACGGGAGAAAACTGGTTTGCTTAATCACGTTTTTTTGTATTGATTGTTAAATAACAATTTTACAAAAATTACACGATATACCTAAAAATATTACCTAAAGAATTTGCTAACTCATTACATGATAGAATGTACTTTACTCGATCATATAATATTCCGAAAACAGGCTAAAAAATCTCTAAAACAAATAATTTGTTAACAATATTTCTAATCTTCCACATGATTTTTATATGGTGATATTTATTTCTAAATACAAAAAGAATGTGCTAAATTTTAGTTTTCAGCTGAGGTCCTATATTTATTTATCCGAAAATTAACACGTTCCTAGCGGTTTTAGAACATACCGCGCCACCCATTTTCTATAGAATTGACGCGCGTCGAAATACCTCGCCTTAAGCAATGACGGATGCGAGCGACCGCGTCACGCGACTCAAGTTACACTCGCCGATCATGCGACTCGGTCGCTCCGTAGCAGTACCATCGCGCGCCACAGTCGAGAAGCACATGAAACTCATTGTGTCAAGCAATAGAACACAACCGTCACCAAAAAAATTTGCGGAAAGAGTGGCGTAACGGTTTATCGCAATTATTGATATCGTAAGCTACTGGTTGGCAGCGACAGGCGACCAAAGCTGTCCTGACCAAAGCGTTCTCTTGTCGCGGTTGCCGGTCGCCATGGTCTTCCGTTCGGAATGATACTGTAAGTGCATATATCAGTATATGTACGTTACTTATATCCGGCTTATACAGAATACCAAATTTCTTACGATCAGGCACATACCAGTTACTTAATTCGTTTCATTAAGTAGAATTAAGGTGATGACCTGAAAACGGCTTTAGAGATTTTCTTGAATTTCTACAGACTTTGAAAGTTTTTAGACTTGCTCCGGTAGTCAATGTAACAATGTAGATACAATATATTCCCGTACGCATGCAGAGCCAGGGAGGGCAGTCAATATTATATACTAGTTACTAGTAAGTATAGTAGTATAGTAGCTACTTTTAAGTAGCCGATAGTAATAGGCAAATAGCTAACATTAAACGTACAAATAAAATACGGAAATTTATCTATACTAACATTGTAAAGAAAGAAAACATTTGTATTTTTGTATATTTATAAAGAATAAACAAATTGACTTATCTATCTAACTAGCGACCTGCCCGCGGTTTCACCCGCGCAGCTTATGTTCCCGTGGGAATATCGGAAAGGTTTATACACTAAAACCTTCCTCTTTAATCACTCTATCTATTTAAAAAAACCGCATCATAATCCGTTATAATATATATCATAAGGACATAGGGACAGACAGAGAAAGTGACTTTGTTTTATACTATGTAGTGATAATAAATACTATTGGAAAGTTACATCCTATGCAAGGGTGACGTAGCTACTTTGTTACCCGGCCAAGCAAAAGAAAGTAATGACTTTGGATCACACAAACGAAAGCGCTAGTAATAGCTTTAGTCTATACTAGCTGTTGTCAGCGACTTCGTCCGCACGGACTTCGTTTACTCCGCACTGCTCCTCCCCTGTAGGTGATAGCCTATATATAGCCTATATAGCCTATATAGCCTATATAGCCTATATAGCCTATATAGCCTATATAGCCTATATAGCCTATATAGCCTATATAGCCTATATAGCCTATATAGCCTATATAGCCTATATAGCCTATATGTTGACCCGACCTGTTAGCAATATTCGTGCAAAATTTGAAGTAAATTCATGCAGTACTTTTTGAGTTTACCCCGGACATACATACAGACAAACAGACAAAAATTCTAAAAACTATATTTTTGGCTTCGATATCGATTGTAGATCACGCCCCAAGTATCCTTTTAAAAAATATTCAATGTACAGTTTTGACTTTTTCTACGATTTTATTATATGTATATAGATTAATATTATAAATGCGAAAGTTTGGATGTTTGGATGAATGGATGTTTGTTACTTAATCACGCAAAAACTACTGAACAATGAAATTCGACACAGGGTAGATGATGACCTGGAATAACACATAGGTTATTTTTTATACCGGAAAAGTTAGGTGATCCCGTGGGATTCGCGCTGCCACCATAAACTTTTATAATGCAGCGGGCTGTACGCTGCAGTTAGTATTATATAAATACCGATCCAAAAATACAGAAATGATCATCACACAAATACCGTGCCGTGCCGTACCGTAACCATTTGCTATTATGTAGCACTTGGTTACGGTACGGCACGGCACGGGTTTCAGTATATTTTTAATTAGAGTTCCATAATTAATACGACAATAGTATTAACTATGTAAACAGGTTGTTCGCACACAGTACGTGATGTTTCGGCCATCGACGAGCCGCGGTTTGTGGACATTCAAACGAGTTATAATTCACTGTAACGGGTGAGAATTAAGGTGGGATTTACTGTTTTACCTTTACTCGGGACTTTTATCGATGTATTTATTCTTTCTCTACACATAGAAATACAAAACAATATACAATTATATTCCAACAATTAACAAACTTAAGAAAGAAAAAGCTACATAAAGTATCTTAACGCCCATATACCCGAAAAGGTAGGCAGAGGTACAACAAGTGCACCCACGATTAGCCGAAGATACTTGGTCCCACAAATGTGATAGGTGGCAAGCCTATCGCCAACCGGGCACTTTCCAATCCCGGGCAACTTTGTGTTTCTCAGAAAACTGAAAAAACACTTTTTTTATGTGCCCGACCCGGGAATCGAACCCGGGACCTCACGTGGTCGACGCTAACGCTGAACCACTAGACCACAGACGCGAAAAACTACATGACTGTTAGATAAGGGATTTTACTGTGTAAGCGAGATTTTCCGTAACAAAATGTGACGTGAACACATTCTTAAGTCATTTAAGACTTGCAACTTTAGAGTTAACTGTATTATTGTTCAAAAAAAGTTCCATATTGCGTTTTTGTCGCATTGAAGTTAGAAGGAAATAGTAGTTATATAAGTGTCAACACTTTTCAGATGGACAGCAGCGAAGGCAGTTCCCATTGTCTAGCTGAGAAGAACTTTCCTTTTCCATCCTTGTACGACATCATCAAACTATTAAGTACAATGTATTTGTCGGACATTTTTCTTGTGTAGCTCCAACTCGACAAACCTGATTTTTAACCTGGAACACGAAAGCAAAAGGTAACGACACTATTGCGGCTAGAGTAGATAAGGCGGTGGTACTTAAACTCGGTAGGGTTGCTGCATTTCTTCTACTAAATATTCACGGGGCAAATTACACTTACGGTGGCTTGCACCAAAATGCTTATATTGTTTTAAGTCACTAAATACGTTTAAAGTGACAGCTTTTAAGGCGTTTTGACATTTGCTAAACATGTTTAAGGAACTAAATGCATTTGAGCATTTTGGTGCAATACGCCCTTACTGATTTAATCCAATAAGCAAATTATTTATTTATTTATTTAATACTTTATTGTACACTTATATAATGACAAAAAAATTAAAAGATACTTAAAACAATGCACAAAAGGTAAGCTTATCTCTAACGACAGAGATTTCTTCCAGCTAACCCAAAAAGTGAAGCTAGGAAAGGAAAGTGGAAGGCATCGTGCACAAGCATAAAGACAAACATAAATATATAAATTACGTTGAAATTCTAATTATTCATACATTGCAAGGATAAGATAACACATTGATAAGAAAAGGCTAAAACGCAAATTGATGACTATAGTAAATTATTTGCTTTCTTTGGCTTTATTATATTAATAGTTAGTGACATGTGTTTTACGAGATTCGTAATAAATGGATACGCCTTTCAAGGCAATTTCTTAGCTTGTCAGCGTTGTAGCGAAGCACACACAGAAATACAGTTATAATACTTATCTATGAAATAAAATCACTGCAAGGCTAATTTTTAAAGCCTTGTCATCTCTTTCGGTACGATAAAATAGCTTCACAAGATAATTTATTACTTTTTCACAGTATAATATATATACAAATGTACGGCAATTTTAACATTGATAGGAGCGTATGCTCATGTGTGGCGACACGTTTCCTTCCCAATACCATATCTATCGGTATTCATGTGGTCTATGCAGGAAACAGAGGAAGAGCTCTCTAATTTTCTAGTTATTTTTATTTAACTTAAAAAATAGTATTTTTTTTCAAATAAACCCAAAATATATCCTTTAGTTCAGATATCTTCAGCTGGCCTGATTTATAATTTAGCACTTGGCAGCTAAAACGGCGCTATAATTTGGGCATTCGTTGCCAAGTTGCTTTTCAATTTGACTCAGCGATGGCAATTTTAAAAAGGATTTTGTATCAAATTTTGAACTACGATATATCTTAACGCTTTATTTCGTACGCGAGCGAACGAATCTTAAACTTCATATTACACGTAGATTTGCCTTACTCTCTGTCACATCACTTTACAAGCTTCCTTTGAAGAATAAGCCATCTCCCATTTTATCCGGAAGTTTGTAAAAAGTGAACGATTTTATCTATACATATAATAAAATCGTAGGAAAGTCAAAACTGTACATTGAATATTTTATAAAAAAAAAACTTGGGGCGTGATCTATAATCGATATCGAAGCCAAAAATATAGTTTTTAGAATTTCTGTCTGTTTGTCTGTATGTATGTCCGGGGTAAACTCAAAAAGTACTGCATGGATTTAATTCATGCAAAACTATTTTGCATGAATATTATTAACAGGTCGGGTCAACATATAGGCTACATATTATCACGCTATCACCTACGAGCGAGGAGCAGTCCGGAGTAAACGAAGTCCGCGCGGACGAAGTCGCAGGCAACAGCTAGTATAATATATAAGGAGCTCTCTACCATTGGGTAATTTTCAAGGCCACAGTTTTACGGTTTTGTGAGTAAGATAGCTTTCGATAAAAAAATTAACGATTTTTTTTTTTTTTTTTTTATATCATAAGATAGCAAACAAGCAGATGGCTCTCCTGATGGAAAGAGTCAACCATCGCCTATAGACACCAAAGATGTTAATGGTGCGTTGCTATCTTGTGGCGAGGTCTAATGCCACATGCATAAGTTTACCGGCTACCTTACCCTCCAAACCGGAACACGACAGCGACAAGCACTGACGCTATTGCAACAGGAATAGGCAAGGCGGTGGTACCTGACCCGGGCGAGACAATGCAGAACTCTACCACCTAGTAGCCACGATGGTAGTGACTCGATAGCCATTCGGTCGCCTCTTACGACCTGCCTGGCAGAACGGCAGTTGGCCTATTCTACAAAGGAGGCCGGGACCAACACGGCGAAAAATTTTAATTCTGCCTCTGTGGTCCTGTGGTCTGGTGTCGGTGTCGGTGTTGACCACATGAGGTTCCGGGTTTGATTCCCGGGTCGAGTGAGTATAAAAATGTGTTTCTGAAGAACAATTGGACAAGTGCATGGTTGGCGATAAAAATGTATCTGTCTCTTAATAATAATAATTAATAATTTTCTATCTCTTAATAATCCTAATAAATAATAAGTAATAATTTTCTCTTGATAAATGTATCTATCTCTTATACACACCAAAGACGTTAATAATAGTTGGAATTTTACATACATAAGTTTACTAGCTACTTTACCCTTCACACCTAATCATGATGGCGACAAACACCGAAAATATTGCGGAATTCTATCATTTAGTTGATAGTTGCGACGTTAATGACGTAATTGCTTTCTCACATATTTTACGAGATGCCTAGCCGTAAGAGTGGTTCCAATCGTCGATGACAAGGCTATTTCGCAACGGCTTGACTCTTTTGGCATTACGCAGAGACGTAGGTTAAGCTCTGTATCTTCTATCGTAAATATCATGATTGTACCAACGAGTTTTTCGAATTAATTCTTGCCGCTGAATTACATCATCGAACATTGCATTAAAATTTTAAATTCTACCCTCACAATCTCGATGTTTGGAAATCCACAATTGTGCGTTTCTCTCGACACTTTTTACCTCGCACTACTCTGTTGTGGAATCAATTACCGGCAGGAGTGTTTCCAAACGGATACGACATGGACACCTTCTAGAAAAGAGCTCATTCTAAACAGGCCGACAACGCCACTGCAAGATCTTTGGTATTAAGAATGTTCACACGCGGCGATCATTTGCCATCATGTGTATTGTGTACCTCCTGCCCCTTTGCCCTTTCTATAAAATAAAATCAGTTAACCTATTTAAAAATGGGCCCGAAAGAATATGTGATCATCCTAATAAAATAATCTCTTTCATAAAACATTTTTTGTTTTGCATTCCGCGAGTGTCACATCTTTCATAAATATAAATATATACCACAATACTCTACAAAACAGTTTGAAAAGGAAAGTTCCCCCGAGAGTTTGGCTGAACAGAATACAGAGTTCATTTTATATTTTCCCTATTTTCGTTATTTTTCTTAGATCGCATTCTAGGAATGGCGCCGCCGAAGTACGTTACTTGTAAATTATTTACGCCAAAATATAGGCATATTGACATCTGACACCTGATTGCAATGAAAGTATCTTCACGCCCATATCCCCGAAGGGGTAGGCAAAGATACAACAAGTGCACCCACGATTAGCCGAAGATACTTGGTCCCACAAATGTGATAGGTGGTAAGCCTATCGCCAACCGGGCACTTTCCAATCCCGGGCAACTTTGTATTTATCAGAAAACTGAAAAAACACTTTTTATGTGTCCGACCCGGGAATCGAACCCGGGACCTCATGTGGTCAACGCCAACGCTGGACCACTAGACTGATCGCAATGAAAGTGATAGGAAAGTAAATTATATAATACTCCCTTTAAAATATAACTTTTTAGAAAGAAAGAAATAATTTATTTTCCAGAATATGGGAGATACAAGTTATTAAAATTTAAATAAGTTACCAACATATTCTACCATGATATGGTGTGCAAATATTTTAAAATAATAATCATTTATCATTAAACTAAAAATGTTGTGAGTCGATTTTTTACAATTACTACCGGATCGGAACGCGGCCACACACTGAGAAGATCCGGCGGATGAAACTCAGTGGGCTTGTTTTTTTTAAAATTATATTTACATGATACAATTACAAACATTATTTCACATCACAACTTATTTCTAAAATTTACAAAATTCATTTTTTGTTTAATTAAAATATTGACATTTTAGAAACTTATAATCAATTTATCAATACAAAATGCATGAGAACGTGATAATGTAAGAAATAAAATAATGTAAGAAACAATCGATAATTATCAAATCCCCCGCCTTCGGCCGGAACGCGGGCTATCGGGCGGGTATCAGAATATACAATCTGCCGTTCTGCAAGGCAGTTCGGAAGAGGCGAACATTTGGCTATGTGAAACATTATCATCATAGGTACTAGGTTATAGAGTTCAGCATAGTCTCGTCCGGGTCTGGTACCACCGTCTTACAATTTTCTGCTGCAATTGTGTCAGTGCTTGTCACTGTCGTGTTCCAGTTTGAAGGGTAAGTTAGCCGGTTAACTTATACATGTTGCATTAAGACTAAGCGCATGCATTGCGACAAATTGGACACTTTCCATCGTCGGCACTTGGTGAAACTGCGTTTTGAAATAGATATGACAAATAAACTCACTTGTACTTCCAACTTCACATGAATTTTATGTAATTTTATACACCCAACCGGTTTCGATTATCACAGTATCATTAGGGATGTTTTACGCAGTTATTAGATACTACTATTACTAATAAATAATAAATAAATAAATATTCACGGGACTTACACTTACTGATCTAAACCCGTAAGCAAATAATTTGCTTGTGTTATGGGTGTTGGTCAACGATACTAATACATAGAAATACATATATAAGTACTGGAATATATTTAATAAACATCCAAACCCGGAAATACATACATTTATGCTTATCACACAAACGCATGTCCCCGTCTGGGATCGAACCCGAGCCCCATTGATTGTGTAGTCAGGATCGCTAACCACTCGACCAACGGGGTGGTCATACACTAATAACTACATACTACTCCTAAAAACTATGTAAAACATCCCTGATGATGCTGTGATAAGGGAAACCGTAGGCGTATCATCTAACGTTTGCAATTCGCCAGCGATCAGCGATGACTCTTAAACGTAATGAAAAAATCATCAAAAACGTCGCCAATTGCTTGCTGGTTACTAGATGCACTTTTTGCAGTGTAACAGCATCAAAATTAATCAAGCGGCAACGACTACCACTAATGTACGAGGCTGTTATGTGTCTTGCAAAAACTAAACAATCACGATAATGTCGCATTGCGAGTTACGTGATCACCCCGCCGGTTGGGTGTATAAAATTACATAAAATTCATGCGAACTGGAAGTACACTGTACAAGTGAGTTTATATGCTACTAGCTGACCCGGCAAACTTTGTTCCGCCTTAATGGCAATAAATAAGCAGTTTTTTTGTAAAAAGTATCCTATGTCCTTCTCCTGGCTCTAAACTACCTCCCTGCCAATTTTCAGCTAAATCGGTTCAGCCGTTCTTGAGTTATAAGTGGAGTAACTAACACGACTTTCTTTTATATATATATATATATATATATATATATATATATATATATATATATATATATATATATATATATATATATATATATATATATATATATATATATATATATATAATAATAATATATAGATATAGATATCGTCGTCGATGCTGCAATACCGCATAACTAACAACAGACAATACCACGTAACTTAGATGTGGCAAATTTTACAGGAGAACGAAAAAACTGTAAATCTTCTCCAATACTAATCAAATACGTGTCTTAACTTTTAGCTATTTAGAACAGTGTATTAGTGAGCTTATATAAATAATATCTAATTGAATCCAATCAATATTAAGCTAAAAAATACATCATCATACAAATACAAATCTAAAATTTGATACTTTTGTACTTCCACGTAATTATCCACTGTTTAATTAGTTACGCGGCATTGCAGTATCAACGAGGATATGTATTTCATTGCGACAAAGACAGCAAACGCATCATTGACATTTTTGTCCTATTAGGAGAGTCATCGGTCAAATGCGGTGATAGAAAAAACTTGTCTTACAATGGAAAACAACATGATATTTTTAATGTTATTACAATGAATATCAAACAAACAGATATTTCTTCTGATGAAAAGGTATAACCATCGTAGGTACCAATGATGTTAATGGTGCATTGCTATCCGCGTGGCAGGTTTAGAGTTTCATAACCTTCAGGAGAGTCGAATAAATCTCCATAATAATGCTCCACGCATTAGTGGCAAGCAGCATAACAGGTCTTCTCACAATCCTCCGTCCGATTAATATCATCCGGTCATTTGGTGCTTATTTTTTTGGTTATCCTAGGTTTCGTGGTGCGATCAGCCTAGTTGAGTGAAACTCATGGCAGACGATTAGAGAACAGAGCGGTGACTTCATCAGGTTATCTCCTCCCCGCTTCTAGTGTGAGGACATCCTAAGGATATGGCTTCCTGTCAGATATTGTTGTCCATAGCGCTAGTCCTCCGATGTATTCAAAGTAAGAAACATCGGTTTTGCTGTAGACGTTTTTAGCAGTTCTGGTGTCAAATTCTTCAACCTTCCATGCGAAGAACCCACAGAATTATCGAGTTTTTGACGTGTCGTGGAGCATCAACGATTTTTCTTAAGCATTTGTTTTGCTGAGCTATATTTTTTCTGTTGGTACTGCTCAGGAACTGAAAACAAGCAGGAGCAGCGTAGGTTTTTTTTTTTAAATTATTTATTTTATAAGATTCAGAAGAAGCAAACTGACAGATGGATCTCTTGATGGACGGGGTCAACCATCGCCTATATACACCAAAGGTGTTAACGGTGCGTTGCTATTTTGTGGCGAGGTCTAATGCCACATACATAAATTTACCGGCTACCTTACCCTCCAAACCGAAACACGACAGTGGCAAGCACTGACGCTATTGCGGCAAACAAAGGTAGCCAGTAGAAGATATTTGTTTGTCTTTCGCTTGTTTATTGTTTGTCAACATGTTTGTTACATGTTTCTTTTTCTTAGCAATGTCAAATCACGTTATTATGTTGCTTTATTTAGTCTCGCTAAGTCAATTTATTCGTTCAACAATACATTTGAAAGGTTTTTGTGTTTTATAATTTCGAGTTTTTCCAATATATTTAACAATCCCTTGTGACATGTATGATTTTTATAAATGAATGATTTGTTGATAAAGTATGTCCAGTTTTCAGAAGGCGTTTCGCAAAATGAAACTTATTGTGATGTTTTTTTTTATATCATAAGATAGCAAACAAGCACATGGGTCTCCTGATGGAAAGAGTCGACCATCGCCTATAGACACCAAAGATGTTAATGATGCGTTGTTGCGTTGCTATCTTGTGGCGAAAACACATGCATGAGTTTACCGGCTACCTTTCCCTCCAAACCGGAACACGACAGCAACAAGCACTGACGCTATTACGGCAGGAAGAGGTAAGGAGGTGGTACCTCACCCGGGCGAGACAATGCAGAACTCTACCTCCACTACTCTCTTTTAAAAGTGGATATATTATGTTCCTTAAAATGTAACCCGAAACTGCGACTTGTTTGTTCGATGTACACGTTGTTGCAATCAGAATATACTAGTTTGTCAACACTTCCCATCCCAGAGAAATACTTAATATGCTTGGATTTTTATGGTAAATAATCAGAATTAGTGTTTTAGGAAATGTGGTGTATATTTTGTTATTGTTGCTCGAAAAAATTCAAACTAGGTAGGTATATACAACTACAAATCATTTGCTACAATTTATTCTTGGCGTAGATGGTTAAAATTGAAAAAGAAAGTAAAACATCAGTTATGATTACCGTTACAAACGCTTATACTTATGTATTTATCTGCAGCATGTTTTTAAAATGTCAACTCGATGGACATTTTGTTTTTTGTTTTATGGAGTTTTTCGTTCTCAACGGGACTTTTATAGAACAAATGATATTGCAACAGAATCTAGACTTAAAAATCTTTGCAATAAGTACTCTAGAACAGTCGGCCACCAATTACGTGAATTAAGGCACACCTCTATACAAATGTTGGCCATGTCATTTACTTTTAATTATAGATTGGTCTCGCGGCGCTTGACAAAATACCGCACTGTCTAAAACTACTCCATGAATGCGGCAACTCAATATTGTAGTGTGTGTGATATGACAGTGTGCAAATGGATAACAGTGAGTAGTGTGCTCTTAGAGCTTGCATTGTGATTGGTCTGACTGAATCGGGTACGCCAATTTCGGCGTAGTATTTGTTGCCGCATTTGACAAGTACGTCGGCGGTATCTAGTCAAGCACAGCGAGACCAATTATTTATCTAAGCTTTTAATCTTAAATCCCACTTTAGAACCACTTTCATTGAGCCGGAAGAAAAGTACTTTATATTCAATTAAATATGTCATTAAATATATTTTGACCGCCCCGTCGGTCGAGTGGTTAACGACCCTGACTACGCAATCAATGGGGTCCGGGTTCGATCCCCGGCAGGGACAAGCAATTGTGTGATGCGCACAGATGTTTGTATTTCTAGGTTTGGGTGTTTATTAAATATATTAGAGTATTAACATATGTATTTCTATGTATTAGTATCGTTGACTGACACCCATGCTACAAGCATATAATTTGCTTACTTTGGGGTCAGAACAATTCGTGTAATTTGTCCAGTGATATTTATTTATTATTTATCTATTTATATTGCAAATGGCTTGACTAAAAAATTTCAGTCTAGAATATGATTAATTTTATGAGTTTAAATGATTTCAATAATTAATTAATTAATCAAATTTTATTTCAGACATTTCATCTATATAATGTTAGTATCATTTCTTAATAATCATTTTAGTAGGTTACATAGTTTTTAACTTTAATGATTATGTATAAATGATTAATAATTATTTTTTAGAAAATATAATAAGCCTCCAAGAAAAAACCCTATAACCTCTAGATTACAGATAATGTAATAAGGTATTCATATGTTAATCTTCCCACCACTCAGAATATGGAAGTAAAAATCTCCTAAACTTTGTTAAAATAAACATTGTCATTTAAAACAAGGAGCTTTCAGCAAATAAAGAACAAACTTGGAACACTTTCTCATTATTTTTTGCGGCATTTCCATTTGCGCTAATGAGATTTTACGATATCGCTGCCTGAATACAGCGTTTTGGCGTCATTAACGAGGGTTTGTGGGTTAAAAGTACTGTTTTGTTTATAATCTATGGTTTTGAATAAAAATTCAAAGGTGACGCTCCTCAAACTGAATTTGTCATTTAGATTTAACGACTTGATATCGTCATAAAAAGTCTTTTTTATGTATCATAGGATAAAAACAAGCAGCTATCTGCTTATTAGCAGATGGCAATAGATAAAACAAGCTATACACTCAATAGTGACAAATACTGACGTTTATGAGGCAGGAAAAAGTAAGGCTGATAAACCAAATTCGAGCGAAACATTGCAGAACTCTACCAAGGAGTAATCATGATGATAATCATAAAAAGGTATCTTCACGCCCGTATCTCCGATCACATGAGATCCCGGGTTCGATTCCCGGGACAGGCAATCTAAAAATGTGTTTTTTCTGTTTTCTGACAAAAACAATGTAATCCGGGATTGAGTAAGTGCCCGGTAGTCTATAGGCTTGCCACTTATCACATTCTGAGAATAAGTATCTTCGGCTAATCGTGGGTGCACTGGTTGTACTCTCCGCCTACCTCTTGGGGATATGGGCGTGAAGATACTTTTTAAAAGGTAACAAACTCTCACTTGATTAACCGGTTAATCAATAAGAGGAATTAAACCGGTAACATGAACATGAACTAGGTACTTCCAAACCATTGAAGCGACAAAATTTTTAGATACACTACATATATAAGTGCGTTATGATAAAAAATAAGGAAAGAAAAAGTAATATTCTCCATACAGCTTAAGTGCGCCTTAAAGATTTATTCCGTACTTAGGCCCTTTGTACAATGGACCCATAAATATTATTTATAGGGATTATATTAAAAGAAATTACTTTTAAAGTTTAATGCCGGGAACATGCCGTGGACATATTTCACGTATAATTTGGTATTATGTGGCGTTAGAAGATCCATTCTAATAATATCAATGCATAAGTCTGTATATATGTTACGCTTTCACGTCAAGAGTTGGTCTGTATCAGTCAAAAAAAAAGAATCGTCTTTTTTGCTGGTACTACATACTACAACTCTTGGTTGGTACAATTTCTTACAAACGCTGGCCACTTGTTTTGTCTTTACAAATAAACAAAATTGGAGTGTCTGTTTATAATATTAAAATAACTGCCATTAACTGAATGCATATGGATGTTATCGATCATATAGCAAAGAAAAATTGCACCATGTCGAGCCTGTCGACACTAGCTCAGTGGTAGAGCGTCCCGGCTTTAGGGATACGGTCGCAGGTTCAATCTCTGCGTGTCGATATTTTTCTTTGTTGTTTTTAAAGTTTTTCAAGTTTCCAAGCACGAGGTGAGTGCTATAACACAAAAATAATTAAAAAATAATAATTAGAAACACGGTACATATACCAAAATAACATTTTTTTACCATTTTTGTTTATCTGTTTGTTTCGGCTAATCTCTTAAACGGTTGGACCGATTTTGACGGGACTTTCACTGGCAGATAGCTGATGTAATAAGAAGTAACTTTTCCATGCGAACGAAGTTGCGGGCACATCTAGTTTTAATAAGATATTCGATGGAGACATAATATCTAATTTAACCAAATTACAATATGTTTGTTTGTGGGAGTACATTGTAGATAAGATGATGTTCACTTGAGTATTTCCAACCAATTTCGTCTGATCTCTCATTAACATTTTGTTCTTGGGACCCGTCGATATATATATGTACATGTGATGTACATCTATATATATATATATATATATATATATATATATATATATATATATATATATATATATATATATATATATATATATATATATATATATATATATATATATATATAGATGTACAGATAATAAATAGAAGACCCTAGCACCAGTACCTCAAGAAATAATCAAGCAATGTAAATGCCCCTTCCGCCGCATGCTATCGCATTTCTGCTATCGTTCTCACTTTAGCAAATGGCGGTTTTTAACGAAAGAAAAGGATAAGGCGATAGAAAAAAGCGATGTCTCTCAATCCTAAATCGATAAACCGATTTTGGTGACATTTGGCATGAAGAAAAATCGGAGGTAAATTAAATTTTAAATATCGGTGCGTAATAACAAAACAAAAAAAATCTGGCCAAGTACGAGTCGGACTCGCGCACGAAGGGTTTCGCACCATCCCTATTCAAGTTTACCTGTTTACTAAGATCGAGTAGAAGTTACTTAAATATTATGTTTGTGGTATGGGAGTTCCCCCTTTAATATTTACTTTAATTTTATTTAATTATATTTTTTGAAAGGTAATTTTTTTTTTTATATCATAAGATAGCAAACAAGCAGATGGGTCTCCTGATGGAAAGAGTCAACCATCGCCTATAGACACCAAAGATGTTAATGGTGCGTTGCTATCTTGTGGCGAGGTCTAATGCCACATGCATAAGTTTACCGGCTACCTTACCCTCTAAACCGGAACACGACAGCGACAAGCACTGACGCTATTGCGGCAGGAATAGGTAAGGCGGTGGTACCAGACCCGGGCGAGACAATGCAGAACTCTACCACCTAGTAGCCACGATGTTAGTGACTCGATAGCCAATCGGTCGCCTTTTACGACCTGCCTGGTAGAACGGCAGTTGGCCTATTCTTCAAAGGAGGCCGGGACCAACACGGCGAAAAGTAATATACAACTAATTAATATTCTGTGAAAATTTTAAGCATCTATCTATTACCGTTATTAATATTGAGCAAATATTATTATTAAAAAATAAATAATAATAATTGTATTTTATTTTTTTTATTTTTAGGATTTGTTATTATAGCGTCAACGGAAATACATCATTTTTTGAAAATTACAGCTTTCTAGCTATCACGGTTTACGAGATACAGCCTGTTGACAGACAGACAGACGAACAGACTGACAGCTTCGCTGAGAAGTAAAACGTTACCCTATAACTAATCCTCCGCTGTCTGTCTGTCCGTCTGTCTGTCTGTCATCAGACTGTATCTCATAAACCGTGATAGCTAGAATGCGGAAATTTTCACAAATTATGTATTTCCGTTAGCGCTATAACAAAAAATAAGAAAAATGAAAATATTAAGGGGGTTCCCCACACAATAAACGTGTTTTTTTTCCTATTTTTTAAAGATGATAGTACGGAACCCTAGAACCGGTAAACTAATGCAAGATGTCGTATGCATAAGTTTACTGGTTTTCTCACCCTCTAAACGACACTGACAGACGCTGAAGCTGTAGTCCGCGAGTCACCGCCCTTAATATAATAATAATAATTCATTTATTTGCAAGAATGTGGGTACATAAGATGTTACATTTTTAAACATTGTTTCCATCCACATTTCGTCTAAAGTGACATGGAAAAATATACATAACTTCGATACCTATTTAAAAAACATAATATTTCCAATCTTATTCATTATTAATATCATTTCTTTAATAAATTTCATTTTTTAAATAAATTTGTATAGTAATAAACTTTATTACAATGGAAGGATGGAAAGAAACAACTATCGCCTAATGTAAATAGTGCGTTGCTATCCATGTGGCGAGGTCTTAATGTTTCACGCATGATTTCACCGGGTACCTTACCCTACAAAATGGAACACGATAGTGACAAGCACTGACGCTATTGCGGAAGGAATATGAAAAGCGATGGTACCAGACCCGGGCGAGACAATTCAAAACTCTTCCACCTAGTAGCCACGAGGGAACTGACTAGCATTACCAATAATTTATCTCTTATTATCGGCCTGGCAGAACGACAAATGATCTATCCTTGAAAGGGGACTCGGACCTACATGGGGTTGTCATTTAACCTATCGGTCTGAAACAAAGCAGCAAGTAATTTGTTGGACATTGTGACCTCTTGATAACATTAGTAATTGTTAAACAATTTAACAAAAATAAATTATGTTTGTAGTGATTTCTGTCCTAAACAAAAGTGCTTAAGTACGACGGTAGATAAACTCATTGGTGGAGGAATTTTGTTGAACAAAACATTTTATTAAATTATCTTGTAATTGCTAAAAAAATATGCAAATGGCATTAAGACCTCGCCACAAGTTAGCAACGCACCATTAACATCTTTTATGACAATAGGCGACGGTTGTCTGTTTACATCAGGAGAGATGCTTGTTTGCTGTTTTATGATATATAAAAAAATATGTATCATCAACTTTTGTCGGTAGGAAAGACGCGCTGTGCCGCGCTCCCTCTGCATTGTTATCACCATCTTGCTTGTTTCTCCCGTGAAATAGTTTTGCTGTGTTCCGGAGAGACGGTCAGGACAGCTAGGCAGTGTAATTACTGGCACCGAGATTTAACATCTAATGTCTCAGGATAGGCAACACATAAATGAGTTACCTGGGCTAGTTCCAGGTAAACTAGTTTATGTCCAATGGTGACGTCGACCACTTAACATCAGGTTGCACGTCTGCCAGTTTGGCTATCTAACATAAAAAAAAAAACAGTAGCAGTCGTGGGACTGCCGATAGAAGTGAAAACGGAACTATTAAGTTGAGAGTAATTAAAACTATATGCAAAACATAGCTATAGATATACTATTATCATTAGCATGTCGGTGACGCGAACCGAGGATTTTACCCTCTTCCAAAACGCTCAACGCGCCTAAAGAAGTTTTCACTTCAAAAACTAAAAAACTTATGTATTCTACATAATATTTTCATCATACTTACCTATTTGAAAAACGCAGCGTTTTTGAAAAAAATTGTAGAATATTTCTTAGATTCGCGGAAAGAAGTCGCTCAGGAAGTTTCAAATATGTATTTATTATTTAACAAACAGTGTGATGTCCGGCGGGCTACTGCTGTTAGCTGTTTTATTTACCAAAACTTGACACAACCATAAACCATAAAGCCAGATTCTATTTCAGTGGAGCATTACAAATGAAGAATATTGCTTCAACATTAGTCTACGGGGAAATTACGAGATATATAAGTGAAGGCACATCTTGAATACATAATTTGCTTTTCATAGAATAGGATTTAGTATTCACCCAGCATTCTCTCCATCAAGATATTCGAGAAGGGCTGGCGTACTTCGTCTAGGTTATAAAGCTTTAAATTAAATGAAAATTTATATATAGTAACGATTGCACTGTGGCCGAAATTCGACCATAGAACAAACATTAAGTTCTTTTTTAAGTTTGCCAACAAACTTTATCCGTAAATAGTGTAATATATGTACATTATCGTGTACTAGCTGACCAAACGTTGTTCTGCCAACTTTATGATATTACTTTTTCGTTTTTTTTTATGATTTATTTATTTCGTTTTTTTTATATTATATATAATATTACTTTTTCGTTTTTTTCTACATTTTTTCACCTTTTAAACCTAACCTGAACCTCCATGAATATTTTAAAACCAAAATTAGACAAATCGGTTCAGCCGTTCTCGAATTTTAGCGAGACTAACGAACAGCAATTGATTTTTAGATATATAGACTATGTAGTTGTAACTGGTAACTTCCTTGTGTGACTAAAATCTATAATGATATATATATATAAAGGTCAGTGTAGTAGCTTTTGAGTTTATCCATTGCAAACAAACAATCAAATATTTGGCCGTCCCGTAAAAAATATCTCTATAATATCAGTGTAAAATAAATCCTACATCCCCGTGTTGGTCCCGACCAACACGGGGATGTAGGATGTAGGCCTATTCTTCAAAGGGGCTCGGGAGCCCCTTTGAAGAATAGGCCAACTGCTTTCTGCCAGCCAGGTCGTAAAAGGCGATCGATTGGCTATATGAGTCACTATTGTCGTGACTACTAGATGGTAGAGTTCTGTATTGTCTCGCCCAGGTATTGTTCCACCGCAAAACCTATTTCTGTCGCAATAACGTCAGTGCTTGTCACTGCCGTGTTCCGGTTTGGAGGGTAAGATAGCCGGTAAACTTATGCATGTGGCATTAGACCTCGCCACACGATAGCAACCCACCATTAATATCTTATTTAGGCGAAAACGCAGGTAGAGGTAAGCCTAGTGGAGATAAAAATGAAAAAGCCAAGGGGATATAAGGCCTACAAAGTCTTTGTACCTAAGCATAAATTACCAACCTTTTTGGATGAAAATTTATGGCCAGAAGGTATAACCTTTCGACGTTTTGTTGACGTTAGGGCAAATCGCTTTCGTAGTGAAAGAGGCAAAGAGGCAAATTATACCTAATATATTAGTTTTGTTATAATAAATATTAAATTATGGATAAGGATCACACTACAATAAAACTGGTGAGTTTTAACTGCAAGTCTGTAGCCAGATCTATCGACGGAATAAGAAAATATTGTAACTCAGTAGACGTGATTGCTCTGCAGGAGACATGGCTTCTCCCACATGATGTGGGTTTCGTCGGGACCATTGATCAAAATTTTGAGTACACTAGTAAATCGGCAGTCGACACTTCAACTGGACCATTGAGGGGGAGACCATATGGTGGGGTGGCTATCATGTGGAGAAAAGGAGTGTTTGAGTCGGTTGTTGTATTACCGTGTGAAAGTGTTAGGCTTACAGCTGTGAAAGTGTGTGTAGCGGAACGGTGTTTCTTGGTTTTTTGTGTGTATATGCCCACTGATAACGGCAGTGTAGATAATTTAACAGAGTTTATAGAAGTGTTAAGTGAAATAAACTCTATAATCGAGAGTAGTGAAATAGAGTCGGCAGTTATTCTAGGTGATTTCAATGCACATCCCACAGAATTATTCTTTAAAGAACTTATTGGTTTTTGTGACGAGCGAAGCTGGCTTTGTGCGGACGTGGTTAAGCTGGGGTTGTCTGGTGACACGTTTACATTTATTAGTGAAAGTCACAATTGCAAGAGATGGCTTGATCACTGTCTTGTAACAGAGGCAGCTTCGAATTGTCTATTAGATGTAATAATTAATTATGATGTTTTTTGGTCAGATCATTTCCCAATGGAAATTACGTATAAGTAATTTGATACCGAAAACTGTGTATAAACAATAGAATTTTGTCGATAAGGTGCGGTGGGGGGAAAGAAATAGCCAACAGATAATTAAATATAGTGAAGAATGTAATTTTAGATTAAAATATATTAACTTTCCAATTGAATGTAGAAACTGCTCGGATAGTCTGTGTAGTATAACAAATCATAAGACAATTATTGATAAAATGTATATATGTAAATATTGTTAATATCTTAAGAGATGCCGCTGAAAACAGCTCTGATGTAATAAATTATAATAAGAAATATAAAAAAGTGATCGGCTGGAATAAGCATGTCAGGGAAGCCCACAGAGAGGCACGGCTTAGCTTCCAGACTTGGATAGAGCACGGCAAACCAGATAGGGGGGTTGTGTTTGATAGAATGTATGAAACCAGAAGGCTTTTCAGGACCAAACTTAAATGGTGTCAGAATAATCAAGATCAGATTAAAATGGATATATTAGCTTCTCACCATTCCGAGAAAGACTTCAAGGGTTTCTGGAAACATACAAAAAAGCTGGAAGCTAGAGCTTGCTTGCCTGTGAGTGTAGGGGGTCACGGTGAACCAGCTAAGATTGCCGAACTTTTTAAAGACCAGTTTAGGGTGAATTATCCTTTAGGGTCGGTGTACGCGGCGCATGATAACCTCCCTGAATCATGTGGTGAAATCATGCATTTTACTGGTAAAGAGGTCGCTGAGGTCATCCATCACATGACGAAGGGTAAGTCACCGGGCCATGATGGGCTAAGTGTAGAGCACCTACGTCATGCTGGTGTGCATCTCCCTAGAGTGCTAGCTCTTTTCTTTAATCTTTGTATTAAGCATGCTTACCTGCCTAGAGAGCTTATGAAAACCATTGTTGTTCCTGTACCCAAAAACAAAACAGGTGATGCCTCCGACAAGAAAAATTATAGACCTATATCACTGGCAACTGTTACAGCAAAAGTGCTGGACGGTTTATTAGATCGCATATTTGAAAAAAACATTAAGTTACACGAATCACAGTTTGGGTTTAGGCCGGGACTGTCTACCGAAACCGCAATACTGCGACTAAAGCACACCGTTCAGTATTATGCTACCAGGGGGACGCCGGTTTACTCGTGTTTTTTGGACTTGTCGAAGGCATTTGACCTTGTTTCGTACAACATCTTATGGGATAAGCTCTTGAGGGAAACAAGCACGCCAAGGGAGATTGTTAGCCTAGTTAAGTTTTGGTATCAGCACCAAACAAATCAAGTTAGATGGGCAGAAGCTCTATCAGAAGAATATAGGTTGGAGTGTGGGGTGAGGCAGGGTGGAATTACCTCTCCTAGGCTCTTTAACCTGTACATAAACGCATTGATAGATGAGCTAAACAGAGCCGCAGTAGGGTGCTCAATAGATGGCCAATTTGTAAATAATATTAGCTATGCGGATGATATGGTTCTGCTGAGCCCATCGGTTAGAGCTCTACAGAAACTGATTGCAATTTGTGAGAGGTATGCGATAACACATGGCTTAAAATACAATAGTGTAAAGAGCGAAATTCTTATATTTAAGGCTGGCAATAAAGCTCCAAAGGCGGTACCTCCAATCAAACTTGGGGGTATGGCGTTAAGTACCGTTAGCAAATTTAAATACCTGGGGCACTGGGTCAGCGCAGACCTCTCTGATGATTTGGATGTAGAGAGAGAACGTAGAGCATTGGCAGTGAGATGCAACATGTTGGCCCGCAGGTTTGCACGATGTAGCGCTGAAGTAAAAATTCGCTTATTTAAAGCATACTGCCAAACGTTTTACACGTGTAGCCTGTGGGCCAAGTGCACAAGTAGGGCGCTCAATGCTCTACGTGTTCAGTATAATAATGGGTTAAGGATACTGTTGGGGCTACCTCGGTACTGCAGTGCATCTGGGATGTTTGCTGAGACCCGCATTGACAGTTTTCATGCGATCTTGCGCAAACGTGTGGCCTCGGTGATGCTGCGGGTGCGGAATAGCACCAACGGTCTCCTTAACACCATATTAGATAGAGTGGATTGTCCTGTGGTAAGGCACTGGAACGTATGTCACATGCGTTCCAGAGCGCTTATATTTAATATTAAGTAAAAAGTAAATAAATTAATTTAATAATGTAAATTCTCAATTGTAATTAATAATGTAAGTTTTATAATTTTTTTTTTTTTTTTTGTTTATAATGTAATAAAATCTGAACATTAGCTAATTTAATTATATTATTGTGTTAACACTATAAGCATGTAATATGAAATCTATGGGCATGGTACCTGAAATAAAGATTTATTATTATTATTATTATTATTATTATTATATCTTTAGTGTCTATAGGCGATGGTTGACTCTTTCCATCAGGAGACCCATCTGCTTGTTTGCTATTTTATGATTTAAAAAAAAATCCACATCTCAATCTTATAAGCTAGTTGCACTCAAGAAAAGAAGGGGCGAGTCGCTAGTGATGTATGTCCTTACTTCGTAATTTTTGTACACGTATCGTAATTGATATCATTATAAAGTGGTTTTCCTTATTGAGTTCTCGATACTTGTTTGAGACACGTGTTTATTATACACTGTTTATTATGTTTTGTTAAATGGACCCATAATCACATAATCTGTAGTGTATCATGTAAGCTATGCATATCTATCTAATATGTTTAATCGAGCAATTCTTGTATAGGTGTATATCTATACATAATAATAATAATAATACATATAATAAAAGAGTAGAAAAATAATTTGTGTATTTATATATAACCGACTCAAACATTATTATTAAAATTAATAATGTTTGAGTCGGTTAAAATATCGATAACAGAAGCGAAAAACTAGTTATTAGAATTTTTGTCTGTCTGTCTGTTGATTTGTGCGTCAATCACGCAAAAACTCGAGGGCTCCAAAGGGCTCTAAAAACAAAATGTCATAGATTAATTTTTTTTTTATTTGTTTAATGGCTTTTGACCATTGCTTGGGAGCAATAGGATTCCGCCAATGTCTACGTAGTGACTAAGACACGATGGAAATGCAAATGTGCGGTAGGCTTAGTTAAGTATTTTATTGAGATTTCACCACCACCTGAAACAAACACAACTACTCGAGACATTCACACAAACATAGAGTGTTAAAATAGACAGCACAAATCACATTTCACAATAATAGTTATACTATGTTAAAAGTAACTACAATTTAATGTTAAAATGATCTATATACTGGCTTAAGAGTTGGACAAAAGGAGTATCAATGAAGCATAATAGAGAGTGGATATTCATAGGACGGGGAATGTTAATATATCATATATCGGGGTAATATATCATAAAGAGAGGTGGATCATAGATTAATTATTTAAACTTTTATACTGTCATTTATGACAACACATGCCAGTAGAAAAACTATTAACAATTGAATAACTTTTCGAAAAATAGTGATAAAACTTTTATTTATATTTTTATTATAATACCATATTCTTAGTGTCTAGATGATGTCAGAATGTTTTCAGATTTTGGAATTAAGATTTAATTCCATAAAATATTATTTAAAACCTACGCTCACTGCAGTGCGGCGGCGACGCGCGCATACCGAAACTGCCGCGCGAAAGCCGATTTTCAACATTAAATTAAAATTATAAATAGTGGAGCTATAATTCCGGGAGTTATGAACTTTTTTACCAAAATTTCCTGCTCTTGCAAAATTTTTTATAATATTTAACCTACCACTTATATATTTTGAGATTTTGGCAAAAAATTGGACGGTTATTTTTTTTTTTCACTTTTTTGTTAATAACAATTGCATTTTTTTCATAAAAAAAATTCAAAATACGTCTTTTTTTAGATGTCATTCCGGATCGTTTTAGCCATCAACCATATTTAAAAAAAAAAAACTTGTAACTATTTTTGGCTACTATGTGAGGTGTACAAATTTAAATAAATAAATAAGTTTATATTAAATATATAAAAGTATGTGTTTTTCTATTAATAATCTTGCTTTAGCTATCGATAGAATAGATATGGGATTTATTAAATAGAAATAAATAAAATTAAAAGGTTTATGGTTAGGTATTATAAAAAAAGTTTATAATTAGATACTCTAAAGAGAAGAAGGATTATGAAGTTGAATATTTTATATTACATCGGGCATTTTTTTTTTATATCATAAGATAGCAAACAAGCAAATGGGTCTCCTGACGGAAAGAGTCAACCATCGCCTATAGACACCAAAGGTGTTAATGGTGCGTTGCTATCTTGTGGCGAGGTCTAATGCCACATGCATAAGTTTACCGGCTACCTTACCCTCCAAACCGGAACACGACAGCGACAAGCACTGACGCTATTGCGGCAGGAATAGGTAAGGCCATGGTACCAGACCCGGGCGAGACAATGCAGAACTCTACCACCTAGTAGCCACGATGGTAGTGACTCGATAGCCAATCGGTCGCCTTTTACGACCTGCCTGGCAGAACGACAGTTGGCCTATTCTTCATAAATTGTCAAACTTTTTAAAATTGTTTCGATTGTCATGCAGTAACTCCAAATATCTTCAAAAGTAGAGAGATTCCAGAGCAAGTTGTAGCGAGATAATACCCATATGGTGATCGCGATTAAAATTCAAAAGTCCATGCATTGTATTTAATGGCATGGTCACACTACTCATAGTCAGCGATCTTGTTTGAAACCTGATTTCCATAAATAAACACAAAAACAATGCAGCTCAAGTGAAGTACACGTTACCCTGAGAAGCAAACATGTTTTATGGTTCATAGAGCTGTACAGACTTGATACATTAGTTCAACAAGTCAAAGTTAACAATAAGTAATAATAACTGTTCGAAATAAGTAATTGATTGAAGTACCTACTGTGTGCTAAGAAATTGTTTGGGTAAGTTTTTTTATATTTTTTTTATATCATAAGATAGCAAACAAATGAATAGATCGCTCTCGATGGAAAGTGACAACTATCACCTATAGGCATCAAATGTGTTTATAGTGCGTAAGTTTGCCGGCTACCTTACCCTCCAAACCGGAACACGACATTGACAAGCGTTGACGCTATTATGGCAGGAATAGGTAAGGCGGTGATACTGTAGTACCTTTATGGTGTTACATGCATAATACTGCATACTGGCGACTTTGTCTACTTTTAAACGTAGAACATTTGTTTAGTTTTTATATTCTCGATGTATATAGAATAACTAGCTGTGCCCGCGACTTCATTCGCGTGGAAAAAATTCTAAAATATCCTATATCCTTCTCCTGGCTCTAAACTACCTCCCTGCCAATTTTCAGCTAATTCGGTTCAGTCGTTCTTGAGTTATAAGTGGAGTAACTAACACGACTTTCTTTTATATATATAATATATAAAAAAAGATGTTCGAAGTAATCTTGACGGGCAAAGACATATGCCAGGAAAATAAATGAAGTTCTGAAAAGTTGTGGTATTATTGGAATATATTACTAAAACCCGTCGATCTTCGTGTACCTCAAGCAGCCAAGCAGATTAAAGTAAATCCCCCGGGCAAAAGGTGTTACAATTGGTGGAGTAACACGGCCGGCCGTTATATTAACCCGGCTAGCTGTTACAATACCAAAAGCACGGGCGAAACGTTGCAGAGCTCTACCATCTAGTAGAAACGGTGGTAGTAGCATGTATAGTCAATCGTTCACCTTTTACGAACTGCCTGGCATGGTACGCGCGGGATAGTTTATTAATTTACTTATATCATAAGATGACTATAAATAAAATATGTCTTCTGATGATTAAAAATAGCCATTGCCAAAAAACATGGTACAGCTTTACTAGGCGGTAGAGTTCCACAATGTGATGCCCGGATTTTTTACCAATCGTTGGCAAAAGTTGTTGGAAATAATGTTATTGTTATCCGGTTTGAAAGTCAAGGTATTTTTTATATCATAAGACAGCAAACAAGCAGATGGGGCTCCTGATGGAAAGAGTCAACCATCGCCTATAGACACCAAAGGTATTCATGGTGCGTTGATATCTTGTGGCGAGATCTAATTCTACATGCATAAGTTTACCGACTACCTTACCCTCCAAACCGGAACACGATAGTGACAAGCACTGGCGCTATTGTGGCAGGAATAGGTAAGGCGACGATACCAGAATCGGACAAGACAATGCAGAACTCTACCACCTAGTAGCTACGATGTTAGTGACTCGCATAGCCAATCGGTCACCTTTTACGACCTGCCTGGCAGAACGACAGTTGGTCTATTCTTCAAAGGAGCCCGGGACCAACTGCAACGCGGCGAAAATATGACCTTTTGCCACGGTGTGACATAACACTTCCAGATTTGCAACTATATCCATAAATTAAAATAGTATTATTAATCCGGGGAATATACGGGGAAATATTTTCTGCATATTTTTTTGTGTGACCGCACACGCAGGTATAATATATATGACGTCACCAAAATATGTCTCAGAACTCTACCACCTCGTAGCTACGATGTTAGTGACTCGCATAACCAATCGGTTGCCTTTTACTACCTACCTGGCAGAACGGTAATTAGCCTATTCTGCAAAGGAGCTTGGGACTAACACGAGGAGAGGTAGCCGTAAATTTATGCTGCTACCTTTACCATCCCTCAACCCGGATAGTAACGCCCACTCTCATGTTTGGAACCTGTTGGCAATGGATATCTCTCCATCAGGAGAGCCATCTGCTTGTTTACTATCTTATGTTATAGGAATTGAAATAATAATAATAAATAAAATGATGTGGTGTCGCGGGACACCGGGTAGGAACGAACTTCCTTTGGCTAAACGGCACTACTCGCTTGTGTACGCGACTGTCGCACCTGCGCACGTCTCATTTAACGCTTTTATTCCACGCATTTTTCTTACGGTTTTATTATCACATTTTTTTCAGTTCGGTCGCGCAGCAAAATCCCTATCCCCTCCAAGCCTGCCGTAAGGAACTTTGTTCCAATATTCACGGGACAAATTACACTTACAGATCTAACCCCAAAGTAAGCAAATTATTTGCTTGTGTTATGGGTGTTAGTCAACGATATTAATACATAGAAATACATGTATAAATACTAGAATATATTTAATAAACACTCAAACCCGGAAATACAAACATATATGCTCATCATATAAATGCTTGTCCCCGTCGGGGATCGAACCCGAGCCCCGTCGATTGCGTAGTCAGGGTCACTAACCACTCGACCAACAGGGTGGTAAATGAAAAATTAGTTGTAGCAGTTTATCCTGCGTCAAAATTATATTTAATACTCAATCAAATAATTTTAACGCAGTGAACTGCAGGAACCGACTGCCCATTCTGCAGGATTCGATATCTCACTCATAGATCATCACCAAATTAAAATGGGATAAATTGGGGCCCAAACAAAAAAGAATTTTGAAAAAAATGATGTGGTGTCGCGGGACACCAGGTAGGAACGAACTTCCTTCGGCTAAACGGCACTACTCGCTTGTGTACGCGACTGTCGCGCCTGCGCACGTCTCATTTAACGCTTTTATTCCACGCATTTTTCTTACGGTTTTACTATCACATTTTTTTCAGTTCGGTCGCGCAGCAAAATCCCTATCCCCTCCAAGCCTGCCGTAAGGAACTTCGTTCCAAAAAATCTGTTCATAAATCACCGAGTTCTGAGTTAACAAACATAACAAAAACGCATGTTTTTGTTATGTTAACGCCTTAATGATAACCTCCTCCTTTTGGAAAGTCGGTTATATTACATTTTCTACCTTTGTGTATAAGTTATACTATTGTTAAATTTGTTAAATTTTTGGTGCGCAATAAAGTGTAATAATTCATTTATTAATTTTCTACCTAATATCGAAATCACAAATTATTAGGGTAGGGTTATTGTTTTTATATTTAAATGTGAAATTGTTAAAAAAATATAGTGAAAATCTATAAAGATCACAAAAAAATATAACAAGGTTGTACCCTAAGTTGGTACTTGACTTGTTATACCTGAAGCAATATTTATAAAGGAAAACTATTTCGGATTTATAAACGATTTAGAAACATATATTATATGTATTTTCACGCCAAATTGTAGCAAAGAACCCCTCCATTCTTAATAAAATACTCTTTTTTTGATACATCTACATTCGTAACACTATTTGGTTTCGGAGACCCTTGGAAATGAAATGAAATAAAATGAAAAATTTGCAAGTATATAGGTGTTATAAGTTTTATGAATTAATCAAAGATACCAAGCATGTTCTACCACGACATGGTGTGCAAATTTTGTAAAATTATCATACTAAGTACATATACATGCCACCACATACGTACGTTATATGTAGTTTAAAATGTATATTTATACATTTCTTTGTGTCCCCGGTACCTACGAGTATATTGGCATTGTATATCTGTTTTGTCAATTCTTCGTTACCGATATTTCTAAATGTACGGTTCGATGGATTAATCTCTTTGTTATTTTTTACCGATAATTTCTTTCAAATGCAATCTCTGTCACTACAGTAATGTGATCGTGAAATAAAATTGTTACGCTTTTGATTTTATACGCTATCGCCTCGCAACATTGATCTTGATTTTATACAATTTTTGAAATATATCTATTGCTTCCACGCAAATTCTTTGACATAGAGATAAAATTATTCAGGGCGAGGCAGCTAAAGGCGTTCCGATCCGGTAGTAATCCTAAAAATGTCGACCCCTCAAAAGTGCCTGCAAAAGTTTATTTGAATAAAGCATTTTTTTTAGTTTGAGTTTAAAACTAATGACATTTAGATGCAATGATTTTTCCATTAAGTTTAACAAATTTTACGTTTCTAGTACAATGTAATATAGCAATGAATTTTAAGACAGTTGTAATGGATATGATACATAGTTTTTATTAAATTTATAAAATTACTGCAATTTGCGGCTGAAGTAAATCACCTTGAGATTTTCTAGAGTACTTGCTTTACAACGTTATTGCTGTTCTAACTTCCTCTCCATTAATTAGTAATAAACTTTTATTGTATCACTGGATAGCAAACAAGCTGATAAATCTCCCCCATGTTGGTCTGGGCTCCTTGCCACCTAATGGTGGGAGCACCATTAGGTGGTAGAGTCCCGCAACGTCTCGCCCGGGTATTTTGTACCACCGTTTCCTGGAGCAATTGTTATTGTCGTGTTCTGGTTTGTAGGATGAGATAACTAGTAAACTTAAGCATGGGGCAGTGCCATCCCGCACACGGATAACAACGCATCATGACGGATGTATCCGCACCACAGGTTCACCGCCTGCAAAAATTCTTCAAGTACATTTTATATGTTGGTCGACCATTACTCAAAAACTTGTAAAGCCTTTTAAGCCGTGATAGTTATCCTTTTAATTTCATTATATTTACTACTACCGTGAATTTTTCCCACCACAAAAACCAACCGTTAAGCTGGTAGAGGCGGACACTTTAACAAAAATTAACATTTTAAAGCTAAATATTTCATAAACAAGTCCCTTAATTGAAAAATTGATTTAAAAATTTTCTATATTTTTTAAAAATCTTATCAACGACACCCCACACTAAGGGGTACATGAAAAAAATTTAACATACCTACTTTACAGAGGAGCTACCCTAAAAAATAATTTTTAAGATTTTATGTTACCGCATTATTGCCATGACTAATATTTATTCATGCCAATTTACAGTTTTCTAGTGCTAAGGATCTCTGAGCTAGGCTGCGGGCAGACGGACAGGTGATCGGACATAGCGAAACTAGAAGTGTTCCTAGTTTATTTCGGAACCCTAAAAAGCGGAACAATTGAATAAGGTTCGAAAATATAGTATTTTTCGTACTATAAGTACTAGTTTTTTAAAATATATAGTACAATTGACTAAAATAAAGTACGGTACTATATAGTATCATACGGGAGGTAACCCTGATCGGCATTCATCGCGCCAACCGACAAACTAATTAATCGGAATGAACCGGAGCGTTCGGTTTATTTATTTTATTTTTTATTTAAAATCTATGTACATATTGACCTTTGTATTTTTCCCTGTATAGGTCAATTGAATGTTACATGACACTCCCTGCCAGTCGACTTTTTTATGTTAGTTGGATAGGCAAACTAGCAGACGTGCCATCTGATGGTAAGTGTTTGACATCGCCAATGTTCATAAACTAGTTTACCTGAAAATAGTCCAGGTAACTCATTTATGTGTTGCCTATCCTGAGACATATCGGTGCCAGTAATTACACTGCCTGTTTTTCCCATTTCTTCGAAACACAGCAAAACTGTTTCACGGGAGATAAGCAAGATTGTGGTACCCATGTAGCCGGGAGCGGGGCACAGCGCATCCCTCTCACCGATCAGCCCTCAATCTAAAGAGAGAGTATTTAGGATGGGGTGCACAGAAAAACTTATTACAATCGGTTATTATTAACATTATTGCATAATTAGTAAAAACTTGTGTGATGACATTTTCAAACGCGTTAAAACGCGAAACCGGTTGGTGTTAATAATTGAAAACTAAGTAAAACAGTACAAGAGTTTATAAATATAAATGTTTGAACTGTTAAAATAAATATGCGCCAAGTGCTGACAGTTCAAATTAAATACTGCACAGTAAAATAATATTACCCAAATAATACGGATAGCCAGCACCCAAATTCTCAAAAGAACCAACAATGAGACCATTTACGCATTCCTGCATGGGTAATTACAATAAATCTTTGTAATTGGCCAGTGATATCGCCTGACCCTTAGAGGTTTAGTTTATATAGGGAGCACTTATGATTCAAACGCTGCGTCATCTGGTGGTAAGCCTATTCTGCAGGTTTTTAGATCTTCGTGTAGAAATTATTATCCGCGAAAATCCAAATGTTAGTCGCTAAATAACTCGGAGTTGGGTGGCAGATAGTTAACACCCCCTTGCCTCAGATAAACGTATAAATTTATCGGCCCCGTAAAAAATAAGCTTTAGTCGTTATAAGGCCGGCAAAATACAGCGATTGACATCATCATTAAGCTGTTTCAGCGTGAATTATGAAATCTGCACACACACAAAATAAAGAAATAAAAATTGTTACAATTATTATCCGCGTATCACCTACTTATTTGGCTAATTATTTTTGTTGTAATTATAACTGTCCAGACGAGGTTTATATAAAATAACGTATTAGAAAATCGTTCAGAAAGCTGAGTTCAAACATTAGTATTGTTAAGGCAAGTTTTGTATTATTTTATTCATTAGTTCACGTATAGCTGTGCAAAGCCGGATCGGATAGCTAGTTTATAATATTAGTGAGATTGTTTTTATGATATTAATATTAAGAAATAAAATACGCATCCTGGTTTTTCTAATTTTGTTCCACCCTTTCAGTTAAATGACTACCAAACTTGACTATGCAACTTTCCACAGTGTGATGAGCATAAACCTTTGGATATTTTTAGGGTTCCGTTCCGGGTTAAAACGAAGAAAATGGAACCTTTATAGGATTAATTTTTTGTCCGTCTGTCATACTATCCATCACCATTAACGTACAAAGAGATATTTACGGCCATTTATATGCCGCAAAACGCGTATATTTCGAGACTCTCAAGGGAATCAAAATTTAAAGAGTACTTTCCCTTGAGCTAGATTTATAAAATTTGGCAAGTGATATCATCTTATACTACAAGTACTCAGAAAAATCTAAAATTTATACAGTTGTAATTAAATCACAAAAAAATATAGTCCTTACTTAAAATACGTAATAGTTATTTAGGTTAAGGTAGTAAAAAAAATCCTTTCTCTTTCCTGAAATCTGAGTGGGAGTAATCTCGTGAAAATGACGGAAATGTGTAATAGAAAGCTAAGAAAGCGTATGTTATTTGAATTGACTAATGAACGATCGCTGTTTTAGC
The DNA here is from genome assembly GCA_036924255.1 of Apodemia mormo. Taxonomy (NCBI): domain Eukaryota; kingdom Metazoa; phylum Arthropoda; class Insecta; order Lepidoptera; family Riodinidae; genus Apodemia; species Apodemia mormo. The sequence goes on from JAUPFN010000017.1 coordinate 31,177,089, forward strand.
AAATAAATATATTGATTGATCTTAACCTCTTACATTTAGGACTTTACACATCATATGCGACTATTATCCTACTTAACGTCTTACATTTAGGACTTTGACTATTATAAGACTTGCTCGTTTTTTAGGGTTCTGTGCCTAAAAGCCTCCGCTGTCTGTCTGTCAGCAGACTGTATCTCATAAACCGTGATAGCTAGAAAGCTGAAATTTTCACAAATTATGTATTTCCGTGGCCGTTATAGCAACAAATACTAAAAATTAAAAAAAAATGAAAATATTAAGGGCCCCCATTAAGTCCGCATACAACAAACGTGTTTTTTCGTATTTTTAAAGATGACGGTACGGAACCCTTCGTGCGCGATTCCGACTCGCACTTGGCCCGTTTTTTATCCTTAACTTATTTCCATAGAACTAGTAAATCACCTAGTTTGTGGTTAGATAAATTTGTGTAGTTGGAGTATTGACATGTCTTAAACGAAATAATATTTATAATTTTCGAAAGCATTACTACATTTAGGTAACACAGAGTAAATAAATTAGGAATTTCACTTTTGCAGTAACAGACTCTACGGAAAAACACACTCTAATACCAATTTATTGTGAACAGTAAGCTAGGTCAGCAGAATCTTATGACCATTTGCGTCATGTCTAATTCTGACGATAGTGTAATCTTTGGTTTATTGGCACTACGATGAAATTGATCTACATTGGACCTGCATTACTATGTGTTAAAACAAAACTGTAAAAAATCTGTAAACCGCTTGACCCTGCAGGACATCCCAGAAACTGCCCGCTAAATTGAAGTATTCTAAGCTCAAAAAAATAAACTTAGATTTTTAGACTTCAAAAATCTAAATTTTGTTATAAATGACGGTAATTTCATTTTTGAAAAACTGTATATTTTGAAAAAAGGCTAGAAAGAGGCAATTGTCGCCTGTTGACACCAAAGATTTTTCTATATATATTTGTAAACTAAAGTAGCTTCATGAACAGGTTACCAAAGAAGATAAATATAGAAATATTCTTTTAAATGCTTATAACTAAAATTTAAAAGAATATCTGTATAATACAAAACTATGGAGAGGCCTTGTGAAATTGTCACCCAATAGTCACAAGTCAAGTCAATCGTTCGTTTTTTACGTACTTCCTGGTAGAATGGTAAATAGTTTATATTTCTCTGTTCTTCTAAGGAGTCTCAGATCGACACGGAGAGATAAAAAAAAATACAAACATAAATATGTCTCACATTTGTTTCAGAATCATGGAATTATCTAGAAACAGTCACCAACTAGGACTTCAATGTTGGAAAATGGTTCTTCTAGTCGCAGCACTTGTTTTCTGGACAAATTGTATAGGTATTTATTACTTATTCGATATCAAAAATATTTTTCGGACTTTAAAGTTATTTGTAACATATTTTTTTACTTATAGAGTAACAAACAAGCAAATTACTCTCCTGATAGAAAGAGACAACCATGAAAAAAAACAACGTAATTTTAGAAGAAAAATTTTTAATATTTGAAAAGCTGTAAATTTTGAAAATAAGATTCGATTTTGATTTTTGAAACGCCATTCGACATAGTTTTTTAATACTTAAATATTGTAGAATACCAAAAAATGTTTGGTTGAAAAAGTTTGAAGTTATGTCGAAAAAACACTTTTTTCCAAACTTTTCGTCAACGATTACTCCCAAACGGATAAACCGATTTTGATGCAGTTTATGCATTAGACGTAGTTTTTTGAGGAATAGAGCTGGTTAGTTTTTGTACTCAATCAGTACATAAATCTGGAAGTTATACTATGAAAATAATCTCCTAGGCGGACTTGGTTTAAATTTTCAAGAAGTCTAAGTTGAGTGAAATCCAATCGAATGCCTTTGACCGCGTTTCGATCGGTCCACACACACACACAAACACACACACACACACATACATACATACATACATACAGACATACTGACGTAATCGTGAAAATATTCGGAAAAGGTTCCTAGAACCTCAAAACGTGGAAATCTGGTGAAAACTCGATTTCCGAAAATCGGGACAAATCAGTAACTTCCTTATCTAAATACGTAGTGGGAAGTTAAAAAACGCAAGCAAAAGATATGCAAGCTTATGTCGTATATTTTGCGATGGGACATGGGAATCAAAACTTGTAGGGTAGCTACTTCCCGTTAACCTAGAATCATGTTTATGTATACGTTACATACCTGGTTCGGAACCCTAGATATGTGAGTTCAACTCTCGCTTGATTGATTTTTTAAATTAAGTATTTATTTATCTTTTTGTATTTGCATGAAGTCATTTTTTTAATACCTGAATAATTGTATTGGCATTGACATTTTTTTTAAACTACTACCGGATCGGAAACGTGGCCACACACTGAGAAGATCCAGCGGAAGAAACTCAACGGGCTTGTGTTTTTTCATGTTTCATTTTTTTTAAAGGTGTGATATAATTTTAATTAATTTATTTATTTTACTAGGTATTCATTTTGCCATTTTGAACTGCAAATTTAAAAATAATCTAATGCAAATACAAAAACAAAAATTACTTAAATACGATAGATACGAAATTTAGTACACGTGCTTGGACGCTTAAATAGATCATCAAACTCAAATATCCAATTTCAACAATATTACATAATGTACATACATGTCAAATGACATGGCTCTGGCCGATATTACGACAAGTAGTAAAGTTTGTGCTACAAAATATAAAAACTGACTGAATAAATGCTCGGTACAGTATATTCACAAGGGAATAATGAGCATTATATTTTATTTATTTAATTCGAAATTTATTTTATTGGACTTTATTTATCTTACACGAGGGTATAACAAATAAATATCATGTAGGCTGACAAATGACAAAGAAAAGTTGGTAGTCGGCAAACGGACGAATTTATAACAAACGAATACATTTTTAACGCGTACATTGCAAAGATTGAAAAAACACGTAATTTCTTTTAAACATAAAAATTGAGGTTTTTTTTTTATATCATAAGATAGCAAACAAGCAGATGGGTCTCCTGATGGAAAGAGTCAACCATCGCCTATAGACACCAAAGATGTTAATGGTGCGTTGCTATCTTGTGGCGAGATCTAATGCCACATGCATAAGTTTACCGGCTACCTTACCCTCCAAACCGGAACACGACAGCGACAAGCACTGACGCTATTGCGGCAGGAATAGGTAAGGCGGTGGTACCAGACCCGGACGAGACAATGCAGAACTCTACCACCTAGTAGCCACGATGGTAGTGACTCGATAGCCAATCGGTCGCCTTTTACGACCTGCCTGGCAGAACGGCAGTTGGCCTATTCTACAAAGGAGGCCGGGACCAACACGGTGGGTTTTGATTAAGGCATAAAGGAGATTGAGCTTGCTCAATTATCCTTGGATAATTCGCAGATAATATGTATAGTAAATGTTATTTTTTATTAATATAGACAGTAAAAATGCCAAGTTAAAATGGCGTGAAACAATAATAGCCGAAGAAAGTGAGATAATATCTTCATTACTAAATGCTAAATTATTTTTTGATCTTTTAAGTACATACAAAGTGTCTTCGCAAAATCTTAGCTCAGAAATCTGTCAATCTAACTTAGATTTCTGAGATTAGCAGCTGTTGTACTAAAGACACCCAATGACAAGACTACTAAGGATAGAACTGATTGTTTACGTTAACCTTATCTAAATTCCAACTTTATTTAGCTACTATTTCCCAAGTTAAAAAAATATTTTTTAAATGCGGATAAGTTAAAGAGTTGATATAGAATCTTATGGAATACACCTACCTATTAAACTTTAAGATAATAACTAAAAAAACGATGTATGAAATCTTGCCCGTGTTCTTTATTGGTATTTTAATGTAAATGTAGGTAATTAAAGTTTTGTACAATGGTAACACTTAAATATGATTGACTTCTATGTCAATCAAATTAAATTCTCAATATTTTTAAATGATCATTCCTAGCGATATATTTTTTTAATTAATTTAAAAAAACGTATAAAATTATTCTAGTTTATATAGTATTTATCACTCCTAAAGACACGCAAAAGATGTTTAAACTCAAAATCACCCGTGTTTTTTATTTATCGTATGTTAGTAAGTATTCGCCTTACCAACGCAACGCTAATCTTTATTGTTTTGATGTATGAATGTTTGTTACGCAATCACGCAAAACGGCTTAACCGATTTTGATTAAATTTGGCACACATGTAGATGGTGACCTCGAACAACACAATGAATATTTTTTATCTCGGGAAAATAAGTTATTCCCGTGGGATTCGCCAATAAACTTTTATAATAAAACGAGCTGCAGGATGCAGTTAGTGTTATATAAACTAAATTAAGATTCAAATTATTTGTCTTTATTCGGTGTTCTCCAGGTGCGTTTCTCCCTAACCTCTCAGAATCATGCTACCGTTGCCTCTGTTACGTGTCCACGCGCTGTGATCAATCCCATACCTGCACTGGCGGCTACTGCGGCCCCTTCAACATCTCCAGGGTGTACTGGATAGATGCCGGTAAAGCGACGCTACCTGACGACGACCCAGAGAGGAACCATGGTAACTTGAAGACCAATATTTATGAAACCGATGTCTTTCTTTTCGGCGGCATCGCGGATATCACACAAAACAGTTCGTGGGCAATGGCAAATTTAATTAATTTTACTTTTTATTATTTATTTATTTAACATTTTACTGTACACAGAAAATAGCACAATTAGGAGAAAAAAAACATAACGTAAGTACAGTGGGTGAGTTTATCTTTACTTAAAGAGATTTCTTCCAGCCAACCCGTTAAACGAGATAAAAGTATGAAATGATTAGACTTGGTGTACAAAAAATAGATATCATGGTTACATAGCTAAATATTTATTTATGACTAGCTGTTGCCAGCGACTTCGTCCGCGCGGACTTCGTTTACTCCGCGCAGCACCTCCCCCGTAGGTAATAGCGTGATAATATTTAGCCTATATGTTGACCCGACCTGTTAGTAATATTCATGCAAAATTTGAGGGAAATCCATGCAGTACTTTTTGAGTTTATCCCGGACACATTGACTTTCCTAGGATTTTATTATATGTATAGATAAATCATAAAAAATACAAACTATATTATAGAAAACTTACAATTCAGTTAGGAAGTGTTATTTGACGGAATGACGTTTTTTAAAGGAATCAAAAGTCTGAGAAAGGCGAATTTCCTCACTGGGTAGAAAGTAGGCATGAATCATTTAACAGTTAACATTAATATGTTAACTGTGAAATTAGTACGAGATTTAATTATCTCGTACCAATTTTTTTAACAAATAACAACTATTATTTATATCAGCAAACAGTTAAAATTTTATGCATCACTAAAATTACCAATAACTTGATATAGGATAATAATGTTATTAAAAATATTTGAGAGAGCTTTTTTCGCTCGCTACCTTGATTTAGGATAATAATAACTGTTAAAAGTTATAAAACTATTCCAAAGAACCTTTTTTTGGTTGCTAACTCGATAGCTTTGCGTTTATGCTGCTTCTAATACTTATTATAGGCTACTGATATAATATAACATAAATAAATAACTGTTAAATATTAAATAATTAACAATAATTTCCATGCCTAGTAGAAAGTGCTTACAAACTTAGACCCGGATTACACTTTGAGGAGTGCGAGTGTTTAATGCAAGTGTAAGGCGGATCCAGAGAGAGGGTCATGGGGGTCATGACCCCCCTAGGCAGGGGTCTAGGTATGTATTTATTATTGCACACATATAAGGATTAGAGCCTATTTTGACTGACACAAAAATGTGAACCCCGCCCCCCTGCCCTGACCCGAAGGCTGGATGCGCCCTCGTGCAGGTGCTTAATATTAAGTAATAAATACATGAAGACAGTCGTTGATTAGTGCGAGTGATTAGTAATTAGCGTAGTAAAGCCACGTTTTCACTTTGATTAGTGCGAGTGTGAGTGTTTAATGCAGGTGCTTAGTATTAAGCCAAAAGTACGTGAAGATAGCCGTGGATCAGCGTGAGTGATTCGTAATTAGCGTAGTAAAAGTGAATAATAAATAAAAAATGATGTGGTGTCGCGGGACACCAGGTAGGAACGAACTTCCTTCGGCTAAACGGCACTACTCGCTTGTGTACGCGACTGTCGCTCCTGCGCACGTCTCATTTAACGCTTTTATTCCACGCATTTTTCTTACGGTTTTACTATCACATTTTTTTCAGTTCGGTCGCGCAGCAAAATCCCTATCCCCTCCAAGCCTGCCGTAAGGAACTTCGTTCCAAAAAAAGAAATAGATGCTGATTACTTATCACTTGCACTGATCAACGGCTGTCTTCACTTATTTTTATCTTAATACTAAGCACCTGCATTAAACACACACTCGTACTAATCAAAGTGAAAACGGGGATTTACTGCGTGTACCGCAAAGGAGTGCAAGTTTATTTTATGGGTTTCCGCAAAGTAACGATTGAATCTATAAAATATCAAAATGTTAATGTCGTATGTGGTCTAGTGGTCCGGTGTCGGTGTTGACCACATGAAGGCCCGGGTCCGATTCCCGGAACGGGCAAATCAAAAATGTTTTTCAGTTTTCTGATAAAAACAACGTTGCCTGGGATTGGATAAGGTTGGCGATATGCTTACCACCTATCATTGTGAGGCATTGTGAATGCATTGGTTGTACCTCTGCCTACTGCTTGGGGATATGGGCGTGGGTGTTTACTTTGAATGTCAAATGAGAGAAGTTCGAATCGATTGTAGCTCTTTGAGATATTAACCATAGGGGCCCCTTTGGAAGAATTGATCAACAGCTTTACTGCTAGGCATTTCGTAAAAGGCGAGAAAATGGAAAAGGCTAGTACATGTCACTGATATCGTAGTTACTAACTAGGTAATAGAATTCTTCAACGTCTCGCCCGGGTTTTGTTACCATCACCTTACCTATTCCTGCCGCAATATCGTCAGTGCTTGTCACTGTCGTGCTCCGGTTTGGTAGCTAAAACAGCCAGTTAACGCAGGATTTACTTCTTTAGTGACTTTATAATATGGTTATCTCTTTTCTTAAGGAGCCGACCGATGACTGATTTTGACGAAAATTGTAAAAGACAGTAAGTTGTAAACAGAACATATCGTTGAAATATGTATGTCTAGTGAGGCGGGCACGGTATAGTGAATAGAAATACAAATATTATATTAATGATAGGAATAACAATATTATTTATAAAAATATAAGAATGCGTGTACTGAGCAGATTTCACGAGTACTGCATTGGATGATGCCGACAAACTGGCTTACAGTTTGGCACATATAAATTATAAGAAACTGTTGTTATTGTTATAAATATAAAATAAAAAAAGAGAACAATCTGTTTGCTATCTTATGAAATAAAAAATATAGCACGATATAGAAAACCTCTGAAGAAGTTGGTATAATTTTCCTCAACCGAGGTCATGTTAATTTGTCTTCATCAATCACTATAATCAACGGACTGTCAACTGTGCAGGAAGTTAAAACGGCTTTTGAATAAATGAATAACAAATTAATGTTAAATATAAAGCTACTTTTCAAAATATTTTCATTTTTTTTTTCAGTAAAAATATATATTTTCATGTCAGTTTCCTTGAGTACGTGAGTTAATATCCAATTAATCTAAGCTTAGAAAAGCGCGTGATAAAATTTTGTCGACCCATTTACTCGTCATTGAAGACATTAATTATTATTGATGCCGTGTTGGACAAATTATTGTGTGCAATACTTGAAAAGTAGAGACATATCAGTAGACGTTTTGTCTATCCACCATAAAATATTACTGTAATTATATTTTTGTTAGTATGGAATAGGAGGCTGTATCGAGAAATGTTGGGAATCCATATAAATAACACAGAACTAATAACAAAAATGTTTTATTTCTCTACATAATTTCCTTCTAATTCGATACATTAGAATAACGCTTCTCTTTCTTATTTCCTCCAAAAAAATACATTTCACGACTCACAAAAAAACTCCTTTACAACTTAGCCTTAGCTGCGTCATCATTGTACAATTTAGTTTCACAACTCTTTCTGTTTCGAAAATAAGTGCTAAAATAAGGAGCTAAGTCCGGAGAATGTGGTGTGTGCCAAAAGATTTTGATGCCGGCTTTGCATATTGCCTTGATCGCTATTTCCGATCGATATGCAGGAGCGTTACTGATGAAACAACACGTCAGATGAAAAAGTTCTTCTTTGATTGCTTTACTTTAGGAGACAAACTGGCATAATTAAGTCTAGTAAATGTCGGCCCTTTTAGTGAGTAATTATTAAAAATTATTCCTTGACTGTCCCAGAATAATAAGGCCATAACTTTGCAAGCCGAGAGAGTAACACAAAATTTCTTCATTGGCGGAGATGATGGTCGTTTCCAAGACATGCCTTGTTTTTAAATTTCCGGCTCAAAATCTTAAACCGACATTTCGTCCCTAATGGACAATAGGTGACGAAATTCGTCAGGGTTACGCTGTAGCAAACCAAGATTGCATGTCGAAATTTCCAAACGTCGTTCTTTGTTTCCGTCTGTTAACATTCGTGGTACCCGTCTTACCGATACTTTTTTGGAACCCATAGGACCGAATGAGATCTTTAACGTGTTTGCTAAATGTGTTGTGGCCATTCTTCTGTCTTGCAAAACTAAATCCTCAAATTTTTTACATTTTCTGCTGTAACAGAGGTTGAAGGCCGTCCGGACCGAGGGTCATCTTCCCAGCTCGATCTAGCTCTTTTATTCTCAGCAATTCAGTAGGCGATTGAGGAATACGGTAAAAACCACCTCCTTACGTCTGTTGAATGTCCAGGCAAAATATTCTTTGTAGTATTTTTTATCAGGTACTTTATCATAGCACGTAACTCAATTTTTTCCATATACCAGTATTAACGGCTAAAGCACAAACCAAAAAAACATAAGTTTTTAATGAAATAATGAAAACAAGTAAAAGCAAAATAAAAGTTTGCATAAATGTTAAAAATTGACTCTTTTAAATAATTGTCAAAATGCCATAAAAGAGATTGTATTTCATTTCTAAGAAATGAAATACAATTCATTTCTAAGAACCTTTTAATCCAGTTAAATAAAATTTTAAATCAAAATTTTGTTTTTAATTATTTTGGACGACAAAAATTACTCGAATGGATAAGTTTTCCAACTTGGTTAAATAATAACATATATAAAATGATTGGTAAATATGAACATATGGAGAGTATGAACACATATACAAGAAGGTATTCACTTATACTCGATGACATCGAATGTCTAAAAAATACTTAAATTTTAATCTAATTATCCCAATAAATGTATAACGGACATCACGCAGGGCGCATAGAAGTTCATTGTATACAAACAGTGATTTACCGAAATTGTTTATAGCTACAACTAGAGCTACAACGTGCGGTGATCATACTATTTAAATATTTTCGATTTTTAATTCATTAATTTCGTTGAGGTACAGGTTTGCTTTGTAGGTAAGCAATACTCTCACCCCTATTAATATCATAAATCAAGTGTACGTTTGTTTGTTACGCTTTCACGCAAAAACTACTTAACCGATGATCATGAAACTTTGTACACATATTCTTGGAAGAATTAAAAGCAACATTAGATAATTTTATATCATAAAAAACGGATTGTGTGGTTTTATGAAACCACGGTAAAAGTGAAAGTTTTTTCACATTATAGATATTTAACTAAAAATTTTCGGAATAATATTCCATTAAGGGTATAAAAATCGCTTCATCAATCTTAATTTTATACTTGGAAAATGGGAATCATAATGGGAAATGATAAAAGTAGTCGGTCTACACGGTCAGCTGATTGAACTATAGACGCCGCCATATTGGCCTCGGCTGCTCTGACGAGCGCCTTTATCCCTACTCCGCGGTCGACCGTCACGCGACATGCGACACACAGACCAAAAAATTTGAGACGATGTAATAAAAGTTTCACTTTAAAAATTAAAATGCGAGCGAAGCCGCGGGTAAAAGCTAGTTTTATTATATTTTTAGGTTCAGTCAACTGAACCTCAAATATGTGATCCCGCCCCTGATTCGAATGTTGGATCCGCCCCTGCCAGGAATCTATATAAGATTGAAGCTTTTGACGATCAGTCAGGGTTTGAAAAATGATTTGAACTTAAAATACCTCAATTCAGCGGAAAATTTCAACGATATTCTGCAGCCAGTTTAGTTCTTTTTTAATAAATACTTATTGTTTTTTCTAGCCTGGAAAGACTGCGCTCGGAGTTACCATTGCGCTAAGAAAATCATTGAGGGTTATCTAACGAGATTTGGAAAGGTAAGCTTCTTACCATGTTTGTATATTTTAGAGGTATGCGTATTTGTAAAAAAGCACCAAAAGTTATTTAAAACAAATGCTGAAGTCACTGCTAACTCATATTTTAGGAATAGTAAGAAATTATATGTGCCTAAACAAAAATTAAATATTTTTACAAAAAATGTGTATTGTATGTCTATTATTATATACAATCATATTCCTGATAGTCTTAAATCATTGCCTATAAATAAATTTCGCAAAAAGTTGTTTGATTTGCTGTTAGATAAAACTTATTATGATATTAAAGAATTTTTAGCCGATAAAATTAATTTTTTTTTTTTTTTATATCATAAGATAACAAACAAGCAGATGGGTCTCCTGATGGAAAGAGTCAACCATCGCCTATAGACACCAAAGATGTTAATGGTGCGTTGCTATCTTGTGGCGAGGTCTAATGCCACATGCATAAGTTTACCGGCTACCTTACCCTCCAAACCGGAACACGACAGCGACAAGCACTGACGCTATTGCGGCAGGAATAGGTAAGGCGGTGGTACCAGACCCGGGCGAGACAATGCGGAACTCTACCACCTAGTAGCCACGATGGCAGTGACTCGATAGCCAATCGGTCGCCTTTTACGACCTGCCTGGCAGAACGGCAGTTGGCCTATTCTACAAAGGAGGCCGGGACCAACACAAAATTAATGGATAGAAATATAAGTTTGTTGAATTGTCCTTAAAAAAATTTCAATGTAGTAATAATTTTGTAAATGGTGAACATTATGTAAATTATTAAAAAAAAAATTACTCAAAATATGAAATTTGTAATTATAAAAATAACTTTGTAATATGGAATCATCCTTGTATATTTATAACAAGAACATAAAATAGAGAAAAAAAGACCAGCCCGCTGAGTTTCTTCCGCCGGATCTTCTCAGTGTGTGGCTGCGTTCCGATCCGGTAGTAATTGTGAAAAATCGATACAATTTATAGTTTTAAATGTAATATTATATAATGATATTTTTTTAAATATTTGCACACCATATATTGGTAGAATATGTCGGTAACTTAATTATTTTTAACAACTTGTAACACTCATATTCTTGCAAATAAATATTTTCTTTCTTTCTTTCTTTCTTATTTTTGACGGACATTTACTTTTTGACGAAGAATTAAAAAATTCAAAGAGTGCTATTAAATAGATATAGTGTTACGAATAATCTAGAAACGTGTAGAGTTGGAGCGCTGGAGAGATCTAGAAATAAAAGAAAGAGATAGCTGCTCCTATTGAAAAACAAATGGTTGACCTGGGCTATGCCATAATGGACTTTGTGGTATATGGCATAAGGTTGGAAGTAGCGTGTACTAGGATTTATGACTCATAACATGTTTACGATAAGAAGTGATTCGTTGTTTCCCGATACATTTAGATTTTTCTGGATCCAGGTAGAACTTTACCCTGGCTATAAATAGAGATATGTTGACAAATACAAGGCAGTTTTTATCAAGCGATCGAGAGCGATATTTCAAGTGATCAGTGCGAAGCGAAAAGTGTTTTATTGTTTAGTCAGAGATAGTACAGTGAGTGACTAAAGTGTAAAGTGTATTTTAGTATTACATTGTGTTGTTTTGTGTATTTGTATACTAAATACACGGATTTAATATAAGTGGTGTTTTCTTACAATTACGAACCCGAGTACGTAACAATATTTAGAAGATAAATATAAAAATATATCAACAATGATATATTTTTTATATTGGTTATGTACAATGATAACATGTGGTCAGCCGATAACCAACCGGGCATTTTTCCAATCTCGGGCAACGTTGTTTTTATGAGAAAACTGAAAAAACACATTTTTTTATTTTGCTGGGAATCGAACCCAAGACCGCGTGTGGTCAACGCCGACACCGGAAGTCGGGATTGTAATTTTTTTCTCGTGGGGTACACGAGACACAGTGTGGGGTATCGTTTGATAGGTTTTTGAAATGTAGGTATGTGAAAACAACTTTAAGTTTGAAAGTGCTAATTTTTAGAGTCAAGTGTGTCCCCCCTCTCTATCTGCTGGCTAAACGGTTTTTTTGGATGGGTAAAATTCACGGACTACCGTGCATTTTTGAAGTGAAAACTTCTTTAGGCGCGTTGAGCGTTTTGGTAGAGGGTAAAATCCTCGGTTCGCGTCACCGACATGCTAATGATAATAATATATCTATAGCTATGTTTATATAGTTTTAATTACTCTCAATAGTTCCGTTTTCACTTCCAACTAACCCAACTGGTTACCCACCTGGTTGTCCAACTGCTTGTCCAACTGCTTGTCCAACTGGTTACCCAACTGGTTGACCGACTGGATGCGCAACTGGTTGCCCAACTGGTTCCCCAACTGATTGCCCAACTGGTAGCTCAATTTGTTGGTCAAATGGTTGCCCAACTAGTTGCCCAACTGGTGGTCCAACTGGTTGACCAACTGGTTGCCCAACTGGTTGCCCAACTGGTTGCTCAACTGGTTGACCAACTGGTTGCCCAACTGGTTGACCAACTGGTTGCCCAACTGGTTGACCAACTGGTTGTCCAACTGGTTGCCCAACTGGTTGACCGACTGGTTATCCGACTGGTTGACCAACTGGTTGTCCAACTGGTTGGCCAACTGGTTGGCCAACTGGTTGTCCAACTGGTTGCACAACTGGTTGACCAACTGGTTGCCCAACTCGTTGACCAACTGGTTACCCAACTGGTTGACCAACTGGTTGATCAACTGGTTGACCAACTGGTTGTCCAACTGGTTGCTCAACTGGTTGACTGACTGGATGCGCAACTGGTTGCCCAACTGGTTGCCCAACTGGTCGCCCAACTGGTTTCCCAACTAGTTGCTCAATTTGTTGCCCAAATGGTTGCCCAACTGGTTGCTCAACTGGTTGACCAACTGGTTGCCCAACTGGTTGACCAACTGATTGCCCAACTGGTTGACCAACTGGTTGACCGACTGGTTGTCCAACTGGTTGTCCAACTGGTTGGCCAACTGGTTGTCCAACTGGTTGCACAACTGGTTGCCCAATTGGTTGCCCAACTGGTTGCCCAACTGGTTGCCTAACTGGTTAACCAACTGGTGCCCAACTGGTTGACCAACTGGTTGCCCAACTGGTTGACCGACTGGATGTGCAATTGGTTGCCCAACTGGTAGCTCAATTTGTTGGTCAAATGGTTGCCCAACTAGTTGCCCAACTGGTGGTCCAACTGGTTGACCAACTGGTGGTCCGACTGATTGACCAACTGGTTGCCCAACTGGTTGCTCAACTGGTTAACCAACTGGTTGTCCAACTGGTTGACCAACTGGTTGACCAACTGGTTGTCCAACTGGTTGGCCAACTGGTTGACAAACTGGTTGCCCAACTCGTTTACCAACTGGTTGCCCAACTGGTTGACCAACTGGTTGATCAACTGGTTGACCAACTGGTTGTCCAACTGGTTGCTCAACTGGTTGACTGACTAGATGCGCAACTGGTTGCCCAACTGGTAGTTCAATTTGTTGGTCAAATGGTTGCCCAACTAGATGCCCAACTGGTGGTACAACTGGTTGTCCAACTGGTTGCCTAACTCGTTGCCCAACTAGCAGTAGTAGTAGTTGCTTAACTAGTTGTCCCACTGGTTGCTTAATTGGTTGCCCAAATTGAAGCACAACTGGTTAACCCAACTGGTTGCCCAACTGGTCACCTAACTGGTTACCCAACTGATTGCCCAACTCGTTGAGCTACTTGTCTCGCGGTTAGTTGCCAAATTGGTTGCCCTACACGTTGACAGACTGGTTGCCCAAGTGGTTGCTCAACTGGTTTCCCAACTAGTGGCCTAGCTGATTGCCAACTAGTTGCCCAACTGGTTGCTCAAATTGTAGCCCTACTGGTTGCCCAACTAGTTGTCCAACTGGTTTGTGGTTAAAAAACCACAATTTATATAAGGAGAGCCATCTATCTGTAAGCAAATCTGGTGCTTGGTGCTCCAAACACTAATAATATTATATAATATATAATAATATTATATATTATATAATTATATATTATATAATATATAATATATATAATAAATACAGAAGTTACACCTTTATCTCGAAGAAAATGCTCATTTAAATGAGCACTTTCTTGAATGCCTGAATGAGAGCCTCATTTAAATGAAGCTATCATTTTTCTCAATTCAATTCTTTACGCTATACTCATTCAATTCTCAACGCACCTGGTGCGTTCGAAATCGTACCTCACTACTTAGCTCGCAAGCTTAGCTCAGAGAGTTATGACTCTCTATACTATGGTATTAGAGAGCTATAATGTGTATGCCACATACTTAAGTTTACCGGCTACCTTACCCTAGAAACCGGAATACGACAGTGACAAGCACTGGCGCTATTACGGCAGGATTAGGTAAGGCTCTGGTACCAGACCTGGGTGACAACGTAGAACTCTACCGTCTAATAGCCATGATGATAGTAACTCACATAGCCAATCGGTCGCCTTTTACGGCCTGCCTTGCAGAACCGTAGTTGGTCTATTCTTCAAAGGAGCCCGGACAAGGGGATATAACAAACATAAACGAACATACAGCCGAATTGATAACCTCCTCATTTGGAAAGTCGGTTAATAAAGCGGTTTTCGTACCAGACGACAAACCGGTGAAACGTGATGAATCATTGTATGATATATTTCAGGATTGCAATGGAGATGGAGTAACAGACTGCTACGACTACATGATGGTGAACGGCAACGGTGGGTATGGATGCACCGCACCACTAAATATGACGCCGAATGGTCGTAGTTGGCTGGCGAGGTACGAAGAATGCCGTCATTCCTTGTCCCCTATTAAATAAAGTTAGCATGCTTAATAATTTTATTTTTTAATTAAGTGTCCCTCCTCTGCATCTCCGAAAAGGTACAACAAGTCACCCACGGTTAAGCCCCGTTTTCACTTTGATTAGTGCGAGTGTAAGTGTTTAATGCAGGTGCTTAGTATTAAGACAATACGTGAAGACAGTCGTTGATCCCTGCGAGTGATTAGTAATCAGCGTCTATTCAATGTTACTACTCTGAATACTGATCACTCGCACTGATCAGCGGCTGTCTTCACGTATTTTTATCTTAATACTAAGCACCTGCATTAAACATTCACACTTGAACTAATCAAAGTAAAAATGGGGCTTTAGCCTAAGATACCCATAATGTGATAGGTGGCCAGGCTATCGCCAACCGGCCACTCCAATCCTGGGCAACGTTGTTTTTACCAGAAAACTGAAAAAACACATTTTTTTAATTGCCCGACCCGGGAATAGAACCCGGGACCTCATGTGGTCAACTCTGACACTGGACCAATAGACCACAGAGGCGATTTTTAGGCTTATATAACAGAGCATTATTATTTTTTATATCAGTTTTATATCAGTTAACTCACGTATAAATCGGTATAGGTTCCGACTAGTTTCGGACCTATATGAGGTCCTTCATCAGGGCGACTGCGACGCTGTTGCCGCGACAGCGACTCGACGCGAACTGGTTCGCGTCGAGTCTATGTCGAGTTTAGCCGTTTTCTTAATCAAGTTTTAAGTTATTTAAAATCTACATAAAATATATGGAACTTAAAGTAAACCAAGTAATATTTGTTAAGTGGCATCCATTAAAGAACGCAACTCTTCTTATTACAAATATTACACTTGACTGAATTGTTTAATAAAATATTTATGTTATGAGCGCAGTTTTTAAATTTCTTGAGTACGTCTTGATTTTTTGAGATTAGAGTTTTGGAATAGTTTGTGACTATTTTAAAGCTTAAGATTACACACTAATTTAATGAACGTGATTGATGTCGGAAGCATAACGATCGTATGATATCAATATATTCAATGAACAATTGGAAGTTTTATGAGATTTTTTAAATACCCATAAAGATATTGCAACGGGATTCAATAAAAGTGCACACTCAAAACGTTAATTTTCATCACACATCTAAATTTATTTGTATCGCCTCTGTGGTCTAGTGGTCCGGTGTCGGAGTTGATCACATGAGGTCCCGGGTCGGACAATTCAAAAAAATGTGTTTCAGTTTTCTGACAAAAACAATGTTGCCCGGGATTGGAAAAAGTGCTCGGGTGGCGATAGGCTTTGGCTAATCATATGTGCACTTGTACCTCTGCCTACCTCTTCAGGGATACGGGCGTGAAGATAATTTTTTTATTTAAAGTTAAAAATAAATAAGAAATACTTTAAAAGAAAGTAAATATTGTATTCAGAAAACTTTAAATAGAACTAATGAATTAGGTACTATATTTTATACCAATATCAATATTTTTCTAAAACACAGTTAATGTCAAAAAATATGCAATATAAATTCCAAATAGGACTAGGGCTAGGAATAGCAGTTATAATAAAAAATACTTACGTTTACAGGTATATTTAAGACAAAGCAATCCAATTAAAGTTCAAATTTCGATTTCGGTCTGTCAAAAACACTTCATGGTACACTAATGCAGGGCAGAAGTAGGTTTGAATAGTAATACGATCGCTCACCAGCATTGGTCACGTGGTCACTGACTGGCCTGTTAGATAACGCTTTCATGGTACGAAATAGCAGGACAGTTTAATTATCGGCTAAAATTGACCTGCTATAAGAGTTCATGGTAGGGCCGCAGGAGAGCCATCTGCTCGTTTGCTATCCTTACGTTTGCTATACTACGATATAAAAAAAGAACAAAGTTAGCCTACCTTCCAAACCGAGACACAACAGTGACAAGCACCGACGCTATTGCCGCAGGAACAATGGAGGTTATTAACCTGTTCGAGACGTCGCAAGAGTCTATCACCTAGTATAATCTACCATGTCTATTAGAATTTAAAAATGAAAAATCGTTATTTTCTTTCAAAAATATAAGAAAGTTTATGTCCCACACCGTCCGTAAATTCATAGATACTTTGCGCAAAGGGCGCTGACCTGCTGCACTGGCCGTCCGTTTTAACTACCTACACAATATTCTACAATATTCCCACGCTCCGTCCACTTTGCCATGCACTTGTATTGGGTGAAATCATTTTGAGGAAAAATGGAGACGTTACTTTAAAAACAATTTTTTTTCATTGAACTTACGTTCTATAAATGAAACTAAACCACTGGTTTTAAGGACAATGGTCTCCTGATAAGGAGAAAAACCATCGCCCACAGACACCAAACATATTAAAAACGCACCGTCTCTCTCCATGTGGCGGGCTGGAAATGTCACATGACTAAGTCTACCGGCTACCTTACCTTCAAAGCCAAAATACGACAAACAAGCATTGACGCTATTGCGGCAAGAATAGGTAAGGCGGTAGTACCAAATACCCGGATGAGACGTTGCGGAACTCTACCACGTAGTACGATAGTAGTGACACGATTAGCCAATCGGTCGCCTTTTACAACCTGCCTGGCAGAACGGCAGTTGGTCTATTCTTCAAAGGCGCCCGGAACCAACACGAAGGAAAATGCCGGCGCTGCCTTATAAAACGATATTCCGACGCTTGTATTGAAGGCATCTAGGGAGCATGCTTCAAAAGTGAAACCGTGAAGTTCTTCTATAAAAAATAAAAAAATTTGCATTGTCATCGGTCCTTGATGATAATGCAAAAATTAAAATGAATCCAACGTTTCAAAGTACCTCAAAATCATATTCAAAGTTTCCGTTGCATACTAACATACCTACCTACGACCGAAGCTAATATAAAAGGGTGTTTGTTACAAAGGTATTACTAACAGCAAAATCGGTAAAGTGAACGTAATTATTAATAGATAGAATGTACAATATATACAAAAATATTAACAGATAACAATGTACAATATATATACAAAAATATTAACAGACAACAATGTACAATATATACAAAAATATTAACAGACAACAATGTACAATATATACAAAAATATTAACAGACATATAATACAAGCTAATGTATCTACTTCATTAATATGAAGATATGGTTAAATTTAATAATATCAGGCGTCTAATAAAAAAAGAAAAAATAATAAAAATGTAAAAGAAACTACTATATTCTAGTATTTATATATGTATTTCTATGTATTAGTGTCGTTGACTAACACCCATAACACAAGCAAATAATTTGCTTACTTTGGGGTTAGATCAGTAAGTGTAATTTGTCCCGTGAATTATTATTATTATATTATTATTATTAATAAAGTATCCCAGTTATTACAAGTAACAAACGATAAGGCCACTTACCATGCCAATGAAGTATTCTAGTCATTGCAAGTAACAAACGATAAGTCCACTTTCCATCTCAATAAAAGATTCTAGTTATTGCAAGTAACAAACGATATGGCCACTTAGTGCTTGTTACCTGCAATAACTAGGATTGTCGGGAACCAGAATCGATACGAGCTCCTTACTATCACCATCAGACTGCTGCTCTTGAAAGTTTAAACCATAATAACATTTTCGCCCAATTAAGGATTCTATCCCGAGTAAACTACCAACACGATGTTGACTTTTATCCAAATTATATTAATGGAAAAGTTTGTGTATATTTCTGACTTAATCACACGAAATGTACTTGACTAATTTGCATGAAATTTAGCATATGCATGTATTATATATAACTTGAAATAGAATATAAAATACATTTTATCTCGGAAAAATACATCGTTTCCATAGAATTCACGAAATAATTCAGCGGGTTGTGGGGCAGAACTAACTTAACATAAGAAACAAAAAAGTTAAAAAACAACTATATTTATCATAACAAACAAACAGATGGCTCTCCTGATGAAAACAGAAAACCAACGTCTATAGACACGAAGATAAAGATGTTGCGTGGTGGATGGTGCGTAGTTATCCTTGTGGCGAGGTCTTAATGCCAGATTCATAAGTTTACCGGTTATCATACCCTCCAATCCAGAAAACGACAGTGACAAGCACTCGCGCTACTGCGCCAAGAACTGGTAAAGCGGTGGTACTAGACTCGAGCGAAGCGAGACTATGCAGAACTCTACCACCTAGTAACCACGATGATAGTGACTTGCACAGCCTATGGTTAGCCGTTTACGAACTGCCTGGTAAAGCGGCAGATGATCTGTTCTTCAAAGGGGGCCCAGACCAACATGTGGTAATATGTAATATTGCGTTGAGGGTTAATAAAAAACTGGGGTCAATCAGAAATAGCGTTAATGTATATTTAACTTTATTTCACGCTAGTATATGACGGTTTCGTTTGACAGATATCAAGGATGGAATAAGTTTTGTTATATTACTAAAACTTCTATAAATATCTTACATGAAGAAAAGTACTACTAGATATGAAATAACTGAGGGAAAACCTTGTAATTTCGTCCCGTGTAATGGCGGACTTAAGAGCAACTGGTTACTGTCTACATAACAATCGATAATTTATATTGCAGTTGGGCATTACTTTTTATTTTAGATTTAAGGCACACACTAAAATTATAGAAAAATACAAGTCAATTTAATATATTGTAAACAAAGGGTTATTTGACATTTTACGTACATTGACAGCGTATTTTAGTAATGGCGTATTGGTCACAAGCTATGTTAGACGTTATTTTCTTAAATGATTCGAAATTAAAGCACTGACAATTTTTTTTAGCATTGTCTATTATGAAAATTCGAACTTGTTAGATAGAGATAAAGTCATTTTTACATGTTCAGCGTTGGAATGCATGCAATTTTAAATTGTTGATTGTTTATGGAAATTAATGCCAAGTCCTTATATTTCTCTCTTGCCAAAGATTCAGTGTTCTATAAAGATTCAAGACGAGCTTCTTTTATTTTTCTTCGATGCAAAATCGATGGAGACCCAATTTGAAATAAAGCTTTACCACTTTTGTTTTATTTCACGAACTTAGGGTGAAGACACACTGCCTGACAATATGTGATAGCTATAGTTCTCTGCACGGTTCTTGAACACGCGACTACGGAGTGGGAATCATTTTGCGGCTGTTATACATTATATTATTCATATCTGCGTAAGTCAAAGTCAGCGCTCAAGAATCGTACCGATAACTATAAAACTATTGTTGTTCACGAATTCACACACGTGATTAACATGTTGTAACGTAGAGGAACGTTACATAATCGAGCAATTTTATCGACTGATGGTGATTCGTGGAAATTGTATTATTTTTAAACCTCCCCGCCCTGACAAGAGAACCTTAAAAGGGCCTTTCAGTCGTTTTACGAACCGCGCGAGCGACGCATTTGCGAGCTGCTACCAGGCCGGAACCTGCTTTTTTTACTCCACGTGGAAGAGGAAGTTAGAGAGAGGTGCCAGTTGTATGCTACAGTCAGACCAACCACCAACGTAAACTCCCCGTCCCGTTTCTAACACCCCAACTTATCATGCTGCCGGTCCACCAATGTCTTTTCTTATATTTTTTTATGTTTCCTCTTAACGTTCGTTAACAACTTTTACAAAAATACAGTTTATAATTATTTTTTTTTTGTTATAATCTCCGATTCAAAGCTGAAGTTGGAGTTGGAGGTGTAAAACCTATTGGTAGTTCCAACTTTTCAAAGTCAAAGTCGAAGATCCGTAACATCTCTAGCTTCCTAACTCATTTATCATATTAGGCTTCTTTGTTTGTTTTATTGTGTAAAATTAAAATTTGCCTCGTGCTATCTGAACTCGCGGAAATTCAATCATGGGTCTGGCATAGGTATGACTATGATATATTTACTACGCTCCAGTAGAATATACATATGAATAACTTGTGATCTCATTTTCTTGTTAAAAACAGATAAATTCTTTACTAGTGATATTTAAGTTTTGTTGGACATGATCCTTGTTTACAAAGATCCACGCTTTTATATTTACATAATAATAATAACAAACTTTATTTCAGATAATTAAAATTCCATAGTTGTTAGTAAAGCTTACGTACTACTTGTTAGTTTAGATAAGATTAAATTACTATTAAATTAGCTATATGCATTATTTCTGATCACCCTTTGAATAAAATTCTTTCACAGTAGAGAGGTGTGATATCTATCAGCTACTGTTTTTAATATGCTGTTGCGACTGCCTCGTAATCAATACATCAAGGAATTAGTCTTTTGCGGATAATGGCATGAAAGCCGTCCGTTCTATTCTGCGCAAAGATCTATGATGCAGTGCAATAACGAGGCAACCTCAACAGCATTCTGAAGGTATTTTTGTACTAGACACGTAGCACATCTACCGCCTTCCGTCATACAGAGCGTAGGTGAAGTCTATCCCCCTGCCTTACCCCGCACTCCAACCTATACGAATCAGAAAATTTATTTGACCATTTAATATAATTATTCTGATTCTCATACGAAAATTGAAAAATGCTTATAATTTCCCCCGGTACACTTCTGTCTTTCAACTTACCCCAAAGCACATCGTAACAAACGAGATCAAAGGCTTTGGAGAGGTCCAGCAGGCATATACCAGCGTTTTCTGCTCAGTGTAATATTGAACAATGTGCTTGAGATTCACTATTGCGCTTTCCGTTGATAATCCAGATCGAAATCCGAATTGCGCATCTTGTAGGTTTAAATAGTTTTGCTAGTAAATATCAAGCACACCGTCAAACACCTTGGCTATAATAGTAGCTAGAGAGATCGGACGATAGTTTCTCTTGTCGGAGATGTCTCCCGACTTGTTTTTTACAATAGGTACTATGATAGTTTTCATGAGATCAGCTAGCAAAGGTGAATGACTAATACACAATGAAAATAACATTGACTAGACCCTGGCCAAGTGTACCCCAGCATATTTCACATATTCAACACTAAGCCCGTCATGACCGGGGATTTACTTCTACTCATGTTCCTTATAACATCCCTTACTTGCTTCGCTGAGACACTAATCACGGGCCTACCATTTTGCCCCCTCGTCTCCCTATCTGATGTTGAGATTGAATGCCCAAGGGGAGAGCGCACACTGAAATAATCTTTAAACATTTGTGCGATTTCCCTGGTTCACTCTTCCCGTCCACGCTTGCAGGTAGTCCAGATCTGATGTTCATACTGCCCGTGCTCTGTCAGAATTTTACAAAGTCTTTAATGCCATCACAAGTCTTACGACATTCATCAAATTCGTTCACAAGTATGTTATATAATTCTGTCACATCATATTGTCGCAATACTGCAATTGTTGTGTACGGACCCTACGCTCAGTCCTTGAGTAGGATTATCGGTGTGACGAGAATTTTATGATGATTTCACATGACATTTTATAGTATGCTGTTTAATGTACTCGAAACGACGATAAACTGAATATACTTCTTAACGTAAAAGGGCTCGGAAGCGATCACGTTTGTTTTTTATTCAGTCAGCAAATTGTATTGCTTTAAAGTCTACATTATAGAAATATCCACTCTGTAAAATATACACCAAAGATATTAAAATGTGTTGGTAATCTGATGGCATATTCATCTAATACATAAAATTCTCGTATCACGGTGTTTGTTATCCAACTCCTCCGTAACGGCTCAACCGATTTTTATGAAATTTTATGTGCATATCGGGTTGGACTGAGAATTGGTCACTATCAATAAATGGTGTGTGTGGTGGACCACTCTTAACATTTAGGGGTATGAAAAATTATTCATACCTCTAAATGTTTATAAAATACCTCAAAAACTTTTTGATTTTTAGGATTAAATAATGTTTTCTCCTAATGTTTTATTCCTTTCTGCGTAAAATAATCTACTTTTAACGTAAGAGTGAGTAGTAAGGTAAATAACCTCGCGCCATATCTGTAGGACGGCCTGAAACGTTATTATTTATTATTAAAATTACAGTTAAAGTTTACATTAAATTAAAAGATATACATTGAATTAATACAAATAAACATTACACACATTAGATTTATGTGACATACATGCCAATATATAATATTTTCTTTACGGCTAATTTCTGTTTTCAAACTTAAAAGAGATTTTATGTTTTAATTATGGTCGTATTTCGGCTACAGGCGATCGCTAGTATTTTTATAACATAAAACGGCAAACAAAATGGCTCTTCAAATTGTAACATAACACGTTCATCGATATCTATCAAAAATGTTAATAAAACAAAGAGCGATAACACCGCACTTTGTGTCCGATTATAAGTTTATGATCATGAGTCATAACATATTATGTTATATTGTATTTATCTGTACGCTCTGCATAATTATCTTAAATACCCTGAAAGAAAATTATATAGAGTACCTATACAATTTTCTGTACGTAAACTTCAACAAAAATGAATTTAAAAATACTACCCGTCTCTTCTGAATAAAAGCGAAATATTTAAGCTGAAAAAATTGTAAGCTTTTGCCGCACTGTGAAAAAGCAACAGAGAAAAACAAACGAGCAACACGGAGAAATCCCTATACGATTATTCTGAATGCATACTGTGTAATATTCTGTACCAAACGGTAGTTTTGTGACTGTTAAAAATGTAATTTCATATACGCTTCACTTGCATCATTGTAAAATAAAAACAGCATTTATTTTATAATAGCTGGCTTTCACGATTTCAACAAATGTCAACGATGGAGAATACAAATTTATAGAAAGCGCTAACAAAGTAGCATAATGTGTTAAACGTGCGTATGATTTTAGAATGCTAATTATTCATCCGTATCCTTGTAAAACAGAAATGACCTGTCACATAAATAAACGACCCGACAAATGGGAAAATGGCTAAAATTTGCCAAAACAAAAAACACTCGGCTAACGTTCCCAGCGTTTCAGTATTTTAAAAATATATGTTCACAGCTACAATAATAAATCGTGTTTTATTTTTGTTGTGGTCACTGATGTTTGTTTTTTTTTACGTTCGTTAGACTTACACCGCAACAGTTTGTTGTGCAGAAATTTTTATTTAACATTTGTAGACCTAGATTTTTCGCGCGGCACTCGCGTTATAAGTTATTTCTCTATTCCTGTAAAATAATAAATTAAACAGCTCATCAAAACACTTTCTTACTTTCACAGAAATCCAATGTCTCTCCGGAGACCGAGTGGTTCAACACAGCTTGTAAAAGTGGGTTTGTCGACAAGGCGTACTGCTTTATGTTGAATTTTATCAAATTGGAGGGTTTAATATTGAGGTGCTCCAGCCCAAAGGTGCTAACAATACTCCACTGCTACAAATACTATTTTATAAAGAGGAAACAATTATGACTTCGATTTTTATTTGAAAACTTTTAATAGACCGTATGTCTATTCATCCGACTTACAAAACAATTCTCTGATTCTCTCTTTTTAACAGTGAAAATAACCGGAACACGGCAATGACAAGCACTGACGCTATTGGGGCAGGAATACGTAAGGCAATGCGGACCTCTACCACCTAGTATCTTCGATGATAGTGATTCGCATTGCCAATCGTTAGCCTCTTACGAACTGCCTGGCTGAACGGCAAATGGTCTATTCTTCAAAAGTCCAGGCCAACACAGGGAAAATGTTAGCGCTTCAACGCTCTTTCTTCATATTATAGGATGGCAAACAAACTCATGATTCTCCTGATAAAAAAAACCATCATCATCTGAAGACATCAGAGAGCGTTGTTATGAGTGTGGCAGGTGTAGAATTACAAGTGCATAAGTTTACCAGCTACCTTACCCTCCGAATCGGGACATGACAGAGACAAGCACCTACGCTATTGCAGCAGGAATAGGTAGGGTGGTGGTACCAAACCAGAACATTGCAGAATTCTAGCATCTAAATAGTAAGATGTTAGTAACACCTTAACCTTTTCCCACCTTTTAAGAGATGCCTAGCAATAACTTGATCCAGTTTTTGAAAAAGGTGCGAATAAATTTTGACGCGATAATGTAGCCCCGGTGTTAAAGCCCACATTACGAGACACAATAATTTAAGTCAACTTTTCAAGGAGTTTTCATTTCACGGCGCATCGCACCCGTAATAAAATAACTGCAAGAGACACGCCAACAGAGATATACGATGCGTAGCACATGGCTACGACGTAGCATCAAATTAGATTTCGCATGATGAATGAATTATGAACGTAATATTTTGTTTATTGTCGCCTCTGTGGTCTAGTGGTCTAGCGTTGGCGTTGACCACACGAGGTCTCGAGTTCGATTCCCGGGTCGGGCATATAAAAAAAGTGTTTTTTCAGTTTTCTGAGAAATAAAAAGTTGCCCGGGATTAGAAGTGCCCGGTTGGCGACAGGCTTGCCACCTATCATATTTGTGGGACCAAGTATCTTCGGCTAAACGTGGGTGCACTTGTTGTACCTCTGCCTACCCCTTCGGGGATATGGGCGTGAAGATACTTTTTTTTTAAATTTATAATAATGTATACGAATAAAATTACGTAACATAATATTTATTAATGTTTGTTTTATGAAATATTTATTAGTTTTGGCTATAATATTATGAGTACAATAAAAATAATGTTTTTTACTATTGTAATATATTATTTTTATGATTTTATTATTGTAGTATATAATGAAGGAGTTTTAGTAATTGTTACATTAAGTATAATATACACACATATATTAATTAGATTAATTAGGTAAGGAAAGGCGTTGTATAGTGTTATTGTATATATTCTGTATTAGTTATAACATTATTATATTCATTTTATTTATACCTATATAATTAAATAAAAAAACAATATTTTATATCGATAACACTTGTACTATTTCACAATAAACTTTTATATATATTATCCAACCGGTTTCGCTTATATAAGCATCATCAGGGCAATTACAAATTTAAACTAAAAACAAAACATCTAACCGTTCTAACCTTGTGACAACCCAACAGTTAGATTTTACAATGACGATGTTATTGAAGGTAGTATGTACTATGCTGTCATATTATAAAATGTTAAATCAGAACTGTTAGATGTTGTTTTGTTTTTAGTTTAAATTTGTAATTGCCCTGATGATGCTTATAGAAGCGAAACCAGTTGGATAATATATATAAAAGTTTATTGTGAAACAGTACAAGTGATATCGATATAAAATATTGTATGAAAATGAAGTTTCACCAAGTGCCGACGATAAAGAGTGTTGAATAAATTAAATTTAGATTAGAATTTGTATAAAATAGAAATATTCGTAGCCTTAACGTGTAGAAAGGGTGTTCATTGTAAATACAAATGCAAGGTCCACGTTTTTATGTAAACGAGACGTCGAGAGCAAACTCGTGTGTCTCTCACATTAAATATGTAGAATCTCAAGAAAAATCCGAGGGCCAACAACGTGCAGCTTCCACCGTCGAGTTGCTCTCTATTATCGAAATCATAGACTATAATGTTTGACCTGCGAAGTGTGCCTGTATTTTTAAACTTCCCGCTACGTAATATGTAGATAAGGAAGTTACTGAATATGCCCCGATTTTCGAAAACTGATCAAAACGAGGTTGATAGCGTTCGATTGGATTTCGCTCAACTTAGCGTTTCTAAAAGTTTAAACCAATTCGATACAGGAGATTTTGAGAAATTTTGAAAAGGCTGCAAAAATTTTTTGGCGAAACATGTTTTTATATAACTTCAAGATTAATATATCGATTTAGTGCAAAATCCGTCAGCTCTTTTACTCAGAAAACTGCATCCAGTACATAAATTGCATTAAAATCGGTTTATCCGTTCGGAAGTTACATTGACGAAATTTTTTGGAAAAAGTGTCTTTTCGACATAACTTCGAGATTTTTTAACCAATCATTTTTTCGTTTCCACAATATTTTAGCACTTAAAAACTACGTCAAATGCAAATGCGAAATTCAATATCGAATCTTGTTTTCAAAAGTTACAGCTTTTCAAATAATAATATTTTATTGTTTACAGCAAACTTACTTCATATTTTTAAAATAACTTTCAGGCTATCTATACCGATTGATTTAAAATTCTAATCAGTTATTTTCTCTAAAAAACTGCGTTAAATACCACCAATTGGATCGAAATGTTTTTTGACATTACTTCAACATTTTTCAACTTATAGATAATAATATGGAGTAATATGGAGTAAAAAATATTTTAAAAACATTCGAAAGATCAAAGTCGATTATCATTTCCAAACTACTTTCCAAAAATCAAATTACTGTCATTTTGAACATTATTTAAACTTCTGAACTGTAACAAAAATCGATCCTTGTGTATAATATTGTTCCTTTAAACTTAACATACCTCAGTGGAGAGGGAAGGTTCAGGAATGGCCTGCAGAGTTAACCGGCTTACAGATATTTTTGATTCAAACTATATACATAATTAGTGAGAGAATTGACTGATGACTGTAACCCATGCATTGCGGTCTTCTCCGATGGGCGTTTTTTTTTTGTTTCTTAACAGATGCACTGAACGCCGATCGGCGCCAAATTCTTAATGACTTTATTTTCAACAAGAATTATTTTTTTTAAGAATTTCTGCAAAATAGTAGTTTATTATTCCAATACCTACGAAATGCTGAGTGCCGTTTCCGTGAAATCATCTCTTCGGAAATTCAAATATTATTGAAAAATTGCGGAAGACGCTGATCGGCGTATATCAGAAATTAGCAACATTTCTACTTGTTTTGCTTTTATATTTTTGTATGCTTACAGTTTTAAGGGTTATATGCATAATTTAGACAATATTATATACTTATGCATTGACCTGTAAGCTAATTGCGTAACTCATCTTTATATCACCATCAGTTTTATTTGTTTGATGAATGAGAGATTTTTTATAATTGTTAAAAACGACCATTTTTAACAATTTTTAACAACCTGGCCTTAAAACACACATTTGGCACAAAATATATCGTACCTTCGCTAAGACAACATAATATATACATTTTAAGAATTGTAATTTTTTTCCAAATAAATTATTTAGTTATGTTTATAATTATGACCCTAGAAATTGGAACTTAATGGAAATCTTTGTTATGGGAATTTCATGAGCAATCCTTCAGATAGAAATATACTTCAATATAACACATTAGCATGCATAACTTATTTAGGAATTTTTAATATTTATTTGCTCTTTATTATTTGCTCTTTATTTATTACATGAGATCTTGCACGAACTGCATGACGACCCATGGTCAGGTGGTCACTTGGGTTTAGCAAAAACATTATGTAAATTTAGAGATAAATATTATTGCGAGAATGCTGAGAAGGAGATCGAGAAGTATGTGAAAACGTGTAATTTGTGCCAAGAGAGGAAAAAAGTCAAACAATTAGCTGAACTACAGCCAATAATTGTGACCCGTATGATGCAAAAGGTAGGAATCGATATCTTAGGGCCTTTTAGAAAATCTTTGAACGGGAATAAATATATTATAGTATGTGTTAAATATGTGTCGAAATATGCAATATGTAAACCGGTACAAAGGGTAACGGCAGAGAAAGTGAGTGAATTTTTGATTGAAGAGGTGTTTTGTAGGTACGGAGGTGTTAAGGAGGTAATTTCTGATAGGGCAGCAATATTCACTTCACACCTAGTGAAAGAAACTGTAAATCGATTTGGGGCAAAATCGCGATTTAGTACGGCGTTTAGGCCAGAAACGAATGGGTTAGTAGAGCGGTTCAATAAAACGCTAGTTCAAATGTTATCGATGTATGTTGCCGGGGACCAACGAGACTGGTGTAGATTTGTAGCATTAGTATGTCATGCATATAACACTAGTAAACAATCAACCACTAAGGTTTCACCGTATATGATGATGTACGCTAGGGAACCGATATTCCAAAGCGACATGGGGGTAAATAGGGACAGTCAGAACCGAGAGATAAATTATGCCGAGAGACATAATTTACAAGGTGCGTTAGTTCGAAAGGCAGTACATAACATTAGGAAGGCACAAGTTAGGCAAAAGAGATATTTTGACAAAAGGGCTAAAGTAAAGGACTTTTCACCGGGACAATTAGTATTAGTATATACACCAAGACGGGTGGACAATAGGAGTTTGAAATTATGTAGGTTATATAAAGGGCCGTTCAGAATAGTGGAAAGAATATCTAATGTAAATTATGTAATCACGAAGTTAAGCAATAGGAGATATAGATATATTGTACATATAAATAGGTTGAAGGCATTTCATGTACGTGTGTAAAAAAAATAAAATATAGTGTATTTTATGGTCATGCATTGTAGTAAATAATCGTTATATGTTAGTTCATTATTTTTGTTTGGGCTTGTATATGAGAATGCTAATATTTGTATTTGTTTCATGTAATATGACGGGGTTCAACCAATGCCGTGATGATGGACCGGAGCTAAAAAGAAAAAAGATGACCAAAAGAATATTAAATGAAGAAATGTTATGTTTTCAATCGAATGTATTCCTCTCAAGTTCTCCTGTTCAATAATAAAGGCAAATGGGGTATAATGTATACTAGGGACAGTGCCGCCTTAGTATGAAGTCGTAAAAGTCAGTATGGGTAGGGGGTTGATAGTCATGTGAATGTGAGTTCAACTTTGTAGTGCGACATAGTCGACACAAAGAATATCTGTATAAGATATATATGAACTCGGATAGTTATGGGAGATATTGTAATGATGGTTTAGTATGGTTCAGAGTAAGAAGTATTTATATTCGTGATGTGTATATATATATATATATATATATATATATATATATATATATATATATATATATATATATATATATATATATATATATATATTGGGGCGAGCTCGATGTTGAGAGGAAGTAATACTTCAATCTTTTTTCTTTTGGTCCACCAAAGAAAACGAAGTTTGAATTAAACCTTTCCATCTCTTATTATCTCTTATACAGCTAGAGCCCTTCAGGCTAAAGTTTAGTAAAATAATAAATGTTTGCGGTAGGATAGATTAGGTGAGGGGGCTGTGGTCTGCCTTTTAGGGAGGTTTTGGTAGACCAAAGTTTGTGACATGGTGTGGTGGTAATAGTCAAAACCACATATGGGGCAAACTATCTTTTAGGAAAAGACAGTCCCACCAAAATGTACTTTCCTTCCATAGGTAGGGCAATCGGGATAGGAATAGGTAGGTTATTTAAGAGGGGACAAATGCCCGTCCGGTTTCAGCTGCTCCTACCTTGGGGGGTAGCTGATGTAATACCTTTATGGTGTTACATGCATAATATTGCATACTGGCGGCTTTGTCTACTTTTAAACATAGAACATCGTCTAGGTTTTCGATTTAAATGTAATAGAATGAGAGTGTTCGAAGTAATCTTGACGGGAAAAGACATATGCCCGAAAAATAAATGAAGTTATAAAAATTGGTGTATTATTGAAAATAATACTAAAATCCGTCGATCTTCGTGTACCTCAAGCAGCCAAGCTGATTAAAGTAAATCCCCCGGGAAAACGGTGTTACAAATTGGTGGAGTAACACGGCCGGCCGTTATATTAATCCGGCTAGCTGTTACCGTACTAGCTGAGCCCGCAACTTCGTCCGCGTGAAAAAATTTCGAAAAAAGTAGCACTAGTTACTCCCTATTACATCAGCTATCTGTCAGTGAAAGTCCCGTCAAAATCGGTCTAGCCGTTCCAGAGATTAGGCGGAACAAACAGACAGATAGACCGACAGACAAACAAAAATTGTAAAAAATGTCATTTTGGTATATGTACCGTGTATACATCTATATGCATTTAGTAAAAAGCGGTTATTTTAATATTACAAACAGACACTCCAATTTTATTTATTTGTGTAGGGAATACCCTACAATTAGTAATTAAATATGCTCTGCCACACGAACAACGGCTCTCGTCTTAAATATTAAGATCGTAATACTGACTAAAACTACGTAATCAATTTATATTATATTTATATTTCTTTTCACATTGTTCATTATTCTAATAACGTTATTTTATTCTTTAATTCTACATTCTATTTATCCTTATAATGAAATATAACTTAACAAATACATTACCGCAAATTACTTATGCACGTCCAAGAATGTTCTCAATGGGCCTCCATTGAGAACATTCTTGGACTGTTGGGAACGTCATGCTCCTTCGAGCATCAATTCCAAAGTGAACGTCCAAAGAGTTATACTAACTACGTAAGAGTGAACGTCTGTTAAAAACATTTAACAGAGGTTTTTGAAATTTAGGGATGCCAGTGCAAGAACATAAGTTTGCTTTTAATAATATCGGGCAAAATCTTACTTTATTAAATAAAAACCTAACATTTGTATATATAATTAACAAGCAGATGGCTCTTTTGATGAAAAGATAAGCCATCGCCTGCAGACGCCAAAGATGTTTGCAGATCTTTATCGAAAAATGCAAAATTTTATAGGCTGCTTTGCCTTCAAATCGAAACACGACAGTAACAAACACTAACGCCATTACGCAGGAATAGGTTAGGCGGTGGTACCAGACCCGGGTGAGACACTGGAGAACTCTACCACCTAGTAGTCACGATGGTAGTGACACATTTAACTAATCGTTAGCCTTTTACGAACTGCCTGGCAGAACGGCGGATGGCCTGTTCTTTAGTGGGAGCCAAGACCATCACGGGGACCTATTTGGCTAATTCTTTTTTGTTGTTTTTAATTGTACAAACAAAGTTTGTACTAAAGAAATATTTAAAAATTGCACAAAAAAAAGTGAAAAATTTTAGTTTAAAAATCTCTATTTAAGATAGTCTTGCCACGGTCCTGCGAAGCCAGGTCGGGCAGTTAAGTCGCATAATTCTCATGTCATTATCGTTCGCAGCTCGATGTCGAATCGTTTCATGCTCATAGTTAGGCGACAAAGATGGCTGGAGTAATCTTATTATTTTTTTAAACAAATTATAGTCGTAATGCAGACCTAAGAAAACATTGCGAAAAGACGTACTTTTTTTATTCATTACTTCCTTTTGCGTCCGCCTTCGACCCTAGAAAAACAACTTATATACTTTCAACACTGAATGTCGTCGACACACGTTAATATGGAGTTTTGGTAAAACTCCATATTAACGGTATTCACACAATTCAAAACAAATTAATCTTCACGCCCGTATCCCCGAATGGGTAGGCAGAAGTACAATAAGTGCTCCCACGATTAGCCGAAGATACTTGGTCCCACAAATGTAATAGGTGGCAAGGCTATCGCCAACCGGGCACTTTCCAATCCCGGGCAACTTTGTGTTATCAGAAAACTGAAAAAACACTTTTATGAGTGCCCGACCCGGGATTCGAACCCGAGACCACATCTGCACAACGCCAACGCTGGACCACTGGACCACAGAAACCACCACACCACAGACCAGACCACAGAGGACACAAATAAATAATTTTTGATTTTGTTGCCCTGATGATATCTTAAAACGCAAAACCGCTTGATGTTCGTAAAAAACCCGCTAAATACGAGCCGGACTCGCGCATGAAGGGTTCCGTACCATCATCAATAAAAACAGCAAAAAAAATCACGTTTGTTGTGTGGGAGCCCGTTTTATATACTTAATTTAATTATTGTTTTTGAAGTGAATTAGATATTACTAAATAATCTTTGAATATTTCAAGCGTCTACCAGTTATCGTTATTAAGATCAAGAAAAAATAGCAAAAATTCATGATTGTTTTACGGGATCACTCCTTATTCGGGCCCTTATATATATTTTATTCTATGTTTAGTAATTTGTTGTTATAGCGGCAACCGAAATACTTCTACTATGAAATTTTCAACTATCTATCATGGTTCATGAGATATAGCCTGGTGACAGCCGGCCAGACAGACAGACAGACAACAGATGGACGGACGGACAGCGAAGTCTTAGAAATAGGGTCCCGTTTTACCCTTTGCGTACGGAACCCTAATTAAAACCAAGTAAAACAGTACAAATATTTATAATATTTTATAAATACACAACTTTTATATATTTTTATATGACGTATAAAAAAACTCTCCGATTGATAAGTCAATACACCGATGATGATACAAAAAATTAAAAATTTTATATAAAAAAACAAAATTGTGGTATTTTAAAATCTTCGTATTTAACCTTAAATTTTGCTTAAATTTAGCGAATATTGCAAACTGTACAAC
The DNA here is from genome assembly GCA_036924255.1 of Apodemia mormo. Lineage (NCBI taxonomy): Eukaryota > Metazoa > Arthropoda > Insecta > Lepidoptera > Riodinidae > Apodemia > Apodemia mormo. Next base: position 31,210,367 of record JAUPFN010000017.1, read on the forward strand.
ATTTCGTCGAGTATTCGTGGTCCTTGTAGTTGCAGGTCTGTCACAATTTTTTTAACTGGCATTTTGTGATGTGTTAATATGTAAATTTTAGACCTTCCCTGGACTTTAGCAATTAATTTAAAATAAAAATTAGCCAAATCGGTTCAGTCGTTCTCGAGTTTCAGCGAGACTAACGAACAGCAATTGATTTATAATTTATATGCCTTTGACAATGTATATACAAAGATATATTTACTCAATTTCACAAACTAAAGAGTAATAATTACAATGATAAATCAATATCTCTGTCACACACAACAAATAAGGATGTTATTTGCAAAAAAGTAATGTGAAATGGCCAAAAATATATATAAAAATATGTTTGTAATTTATAGAAGAGTTTTTCATAAGAAAAACATATGTTCACTAGCCAAATCTAATTAAAGTGTTTGCTTTGCATTTTAATGCTTTCTTTGACCCAAACCCACGATATAAGCTAATTATTTATATATACAAAGCTCAAAAACAAAATGGCCACGTTATTTAAGCCTAAAGTATATCTGACACATTACTGTAGCGATACTCCGATCGGCAGGGGGTTTTCCACTTGGCAGCTTCAACTTCTTTTGTTGAGAGAGATACACAGGATCGATTTTTATATCTACTTGTAAATAAAAATAAACCTTAGGACTTCATTTCGTTTCATTACATCCGAGCTCCTTAAGAAACAAAATTACTATCCAGCAAAATATCAAACTGAATACCCATTCTATTACGTTCTTATAAAAATTTAAAATGGAACATGTGGCCAGTACTAATACATACTTGTAACACAAAGAATGTGTTACATTACCATCTGAACTGGAACATGAGTGACAAGCACTGATGCTATTTAGGTAGGAATAGACAAGGCGATAAATTACGATAACCAAACTGTATGTGGTAACACATATGTGAGACGTTTATCTTTTCGAACTACTTGACCGGAAGTCAGTTGGCCAACACTATAAAATAATTTCACTTTTAAATTTAAAAAAAAAGTTACCATTCAATCCTTATCGAGTTAAAATAGTTGTCCGTATACAGTGTCAAAATTTAAATTACTTTTCTAAAATATTAAAATACTACCCTGCAAATTTTAAAATTAACTTTGTAATTTAACAAGTTAAAAAATTGGTTATAATTGCACTGCCCGGGAATCGAACCCGGGTCGCAAGAATGGGAATCTTGCATGATACCACTACACCAGCAGTGCTGTTATATATCCCGTCCAATTAATCAATTAGACTTATTATTTTTGTGTTATAGCACTCACCTCGTGCTTGGGAATCTGGAAAAACCTTAAAAACAACAAAGAAAAATATCGACACGCGGGATTTGAACCTGCGACTATTTCCCTAAAGCCGGGCTTTAGGGAAATGGTCGCAAATCCCGCGTGTCGATATTTTTCTTTGTTGTTTTTAACAATTAGACTTAACTTCATTATTTAATAAATAAGAGTATATTATGTACTGCCCTCTTATTTTTTTTAACTTTGAATAAAAAATATGCGTTAAATAGTATATTAAGGACTTTTATATTGTATTAGGGATTGTTTATATTATATTATGGGCACGGAGTATTCACGCCGTCTGTGGTTAGGATAATCAGTACAATTAAAACTTGTAGAACCTTAAATCTTTGACTTTTTTATTTTTTTAAAATAGTGCATGTTTATAAAAAAGTTCAAGATGTTATCGAAAGGAAAATAAGCTTACAATGCTACTACGTACGAGACTAATTGCGATACGTGGAATTTTAAGGGGCAAGTAAATATATAGAGCCTTATTTAAAAACTTGGTGGATTGTCTACCAAAATGATTTCCGTTTTCTTAATTGTACAGAAGTATTATTATTCAATTTCTCATTAGTTATTATTACATGGATGTGGTCATATCAATATAGTAAATAAATAATTAATTATCGTGCTAATATTGATTTTCGGGCAAAATAAAAAATTTATTGCATTTGACATTACACCTATTCAAAAATAAAATCAAATTAAAAATCATGAACTAATAATATAATTCAAAATCAAAAATTGAAATCACCCCTTATTACACATGGTATAGCATTTTTGCTGATAACCTTGAAAAGGCTGAACTGATTATTATAAAACATCTCTAAGAACCAACACTAGAAAACCTTTTTTTATTTTAAAATTAAAATAAAGCTCTCAAATAAAAAAAACATTGCCAACCGGTTCACCTATTTAAGACCTGCGGTGCCACAGGCAAACCACAGTGGTAAAACTTATAACACCCCTTTTTGGGTCGAGGGTTAAAAATTTATACAAAATGTTGGAAGACATACTTACACCTCCGACACATGGATAGATTTTTTGTATTAAGAATAGGGGACAAACTGGCTAGAGGCTCGCTTAATGTGTGATCACCGCCGCCCTATGAACAGCTGCAATACAAAGGTCTTTCAGGTGCGTTACCCACCTTTAAGGAACAAGTAAACTCTTTTGAAGATCCCCAAGTCGCATCTGTTCGGAAACATTCGCAGGCATTTGATTCCACAGAGTATGTAGTCGTGCGAAACGCAAAAATACCTTGAAAATCGCACTGTAGTGGATTTCCAGACATCGAGACGGTTAAAGTGAAATTTCAGATTTGATGTACGATGATAGAATTCAGCGGGTGGAATTAACGTTACCATCTGGTTGACGAGGTGGGTGGTGATTCTCATCGCTATTATTTTACCGATCATATGTACATAACACTACGTGTGTGATATTTTGGATTATTTTATGAGATGTATATTTTAGATGCACATCCTTTAAAAACTTTATAATAATACAGTAAATTAAAATTTACAATGACATTTATGACATATATTGACATTACCCCATGCTGCCCCGGGCTCCTTTGAAGAATAGACCAACTATCGTTCTGTCAGGCAGTTCTTAAGAGACGCCCGATTTTCTATATGAGCCACTATCGTGGCTACTAGGTGGTAGAATTCTGCATTGTCTCTCCCGCGGGTGATTACGTAGCTCGCAATGCGAAATTATCGTGATTGTCTAGTTATTGCAAAACACATAACAGCCTTGTACATTAGTGGTAGTAGTTGCCGCTTGATTAGTTTTGATGCTGTGACATTGCAAAAAGTGCATCTAGTGACTAGCAAGCAATTGGCGACGTTTTTGATGATTTTTTCATTACGTTTAAGAGTCATCGCTGATCGCTGGCGAATAGCAAATGTCAGGTGATACGCCTACCGGTTATAGTACCACCGCCTTGCCCATTCCTGCCGCAATAGAGTCAGTGCTTGACACTGTCGTGTTCCGGTTTACTTTACTTAAAACCAACGTAAAGTAACAGCTTTGCTGTTGCTTTTTGTTTGGTCAGTGAGGTTCTCGGCGGTCCTATTCTTGTCGCCCTAATTATAGTATTAGGAGACATAGATAATATAGTATTAAAAGTGCAATAGGCCTTTTCATCACAAAAATTTTTTGTGCGCATGCGTCAGAATCAGCCATCTTTTTCGTACTGTTTTTTGTAAACAACCATGCTAAATTGTCCGCTATCCGTGTATCAAAAATTAAAATATAAATCAAAGTTGATTAATTGTAAAAAAGTGAAAAAAAATAAGTAGTAAGTCAAAATAATCGGAAAAAATTTTTTGTACTCCATTATAATTATGTTGTCTGTACGAAAAGGAACAACAAAACGGTGTTGTTATGGAGTATGTAAAAGTGATACACGATACAAATCATTTAAAACCAATAGATTCTATTTTATAAATTTTCCAAAGCCTTGTCTTGAATATCGAAAAAAAATAATCAAATCATCAAGCAAATTACACATTAAAGCATGTGTAAAATGTGCGAAATGTGAGTTATGGGTGAAAAAATGTGGCAGAAGTGACCGAGGTTTTAGATCTATTGATGATGTTACTAAGGATACTTATATTTGCTCACTACATTTTCTTGGAGAAAGTGGTCCAACTGAACAAAACCCTGATCCTTTAAGCTATCAAGAGTTTCAACATATTGATAAATCAATTAATAAGGTAAGGTATAAAATAAATTATACAGAAATACAATTTTCGAAGTTATAACCTCAAACCTGTTTATAGGTGCTCAAAGCAATTTAATTTAATAAAATTGTAAATATTAATTTATTTTTTTATGTTTTTAGATAGTCAACAAATGTCAATGTCTAACCTCTCAATCAGTTCACTTTTTTTCCCTTTTTGCGGACGCCCATGACATTTTAGCCACCTTTTCAATTGTTCACAATTATGAGCTTCAACTGAATCATAAATAAGTGAAGCACCATCGATGGTTTTTTCCAATAATTTATTTCTTTGTGGAGATAATAGTCCTTGTCCAGCCATTGTTGATTAAAACAGTACGAATTTTTTGAATTACCGCCGTTTCAACATGGCGGCTACGCATGCGCTCATCTGATGATGAAAAGGCCTATTAAAAGGTAATTGTTAACCCCAAGAGTGTACCACTAGCGTAAGCGGTAAAAAATTCCCCTCAGGTTCATGTTCAGGAGTTTGGAATATACCTGAGCATGGATACCTAGGCCCGGGAGTTTGTATTTACGTTAGAGAGGATATCTGTTCCCGGTATCTCAGCTGCCTCGAAGGCAGGGATCATCCTCCATCCTATGGCTACGCATAGGGTGCGAAGCCCATCCACACATCTACGTGTGCCTTTACAAGTCCCATAGTGGAAATACCGAAGAAGACCGACTTTGCAATTGGAATTGGATCTAAAACTAAACTCTGTAATTGGATCACCAGTTTATTGGCAGATGGGAGCATCTAAGTCGTTGTTAATGGCGCGTGCTCTGAACTAAAACCCGTCAATGCTGGTGTTTGTCAGGGTTGTGTGCTATCACCTACACTGTTTATTCTGCATATTATTGACATATTGCAATCAAGCAACATTCATTGCTATGCGGATGGCCGTACGGGTGATGCTTTGTACTCCAGCTGTAACGGAGTTTCTCGAAAATATGTCAACGAGTGCCGGTACGAACTTGTGTTAGAAATCGAAGAACAGCTTTCCACAGCCTCAAAGTGGTGTCGATTAAACTGAGTCTACTTTAACCTCAAGAACACACAAATTTGCACGTTTCTCACTAAAAAAAACTCCCTCCTCGCTTCGACAATATTTCCCTAATAGCCACAGCTAGTCTTCGAATCCTTGGAGTCGACATATCAAGCGATATTCAGTTCCGTGGTCAATTGGAAGGCAAGGCCAGCAGAACCAAGCAGTACTTCACATCGGTCCATCGTTTACAGCTTTATAAGGCCCAAATCCGGCCTGACTCATGGGCGTGAGCTCTTCAGTACAAGCTGCTTCCTTTCGATCGCATTCAACGTAGCGAGGCTCGAATCGTTGACGTAAGGACTATTTCTAATAAGCTTGATTCTTTAGCATTATATAAAAATGTGGCGTCGCTCCTGCATCTTCTATTGGATATCATTTTCCAATGAACTGTTTAGATTAATTCCTGCCACAGAATTTCACCATCGGACATCGTTACAAAATTCCAAATTTCATCCTCACCATCTGGATGTTTGGAAATCCACAACTGTGCGATTCTCAAGTCACTTGTTTCACGGCACTACTGCTCAGGAACTAATTACCGGCAGGGGTTTTTCCGAACGGATACGACTTAGGGACCTTCAAGAAAAGAGCTTATTCTTTCTTAAAAGGCCGGCAGCGCAACTGCAAGTCTCCTGATAGCGTAGTTGTTCATGGGCGACGGTGATTACTTACCACCAGATGAATCTCCTGTCCGTTTGCACCTATAAAAAAATCCCTACGTCTAGCCAAATATCCTGCCCATTGCCACTGGAGTTTTGTTAATACGGTGACGAATGTCGACCACTTTGGCCATTCTACGGATATCGATGTTCATATATTATCATTGAAACATATGAAATTATACTTTTTGTCTGTTTTTTGTGTGTCCCGGTATAACTTAACAACGGATGGGTGATCGATCTTGATAAATAGTGAGAACAGTTGATTTTTATAGAGTTGAATATGCTTGAACATATATGAATTACAACACATTAAAATTGTAGCCTTGTAAAGGCAGATTTAAAAAAGTTCATAAGATCAACCACTAGATGTCTGACTAACCGATAGTAAAAGAAAATGCAAACAAAATTGGCTTTGTGCGAAACAGGCAATAATGTTTTTTTTTTATAGTATAAGATAGCAAACAAGCAGATTTTTTCGCCGTGTTGGTCCCGGCCTCCTTTGTAGAATAGGCCAACTACCGTTCTGCCAGGCAGGTCGTAAAAGGCGATCGATTGGCTATCGAGTCACTACCATCGTGGCTACTAGGTGGTAGAGTTCTGCATTGTCTCGCCCGGGTCTGGTACCACCGCCTTACCTATTCCTGCCGCAATAACGTCAGCGCTTGTCGCTGTCGTGTTCCGGTTTGGAGGGTAAGGTAGCCGGTAAACTTATGCATGTGGCATTAGACCTCGCCACAAGATAGCAACGCACCATTAACATCTTTGGTGTCTATAGGCGATGGTTGACTCTTTCCATCAGGAGACGCATCTGCTTGTTTGCTATCTTATGACATAAAAAAAAAGATGGGTCTCCTGATGGAAAGAGTCAACCATCGCCTATAGACACCAAAGATGTTAATGGTGCGTTGCTATCTTGTGGCGAGGTCTAATGCCACATGCATAAGTTTACCGGCTACCTTACCCTCCAAACCGGAACACGACAGCGACAAGCACTGACGCTATTGCGGCAGGAATAGGAAAGGCGGTCAACTAGCTCTTTGACTACATTTATGTTTGTGTGCGTGGTACTAGTATATTTATATTATCTTGCATTCTACGGAAGAAATTATATGGGTTTTGATGCACCTTTTCTAAAAATGTACATTATTTATTGCGAAAATTATATTTGTAGGAGGTATACTAAGAACCACTGGAAAAAAATCGCAAAACTACATAAAACACACCCACTTTATTTCTCGCTAACTGTATTAAAATAAATAACAACCCTTTTTGGATTACAACGCCATCTCTTGGGTTAAGTTACTTAGCTGGACGAAACATTTAACCTTAAATAAGTAGCTATATTTGCATTTCTTTCTAAGTAGTTCCATCTTTAGAATTTAGGTTGAATTCGGTCACAACTTACTACTTATTTACGAGGCAGGTCTACAAAAATTTACGCAGTACCCCTTTATAGTCACAAGATGGCGCATTATGTAAAAGATTCACTGCGTATTTTATCACTTAATTACACTTTAAGCCATTGATAACTTGAAAAACCCTGTTACTAATTTTAAATTAACTCTCTCTCTCAATTTCTAGATCTAAGAGTAAGGACAAATTATTTCATATTAAAATTTTATTTATCTTGGTTCAGAGAACTGCCGCTAGGGCGACGGAACGGGATTTCCGCATGCGTATTGAATAATATCTTTTTTTTTTCCAAAATTCATGAATGGCAGCAGTTCACAACCTGTCGTTCGACAATAATATATTTAAATTTTGATGTGCAAAAATGTTAGATCATAAAATTTACAAAAATAGTAACGAACCAATTAGGTAATGTTGTGACGAGATTGGAATTACCCGCTGAATTTGACAATAAATAGAAATGTAAGTACTATTTCCTGTTTCTAAATATTAAGATTAATTTGTATTTATTTTCTACATTTAAAAATCTTTCATAATTTTTATTATATGATAATTAATAATAGATGGTATAAATGAACACTACTATTTCCATGAAAACAAAACTGCGGTAAATTTATCGATTTGACACTCTACCCTATTTCAATGTTGTGAATCGTTTCCATGCAAGGTTTATGTAAGATATCAATTCAAGTTATTCGGGCAGCCATAGATATAGAATTAGCTTTAATTTGTTTTTAAATTTATTTGATAACACATTTTTATTTATAGTTTTAAGCTGTATATATATTGTTTATTAGCTAAACATATTTTAATAAAAAATAGGTTTTTTTTTTAATTTCGGTGGATTTGAGTAGTAAAGTAATAACCACATAAGTACAAAAAAATGCAGAGCAAGATAAAATTCTGCATCAAAATATTGTTCACTGCAAACATAGTTAATTTTTAATGAGTGCCTACGTTAGCGAGGCCGTTTCTTTAGCACTTACTGAGACAGCGAAAACGTGTTTAAATCGTAAAGAGAAAAGAAAATTAAGTCGACAGAAAGAAGTTGGTGATAATTTCTCTAATTGTGATTTTTATTTGAAATAACACATTTGATAATTAGTTTAGTAAATACTTTTGAATATATAAAAATCGGCACCTCGTAGTCTAGGCGTTACCCTATTCGGCTCAGATCATGAGGTCCCGCGTTCGATCCCAGGGTCGGACAATAGTGTCATTGAGGTTTTTTCGAGGTTTTTGTCTCTGCAAAATCTCGGTAGCAGCTCGGAGTCTGGCGGGTGCAGTGTGTTACCACTCCCGTGCCTCCGATGAGGATGTAAAGCCGCCGGTCCTGATTATCGCTAGAATTAGTCGATAATCGTTATCCGATCAACAAAACACGTCGATAGGGGTAACCACTGATCTAGCCAACCGACAAACCGAAGTTTAAAATTTAAATGATTAAGTAACAGTAACAGTTTTGCTTCGTGTCGGTTCAGACCCCTTTTGAAGAATAGACCATCTGCCATTCTATCATCATGACAGCTACATGGTAGAGTTCTACAACGTCTTGCCTGGGATTTCGTACCAAAGCCTTATCTATTCCTGCCGCAATAGCGTCAGTGTCGTGTTGCCCGGATATTTGGTAACACCACCTTAACTATTCCTGCCGCAATAGCTTCAATGGTCATTATTTTTGTGCTTCGGTTGGGAGGGTAAGGTAGCCAGTAAATTTATACAAGTGGCATTGACACGTTGCCACACGGATAGCAACGCCCTTTTAACGTCTTTGCTGTCTATATGCGATGGTTTTCTCTCTCTATTAGGTGAGTCATCTGTTTATTTGCTATCTTATAATATTTAATAAAAAACCGGTCAAGTGCAAATCGGACTCGCGCACGAAGGGTTCCGTACCATTCCTATTCAAGTTTCTAATAAAAATTGCTTAAAAATTACGCTTGTTGTATGGGAGCCCCTTTCCCCCCTCCCCCTCTAATATTTACTTTATTTTTATTTCATTGTTTATTTTGAAAGGTAATATACAACTAAATGTTCTGTGAAAATTTTAAGCGTCTACCTGTTATGTTTATTATTAATAAATTTATTATTATTAATATTGCACAAAAAAATACGAAAATAAACACGTTTATTGTATAGGGACCCCCTCGTTATTTTCATTTTTATTATTTTTTGTATTTTTTGTTATAGGGGCGATAGAAATACATAATTTGTGAAAATTACAGCTTTCTAGCTATCTCGGCTTATGAGATACGGTCTAGTGACAGACGGACAGACAGACAGCGGAGGCTTAGTAATAGGGTTCCGATTTTTACCTTTAAGGTACCTACGGAAACCTAAAAAAGACAAAATATTCATTTATTGATAAATTTCAAAAGTCATAGTTGTCTTGTTTTCATTTTTCAAATATGATTAAGTTTTCATTGATGTAAATGAGTAAGTAGTAAATAGTTATGAATGAAGAAAGCAAGATACTCATAAGTCTTCCTAGTGTGTAATCGTAATATAATATTTACTAGCTATTGCCCGCGACTTCGTCCGCGTGGACTTCGTTTACTCCGCACAGCACCTCCCCCGTAGGTAATAGCGTGATAATATGTAACCTATATGTTGACCTGAGCTATTAGTAATATTCATACATGAAGTAAATCCATGCAGTACTTTTAGAGTTTACCCCGAACTAACATACAGACAAACAGACAAAAATTCTAAAAACTATATTTTTGGCTTCAATATAGATTATAGATCACGCCCCATGTATTCTTTAAAAAAAATTCAATGTATAGTTTTGACTTTCCTACGATTTTATTATATGTAAAGATATAGATGACACTCGGCTCTATCTGTCAATCCCGTACGAGTAAGAATACGTAGGTTTCTACGTATACTTATTACATGTGTTTGTAAAATTTAAAAAAGTACACTTAGTTAAGTATATTTTTGTAATTCTGGCAAAAATAAGTCGTCCTTCGGTGATTTCAATTACTAAATTGTTTTACAAATGCATCTTGAAGCACAGGATAGTTGCCCAGCAAGTTGCTCAATTTATTGTTCAAGTATTTGTATACTAGCTGGTGCCCACGACTTCGTCCGCGCGGACTTCGTTTACTCCGCACAGCTCCTCCCCCGTAGGTGATAGCGTGATAATATGTAGCCTATATGTTGATCCGACCTGTTAGTAATATTCATGCAAAATTTGAAGTAAATCCATGCAGTATTTTTTAAGTTTATCCCGGACATACATACGGATAAACAGACAAACAGATAAACAGTCAAACAGACAAAAATTCTAAAAACTATATTTTTGGCTTCGATATCGATTGTAGATCACGCCCCAAGTATTCTTTTAAAAAATATTCAATGTACCTACAGTTTTGACTTTCGTACGATTGTATTATATGTATAGATATTCATGCAAATTTTGAAGTAAATCCATGCAGTACTTTTTGAGTTTACCCCGGACATACATACAGACAAAAATTCTAAAAACTATATTTTTGGCTTTGATATCGATTTTAGATAACGATAATATTATATGTATGTATATATATATATATATATATATATATATATATATATATATATATATATATATATATATATATATACATTGTTCGACTAAATTCTTGACTGATTTTTCGACTAATTTATTAACTAATTGCTCGGCTGATTGTACGTATTTATCTAGTGTTACATTTTGTTATAAAATCATTTGTTAAAAATATTAAATATTGAAGGCGAAATGAAGCATTGTGTGATTAATAATAATTACAAATACCGCTGGATAAATCACTCGAATTGCACTAACCCGAAAATAAGCATATTATTTTCTTTTAATATTGATGTTAGTCAACGATAACAAATACATCAAACACACAAATAAATTCTGGAATATATTTAATAAACACCTAAATTCAACAATAGAAACTCAATGTTTATCACATAAATGTTGTCTCTGTCGGGAATCGACCCTCAATCTCATCGATTACGTACTCAAGGTTGCTAACCACTCCACCAACGGGTCAGTTAAAATTAAAAGTTAATATTCGAAAAACATGTCTGTAGCGCTGTAGAATCTTTAGATTGTATATTTCTTCTGCCTCTAGGGCCACTGGCTGATCTATTCGACTCAAAATCCGAAGCACAGAATACTTAGAGAATAACAGAAGTCAATGTTACATATACAAGTAATATTCGAGCCACAATTCGAGCATAGCACACATAGACACATTTCACAGACGCGATATGTCAGACTGGTGCGGAACAAACTGTCCCGAACCATTCCGAGATATCGCATCCGTCTATGTGTGCGTTGCTCGAATGTCATATGTATGTAGATTGACTACTGTTAGTCTCCAGTATACTGTGCCCGGAGTAATAGCTATTTAGTAATCTGTGGTTATAGTCTCGATCGATACAATAAAAAACGTTAAGGTTTTTTGAGAAAATATTTCAGTAGCAGCTCACAGCAAAGTAAAGTTGCAGTATCACCCTGTGCTTTGAATAAGCCTGTAATGCTGTCGGTTCCGATTACAAGAAACAAGCGGTTGTTTTATTCCCGGTTGATAAAATGCGTTGAAGGCTTCGATCAAATATACTACTACATACAGTATACTTGATCGAAGGCTGAAGGGACTACCAACTATCTCGCTAATCGACAAACTTGTGAATTGTGGTGAACAGGATCGACCAATGTTGGGTTCACTATGTCTACACCACAAAGCCTATTGCTTAACTTGTAGATTAACATCCTAAAATTACAATCAATGTATATAAATAAACTTCATATTTTTAAACTTCTTTTATTCTATTTATTTTAATAAACAGTAAAGAGCAGTACTTATAACAGTAATTATTAGATAACTGTTACGAATAATCTAGAAACGTGAAGAGTTGGAACGCTGGAGGGATCTAGAAATAAAAGAAAGAGATAGTACAAACAGACCCTGAGAAGGTTAGTGCAGTACAGATGTTACAATTCACAGACCCGGAAGGCCAAGTAACTCGCTGGATTGAGCAATTGCAAGAGTTTGATTTTAACGTAGAACACCGCAGTGGAAAGTCTCACTTAAATGCAGATGCATTATCACGACGACCATGTACGGAAGATTGTAAACAATGTGTAAGGATGGAGACGAAGGAAAGGATTCAAGTATTTCGAGCTAGGCCTACGGATGACAGGTGGGAAACTGATGAGATGCGTAAGGCCCAGTATGAAGATAAAGATTTGCGGCCTCTAATAGATTGGAAGAAACAAACCGGAATGGCAAGAGCTGGCTCCCTTCAGCGCCATTATGAAAAGTTATTGGGCGCAGTGAGAAAGTCTTGTGTTGCAAAACGGTTTACTATACAGTAAATGGGAAAAACCATCAGGAAGAGAACATAACCTACAGTTGGTAGTGCCAAGAAAACTAATCCAGGACGTACTACGTGAGTTGCATGATGGGGTTTCTGGGGGACATCTCGATTACGACGAACATTGGTAAAGGTGCGAGAGCGTTTTTACTGGTTGAATTGCCGAGATGATGTCGAGAATTGGTGCCGAAAATGTACGTCATGCTCAGCAGTAAAAGGTCCGCAGGTCAGAAGCCGAGACAACCTTAGATTATACAACGTTGGAGCCCCCTGGGAAAGGATAGCTATTGACATGGCTGGCCGGAATAATGGAAACAAGTATTTTGTGGTCGTGATGGATTACTTCACGAAATGGCCGGAGGTGTTTGCAATTCCCAATCAGGAAGCCACGACTGTTGCTGAGAAATTGGTCAGTGAGGTGATTTGCAGATTCGGTGTTCCACTGGAGATTCATTCAGACCAAGGTAGAAATTTTGAATCCAATGTATTCCAGAACATGTGTCAATTATTAGGAGCATACAAAACAAGAACCACCCCTACCACCCCCAATCTGACGGAATGGTCAAACGATTTAACCAGACTTTGGAACGACACTTAGCCAAGCTGGCAGAAGATCACCAAAAAGACTGGGATAAGTACATACCTTTCTTCTTACTGGCTTACCGAACAGCGGAACACGAAAGCATAAAAGTGACGCCAGCCTATGCCAATTTCAGCAGACAGTTACGTATACCAGCACACTTGATGACTGGAGGCCCGCCGCCTATGCAGAGACCCAAATAAGTGTACCGGAATATGTTGAAGACATTCGAGAAAGGTTACGAATCCGGTTCGACGAAAAGGAAAATCATCTAAGCTACAGCGACGTTGAGATGGGCCATACAAAGTAATCACACGAATCAATGACGTAACCTGTCGAGTGCACAAGCAGCCACGAGGGACCATGAAGATTGTTCATGTTGATCGATTAGCCATCTATAATTGAAGTAATGATGTCCGGGACGAACATGACTAAGAGGGGGTAGTGTTACGAATAATCTAGAAACGTGAAGAGTTGGAACGCTGGAGAGATACAGAAATAAAACAAAAAGAGATAGCTACTCCTATTATTAAACAAATAGTTGGCAGTTACCCGAACAGCTATGCCATAATGGACTTTCTGGTATATGGCATAAGGGTGAAAATAGCGGGTACTATTACTTGTTTATCAGAAGTTGTTTACAATTAGAAGTTATTCATTGTATTACGCGATAAATTTAGATTTTTCTGGATCCAGGCAAACAGAGAGCAGTTTTTATAAAGCGATCGAATGCGATACTTGAAACGACCAGTGCGAAGCGTGAAGTGTTTTATTGTGTTGTCGGTTAAGTTTAGTGATAGTACAGTGAGTGACTAGTGTTAATCAGATTATTTAAGTGTTACATTTTGTTGTTTGTGTAATTGTGTTGTAAATACACGGTTTAATATAAGTGCTGTTTCCTTTCAAATTACGAACCCGAAGTACGTAACATAACTATTGATATATTTCTATACAGATAGCGATGGTTGTTAACATCGTTCCCTGTTAACCCATCGTCATCCTTGTTTAAGCTCCCTTTCAAGAATAGAGTACCTGCCATTCTGCTACAAATTTCATAATAGATGAACGATTGGATAAACAAGTCGCTACTATTGTGATCATTAGAATGTAGAGTTTTGCAACTAGGGATGCAAATGATACATCGATTTTTTCAAGCATCGATATATCGTTCATAAGCGTCGATGTTTTAACATCGATATTGAAATCCCAAACATCGAGAATACATCGTTCTCATTAGCGATGTTTTATGACTATGTTTTATCATAGTGTTACGTACTCGGGTTCGTACTTGTAAGAAAACACCACTTATATTAAATCCGTGTATTTACACAACACAACACAACGTAATACTAAAGTACACTTTACACCCCAGTCACTCGCTATACTATCACTGAACTTAGAACACTACACAATAAAACACTTCTCGCTTCGGAATAGTCACTTGATGTATCGCTCTCGATCGCTTGATAAAAACTGCCTTGTGTTTGTCAACACCGTTGTATTTATAGGCAGGGTAATGTCCTAGCTGGATCCAGAAAAATCTAAATGTATCGGGAAACAATGAATCACTTCTTATCGTAAACATGTTATGAGTCATAAATCCTAGTACACGCTACTTTCAACCTTATGCCATATTCCACAAAGTCCATTATGGCATATCCCAGGTCAACTATTTGTTTGTCAATAGGAGTAGCTATCTCTTTCTTTTATTTCTAGATAGTTAGCGCGCGCGCTTCAACTCTACACGCTTCTAGATTATTCGTAACAATAGTAACATCTTCCCCCACTCTCAGGCACACTAACAAAATATTCAATACAATTAATTTGTATGGCAAAACATCAACCATAATCGACATCGATGTATCGTTCATAAACTCCGATGTTTTTAAAATCGATGTTTTTCTCTAGAAACATCCCGCCGACAACGCCTCGCCCGGGGTTGATACCACCGTTTTACCTGTTAATCCCGCTATACCATTAATACTTGTAAGCCGGTAGCCGGTACTTGGTAGCCGGTAATGTGTGCATGTGGCATTATAATCTAGCCACACGAATAGCGACGCACCATTAACATCTTTGGTATCTAAACGTGTGTATTGTATATTTCCATCAGAAGAGCTATCTGCTTGTTTTCTTTAAAATATGTAAAAAAATTACTAAAACGTATATAATAAGCATTATTAATCTTTACAGCAAATAGAAAAAAATGTCTGGTAGCCCTTTTCCATACACCTGTGAATTATGCGGTGCGGAAGGGTTGACAGACGAAGGGATGAGGTCCCACACTTTAGAAGCCCACGTCGCAGGAAGACCAGATTGTCCTTTCTGCGACTGCACCGTCCCGCAGCAGCAACTCGTAGGACACGTACAAAGAGCTCATCTACATTACTTGACACCGGAGAGAGAGTTAATGGCATTTATAGATGATCAAAGTCCTAGGTGAGTTTCTTTGTAGGTAGACTGATCATTCTTCGACGATGTTGTTATCTCAAAACCATATCAGGCTCATATTGTGTAAGTTTAGCAATTACTTTACTGGTCGGTTTGTACGGAAATAATAGTAGGTTTTATTGATTGATAAAAAGTATAATTTTTACTTAATATTTGCTCACCATATTTGATAGAGTATATGGTGATGATTGGCATAATTTGTTTACTCGGTCCTATAACCTAAACTTTATAATAGAAATTACTATTATTATCTATAGTAGTAGGACTAATTAAAACAGTACATACCTCTGATGAGTCTTACAGAATTCTTATTTACCGTTTGTGAAGTTGCAGTTTCTACAAAAATATTTTTGTCTTTTAGTTCCTATATAACATTAAATATCGCATATATTTTATACAAATTTTATTACATTTTATAAAAACTTTATTAATAAACTTTATTGTGCTGTTTAATTATTTATACATTAAGGTACTATGTAATGATGACTATAATTATAAATAATAAATCTTGGTTTTAGTTTTGATGAAGATTCTAAAATGACGACAACAGATAGCTGCAGTTACAACACTCCGGGATCATTCAATGGATGGCACAGCCCTGACACTTCGACATCATACCACAACGGCGCTATTTCCAAAAATTCATATTTCAATGGCTATCAAGAAAAAGAAAATTGTAACCATAGAAGCGATAGAGATGACGAAAAGTGTTCAGGATCACCAAAAAATATAAATTTAACCAATGGCTTAAGAAATATAAATATAAATAATGGAGTTATTCCAAAAAGAAGTTATAATAGAGAAAATTCTAATGATCGTGACATTGTAAATAGTCATGAAAAAATGGGCAAGTTTTTTAAATTATAAAGCTTTTTCTATATTTCTAACTACAGAAACGATTTATCAAATCATATCTCATCAATTTATTGATTTTTGAACTATATTTACGGGACCGATCACATCTGAGTGACAGATACTCAACGGACTTTTGAGAATAGTACAAGAGTTTATAAAAATTTAGGTACCTCGTAGTTCAAACTAACTCCTATAATGATACATATTTAACCAACTCAACCATAAGCTTACATATTTACTTAAAGTCGATGTTCCTAAACCATTTTACAGCTACCTGTGTGTGTGTGTGTGTGTGTGTGTGTGTGTGTGTGAGTGTCCTGATGGAAAGAGATAACCACCGGCAAAGGCATACTTTCCTCTCCGCTTCGGAACACGAAAGCGACTGTTACATCTGTATACAATACACCTGTACGTACTAGCCACTAATATCCTTATTCCATTTGTATTATGGCTATAACAACGCCAGCGTATGTTTCTCCTGTTAAAGTCGACATCTACGAATATCGATAGTCATTATCGATATTTGTGGATGTCGACTTTTATTGTAAACGACGACTAGATAAGTGACATCATGCTTATAATAATGAGAAGTGATAGAAAATACCTTTTTAGCTAAATTACTTAGAAGCTAAGGTGATGCGCCTGTGTCCCATTTTAATCTTCATTGTGTTCGCCATTCATTTAAAAAAGCGCAACATCCTATAATTTAAAAGGATGCTTCAGTAGCAAACATTTCAAGCTAACTAGTGTTTTTGTTGCAAAAAAAAACATTTTTTGTTAAATATTTTATTTCAAAGTAACTATAAGGGACGTATTTGACTACTTTATTTGACATGGATTATCTTATCACCTGGGGGCTTAATAAAAAAGTACCTATACAATCAGTACGTTTTAGAACAACTGTCCGCTTGTAAGTTTTAAGCTTGTTATTATAACGAAACTTGAATTAGTTGACAGATAAGGCGTTTCCTGGTGCTAAATTTGTTTTAATAATATTGAGGCCCTTACTTGTTTTAAAAAATGTTATAAATTGAAAAGTATTATTTTCTTTTCAGGTGCCTATTCTAGTCAAAGTAATCAAAGTAATAATGTTAGTAATGGTGATTCTCCAAATAAAAATAAGGTGTGTACGTAAGCATGTATACGAATAACAAATCAGTTGATTTATGTAGTACGTCTTGGTACCTAAAACTTAGTCTTGTACATTTTTTTCATAGTTAAATATGGCGAGCGCCGGTCAAGGTTCTCCGTTAAGATCACAATTAGCTCTAAAACTTAAGTCTAATACACCAAAAAAGTCTGTGCCTACGCCTAGTCCAACAGTACAGGTAAATACATAATATATGAAATTGGTAAGTACTTACTAGCCAGTAACTACATTGATTTTCTTGACCAAGCTAAATGAGCTTTCAATGGGAAAATGTTTCTTTTAGTTTGTGTAACTATAATGTGAATCTTATCACTCTTTGGTGTCCTTATTTCACTAGTTGGCTTTTATTATATTAAAGAAATATCATTTCGTATTAATTAAACAGGTGGAGTCAGGAGTACTTTGCAGCGCAAAGTACTTAAACATACAAAATAGTTGGCTGTTTGAAATGAAATCTTTGCCTTTTACAAAGCAGTTTAATTGTCAAATCATTTCTACAACGAACGGCGGGTGTTTTTGTTTTGACATATGAATTCAAAATTAAAAATACACAGTGTATCTAATAAAATATTTATTTGCAGTGTCTTTTGTGCGAATTTACCTCATCATGTCCACAAAAGCTAGAAGAGCATATAAATCGGGCTCACTTTGATCTCACTTCACCCTCAATAATGGGAAATGATAATGCGAACACAAATTCAACTCATAATGCAACTTTAGAGTTAACAAACGCAACTTTATGTTTGGATAATCCTACTTTAGCGTTAAGTGCTATGGCGATGACTCCTGGATCGCATTCGTCGTCCTTTCAGTGTCCGATATGTGAAAGGGAATTCTCAAATGTATCCGAAATAGAAGTTCATGTGAATGTAGAACACAAGGATATTTTAAGTCCACAAAAGTCTGTAAGTACTGCTGGTAACTATAATCAATGATCTATTTACAAAATTACACAGTATTTTGACAATTCCTTTAATGCTGTCCTTAATTACGAACAGACGAATTTTCTAAAATATTTAAGATTTATTCAGTGTCTCTGTTCTCCTGCATTTTATCAATACTTTGGAGTTTAATAATTCTTTTACTCATTTATCTAACAGACAGCGTTTTAAGGATTTGTCTTCATTTCAAGACATACTCTTTGAAAAACTATTACCAGGTATTTAAGTCATTATTCCACTTTTGATTTTTTCAAGTCCTTTAAGTACTTCCGATTATTGAGTGCTATTTAGTTCTTTGAATTAAATTAAGCTATAAGCTCAAAATAGGAAGCATTTGCAGGATATTTGCAGGATAGTCAAAAGTAGGAACTTAAATTCTGCAAAAATTTTTAATAATGAATAGTGTCATTATGTAGGTTGAAGTAGTCCTTTTAGATAGGTATCTTGTTTATTTAAAAATACTTTCAACATTGATAGCGTTAGTTTTAAAGTCTCATTAAACTTTGAAATGTTAAAAAAACATTCTGAAAGAGGCAACTTGAATTGTGTAAATAAATTCCTTAGAAGATAATTAAAATGTAACTTAATTAGAAAGATGCAAATTTTTGTAATGCAATAATTTAATTAATACATATTTTTGTGCTGTATTGTTTTGGAGGTTTCATCACTAAGTTAAGCAAGCTGAATTATAGACAACAATTATATAATTTTATCACTATACTATAGTTATACCCAGGCTAACTAACACTTTGCATTGTCATTGTTTGATAAAATTCCAGGTAGGCAGAAATGCGATTAGTGCAGGCCCAATTTTATCGTCCTGTCAAATTGCTGATGGTTTTGCAGCTCCCTTGACGTTGTAAAATACATTTTATCACAAGATTTCAGAGTTAACTCATTTCAGGACCAGCTGGATAACGCCTCATGTGATGATGTGGTTATGATGGAAGAAAGTCCCGTCAGCAACTGTCCAGTGTGTTGTCAACCATTGCCCCTTTCACAACATGAATTGGTAAGTACATAATGATTCCCTTCCTTGACAGATTTCTTTTACTGTATTTTATAGGATGAATCTTAATTGACTGACAAGGTTGTCAACTCTGAGGGAAAAGTGTTTGTGTGGTGAGAACAAATGTTTGTATTTTTAGATTTTGGTATTTATTATCATTGGCTTGGCAATTGGTGTAGTGTCATTGGTAACACACATAATATACCTACAGAATATCTGCCATGTTGGTCCCGGCCTCCTTTGAAGAATAGGCCAACTGCCGTTCTGCCAGGCAGATCGTAAAAGGCGACCGATTGGCTATCGAGTCACTACCATCGTGGCTACTAGGGGGTAGAGTTCTCCATTGTCTCGCCCGGGTCTGGTACCACCGCCTTACCTATTCCTGCCGCAATAGCGTCAGTGCTTGTCCTTGTCGTGTTTCGGTTTGGAGGGTAAGGTAGCCGGTAAACTTATGCATGTGGCATTAGACCTTGTCACAAGATAGCAACGCACCATTAACACCTTTGGTGTCTATAGGCGATGGTTGATTCTTTCCATCAGGAGACACATCTGCTTTTTTTGCTATTTAATGATATAAAAAAAATATATTATTATTATTAAGTTATGTAGCTCTTTGTAGTTTCTGTAGGTATACTACTACTTAACCTTTATCTGTTTTAGACTGGATCCCTGAAGATTCCATTTATGTCTCAAAACATTTTTTTTATATCATTAAATAGCAAACAAACAGATGACTCTTGCTGGAAAGAAACACAATCACATTTAGATACCAAAGTTATTAAGTGTGTTTCTACTCATGTGGCAGGATGGCAATGCCACATGCATAAGTCTACTGCAAACTGGAACAAGTCAAGACAAGCATTAATGCTATTGTGGCAAAAATAGCTAAAGCGGTGGTATACCCGTGTGTCATTACAGAACTCAACCACCTAGGAGTCACGATGGTAGTGACACATATGGCCAATCATTCATCTTGTACAAAATACCTTGCAGAATGGCCAACCAACCACCCAACCAAAATATGTATTATGAAATATAATAGGTTGAGGCAAAAGTATTTTCATATTTTGAATGTATTATTAGTAATCAAACCTCTTTGGCTGTACTGAATGTAACTGGCTGGTTTTAATACCACTAAATGTGACATTTTGAAGATGCAATAAATTAAAAAAAAATGCATTTGTTTTTCAAGCAAGAAAAATGAATATGTGGTGAAGAAATTTGGTACATTTTAAGTTTTTAAGTTTTAAGACAAAAAAGGTAAAAAACCCGACCCGGGTTCGATTCCCGGGTCGGGCACATTAAAAAAAAAGTGTTTTTTCAGTTTTCTGAGAAACATAAAGTTGCCCGGGATTGGAAAGTGCCCGGTTGGCGATAGGCTTGCCACCTATCACATTTGTGGGACCAAGTATCTTCGGCTAATCGTGGGTGCACTTGTTGTACCTCTGCCTACCCCTTCGGGGATATGGGCGTGAAGATACTTTTTTTTTTTTTTAAGGTAAAAATGCGACGAACGCAGCAAATAAAATTTGTGCGGTTTATGGACCTAATGCGGTATCAATAAGAATAGCACATATGTGGTTCAAGCGTTTCAAGTCTGAAAATTTTAGTGTGAAAGATGAGGTTCGCTCTGGACGCCCTGTTACAGATAAAATCAGTTCCATCTTTGAGACAGTGAGCAAGATCGACATATTATTAGGTACGACATTGCTGAAGAACTAGATGTTGATCATAAAACAGTTTTACCTTATTTACGAAAGTCTGGGTACAAGAAAAAATTTGACATTTGGGTACCACATGATCTCACTAAGAGAAACTTAATGCAATGTGTTTCCACTCGCGATTATTTGTTGAAACGTAACGATTCCGAACTATTTTTTAAACAGTTGATTATGGGTGAATAAAAATGGGTGACTTATAATAAGAATGTGTGAAAAAGACCATGGTCAAAGCATGGACAAGCCCCACAGACTATGGCAAAGCCCGGCCTGACTCGGAACAAAGTGATGCTATGTGTATGGTTGGATTGGAAAGGAATCGTCCACTATGAGCTTTTGCCACCGGGTAATACCATCTGTTCTGACCTCTACTGTCAGCAACTATTGAGGTTAAAAAAAGCTATAGACAAACCGGCCGGAGCTGGTGCATAGGAATGGCTTGATGTTCCACCATGACAATGCCAGACTGCACTCATCTATAATCACGCAGCAAAAATTGAGAGAGGCTTGGCTGGAATGTGTTGATGCATCCTCTGTATAGCCCTGACCTTGCTCTAACAGATTTCCACCTGTTTCAGTCATTGCAGAACTCTTTATGAAGCATAAAGCTAACTTTAAAAGAACACTGTGAACACTACCTATCAGATTTTTTAAATCAAAAATCTCAAAATTTCTTCAGGAATGGGATCATGGCACTACTCACAAGATGGCAACAAGTCATCGATCAAAACGGCACATACATATTATAAATAAACAAAAAATTATACCTAAAAAAAATATTATCTTTATATGAACAATACGAAAATACTTTTGCCCCGACCTTATACAATAGCAATGATACATGATATTTTGCTTTAGATTCAACATATTGAAGAGCATTTTGAAAGAGGTGAAGATGGAGCAGCAGCTGGATTAACTGTTGCGGAAAGAGAAGCACAGAAGAATCGAGAGGAGCATGAATTTCAGATGTTACGGGTATGTTTTTATTAGAAAATATTTCCCACAGATAAATTTACTTGGATGCCAATTATTGTAATTGGGATATTAAAAATTAATAAATGTATTTGTTAATTTATTCTTCTCATATTAGACATAGGTAGCCAATAAGTCTAGTTATAGTTAAATATGATAATGACAAGAATTGGTTTTATAACGTACTAACCGCACGCCACGGCTTCGCACGGGTACATTATCTTCAAGTCGGGTCGGGTCGGGTCTTATTATTTTCATAAAGCACATTGCCTTATGAAAATTATAAAACTAAATCTTCTATTTACATTACTATGTAGTGGAAAAAAATACATTTCTTTTTAACAAGAACAACATTGGTTTTGTCAACTAGTCACCTAAACAAGATATTAAATACATTTATTGTTGAAAATACTTGTAGTAACAGTAAAGTTGTAGTAATAATAGTTGTAAAAACAACAATTTAAAACAGTCTATCGGTTCATACTGTATAGACCTTTTATAAAAATAATATCAGTATTAAACGGTCTGTCACAATGGAATCATGGTCTCAAGCAATGGTAGATGTAATTTTGCGAAAAAGTCAAAGAAATCAAGAAAGAAGAAAGAAAGACATGGTGATGTGCACTTTAAAATATATGCTAAATTTTCGCGGAAATTGTAGCATAAATACAATAATTTTAAAATGCCATAATATTTTTATCTTTGTTATTGAAATCTTTTCTTTTTTTGGTAATGTAATTGACATACTTGTATGTAGGGCTTCATGCCAGTTTAAAAAATACTGGTAAATATCGGATATTAGCGATTTTCATAAAAGGCTTCAATCGTTTGGGACATATCTGAGATGAGAGCGCTTCATAAACCTAAATAAGAGGTTTCAGCCAAAATTGCAAAGCTTATGGCACAAGCAGTTGTTTTTTTTACCTAATGTATGTATTTTCTACACTAATAATCTGTGCACTTGTATTCTACATTTCTTTTACGCATTCTTACTGTTTTGAGTTTGCTGGAAGAAACTTACAGAGATTTCTTCCTTGTAGGTCTCTTACAGAGATTTCTTCCAGCAAACTCAAAATAGCTATAAGCTCGCCTTTTGTGAAATTTTCAAAAAAAATTTAGTTTTTCTTCTATGTGGACAATAAAGTATTAAATAAATAAAATAAATAAATAAACAGTGCGGGCAAAAATCGAAAGTGGTGAACATCAAATTAATATTTTTAGAAAACCTCTATAAACCGGTTTATTGATACAAAACCTCACTTATTTTTCTCCGGAAACTGATGTTTTTGAGGTTATGGTAAACAACATGCTCCTTATGTATTCATGCTAATTTAGGTTTTACAATTAACTGTTTAGCAGCTCCTGCTTATTTGCCCCTTTCGGAAAAGATTTTGTTACTTACCAGATATGATACCTTTGTAAGCTGAAATTAACTTATAGGCTCAATATGGAATGGAAGAAGACGAGGAAGGTTATACAAGTCGGGCAGCCAGTAGTCTAAAGAGGGCGGTGTACAGTGGCGCCCTCTCCGTAGCCGGGTATTACGAGCGAAGTGTAGGATTAAGAAGAGCTTCAGCTTCTGGCCTTGATACTGGTTGCTCTAAAACTAGCGGTAAGCTAAACTGGAACAAAGGGTTATTAAATTGATTTTAAAATGCTATTTTATTTATTATAAGCTGTTACTTTCAACTTCATTTGCATTACCTAAAATCATTACTTCATATGGCTCATTCAGGTAAAAAATGGCCCATTACTCCTGGATCCAATAGTTTATTCATAACAAACATACAAAAATACATAAATACAAATTATTTCTATTATATATTCATTTATTGTTGTTTTCTTTCTTATTTAATTGCTCAGTATGATAGTGTTCAAACTGGAAGTACACTGAGACAGACAGTGCCTAATCGCGCTTGCTTTAAAAATAATCGAGCCATATTTTCTAGTTACACCCCTTTGAGTTGAGATTTCCTATCTTTAATAGCAGAGGTGGCTCGTCCTAAAGAGCGCTGGTGCAGTGCACTCTCACGTAAAATAACATTATCTATACTTCTATATAATTAAAGTTATATAATATAATTAAAAATAAAATAAATTCTTTCTACTATGACTATACAAAAGAGTCGCTCTTAAGTTTACTAGAAACATGGAAACTATTAGGTACCTTCGCATACATTTGGACTTGGGCATCAAGTGTACCGAGTGGAGCGCTATAAATAGTAAGCTTTACTTTCTCCTTTATTTTTTTGTAAACCGCCACCCCCATCAAAAAATGTCACGAGCCGCCTCTGATTAATAGTATAAATAATAAATAAAAAATCTCCACCTAGTACAAGTGCAAGGGTGGCCGCTAAATAAAGATGTTATTCTGGTGTGCGTTTTGTATTGCGTTTGTATACTGGGGGCTAGTGAAATAAAGTTGTTTTCTTGTAGTCTCATATCTGCGCACTCTCCAAAATATACCCTATTAAAAACTAAAGCCTGACACTTATACGAAAATGATTTAAGGGCGCATATCGATTCGTAACGAAAACTTCATGTTTCCAAGTTTTTTCCAGAGCAATATCGTAATAATGTGGGCAGATTATTCGAAGGATATTACAGTTTTTATTAGATTGAGTCTTGATTATTCGATTTACCACAAATTCAAAAAGTTGGTCGGCATGCGATTACGCGCGAGGATTTATAGTGTTTTTAAAATTCTTCTAAATAAATGAGTTCATATAATTAACTTAAAAAAAAAAACAATATATTGAGCATTACCTTAATTCACATATAAAAAATATTTTGGTTTTCTATTGAAATACTAGCTGTTGCCTGCGACTTCGTCCGCGCGGACTTCGTTTACTCCGCACTGCTCCTCCCCCGTAGGTGATAGCGTGATAATATGTAGCCTATATGTTGACCCGACCTGTTAGTAATATTCATGCAAAATTTGAAGTAAATCCATGCAGTACTTTTTGAATTTACCCCAGACATACATACAGACAAACAGATAAAAATTCTAAAATCTATATTTTTGGCTTCGATATCGATTATAGATCACGCCCCAAGTATTTTTTAAAAAAAATATTCAATGTACAGTTTTGACCTTCCTAGGATTTTATTATATATATATAGATATTACTGGTGAAAAAAAAATGTTAAAGTGAACTGATTTTGTAATTTTTTAATATTAATTGTTAATATCTAACAGCAATATTTTTGTCATTCTGGCTCTGTGTTGCACTTTAGGACCATATATCCTGTTCAATTTTTTTTAAAATAAAATATTATGGTACATTACAATGGTTGTATCCATCCTAAGAAATCTAACTCTGACGCCTTTTTCTTTCTTTATTTTGATTTTCGTAAAACACTATGTAGGGATTGTCTTCGTTTTAAAAACAGTTATCAAAAATTATATTCTTGCTCTGTAGTGCACTAAATCAAGACTTACTCTTGCAAAAACTGTAATATCCTTCGAATCATCTGCTTATATTATTACGATATTGCTCTTGAAAAAACTTGAAAACCTGAAGTTTTCCTAAATCGAATACACGCTCTTAAGCTCTGCAATTTTGAATCACAACGGCGACCATCACCATCAATTTAGTTGATAGCCAATATTTATTAACATAACTTTCACTTTTTCAGGTATTCTCGAAAGGATAGCACAACTGAACGCTCATAACCCAAGCATAGTAAAGACATACCTATGCAGCGCTGTTGACCACTATGCAAGCACTTATGGCGATCGTGGCTGGGGATGTGGATATCGGTAGGGTATATTTAAAAAATTAGATAAAGATTTCCCCTGTTTGAACCCCCTTTGATGAATTGAAATTCCGCCAGGCAGTTTGTAAAAGGCGAACGATTATATGTGACACTACCGTCACGGTAGCATACTAGTTGGTATAGTTCCTCATAATGCCCAAGAACCTAATTCACGTAATTAAACGGCAATCGAGTCGAAGCGTTTAAGACTCTTACACATTTTCTTACGTATAATGCAGCGTCGTAGCTCGTCTCGACTTTCTATTTGTTCGTGTATGTGAGAACCCTAAGTGCATTGACTGAATTACGTGAATTAGGGGCAGATTTGCTATCACCGCTTTACCTATTCCTGTTGCAATAGTGTCATTAAATATCCTGTGGTAGTTTGGAGTGCAAAGTAGCTGGTAAACTTGTATATTTGGTAATACCATAGATATATTTTCAGATTGATGATTGGGCGATAGAGAATTTCCCCATTAAGTCTTGTAAATTTGGTAGACTTGGGTGACACTTAAGATATTGTCATTTTAACAATCACGGGAGAACGGGCTGAAAGCAAATTATAAAATATGCCGGTTTGTAATGATAACATTTTGTCACAATGATCTTGGAAAATCTTATAATAATACCAACATCACGTTACATCGGAAATTTTTATTATTATGTTACAATTATATACGAAAAAAGAATTGTTTAGTCCGATTAATAGGTACTTCGAGTTTAATACTTGGGTAATTTATTTATTTATTATAATAAGGACTGTTAACTAGACATACATTATTACATTCGTTATGACAGACAGTACGAAGCAAGACAAATGTCTCAATTACAGGCAATAACTACTCTCTTAGAATTAAGTAAACACGTAATTTCCCAGAATAATGGGAAATGCAATTCATATATATACAAACTGGGTATATATTTGTAAATCATAATAAAATTGTTGAATAATGCATAGATAGAATTATCTAAACTACCTAAATACCCAAAATAAAAAATCTATGATAAATTAAAATATTTCAATAAATAAGCAGATAGAATTCCGTCCGGAAGTGACAACCATTCTATAGACAGCACAGATGTTTCTAGTGCCACATTACCAATGTGATAGGGTGAGATGGTATTGCTGGATACGTTACCTTTCAAACAGTAATACGAAAGTAAAAAGCATTGACGCTTTTACAGCAGGAATAATTAAGCCGGTAATACAAAGCTCGAGTGATCCGTTGCAGAACTCTACCAACCAGTAGTCTCGATGCTAACGACATGTGTTAATTTTTCGTCTTTTAAGAACTCCATGACAAAATTGTAGATGGTCTATTCTTCAAAGACGGGGACGACGTTGTAACACACGCGTGCTTCAAAGTAGCATGTAAAATTTCATTTTTGCCGCCAAATCTTAAAACAAACGAATAATGAATAAAATACATACTCCACTATATTGGTAAAGAGTTTAAATTTTCAATTCAAACTTATTTTTTATGATATTGTATAGAAGTGGTCAGTTGTATAAAGTTGTAGTTTGGCCGTGTTGGGTCGGGTGTAGCAAGCAGTTTGTCCGCAGCAACATGCAGATGGTGCTGTCGTCGCTGGTGCGGCACCCGCCGTTCGCGGCGCTGCTGGCGGGCGCGGGTGTGGGCGTGGAGCGCGCCGGCGACTGCGTGCCCTCCATCCCGCGCCTGCAGCTGCTCGTCGAGCGCGCCTGGGCGCTGGGCTTCGACACGCAGGTACACACACCACTCCACTCCCTACCCTACACATCGCCCTCACTTTCTCATAACTCATAATCTCTTTCTATGTAGCATAATCATATTAATATTTAGCGTAGTAGGAAAGAGAAGGAGAACCTCAGAGAGTAGCATAGAATATTAGATATTTGTTTCAAGTAATTAATATGAGCGCTGCACACGCCCTTAATATCACAAACTTTCACTTACTGGCCAATTCTACCTTGTAGAATTCAGTAATGTCTCGTCAGCGCCTTGATCCACCTCCTTACTTTTCTACCGCAACAACACCAATGCTTGTCACTGTCGTGGAAACACGAGTTTTAGAGATAAGAAAGCCGAAAAAAAAACAAACATGCGACAATAAGTATGCGACGCACGAATGATAATGTAACAGTATTTTGAATTTATAAGCGATAATATAGATAGATATCTCCTCCATCTGGTAATCCATGATTCAGAGCCAGATCCATTTCAATAGAAAACAACAGTAGCATCGTGAGCCTACAAGAATATGTATTGGCTTCTATTTTCAAATTACAAATGTCATTTATATAAATGAGAAAGGGGATAAGTCTTAGAATACTTCCCTGTGGCACTCCAAAACATAAGTTTGACGTTTGACTGACATAGTTGTCTATCTTTGCTCGTTGACTATGATTTGTGGAGTAACTTTAAAATAAAGACAAAAGAGTTTTTTCCTGCTAATATTTTTAAGTTTCTGAATAAAAATTAAAATAGATACTGTACATATCCATTCTAGACTAAAATGTGATAGATAGTTTTATCCTAAAGTCAAAGTCTATATTTTTTTATAACCCCGTTTATGTGAGACTAGCTAAATATTATAATTTTCTGACAAATGAGAACTATATCAATCCTTTGTGGAAAATGAAGGTGTTATGTAATTAAGGTGTGTTCGGCGTTGGTCCAGGCTCCTTTGAAGAATAGACCCTCTGCTATTCTGTCAGGAATTTCGTACAAGGCAAATGATTGGCTATAAGTAGTTGTACAATGGTAATAACCATCGTTACTATTAGGAGGTGGGGCTTAGTAACGTCTTGCGTCTTAGTAACGTCTTAAAATATGGTTCTACCTCCTCACCTATTCCTGCCGCAATAGCATAAGTACTTGTCATTGTTGTGTACTAGTTTAATACATATGACATTAACACTCGGTCGCAAAGATAGTAACGCATTATTAACACCCTACATATGAATCCAACATGTGAATAGGCGATGGTTGTCTCTCCATCAGGAGAACCACCTGGTTTGCTATCTTATCTATACATATAATAAAATCGTAGGAAAGTCAAAACTGTACATTGAATATTTTTTTAAAATAATACTTGGGGCGTGATCTACAATCTATATCGAAGCCAAAAATATAGTTTTTAGAATTTTTGTCTGTTTGTCTGTTTATCTGCTTGTATGTTTGTTTGTTTGTCTGTACGGTTGTCCGGGACTCAAAAAGTACTGCGTGGATTTACTTTAAATTTTGCATGAATATTACTAATATGTCGGGTCAACTATAGGCTACATATTATCACGCTATCACCTACGGGGGAGGTGCTGTGCGGAGTAAACGTAGTCCGCGCGGACGAAGTCGTGGGCAACAGCTAGTGATATATAAAAAGGTAAAATCTATTACTGATTTAAGTACAAAGTATTTGACTTCTAATTAAAAAATATATAAATTGTTTATTTTGCATCCGTTCACAAATCTGTATATAAAATTGTTTGAACCCGGCGTGTCTGTACAATATAAAGGTATGTATGAAAAATAGAGAGTACCCTCTCTAAAGTAAAATAACGGTTTTTTCCGATATATCTATTTTACTCATTCTCTTTCAACTCTCAATTACTTAAATTGAGCTTAAAATCATGGATATAAGTTTAATTTCAAAATCACAGCATGACGTTGAGTTGAGCGGAAGTCATCTAAACATTAGTTTCAACTTGTAGGGCTCAGAACAGCTGGGAAGCAAGTTGCATAACACACGGAAATGGATCGGGGCTTGTGAAGTGGTCACAGTGCTGTCTTCACTGAGGATAAGGTATGTTTGTTGTATTGTTTTTATATTAGAGAGAATGTGTGGATGGAACAGTACTACAGCTCATATTTTGCTGTCACTACCATAAAACTATGAATTTCACTACCACCTCGTATCAGACTTGAGGAGAATATAAACATTTAATTTTGTGTTTAGTTTGTAACTATAAATTGCCCTGATGTTGCTTGTGTAAGTGAAAACGGTTGGTAATAAGTGATAATAGCTTTACTGTAAAACAGTACAAGTGTATAAGTGATAAAATATTACATGAATATAAACTCATTTAAAAGATTCGTGAAAAACCAGTCATCTGAAGCTTGGTATTCTGGCGAAGGTGAGACAGTATTTAAGTCTGGGACAGTTGCTCAACCTTTATAAAGCACAAGTCCGTTCGTGCATGAAATACTGCTCTCACCTCTGGGATGTATCTGCTAAATACCAGCTGGAGACACTTGAGGCGATAGAGAGGCGTGCCAAGAGGCTCATAAACGACGATGATCTGGTAGGCAAAAAACTCCAGAGCCTCGCTCATCGCCGCAGAGTGGCTAGTTTATCGGTCTTTTATCGGATACATTTTGGAGAGTGCGCTGCGGAATTGCATGATTTAATTCCGCCATCCCCTTTTCTCTATCGATCGTTGAAGCGCACAGATACTAGGCATCGCCATACGGTGGACGTTCCGCGTACTCGAATAAAGCGGTTCGACTCAACATTCTTGATCCGAACCGCAAGGGACTGGAATATGCTTCCCGAGTCTGTGTTTCCCGACAGTTACAACATGGGGATCTTCAACAGAAGAGTGAACAGTTACTTTTAGGGAAGCGCGTTCCATCTTAGGCCGCATCTTAGCTTACCATCAGGCGAGATTGTGGTGAAGCGCTTCCCTATCGACAGTAAAAAAAAGATATTTTTAAAACCTATCTAACAATACGCTTTGGGGTACATGAGAAAAAATTAACATCCTCACTTCATATGTAGAGGTTCTACCCTGAAAAATAACTTTTTCAAGATTTTATGTTACCACTTTGCCTTTGTCACTAACATCTATTTATGCCAAATTACTGCTTTCTAGTACTAAGGATCTCTGCGCGAAGACTGCGGACGGACGAAAAGACATAGCGAAACTATAAGGGTTCCCAGTTTACTACGGGATTAAGGTTCCGAATATGGATGGCGAAATTTTCTCAACTCACACTATTTCAACTTGTTTTTAAACGGATTATTAAATCTAATTTCTCATTCAGGTGCCAGCTGATTGACTTTCATAAACCAACAGCTCCAGATGGAAGTCACCCTGCCTTATTTGACTGGGTGTTGCGGTATTTTCAAAATGACCCCAACGGGTTCAAAGCGCCTTTATATTTGCAACATCAGGGTGAGTACAAAATATTATAGTTTTCCTCGTTGGATACAAAGCATGAACATGAACAAGATTTCAACTTTCTTTAACATTTTTGACATTGTCAAAGACTTAAAGAAAGTCTTTTTCATTCTTATTAAACACACAAAGTGAATATGGTAGCGCCCTGTATCAATCATGGTCTATAGAATTTAGTCAGTATAAGGTCCTCCGTTCGCACTTCAGTGTCTAATTTCTTATAAATATACTGTATGAAACTGTGCGGATTCTTCCAATAGATTGGCATGTCCTGATCTGTCACCTAATGAGAATAATATTGTTTGGTCGTAGGTGCACACATAGGGGATGTTGGTTTAATGTTATTTTTTAAATTGCGTTCATTAAAATAATGTTTTCGTTTAATTGTTGCAGGTCATTCTAGAACAATAATAGGATACGAGCGACATAAGGACGGAAAGGCGACGCTTTTGGTTCTAGACCCATCACATTCACCAGCTCAGGCAAGTAACTTATATTTGTTACCTTTGAAGAGCATTTTGTAACGCCGCAGGTTCATACCGCTAAAGGGTCATAGTGATGGATCCAGCGGGTCAACCTTTTGTCAGAGGGACGTCATAATTGTGGAGGTTGATGAAGTCACACAAGGACTTCGGTCTTCTTTTTCCCCTTCCGCGTCCTTGTGTGATCAACATCAACCTCCAGAGTTATGTCATCACCCTGACAATAGTTGGCCCGCTGGCTCCATCACTACGACTATTCAGTGGTACCGACCAGCGGCGCCAAAATTTTATAAAGGTTTTAATGGAAGAAACATAAAAGAGGCAGTTTTGCTCTGCCGACAGAATGGAAAAATTAAATAATAACCCTCTAATGAAAGCCAAATCGAGAGCGCGTTGTGCCATAAACGTTTGTATTAATTTGACAAACGGCGCTAGTGTAATCATTATATGGTTTATGCCTACCAAAAGTCGCTCAACGTGGCTAATAAAGTTTTATTTCAACTTTACCTCATAATCTTTTCGATCGTACCCTAAGTAAATCTCGAAAGCTGAAATTAGTTAATCTCTAGTTGTTGTATCGATTCGAAACTTAAAAATAACCGTTTATAGTGTAATAATTTAGTTTACCAAGCTAATCTTTTAACATCAAACTAAAAATACGCGCACAACTAATGTAAATGATAACAACTTAGTCGAAAATCATGTCTGACGCGCTTGAGTAAAGGCGAAAATTCCCTGTCGGGGTGCCGTACTATGTGTGTTGGTCAGGTCCGCGCGGCGGTGGGCGGGTCCGGCGCGGGCGGGGCGAGCGCGCTGCGGCTGCTGCGGCGCGGGGCCGCGGCGCTGCGGGCGCGACAGTACCAGCTGCTGTGTGTGCGGGGCACCGCCGCCGGGGACACGGAGTACCAGGTCAGTGGGCCACTGCGCTGCGGGCGCGACAGTACCAGCTGCTGTGTGTGCGGGGCACCGCCGCCGGGGACACGGAGTACCAGGTCAGTGGGCCACTGCGCTGCGGGCGCGACAGTACCAGCTGCTGTGTGTGCGGGGCACCGCCGCCGGGGACACGGAGTACCAGGTCAGTGGGCCACTGCGCTGCGGGCGCGACAGTACCAGCTGCTGTGTGTGCGGGGCACCGCCGCCGGGGACACGGAGTACCAGGTCAGTGGGCCACTGCGCTGCGGGCGCGACAGTACCAGCTGCTGTGTGTGCGGGGCACCGCCGCCGGGGACACGGAGTACCAGGTCAGTGGGCCACTGCGCTGCGGGCGCGACAGTACCAGCTGCTGTGTGTGCGGGGCACCGCCGCCGGGGACACGGAGTACCAGGTCAGTGGGCCACTGCGCTGCGGCCGCGACAGTACCAGCTGCTGTGTGTGCGGGGCACCGCCGCCGGGGACACGGAGTACCAGGTCAGTGGGCCACTGCGCTGCGGGCGCGACAGTACCAGCTGCTGTGTGTGCGGGGGGCACCGCCGCCGGGGACACGGAGTACCAGGTCAGTGGGCCACTGCGCTGCGGGCGCGACAGTACCAGCTGCTGTGTGTGCGGGGCACCGCCGCCGGGGACACGGAGTACCAGGTCAGTGGGCCACTGCGCTGCGGGCGCGACAGTACCAGCTGCTGTGTGTGCGGGGCACCGCCGCCGGGGACACGG
The DNA here is from genome assembly GCA_036924255.1 of Apodemia mormo. Classification (NCBI taxonomy): domain Eukaryota; kingdom Metazoa; phylum Arthropoda; class Insecta; order Lepidoptera; family Riodinidae; genus Apodemia; species Apodemia mormo. The sequence goes on from JAUPFN010000017.1 coordinate 31,243,614, forward strand.
AGTACCAGGTCAGTGGGCCACTGCGCTGCGGGCGCGACAGTACCAGCTGCTGTGTGTGCGGGGCACCGCCGCCGGGGACACGGAGTACCAGGTCAGTGGGCCACTGCGCTGCGGGCGCGACAGTACCAGCTGCTGTGTGTGCGGGGCACCGCCGCCGGGGACACGGAGTACCAGGTCAGTGGGCCACTGCGCTGCGGGCGCGACAGTACCAGCTGCTGTGTGTGCGGGGCACCGCCGCCGGGGACACGGAGTACCAGGTCAGTGGGCCACTGCGCTGCGGGCGCGACAGTACCAGCTGCTGTGTGTGCGGGGCACCGCCGCCGGGGACACGGAGTACCAGGTCAGTGGGCCACTGCGCTGCGGGCGCGACAGTACCAGCTGCTGTGTGTGCGGGGCACCGCCGCCGGGGACACGGAGTACCAGGTCAGTGGGCCACTGCGCTGCGGGCGCGACAGTACCAGCTGCTGTGTGTGCGGGGCACCGCCGCCGGGGACACGGAGTACCAGGTCAGTGGGCCACTGCGCTGCGGGCGCGACAGTACCAGCTGCTGTGTGTGCGGGGGGCACCGCCGCCGGGGACACGGAGTACCAGGTCAGTGGGCCACTGCGCTGCGGGCGCGACAGTACCAGCTGCTGTGTGTGCGGGGGGCACCGCCGCCGGGGACACGGAGTACCAGGTCAGTGGGCCACTGCGCTGCGGGCGCGACAGTACCAGCTGCTGTGTGTGCGGGGCACCGCCGCCGGGGACACGGAGTACCAGGTCAGTGGGCCACTGCGCTGCGGGCGCGACAGTACCAGCTGCTGTGTGTGCGGGGCACCGCCGCCGGGGACACGGAGTACCAGGTCAGTGGGCCACTGCGCTGCGGGCGCGACAGTACCAGCTGCTGTGTGTGCGGGGCACCGCCGCCGGGGACACGGAGTACCAGGTCAGTGGGCCACTGCGCTGCGGGCGCGACAGTACCAGCTGCTGTGTGTGCGGGGCACCGCCGCCGGGGACACGGAGTACCAGGTCAGTGGGCCACTGCGCTGCGGGCGCGACAGTACCAGCTGCTGTGTGTGCGGGGCACCGCCGCCGGGGACACGGAGTACCAGGTCAGTGGGCCACTGCGCTGCGGCCGCGACAGTACCAGCTGCTGTGTGTGCGGGGCACCGCCGCCGGGGACACGGAGTACCAGGTCAGTGGGCCACTGCGCTGCGGGCGCGACAGTACCAGCTGCTGTGTGTGCGGGGGGCACCGCCGCCGGGGACACGGAGTACCAGGTCAGTGGGCCACTGCGCTGCGGGCGCGACAGTACCAGCTGCTGTGTGTGCGGGGCACCGCCGCCGGGGACACGGAGTACCAGGTCAGTGGGCCACTGCGCTGCGGGCGCGACAGTACCAGCTGCTGTGTGTGCGGGGCACCGCCGCCGGGGACACGGAGTACCAGGTCAGTGGGCCACTGCGCTGCGGGCGCGACAGTACCAGCTGCTGTGTGTGCGGGGCACCGCCGCCGGGGACACGGAGTACCAGGTCAGTGGGCCACTGCGCTGCGGGCGCGACAGTACCAGCTGCTGTGTGTGCGGGGCACCGCCGCCGGGGACACGGAGTACCAGGTCAGTGGGCCACTGCGCTGCGGGCGCGACAGTACCAGCTGCTGTGTGTGCGGGGCACCGCCGCCGGGGACACGGAGTACCAGGTCAGTGGGCCACTGCGCTGCGGGCGCGACAGTACCAGCTGCTGTGTGTGCGGGGCACCGCCGCCGGGGACACGGAGTACCAGGTCAGTGGGCCACTGCGCTGCGGGCGCGACAGTACCAGCTGCTGTGTGTGCGGGGCACCGCCGCCGGGGACACGGAGTACCAGGTCAGTGGGCCACTGCGCTGCGGGCGCGACAGTACCAGCTGCTGTGTGTGCGGGGCACCGCCGCCGGGGACACGGAGTACCAGGTCAGTGGGCCACTGCGCTGCGGCCGCGACAGTACCAGCTGCTGTGTGTGCGGGGCACCGCCGCCGGGGACACGGAGTACCAGGTCAGTGGGCCACTGCGCTGCGGCCGCGACAGTACCAGCTGCTGTGTGTGCGGGGCACCGCCGCCGGGGACACGGAGTACCAGGTCAGTGGGCCACTGCGCTGCGGGCGCGACAGTACCAGCTGCTGTGTGTGCGGGGGGCACCGCCGCCGGGGACACGGAGTACCAGGTCAGTGGGCCACTGCGCTGCGGGCGCGACAGTACCAGCTGCTGTGTGTGCGGGGCACCGCCGCCGGGGACACGGAGTACCAGGTCAGTGGGCCACTGCGCTGCGGGCGCGACAGTACCAGCTGCTGTGTGTGCGGGGCACCGCCGCCGGGGACACGGAGTACCAGGTCAGTGGGCCACTGCGCTGCGGGCGCGACAGTACCAGCTGCTGTGTGTGCGGGGCACCGCCGCCGGGGACACGGAGTACCAGGTCAGTGGGCCACTGCGCTGCGGGCGCGACAGTACCAGCTGCTGTGTGTGCGGGGCACCGCCGCCGGGGACACGGAGTACCAGGTCAGTGGGCCACTGCGCTGCGGGCGCGACAGTACCAGCTGCTGTGTGTGCGGGGCACCGCCGCCGGGGACACGGAGTACCAGGTCAGTGGGCCACTGCGCTGCGGGCGCGACAGTACCAGCTGCTGTGTGTGCGGGGCACCGCCGCCGGGGACACGGAGTACCAGGTCAGTGGGCCACTGCGCTGCGGGCGCGACAGTACCAGCTGCTGTGTGTGCGGGGCACCGCCGCCGGGGACACGGAGTACCAGGTCAGTGGGCCACTGCGCTGCGGGCGCGACAGTACCAGCTGCTGTGTGTGCGGGGCACCGCCGCCGGGGACACGGAGTACCAGGTCAGTGGGCCACTGCGCTGCGGGCGCGACAGTACCAGGTCAGTGGGCCACTGCGCTGCGGCTACTGCCTCAATGGAATAGGGATTGTTCACGACTTAACCTGTCAAATGAGGGAGAAGTGGCCACGTCTACCTGTCAGTTGGGAGTGACTACATCGTTACTGCAGAGTTAGTGGAAATAAGGCAATCGTAATTGTACCTGGGCAGTGGAGGAACTTGCAACTACAGTGCCGATTAATAAAAGAGTATATAAAAAGTATCTTCACGCCCATATCCCCGAAGAGGTAGACAGAGGTACAACAAGTGCACCCACGATTAGCCGAATATACTTGGTCCCACAAATGTGATAGGTGGCAAGCCTATCGCCAACCGGGCACTTTCCAATCCCGGGCAGCTTTGTGTTTCTCAGAAAACTGGAGAAACACTTTTTTTTTAAAGTGCCCGACCCGGGAATCAAACCCGGGATCTCATGTGGTCAACGCCAACGCTGGACCACTAGACCACAGAGGCGATAAATACTTTACTCTTTTATTAATTAATTTTGGGCACGACTACTATACCAGGGCAGTAAGCAGGTTAGTAAGAAAAACAGTAACCATGACAACACCAAGGCAAATAATTGCGACCTTACACACCTGATAGACAAGGTGTCGAAAAAAACGCAAGGTCGTCATTCTTCTCTGAAGAAGTCGGTGTTTTCTTAAGCTCCATACAATATACCAGAATTTCATTTATTAATAAAGTACTTGCATCGAACATAATGTTTTTGTTAAACCGTTCTGTTGAGAAATAATTCTTGTATAGAGTTATTTCTCTATACAAGCTGCCTATGAAAATTTATTCCGTAAAACCTTTTCATTGGCAAAAAATATTTCAAAGTATTTTTATTTAAAAAGCTCAAAAATATTACAAAGACAAATTTCGACACGGCAGGACTTGAACCTGCGTTTATTTAAAACTAGCTGCAGCGTGCAGCCCGCTGCATTATAAGTTTTTGGTGAATCCCGCGGGATCACCTCATTTTTCCGGGATAAAAAGTAGCCTATGTGCTATTCCAGATCATCATATACCTATGTGCCAAATTTCATTCAAATCCGTTTAGTAGTTTTTGCGTGATTGAGTAACAAACATCCATCTAAACATCCATCCAAACATCCAAATTTCGCATTTATAATATTACTAGCTGCAGCGTGCAGCCCGCTGCAATATAAAAGTTTTTGCTGAATCCCGCGGGATCACCTAATTTTTCCGGGATAAAAAGTAGCCTGTGTGCTATTCCAGGTCATCACCTACACGTGTGCCAAATTTCATCCAAATCCGTTTAGTAGTTTTGCGTGATTGAGTAACAAACATCCATCCAAACGTCCATCCAAACATCTATCCAAACATCCAAACTTTCGCATTTATAATATTATAATAATAATAAAATAATAAATGATATAATATATAATATAGATTTGAAAAGTGACAATTTTCAAAATTAAATAATAAAACAATAAGAAATCGTGTTTATGGAACTTTTTCTAAAAAATCTGTAGCAGCCCGGAGTCTTAAAATTGTATACAAAACATATAATGCCGTTTATCGCTACCATTCAATGATAGTCGTTTAAATCAAAATACTTTGCTAGACGATAACACTAGTTAAACGTGGTATATCTAAATGTAAACGTGGTGACTTCTACCTATTAGTTGGAATGACTCACCCATAGTAACCTGCCTGGTGATATTTAAATAAATATCATTCTTCCGGTTCTGCTGAGAAACAGAATGAACCGAATGTTATATGACCTTTTGATTCACTTCCATTCACCGGTTTATGGTGATTTTCTCAGCCCCACTTTACTGACCTACTAGTTATTTGTTGCTACAACTGAAAACGACAGCCTAAGCTATCACACCACGACCAGACTCCCAACTGCTACTGTTTTATTTAACGACGAATGTAGATAAGGAAATTACTGATTTTGCCCCGATTTTCGAAAATCGATTTTTCACCGGATCTCCACGTTTTGAGGTCCAAGAAACCTTTTCCGACTATTTTCACGATGACGTCATTATGTCTGTATGTATATATATGTATGTATGTGTGTGTGTGTGTATGTAAACATCTCATAACTTTTGAACGGCTGGACCAATCGAAACGCAGTTGATGGCAATCGATTAGATTCCGCTCAACTTAGACTTCTTGATAATTTGAACCAAGTCGGCCTAGAAGATTTTGAGAAATTTTGAAAAAACCCAAAAAAAATTTTTGGCGCAACAGTATTTTTTTAACATAACTGCCAGATTAATGTATCGACTGAATATAAAAACTAATTAGCTCTATTCCTCAAAAACTACGTCTAATGCATAAATTGCATCAAAATCGGTGTACCCGTTTGGAAGAAATCGTTAACAAAAAATTTTGAAAAAGTGTTTTTTCGACATAACTTTGAATTTTTTTAACCAATCATCTTTTGTATTCTGCGATATTTTTGTAATAAGAAAACTACGTCGAATGCCGTTTCAAAAATAAAAATCGAGTCTAATTTTCAAAAATAACAGCTTTTCAAATGTAAAAATTACGTTGTTTTTAGCAAACTTAATATTTTTGAAATAACTTTTAGATTAATACACCGATTGACTTAAATAATTATTAGCTTTTCTCCTTTAAAAACTGCATCAAATACCATTAATAAGATCAAAATCGGTCAATTTGTTTGTGATTTATCAATGACGAAAATTTTTGAAAAAGAATATGTTTTAATATTGCTTCGAAAATTTTCAATCTGTTGGTTATTTAGCTAAAGCTTTTTTTTAGATCTCAAAAATTGAGTTGAATGCCATTCGAAAGATCAAAATTGAATTAACAAAATAAATGTTTAAACTGAAAAAATCTATGCTTATAGTTTTACTCTTTTGAATTTAAAATACCTTAATTTAGCGGGAAGTTGCAGGGTTCAACCGTTTACACATTTTTTGAATAATATTTGTTCGTTTCAGCGATCGTATCCTTTGATTTCAAAATATAAGCCGAATATTCCGCCGTGTTGGTCCCGGCCTCCTTTGTAGAATAGGCCAACTGCCGTTCTGCCAGGCAGGTCGTAAAAGGCGACCGATTGGCTATCGAGTCACTACCATCGTGGCTACTAGGTGGTAAAGTTCTGCATTGTCTCGCCCGGGTCTGGTACCACCGCCTTACCTATTCCTGCCGCAATAGTGTCAGTGCTTGTCGCTGTCGTGTTCCGGTTTGGAGGGTAAGGTAGTCGGTAAACTTATGCATGTGGCATTAGACTTCGCCACAAGATAGCAACGCTCCATTAACATCTTTGGTGTCTATTCGATGGTTGACTCTTTCCATCAGGAGACCCATCTGCTTGTTTGCTATCTTATGATATAAAAATAAAAAAAATATTTGAGATTGTCTATTTTAAATTTGTTTTTGTTCTATTTCAGGCCAGTAAAGTGTTGCAGTCAGTGCGAATCCCATAGTGGCGGGCGCTCGCACGGGTTTCTTCGCGTACAAACGTTATATACGGAGTGTGTTGTCTCCGGTATCGTACCTTATAGCTGTATATTCTAGACGTATGAGCCAGTATAATACAATCGTCTTTACTACCCGCTGCATGAGATCTGGTTCAAAAATAGATAGGTTTAATAAATATGTTTAATTATGTAAGAAATGATATATTCTGACGTTATATATAGTGTACACTAATACTAATTTACAATCAAATCCATCCAGTAGTTGCTTAAGTCACTTTGTGTTTCAGCTGGAACTGGAGCTGGAGAATAATTTTGTGAACTGTAACTTGTAAGTCCTGTTTTTAAATCTGGCATTTGTAACCTGGGAAATCGAATTTGTTCTGCGTTTATATGACAGTTCATCAACAGATAGCGGGAGATAATAAAAGTGACAGAAATTCGAGCAGAGTTCAGAAAATAAAACTACTCAATTATTTTGACACAAAAAAACTATATTTGCATTTTTTATTGAAATCATAAGAGCTGTTTTTGAGAAAACAATATGTCAATGTAATGTAATCCCCCGTGTTGGTTCCGGGCTCCTTTGAAAATGTCTATTCTTCTGACTGCCGTTCTGCCAGGCAGGTCATAAAAGGTGACGGATTGGATATGCAAGTCGCTACCATCGTGATTCCTAGCTGGTAGAGTTCTGTATTTTCTCGCCCGGGTCTGGTACCACCGCCTTAATATTCCTGCCGCAATAGCGTCAGTGCTTGTCCCGGTAAGGTAGGCGGTAAACTTATGCATGTGACATTAGACCTCGCCACTTGATAGCAACGCACCATTAACATCTTTGGGGTCAATACGCGATGGTTGACTTTCTCCATCAGGAGACCCATCTGCTTGTTTGCTATCTATTTATATAAAAAAATATCAGCTAAATAATTAATTAAAAAACGGCTACACTCACGTTTAATCGGCGTAGGTTCCGAATAGTTTCGGACCTATATGAGGTCTTTCCTCAGGGTGAGTTTGACGTTTGCTCGCTAGCGACCCGTCTCGAATTTCGGGGCGACGCTCATATGTTAATATCTAGATTTATTTTTAAAAATATTTAGTTTATAAGTCCAAAATACCTTTGATTTTTATAGTATGATATAGATTACAGATCTCTTTACACAAATACACGAAATATGTCACCTACGTTACAAAATCACTCTGTTTAAATGAATAACAAATGTTACGTTTCTTTTTAAATGAGACGTAAATTTCACAAAATTATTCTCGTCCGGTTTATTATTCTAAGATTGCACAATATCGATCATTTGTTATTTTTGCGTATCGATTGCTTTTATACTGGCTTATAAATATGTTTAAATACGAAATGATCTAGTCACGTTGTACATTTCACGATTTAACTTTATATTTTTTCATTCTACCTCAATATTATTTGTCAATTATGAATAGTTTGTCAATTCTGCTTTGTGGCATGAATTTTAGTGATACATAGACTATGAAAATATTTGAAACATTTCTGTTTTTATATAAAGAGCCATCCATATGTAACTAGAATTCAAGAATGATTCTTTATTGATTGTTATTTTTGTACAAAACCATTAAAAATATATTCCAAAAATATTGGATATATTTTATTTATTAATCAATATTATATGTTAAGATTATGTGCAAAAAAAAAAACAATACACAAACAATACATCGAGTTCTTTACAAAACATCATACGCATGAACAGTTCTCAATTCTCATTCGTGTGTTTCCATAAATCCTCACCCCTTATTTTCGGCGCACGATGAGCTAAGCCTGCTTTGCCATATAATTCTTAAAAATCCAATCATTGAGACTTTTGACTACTATTTTATTTAAAACAAGTTGTTAATCTTTTAAACTTTAGTCTCGCTCTAAAAATTACAAAGATAGTTAAGGGGCAAATTCAGAGTAGATTACAAGAATTCCCACACTGACTTTTTCATATAAGGGTGAGTTTTAAACGAAGAACATATTTTGTAGCCAATCCCACTCTGATACTTTGGTTAATGAATACTTTACTTTAGACACAAGTTAGCAATCGTTGATATTTTTACGAAAAATAGCAACACGATTAGAATATGTAGCATTTAAATTATTTAGATGTGTTCGCATAGATGTGTATGTTGCTATTTTTGAACACATCATAAACAGACGCTAAAAACAAGACGGGTAATAGGATACCTCCTTGAGGAACACATTGACTCTATTTTGTAGTCATTCTATACTTTAATGCATTATTGCATGTTCAATGCGCCATTGATAATGACCTTGATAATTCAATACGGCAAGAAGCCTATCTCTTATTGTTTTATTACTCGAAAAGCCCATTGGAATGGATGTGTACAATTTTTTGTGCTATACCATATCGAAAGCCTCTGCCGTGTCAATAGATTATCTTAATCTCCCCTTTTGTTTCTATTGTTTCCAATTATCTAAGAGCCAGCCAAAGTAGATGATCAGCGATCATTAAAACTTGGGTCTCATCAATACAGCATGCATACTCCTGTATTGATTGGCATTTTGTGATCTCAAATATTTTCGTCACATGGATGGCACTTTATTGTAATTTTTACTTTCTTATCATGATATTACATTAATATAATAGATAATTAATAATGCTTGATACATTTGCCAGGTGATAATAGATAGCTCATTAGCACGTTTTGCACTGTTTTAATAGTTCCTTTAGAAATTGTTAATGCGTTGAGGAAGTGTAGTGTAGAATCATTCGATATAAAGAAGAAAGCAATTATATTTCATTTAAAAGTGCTCAAGCTGTAAAAATGTACACAACGTCTAAATAGCAGTTTTGAAAAATTATAACTTGGAGAAATTAAATTTGCCTTAAGACATAAATAACGTATTTTTGTGCTTAAAATAATAATATTTCATGTAAAGAAATGAACTGTATGTAGCTTTATCTATTTCAATTGTAACTGTGTTGATTTGTAAGGTCGCCTGGGCTCTTCCAAGGTAGTCCAACCACCCTTCCTATTCCAATCATGAATATGTCAGTGCTTGCCACTAGCTTGAGGGCGACTTAAGTAAATTTATGCTCTTGGCTTATTGGCTAGTCATAAGCATAGCAAAACACTGTTAACATTTATGGTGTTATTAAACAACTATCTAGGTCTATATACACCATCAATTTTATAATGTATTTAACAAAATCGAATGGTGTGTAAACGTGGTTACTTACCACCAGGAGAGACGTATATTTATTTGCATTCTTATGCTATATAAATGATAAAGGTATTTTTATGACATATTCCTCATAATTTTTCCCTTTATAAATTTTAATAGCTCTAGTCCCAAATTGTCCCAAATTAATCAACAATTAATTCCCATTTGAAAAGTTTTTTGTCATTATTGCGAATTAAAATAAATAAAATGAAAAGCAGATTAACTCCTCCTGTGTTGGTCCCGGGCTCCTTTGATGAATAAGCCAATTGTTAACAAATACATTGTGCTTAAGCCGACCGACCGTTATAAACGCTTCAAAACACAACGTATTAGTTAACAATTTAAGTTTTAGCCCTGATGATGCAGTAAAATGCGAAATCGGTTGGTTATTTAAATAAAAAAGTATATACATAAATAGTGAATTGTGAAACAGTACAAGTGCAAAATTTAAAACAATAATATTAAAAATAAACCGAACAATTATCCAACTCCTAATACACACTCTTTATTCATCCTATTCTTACGAAATGTGCTTTGAAAAGCTTTTTTATTTATTTTCAACAACATTTTTAAAGTATCTAAATAATAAACTTTATAAAAAAAATTGATGCGAAAGGCAAATTAAACGTACATTAATTAATGCACCCTGTAATGAATACAGATTTTGTTTGTTTGTTGAACTGTCAAAATTTGGACAACCTGCTGAATATATCATATAACGAATCAATATTTGGTTGACCGAGCTTTGCTCGATTTTTCACATACCCATATCTTAGGAACCGAGCTTTTCTTGGACCTGGAACCTTGATAAATCGATTCCTTGACCCGAAAAACCCCTAATTTGTGACTTTCATGAAAATCGTTGGAGCCGTTTCCGAGATCGTTTATATATATTTATATATATACAAGAATTGCTCGTTTAAAGGTATTAGATATTATGTGTGATAAATCAGTAGTACAGCTATCGTTATAAGATCGGAAAAAACATAAAATTCGGATATTAAGATAATTCTGGATCTCGATTTATTAAATATATTTTCATATTGTATGTACAACACCCGTTCCGTATTTTAAGCATAAACTTATTTGCTTTGGGGCTTCATTTATATGTGCAATAATATTTATTATTAATATAGCTTAAGAATAAAAAAAAACGGTTCTTCTCGTAGTCAGAGAAACTGCTTAAAGTAGTTTTAAATTAATTAAATATAGAAACGATTGATATTTCTAAAAACGCTAGAGCTTAAAACTCAATGGAATGCGTGGAACGTTTTGTTCTATTCGAAAGCATTTTAAAGGTAATATTATGGTATCTTTGGCACCAAATATTGAATTTTTCTTACCTACAAGACGAACAAAATAGCATTTGTCCCTTTTAACATTCGTTCCCAGCTCTTTCACACGAGTACACACTCGTATGTTATAAAGCTACAATAATGTATAATTTGCATTTTTAACTCTCTTATCAATATTGTTTTTTTTTCTCTTATTTTGGGCTTGCTGGAAGAAATTTCTTTAGAGATAAGCTTGCCTTTTGTACTAATTTTGTCTTTAGTTTTACTTTTATTATTTGTGTACAATAAATGGTTAAATAAAATAAATAAATAATAAATAAATTGTATTTTGTTGCAGTATTTGTTACCCTTTGAATTCTTATTCGGTTCTTGCTATACTTTCCTTCTATTTCAATTACATCTTAAGATTCGAAATCTATAACACATAAAATATTATTATTATATTCTGGATTTTCAGTCAATGCATGTTATTTTCAGCTTGTTATTACACTAAAAAAAACATAACAAACATCGATTCTGAATTCAAAGATTATAAATATTGGGATTGGTAAATTTATCCTATCCATTTATGTAATATCCGATCCAAGTTCTTTATTACAAAAGATCGGATGCTACGTTTAGAATTACAAATGTCAGGATATAAGTTATAAAAAATAAAGAAATTATACATATAAAACTTTTTTGGCATCCGATTCTCAGCATTAATAAAAACGAGTCGAATTTTAAAATATTTATCATTTCATGAACTCAAAATACTAGTTTTTGATTTTGTGAAGTCATGAATGAGAAAGCTGACGGGTTAGAAATTATAACCAAAAAGCATTTCGTCCATAAAAATATAACTTAACATTTTCCAAAAAAATAAATGACATTTTCTTAATGGTATTCCAACCTCTACTCCATTAGGTTAAAAAAATTGCCCATTGAGCTGTAATTTTTTTTTTACTTTTAAAAGTATATTTTTTACTTTTTGTAACACAAGAATGACTGAGATGCATTTTTTTCTAATCACATCAATAATTGCTGCTATATGCTAATATTATATATGGTGCTAATATTAAAAAATCAAAATAAATCGAATAACTAAAATATTATATACAAAAATCAATGTGAGTTCATTTTTTAAACCTGACGCAAAAGAAAAATGTTTGTAACATCTCTCTTTTGCGTTTCCCGTGTGTATCTGTGTTTTTTTTTTTTTTAATGTATAGCGTCGTAAATAAAATCTGCCAATTTATTGCTAATACAAGTGCAGCATATTCGAACAAATATATAAATTCATAACCTGATTCTACTTTTTATAGTTGATAAAATAAGTTTCCTCAAAAATACCGAATAATATTGATTAAAATGTTTTCGAAAATAAAAGTACAGAGTAAATATAAAAACTCGGAACGAGTGCCTGTTAGTTTTCAAAATGTTAAATGGATTTAAATAAGTGCACAGCACTGATTGTTAGTTTTGAGTGTATTATTCAATCTCATATTTTAAAATTCTTCTTGATGTTTTTAAGTATTTTTTAATATATGTACTTAAAATTATAAAGTCAATTTTGTGTCGCTATGCAAGCGTAAGCATACACGTAAATAAACGTATCAGAGGTACGATTCCTGACATTATACGTAGATACTGAATGTATAGACTTCCGTCGTTTTTAGCTTACACAGTTTGAATGGAGCCCAAGGGCCATGGTATCGACAACGTCATAGCACCTCAAATTTATTATTTTACTTAAAATCAAAACACTTGCGTATCAAACCCGCGTGTAGGTCTGAGGCCCCTTTAATAAATGGACCATGTACCATTCTGCCCGGCAGTACGTAAAAGGCCAACAATTGGCTAGGCGAGTCACTACCATTGTGATTACTGAGTGGTAGAATTCCGCAACGTCTCGCCCAGATTCAGTATTTAGTCATGCCGCAATAGCATCAATCGCTGTTGTATTCCGGTTGCGAGGGTAAGGTAGCCATTAAATTTATGCATGTGGTATTACCGTCCCGCCACGCAGATAGCAACGCTCCATTAATGCCATGTTGCCTGAATTAAATTATTATTATTATTATTAATAATATCTTTGGTAACTATAGGCGCTGATTGTTTCTCTTACTTTCCATCACGAGAGCCATCTGCACGTTTTTTTATGTTTTTTTTTATGTTATTTAGATAGACAATCTGGCAGACGTGCCACCTGATGGTAAGTGGTCGACGTCGCCAATGAACAAAAATGGGATACCTGGACTGGAACTAGCCCAGGTATTCCATTCGTGTGTTGCCTATCCTGAGACATAAGATGTTAAGTCTCGGTGCCAGTAATTACACTGTCTGTCTTGCCCTTCTCTCCGAAACACAGCAAAGTTGTTTCACGGGAGAAACAAGCTGGATGGTGGTACCACAGTATACTGGAGACTAACAGTAGTCAATCTACATATATGTGATATTCGAGCATAGCACACATAGACACCTCTCACGGACGCGATATGTCGGAATGGTTCGGGACAGTTTGTTCCGCACCAGTCCGAGATATCCGTGAGACGTGTCTATGTGTGCTATGCTCGAATATTACTTGTATGTAACATTGACTTCTGGTAGTCTCTAAGTATTCTGTGGTGGTACACACGCGGCCGGGAGAGTTTTACTTCCAAAGTGTCGTTTGGTGAATATGCCTACAAAATAAAAATGAGGTTCTAAAACAAATCTTTTCGAATATAGTTTTTAAATTTTAATGATGACTTGATATTCATTCTGTAATCCAAACCTTAAACTAATTTTGATCTTAAAATAATGTAAATTGATTGGTTAATAATCTCAAAAACACTGTACAATCTTGTTTTAATTTTAGACGTTTTGGAATGCAGGCCTAAATCCATGTTTCATCCAAAATCTCTGTATTTTAACGCTTTTTATGATCCTTACTAATTTAATGTTTTCTAATAATTAATTGCTTATTGGAATACAAGGTCTTAAATATCATGTAACCATTTAACATGCGACACAAAGCGCACAAAATTGACTTTGACGTTTACATTAAAATGTATTATATCATTATTGTGTCAATTACGATTCCCTAGTTATATGTATTTCGTTGATTGTTGTATAATTATAATTGGTCGACCAAATCGTTACTTCTTGTAAGATGTTGTATAATTGTATAATTTTAGCCTCTACTTCGAGGCGATATGTATTTGATGATAAGTGTGATGCTGTAAGCTATGATGATGATCTAGTCGAGATGGATGATATTATGCAATATATATGAAGTATCTATAAATTCCTGGCTAAAAAATATTACAACTTAAAATATTTTCAAATTCTATTTTTATTGTCTTAATATTGCATAATATCATATCGAATTGTTACAAAACGTTTTTTAATAAATTTGCTATGCACATATAGTATAACCGCACAATATATATTACTTCGAGCAATTACCTAATAATTCTCACTTTTGAAACTGCTTATAACAAAATCTCTTCGGCGAGGTAATTTTTTACCAGTTAAGATTTTTTACTGAAATACTGGCGAGTTTTTCCTTTAAGTTTATAAACTTTTAAGCAAATCTCTTAATTTATCCATAATATAGTTTTGATAGTTTATAATTTAAAGAAAAATCAATAAAGTTTTAAATGTCAATAAAAAAAATGTTTTTTGTAAAATTAATTTGCACTATACATAATTGTAAACTGTAATCAATAAAATCAAAATAAATCCTTAATGCTTTCCATTGAAATGATATAAACCTGAGATTATAAAACATTAAATCTTGCTCTTCTGAGCTGTAAGTTGTTTAAAATGATGCTAATATATTTTTTTCCAATTTGAGAAAAATGGATGAGAATGTAGACTGCTCATACACTTGTTGTATTTGCAATACACTAATGTATAAATATGTTTAAAGTACGTACGCAACTAAGCCGTATCTGAGTGCTAAGTGTGAGTTTTTCTTTTCGCATTCGATCGTGAGCGCGTTTGGAGTTTACTAGGAATTTGTATGTGATTTGTACAGCGCCACCTAGTGGTGAACTGGTTTCTCACGTTTACCACTAGATGGCGCTGTACAAATCACATACAAATTCCTAGTAAACTCCAAACGCGCTCACGATCGAATGCGAAAAGAAAAATTCACACTTAGCACTCTGTTCGAAACATAATCGTTACTGTTTCCAATATGCCAGTAAGAATTTTATAATATAAATATAAATAAATAAATATTCACGGGACATATTACACTTACTGATCTAACCCCAAAGTAAGCAAATTATTTGCTTGTGTTATGGGTGTCAGTCAGCGATACTAATATATATATATATATATATATATATATATATATATATATATATATATATATATATATATATATATATATAAATACTTTTACATACATAATAAACACCCAAACCCGGAAATACAAACATTTATGCTCATCACACAAATGCTTGTCCCCGTCGGGGACGAACCCGAGCCCCGTTGATTGCGTAGTCAGGGTCGCTAACCACTCGACCAACGGGGCGGTCAAATATTAAATAAAAATAAAATCAAATGAAAATATTAAAATTGTTATAATTTCATACTTTTTGTCGTTGCCACTTTAAATTAGTTATTGCTATTATGTTAAAATGCGCTTACACTGTTTCACAAAACACTTCTTATTTATATCGCCAACCGGTTAGTTCTGAAGATGACGTAGGCGAAACCGGTTGGTGATATAAACAAAATAGTGTTTATTGTAACGGTACAAAATGTATCTTAACATAATTAAAATACTTAAATGTCTTTAAAATAATTTAAATTATGTTTCAGAAAATTTTCATTTCGATCTTGCCTGATCTTGACCTGGCCTTGCGTACTACATAGTATAAAACAAAGTCGCTTTCTCTGTCTGTCCCTATGTACGCTTAAATCTTTAAAACTACGCAACAGATTTTGATGCGGTTTTTTTACTAGATATATTGATTCTTGAGGAAGGTTCTGATATATAAACCTTTCCTATATTCCCACGGAAACGAAAGATACGCGGGTAAAACCGCGGGTACTAGTATATTATAAAGCATAAACACCAGCAAAAAAATTAATTAAATCGTATTTAACCGGGTTTATAGTCTCAGGTTATAACAAGTAGTGATAACGCACTCATTTATGTGATATGCAATAAATAGTTTGCTGGCGATATATTGTATTTTGATTCTTAAAATATAACGCTTGAAAAACGTTAACAATTGAAAAAAAATGTAGGAAATTCTGCTTATGAAGCTTTTTTATTCCTAAACAAAATTTTTAATAGTGTTATTCTTAAATCAAAAAAAGAATATAAAAAATATTGGGAGACACCTCTAAACTAAACTGAATCAATTTAGTCTGGCGATGTCTCACAATATTTTCGAGTAGATTTGACAAAAAGCGTTTGTACACTACATCCAGTCCGAATTCGAGAAACCACAAATAAAAAAATACTTGGTCAAATTAATAGTCATTAATAGTTGTAATGGTGGCTGAGTGAGTATATATCTCTCTCGCTCCCTTAGCCGACTCGAGCCTAATTTACCCGAACGAGCGTTACATAGTCGTGCATGACGGTTTAATTAAGCAGAGTATTTACGTGGTTTATTGTGTGACATTTAATAAACATCAAGTTTTAGCACTGATATTATACGTTTTTAGCATTTTCCAAATGTTACTCGTTACTATGGTTATTTCCGTCAACATTACCCTCCGAGTTGGAGACTCGGATGACGGAACTCGGAGGTAGTGCGAACGTTTTTATTATCCATACAAATAATTCTGTGGTAATTTCTTACTTCAGACCATATTAGTAATGGGTAAAAGCTTTAAGAGGAGAGTCAACAAAACATTTTTCAACTGATTTCCCTAAAATAAGGGGATTCTAAATTCCGATGTTTAGATGTTTTAATTTTTAATGTATTTTCGAGCGTAACTCCGTCATATACAGACGGATTTGCTAAATTATTTTTTGATTAAGAGAATATATTTCCGGTTTGGTCCCATATAACATTAAGATCGGATGCTAGGTTTCACGATACAGGAAGTTGTTGAAATTTGACTGCATTTGAATTTAAAAGAACACTTAGTCGCCTTCAATAATTTGTCTTCAGATGCAATAAAATTTATTAATTTAGTAGTCAAAATACAATATAATCCATACATAAGGCTTTATGATATAGACCCTGTGATAGGTATAACCAAAGCTCACGCAATGTGATTGGATGCTTGAAAATTTGTATTGTAACGGTTAAAGATATATTTATTGGAGTAAAGTTTTCAAGCGTCCAAATGTATGTGGGCATCGTCGCTTGTACAGCGGAGCGGTGCTGCTTAGACGGCTGGGCTGTGCTATATTTCTTCAATAAATTATCATAAGTTACTGTGTTTGTTTATTTTTTTAATATTCTTCCCCATCAAAATACAATTACCAGTTTTAGCCCACTGCTTTGATTTTTCACCCTTCCTGGGATAGCAGAAGGGCAAAAAATTACGACATCAGAGGAAAAAAAAAAGCTTTTATCAGAAGCTTAAAAACACGCACAACACGCTTGTTATCCTAAGTGAATTGGAAATATCAGGATTACTGAATTGGACAGTTTGTTTAAACGGCTGCTTACAGAAAATCCATCATCGTTGTCAAATAAATATATATCTGCTATGTGCAGTTTTTGGAGATTTCTACATTTTTATTATCATGATTATACTAAATTTTTATAAAAAAAGACTGCTATGTGATTCTAAACGTTCAGAGTACATAATATTTTGCTAACAAAATATATGCTATGTGCATCAGCCGCCACATCGTCAATTGAAAACCGCTATGTGTCGCAATGACATACTTTTTTACGTCTATATTATAAATACGAGTTTGGATGGATGGATGGGTATTATTCAATCACGCAAAAACTACTAAACGGATTTGAATGAAATTTGGTACACATGTAGATAAGGAATAGCACATAGGTTACTTTTTAACCCGGATAAATTAGATTATCCCGGGGATTCGTTTAAAACTTATAACGCAGTCGGTTGTATGCTGCAGCTATAATTATATAGCTTATAGTAGGAGATATTTCATACTATTTATTTCCCGAGAAAAGATTGTGTAGTTAATAATAAATTGCGAAAATTTACTGGTTACTTACAACGCTGCTAGTATAGGTACTTATATTTTGCTTTAGTGGAGTGTGGGTCTAGCTTTTTCGAAATGGCTTTAAAGCAGTTGGTCTGTGGCTACCGTTACTGCAGAACCGACCTTTTTGTGCGAGCAGATTCGGTAATATTTCATAGAATAGCAAGCAAATGGTTCTCCTGCTAGAAACAGAAAACTATTGCCTTTATACATCGAAGATGTTAATAGTGTGTTCATGGACGTACCCAGAATCTGGGCCGGGGGGGGGGGGGGGGGTAACTGTAACATTTTAAGACTATCTTAATGTCTACAACAGTAGATAGCTAGTAAACAGATGCCAAGGCGGGGCCGCTGCCCCCCCCCCCCCCCTCGGTACGCCCATGAGTGTGTTACTATCTGTGTGCACAAGTTAACCGACTACCTTACCGATACTATTGCGGCAGGAATAGGCAAGGCGGTGGTACCCTACATCCGGGCGAGACGTTGCAGAACTCTACTACCTAGTAGCTACGACCGTTGTGACTCGCATAGCCAATCAGTCGCCTTTTACGCCCTCCCTGGCAGAACGGCAGTTGGCCTATTCTTCAAAGCAGCCGGTCCAACACGGGTTTACTTATGACAATTAAATGACGTGTCTTTCAATATGTAATATGTTTTACCAGTCAGCCTATATGTATACACACAGATACCTAAAGCAGTATCTGGACGTTAGATCGAAAGACAAGTGGAACGATGATTTCGGCGCTTTATTGACTCTAGACCCGAGTCTCGAGGTTGCGGGCCAAAAAAAACGATCACCGACGTGTGTGCGTAATTCGTAGTGTACCTATGCCGTGATTGGGATCATCAGATTGGATAAGAATAAAATGCAATTTCATCCATTTTTGAGCTCTCCTGTGTTGTTCTAGGCTTTTTTTGGAGAAAAGACCTTCTGCAATTCCGCTACGCCGGGGGTCGGTAACCTGCGGCTCTTCGGATGTGAAGCTGCGGCTCTTTGGTTCCATACGCAAATATTATTTATAGATTGGGTACCATTTCCACTTCTCAGCCAATTGTACTCGCTTTGAATTCACCCAAGTAAACACATCGTCAGTCCGTCGGACTCTCGAATGACGACAAAATTTGTAAATTGCAAATATTGGCTCTTAGACTCAAAATGTTGCCGACCCCTGTGCTAGGCAAATCGTTTAATGTGACAAATTATACTTACTGATCTAAACCTAAAGTAATAGTGTCAATGCTTGTCATTGTCGTGTTCCGATTTGAATGGTAAGGTAGCCGGTAGACTTATGCATGTAGCATTGCCGACCCGCCACACGGATAGCGACACACAATAAACATCTTCGGTGTCCATAGGCGATAGTTTCTCTTTCATCGAGAGAGCTATGCTTGTTTGCTATCTAATAATCACAAAAAACTCGATGTATTATGAATTATTGTTATTGAAATATTCTAGAATGCCATAAAAGTCAGTGACAAGACTGCAAATTCGGGCTGCTTGGGCTCAAGCTGTCTTCAGAATTTGTTATCAACCGGATATTGAGCTTAATATGTCTTTATATTCCTGCCGCCATGATGGTGATGCTTGCTCTGGCATTGAACACGAGTGGGTTTTCGATTTGGTACGTAATTATTTCGATACGTTAGAAACGTATAGAAATTTCAATCATTTGATAGCAACCCTTTTTTTCCACTACCAGCCTGCCTCGCCAGCTCCGCCGGGCGTAAATCGTTGTCTACAAAATTTATTTATACTAGTTGACCCGGCAAACGTTTTGCCATACAAACTGTATTGAATATTTTGGTGGGGTACTTCGAAAGGGGAAGGTTAGTTGAGATAAAATACAAACAGCACGGCGGCGCGCAGTTACCTTCGATACTTCTGGAAAGTACTCGGTACTTGATTCTCGATGAAATAATAAAATTAAGGGCTTAATTTTTGACCAATATTTCTCTAAATATAAGTGAAATGTGGATATTATAATCTCTAAGTACACCACGCTAGTCGACATCAAGGACACGCCGCCGCCACCCCCCGCAATTCTGTGTTGATATCGCGCTACGCGACACGTGCGTATGCGCGGTGTCCAAGATGGTGCAGGTAAATATAGGATTCTCGGTGTACTGTGTAACGTGTAACGATAGAACACGCGCACACTTATCGCGCACAGATACCATAGGTATTGTACATTATCGTAGCATCGTTATCACATTTTATCACGCAGCATACACGTGAACCTCTAGTATATAAGATTAATGTAAAACCCAGTTTAATTACAGTTAATAAAACACATTTATCACCGATGTGTAACTGTCATTTAGTCGACGTAATATACAGTTTACTAAGAAGTATTTTAATATATATTTGTTTGCCGCTTGTTAATTACACTTATACACACGTAAATTGTTTATTGTTGTTTTTGTTTTCACTGTATTCCTATTTCCGTCGGTTTAAAATGTTCAAGCCGTTCTTGAGTTGAGTACTTGAGTAACTGACCAAACAGACAGACAAACATTTTCAAAATGGTAAAACTGACGTTGGTGAGTCATACACGAATATTTATAACAGTTTGTCAGAAAAAGCTCTAAATCTGACGTCTGTTCCAGTGAGGGATTAGAGCATAATAGATGATTATAAATAAAAATAAATCGTATTTTTGTAAACTTTATTGAAAAAAAAAAAGGTTCACAAAGTTCTGAGTCATATAAATTAATATAAATTAACAAAGTGTTACAATTCAAATTACATTATAATTAACTTTAATAAACACACAGCTTTCACTCAGACTGGTTGCATTTTGAGTCTTATTTACATTCGAATAATCAATCAAGTATTAAACTTACCTAATATTAAAGTATAGCGTATTGTATTAACACTACAAAAGACGTCTCACATAATGGCTATAAAATTTAAAAGTTCAAAAATCGTGTAGATATGAAGTTAACAAAATAGTTTTAGAAACTACTGCACTATTTTAACACTTTTGTAATTGAGTAAAAAATGGAAGCCAACATCAACTGCCCGGATAAGAGCGTGGCTCATAAAAACAAGAATAAGACAATTTTTTCGACACTAAGGGTCAGCTCAATTTAGTGTTTTCATTTGTTCTCAATGTGTGTCTCAACGTTCTCAAAAAATGTTTTCAATGTAATAGTGTTTTCATTTGTTCGTGCAGAAATTATAGAGCTGCAAAATTCCGTACAGGCGGGATTTGTAAATTGTAAATTTGTAAATTATAAAAAAATTAATTGACGTAGAGTCGAAGCGAAGTGACGCGTCATGTTTTTTAAATTTTAGAGTATTACAGTCTCTATTTCCATTACGTAACATTTGTGAAGTTCCACCCTCACCATCTGGTCATATGATTTCAATATCGCAGCTTCAGTGATTTTAACCGATATGAAGTAATGAAGTACACATATTTATTTTTGCTGAAGAATGTACCTTTTTCGTTTTGTATTCGCTATTCCACGATATAAAGAAACTCGTTTCAGTCCGGGACTCTTTTGATGAATAAATGATCTGCCTACTAGGAAGTTAGTAAGAGGCGAAGAATTGGACAAATATAACACTGCTATCGTGAGTCGTGACTACTAAGTGGTAGAATTTTACAACATGTCACCTGGTATTGGTCCCTGTCACTATTGTTTTTCTGATTGGAGAGTGCGGTAGTTGCTCAACTTTGGTATTTCAATTTGGAAATTAACAACCATGCGTTTTACTAGGCACTTTTTGCATCGCACAACTCTTTTGTGGAATAAATTACCGGCAGGGGTGCTGAACGGATACAACTTAGAGACCTTCAATAAAAGAGCTTACTCATTCTTGAAAGGCCGGAAACGCAACTGCAAGACGTAACATAAGACGTAAAAACGTAACATAAGATTGTATTATAAAAGTACAAAGACGCGCATCGATGCTTTGTTAGGTATTCGTACAAATTTGTACATTACGTAATAGAAATAAAGATGAATGTAGGTATAAAAAATATGACAATTCGCTTCACTTCGACTCTGCGTTAATAAAAGCTGACCTTTATATGACTGTAAATTGCCGGAACTATGCGATGTTGACAAAAACATTTACTGACTTCAAAAAAGGGCGAGTTGAAACCTCGGAATCGTTTGTTATGTATATCCCTCAATTAGTCGAAGAGGACTGGACTTATTTGGGAAAACTTTTTTGTTAAACATCCTGATTTACTATCAATGAGCATAGAACACCATTAGGTAATCAGGGTCTGATGATGTAAATAGTTCTCGAGGTTTAGAGAAACTCTTCAAATTTAAGTTAATTATTGCAGTTTATTGCATTTAAATCATAAAAAAATATCTATACGTAACAATAATTGCATTAATTAATTGGGAAAAAATATCCCCACTATAACTTTTCTATAGCTACAATTTTACAATTCTCTATGCAAAACAAAATGTAAATAAAATGTAGCGAGTGTACGTGTTTAGCAAACAAATTTTTTTAAAAATAAATAAACATACCTAAAAAAGTTGCAACTTGATGGTCATCTTATCTTTCACTTAAGACTATAAACGTTTTAAAGACAAAATTAAGAATCGATAACCTCTTGATGACCGTCTTACTGTAAGACGACTTTTGTATCATTCCATTGCCAAAAACATTACGCACGAAATTATTTTTGTGTTATACAATTCGTTCTTAAAATTAACACATATTAAGCTTATTATATATTATAGGTCATGCATTATAAACAACCATATTATAAATTTGTAGTACTAAAAATTTATACTACATGACAAATTAACCGTATTGACATCGCGTCGTTGCCTTGAGTGAAAATTTGGTGAAAATATATCAGGAAAAAATAACCAAAATAATAAACGAATATGAGGAAAATTGAATTTGCATTTTATTCACCCGCTTCTACAAAACTATTTAAATACATCCATACTAATATTATAAATGTGTAAGTCTGTCTGTCTGTCTGTTACGCTTTCACGGGTAAACCGCTGGACCGATTTTCATGAAATTTGGCATGGATACAGTTGAAGATTCGGGGTCAAACATAAGCTAATTTTTTTTCAAGAATCAGTCCCTGGAGGGCTGAAATAGGGGATGAAATTTTTATTAAAAGCTATTTGGATGATTTACTAACATACTTGCGGGCGAAGCTGCGCGAGTCAGCTAGTTTTAAATAAATTTTACTATACATAGTTAAGTTCATTTTAATAGCTGGGTACAAGCGGACCTTACTTTAATATGTATTTTTTGAATGGCTAACTCTGGTGTTCTGTATTTAATGTTTTTGCATAGAGGTGGTCATTATATCAATAAACTGTTTTTATTAACAGTTTTATGTTCGTCAATGAATTAACTGTTTTTCTTCTACTTAAAAAGCTGTAAAAATATAAACCTAATAAACTCTTCGCAATGCAACGAAGTAATTGCTTTGAAAATATTAAAAGCTAATAAACATCAACGTTTTCGGAACCCGCAATGAGTTGACATAATATTGAAGCAATTATTAATTATTTAACCTATTACGAGTTAAGTGCATAATCCGAATATTTAAAACCCGTTGACGATCTAAGTTTTTTTAAACTTGACCATTGATGAAAAACAGTTACGTTGAATTAATTTGAAAATTACACAGGTCAACATGAATTTTGAGTCTGAGTTCTGTACCTCTGATTCTGATTACTTATGCCTAACTAAAGAATGAAAAAATATTTTTATCTAATAAAGTTTGCTTTTGTAGCTACCAGCACGAAAATTCAAATTTTATGGAAAAGCTCTATTTTTAAATTTCAATTATATTTAAAAGGAAAACAAGTTATCAATTATACATTTTTATTAATTTAATTATAAAATACGGCATAACTAAACACAAAAATACAAAAAAGAATACAAAAAAGCTTTAGAAAATGAATAGTATTGGTATTTCCTTTGTGAAAATCAAAACTTTCTTGTATGAGGCCCCAAAGTACAAAAACAAAGTTTATTGATTGTTAATAGCGTTTCTGTTTACTATTCGATGTATATAATCAGAAAATGGTCACTAAATAACAGACTCAGAAAAAAAAAATTTTTTTGTTGACCTGTGTTATCAATGACACACGTCTAGTTTTGCATGGTTTAATGGTCTGTGCTTGTCAGTTTTGATAAATTACTTCTTTTAGGAAAAAAGAAATAATTTTATACAGATAATTTTTCGTACACGATTTTTTTATGTTTTGGCAACGACTAAGACTCAATGTCGTATAAACGAACATAAATCCTACAAGAACCATGTTCGGAGGGTTATATTAAACAAAGCAGTTAACATAACGATTCGTTATTGAATACTTAGACAAAACAAACCAATGGCATCACAGACGTGATTTGGTGATGCGTTGCGTTTATTTTAACACCGATTTGCCAATAATTCGGTGCTAATAAATAGCTACTACAATTAACGATTTATCGAAGCAATTTTAGTCCAAAGTAAATTTAATTACCTGAAACATTTTTTTGCACACAATTAAAAGGCTTGCTTATATGAATTGGAATAGACATATCGCTGGGTTATATCGTTACGTGTATAGTAGCTAGCCATAACCGTCATATCATTAAAACAGCAAACAAATGGCAGTAAACTATTTCAATTTGCATTAAAGTAAATAATTTTAATAATATGACATTTCATTACTTATTAATTAGACGGTATATCTAAATAAAAAATCCTAAATGAATCTAAAAACAGTTATACGAAAATGTTTAACATAAACCGAACTTTATACTGAGAAATACTTACAGAGAATCCCGTCGGATAATCTGTGGAACAAATAACAGTTTCCAAATACTGATAGTAATTTAGGAACTTGTAATAACCGTTGCTAGATTCGAGATTTACGTAAGAGATTAAAAGCCTTCGAGGATACCTTTAGCCAGTTAAAGCTACTTCACACTAACGTTTTACTAGAGTGTGCGTTTTTACACGATATGAACATAACCGTAAACATTTTCACGGTATGAAGGAGCTTTTATTTTACGCGCTATTTATTGTATTCGCTTTTTTCATAATATATGCAAAATGCTAAGGTGCTGGGCTGATTTTCAGTGACGTCACACTCGCTCGGCAGGGTTCTAACGGTACTATCCGTTCTAAGCGCCTAACTACGTACTACTGACGTCAACATGATGGCCATTTTCCATAGCAATTTGAACACTTTATGCCACGATTTAGTGTGCACAATGTTCACAATGTCTGTATAATCGCTTAGAGCAGTTAATAATATAATATTATTTTAATTTGAAATTGTTATTTCAAGGCGATTAACTTCAAAATAATTAAAATATTAAAATTACACTAGGAGTCTAAGTTGACAAGAAAAAGCAAATACGATGTGGCAACAAATTTATAATATTTAGTAAATTTAATTTTATCATTAAATTTCATTATTAATTTTATTGCAGTAAAAATAATTTAAGCTTTAAAGAAAATGTGACGAAAAAAATACATATTCGAGTGAAAGTGTAATAATCAACTAGGATATGCGAACAGCAGCTAGTTGCAGAGAAAAAAAAATGCAATTCTATTGGTGATACTTATAAATTTGGAAAATAAGACAATGCCACTTTCGAGTGTGTATAAATATTTTGAGAAAATCCGTATTACTTATATTTATATACTCAAAATCTAAAACAATTTTTAACAAAAAGGTCGAATCCTCGAAGGCACAGATACACTAGCGAAGCGACACACCATAGACAAACCTCATTATCACAGTTGTCGAAATGCACGAACACTAATGCATTGTCCATTGTAATAAAGCTAAGTGCAAAAATGGCTTAATTCTACTGTATGTCTTACGGTAAGTATCGAGACTTGTCTATGGTCCAACTATTATCGCACTGGCATTACGGCGCAGCCTATCTTTCCCTAAACCATGTAGAAAAATAAATAAATATACTTTCAATACTTATCTAATTGTAAATGTGTAGAAACTAGTAGTTGGTCCTAAATACTGCATAAATTTAAGCTACAGTCGGACGTTATTATATTATTCATGTAAAAACGTAAAAAACCTTCGTGAGAGCAAGAATGCAGTTTATCTAAGCTTCTTACATACATCTATCTGCCTCTATTTCCTATTTTATTCGGCAAGCCTAAATACACCTCACCTAGTATATTAAGAAATATTTTAATACAAAAACGTACATCAAAATTTGGACTTAATAGATTTTGCATTATTTTGCTGAATTGAATTAGACTGAAACATCTATAGTGTAATTATTTAGAGGTAATTTGATGTTTTTTTTTTGTTTTATTCGAGTATGATAAGCGATATGCCTAATTTTACAACTAAAAAGAAATAATTAATAATTTATACCATTCATATTGAAAATTTAAGCTTTGTATGTATAACGCAAGCCTATAAGTAAGCTCTTAACGTATTATCTTCGTCCTTGTTAATAAAATATTTAATTATCAAGGCAGATAGATGTTTTACTTCGCTCAGACGCTGCTACCAACTACAGAATTTCTTCCTAATCACTAAATTAACAATGAGTCGGGTTTCTTTAGAGAACCAACATTGCTATATTACTCGTGAGTCCATTTCGCGTGCCGGTTAAATATTTATACATCACAATCGATTTACATTAACAGCCTTTTCGTTTTTTTTTTATTATTTTTCTTTTAACACTTACATCTAAAATCTTCATTTATACAGCGTGTCCTTGATGAGAATGGTAAAATAAAGAATATACGTATTTTTGGTACATCATAATAATAATAATAAAATAATAATGTAATGATACTCACTGACAATCACTATGATTAGTGTTTTTTGTGATTCAGTCAGAGAACAGTAATTTCTTTCTTTACACAATTTTATTTATTTTTTTCTTTTAAAGGTATTATAAACGATAATTATCCGACTACTTTTTCTAATTATCTGTTTACTGAAATAACTTGAAAATGGGAATGTAACTGCAAAGACACGCTGCATTTTGAAATATTTTTAACAAATAAAATTAAATTGACTTTAAGACGAGTTTAGACTATAATACTCCAACCAAACCGGTGTGACCATGCGACTGAAAGACGACAGCGATGGAATCTCTTCATACATTAGCTTCCCAGATCCGCGATTCACGTTGGTTTGGCCGGATTCTATGTACTCCTACACACTCGGATTTTTCCTTAGGCGTTTTGATAATGAACATAAGTGTATTTTATCAAACGTCTCGCTGGATAAATAATAGTGTGAAGGTGCTCTAAGTCGAGTTTAGACGTTCAGTATGGCAACAGTTCAGTTCCAATTGATCCATTTATCATTCTACCAATCTTGAACTAAAAATAATTTACCATCGACATCTACCGAAACTAGACAGAAAGAAATGAGAAGACAAACCCAAAAAATAAAATTAAGAGATTGCCACACTATGAAACAAACCAAAATAGAAAAGCTATTTATTTATTCTCATAATAGCTCATTAATTAGAAGTTCAAAATATTAAATAATTTTAAGAGAGTGTAATAGAAAAAATATATTGTTTTTTCTATTTTACAAAAAGCTTAACTATTTAATAAAAGGTAAATATAAAAATATTGGAAACAAAAAAGTTTTTTTTTTTCATATTAACGCAGTTCTTGTATTTTGAGATACAAATTCTGTCGAGATAATTTTCCCTCTTATTCTAGCAAGAAGTATTTTACAAAATCTAGGAAATTAATCAAAAGATACATGGTAGACTAATTTTAGTCTACACGGTCGCAAATCCATATGCTGCAATTATATGGATATGCGACCGTCGGACTTGTAATAATAGACAGTTTAAATAACTCACAACGCAAACTGCTATATTATTGGTACATTATAAAACGTATTTAACAATATAATGACCAGAACGGTCATGTAATGCCAATAATCCCATTGCATCAGACTATCATTTCCAATGGAATCAACGAGAAACAGCGAAAAGAATCAAAAAAAGCTTGAGAGATTATAATTTAGATTCATTGTTGATGATCAGTGGCATTGATTACCCATTTAAAGGCAGTTTTTAGCTATCTAGTTAATATAGATATCAGTGGTATATGATCTCCGTCAATAAACTCGTTATTATAGCTAAAGCAATTCAGTCCACATAAACAAAATGCTCAAAATTAGATATAATACAGATATGTTATCTTATGAAAAAATATACATTGCGATATAACAGTTTGTATATAAGGCTAAGCTGCCTCAGCCCGATCTCGGCCCAGATTTGCCTATGACTGCAAATAGGCCACAATCTATCATTCTAATATATTCGCTATATTGACCAGATCTATAAAATTCACAAGTCTAACATTAAGTAGTTTTTTGTTTTAAAGACGATAAAGTGACATTTAAAAATTTAATGAAATTAAATGGGTTGTTACGTATAATATTTCGAAGGGTTGCATAGCCCGTCACTATCATTCCTTCGACAGTTTGAGAAACAGTGAAAGGTTTACAGATTAGACCGCGAAGTATTAGGTAAAGATGGAGCTAGCACTCCTATTAATCACTTGAAACAAATACGTTACAACTCATTCTATGAGGTCTCGCCATCTCTTTTTATACAGCTGTGTTAGAAAGAGAGGGTAAGACCTCGGAAGATGACAACAGTATTTAAAGTTGTGTTTCATGTAGGTATTAGAAGTGTGTCCTCCAGATGTAATACAGCTTCATGGATAAGACATGTTCTCGCAGAGGAGTATGCTAGTGTGAAGAGCGCCTATCCAAGACTGATGTCACTGGAATGGAGGCTGCACGTGTGAGCTTACATAAATTTTAATTAATATTTAAGGCTGCTCATAATTTATACATGATTTATGATGTATAAAATATGAGCAGCCTGCTTTTATACATTTTATGTGGTCACTTTATCGTCGATACAGTTTCAATATTATCTGCCGCTCTGAATACTGGTCCGTAACAGAAAAACATTTTTTTAACTAAACTTAAAATATAAATTAACATGTATGTATTGTTATTTAAAAATAAATAGCACTTTTTCATATTCACTGTGATTGTTTTAACTTTTAACTATTTAAAGCTATCGGGTCACTTACACTATGACAAATATGGATGTTTAGATGAAATATATCCTAGATGCAATTTCACACAATTTGATATGGATTTCTTTTACTAATTGGCTATTGGTATATAGAAAGTCATTTTCTAAAAATAACAGTGAATCTTTGAAACTGAATGGCAATTACGTTTAGATAAAATGTCATCTTAAATTACTATTTCATTTTTGTACATAATTATATAATAAAGAAAAAGCATTAGTGCTTAATGTGATTTGATTTTATATATTTTTTTCGCATTCAAAAAATAAAATTAAAGCAAAGAAACAAAACAAGCAAAAAAAACTTGTAAGTTATGCATTTTATCTTTATATAACGGGTTGAAGTGGATATTTGGTTTGAATTAACATAATTCCAAAAATTTCATGAATAATTTTTGGAAAGCGTAAAAATGATCCTTTTTTGCCACAGCATTATTTGTAAGTGACCAACTGTATTATTAACTAGAAATTGTAGATTCGTTTGCACATTTTACTAAAAATTGTTTTGTAATTGTTTTTCACAAAAACCTTAGGCAGTCTTAGTTCTATATAATAGCAGATTTGTTATTAGTGTTTGATATATTTGTTAAATATTTCCAGAAGTAGTTGTATGTGCCGAAATGGTTGTATTTTGTGTGGTGTATACAATTTCTATTATTCTATTAATTAAATACAAATGTAAGTAATTTCATTTTGAGTTTAATTACAGAACTGAAATTTTTGATAAAAATTTTAATAATAATTGTTCACTTTTTATATATTTTAATTATGTTATATATCTATTCCCTAGGTACATATAATTTTGATATTAAGTTATAATTTCTCGAATTTTAATTAATGTGAATGACATTATAATTTGTCAGATGCATTTATATTGTTTTTTCTCTATCAAAAAGATTTTTTTTCTATTTAGGTACATTTAGAATTAATGTTGTTTTATTAGGAAAGTAATAGTAGTTTTCTTAGTTGTAATTCGATAAGTGTATGTCCCACGGTGTACATGTAAAATGAGCTCTACGATTATATATATGTGAAACACTAATAACAAAGCCGGCCGCTTGTGAGCCGCCTAGGCTTTGACGTCGGTGTGTTCCCGGAGCGGGCGGGTGTCGGGCGCGGGCGGCGGGCCGGCCCAGGGCTGCAGCTCGCCCGAGCCCAGACACACGAAGCACAGCGCGCCCGCCAGGTACGTGCCCGCCAGAATGAAAAACACGATCTGCCATTGCTCGTACGTCTCCTATGAAATAAAACGTACAATCTTATCGACTCCAAATTGAAAGTTAAACAATTCAAATTAACAAATAGAAATGGTTGTTTAAAAACAAGTAAAAATAATTTGTCGTCGATTCTCTTGCCAGCAGGCTTAGGATAAGCAGCGCGATAAAATTTTATCGACTCGTTTTCTCGACATTTATGTCAATTTCTCTATTCGCTAACGCATTTAACATTTGATTCGACATGATATACCAAAGGATGAGAAAATGATCACTTTTACTCGACAGTAGATTGTTTTCTCTACGGATCGAAAATGTTGCAGTCATTTTATCCATTTGAGACTTTGTTATGATATCTTGTAATCGTTTCATAGTAATACAACTTCTATTCATTTAATTAAGTTCACTCGTTTTATTATAAGTGAACTGAGAACCTAGTAAGGTTATTTTGGAGTTTTCGGTCCAGTCTTTATACATATTTAATAATGATGGCAGCGCCATATTATAATTATGTGCTACTGAACATTGGTTGCCCTATTCGAGTAAATTTTGAGTGATTTATCTGTAATGTTTTCAATATTTATCGTGGCGAGAATAATATCAAGATATTAATCAAGGTCGAGCAACTGTCACTTTCTCGATCGAGACACATCTCGCGTTGTTTATCCTAAACCTGCAGGTGTACAATACGGACAATCATATCTTGACGCTCGAAATATCCATGACTTGCCAATTTGTCCTCTTGTGGACATGGCTGATAATAACTACATTTTATGACATAACAAGCATACAAACGTATAGGCCGCCTTATGAAAAGCAGTCATTACTGCTGGTGGCCGATGATACCACAAACAGTAAAAGCCAAGGCGATATCGACTTTTAAAAATTCGATTTTTTCTCCTTTTTTATATATATCATAAGATAGCAAACAAGCAGATAGGTCTTCTGACGGAAAGAGTCAACCATATGTAGACACCAAAGGTTTTAGTGGTGCGTTGCTATCTTGTGGCGAGATGTAATGCCACATGCATAAGTTTACCGGCTACCTTACACTCCAAACCGGACACACGACAGTGACAAGCACTGACGCTATTGCGGCAGGAACAGGTAAGGCGGTGCTACCAGAGACAATGCAGAACTCTACCACCTGGTAGCCACGATGGTAGTGACTCGTATAGCCAATCAGTCGCCTTTTACGACCTGCCTGGCAGAACGTCAGTTGGCCTATTCTTCAAAAGAGCCCGGGACCAACACGGAGAATGTTTCATAAATTCAGTCGTTACTTTGGGGAAATCCATTATTCAATCGAAGAAAATCAGTTATTTTTAAGATTTCCGCGAAATTTTACGTGTATTCGCAAGAATACACGTAAAATAACCTCACAAAAAAATTAACCCCGCGGAAGGGTGGTTTAGAAGTAATTATCAACCGTTTAAACGTGTTCAAAGCGGAAGCCTATGTCCATAATGTCATGTTTATAATTATGTTTGATATTTTAAAAATCATTTCCCTCAAACACACCGACTTCCTGGTATTATTTTTCAGTATAATATTTCTGTCCGTAATAACAGCCATATATACATATTTTCTACATTAGGAATCGGATATCAATATTTCGAATCAAAACATTGAATATTATTTACTTTAAAAGATAAAATGATATTCACCTAAGACTTCGGCCACACCGGCGTGATCATACGTCACTTCATATCTGGTCATAAAAAAGAAGTGTGCGACATTTTAATCTCACCGTGGTAGGGTTACGAACCCTTAATATTTGTGAAATATATATGTGGAGTTAATCTCTCGCAATCAGGAGAGAAAATCGCTTATTTACTAGTCTATTTGCAATGCTATAAAAATTGACAACTCACCTTATGTTTAGTGAGCTCTCCCACCATGAACGTGGAGAGCCAACCGCCGATCGAAGACAGCGTGTTCGCGATACCAAAAATTGTACCTGCAACATGTTTAATGTATTACAAATTACTTGCAATTTTGGCTCTAGTTTAGTCAAAATAAAAAGTTGTATAAAACTCATTCAAAATAATAGTTTTCAGTTTGAGGTGTAAAGTTCGCGACGGTTTGGCTGAAGCCTTAACGTCAAAAGTATGTTACAGTGATTATACTGTCGTGTTCCGGTTTGGAGGATAAGGTATCCGGTAAACTTATGCATGTGGCATTAGACCTCACCACAAGATAGCAACGCACCATTAACATATTTGGTGTCTATAGGCGATGGTTGACTCTTTCTATCAGGAGACCCATCTGCTTGTTTGCTATCTTATGATATAAAAAACATATTTTTTTTTACTGACCGCTAAACTTGGGTGCGATGTCTAAACCATTGCCGAGGTAGCCAGCGGTGACCGCACCGTTGATGGTAAGTGCCAACGTGAAGATCGCGATCGACCACAGGCGGTCGTGTCCGAAGAAAGCTTGCGCCAACATTAGGATACCTGAAATATAAGAAAAATATTATTTTATACGACTTCTAAAAATGGAGAAGTTACTCAATTTATTGAATTTATGTTTTATAAATTCAGGCGTTACTTTGGGGAAATCCATTATTCAATCGAAGAAAACCAGTTATTTTGCAGATTTCCGCGAACTTTTACGTGTACTCTTGCGATACCACTGAAAGGGAAAACATAAAAAACGGTGTAACAAATTGAATAAACCCACCGAAGGGCTGAAAAATAATGGAGACATACAGTTATCCACCCTCGTCCATCATACTTTACACTACTGTTGTGGTAGTGTTCGTGTCTCCTGAAGATGCTTCGGTTACGAAGTGAAACGTGCATTGATTGCGTATACCAGCGTTTCCCATTTTCCGGGTCGCGACCCGGTACCGGGCCATCAAAATGAAATACCGGGTCGCAACAATCCCGCTTTATTTTAAAAATATGACGTTTTTACTGCCAATCAATAAATGTGAAGCTGTATTTTCAACACTAGTTTACCCTAAAAATAAACATAGAAACCGATTTGAAGTGGAACCAAACCTTAGAATAAAACTTTCGTCATTTTCCACAAACCACAAAGCTCCATACTTCGCACTACAGTTTAGTGAATAAATAGGCGATAGCAAGGTACTTAGTATTAATAAGACCCATTTACTATTTATACATGCGTATTATTTTGCCTTATTGAACCATTAAGTGGGTCACGAAGAGGCAGTGTCAAAATTACCGGGCCATGTCAGAACAATGTTTGGGAAGCACTGGCGTATATTGTGTGCAGACATACCTGGTAATCCCACAGCAAAACCAGTGAATAACTTTCTTGCAGCAGTAGTAGAGAGTCGACCACTTCGTCGCAGCGAGTCAGCCAACACAGATGATGCCAGAGCGCACAAATATTTGCCCAAATACGGCAGGGATGACAAAAGACCGTTCTGAAAGAAAACATCAAATTAAAATATACCTAAGGTACAAAAGTATCTTAAAAACTGCTCGACTTTAAATAAATTGTTACCAGTACAAGTCAGTTATATTCTACTAATGATCCAAACGTCTTTCCTAGGACGATGTGAAATAAGTGGCGGGAAAAAGGTAAGTAAAGGTGCAACTAATATACCTACTAGCGATCGTTACCTAAACTTTCACTTAATAGCAATTAGAAGTATATATAACAACTAGTTGACCCGGCAAACGTTGTTTTCTATTAATTAAAATCGGCTACACTCACGTTTAATCGGCGTAGGTTCGGACTAGTTTCGAACCTATATGATCCTCCCTCATATAGGTTCGAAACTATCTTGAATTTTTTTGTTTAAGTTAATGTACATGTATGCAAATTGCACTCAATAATAATTGTACTCTTCATAAATTTATTTTAAGGGAATTACTCATATTTCTTCAATAGTATCGTAATTGTATGTATAAGTTGATACCAAATAAATATTTGAATTTGAATTTGAAACTATTCGAAACCTACGCCGATTAAACGTGAGTGTAGCCGATTTTAATTAATAGTTAACAATGTCTCACGATAGTTTTGATAAACGTTGTTTTGCCATATAAATTATTTCTAAGTAAAAAATGTTAAGGGTGGACAACCCTTATCACTAAGGGGTATGAAAAATAGATGTTGGCCAATTCTCAGATTTACTCAATATGCTCACAAAATTTCATGAGAATCAGTCAAGCCGTTTCGGAGGAGTACGGGAACGAACACTGAGACACAAGAATTTTATATATAAAATATAACAACGCAAATTCTCTAATCAAGCGCGACAAGAAACCGATAAAAGTACGCTTTTTATTGCCATAATATATTCTGCTCTCTTCTACATGTCGATTCGACGGCAAATTAGTGGATATATATAATAACCATGGCGATGAAGTGGTCCGTGGCTATTAACTAATGAAATTTCGCTCGTACGAGTGTATCCGGCCTATCACTGATTTTGTTTATCAGTAACCATGGCGACGACGCGCGCAGTGGCTAATACCTTTTTTGTTTCCTACCTACCTACCTAAAATCTTTGTTTCCATGTTTATGATTGTGATAACAGATGTGTGTGTGTGTGTCAGTGTATATGTATTCTGCCGAGCCTAGTTTAGTGAATGCGATATAAGAACGTAACGTATCTTTCTCTTTTATATCAATGAATCTAAGAAATATTTTATTATTCTAAACTAGAATTTAAAAAAATATTCTTTTATAATTCTAAAGACATAATGAATATTATAGACCGTGGTCCCAGGAACAAACTTTTTTTTATTAATAACAAGCTCAATTTTTGTGAGCAGCTTCGCTTTGGCGAG
This sequence comes from Apodemia mormo, assembly GCA_036924255.1. NCBI lineage: Eukaryota > Metazoa > Arthropoda > Insecta > Lepidoptera > Riodinidae > Apodemia > Apodemia mormo. The sequence goes on from JAUPFN010000017.1 coordinate 31,278,604, forward strand.
ACTCAAATCTTTTCTATTTTCGAAAAATCTCGAATCGGGTAACTCGAAATCCCTGCGAAACTCGAAATAACTAACAAAGTTAAGGGACTTCGAACATTTTAATTCGGTAAAGGAAAATATTTTATTAATAACAATATTTTTTTTTGTTTTAATCGCTTGATTATTTTATGAAAACCACAAATAGCTTTTGTCCTACACATTACATGGTTTTTTTGATTAGTCCTCCACTCTAAAGATTCGGAATTATGAGATTTTTTAAATTGATATAAATCAATTTAAAAACATTTAATTTTCTCACAACAGCTTGTTATTACAATTCAAGAGTTACTTTGTCCTACACGTAAAGTGGAAACTTTTCTTAGTCTGTCACTCTGAAGTTTTCTTTTTTATCTATTTTTATTAGTTACCTGATTCGAGATTTTTCGAAGATAGAAAGTTGGGCGTCTCGTCAAAACGAAGCTGTTCACAGTCTTGTTATTAATAAAAAAAAGTTTGTTCCTAAGACCTCTGTCTATTATGTTATAAAAGGTATATGAACTTCAGTATTTGTAACATACACTCATTAATTAAATCGCTGTATACGTTAACATTGCTGAACTTTCGATATTTTCAAGTTTTTTTTTATATATTTTCAAGTATGGATTTTTCGCCTCTGTTGTCTATTGGTCTGGTGTTGATGTTGTCCACATAAGGCCTCGAGTTAGATTTCTATGTTGGGCAATTCAAAATGTGTTTTTTTCAATTTTCTGATAAAATCAACTTTGCCTGGAGTGGATAAGTGCCTGGTTGGCGAGAGATTTGTCACCTATCACATTATGTGATATATCTTCAGCTAATCGTGGGTGCACTTATCGGGGGGTTGTCGGTCTGGTTACTTCCTTGGGGATACGGGTGTGAATATACTTGCAAGTGAGAATAATCTATTTGTATTATGATATTTAGTATCTAAATGAACCTGATAATCCTCCTCTTAAAAAACCCTATGAATAGTTACAAGTACCTAATATAAAAATAGGTACATCACAACGCACCCGACCAACCGAATTCAAATTTATAGATTATAGTTTATAAAATATCTAACATATTTTATTGCTAAATATATAAATATTTTCACGAGACAAATGCCATACATATAGAAGAATGGATCCCGCGACTCCGACTATAAATTTTTATTTTAAAGGAAGACTAGAATTTAAATAGCTTGTTCTAAGACACTATGTATTAATACGAAAAAAAAAGCTATAAAATGCTCGTAAGCTTAATTACACGTACGCAAACCACGGCGAGAATGCGACAAGTTACTATAAATAGAGCCAATTCTTTAAATAACATCGTTGGGAAATAAATAGAACAGAGACTAGGTTTACATGGCTCTACATGTTTACATAATCTGTTTACATAATACAAATTTAAAAAAATCTGTACAAATATAATATATATAAGGTCATTCCATAATAGGTGAAAATATTTTAACACAGCATTCGGTACGTCTAACCAAAGATATCCAGCTAAAAACAAACGTCGTTCAAGGGTTTACATTTTTTTGATTTGTATGAAATTTTATTCGTATACGTTATTCGTGTAAATCAAAAAGTTTTACACCCTTGAATGACATCTGTTATTAGCTTTAATTTGATTAGACATACCGAATTGTTAAAATATTTTCACCTATTATGGAATGACCTTATATAAGGTCCACATGTACCAAACTGTTTAAATTATTGTATAAATTATTTAAACACAACGAAATACATTTAAAATGTATTTAAATTAGCTTGGTGCAAGCAGATCTGAAAGTAGTAATTAATTAGTTTGATACAAGCGGATTCTACAAAAATTGGGACGGTAAGGAAAAAACAAAAAGACAAAACAACAATTTTAAATTCATGCTTATTTATTCGCGGACATTTCGGATATTATTGCCTTTTAATACGATTTTCAAGGCTTGATTATACTCTAAGTTGCAACACTCTGCCACCTACTAGTGTGTACTATGGCAATAATCTATACAAATTAATAAAATTGGAGTGGCTGTTTGTAATATTAAAATAACCGCTTTTTACAAAATGCATACGGTACTTATAACAAAATAACATTTTTTACAAGTTTTGACTTTCTGTCTGTCTGTTTGTTCCGGCTAATCTCTGGAACGGCTGGACCGATTTTGACAGGACTTTCACTGGCAGATAGCTTATGTACAGGACGTAACTTAGGCTACTTTTTTTCGAAATTAATCCACGCGGACGAAGTCGCGGGCGCAGCTAGTATGTACTAATAATCTTCCATCGCATTCTACGAGATGTATGGTAGCAAGTTCCGGATTGACCGAAAATTGTCGTTCAAACGAAAGCTCAAGTCTGATAGAACCGAACAATACACCTAAAGGTATCACGATATTGACGTTTGCCAGGACGTTCGTGAGCACGGTGGTCGCAACCATGAAGGTGTCGATGTCCCCATAAGGCCACATATCTGGAGGCAACACTTTTAATACCTACTTGAAACCAAATTTTAAATACTGTTGTCATCTTCTGAGGTCTTACCCTCTGTTTCTAATATAGCTGTACAAAAAGAGATGGGGAGACCTCATAGACTGAGATGTAACGTAAATATTTGTTTCAATTGATTAATACGTGTGCTAGCTCCACCTTTACCTAATATTTCATCAACAACACAATAAAAACGTCAAGTAAAAATAAAATTTGACCTCTCAATAACTTCCAATAAAACTGCAACAACTGACTTCCAATATCCTTTATCTTTGGAAGCCTAGATGAGATCATCACCAAATTTATATGGAAACAAAAAGAGAATGCTTTATCCATTAAGCTCGCCATTTGTGCTCTATACATTCTGTATGTGGTTCAATAAAGATAAATAAATAAAAGTAAGTATATTTTCAGATAATAACCAGGTTCTGAGCTAGCAAACATGAAAAAATACAGACAAATTGAGAGCGTCTTCTCTTTGGGAAATCGGTTGATAAAATGTCTCACACTAAAAACCATTGTTACGGTTTGTAGGTTGATTATAAATCGCAAGTCGTGGTATGTAAACCTGCCTGTATAGCGGAATTTACGACAGGCGCCACGTTCGGCGCAGGCGCATTTTTTTCAATGCGTAAGTAGTATGCGCACATTCACCTCAATGAACTTTTAACATAAATGCGGTTTAATTAACAATATATTGAGACTTTTTACTTGTTATTGATGTATTGAATGTCTTGCGACAACGGTGCTAACGATCGCCCTTAAAAACGTGAAAAAAAACACAAAACCTAAGGTCCTTAGGTACCTAAACCCGTAGTTAGTAAAATGGCTATTTCAAGGGAATAACATAATATTTGATACCTTGAATGAATGAATAAAAAGTAAAATTTAAAACAATATCAACCTTCACATCAACTAATCGTAATTCTCAGACTAATCTAGTCTGTGCCAAATTATTTATTTATAAATTACCTAACTGCGTTATAATAATTGTAAATGTGTAATACCTTGCACAGCAATTTGTTAATTTATAAATATGTATGTAATTGCTTATACTGTTTCGCTTGAAATATTTTTTTTATTTAGCACTCATCCGTGTTTGGAAAAACTTGAAAAACTTTAAAAACCAAAAAATCGACACGTTTTGAACTTAAAAACTTCCTTCAAGACGTGACGCTCTAACCCAGGACTTCCCAACCAGGGGGGCACGCCCCCCTAGGGAGGCGTAGAGAAATGTTAGGGTTACTCGTTAATTTTCAAAAAAAAAATTAACGAGTAGATAAATAAGGAATATAAGGGTGACAAGAAAATATTATTTTTGGCTCGGGGAGGCTCGGCGAAATAAAGTTTGGGAAAGCCTGCTCTTACCAACTGTGCCAGTGTCGATTAGTTCAAAGTGGCTAAATTCTTCTTTGCTATATTATCGATTCCGTCGATTGTACTGATCGCTAGATACACATACGTATAAATAATAAAATGAATTCATTGTTACAGATGAAATTCACATTTATAATATCGATCAATACAAGATGGGTCTCCTGATGGAAAGAGCCCATCGCCTATATATATAAAGGCAAATGCCACATGCATAAGATTACCGGCTACCTTACATGTAATGTGACTATTAACTATCTTGTCCTTCAATATGTACAGTATTTTAACAGACAATCCGTATAGTAGTAGTTACTGATAATTAAAATCACGAAATAAAGAAAACTAGGGGAAGTGAAGAGTGGGCGTGCCGCGTGCGTCACTATTATGCGCTTTTACTCTAAATTGCCTTAGTGATACTTACCATATCATTAGGAGATAGTCGTCGTGCGAAAATCTATTATACACTGAATTATGCCGTATTGTGCCATCCTTGAATGCAGAAATGATAGTAGAATACGGATGATTAAAAATGGAGATATTTCATATCATTCGAAAGTACAATTTTCATTTTATTTTAATTAAATTCCTGATTTAATATAATCTCTAATGATATAATAGAAAGTCAAGCTAAAATCAGCCGTACATCTTACATATAAAGTTCATTTTAGGTTGACCTAATTTTTCTAGAAAGATATACGTAATGACAGTCATTACGTATATCGTTCTAGAAAGTTCTCTACTCAAATATGATCAACTGAAAACTACGGAAAAATCAATGCTGCCATCTATTGTAGAATAGCGAAACTATTACGATCTTAAGTTTCACTATTGTACAAATAGATAAGTCTATTTTGAATAGACTACAAAAGGACGTAAATACTCTTTTTTTTGTAGCAAAATAAAATTTATTGTAACGCAGTTTGGTATATTTTTAAATGTTCTGTTTGTGTGTTTCGGATTATTGTTGTTTAAAATGAAAACGACCAATGAAACAATGTTTGCATTAGTAGTTTATATGCAATAATGCTTATTTTATGTGTGAGTGTGGCGATCGCGGTCCTGATACAAATGTCTGTACTTGCCAATTCCGTTGTTTTCTTTATTTCGTGATTAAAATCATCTTCGTTTTTTTATCGAAAACACTACAGCGACAAGCACTGACGCTATTGCGGCAGGAATATGTAAGGAGGTACCAGACCTGGGCGAGATAATGCAAAACTTTACCACCTAGTAGCCACGATGGTAGTGACTCCAATAGCCAATCGGTCTCCTTTTACGACCTGCCTGGCAGAACGGCAATTGGCCTATTCTACTTTATACTCCACCCACCACTTTTAGTTCGAACGCCGCACTAATCTGAGTCCAGTCTCGTCGGAGACAAGTCCTTAGCGCGGGCGTTTGTAGCCCCAATTTTAATTTAAACTCTGGTTGAGCAGAGTCTGCTCGCCTCAAAACCCCGGTGACGCAGTAACGAGTAACGACCCATAAGGTCAACTGTAGCAGCCATTTCTAAAAAAAATGTAGAATTCTAAAACGTCTCGCCCAAGTTTGCTAACTGTCTTGCCTATTCTTCCTACAGGTGGTGAGGAATCGTGTGATATGTTCCATTGAGAGGGTAAGGTAGCAGGTATGTTTGTGTGTGTGGCATAACACCTGGCAGGAATAAATAGATGAAAGAAACCTGTAAGTATTTTAAACTGAAGATACTGAGACGGATATCTTCCAATTGTATTCGAACAGTTACGAAAGGAATATTTTTTTTATATCATAAGATAGTAAACAAGCAGATGGGTCTCCTGATGGTAAAAGTCAACCATCGCTTATAGACACCAAAGATGTTAATTGTGCGTTGCTATCTTGTGGCGAGGTCTTATGCAACATGCATAAGTTTACCGGCTACCTTACCCTCCAAACCGGAACACGACTGTGACAAGCACTGACGCTATTGCGGCAGGAATAGGTAAGGCGGTGGTACCACACCCGGGCGAGACAATGCAAAACTCTACCACCTAGTAGTCACGATGGTAGTGACTTGCATAGCCAATCAGCCGCCTTTTACGACATGCCTAACAGACCGGCAGTTGGTCTATTCTTCAAAGGAGAAAAATAATGATTATTACATTATCTTGTTATAATTTACGCGCGATTTCAAATTGTTACTTCAGTTTGTGAAATATAATAAGTACAAGTGTATATATTTTTAGTTTTAAGAATAATAAATTTTCATCAAGTGCGGACGATAAAAAGTAGAACATTAAAATAGGCATAATAAAGTGCTTTTGCTATGCAATCGTTCCATCAATAATGACGTATTCACACATGTATATGTAAATAAGGCAGTCCAGTTATCAGATGCGGGCGATAGCTCCGAGTTCTGACCCAATCCAGTTGAACGACTCTGTTTATTTGCAAACCCGTTTAGTTTCAGATGAATCATGATCCATACAAAAGTATGTGACAGGAACAAAGGTGCGTTCATATTGCTAATGTGAATTGACGTTGAATCAGATAATGAATGTGGGGCTTTGATTTTACTTGTTTTGAACTTCGCAACGATAATTGATTCGTTATATAAGATAACCATAAATTCATAATTAATTTCAACAATTAAAATCTACGACCAAAACACAAAAAGAACCTTCTGAGATTAGGGAAAAAAATTATCGCATTAGTTTTGGCGTGACATGTTTTTATTAAAATGTTCAATGTGGCTAGAACTTTACCAATGGCGCCTATAAAGTGTCAGACACCTTTCAAATAATTCAGTAGTGCGCTTATTAATAATTTACAGTTATGCTGATACTAGCATAGCTGCACATCATGTGATACTAATTCTCAGTATTTTTGACATTTATTTTTCTTAGGATGACAAATAGGCAGATGGCTCATCTGAAGGAAAAAGACAACCTTAGCATACAGATACGAAAGATATTAATGGTGTGTTGAATCCGTGTGATTTGCATAATTCTTGCCGGCTTCTCTACTAGCTATCTTGAACGCTCCAGTGACAAGTACTTATACTCTTGCGGCAGAAATAAGTATGCGTCCTAAAGCCAACCCAACCTTGTAGCCACGATGATAGTGATACATTTGGCTTACCGCATTTCACAAGTTGCCTGGCACGAAGGCCAGACCACGCACAGTATCATGTTACTAAGCGCATTTCTCATTGCCTTCAATTACACCCATATCTAACAGAGGTGATCACTAATATGCCCGCATAATACGCGACACATTCCAAAGCTGTGATGCAGCAAGCATCAAGCAGTGAGCAGTTAGCACTAATATCTCTGGGGCTAATTTAGCCGATTACCGAGAATCGTAACTTGGCGGTTTACTATATTACATATACGCAACTGACCTTTAATAACCTCCCTCTAAGGATTGCAGTAATTTATCGCAGCCTTCGTAGCAACCGCCTTTCTAATTATGTCTATATTGCCTATGATTTAGCTCTCTGGGAAAATTGTTATCTCGTGTTAGTATTGTAGGGTTGTAGCTGGGAGTGAAACGAATACAACCGGTGATGCGAATATACTACTCGTTTATTGGGCAAACTATCCAATATATAGGCTTAACCTAACCATTACAGTACTGACTGCAAAAATATAAACTAACAAGTTTTCATTCTATCCACTTCTTTGGGATATGCATTTTCATAAATCATCTTTTAATGCTCCCAATACTATAAAAACCCCTGTATAAAGTTTTATTTTTCGTCGTCCACTGGTTTATTGTAAACTAGCTGCTGCCAGCGATTTCGTCCGCGCGGACTTCGTTTACTCCGCACTGCTACTCTCCCGTAGGTGATAGCGTGATAATATGTAGCCTATATGTTGACACGACCTATTAGTAATATTCATACAAAATTTGAAGTAAATCCATGTAGTACTTTTTGAGTTTACCCCGGACATACATACAGACAAACAGACGAAAATTCTAAAAACTATATTTTTGGCATCGATATCGATTGTAGATCACGCCCCAAGTATTCTTTTAAAAAACATTCAATGTACAGTTTTGACTTTCCTACGATTTTATTATATGTATAGATTATCAAAATTTTCATCTCCTTTTTCCGGCCCTTAGCGGTTAGTTATTGAAAAAGTAAGTAACATATGAGTAACCCCGATTTTAAGCTACGGCTTGCCAAAATTTCATTAAAATTAAAGTATGAATTACAAAAAAAATTGTATACCTACTGGACGGAATTTATTTGGGGTTATCAGTTATCGTGTTACAAAGGTCAAATTTTATTTTTATTTTCGTGTTCGTTCACAGATTGATATATTTGGTGAACCCCATAAGAAATTGTTTCGAGTATTATGAGGAGACAAATGTGGCAAGAACAAGATAAGAAAACTGAATGATTTATTGGAAATACTAAGGTAGCCAATGAAACATTCAAATGGTTGTTATATACTTATTATATTAAATAGGAGAGCAAACAAGCAGATGGTTCTCCTGATGAAAAGAGACAACCATGACAAGACAAGACAAGATGTTAATGGTACGTTGCTATCCGTGTGACGGAGCTGGAATACCACATACATGAATTTACCAGCTACGTCATCTGCCAAACCGGAACACGACAGTGACAAGCACTGATGGTATAATAATGATAAAATCACTGGACAAATTACACAAATTGATCTACCCTTAAAGTAAGCAAATTATTTTCTTGTGTTATGGGTGTTACTTGTTAGTCAACGATACTAATACATAGAAATACATATATAAATACTTTTACATATATAATAAACACCCAAATCCAGAAATACAAACATCTATGCTCATCACACAAATGTTTGTCCCTGTCGGGAATCGAACCCGAGCCTCTTTGATTCGTAGTAAGGTGTGCTTACCACTCGACCAACGGGGCAGTATTGCGGCAGGAATAGGTAGGTAAGGCCGTGATACCAAATACTAAAAGTGGTTGTGTATGTATACTCGGTTGTGTATAATTAGTCCTCAATATATTATGTAGCTTTCTAATAGTAAAGAGTTTTAAAGATCGGTCCAGCAGTTTTTGAATATATTACAAACATATAAAAATACATTTTTCTTTAATAATAATTTATTACAGTGGAGACAAAAATATTCGAGTTGAATACGAATCCACGGACAAATTGTACCCAAAAGTATTGCTGCTATTACCTAATTTACCGACGTCGGATTTTGAAAACCCTGACGTTTGGATGAAACTGAGTTTTTTACAATAAAAATAAAAACTGTGTCCTTCCTGTCTTATCTATAAATATTCAAACGTAACTGGAATAAATAATAAAACAAAAATCTGTAAATAGACCGGGATCCCAGGAACAAACTTTTTTTTGATTAATAACAAGGTAAATTTTTGTGAACAGCTTCGTTTTGACGAGACAACCATCTTTTCTATCTTCGAAAAATCTCGAATCGGGTAACTAATAAAGATAGATAAAAAAGAAAACTTTAGAGTGTTGGACTTAAAGTAGAAACTTTTCTTGAAAGTTTCTACTTTACGTGTAGGACAATGTTACCCTTGAATAACAATAATAATTAACAAGCCGTAGTAAGAAAATTAGGTTGTTATTAAATTTCTTAATATCAATCTAAACATCTCATATTTCCGAAACTTTAGAGTGGAGGACTCGCCAGAAAAACCATCGAGTATGTAGGACAAAAGTTACAACGTGTTTTTCATAATATAATCAAGCGATCAAGTCAAAAAATAATAATTATTGTTATTAATAAATATTTTTCCTTCACCAAATCAAAATTTTCAAAGCCCCATAACTTTATTATTTAAACAATTTGAGATTTTTCGAAGATAGAAAAGATAGTTGTCTCGTCAAAACGAAGCTGTTCACAAACATTCAGCTTGTTATTAATCAAAAAAAAGTTTGTTCCTGGGATCCCGATCTAAAACCGTTTGACCCCTCATGTCATTCCTGAAAATTCCCGATCCCATAATTGAGGTATAATCTGAAAGCTGTCAAAAATATATCGAATCGATACTATTTAATTTTTAAACAGCTGGAACTTCTGAACGCGATGATCGATTTCTATTTTTAAGGAAAAGAGCTATAGCTTTTAGAGCTTAAAGAGCTAAAGTTTATTATAATTTCTCAAAATAATTTCTTTACTTAAGGGTAAGAGTAATTAGTGTAATTTGTCCTTCGATATTTTGCCATTGTCAACATTGGCAATATATTTAATATGGCACATTTATCGGTGTATGTATAATGCACTAGTAACATTATTTGATGTATGTATGTATAGGCGATGGTTATTTTTTTCCATCAGGAGAGTCGTTTACTTATTTGCTATTTTGTCACATGTCTATTTGTTTGTTCGCCTCATAAGGTCAAGCAGGTCAGACAAATGACGATGAAGATATTTACGATCCTTTATGTTCTTGGACAATTACAGATATAAACTAGTATTTTCCCACGATTACAAGATCAATACGTTTGATGGCGTACATCCTGCGCTGTCGTCACGAATTCGAAGCCACTTGCCATGTTAATACCACAGAATAATGGAGACTATTCTCTGTTAATACGCTGGCATCCTGCGACCTGGATGTTTTATTGGTCATTTCCGTTTGTAAACCGATTTGAAGATGTTAACTCTACAGTTGGTATAAAATATTAAAAAGTTCTTTTCTTAGTACAAAATTTTATTCTTTTTAATCATACGATATATTTTTTTAATTTAATTGGAATAGGCGTCTTCCATTTTACCTGATAGAAAGTGGTGATAAAGACAAAGGTCGCACACGTATATCCAAAATAAAACAAATTTTACTCTCTTAAAAAATCAGTTGGATATCATGATGAAGAGATAAAAATCGCCAAAAGTCACCAAAGATGTTAACGATGAGTGGCTATAGGTGTGGCAGCAATGAACATACATAACTTCACTGGTTATCTTACCCTCTAAACCGGAATACGAGAAGCAACAAGCACCGATGATCATAAAAGGAATAGATAAGTCGGTGGTACCAAAGCCGGTTACGGCGTTGCAGAACTCTACCAATTTGTTAGCAGTCACGAGTCACGAAGTTTTAAGCCTTTTGCAAGATACTTAGACATAAGGTAGTTGATCTATTCCTCAATAAAAGAGGGATCGATCCATAAAATTAACGACCAACTAGGCACATAACTAGCCTAGGGTTTGTTTTCCAGGAAAACTATAACGTTATTTAAAAAGTATTCCCCGGCCCCATATCGAGTTTCATGCATTTCTTGGATCTATACTGAAATCGGTACGGCTAAACCTACTAAAGGCCTAGCGACCATCTCTTTCCATCTTACGTGAAGGAAAGTACTAGGTACTAGATATGAAATAACTGAGGGAAAACCGTGTAATTTCGACCCGAGTAATGGCGGACTTAAGAGCAGCTGTTTACTGTCTACATAACAATTATTGATAAATTATATTGCAATTAAGAATTAGTTTTTCTTACACACTAAAATTAAAGAATTTAATATTTTGTAAACATTTAAACACATAAACATTATTTGACATTTTACGTACATTGACAGCGTATTTTAGTAATGGCGTATTGGCCGCAAACTGTTTAAGGTGACGTTATTTTCTTTAAAAAAATGTTTTGAAATCAGAGCACTAACAAATTTTTTGTAGTTTTTCTATTATGAAAATTTGAACTTGTTAGACAGACATAAAGCCATTTTTATATGTTCAGCGTTGGAATGCATGCAATTTTATAATTTTGATTGCTTACAGAAATTATTGGCAAGTCCTTATCTTTACAAATCTATACATATAATAAAATTGTAGGAAAGTCAAAACTGTACATTGAATATTTTTTTAAAAAAATACTTGGGGCGTGATCTATAATCGATATCAAAGCCAAAAATATAGTTTTTAGAATTTTTGTCTGTTTGTATGTATGTCTGTTTGTCTGTATGTATGTCCGGGGTAAACTCAAAAAGTACTGCATGGATTTACTTCAAATTTTGCATGAATATTACTAACAGGTCGGGTCAACATATAGGCTACATATTATCACGCTATCACCTACAGGGGAGGAGCAGTGCGGAGTAAGCGAAGTCCGGACGAAGCGCGGACGAAGTCGCAGGCAACAGCTAGTAAACCAATAAAAAATAAATGGCTCACAAAAGGTCTTCTTAAATGTTGCAAAGTCAAACGTCAGTTGTACCTGAATTATCGTCACACTAAGTATAATAAAAAAGAAAATAAAAGTAATTACTTGCGTTACAAAAAAAATCTATCTAAATGTATATTAGAATCACAAAAGCAGTCATCTCTGAAATTTATTGATAAATCATCTAATAAATGCAAAGCGTCATGGGATTTAATTAAAAACACTTTTGAGAATAAAACAAATAATAAAGAAATTGAGAAAATAAGAGTAAATAACTCAGTTTATACAAATGCTCAAACAATATGTGAACTATTTAATGATTTTTTTATAAACCAGGCAAAAACAAGTAATAACAATCATACACTGACAAATATTCCAAAATCACATATATTCTCCAATAGTAATAAAACTATGTTTTTAAGACCAGTAGATGAGCATGAAATATTTAGAATCATACATTCTCTAAAAAACACTAGCGCAACTGGTTATGATAATATTAGTACAAAATTACTCAAATATGTTGCTCCAGTAATATCAAAATCACTCAGCCATATTGTTAATTTGTCATTTTTAGAAGGGAACTTCCCGGAACGACCAAAAAAATCTATTGTAAGACCATTGTTTAAAAAATTTTTGTATTTAAAAATTTGAATAATTATAGGCCTATTACATTAATTCCAGTATTCTCAAAAATTTTTGAAAAAGCTATGTATGAAAGACTTTATAATTATTTACTGGAATTTAAGTTACTAAAAAATAATCAATATGGATTTAGGAAAGGTAGATCTACAACCTTAGCATGTTTTGAGTTAGTAAAAAGTATTACGGAATGCCTGAATACAAAAATGTATCCACTTTGTGTATTTTTAGATATGAGTAAGGCATTTGATTTTGTTTCACATAGAATTTTGTTGACTAAGCTTGAACAGTATGGCATCAGAGGAAAATCATTAGAGTGGATACAAAGTTATTTAGATAAAAGGAAACAATGTGTTGAAATTTCAAAAGTATGTGGTAATCATCAAAAAATATTTACTTCAAGTTATTGCTGTAGTGACTGTGGAATATCACAGGGAAGTGTTTTAGGGCCCTTACTTTTTCTAATTTATATTAATGATCTCCCAGAAACTATTGAACATGAATCATTCTTATTTGCAAATGACACTACCCTCCTTATCATATGTAAAAACAAAAATCTTTTAGTAAAGGAAACATCTGAAACCTTACTTAAAGTTTCAGAATGGTTTAAAAGCAACAATCTAAAAATTAACCTGAGTAAAACAAAAATAGTTGAATTTCAAACATATTACAGTAATAATATCAAAAGTTCAAACATATTTTTTAACAATACCAATATAGAAAATACAGATAATACTAAATTTCTAGGAATATTAATTGACAAACATTGCAACTGGAAAGCACACATTGATTCCCTTTGCAATAAAATTGATAGATTTGTGTATGTTTTAAGAAGAATAAGAGAAATAGCAAACTTAAACGCTACCTTGTTAGCATATCATGGATATGTCTCATCTGTATTGCAATACGGAATCCCTATTTGGGGAAACTCAGTAGATTTAATCAAAATATTTAGAATACAAAAGAAATGTATACGTGCAATATGTAATGTGAATCAACTTTATTCTTGTAAACCACTTTTTAAAAATTTTAAAATACTACCATTATCTTGTCTTTATATCCTGGCGGCTGTTTAAAACAAATGCTGAAGTATTAGGTAATACATATTTTAGGAATAGTGAAAAACTACATGTGTCCAGCCAAAGACTCCACATTTTTAAAAGAAATGCCTATTGTATGGCAATTAATATATACAATCATATTCCTGATAGTCTTAAATCCTTACCTCTTAATAAATTCCGCAAACAACTATTTGATTTACTACTAGACAAATCTTATTATAATGTAAATGAATTTCTTGCTGATAAAATTAAATATTAATCTAATAATAAATCTTTTATTGTATATAATTATAAAAAAACGTTGTAATTAATAAATTTAAACTAACATGAATTAGAAATTACTCTTTTTACAAGTATGTTGATTTATAAAATTGCATATTAAAAAATGTAGTTTATAAGGTAGAACATGTTGATAAATATACATTAAATTGTACAACTTAACTAAATTGTTACAAATTATTTATTATCTTTCTTCTGTCTTTAAACTTTGTAAAATGTCAATATTTTAATTAAACAAAAAATGAACTTTGTAATTTATAGAAATAAGTTGTGACGTCAATTAATTTGTGTAATTGTATCATGTAACTATAATTTAAAAAAAAAACAAGCCCGCTGAGTTTCTTCCGCCGTATCTTCTCAGTGTGTGGCCGCGTTCCGATCCGGTAGTAATTGTAAAAATCGACTCACAACATTTATAGTTTAATGATAAATAATTATAATTTTAAAATATTTGCACACCATATCATGGTAGAATATGTTGGTAACTTAATTAAATTTTAATAACTTGTAACTCCCATATTCTGGCAAATAAATAATTTTCTTTCTTTCTTTCTCTTGTCAAAGTTTTCCATCAATAGGGCGACTATACCTCGGTTATCCTGCGCCTTCCTGTGACTCATGAGTGGACACAGTTATTGAGAGTACTTGTCATATTATATAGTTCTCCAATGGAAATTATGTGGCTATTGTCTGCAACAATTCACCATCAGGATAAATTATTTACGAGTATTTATTAGCAAAACTTTCCCATGACTTATTTTTCATGCTCTCAGAATTTCAAATATGGAAAAAAATATTTAGTTTACTTGCAATTTACTTGTATTTTATAGCGATTACCATGACTACTACTTTCCTGGGACAGTCCTGATTTTAATAAAGTGAAATGTAATTCGTCTATGTATTGAAAAATTTTTGTAATTTTATAGAAACTGATCTAAGAAGCTTATTTGCGACTTGCGGTGTTTAAAATGTAAGATTTTCAAATAATGGTTTCACGCGCGATTGAATCAAGTTTGAAAATTGTTTTGATTTTTTTTATATATGTAATATCATGCAAGAAATATTTAGTGTAAAACGGTAAGCTTCCTCGCTCGACAGAAAATAATCACTAATAATTTTACAGTAAGATTTTAAGTTTAAAATGTAAGAGATAATCAAAAAATGTAACTTTAGTCACATAGGATATTAATGAAGTCTTAACGATGATGAAATGTATTGTCAGCTATTATGACGCGCATACTGCATTACAGAGGCAAGTTCATACGTTCTGATACCTCGACCGTTTTTTTATATTTACTTATATCAATCAACGAGGGGCCACCTAATATAAAGAATTGGTTGCCAATGTGATGTCGATTTCTAGGATTTTTTTGACACTCACTCCTCTCAAAAATCTAAATATAAAAGTTACTCGGTAAAGTAGTGTGGAAGTAAGCTGTTCTAAAGATTGACTATTCGTATAAAGAAGACACAAATTAGCAGTCGTAGATGACCAACCGTCAAGATAGTGTAAATGGAATCCCCGAATCTGGCGAAACTTGGATCTCGACACTTAATTAAAAAGCTTGTACGTCTCAGCTTAAGAGCTAAGTTAAGCTATAATGGTAAGCCATCATGTGATTCTAGGCTTGTTAAATATTCTATACTATGTAATCTGTGACCTGTGAGGGAAAAGTAATACTAAAAGAATATTAGAAAAATTAACAAAATAAAAAAATATTGATTTATTTTCTGGAATACTTATTACAACGTTAAACAATTAAATCTCTCTGTGACCTCGATTACTGACAAACCGGTTGAAAGTAACCTTAGTCACAGTTACATATATGTACACAACAATCATAAAAAAATTAAAACATTTAAAATCCTAGTAAGAATTTCTGAATTATTGAGCGTCTTGGATTACATTTACATACAATTTTCGTTTTTTAGGAAAATTATTTCAATTCAGGTTGTCTTATCAAAATGAAATATATGGGCAAAGAACAAGTTTGTAAATGTTAAACAATAGCATTATACTTTTTCTGACAAACACAATTTTGTTCATAAACAGTCATCAGATTTAAGTATATTTATCATTTATATGACTGTTATTCATTACTTTATAATTACACTAGCTATTACTGGCGATTTCGTTAGCGTGTAAACCCCCAAATTAAAAATTTGAGTAAAAAGTAGCCGATGTCATATCTGGATAGTGCAGATTTCTAGTTTCTAATGATAAAATAATTTTCAAGATTGGAAAAATAATTTTTCAGTTTATTCATTACAAGCATACTACTTATTGCTTTTTACAATGTTAGTGTAAAGAAGGCTGGCCACAATGGCCTCTGTCTTGTCTGAGATCGTAATATATCTTACAAAATACTTTTTTTTTCCAATATAAACTAGCAATATATAAATTCTCGAAAGATGTGTTAAAAGAATTTAATACACATTTTAAGTCTCTATAGTGAGCAGTTCAACGTAATTACAAAAAAAACCGCCATTTTGAATGTTCTTGTTTTACACATGGAGTATATATATATAGTATATAACTCTTACTAACTATATAGAGTATATAACTCTCACAACTCACAACTCACAACTCGTATTGCGAAATGTCAGTAATTTATAAGTCAAAACATTATTTTATACTAAGAGACCTTTATAAATGAAACTTGTTTTTAAATAATAAAACAACAATTCTGACACGAATTTCGTTTTAAGACATGATATTTAATTTACGAGTCCAAGCGATGTATGAAGCGTGGCTATTGGGAATTACATGCAGCTAAGGTCAATTTAAAATACATTTAAGTATAATAATAAACTAAACAACTGATGATATTTTATTTGTTTAATAAATATGTATTGATTATTATTTTATAGACATATTAAAACGCAATATTTAATTTTGCGTTAAACTTCACTTTTCAAACGCATTGTTACTGCACAAAAATAATTTATGCTGTTTCTAATTTAGGTAAATAATAATAAAGCCCCAGTAAACAAAACTGTGTATTAAATATGCTTCTAGAATCTAGATATTGTTTAAATTAACTAAAGGAAAAGTACAAACAAATATTTTTTTCGCAGAAATGCACAATGTGCAAGCGGAAAGTGCAATTCGATACAGGCTGATTAGAATTAGAAATGAATGGATCCCTCACTAATTTAGTAAATACAATAACTGGTTTAAAGAACCAAGCCTTATTTTATTTGTTATAGAACAGAATCGGTCAATCAAAAACTGACAAAAACCCATCCGTATCGAAACTATTTATAGAGTGAATACACTTATAAAAAATGGAGGACACGTGTCAAAACTTTTATCTATTATATATTAGATAAATGATGTGTTTTTATTAAATTTAAGTTAGTGATAAATAGCTAACTCAAGTTATTTAAAAATCAGTCCGCCTATATGGAATTATTCATAGTCTTAATGTTTAGGTTTAATAAAAAAATATTAAAAGGTTTTAGCGCCAATGATTTAGATTCTAAATTAGAAGCATACGGTGGTTTAGATACCATAGTATTTTATAAGTAAAAAGTTAGAGTAAAATCTATATGGTTGTACTAAGGTAATATCCTATTTTCTCATCGTTTCAATCCTATACATTTATGTGTTTGTTTTTTATCTTGACGCAATTTCGTTTCATCAAGTTTCAAATAACAACTCTTTAAAAAGTTTCCCTTCAAATATATGTTACTATTATAAATGCGAAAGTTTGGATGTTGGATAGATGGATATTGTTACTCAATCACGCAAAAACTACTAAACGGATTTGAATGAAATTTGGCACATAGGTATATGATGACCAGAAATACTACGCAGGCCACATTTGACCCCAGAAAATAAGGTGATCGCGCGGGATTCGCCAAAACTATTATAATGCTAGTAATATAAAAATAATACTATTAATTTACAATGTAAATAGTTTACGAACTGTACATACACATGAATATGAAAGTCAAAAACATTTTTTTTAGATTTTACATGTGAATTGTCATCTTCTATACAAAATTTTTTTCTCCATTTAAAGGTCTTTTTGAAGAATAGATCATGTGCCTTTTTGTTACTCACATTACTGCCCCTAAGTTGTAAATTTCTACAGTCTTGCCCGGACTTTGTAACATTGCCTTACCTTTGCTCGTCGCTATGGCGTCAAGCCATGTTATGTTCCAGGTAGTTACGTAATAAACGGGGCACTAAATCCCTGCTAAACGTATAGCAATATATTAACGTATTTAATGCCTACAGGTGATATTTTTTCATCGGAAGATTCATCTGCTTGTTTACTATCCTATGATATAAACATGGGCGTACCGAAGAGGGGGCAAGGAGAGGTAGCTGACCCCCGGACCCCCGGAATTTGTTTACCTCTCTACTAACTATATACTTTTGTAGATAAAAATACCTATAAGAAGATAGAAATATAGTCTTAAAATGTTGCCCATGGATATAAAAGAGATTTAATAAAATTATTTAAACTATTTAAACCCATTGACTCCTGAATTAAAATTGTCACATAGTAAACTATTAAATAAGATGTAGGAATAATAAAAATCAATATGATTAATTCGTTGCAATAATTCTAGATCTACAGTACTATACCAATTTAACAAGACATTTCAAAATATTAAATGTTACATGTATACAGCAATTTCGAAGGTTAAAATACTATGTATAAGTAGAAATGTATTAAAATACGAGTAACGTATACAGCCATTTATAATATACACTTCACAGAATTGTCTTTAAGGATAATGGCTATAGAGATTGTTTTTAAACATGGAAAATAATGCAAAGTAACGAGTAAGGAGATCATAAAATAAACTTAGCTTAGTTTAGAGTAAGGCTTACCGTCATGACACTGGTAGTCGGCTGAAAGCATAAAAAATCTCACAATGCGTACAATTCTTAACACTGCCGCTTTTTGTACCTGGCTAACCCACAATTTTAACGTCAGCCTTAAATGCTTTCTTAGATATTGGTCGACACTCTTCACTACAAGACCTTTTAAAGAAACTACTATCGGGACAGTCCACAACCCACATATCGGTGATCTCATGAGCTAAGTCCAAAAATTCAGATAGATTTCCACTTTTATGAACTATTACTTCTATTATTAAGTAAAAAAAAATAAAGTAAGTATATTATTTGCTCTTTGTCTACAAGATAGTCAAGTATAACAATCAATACATATAAATATATTACATAAATAATGAACACACACTAAAATTTATATTTATTATGAACCATTAAACACAGTTTCGTAACTAAAAGCATGTTTATTATTTTGCATATTTAATAGTCTAATTATATTTATCTACTAAGCTTAAATTCAGCACAGCTATCACGAATTCAATGCGTGATAATTATACTATTATTGCCTTGTCAATATTTTAATTATAATTGGATGTGAAGATTTTGTGGTACAAAACGTTTGAATATTCATTTTTGGTTTTTGGAAATGGGACTTTCAAAAAAAACATTTTTTTTTAATTCTCCTAAAATTAAAACCTATTATAATTATAATTTTATTACGAGTGTTGTGACACATTTTAAGATTGCTTTTGTAGACGTGATTTTTGTATTGTTTTTATCTCAAACAAAATAATTCTGCAAGTTACATAAAAGTAACTAAATGTGTTACGTATAATAACTTTGTATAGATGCATAACTTCTTTATTATACCAAACAACGTAATAAAATTTCACGTGACGTTAGTTTGGGCTAACAAACTATGTCTACGAAAATCAGGCTATAAATTTACGAGACAGTTAGCGCTGAAGTTGCAGCAACTAGATACATTTAATATAAAACCAGTAGTGGACCAGTCTGGCTGATGCAATAGGTTAAAAGAATTGCGTTATTCTTGTTTATTAAAACGACATAAAAATCAACAAGCGATATTGTGGCATATTGCTATTACCTGTAAGATGAAAATGGAATGAAATAATTTAGAAAGCAAAAACGCACATTATAAAATTATATTTCCCATATATGGACGTATCACCTAATTTTTTACTTGATTATTACCTAAGATATTAATTAATATTAATTACAATTGCTATGGAGAAAAAATGCATGATATTTAAATTCAATATCGTAAAAACGTAAATGTAAAATTATTGAATTCTTATTTGCATAAATGCTAAAAAGAGGAAATATGAACAATCATTTACTTCGTCAATGCCTGTTTGACGGATCATTTATAATGTGTAACTCATGTGTACAAAATAAGAACTAATTTCATGAAACATTTTGAAATCATTGCTTTATTGAGTTA